>CM074547.1:6278779-7566279 GCA_037305995.1 Sclerodermus sp. 'alternatusi' | reverse complement strand
CGCCAGCCGCGGCGATAACCGCCAGCGAGCTGAGTATCAACGGAACGATCAGTTTCAAGTCGGAATAAACCGGCGTGTGCTGCGGAATGTAGTGATCGATTTCTATTGCGGGTGAAGTCGAGCTGCTGTGCTGCTGTAACATCGTAATTTTATACTCCGCCACCGAGGAACCGGCGTTGTTGTGCGCTCGTATCCGGATGTCGTAAGTTGCCCCAGGCTGAAGCTCGCTCAGGGTGTAGGTCTTCTGCACCTGAAGAAGACATATCTTTGGTTTGCTCGTCTCTCTCTCTCTCTCTCTCTCTCTCTCTCTCTCTCGACCAAAGGCTGTTTTTCTCCCTTACTCCATCGATCCACGGACAAGATGGACCGCGATGGACCAAGGGAACCCGCCACTTTCGATGGTAATCCCGATGAACCCTCGACCCTCCCCAAGTTTTGCTTACTTCGATGTTGTTGGAGACCAGAGTCCAAATATCGTCGCCGCTCCTTCGGTACTCCAGCTCGAAGTAAGTGATGGGACAACCCCCGTCGCTCCAGGTGCCCAAGTGAAGGGTTATCCAGGAGACGTTGACGGTGATGAACTTGTCGCCGCTGGAGGGTGAGTTTTCCGGTTTGGAACCTTCGGTGGTGGCCTTGACGATCTCGCTGGGCGAACCCATGCCGATTCGGTTGTAGGCTGTCAGGTACATGTGGTAGTCCGTGCCGCACCATAGACGGGTCAGCAAGAAGCTGCTCATTTTATGGGAAACCTTAACTTCCTCCCACTCGCCCGCCTCCCGTTTGTAATGGAGGATGTAACCCCTTATGGGGGCGCCGCCGTCATCCCCGCTTTTCCACTGCACGTTTATCGAGTTGCTCGTTGCACTCGTCGCGTGCAGCAGAGGAGCCGCTGGCGGAACTACAAATAAACAATTTTTATGGGACACCTCTCACTCCCAGGGGTTCTCATTGAATTTTGAAAAGTTTTCATAAACGCTAAATTCGTGGGACCAGGATCTTTCATTCTCTCTCTCTCTCTCTCTCTCTCTCTATCTCTCCGCTGCTACCGCTACTGCGTAAGGGACTCTCGGTTTATCTTGCTAGGACTTGGAAGGGTAGGTGTTTCCAACGTAAGGGTGGTTGGGTTTCGAAGAGGGTTCGTTCGGCTTAATTTGATCGATCGGCCCCAGCTCACCTTGCACGGTGAGGCGATGAGTGATTTGGTCCGCTCCATGTCGGTTTTCCACGAAACACGTATAATTCCCACTGTCTTCCCTGTGCAGATCCGTAATCTGCAAAGAACCGTCGGATTGCGTGGAAACCCTCGCAGATTGCTTCACCATCTGGCCCCATTGTTTCCAGATAACCGTCGGCTCCGGTTTTCCCACACTCTGGCAGGGCAAGGATACGTCCTGCTTCCACGGCACCACCAGGATCATTCCGAAAGAGTAGATGGCCGCACGGACTGGGCAGGAATTTTCTTAAATTACTATCTCCGAGTTAAGGGTAGGAAATTACATCGGGTGGAATCCCCAAGACTTTCAAGCTTGCCCAGAGCAACGTTCTCTTTCAGTTACGAGATTTCTCTGGGTTTTTGGGGGACTTATTTGGGGAGGGGGAGAGGGTGGACAACCGAAAGTGGGGTGCTACCTTCGCTGGACGGAGAGACAATGATGGGTGGAGTTTGTGGTCCCTCGCCGATGGAGGTGACGGCAGCGATGCTAAACTCGTACTGGTTCTTTTTGTGAAGGTTGTCAGCCTGGTAGCTGGTCTGCTGGCTGGGCAAGGTTCTCCGGTAGAATTTCCCTTCGGGGCCTAGACTACGGATGTGCACGCTGTAAGACGTGATGTTGCCGTTGGTCCTGAGGGGCGGCTGCCACGAGACGATAATGGAATTCGCCGAACTGGCGACGGCCTTCACGCCAGCCGGTACCTCCGGGTAGTCCTCCTTGGTCACGCAGAACAACGGGGAGGAGGCTACGCCGTCCCCGGCTCTGGTGAACGCGGACACCTGCACCGAGTAGTTGGTGAACTTCTCCAGGCCGTGGATGACCATCGTCAGGGCCGAGGTCACCTTCGTCTCGGACTTGGCGAACTCCGTCAGGCTGTCCATGCTCTCCCACATGACCTTGAATGTTAAAGAACCACTCGGGGGTGACTCCCAGGGTCATCAAAGTTTCACGTCGGGGGAAATTGCGCGGGAAGCGAGGGCGCGAGGGGGTGGCTCCACTGCGCACCGCCTCGGCTGTCTCATAAATAAGCGATATCCTCACCTTGTAACCCTTCAGGATTCCGTTCAGGCTGGATTCCAGCGGGGCATCCCACGAAATCTGGAGGGACTGCGAAGACAGCGCAGTGCATCTTACGTCTTGCGGCGGGCTGCTCGGCACTGAAAAT
This sequence comes from Sclerodermus sp. 'alternatusi', assembly GCA_037305995.1. Taxonomy (NCBI): domain Eukaryota; kingdom Metazoa; phylum Arthropoda; class Insecta; order Hymenoptera; family Bethylidae; genus Sclerodermus; species Sclerodermus sp. 'alternatusi'. Next base: position 7,563,903 of record CM074547.1, on the reverse strand, counting down.
TTTACGAGCTCGTCTCACACTACCCATTACCTATTTAGGTTCTCGGGCCACTTGAAGAAATTCCCTATAACTTTCAGCGGTCTCTCATTTCCCATCCATATTGTACACGGAGCTCTTCACTGGACTAGAAACGTTTCTCCGACTCTAGCGCGAACCGCTTGACCGACGACGTCGGGTCCTGCGTCAAAGACCCGCGGATCTTTCAAGGTCACCCTCGTCGAAGCTGAGGATACCCAGAGTCTGTGCGAACTGGGTAGAGCAGCGAGGGGGAGGAGGGGGAGGGGCGCGAACCTTTGAAGAGGGAAAATTGGTACGGAATAGCGAATATAAAATGGTGATCCGCGGAAGAGCGGAGAAGGCAGGAAGTTGAGGGAGGCGCTTTAACGGGATGAGGAGGACGGGGGAGCCGGTCGAGATTAAAGCGGAAAGTTATTTGCAAGGAGATCAGTCCCCGCTGCGGATCGCGCTGCGAATTTATTATTTATTCCTAAGTCGAACGGATCCACGGTTTGCATTCATAGTAATTCGCGATAGACGCCTCGCATTATTCGCCTCGTGAATTTTTATTCGAGGAGAGCGAATATTTTACGAGTCTCGAGAACACGCGCGCGCGCGCGCACACACACACACATACACACACGCACACAACCAGACCTGGTGAACGAAACTTCAGGACTCGATGGGACTCACCAGCCGAGTGATGGGTTGGGTAAATAAGAAAACCCCGAGAAATCGAATAACTCGGAAGTCGAACACCCCCCCCCCCCCCCCCGCGTCCTCCGGAAGGGGAAAAGTGTTCCCGCTTAACGAGATATCCGTCAACGACTATATTTACCATCTTCCAGGGTGGTCGCCACAATTTCCGGCGTCATCGGCCCGGGCCCGAGGGCATTGTAGGCCTGCACGACCACGTTGTACCTGGTGAACTTCTTCAGGTTCGTCAGCAAATATTGCCGACCTGGCATGGAAGTCCTGGCCAGTCCCAGGGCGACGCTCGCCGTCGAAATCCGGCGCTCGACCGTTCGATACGTGTACTGCTCGGCCGCCAATCTAAATAAGTCAAGTGTTTACCATTATCGCCCTGAGAATTCGCAATGGCGGCCGGTGCTTGCGATTCCCCGGAAACGAATCGTTTCGTTTCTTTCGCGAGACTCGTGACTTTGCCGTAAAAGTCACCGGAAATCACAACGTCGTCCATATTGAAAGCTTCCCCCCCCCCTCCTTCCCGTCTGAGGAAATCGGCAGAAATTAGTGGGAACTTTTGTTTTTCATAAATTCGCGCGTCAAAGCAATATTGGGGATTGGGGATGAGAGGGTTGTTGCGCAGGGTGGGGTGGAGCGTGGACTCCCCTATTTATTCGAAACTGGCGAGCTGGCCAAAAGTGGCGGCTGTATGGGGATTGAGCATATTCGAATATGCGTATCGATTCCGGCGCAGTCCATTGCAAGCAACGCGCAAACACAAACTCGCGTGTACCCACACACACTCTCCGCCAGCTCCCACACAAACTCGGGAAAGCAGCCATGCAAATTGCAGCGTTGTGCAACGCAACATTGGCGTGACAAACCGCTCCATAAATTTCGTTGCGTCAATATTTTCACGAATCCAGCGCTCCGCGGGTAAAAGGACCAGCGGCTATGATGGGCAGGAGGGGTGGAGGCTGGGGGCGGGGGGCACCACCACGCTATGACAATGAGGAAAAATTAATCGAGTTCGACATTACGGAGGAATTCCGCGAAACGCCCAATTCCACGACGATTCTTTCTACCTGCACTCGCCGATAATCTCCCAGTAGTAGTTTCGTAGTCGAAATTTTTCCAGCTCCAAAACCTTGCTGCGAATAATAATGATAATCGGAAAAATGAGATTGGACAGATTTCATAATGCGCGATGGATTTTTTGAAAGATGTCGATATCATCGAACTGAACGCGCGCACAATAGATTTTAATAAAATACTCTGCATGGTTAAATGATATATTGGACATGACGATATACATGTATATATATATATATATATATAGGTACAACCATGTGTGTGTGTGTGTATTGTGTTTAATAGCACAGTAAAATCAAATAATACATTGGATTTAGTAATATGCTTAGTAAAACGTATATCGAGGAGAAGATAATTATGCTTGCTAATGTAACGTAACCCATTATTTGCGTAATATGTTTAACGATGAGTACAGTGAGGAAATTCGGGAGAAACACGTAGAAAAAATTCATTAACTTCAGTAACGAGACGATACAAAGGAATAGATTGATTTCAATGAAGAGTTTCGCGCTTAAGACGCGAGAGAGATCGAACGAATGGAGCGCCATTTTGAAATTTAATGTATCCATCGACGCTCGATTGCTCCGGTTCGTTCTCGATTTCAAAAGAAATCCGAGATGGTTCTCGATACAGTCGAGAGGTTCCAATGAAATATATCGAGGCCAATTAGCAACTGTTTACCGGAAAGAAATTTCAGCAACGTCGTCGGATCTCGAGTTCCGCGTGTTCCTCCAGTTCCTCGAGAGATTGCGGTGCACGGAGGCAAGAGCAAGAGCAAAGGGTGGAGAGGAGGAGGGGTGAAGAAATTGGGGTTTTAGTGGCTGACGAAGACGCGGGCGTGTGTGGGTATCGTTAAAACGTGATACTGTTTGGTCGTTACCGATGTTCCTTGTAGCCGACGTGGTAGCCTAGGATCTCCCCGTTCCATAAATCATCATCAGGGGGATCCCACGTGACGTTGAACTCCGTTGAGCTGACAGGATCCACCTTGAGATTTCGCGGAGGTCCGCCGGGCTTTTCACCCTCCGTCGTTGCCTCTAAAATCTGAACATGAATCCCACCACCCCCGACCCCCTCCCGATTATTTTCCGAGAACCTTCAGAATTTTCTCTTCGCTCGAATTCCCATGATCGTTTTCTCGCTGGAAAATGGACCAGTCGCTTTTCCAAACTGGCCGATTTTACGAATTAAAGGAGATAGCGCGCTTTAATTTGACACACTGATTCAGCGCGATATATCGAGAGGAGAAGAAGAGAAGAGAAAACAAGATCATGGACGAGCAGTCGATATGGCAGTGCGGGGGTGACACAATACCATTGGACGCAAGGAGGGCAAATATCGGAGAAAATCTGTAAGAAGTTCTTTTGATAAAGTGAGATACCCACATCGCTTGCTTGACTGCGGCCCAGCTCGTTCTCGGCGTAAATCCGAAATTGATATGTGACCGCCGGTCTCAGAGTGCTCACGTGACCGTAAGCGCGATTTCCGGGTACTATCGTCTGGAAAGTATGATCGTGCCAGACTTCTACAAAAGAAATCGTTCTCCGTCAAAATAGCCTCGCAAAAAATCAGCGAGAACTTGAAACTTTAACAAGAACTACGATAGTGACACAAGCAGAAACAGAACTGAGCGTAGTTTCTCTAGGATTTGATGGTACGTGCGTCCGTGCGTGCGTGCGTGCGTGCGTGCGTGCGTGCGGCGCGTGTGCGTGCGTGCATATGTGAGTGCGTGCATACGTGCGTACGTGCGTGTGGATATAGAAAGAAAAAGAGATTTGTGCTTGTGAGGGGGTAGAATCGGTAGGGGATAAAAGAAAAGGAAAATAATCCAAATAAAAAAAAAAAAGAAAAAACGAGCGAGCAAACGAAGAGGGTTGATCCTGAAAAAGAGCCAACTCACCAGAATCTGTTTTGTACTCGATAATGTACTGAGTAATCGGACTATTTCCGTCTTGGCTGGTGGTCCAGCCGATATTGATGTACCGACTACCCTTCTCGATCACGTGAAGGTCCCGTGGAAAATCCGGCGGCTCTGAATGAAAAGCGAGTCATGAAATTCGGCTGATTAATTCAAACCCAGCGGAGTTATAATCGCGTTCCTCTCTCCGGCGTTTGATATTGAAATTCTCCGTGGAACGTTTGATTTGATATATTCCACGGGGAACTCGCGTTTATACCAGGATTTGCGTGTCACCGGCATAAACGGCTTTGCGTGCCACTCGCAAGAAAGATACGCGCGCCACTGACGTAAGGACCTTATTAAGGAATTAACTGGGAAATTGGCAAATTGTGGCGTTAATGCCATTTTCCTCGAGTTTTATCTCAACGAGTTCGATAAGGAACTTTCTTATTGCTACGATGGTACGCCTCGAAACGTCGCCGTTACCGCTCGAACGCGACGGTTACCGATTTTCGACATCGAATTCAGATCGAATCGAAGATTGTTCGAGTTTTAAAAAGATAGAAAAAAAAACCAGAAAAAAACTACCTTGTATGTACAAGTGAATGGTCGACTCGTCCCTCCCATATGGGTTCGAGGAGGTGCAAAAATATTTGCCGCTGTCTTCCCTGGACGTGCTGGTGAATCCCAGGATGCTTGCAACTCCGTCGGTAATGTTCTCTTCCTTCACGGTGTACCGATAGTCGGACAGGGCTGGTTCCAGGGGTGAGCCGGCCTTTCTCCACGCTATCTTCAGGGGATGATCGCCTTTCGCCTCGCAACGCAGGGACGCGTTAGATCCGAGTCTCGCCGTCTGATTCCGATGCTTCTCCACGAAATGTGCTGGCACTGCAATGTCATCAATTTTTACATGCATTACTCGAAAATCTCTCTCTCTCTCTCTCTCTCTCTCTCTCTCTCTCTCATGCTCATTCACATTTTCTGGATTACGCTGACGCGCGATAGCTCGTCGAAATTGTCCGTTTTCTCCCTTTTCCCTTTTATTGGTTTTTTCAGAATCTGCCGAAAGCCTGATAGTCGCCCCTGAAATATACACGATCCGCTGATTTATTGACATTCCGTAGTCTCCGTAACGGAACTCCAAATTCACGAGCGAGGAGTCTCGGGGAACATTTCAATTATGCGATATTCGCGTCTTTCCACGGAGTCTCGACAAATTTCTTAACTGCTGCGAGCGAACCGACTCGAACTTAATTAACCATTTCGAAACTTGCTGCCGCCACGTTTATGCGTCCCAAGAGCCCCTAATGTACAGCGTGCTTGCACCGCAAAATATATGCACCATTAAGTTGAGACCCGCTCGCTGAACTCCCAACTTTTCGGGAAATTGCTTTTTCTGCCTTGCGAGTTCCGCAAGGCAATCGAGTCTCCAAATTCACTCGCGCGATGGATCTTAAGGAATTCGTTATTCATCGAGTGATCCAGCGCGCTACTTTATCGACCGAGCGCGAAGAAAGCGCGAGATTCTTTCGGAGGAGATTCTACCCTCTCTTTGCCCTTTGCCCTTTACCCTCCTATCGTCTAGCCTTGGAGTAGAGGGACAAATTGACAGAGTACCATTGACGGTAAGATGAACCCTTTTGCTGAGTCCGGCGCCAATTCCATTAACAGCCTCGCAGATGTAAAACCCTTCGTGGCCCTCCTGCACCCTCCCGAAGACGAGGGAGCCGTTCGCGTGGATGCTCAGGTCCTGGCTGTGCTCGTGACTGGCTATGTCCTGGTAATTTCCGGGCTTCTTCCCGCTGGACCTTCGCCACGTGACGCCCGGAGTGGGGAAGCCGTCGGCGTTGCAGTGCAGGACCAGCCGGGACATCCCCTCCGACGCTCGCACATCCTGCGGTTCCATCACCCATCGCGGTGGAACTGGTTCCGGAAGGAACGGCGTTAATTTACCGAGCTTTTGTCTTCTCGCAACCCGAAACCGTGTCTCCGGAAGAAGCTCCCGTTTCTTTCGAGACCCCCGGAGGATCTTGGCGGAACGCGAGGACTGGCCAAGGTCTTATCCGAATTCTCGTTCAACCACACACACACGCAACCCCCGTGTCCCCCGTACGTGTCTGGTTGTGTGGAATTCGACCATTTCTTCGTCCATTTCGCGTGGTTTCGCTCTTTCGCGCCGGAGACACCGGAGTTTCGAGAAGGAGAAACGCGTGGCTTTGCTTTTCTACGTTTATTGCGCGCTCAGCGAACTTCTCCAATTGGCCTACTGCAACTTCCTACTGTCAGCCCAACAAAAGGCAGCCAACACGCGGGAGAGAGTAACCTCCGTTTAATTATTCATCGAGCAAATTCATTCGGTTAAGCCGAACTAATACGGGAAAGTTCCATCCGCGGAGAATTTACCACCTCCACCAATTACGCACTCATAGAAATAATGGTCGTAATGAAATTAACGATCGCGACCTATAAATTTCAGCGGGGTTTCTTCATCAAATGGGTTTCATATACCGATGCGAATGGCTGAAAAATGTAAACGAGAAATATTGCGGACAGATCGGCAAAAGCATTGGCAAATTGCCCTCTCCCTCGTAATTTATAGTTAGCGTGAAAAGTTGGACGTGGAAGGTTGGGGGAGGGAAAGAGCGGGGGCAGGGGAGACGTTGCATCGAGGAGGAGGAGGAGGAGGAGGAGGAGAAAAAGAGAGGAGATATTTGAAATAGTTGCGCGAGAAAAACAGATGGTGCTATTACGCGCGTGCTTTTCCATTTGGAAGTGCGCGGAAAAAATATCCACAATAACGGTTTATTGCTATTAATCTTGGCGTGTTCGTATACGTGTGGCTGTAGGAACACAACGGTGCAATCGCAAAATGCTAAAGTGCCGTTTTTCATATCGTAATACACATAATGCGCATTATCCGCGCCATATTTTATCCTAATACAGTGCGGTGTGCGATATAAAGAAAAGAAGAATCAGGAGGAGAAGAGGAAGAAGAAGAAGAAACACAAGCGGACAGAAGTATCGGAGGGAGAGAAAAAGAAAAGAGAGAAAAGAAAAGGAGACAGAAAATTATTCCAGCGTTCCCATCCACTTTGCGCCGGGATGAAAAAAATGAGAATTTTCCCATCTCGCCCCGGTCATCGGGCGGCTAAGGGATATTTGCGAAAATGCGGCTGGAATACTTTCCGCAATATCCTCCCACCCTCTCCCGTCCCCTTTCGCCCTTGTTCGTCGACCATACCTCGCAAAATGTTCCGTGCAATTCTCCGTGAGGTTCCCCGAAACATTTCGCGAGCTATGCTAAAAATTCCCCATATGGATTTGCGGTGAGATATTTGTGGACTTTTTGCGAGTGCGTGTGTGCCAGGCTTTGGGGGTGGTGGTAGCGGTGCAGAGTACAAGAGTGGGGGTTGGGGTGGTCTGGGGCGCTTGGTGCCAAGTGATAGGTGAACATAAAATAAAGTGTGCTGATCTAGTATGCGTGTGCTGCTGAGTGAACGTGACGCCAGAGCTCCAAAGTGAACATCGAGATTGCTGCGGGATGACTGACTCGCTGCAGTCAAAATCAAGTGGTACTGCGCTAAAGCTAAAATGGCGGCTTTCTCTCTCATGCAATTCTGCGGTGCGCCCCCTGCAATCGGCCTGTGAGGGTGAGGATCCATCGCAAATTACGACTCCTACTTTGGAATTTCGACCGAGGGAAATTCATTTCTCTCCGAGAATCATTCGCGAGTCATCGGATCCGATTGCAGAGCTCTCCCCGCGTTTCTTCTCTCTTTGACTCTCTCACACACGCACGCACACACACACACACACACACAAACATATTCTCTCTCTTCCTTAATTCTCTACAAAAACAGTGCGTAAAATTGGTGAATACACAAAGATCTAGAATATCAAAAATACGAAGATTGCTGTAAAACAACATGGCTGTGCTGGGGTGCGTTGGTGCTGGTTGGCAGATTGTCCAGGGTATCGAATCCCCGAGGGTTTCTGACAGTTTTCTCTAAAATTTCAAGGTTTTTTTTTCTTTTTTTTTTTTTTTTTTTTTTCAATGACAGGGGAATACGCGCGCGACGCTGGTGCCAGTGCAAAACAAGTGCGAGATGCTTAAGATTGGTGCTTGGTGCTGCTGCGGCTGCGGCTGCGGCTGCGGCTGCTGCTCGGCGAAAATGGCTCCGAGAAGTGGCTACCTTACCGTGAACGACAATCTCTGCCGTTCGGTGGACCTCGGCAACGGAATTTCGCGCGACGCATGTGTAATTTCCGGTATGAGCAGCGGTCACGTGATCAATGGCGATCGTGCTGGAATAATGGGCGTCAATGCTGGTAACCCGAAGCCCCGGGGGGATCGGGTTTCTTCGTGGCTGAGGAGCCCCGAAATTGGCCCCCCCTCCGCCCAGGCCAGCGGTACCAGGGGGACCGATCTGCTCGCCGTCCTTGAACCACAAAATGGTGAACGGGGCGTCCCCCTTCTCGATGACGCAGTGGACTTGCGCACGAACGCCCTCGGACAACGTCATGTTCGAACTAAAGGGGGCTATCATAGGTGGAACTGCACAAAAAAAAGATGACGTCATCGTAGCTGATTCTCCACGAGCATCTTTATCACCACCCATCTATCCATCCGTCCGTCCGTCCGTCCGCCCTTCCATCCACCTGTCAATGGGAAGAAAAACTTGCTGAATTTTTAATCGATGACCGCTGCCAACTCCTCCCGCGGGACTGCATCCGCAACGCTCTGAAACCCCTACGACTTCCTGCTCTCTCCGTTCTCCGCTGTCCATCCTCTCCTATTGTGGAAACGTCTTAAATTAATGATTTCCCTAGGAAACGCGCTGTTTCTCTAATCCCAAAAGAGTCCGCTGGACCACTCGCGCTCACAGTTGCACCCCAACTGTGCGCGAATTTATGGGAAAAACTTGGCAAACTTGTATTTCTCGCACGAGAAAAGTTAGCGGGGGGTGGTGGTGGAAACGCGCGATGGTCGGTCAAACGCGAAGACAGGGGAGAGAGCGACGTCGAGAAACCTGGGGTGAGATTAAGGTAGACCTCCCCCTCCCCTCCCACCCCAATTTCTCGCGTCTCCGTGTACTTTGGATCATGGTCTCGATCTCTAAATCCAAGGATACACCAACCGTGCGCGTGGATTAACCGCCCCGATATCCAGAAGAGAGCGAGACGCGCATGAAAATCACCAATTTTCATTGGTCAATCATTCGAGAAATCATTTTTACTCGAGACTAATACTCTCAAGTGGTTTTGTCGATTTGTCAAATGTCTCCCATTACCTCGAATTTGACAAATCATTCGTTTACTCGCGCGGATCCAACAGGTTCTTGGGGAAATATAAAACATGTTATCGTAAATATATCTGCTTGGCTCTGTGTCTGTGCGCGCGCGTGTATGTGTGTGTGTGTGTGTGTGTATGTACGTGAGCGCGTGTATACGTGGGGGAGTGTACGAGTATCGAACGACCCCACGGAGTTTCGAAGTTTGAAGAATGTTCCGAGTTTTATTGCTTCCTTCGGGTCTGGAATTCTGGTTTTCTTTTCTTGGCAAGTAAAGGTCGTTGGAAAAATCACATTTTTTTTCTTACAATCTGATTAAATGGCGTGAGAAACTACTATCGCTCCCCTACAGTCGTACGTGCGTGCGCGCGTACGAGCGTGTGCACCTAAAAATTAAATAAAATTCTGTATGTTTTGTTTCGGTAAAATAAAGCGAGAGAAAGAAAAAAAAAAAAAAAAAAAAAAGAATCAATTTTATGTGATTTTCATCAAACGATTTTCTAGCCGGAATTTTCACGTGAAAAATACTTTTTCCCGGGCGTGAACAAGTAAATCGATACATTTAATGAGGGTAAAAGTCGAATTTGATTTTCCTCCCGCGGGGGGTTGTCACTATTGCGAAATCCGGTTGGAAATTCATCGAATTTGCTAGAAAACCTTGCGATACTTCATTGGAACGTGACGAGAGTCGCGGAAAATGACATTCGTGTCTCGCGTATTTTCACTTTTGGCGGATCCATTAGCAGCTGTCACTACTTGCAACGAAACGAGACAGCAATGGCAATGGGCGTTGCGATTAAACGCCCAAAATGCTCCCAGATGAAAGCCCGGAACATATTTTCCCACTGCCAAAGGCTGAATGATTAAAGCGCCCCGTTATTTTTATTTTATTTCCCGACGAAAATATTACGTAACCGCGTCAACAATTCCTTTGGCTTCACCCCGATTAATTTATTTTTCTCTTGATTATTTTTATTCTCCTTTCTTTCTTTCTTTCTTGTTTTTGTTTTTTTGTTTTGTCTTTTCTCATACTTTTATTTCCGCGATTCAATTCACCCCTTTTAATACTACGGGGAATAAAATTTGGAGAACGCGAAAAAAAAAAAAATACATACACGCGTATACATATATATATAGATAGAGAGAGAGAGAGGGAAATAAATAAAACGAAGAAATATCCAACGTGATTTTCTAGCCTAAAAATATAATCAATTTTATTAAGTCCTGAGTGAAGGGTGGCTGTATTCGATAGAAAAAATCCCGGTGAAATTTTTTAACCGAGGTAAATGCTATTCGATTTTCCAATCCGGGAATTTGATTGTACTTGTTTGGCAGTAATGTGCGGTGAGAGAATCCAGGAAATAAATGATAAATATTTTTCAGTGGAGAGAGGCCTCCTATAATCATTCGATTTACAGCTTGGCTTCGAAATGACGAGATTCAAAAGTTTTGAAGGACGGTAACGATCATTGGGATTCGTCGCTTTTTCTAGTTTTTTTTTTTTTTTTTTTTTTTCATATATCCTGCACGTGTACGCGTGCACACACGCATAAACACGCGAATGTTTGCGCATTTGTAGCTGGTCGCTAAAATGAAGTTGGCGAATAATGCGCAGGGTGGAAAATGCCCTGAGGCCCTTCCCACGCTTACCCCCTCGCCCCCACTTTTTTTTCGTTTGTTCGAACTTCCGGGCTGACGCTAGGACGAGAGTTCTACTTTATCGATCGAGTTCTCAAAGTAGAAAATTTTCACGTCAGCAATTCCAGCGTTCAATATTCATAAACTGTTTATACGGGAGCTTTCCATGCAAAAACGAGCCCTTGCCCCATTATACCCAAGCCCAACCTCCTAACTTTCGAATTAATCGAAACGGAAACACCTTACAATTAGAGACCGAAAGATCCATAGAATGAATCGCGGTACTTGGGAAATTGTCCTGGAAAGTCCGGGAAAATCATGGAATCACCGAGACCAATTAAATCGAGAGAAACCTGTACACGAATCTCGATAAGAAATCTATTTTCATCGATCATACGCAATTTTTTTGCCTTTTCCCTCTCTCTCTCTCTCTCTCTCTCTCTCTCTATCCCTCTTTTTTTAACAAGCCGCTGGAATTTGTAACGAATTTCGGAGGATGGAAACACTCGCCACCCGGAAGATAGAAACGCGAAAATAATGAAAAGTAGAACGTTCCCGGCATTATTCGCGCGATTCAATCATTTATTTATCGAACAGGAGGGGGTGGGTAGTTTTCCCCGGTTCATCCGCTTCAAGGAGTTTCTCCTGCCCGGAACTGGATTCGAAGTCCCGCGGGAGAAGTTCCGCGAACTCCTGAGGGCCTTTATTGCGACGCCACGAGTCGGTTCACGAGGCTTTGCGGTGTCGTTACCGGCGTCCTCGCTGTAAAAACGAAATGCAAAATGGAGGAGGGGGTTTCACCCCCGTGCGGAAAATATTTTTTTTGGGAAACGCCGCTTTTCTCGTCGCTCTCCCTCTATTGTTTCTAATCGATGACTCAGATAACAACTCTCTCTCTCTCTCTCTTCACTGGTTCTCTATGCAATTTTCAAAAATTCAGCCATCTTTATCTCGCGAGAGGGGGGTGTAACCTGATTTGCCGCGTAATCTAAAAAACCTCTTCAACGAAATCCTCAGGATCGCGCAAAGCGAAAAGCGTTATCTCGCCGCGAGAGATTTCCGGGAGAGTGGGGGACCAATGGGAGCTTAGGATTCTCCTCGGAGGCCACGGAGAGGGGGAACGGGCCTAAGACTGTGGGGGGGGGGGGGTGTCTATAAAAAAGTACCATGGACCAGCAAGGAGGCTGTGTAAGAAGTTCTGGCGGCGGCGTTGCTGGCGATGCAGGTGTAGTTTCCGTTATGCGCCGTCGACACGTTCCTGATCATAAGTGCAATGGCGTGGAACTCGCTGATTTCGTTGGTGGTCGCCTCCGACGGTTCCAGGGGCCTCCCGTCCTTCAGCCAGGCGAGTTGCAGGGGGTCGTCCCCTACCCGCACCACGCAGGTTACGTGCACCCGCGTACCTGCCTGGATATCCGCGGGAAAGCTAAACGGATCGATTCTAGGTGGTACTGCAAATTACAGGAATCACGAATTTTTTTATTGGGCCCCGAGTCGGATCTATGCTTTCACCCCCACCCCATTCCCTCCTGGTCCATCGGTATACGGCTCATTTCTCAAGTTTTCTATCATCCTTGATCCGCAAAACCTGTATGGGATCGTCGAATGCACGTTATAATCGATCTGTTGCCGATGAACTCGTCGAACGCAGCTCGATACGGGAACGATCATCACGGGGGTCCTCCTATATTTTTGCTGAAATTTTGCTGAAACTCGGTGAGAATACTGTTGCTGCTGTTGCTGCTGCTGCTGCTACGTGTGAGCGAGCGAGAGAGCGAGTGAACGAATGAACTGAAATGGTTAAACAAATGGCGCCGAGAGGAATCGCAATAAAGAAATTCAATGGCACCTTTGAAGGTGCAATTGGCTGCTGGAGCAACAGATCCCGAACAATTTACTCGACTGGGCGATTATTAAAACGGCCGGCACTAATGAACTCGTGGAATATTAAATTTGCATAAAGTCTCTGGGGCGCTGAACGATTTGTTTGCGCTGCCAGAAACCCCCGACGAAGACTTACGACTGAATGGAAAGGAAAACCCACCCTCTCCCCTCGCTCCCTCTTCACGGAGAATAGCTAGGATTTCCCTCTAAAATCATTGAAAACCCGCCAAGTCTGGAATTGTTCAATTTTGTCTTGTTTTCCCGTGGAACTTGAAGATTCCCTCGCGAAAGTGATTGTGAGTTTATTTTTCTGACAACGAAAAGCCGCTTGACAAGGGAGAAATTTAGAAGTTTGTCGAAATCCTCGGAAAAGCCAAACACTTCTAATTCACGGATAATGCTAAGTTTTTGCTATTTTTCTTTTCTTTTTTTTTTTTTTGTTTGCTTGGTCCTCTGTTGCTCCGTTAATTACTTTCCTCTCTCGCTCTCTCTCTCGCTCTCTGTTTGTTTTCTTTGATAGATACATTCTATGCAAGTTTGGGGGAATGAGACTTTTCAGAGATTTGAATTATAGTAGAAAGAAGCATTTACCTTTGACCTCGATGTGAACCGTTTGGGAGTCTGAACGTCCTTGTTGGTTTTTTGCTGTACAGGTGTAAGCCCCTCGGTCGGTAGCGCTATCAACTCGATGTAAAACTAAAGTTCCGTTCGACGAAACTTCCTGTCGACGACTCGTTGGCAAGACCTGACCATCTAATAACAAAATCCAATAATCCCTCGTGAAATAATCATCCTCTTTGCGAAGAACCTTAAGACTGTGCGCCGTAGTAACTCCGTCGGTAATACAGAGAATTTTTAATAAGTTGCAGGAGAAACTTTTCCCGCGTGAAATCTAAAGTATTTTTCGCATATTTGACGCTTGGTAATTTCCAGTCAAGTTTTCGATTCCCTCTCAGCTACGATACTGAGGTGCGGAACGGTACAGAACATTGTTGTAACGCAAAGTTTGCAGTCCACTTCGAAACTTCGCCTTGTCATTAAAACGAAAAGAAGCGGGCAAAGTTCGGGCTACCGGCCGGAAAATGAAACGAGTCCTTGAAAAAGTTTGCGACTTTCATTTTCCTAAGAATTACTCGTCATGGAGGCAATAAGCGGGCATTGAAATTCGCGTGTAGACCCGTCAGTAACTTACCAACCAGCTCGCAGTGATTTTAAAGCAAAATGGATGTATCACTATTATTATTATTGTTATTATCGCTATTATGATTTCCGACTCTTCTTTCATTCCAAAAGGCCGAATATTATAAAGCAGATCAATTCCTCCTAAGAATATGGTTGGGTCATAATAATAATAATAACAACAAAAATAATCTCTTGGAATTCCTAGAGAAATAGAGAGGGATGGACCTCGAAAACGAGCTCGCGTTAGCTATTATAGAGAAATTTTGTTCATTTTCCTCTCTCTCGCATTCCTTCCTCGTGGAAAAAGCCAATATATTAAAATGACGAATAATTGTCAAAGATGCACGAATAATTAAAGTAATATCGAAAGCCAGCGTACTGGAAAGCGTGTCTCTCTCATCGTTTTTATGAAGTCAGAGAGAATGTCGCGTTTTTAGAATTTGAGAATTCCCGTATCTCCACACATAAAATGGGGAATCGGTTTTCACAGTTTTATCGCTTTATACCCTCTCCCCCCTCCCCTCCATCCGCGGTAGTTATATCAAACACTGCACTTGAAGCGCTTAGTAAAGTTTCGTAGCATCTGTCTCGAGATAATGATATCTCGAACTTTGCAACGGGCACAACGTTGCTTTGTCAGGACGAGAACACCCCTAACGTTTCCATTATCTGGGGCAAGCCTTAAACTCCTGATTAATAAATTTTCAGTAACGGACACCGTTAAATTTTTCCTTTTCTCTTCTCGTCTCTCCTCGCTTGTTGCTTTTTTCTTTTTTTTTTCACGCGAACCAATTAAATTTCGCAAGTCAGCGGAGAACGAGGTTTCAACGAATCGAGGGAGGATAGGGTGGAATGTTGCGATTGGTACCTTTTTCCCAGGTGATGCTGGCTATGGGGAATCCAGCGACGGGACACTTGATGACGGTGGTTTCCCCAGCAACTGCGGCGTACTTGTCCATGGGACGTACCCGTGGGGGACCATAAATGTTGAGTCTCGCGGAGTGGTGGGTCTTGGCCACGCGATTGGACGCTGAACATCGGTACTCGCCCCCATCCTCCACGTGGACCGAGCTGATGTTCACGTGAGATATCACGTCTCCGTGCACCGTCACGTACTGGCCCTTCATGAACCTAAAACAGAACCGGAAGTCCCCTGCAAAAACTCAGACGGTAATCCCCTGGACTGGCGAACCGCCGGACAATTTTTCCTCGAGCTCGGAGGACTCTGGGAAAATAACAAATTCCATTTCATCCGATGCAACTTCCTGGAAAACTGGCGAAAGAGCGATGGGGATAAAATGGCGAGGTTTTAGTCGGGAAATTATTGGGTCTCAGTTCGCGGGAATATCCATGGGGATCCGATTGAGAGTCACTGCATTACATCAAATGGACGTCAAGGGTATCGCTTGGTATTTTCGCAGTCAGCGGAAATAAATCGATCGACTGGCTTGTACCAGTGTCGAGGAGGAGGGGGTGGGACAGCCAGCCCAGGAGGAAGAGTAATCCCATGTTTGCTCGAGCTTTGATGTGTCGAGTTTGCGGGAAAAACCAGGGACACGTGTAACGGGAAAAACGCAGCTCGAATTACTAAAAATATGACGAGGATGCAGGTTGGGGTGGGGGGAGGTTAAAAAGTTTAGACGGAGAACCCAGCGATTGGTAATTTTCCCCTCGATTGGTTCAGAGAATCGAAGACCCGCCGCCGGCTGCTCCTTCAGGACTCTCGACCCCGTAGGATGAAGAATGGGGTGGGGGGGGGGTAGAACTATGTACTCCCCAATTTTTTCCTCCAATTCCAACATAATCTTCTCAGGCTACCACTGAATCGTCTTCCCCGAGACCGTCCGAAATTCATAACTCTACTTTTCTCCTCTTCGCTACTCCCTGCTGCCTCTCGCTGAAAACTTCACTTGATTTCATTGAGCGATTAGAGAAACTTTATCTCGCTTTACCTCCCGTTGATCAAACTCTTTGCTAATCAATAACGGAAGTTAGCACAAATAAAGTTTCTCTTTCGTGCCTTTTCTTCAGTTTAAGGTTTCATCTAATTTAGATGAATGGACCTCTCTTATTTATTTGCCTGGATTTCATTGATTCGGTTTCGAGATAAATGGAAAGTAAAGAGAGAGAGAGAGAGAGAGAGAGAGAGAGAGAGAGAGAGAGAGAGAGAGAGAGAGAAGGAGAATATCGATTTGTCGGGATTCCAGAGAACTCGAGGCATCTTTATTCAGGTGAGTTTTGCTGGAGCAGTACCTGTCGTTTTCTGGCAACGGAAACCCGTCGAGCGTCCAGGAAAAGTGCGGCGTCGGATTTCCGGTAGCGATGCACTTCAGGGAAACCGAAGGACCCGGCTGCATCGTCTGCTCAATGAATTTGTACAGCAGCTGTGGCGCGGCATCTAAAACACAATTTTTCTGGATTTATGGACGTCATCCTGAAGGATAGGATCCCTTCAAATCCCCACCGCCAGGAGTTTCATCACTTCCTGAATTCCCCCAGCATTATTTCTCCAACGTGTGGCCAGAACAAATTTATTATTAACAATCTCGCAGCTATTTGCGCAGGAGAAATTTTTCGAAGCCCTCGCGAATGATGACAATGTTATCGTGATAGGAACACCAATGACGATGACGACGATGATGACGATGATGCTAATAGCGATGGTGACAAGTTTCGAGCAATTCTGGAGAGGGACGTTCGCCAGTACCGAGACAAAATGGCAATCGGGTGTGCGTGGAGGGGAGGCGATGAAGTTTATAAATTCGGAGCCCTCGCGAACGATGACAATGTTACCGTGATAAGAACACCGATGACGATGATGATGACGACGATGATGACGATGATGCTAATAGCGATAGCGACAAGTTTCGAGCAATTTTGGAGAGGGACGTTTGCCAGTAGCGAGACAAAATGGCAATCGAGGGTGCGTGGAGGGAGGTGATGGAGTTTATAAATTCGGTCACTGGACCAATATCGGTGGGGGAGGATCAATGAGGATTGCGGGGGTGTTGTAATAACCTGTGGCAGGGAAACAGGTGCAGGTGCGCGTGTACGCAGGGGGCGTGGGCGTTGCTTAAGTGCAAGTGCGGCGCCAGGTCACCGCAAGGCGGGGTATTATGCACGCAACATTTACATGACAAGCCTCTGTACGCGGGCAGAACTATCGATCTGCGGTTTGACGCCTGAACCGGAGTGCCGCCTAGTGAATTAACCCCAAATTATGGGCCCGACAATAACCCGCCCGGACCTTCGCTCTGGAAGCCCAGAGGGGCCTTGACAGACAATGAAGGAGACGTCGAAGAAACCGGAAGACAGAATTCAAGAAATCACTTTGATAAAATTCCATGGAAAAAGAACGAGCGAGAGAGAGAGAGAGAGAGAGAGAGAGGGGGGGGGGGAAATAATAATGAGCAGAATTCTGGGAATAAAAATGATAAACCGATGAAAGAAGCTTATAGAGAGAAAGAGCGATAAAACAATGGCGGAATTTCCGGTACAGACTGGAGTTGAGAATTTTAAGAGAGAGAGAAAGAGAGAAAGATGAAAAAACTTAGAGAGAGATGGAATGTGATAAAACAATGAAGGAAGTTGGGTAAAAGGGTGAGAGGGGGTACGAGAACGCGATAAAACAATGAAAGAAAGTCAAAGAGAGAGAGAGAGAGAAAGGAGCGGGGGATGGAAGAACGAAGGGGAACTGGGTTATACAATGACGAGGAACAAGAGAGATGGGGTTTCGGTCACAATACGAAAGGGGTGAGGGAAGGGAAACTGCACCGCTATGCAGTGTTTGTTCACGGCGTAAATCAGAATGCTCCATTGCCCGCTGCCACGCCCCGTTTTCAGGCATTATTATATACAGAGCCGTGTCATTGTTGCTTGCCGACGTTTAACTTCAGTCACGAAAAACTTGTACAAGGCAAACTTGTCCCTGAACACGTTGCCACGACTCGATTTTGCCCATTGAAGCCCGCCCGATACTCGGACTCGACTCTCTGGTCTAGTCGATTGTTCTTCTTTACCGACCGGGACCGAAGCGTGACCGAATCCTTTGAATTTGACCCTTGGCGATTCCGAATGAAATGGAATGGAATGGAATAGAAATGGAGGAGTTATTTGCGAATGCCCAGACCCGATTATTTCTTAACTGCTGGGAACTGGCTTTTACCCTGAAAATAAACCTAGTTCGTTAAGCCGTAGGGATTGGGACGAGGAGAAGCGGTTTTCTTTTGATTTATACACGTTCACGTGGCTGACCTATCCCACAACCCAACCCCTGACCCCTTACATAAGCGTTGGTTTTAGGAAATGCATAAAACAGGAGTAACGCACGGTCCCAGACGGATTAGTATACATAACGTGTTATAATCCTGCGCTAACTTCCTTAAAGTTTCGCGAAAGTTTCTCGCGGAAATAATAAGGCTAAATTAGGGCCATTACCAGTCGGCCATTAACCACGCTCGGAAGACTCTATCAGGAAACTTTTGTCTCGCTTTTTCCGACCTCTCGCAATTTTTATCGGTCGCTTCTAAAACAACTTCGCCAAATGGCGCTACGCAAAAACTTCCACCTCCGTTCGACCCACCCCCTCGCTCCTTTCCTAACCGGGATGGGGGGAGGGGGATTCCCCCCTTAAATCTCGGAGATCGGATAATAAAGGTTAAATTTCGCAAAATTTACTTTCGACTTTTTCCGGATAAACTCACGCGAGTATCTGGTAAACTATTCACTGGTGGTATATTTACTTCGATTCTCGCGATGCTATGGGAACGCCGTGAATAATTGCTGCTGCGAGTCTCCGCGCACACGCACAGTCGCACATATATATTGAATTAATTAATGGAGCCAAGAATAATAAGGGTCGTCAGACGCCATTATGAAAGCAGCGCACTCGGAATTTTTAGATGCTTATTTCCATCCGTCTCGCCCGCCCACTTTTTCTTTCTCGCCACCCTCTGCGTTTCCTCGCTTTCGAAAAACCCCCCCACAATACGCCGCCAGCACTTGAATTCTTCTATTAAAGCTCGAGTTCTTTCGCGCTTTACTTATTTACGCGGAAAGACGCGCGGAAAGAAAATGGCGACTAAAAAGAACTCGCGAGAAACAAAAAATGCTTAACGAGGACGATGCATAATGGAGAACGGTAAGATCCACTGCGAAACAAATACATCCCATTTGTCTCAGTCAAGCGGGGGGGGGGGGGGGGATGCTTAAAATTTTCCCCGCAAAAACGATCCCGAAGACGAAAACGAAGACGACCCGGAGATTTCACCCGGACTCCCGGGATCGCCGATACAAAATGGCCGCTTGCCGCGATGCGCGCGAGCAATCAACTGTCCCCGTCGTGAAATCCTCGTTCCGTTTTTGCAAAAGGTTTTACCTCGATGGGAATCGCAGTCACCCAATTAAAAAGGATCGTATTTTTTTGTCCTCGGCGATCTCGCGACTTTAAGAGCGGTAACAAAGTTTTCTTATATACCGACTGTCGATAAATTGTCATTAAACTGCAACGAAGCCGATCTTTTACGAATAAATCTTCGTTATCTTTGATTCTGGCAAAGCTCCATTTTATTTACGCCGTAAAACGCAGATGGTGCATCGAATCGCAGTTGTAAATAATATCCAGCTGCAAATTCATTGGGGCTGAGGGTGGCGCCAGGTATTATTGTGATCATGCACATATCTGCTCGCTGCTATTCAAAGTCCAAAAGTAAACGGTATGAAATTTAATGGAAAAAAACCCAGGGGAAAATACGGGAAGCGTGCCCTCTGGAACAATCCCGAGGACCTCCGAACAATATATGGAGCCCGGGGAAAAAAGAATTTTTTAATAACCAACCCGGCATTGCTTTTATTTTTAACGATCGGCTCTCGGCGCGAGCTTTTGTTCGAAACCGAACACGCGTCACCGCGTTCCCTGCCGTTAACAGTTAAAATGTCTTGGCCACGACAAGTTATTTCTCCATAGGAGAGCAATCCATAAATACTTCGGAGGAGTTTCCGAAGAACGGGCGATTTGCTGGGTCGTCTATCGAGGGTGAAAAAGATGCGACTTCTTACCTCCCAGCCTCAGCTCGGCGGTGGCTTGGACCATTTCGTAGTCGTTTTTCGCGAAACACTGGTACATCCCTTTGTCGTCCCTGACGATGGACGATATATGCAGGGTGGAGCCGCCATTCCCCGTAATTTTGCTTCGACTGGAAGACCCTTCTCTCACCGGAAGTCCGTCTTTCGCCCAGGAAATTACCGGAAGTGGCTGTCCAGTGACAGAGCACTGAAACTCAGCGTCCTTCCCGAGATCGACGGTGACCTGAAAGGAAAAGAGGAAAAGTCTGTCGAAGGCCTTCTCGTATAGCTACTATCCTAATAAATTTCACGGTGAGATGTTCCACGATGAGTGGATTCGTCATTCGATCTCGATCTTATCACCGATCGCTCAGGCAAACAGGGCGATTTCTCTCGAATCGACACCGAGTCGATGAAGGAACGAGGGGTAGGAACGGAATATGAGGAGAGATTAAGATTTCGGGCGTAGCGTTTAATTTGCATAGGAAATTACCCCGTCTATCCTTGGGGTGGCGGGAGGGGCTGGAAATTCCCTAGACAGTTGGAGGAATCGAAGGCGGCCATTAAATATCGTTAAGAGGATTGTACCGTCGTCCTCCCTCTCGCTTTCTTCCGTCATTCCGAAGGAGAAACTTTCTTTTAAACCGATGCCGGTTTTAAATATCCTTTGATACGGTCCTCGATAAGGAAGCATCGGAGGAGGAGGAGGAGAAAACGC
The DNA here is from genome assembly GCA_037305995.1 of Sclerodermus sp. 'alternatusi'. NCBI lineage: Eukaryota > Metazoa > Arthropoda > Insecta > Hymenoptera > Bethylidae > Sclerodermus > Sclerodermus sp. 'alternatusi'. The sequence continues at coordinate 7,543,451 of CM074547.1, read as the reverse complement.
GCTGAATGCCAGGCCACTTCGAGGCTTGAAAGAAAATTCTTTAAAGGCCTCGGGCGACGCGTGACTTTTCTTCACCACCATTTTTCTCATTTACTACGCACACAATTGTATCAAAATTCTCCTACGTCACGAGTGTACCGTCCTCTCCTCTCATCCATCGCTCAAGACCACTAAAATCCAATGGAATTTTCAAAACGAATGTCCAATTTTTTTTTCTTTTTTTTTTTTTTTTTCATTTTTGACATATAGCTTTGTTTATATTTCATCGAGGGTAAGAACTTGAGGTTAGGGTGACGAATTACAGTTTTCCAAGGGAATGATTGAAAAAAGAAACTTATGGATGGCTTTTCAAAGAGTAGCTGACCCGAGGCTTTTGCATTCCATCTTTGTAATTTTCCCGTGTACCGCCAGGAGAATATGGACGCCTCTGTGTATGAATACACGTATTCGGGCCACCGTGAGATTGTAATGGGCCATACATACGCATTATCACGTCGCGCGACGATATATCATCGCGTTGACAATATCACGCCCAGACGCGGTATTTCTTCACTAGACTTATTGCGGCTGCATCCATTTTGCTCATTTTTCTTTACACGCCGGGATCCTTAAACACGCTTTTCAACGTTTTCCCTAACGTTTGCAACCCCTCTTTCTCCCTCGCGCTTAATTCAATGAGAAATATTCTTCGAAAAGTTTCATCTGAAAACGTTTCAAGTATTTCTTCTTCGTTATTTTCCGCGTTATTCTTCGAGTTCCACCCTCTACCCCTTCCTCTGTTTTCCCTGCGACCTCCACTCTTCTTAATTCAATGAGAATATTCTCGGGGGAAAGTTTTGTTTTAAAATGCCTCGGCTATTTCTTCATTAGGATATTCTGAAAGTTCTCCTCTCTCTCTCTCTCTCTTTCACCCTGCCATCAGTTCGATAAGCATAATTGAAAATTTCGATGCGTTTCGTTTCTTCTGTTTTTCCGTTGTTACCAGAGAAAATAAAGGACATTTCAGCACCGGGGTGGTTTTTCTAAATTTCACCCTGTCGAGGATGTCGGCGCTGAAGGCATTCAATGAATTTAGCAGGATTATTCATTTGATGTATTTACGAGAGTAGAAAATGGTTTTTTTCGCAGCCTCTTTGAAAGGGAGAGCGAGCTTTTTTCGAGCGACCCGAGCAAATAGGCGGAACGTGCGGCAAATACTTAACGAGGGAGGGACTTTGGAATTCAAGCGACATTTCTCCGAAGGCGAAACGCGCTCGGCGAGTGGCGTTGTCCTTTAAAGAATTTCAGAGGCGACGCGAGGAAACTTCATCGAGACGCGTGCGCGGCCGTCCGCATCCCTTAACAAAATAATTTTCAGGTTACGTTCGTCGCCGCCCAAACGTTAAACTCAACGACGTTTCGACAACGCCCGACTCGTTTTCGGAAGCAAATTCGCCGAGTCTCTCTCGTATCCTCGAATAAAAAAAAAAAAAAAAAAAAGAAAAAAAAACAAGAAACAAAGAGAAAGAGACGAACGATAACACCGGTGGTCGCGACCTCGGAGAGCACGCGCGAGAATTTCGCTCTCGCTCTCCTCGACTTCTCTTGAAATCTTTTTACGTTCAGCGAACATCGGGACTGCCATGTTCAACTTTCTCCTCCCGCAGGATTCTCTTGGTGCTGAAATTGAAATGGATGTGACCGGAGTTCCCCGCACATAAACGAGACTCTACCACCCCCGCTTCTTCTTCTTATTCTTCCTCCTCTTCCTTTTTTTTCTCTGTTTTCTTCTCGACTCACGGGGCGGCCTCGAACTTTCCACTTTTGACCGTCAAATCTTTCCCAGGATTCCTCGTTCTCCGCGATGTACCGGGGGTGTTATTTTGCGACGTGATTCCGACGCGAGATGTCGTCGATCTTCCTACCGATCTCGCGGAAAGGCGGGAAATCGCCAAAAAAAAAAAGTGAAGCCGCGTCGAGAGCTGTCACCTTATAATTTGTAATCTCGAGGAAGATATCGCTAGATTTCCTCGAGCGTCTGATTTCCGCGGTCGAACAATCGAGACCGAAGAGACACCGAGAAAGAGAGAAACGGAGAGCGAGAGAGCTGGAGGAAGAGGGAGGAAGGGGGTGGTGGTAGAATCTGTTTTTGGCCGAAGAGGAAACTTTCCTGGGGGAAACAGCTGTACCAAAATAGAAGCCGGTTGGTTGGCAGGTAGTCAGGTAGGCAGGGAAGCAGGCAGGCAGGCAGGCAGGTAAATAGAGCAGCACGCGAGTTCCTCTCGTCAATTTGTGAAACTACTTCGGGACACAGTCAGCCGGCTGTTAGCTAAATAGAGTTTCCGGCTGGCTGCGATTATTCTCAGAGAGTGTTTACTCGGAGGGCGGCCGATTATCTCGCGTCGCTGACAATTATTCGACGCGACAAGAATTTCGCCGTAGTTTATAAGGCAGCCAAGCTCGCCACGTTCATCTTGAAGCTCCTGGAACGTCTAGTCGGCTTAACAAAGTCACGACCCAACGAACCGTCGAGTCCCCGCCCGTTACCGCCCAACCCCTACGACCCCTGCGACTCCCTGCCCACACGGACTAACCTTTGCACACCTTTTTGCACCCTCTGCTCTTCTCCTTCACCTATCACCGTCCCCCTCCCCCCTCCCCCCCCCCCACGATCTTTACGAGAGTTTCGCAAATTCCTACGACGCGTTCGGTCTTCATCCCCGTCCAACTTCCGGTTTGATACCGTAATGACGTCGGCAGGAGATCCCTTGAGTCTGACTGGGAAAAGGGGTGGCTTTCCTCCCTCTCCCTCCACCCCGCTTCTGCCGAAATCCGATCGCGGGAAACCGGAGACTGACTTGGGTCTACGGCATCACCCCCTCCCCCGTTCGTGGTAAACCCGTGAGAAATCATTCGACGGACGCGAATCTTCCGGTTCTTCTCTTCTGTGGAACAACGACGACGACGACGATGGGGGTTGCCAGTCAATTTTCTTGGGGGATGCAACGTGGCTGACGTTCGTCCGACACGTTAGCTTTGATATGCCGATGATACAGCAGTTTTCGGAAACTCCGGGAATTCTCGGGATATTTCAACAGGTCAGCGGCGGCAGCATCCGGTGACCCATTCGCTCGAATTCGCCGCTGAGTTCCCGAGAAAACTTTGAGCAGGGTGAGAAAAGACAGAGGGTGGCCGACGACACCCCACGGCGGTTCCTCAAGTTCTCACTGGACCCCGCGCGCTCGTTTCCCGTTAATTTCCTATCGATTTCCATCGTCCGGCGTGACGCGAGCTCCTCTTCAGTTACGCTGACCGGCGCGGATCGGAGGAATCGCCAGCTGTAGTGCCGGGTTACGGGGAAAAACAATATCACTGTAATTATTATCCAGCCCGGCAAACCCTACAAGTGCATTCGGTAAATCCACTTAACCCCTCATCACCCGGGGTGGGGTTGGTTGGCCGGCTACATTATGGATTTATGCCACCGCAAAGTGCAAATCCTTCTGCTCGCGTTATGGAAATTACGCTGGATTTTCTTGGCAACTTACCCCCCGCCCCTCCTTACCCCATTCTCGCCAAACCCGACCCTTCTTGCACCCTGACCGTGAGACAAACGTTTCGGACGCTCGAATTTACTCGAAAGCTCCACCGAACTCTTCGTCGGGATTTTCGAGATCGAGTGGTAAAAAGTATGCGCGAGAGGGTCACTGGGTGGATGGACGATGATGGCACGAACCTGCTGAGGAGCCAGATGGATGGAGAGACTGCTGATGATGGACACCTCCAACTCCACCCTCTCCGAGCCCGCGGTGTTGTTCGCGTGGCAGACGTAGCGACCGGCGTCCTCCACCCTGGCGGATTGCAGGATCAGCACTCCGGCCTTCGCGTGCACCCTCTCCGTGTTGGTGATCATCGCCGTCCCCGACACCGACTCCCGGAACCACAGGTACATCGGCGGTGGAATCCCCTGGGATATGCAGGACAACACTATGGTCTCCCCCGTTCGGATGGGCGCAGGGCTGACCCTTTCGTTGAACCTGGGAGGCACTGGATTCCTGTGTTCTGCAAAGACAGAACCTCCTCTGTAACGAGTGTTCCAAGATCTCAAGGTCTTTGCGGGGTGTTCGCGGGTTGCTCGCGACAATCGACCGGGGGGTAGCGAAACAGACGAGAAACCTTCAAAGTCTCTCGACGTTTCTCGCTGTGTTTTCATGGCTATTCGAATAAAAAAAAATACGCGAGCACCACTGGGAGAGGAGGAGAGGGAGGGAGGGTGGCGGACAGCAGGGGAGAGAGGAGGAATCTCTTTGTTCGTTGCGGGGGTGGGCCGGACGGACTTTGCCCGTTGCGACAAATCTCTGGAAATCCCTCGACATTGTTCAATTTAACCTTTTGTTGCCGACCGAACAAAGATTCGCCTTGCATAATTTCTGCTATCGCGGGATAACTGCCAACCGATTCCAAGGAAACGAAATCAAACGGGACCACCCCCGTTTCCTCGCGACAATCACGAAACATCCCCGAGCGCGAAATCTCGTAATCTTTCCGAGTACCGCAGTAATGCTCCGGTTTCCCGGTCGAAGGATCCCCCTAAGGATCGGTAGAGCCTGTAATGGCCGACCTCGGACTGTTTTACCGGCAGTCGGTATCTACTTTATTTCCGATATTCTCCATTATCACGTAGCTGCGCGAATGAATTTCGCTGTTTCACTCGATGGAAAAGGGAGCAGATAAACAGTAGAGGAAAGCTTCGCTCTCTCTCTCTCTCTCTCTCTCTCTCTCTCTCTCTCTCTCTCTCTCTCTCTCTCTCTCTCTCTCTCTCTCTCTTTCTCTCTCTCGGCTGGAGTCTCGCGCGAGAATTCCACGTGAACAAGCAGATGTGAGATAGTCCCCGCGCCACTCGAGCGAACGAGCAGACCAATGAAAATCGGATTTGCCAAGGTCCGCAGGATCTCCACCCATACTCCCCCCAACTCCTCTCCTGTCCAGGTTTCTTGAGTGGTTTCTATCGAAGGAATGGCCATTTTATTTGCCTTTTAGCCGTGTTTGGCCGGACAGCGTGACGCCGGAGCTTTTCAGCGCTTCGCCATTTTCCAATTGCGTGTGTGCGTACGTCTATCCGTCGGGGGTGGTTGGGTGCGCGGAAAACCCCACCCCACTCTATTATCCCAATTTAAACGAAAGCTACATCGATCTCTCGTCTATCAAAATTTTACTTTCGATCGCTGTTATCCGTCTCCTTCTCTCCCCTCCTCACCCCCATATAAATTAGAAAATTCTCCGAGAAATTTGAAAAAGCGCCCCTTGTCGGGGTATCGGCTTTCCTCGCGATTGGGGCTTTAATTAAAAAACCTAATTGGCTTGCCTTAAGGAATTGTCTCGGCGGACGGGGTGGCGCGGGCTCGAGGGTAGTTTTTCCGCGATACCGGGGGCCGACATTGGCGAAGTGTCAACTGCGAAATGCTAAGTAAGCGAGGGAAGTTTAATTAATGGTGAAACTACGTAGAATTTTCGAGTGCCCTGTTAACGCAGCTTCGCCAAGTACGCAGCCAGAAGAGCCGTCAGCGCTTGTTATATTTAAACAGAGGAGGGACTGAGGGGTGAGAGGGGGTGGAGCGAGAGGAACGGCGGAGAGACCGGAAACTCCGCTCAAAGGAACATCCGGTTAACTTTCGTTTGTCGATTCCCCAAAATCCACCGTTCTTTGCGCACCTCCGTCGCTCTCCGCCCCCCCCCCTCCATCCCTCCAGGGGTAAGGGCGACCTCCAAAAATTCCCCCGTCTCTCGAAGTTCGTGAAAATTGAAGAAACTCGATAGTCGGGAATATTTATTCGCTTAATGGGTCGACGGATTCATGAATTTCCATGAATTTGCCGGATAATGTATCAGGCGAAAGAACAAAGTCCGCGAATCGATGGAAATATTTGCACACAGCTGGTTGTTAATTGAATTGAAAATTATAGGCAGCGCAACGTGGAGGAGGTTAATCAAACAAATATTTCCACGAGGTATATCCTCGTGAAATTTCGTTCTGGCATTTCCAAAGGGTAGGTTGCAGAGGGTAGGTGGAAGGGATGGAAAAAGTTGCGAAAGGTTTTTAAATATCCGGCTGAATGGAGAGGAATTCCGTGTGGAATTCACGGCCTTAGGAGGAAATCCGTATTGCGGCCGTGTAATGGATAGAAGCCCTGGCAAACTTTTATAGATGCTCAAAATATAGTTATGCGAAAAATGCGGGGCATCGGAAAAAGCTGATAACACACGCGCGCGCATACAGAGGAATGGGAAGAATAAGTCGGATTAAACTATCGTTCGTTCGAGAGCTCCCCAAGTTTTGCGAATTCTCAAACCCTTGCAGCTCCAGGTGAGTTTGCGCGAGGTTCATTAAAATTGCCCGTATTGCTTTTTCAAACGATCGGAGATTCCAGCCCTAAAAATTATTTCCCGCGTGTAAAATCGCTCTGAGAACGCGTCGAGAGAGGAGTCATAGGCGAGAGATCCACCCTATCGAGTCAACCGAGCGTTTACGAGTGGCTCGGAGCTTTTTGCTGGCCAATGAGTTGTCGCGGCTGGGGGTGGGGGTGTATCGCTGGAAAACGCTAAGTATAATCCGGCAAAGTATAGTCTGCGGAGCAACGTCGGCAAGAAACAATGCAGCCATCACGGCACCAATCCTTTTGCTCGGTACCCCGCAATCTTATTGGGCCTGGCTCTGCTTCTGTTTCTTCTTCTCCTACTTCTTCTACCGCCACCACCACCACCACCACTTCTTTCCGCAATTGTTCATTCTTCCAAGGAACTCTCGTTCTACACGGACACGATTATTTTTCTTGCCTTCTCCATTCGTCACCGCCCTGACGGGTTTGAACCCCTTCGCGAGGCTGGGCGAAGGTCAAAGTTCAAGGACACTCGAAGGGTGAGAGATCGATCAAGAGAAAAAAAAATGTCGAGCGATCTAAAAGCAATTAGGAAGTAGCCGCGGTACGGCGAGGAGACAGCAAGCACCGGCGACGACGCTGGCGCATCTCGACAGCCTTGGGTCATGGGGTTAAAGTTCAAACGACGAGACAAAAGAATCCGAAATTAGTTCTTGAGGGAATCGGCAATCCGGGAAGGAGGTAGAAAGGGTTTAATTAAGCATGACGCACGAGGGTCCTCGACCGGGTTCAATATTGAAAAAAACAGCTTTGTGAAGAGAGAGGTAGCTTTGATCCATCGAGTGCGTGAACGTGCGTGCGGGGTGGGGTTAGGGGGTTGAGAGAAAAATATGGATCACGGGTGGAACGATGTCCAATTAAACCTTTCGAGTTGCCCAGTCCAATTAAGACTCTATTAAATATATACTCGACCGGCCGCGTATTTTCGCCAAAGCGGATTTCAAATGGTACCCGTTTCTCCCCCTCGCCGCCGCCACCCCCACTTTCACCTTCTCCATCCCCTTCCGCTATTTATCGAGAACAAGACGAATTTTCCTAATAGAGCTATCGTTGATAAGGACCCGTGATACCTCACGGCGAGTAACTTCCGCTTTCTGTCGAAGCTTCCCAACTTGAAGCCGGTTTTTTTCCACGATCGAGATAACCCCCCGCCCCCACCACCACCCCGAGATTCGCCTCCCTTCCCTCCCTGAAATTTGGACGGCTATCCGAACGCACCTGGTTTTTCCGTGGAATCGGGGAGTCGACGGGGATCACAGGAAGACCGCGGAAATAAGATACTTGGCAGAGGAACCCTGGGGGTGCTCGCTCGGTAAACAGGATGACTGGTGAAAAATGGGGAAAAAGGTCTATGCAGAATTGCGGATGCCAGGAAAAAGCATCGACTTAAACTACTTGAGCGAAGACAATCTCTTTCTTGCTGGATTCCTCGCTGAAGCTCGACTAGACGTTCCTAAAAATTCCTGGCAAGAAATTCCCGCAAGAACCACGCCACACCACCCCACCCCATCGCCGCTTTATTGAGATTCCCACGAGTGCGCCATCGCCTTAATTAGCGAACGGATTTTCGGCAATGGACAACGCCCGTTCTGGGATTGAAAATTTCCATCGGTTTTAAATCGGCGGATAGAATTGCGCGGTGGGGGGGGGGGGGGAGGAATTATGCGAATGCAAGCGCAATTTCTGGGAATGCACAGGCACAAAATGTTACACGTAATAACACACAGGGAGATCGTGGCACGGTGTGACCTGAATTCTCAGGCAATCAGAGTTGGCCTGGCATTAAATTACATATTCGCCCCATCGGCTCTCCAGTGACGTAACGCCGAGCAATTCTACTGGCAATAATGCGCAATTAATGCCACGATATTTACACGGCTACGTCATCCGATCATTCATAATTCGCGGCCCGGTCACCCGGAAGCTCAAACACTCGGAACGATTTGCCAAACCAACTCGGTAATCCCTTCCGGAACTTTGCGCCTTCTTCCCACCCCCTCCCTTCGCCCATATTAGATTTCGCTTAACGAACTTCCTTCGAACAACTGCAATGGGCCGCGCCACCCCCTCCACCGCTGGAACGACGCTTCGTTCGTTTCGACGGGGAGACTCGATCCTTCGATTTCACTGGGAGAGAAAATTTTAACGATCCGAATCCAGAGAATAAATAGGACGACCCCGCCCGGAATCTACGAGAAAATTCGCACGGTCCATTTGATCGGCGGATTCTTCCGAGCGACTGGCCAAGAAGATTAGTCACGGCGATCCGCCAATTTTCTCCGACGAATGTGCGACGATAGTTTTGCATTCTGCTCGAGTTTGGGAATCTGCGAGGAAAATTCAATTCGGAAAGTTATGCGCCAGTCGGTAGCCGGTAGCCGATAGCCGGTAGCTTATTGGATAACGAAGGAGAGAGCCCGTCGCTTTTGCCGGGAGTCCCCTGGATCTCTCCCCGCCATAACGGCCATCGATTTCCCCTCGCGGAAGATGCTAAACTGCGGAAACTATCGAACACCTTCTTCGACCCAAACTAATTTAACGGCCCGTTTAACGGATAACCTATCCTCTCTATCTGTTCTCTCAATGGACAAATTGCGCCGGAACATTGCGTTCTTGTACTACTGCGAGCCATTGTCCTCCGTCGGAGAGCGATGCTTTTCCGCCAGGATCCCTCGGGCGACCCTTCGAGACTCCGTCAATGTCCGCCGGTGACCTTGGCCAGTTGGAAAACTCGGGAAAGCGAGTGCGTCGATGAAACCTTGAAAATTCAACGCGAACTCGACGACAGCGAGCCTCCCTCTTTCGATCGATCTCTTTGCGCAGTGTTTTCGACTTTCCCGGAGAACTCCCCCCCCCCCCTCCGCCACTTTGGAAACTGTGCCGGTACAAATCGCAGGCTTTAACGATGGACAGGAAGAACAATACGTTCGTTTCCGAAGGAGCCGTGTACCGGAAAGTATCTCGAGTTACACTTCCATCGTTAAGGCTATTCTCCTCCAGACACTCGGGGAGGATCATCCAACGGTCGGCTCCCCCCCCCCCCCCCCGAGCTTCTGAAAATCTCAGCCACCGAGTCTACACCAAGTTACACCGGCTTCTTCGATTCGCAACGACGCTACAACGAAATATGAATCAACCAGAAATCGTCTCTCGTTTAACCGGAGGAACTTGCCGGAGGGGGTGGAGTGGGACGGGGGGGGGAGGCGTCGGTTTCAACGAACATCGTTTTGTACCTAACGTTGATTCATGACGCATTATCAAATTGCCGAAGGAATTTCGAATGTTCCGGAGAAACAGGGCTCGTTTCGGGGTAGCGGGGAGGGACGACGAAGAGGGAAACTGGCTGAAGGGGATGTGGTCCGGAGCTCGAGCAGTGCGTTGCTGATTAAACTTGGTGGCCCGAGTCGGGGACCGGCGTTCGTTCTACTTGCAGGAGGCGCATCCACTTAAACGGCCCCGTTTATATAACGATCTCGCGCATACCTTTTGCATAGTAAATCATAATGCATTGTTGCGTGGCCGCCGCCATCGCCGCATGGACGTTGCACCGCTCCTTCTTCATGAATAAATCATGAGTGTCCGAAATGCTAATGGTCGAAACGTCCGCGAGATACGAGCACGCTCCGCTAAATAAAATGGCGCCGCTGCTCATTTCCCGGGTCCGCGTCCACTTCCGGCCGTCCGTACGGTCAAACTAGCAGATGTCACTGGGAAAATCTTGCGTCGCATCCGGCAGACGCCAATAACGCCGATTGGCTCCTCCGATAATTCGCGCGACGGAACTTACGGACGGGGAAGGGGAGGGGAGGGGTGGACGTCGCAAGGACACGGTAGAAACTTACCGCTGACCATCAGCCTGGCGTAGGAAGAACTTTCGACGGTGTCCCCGGTCACGTGGTGCACCGTGCGGCAGCGGTAGGTCGAATGGCCATCCGTCGAGGTCACCGAGAAGATGAGGAGTTCCCCGGTTGGCAGCATGTGGTACTTCCCACCTGCAATACACGTAGGCAAAATCTTGTATTCTCGCACGCACGCTCCATATTCCCGTGGAGGAACCTTACCCTCCCCCCTCCTCGCCCTTTCGCATCGGGATCGAACGGAACCCCATGGAATTCTATGGAATTCCAGCGAATTCCAGGGAATCGCCGTGTAATCGCCGGGGAGAAAGTTCGGCTGCTTACTTCCGGAAAATATCCGGGAGAGTACCTGTTGCGCAACGTTAAGCGTGCGTTGCTTATTTTCTCTCTCGACCCTTCCTCGCTCCCTCTGGCTTTTCTATAAACAATTTCCCTTTCCGCGTTGCTGCGCGTATTTCATTCGCTTCGGCACTCGCGCGTCGAGCGTCGAGCGTTGGGCGTCGGGCGTCGGGATTGGCAGGTGGCCACGTCCTAATATCGCAGCTCATTGTGCTTCCTCATTATTAATCGTGATTTACCTCGGCGATTCATTACCCGTCATGATAAATTGTACCGAACTGCAAAAAGGAGCACCGCTTCCCCTACTTGACTCCGGCGAATCTATAATTAACGGCTATTACAATACATGAGATGCAAAGTCTAATTGAGTTTTAATAATTTATTCATATCTCATTTTCATCTATGCACACGTCTATGCGCAAACACACAGTGATACGTGTACGTACACATTTTACCAGCAGCAGCAGCAGCATGAATCCCGGTGCAATTAGTGCGTTAATTATGATGGGTGAGTCATAGTGGGGTAGGGACTAGCGTATATCTGGGGCGTAATCGATTTTTAATAGTTTATTAATACTAATGCGACTCACTCATTCTCGTTTCAATCAGCGTAAGAGATTGCACGGGTTTCAGCACATACCTCCCGATATAATTTGCAATAATAATTGCGATACGCGAGATACCCTGGTTGAGATTCGTCACGTGATTCCCGACACCGCCAGGCTTTTTTACCGACCGTTCTCGCAGGGACCGTTGGCCACCACGGTTTCTATCAATATGCAAATTTCTTTAATGGAAAATCCTCCCTGTTGTCCTCGCCCAACGCGGTATAAATCGACGCTGAAAAAAATCCCTGCCGTAATAGAGCCGCCATTCACCCCCTTCCCCAACCCATACCACCACCGCTAACCATTAGTGGGTCGTGTCAACTGAAGATGAGAGGTTTGTTTCCGGTGCTCGGTCGATAAAACAGGTCCGAGTTCCCTCATTAAGGGTTGGGGGAAGTCATCGAGAGTCATCTCCACTGGTCTTCGGATGTACAGCCGGGGGCAGATACGAAGTCTCTGACACTCGGATTACGCGCATTCAATCCATGCATCGATGGACAACGAACGTTGCGTCGTGATCGTCTTCGCGCGTTTTTCAGGCCCTTTTGCTTCATCGTCGCGTGTTTCCTGAGATTCTTACAATGCTTGATTTGCCCGGTCTCTTAGCGACGTCAGGAACTCCACGTTTGTCCTCGGTGTAGACGTACGCGCGCGCGCGCGCGCCTGCGACTAGACACCGTGGGTCTGCTCAATAAAATCAAACATCGAAATACAGATATATGGAAGTGGAATTTTAATGTATAGCCAGTCGAATAGCCTGTGTTACATGACGGATTACCAATAAAATATTCACGGACATAATCAGTTAAATACATTGACCTATATTCCCGCGGTTATTCCGCCCTATGAAAATTTTCATGCAAATAATTAAATTCCAAGCGCTGCGCGGGAAATGGAAATATTTGTCTGGTAGCACTCGTCGAGCGGCGGGACGCTTCGAGTTTTCGAGGAATCTACGAATTTTACTATCCACCCCCCGGGGGCGAATCATCGCTTATTACAATCCGGGGTATTAGCGGCGCGTGTAACCATTCCGGGAATCATGCGCGTAACTGCAATAAATTATCATACTTTTCATAACAACAATGCGCCGGCGAGAGAGGGAGAGAAAGGGGGAGAGACAGAGACTCAACAAATTCCCATTATGTTTTGAGAAAATTAATGTACGCAATTATCCATCTATCACTCGGACTAATAGCTGCGGAAACCGCGCAATGTTTAATTCCCTCCTCGTTCGTTTCGATTCCCGGTAGAGCGGCGTTTCTTCCCTCGCGCGAAAGGATTTGGCGCGAAGGAAAATGCTGAATGTCTTTCAGCAAAAATGGCAAAGCTTAACCGTGTCGCGCTCTCCAGGAGAAAAAGAGCTTTCGAGTCAGACCCGCGTGTGCTATTAACTTCCGGTGCGGAATCGCGAAACGGTATTCGGTCTACGCGTATAACTAACCGCACACGGCGCCGATATTTCGGTCTAGAATTTTCCTGTGCCTTATTCCTTGGGAAATCGCGCGGAATTCCAGGCCAGACGGCGCAAGGAGCGTAGTGTGTGCACGTAAGTTTGGTTACCTTAAGGCTGATGCGCCACATGCCACTGCTACTGGTGATATTGCCTCGAAATGCCCATTCGATCGCTCGCAAAGCTCCCAGAAACTCGCTCTTTCTCCGAAATATCGATCTCGCCCACAATTACGGTCAAATAATTGCCGGAATGCCGGTATTTTCCATTTTCCAGGGATTATCCCTGAATTCGACCGGGGGGGAGGGTGGGGTGGGTGCCCGATTCTTCGAGGCGATTGATCCTGAAACCGTCGAGGCATCGAGCCGCTAGATCCCCCTGGCATAAACGACTTTGTTCCAGGACGACGTTAATGCTTCGAGCCGCTTTATAGCCGGGCCACACTACTGGTGGTGATATCACGTGAAAATTTACGCGCGTTCAGTCAAAAGCGAAGGAGGCTTTTCCAACTGGAATTTCCGGCTGGAATATTAATCAGCCGTGAAACTGCCGTTCGATGATTAAACGAGGTTTCGAAGTTTCGCCGAGAAAAATGCGTGGGAAAACGGGTTTTGCTCGGAGGCGTCTGATTTATCGTTTACCCGCACTACTCGCGGCGACGGAATACGAGCGCCGTTCCGCTTAAATTTCAGCGGCGATTCTTACGGGGATCGATCCACTTTCACCGTCCGGGGAAGACCGTCGCGAGTGTATCCTTTCACGATGTTTTTCAGTACGATCATTAAATTCTCGATCGCGCGGTGGGGGGGGGGGGGAGCAACGAGATACGCGGACACTGCAATCTCTGGCGGGCAGACTTAAAAATGAGCGGGAGGGCGAGAATTCCTTCCCATCGGACGAAAACTTTGTTTTATCCGGCATTCATGCTCGACTGACGGTTCGCGCGCTAATAAGAGTAATGGACCGCGGTCTGGAAGGGGGACGGGCGGGGTGAACAAAACACGTCGGCGGGTGTAAAGGGGTGGATTGTGGATACGGAGAATGACAGACGCGTCTATTTGGCTGATGCTGCCGGATTTAACGAACGCGCGCATTTTTGCTCGGCTCCCTGGAATAATACATACGCATCAATGCCCCCCACCCCCAACCCCAGCCCCACCCCCGGAGCAGTTATGCGAGAAGCTATGGAAAAATAGGAAGCTATTTGCGAACTGCGTTTTCCAATTTTTCCAAATGCTGATGAATGCTGGGAAGCGCAGCCTCCAGAATGGACCATGGCGAACTGAAATCTTCCATTAAGGCGATCCCGCACTTACACGCTCGGTAATTCCCTGATTCGTTCGTTCCGTCGCTCTTATTTATCCGTACAACGGATCACCCATTTCGAAATCCTTCAAACGCTGATTGATGGCCTTACCGGAAAAAGGACATCGGCCCATCCCCGTGTGTATTTTTCCATCCCCCGCTATTTTCCCAATTATCGACACACGCGGGGAGACTTTGAAACGCGCGACACCGACGACGGTCAACGATCCGATTACGTTTTTCAAAAATCCTGAGCCAATCGGTGTTTCACGGCTGCTTGTAAAATATTGTGTTTCGTCCGTGTATATTTTTCGCCCGATAAACGCTCGTTTCACGGTGTTCCCTTTCCACGTTTAGCCGTGAAACAAAAGAGTAATTTTCACGTTAATTTTTCCAAAGCATTTCCGTCGGCCCGTAATCGAGAAATAAATACGTGCACAGGCACACGCGCGCTCACACATCGAATTGCGTTAGCGTTTGATTCGAGACTCAAAGGAGAGAAAGCTGCCAGGGGAAATTTCCTGCGCGAGAGAATATTGGGTGATAGAGACTTGGTGGTGGTGGTGGTGGTAGTGGTGATGGTGGTGTTACGTTACGCGAATAAATTCGCATTAAATTCGCCGTAAAAATGAACAACTCTCATAGTTGGGCGTCGATAAGGTGGATCGTGTTTTTATCGGGCCACGACTACCAACTGGATTTTAATGAGCAAATTCTATTTTACGAGCTCGTTACACGAATAACGCAGCGTATTAATAAATTATACCAAATACCAGGGTGGGTGTTTAAAAAAGAAAAAGAACATTTTCGCGTATCAATCCAACCGTAGCATTTGGTTGAAAGTAACGAAAGTTTTAAGGGAATGCTTCACCCTTTCCCTTTCCCTTGCACTTGCCCTTTTCCTTTTCCTTTCCCTTTCCCTTTCTCTTTCTCCTTTCCCTACCCTCACTTTTCTCTTTTCCTTTTTGCCCCGTAGATTATGTTGCAGTAATTCTAACGAATCGCGAGGAAGCTCCTAAGAAAAATGGTTCCAGAAGATAAGCTCGTTCATTATAAAGGAATCCATTAACATGGAAATTGATTTTTCATTAATCAGAGACAGTGAGCCGTAACGGTGAAAATTTCGATCCCAGTGGGAATCCCGAACGCGAGTACGGCATCAGTATGATTTATGTATACGCCGGCCATTACAGAAATATGTTTCAAGCTCGATTTATTTCAAGCTGGAGTAGCTGCTCTCCGGAGTGTCGTGCGCCGAAGCTCAGATTCTCCAGTTTTAAGGAAAGTTCGTTCATCCCTTCCCCGGTATCGACACTCCTGGGAATCCGGAATAATAAATCACCCTGGAACTCAGCCCTGATCTTATCCTTGTAGGCCAATCGACGTAGCTCATTAAAAACTACTTGAAATTCATTTCATTTCGTAAATCATTAATTATCACGGATTTGAACGATGACGCAAGCCCCAACCCTCTTCCGCACACTCCTATCAGTTTTCATTCGCCGATTTGCCAGCAATTTTAGCGGCAACAGCGATTGCTCCGACTTTTTTCTTTTTCTTTTCAAGAAAAAAAAAGGAAAACCGAGCAAAGATTTTCCACTTTTCGAAGCGGAGGCAATCTCTCCTCTTTACGGTCGAGACAAATCACGCATGGATTCTGCATGATTCGTATAATCGGGGATATAATTTAAGGGCGGGGCTTGCGGGAAAAGCTCAACGCCACAAATCTCGCTGGTAAGCTCGAAAGAAAACGGCTCTGTGACAAGTAAGGTTGGGTAAGCTTTGCGCGATAGCGAGACGATACGCGGTAGCGATAACAACTCCCGGCTATTTTCTCACCCCCCCCCACCCACCCTCCCGCTGGTAACAACGAGTTCATAGAACTTTTGGTTTGTCTAACCGGAAGTTAGGCCTCCGATATCGCAGTGCAAATCCCAGTTTGACACTCTTGCAAAGTCTTAAGGGGAGCTCGCAAGCACGTAATCAAACGTTTTCCCCGAGCTCTCCCCGGAGTTTCACTCTCGTTATTAATCTCAGATTAATTACAAAGTTCAGCGCGTTTATTAAATAACCGCCGGATCAACTTTTTACTCCAGTCGCCACCCCCCGACGGTCCCTACCCCCTTCCCTTTTCCCTTGTACTTTTCAACGTTAACTTCGCTCTGTTGAAATTCCACGAGGAATCGCCTCTATTCCCTTTGTGTCAAAGTTCCGCGATTCGAATTTAACGCGAAACGTTTCCATATTATAATCGGTGTTCCTCTCTTTGTTCCTCGCTTAAAAATTGTATGGAAAAACGTTTCCACGCTGTTTTATCGACCGTGCGCGCGCGCGCGCGACTAGCGAAATGGGACATTCGCAAAGATTCGCTTCCTCGCCGAGGGAGCTCGAAATACGAGGTTAGCTTCGATTCCGGGTAAACAATGTATCCTAGAATTTACTTTAGCGATACGCCAGAGGAATATGGATGGAAAGTTTCCAACTGAAGTTTCTATGGGAATGGCTGTGTAAATCCGAGTTTGACACTTGGAAAGTCTTAAGGTGTTCCGGACCACCTTAAGTGCATCCCTTAGCAAAGTACGCTTTCCAGACAAGGTTTTCCTCTTTCCCTCATAACCAGACGACGATTTATCCCGCCGTACAATTGGCGCGAGCGATTCGTATCAATCAGTTCCGGGGGTGGTCCACGACCACGACCACGACCCCCTCTACGCGTTTGATTAGCGACTCTACGAGGATTTTACAAATTTTACCGATTCCCCGGGACTCGAACGCGGCTCACTCGCGACTTCTCCAAGCCGATACACCCCCGACTTTCGTCAAGACTCGGAGCACCCACCCCCGGGTCGCGGAAATCGCCATTTTGTCAGCCATCTGACGGGCTTTGCAGGAGGTTCGCGCTTATGAAGTTAAATCGTTTCGAAAACAGAGAAAGGGCTGGAATGCGCGCCTGGGGGGTGGCGCGGAAGGTGCAATGGCTGTCGGAGCTGATAACCGGAAGTAACTTTCATAATCCGAGCCGGGCGGGCGGCCCGCTAAAAGTTAACCGGGAATTAGCTCGCTTTGATCGAGTGGCTCAACTCCACCCCGCGATTCTTCGCCGGGAACTGTGTTTCTCCGTTTTATTAAATTGCGAGCAGTTGCTGGAATACGATTAAGAAACTAAGTGGAAATTAATCTGCGCGCGCGCGAGTCTCACTTCATTCCGGAATACATTAGGGGGAATTTCCGTTTGTTTAACACCGACCAAGAATAATTTTATCTCGATAGATTCACTCGACAGCGGTGTCGTTTGTCGCATCTTCAACCCCCGTCTCCTTTCCCTTGCCCTCTTCATCACCACCACCATCAGCAGGACTCAGCACCGATTTTTAATTTTTGCAAAATGAATCTAGTTCAAGATCGAGGTTTGCAAGCACGTTCGTCGATGCGTCCAAATTAATTTATCGAATTCCTAGGGTGGTGGGTGAAGTAAAAATCTTAACCGTTTGCTTAACACCGACCAAGAATAATTTTATCTGGATAGATCCACTCGACAGCGGTGTCGTTTTTCGCATCTTCAACCCCCGTCTCCTTTCATTTGCCTTTTCCATCACCACCACCACCACCACCACCACCACCATCAGCAGGACTCAGCACTAATTTTTAATTTTTGCAAAATAAATCTAGTTCAAGCTCGAGGTTTGCAAGCACGTTCGTCGGTGCGTCCAAATTAATTTATCGAATTTCTAGGGTGGTGGGTGGGGTAAAAATGCTTTGAGCGAGTTAAGGGAGCAAAGCACCTGCTGCGCACAGAGAGAGAGAGAGAGAGAGTGGGAAAAGGAAAAGGGAGTGGGAGAGGGAGTGAACGGATCTAACTTCAGGGCTTTCGGTCACAATGGAAATTCATCCGAACTGTTCACCCCTTGTCTAGACCAAACTATATTTCCCACTATAGCATCTCATGATCATCCCCCCGGACAACCTGTTCCTCTTGTTCCCCGATACATTCGCACCACTGTACTCCAGCCAACCGTCCACATTCTTAGCAGAGCCACGGACACGGACAAAGGGAACAACTCCGTCGTGGTGCACACACAGACACATATTTACTTGGAGAAGCAGGCTCACCCCCGGAAAAGCCGTGTACCGCAGAAACAGCCAAGTTTCCCGAAGCATTTATGGGATTAAACCGACGAAATAAGTTCCTCTTATTTATCTTGCCGCGGCTTAATTAATATTAATGTTTGCTTTAAACCGAGCCGGGCTTCCAATCTTGGCAATATTTCCCGTGCCCGCCAATATATTCCAGCTTCGACCCAGTCGATCCTGCCCGAAACTAATTCCGAGCGAAAATAATCAAACTTTGTTCATTCGGGGATAAAAATATTTCACGTTCGCCGATTTTCCAATTTCACGAGCTTCCTGTTCTATTTAAAGATGAAAATTTTTCAATAATATTGCCGGTAAGGGATCCGTCCCCCTACTCTCTTCCCCCCTCCCCTCGTCCTGTGTAATCGGATCCGGAGAATCGAAAGTTCACCGTCTAGGTGGAAATTAGCGAGGGAATTCTATTTTTGATTTTTTCCGCCTCCCTCCGTTCTTCCGATTTCTTCTTTATTTCGCTCGCTGTTTTTCCACTTTTTACGCTCTTTGCTTCCGCCGCTCCCTCCTTTCCAATCGATTACGAGGACGATTTTCGCGTTTTTGCGGAAACGATCGAGTCTCGCGGGCTTTTCGGCGAGAAACGATTAAAGTTAGGAGCGATTCTTAGGTGCTACGGCAGGACGACAAATCGAGGATTAAATCGGGCCGCGTTTAGCTAAATCGCTTGGCTTCGGGCGCAATTCAATCTCGCAATTGGAAAAGCGCAGACTTGCAAACATTGCCGGGGTTGGGGGACGGCGGCGGGAGGGAAGGAGGAGTAAATGGGAAACGAATCGCCTGGAAAACTTTCAGTCGCGCGCAGATCAGCTGAGCGCGAGAACCTCCCAAGCTCCCGGCATAATTTCCAGGGGGAACTTTTTCAACCCCGCCGGAACTTCCGGCGCACCTCGTTTAGGGGTGTGGGGCTGGAAGTGGAGGAAAAACGAAAAACGATATATGCGTTCGGCGCGTACACCGCCTGGCTCGCCCGAGTTTCAATATCGGATGAATCTTTAATTTACCCCTATCCCCATACCCACCCCCACCCCACCCCCATCCGTGATCCCTCGTACCTGCCGAAAATAAGGGGTGAACTTGATTACGTCCACGGAAGTGGAGCGTGAAATTTTCGCGTGGCAGAGGAAGAGGAGAATCGAGAGGAAAAGTCGAGAAGGAAAAAAGAAAAGTTGACGGAGAAAGCGACGTAGTTCCTCCCCGGGGTAGGGGTTGAAATAAATAATCGTAAAAGTAACGGGGCTCGGGGAGGAGAGAGGGAAGTGGAATTCTGAACTCTCCGCGTGTTTTTCAAGCGTAATTTCACAAAGGAAACTACTATGGGAGGGGGGGGGGGAGCAAGGGCCGCGCCGAGGGAAGTTCCACGGTAAAAATGGAACTTAAGGAAAAGCATGGGCGCAACTTTAGCTCGGGACGAGCTTACATTTTGGGAAAAGCAGAATGCCAAATAGGATCCAAACATCGCGGAATGCGTCAAGTTTTCAGGGAAACTGACTTCCCGAGAAGGCGACACTGGCTGGGCACAATATTCCCATTACCGTCGCATGGAGGAAAATTCCCAAAACTTCTGTGCCCCCCTCCCCCCTCCTCACCCCGCCCCGAGGGCTGCATTTGCCATTCGACAAAACGACCGATACAACCTGCAAAGCGAGTTTAAGCTTCCATCGCTTCGTCAAGCTTCCCTCCAGTACGCCCAAAGCCGTCTGCTAATGTTCGCGAAACTCCCGCGCAAAAATACAAAACTCGCCCGGAAGCCAGTCCGCCATTTTCTCTTTCGGCGAATTTCCCTCGAACGTCCTCAGAAATTCCCCTCGCCAATTATTCGTCCGCTGGCTGGTGATTCGTCTCGCTCTCGCCAAGGTGATTCATCGCCATTAATACTCACTCTCGGATTTCTACTCTGGAATCCCATTTAAGCGCCTTCGGGAGTCCTCGCACGATCAAACATGGCGCCCGGCTATTTCTCCCCCGAGTTGCTCGCGCCGGATAATTAGGATGTTTCAGGGAAACACACCGAGTCTCCGTGCAACATCGATCGAATTCTAAAGGGATGATTTTTTTCCGCGATCTCCACCGCGATTCAACGGACAATGAGCGAGGGGGTGGTTGGGGGTGTGGAGGAAGACGCAACGCATTCGCGTGGAATCGTCCCTTCGAACTCTAATTAATTCGGGAATATTAACCAGACGGACATATCGCGTTGCGCACGCAAGTGCGCGATTCTCCTTAGATATTTTTTGTCCGGAAAAGCTAAAGTTTTGTCGGAAAAACTACCCCCGATTCGCAGGCGTCTCCCTCTGTCCAATGTCACCCTCTGATCGCGGCGGTCTTCGACACCAGAGTTTCGCTGTTTGAAATTTGGGATAGGGTACTCACTGCTTTCCGGCCTGGGGTAGATGTTGAAGGTGGAGTCCTGTACCCAGGAAGTGACGGCGACGTACTCCTTGACGAATGCAGGAATTTCACACCTGAGGACTCCCGTGTTCCCCGCCAGGACGTAGGTATCCCTCACTTGCACCTCGTATTTCTGACGGACCACTGCAAACGGAAACCGAGAAAATATCCTTAGAACACTCTGTTCGATGAAAGGGGGAAGCTGAGGGGTGGCTAGAAAATTATGCCCGAAACTCGGAGGAATGGGCGAATTGAAAAATCACCGGGTAAAATGGATCGAATGACCCACGGCAATCCGCTGAAATCATTACCTCGATAACTGTTATTTCCCATTTTTCAAATCCATCCCTGCTTCCGCATCCACCCCTGTGGATATTTGTAACTCCCCCTCGCGATTTACGATCGTTCATTTTCCTCCCGAGGATAGAAATTCCAAAGGAAGTCAATTTGGCGATAGACCGAGTTCCGAGACGGATCGAGGATGACTGTACTTTCTGTAATTAGTCCTCCCCTGAGATTTCAACCCTCTCGAGGAGCTTTTCGCGTTCATTATCGTGTGCTCGGCGGTCCACGATTCACGAGTCGGTAAACGCGATAAGTGATTCTTGGCAGGCAACTACGGAACGATTGTTAGCTGCAGTGGAAAACGAAAGAATTTGCGCTGGATCGTTTATCCCGCTACGTCTGACCATTCCAGACCTGTACTACTGCCGAAGCGTCCAAAGCGTATCTCTGGCCACAGTTCCCTCTCTCCAAGACCACTGTGAAGTTGGCACTGCTTTCATCAGTATTTAGAAAAAATCGTGCGTTCCCATTGCATTTCAGACAGTTCTATAGTTCTATGCCATTTTTAACAATAGTTCTGTGAAATTGTTTAGAGTAATCGATATTGCAGGTAGGCAATGCTAACCTTCTTTAGATTTAAAAAAAAATTAGTTCTACAGAGTTTCCATTGATGTATCCCTATAAAAAAAAAAAAAAAAAGTTTACTGACAAAACCAGGCAATGCAAGTAGAAAAATTTTCAAGCATCTTAAGGTTTTGCTGAAAAACTTTTTTTCTATGGGATATATCGATGGAAACTCTTCAAAACTATTCTTTTGGGGTCTATAGAAGAAGCGCAGTTTTGGAATTTTGAGAATCGGTTGTGTAGTTTTTAGAATGCTGGCTTTAAAAGTTCGAAACCAGCATTCCAAAAATTACACAACCCATTTTCAAAATTCGAAGAATGCTCTTCTTTATTAGATGTAAAAAGAATAGTTCTACAGAATTCTAATCGATATATCCTATGGAAAAATAGTTTTCCAACAAAAGCTTGAAATACTTTAAAGTTTTTCCACTCGCAATGCCTGTATTTCTTACTAAAATTATTTTCTAGCGAGTATTTCGATTAGAATTCTGCAAAACTATTTTTTTTCAGATCTAAAAGAGAAGCTCGATTTTGGAATTTTTTAAATCGGTTAAGTAGTTTTTGGAATGCGAAGTGGAAAGTGGCATTGTTCTCCCAGAGTTTACTACTGGCATTGCTTGATTTTAGTAGTATTTTGGATTTTTATAGAGTTTGGAGGACGAAAATCACCGAAACCATTGCAGAACTATGTAGAAATATTGGAGTACAAGCGAGAACTACCAAGAACTCTCGAAAGAACTACAGCATTTCATAGCATTTTACAATTTTCACCAGGTATTTTGGAAATCGGTTGGGTAGTTTTCGAATGCTGAATTTTCAAGTGTAAACTTGGCGTTGCCTACCTTCAGTATCGATTATATTCAACAATTTCATAGAACTATTGTTAAAATTAGTGTAGAACTATGGCGCTATTTCAAATGCAATGGGAATTCATGATTTTGTTTGAAATGTTGACAACGCCAATGCCAACTTCACAGTGTTCCCTCGAAGACCGAAAATTCTAGAAATTCTACTCGTACGATTAAAATACGATCGGACTTTGGCTCTCTCTCTCTCTCTCTCTCCCTCCCTCTCCCATTTTTCCGTTTTTCAATCTATTCATTAGAGCGACACGGAAGACACGGGCGTTGCAATGTGAAAGTTCAGTGGTATCGCTTTAACTTAAAGAGCCAAGTTCATTCCACCCGTGATATCGCATGGAAAAGTATTTACCGTTTTACGGGGGAAGGATGAAATTATGCGGAAATAGCCTTTCGTTGGTAGGAGTAAAAAATGTCAGAGTCCGCCAGCGGCAATTAGTGCGCGTGCCACTTTACCGACCGAGCCAGAGCTTATCCGGCAGGTTTCGATTCACGAGCCGCTAAACGCGATAAGCGATTCTTGGCAGGGGCTCTGACAATTCTGGAGCCGAAAACGAAAGAATCTCCCGGCTCGCTTGTCTGGTTTGAAAACCAGCCCGCGCGCGCGTGCTGGCACACACACACACACATCGGTTGATTTACCGATAAAATACTTGGCAGGAAACACCGGCCGCGGATTTGGTTGCTGGCAGTGAGTGCCTTCGCACTTTAACAATTTAGATCCGAAAGTTTCCCCCGCGTACTGTTAAAACAAGCATAAATCAAATCCCCCGACTCTCGCGAAATTTCTGATTATGAGAACTAAAATACGCTCAAGGAATTATCCGCGCGAGCATCTTAATAAACTTCGTGATTTATACGCTTTCGCCAGCCAATAGACGTCGTGTAGTCCCGTAATTCGCGCACGAGGTTCTCCCAACGATGGATTCCTCGCCGTCGGGCCACGCGCAACAAACGTAAAACGGCGCGCTTCATCCTTAAGGCGATCTCCGGACCGCGCTCTGTTTTATCGACCGAGCACACCCGCCGGAGAAACCCGCGGCTTCCCAAGGACGCGATTCGTCTCCTCGTGGCGAAGTATTTAATAATTGCTCGCGTAGCGAGAGGATAGCCTGCCGGTGGATGTATCGGGCGGGGTTGGTTGAAGGCACGCTCGAAACCGCGGGGATGTTGATGTTGGCAGTGAACACCGGTTGTTGGCTATAAGCGAACGTACGGTCGGGGCCATCAATCTGCGCGAGCTCTCGAGAAAACGACTCGCTGGAACAGATAAATGTACTTGGCTCGGTTCACTCGAGCCGCGATCACTCTTGCCCTTTTCCCCCGAGTCGAGGGTTGGAAGATCGTTCCGCGAACGGCAGGATTAGATTTAGCTGGCACGCACTGGAAGAGGACGTTGATCACGCCGCAAAATTATAGGCGGACTCGAAGCGAAGTTAGCAGCAGCGGTACCGACGCTGGCAAGAATACGCTAACTCGAGAAGATGCGGTACCTGGCGTGGAGGGGGGAGGGGGGAATTTCCCGAATATTACTCAAAGGTCCTCAGGGATGTTTAAGAAAATCCAAAGGTTTTGCCGAGCAGAGCTGAAGACACGGAGTCAAAGGGAAAGGGGGAGGAGAAGGGAAAGGGGATGAACCAGCGGGGGTTGACACTGGTCGTCACTGACCTGCCTTAACGGTGATTTCACGGCCGAGTACCCTGCCGACGGAGTTGGAGGCTTG
Organism: Sclerodermus sp. 'alternatusi'; assembly: GCA_037305995.1. Lineage (NCBI taxonomy): Eukaryota > Metazoa > Arthropoda > Insecta > Hymenoptera > Bethylidae > Sclerodermus > Sclerodermus sp. 'alternatusi'. The sequence goes on along the minus strand of CM074547.1, from coordinate 7,519,447 downwards.
ACACCTGTAGACGGCCGAGTGGACGTCGTGCCGATAGCTCTCGGCACCGAAGGGCAGGAAGTACATGGACCCGTTGACCAGCATCTCGCGGATATGCGGGATTGGCAGCACCGGAGACCCGTCGCCCATTAGCCAATCGATTCGCGGCGTTGGGCTGCCGTGAGCCGCGCAATGGATCATCGAGCCGGTGTCGTTCGAAAACTCCATCGAGCTACGCGGCTCCGACACCAGCACTGGACCCTGGCTGTCCAGCACCACCCCTCGTCCTGCAACAGAAACCATCCGGACGCTTCGTCATTCCTCGGGAAATCATCGACGAATTCGGGGCGTTAGTGTCCTTGAACGCCACCAGGTGGATCCAGAGCGACGTCTTAAGGGAATTTCGAAGCGGCAGCGAAATTGAGTAAAATTAGGGAGGGGGGTGGAGGGGAGAGATCGAGGGAGACGGAGGAAGATCGAGAATGATCGATACCGAGTTGGCACGCGGTGCTTCTTCGGACGGATAAAACTCGGTTCAGCTTTTTCGAGATGTCGCGCAGCACCGGCATAATGATATTTCCTAGCTCGAGCACGTGCCACTTTAGGAAGATAAAGTCAGACTCGGCATTTTCGACTTATTGCCTCTGTATAATGTTATTTTCCTGGCCGGGGGGACCCCCGGTGTTTCCGCATCTTCGGCTATAAAGTTCCCGAGCGATACACCCGGAATAGGATAATCCTGTACGAGGAGACTCGATAGGGATCTCCTCCGTCTGACGAAAACCGGACTTTTTTCACTGTCTCTCGTTCCGTCGCCGGAAGTATCGAGCCTCGATATGGAACCTCGAGTCTACTCGGCTTGTTTTCAGCGCAGTCTCCCCCCTCCGTCCCCCCGGTTTATCCGCGATTTTAATCAGCCAATAATGGACATATAATAACAGATAGCGCCCCTCCCCCCACCATCCTCCTCGCCATTATCTCGTGGCAATCTAATTATAATGTACATTCGCTTATCTTCGGCCAAAAGCAATCTGGCGCAGCGTTCATCCATCCCGCAGGAAAGATGGCGTCTCCTAATGGAAATTCTGCATCCGAATTAACCGAATTTTACAAGGTCGCCCGAACCTCCACGAAACTACCACCAGAGTCTTCAGCAGCGCACGATCGAAAATTTCGAAAGAGCCGAAATCTCGATCGAAACTTCCGGAAGTTCCATTTTTCGGGGTCGCGATCGCGACGACCGGAAGTGGGCGAACATGACGCCAACGTAGGTGCCAAGTTCTTCGCGGAACCGCTTTCCCTATCTTGCACGGGAACTCGAAATCTGACTGGGGTATCAGGCGCAGCTGATGCCGAATCCTGGATAACTTGTTTTCCAGCAATCGGAACTGTTTGAACGGAAAGCTGGGGTTGGGTTGCTTCGGTTCCGTTGGGTTCGGTGGGGTTGGGTTGGTTTGGGTTGGGTTGGGAAGGGATGGGGTGGGATGGGTTGGGTTGGCTCGACTACGGGAGAATGCACCGGAGATGAGTGCATTATGCATGAACGCAGGTTTGATATCGCTGGACGAGCTTGCATCGCAGCTGCCCAAGTGCATCTCATCTGTAAGAATGCATCAGCCACAAACTGCCAAGCCCCATTAAACTATATGACTTATGCCGGTATTATCAGACACCTTGCAGGCCAGCGTACTTTCATACTTTACTACCACCAGCTCTAGCACTAACACCACTATAGAGTACCAGCAGCAGCAGTAGCGGCAGCAGCAGCAGCAGCACCACCACCACCACCACCACCATGATCACTACCTCCGTACCACCCTTACCAACGTTTTATTCATATTTCATTCTCCAGTCTCAATTTCACGTGAGAATCTCAAAGCTCGGTTTTACGGGCAGAAATCCACATACTGACCTAATCTAGCCGAAGGTAAGCTGAAATAACGTAACGCAACGCAACGTAACGTAACGTAACGTAATGTAACGTAACGCAACGCAACGCAACGCAACGCAACGCGACGCAACGCGACGTAACGTAACGTAGCGTGACCTACCGTAACCTAAAGTAACCCGGGGAGGGTTGGAGGGTGGTCAATTAGCATTTTTCGGAATGTCCATACGGGTCCTTCGAGAATATCCAAGAGTTTTTTGTCGGACTCGCAGATTAGCGCGAAAGGGTAGCGTCGCGGAGGAGGGGGTATTAGCGCGAAGCATATGGCGCCATTTTGGCCGTTGGGGTCCGGTGCATTATGCATGAACGACCGTTTGATAACGCGAAGCAGTAGTGCATCGGTAAGAGTGCATATCGAGGGGTGAGGGTAGGGTGATGGTGATGGTGGTGGTGGTGGTGGTGACTACAACCCCGACTCCCGAGACCCACCCCTAGTCCTATTTTCGAGGTGTATCGTTTCTGTGACGTTGCCGCCGGCTGCTCTGACGTTATATATACGTATGCTCGTCCGAATGACGTTTATGCACGGCGCTTCCTGCGTTCTACGTCCCCGTTGCACCTGCGGCCCGGTTTACAACTATGCACCGCCGCCATTTATACACCACTACCAGCCGGTGGTCCCGCTACCCCCTCCTCCCCAACCCTCTCTGGCCTTCCCAGGCTCGAGTAAGCTCGATTGTCTGTATGCACATCGCTATGCATGTCGTAGTAGCACATTCTCATGCTAATGTGTGTTGGTGCCCCCCATTTGCTTGTACCCCGAAGACACGCATAATATATATCATCCCCTTTACTGCATTATTATTATTATACGACCACGCCGGGCGAAATATCAGAATGAAATCTTCTTACGATTTTCTTTCCTTTTATTTATCGCTTACCCTGCTATCTCTCTCTCTCTCTCTCTCCCACGCGCGCTATTGCTTCGTTCGTTATTATTAGCAACCCCCGAAAAGAATAGCTCGCGAATGGAGGGAGAGTTTTGAGAAATTCTTCACGATTAGCATAATCGACGTCTCGTTAAAACTGAATTTATTCGCGCGATTGCGCGTAGCTCGGCTTCCCCTCGTTATTCTTCTCAGTTTTGCCGTTTTCTCGCGCCGTATTTTCTTTTTCGGAAATAATCCTGACGGGGAGTGGACGGGCGTCGGTCTTTTATTAATTTATCGCGGGATGCATTCGCGAATTTGTGAAAATCGTTATCGCTGCTCTCCATAGCGTTTCTTTCTTCCCGATCCACCAGCAGCATCAGCGGCATCACCGACGCTACCAGCAGCAAACCCCCCCCTCCCCCTCCCCCCTCGGCCCATTGTTTCCCGCGCCTGTGAATTTTTCTGATGCGTGCCGTTGGACGGATATTAATCCGGCCATCCGGATCGTGAGATTACAGTGAAAAATTGCAGCCTTCTCAAATCGAGGAATGAATGTCCTAATAAATGTGTTTTAGATCTCGACTCGTTAATGTCAGCTTGAAATATTCGCGTGCGTTGCTGTTTCACGCTCGAGGCTCTTTGTTCCGCGAGAGACTGTGTGTTGGTCCTCATCAACATGGCCATCCCTGCGCGTGCGCCCACCCACACACGCGCGCGCGCGCTCCTGCGCGATTGAAACACACCAAGAATAGCAGCCAGCGCACGCTCCCACACTCGCGTAACCGTGGACCACCCCCGCGCACCACCACCCCGACGCTGAAAATTCATAAATGTAGACGTAAAACACTTAAGTGTTGGTAATACGTGAGAAAGTACTCGCACCACCGCCCACCCTCGCACACGCTTCCCACTAATAAAGTGTGTGCAATTGAGCACCGTATGAACAACGCGCGCGCGCGCGCGAGCGCACGGCTCTGTACGGACGCACAAAACGTCGGAGTGTGCGACTTTTATACCTGCACGCCCGTCTCTGTGTGTGTAATTAAATTATCTCAAGGATACATACGGGGCTTCCGCGTGTTTTCGCGTGTTGAAATACGTAAAATATTGACTTCGCTGTTTTCCTGGTGTGTGTGTGTCTGTGTGTGCGCGCGCGCACACACAGACACACACGCGCGTACACACACGCCTACACGAAGACATCAAAACTCGTCTATGGAGGCAGGTGGTATTGCATCCGGTGGGATTGTGTGTTGATGCTCGCAGGTGGGGGAGAGGGATAGGGGGTGGCCTGTATTCTCGCGCTCCTGATTAATTACAGAGCACCGGGGCGTTACGGTATACGCCGGCTGCTCTCCTCGGCTGCTGCCGCTGCATTATCATCCGGTGCACGGACCTCCGTCACTCACGAATTAACGGACTGAGTTGCGCGCTCGCGATACCACCAGCTGCGTGCCCTCTCCTCCTTCCGGAGGCCGAGATACTCGTCGGCCGGCGCTAACGTCTATTTTTCTACTTAGTCGAGAAAATCAGGTTAAGTTAACTCGAGATTCCAAAATATTCGAGAGATCCCTCCACGAGTTATTTTTAGCAAAACTTCCCATCCCAGGGATGCGGGGGATCGTGGAGTCGGAATGATTTCTTAGACGGGGAGGGGGGGAGGTTGATAAATCATGGGGGTGGAGGAGGAGGAGGAGGATCGGGGTCCGGGCGGTTACTGGTAATTGTTTAAGGATAAATTTTCTCCGTGGGACCGTGGTGACAAAGCGAACTCTGGACTCTACCGACGCTCACGATGAATAGCGTCATCCCCCTATACGCCATCGCCACCCCCACCCTATCGGAAGAATACGAATCGCTCGAGTGGCACCCGGAGGAATCGAGCAGTTCCTTCGAGTCCGAGCCGCATCGACTTTGGAGGACGGCGATCACCGTGGAACTCCCGGTGGACGTCGAACGTGGTTCGATCTGACCTCTCAAAAACTGGGACCTCGCCCCGCTCCCTCCCCCTCTCCTCCTCCTCCTCCTCCTCCTCCCCCGGACTGGAGTTTTAGAGATTTTCTTTTCGGGACCGCTTTACTCGCTTTTCCCGCAGTAATTTCCCGGCGGTTTATCCCGCTAGTTAAATTCAACCCTATCTGATCCTTTCGGTGCCGGGGGCTGCTCGAAAAATTATCACGGGACGATACTGGCACCCCCATCCCACGCGAAACTTATAACTTCACTCGCGGAATTCTAATAAGGACTTATCTCGGGGCCCCAAGTTAAACGGGAAAGAAGTTCACTCAAACACCGCCTCCTTCTCTTAATTAGGACTTAATACTGGCGCGTCTCGCCACTCGTTGACTTACTCCACTGGACATTAAAACTCGACGATAATTATGGCGCCGCTCAACGCTTAATAAAGATCCCCGGACTATCCCGATGAATAATTGCTCGCCCCGTCGAATTTCTCGGGTCTACATGACCATCCTCGCGATTGTCCCGACAATTTTTCCCGACGCTTTCGTCGGCCGAGGGGTAGAGGGAGGGGGAGAGTCGCGAGAGCAATTCCTCCGTTAATCAGACACTCGCGCGAAATTAATCCGATACATCTGGGATTTATCCGCTGAATCTACATACCGCACGTACGGCACGCTAATTATAATCTAATGCTCCCAAAACTCGCAAAGTTTCTGGGCAACATCTCCGGTGGTGGAGCTACTTCCGTTTTAGCGGGCATTGTCGTCACAGTGGAAAATGTCGAGTGCTCGGCCCCCCGCTTCCGCATATTATTCCAAGTTTGTCATGCTTAGTTTGTGTCGCAGCGAGTTCTGCTACTCCGCCGGCGGATTTGCCAGACTTCATTAGGCTATTACGCCATTGTTGCTTATATTCGGAGTCCACGGCGTCCGCCCATGTTTGGACGGAGCTCCGAAATAAGGCCCGGCGTAAAAAAAGGGGGTAGACCTCGACTGGCGAGAGACACCAGGCAAAATTACGTGGATAATGGATCGTTGTATAGTTTACCGTGAGGAGATGGATACGCGATGCGTAATCAAACAAAGCAACGCTATACGTATATTCCGAGAACTGTAATCGCTGTATTTACTTGGGAACGCATATGCGTCACGTGTTGGCTTTACTTCCAGGTAAACTCCATAATTTACATGGAAAAGCAGCCGCGCACGCAAATACTCCATCATCAGCATAACTTTATTTCGAGAGTGGCTATCTTGGAGAATTAAAATTTATTCGCCACTGTGCCATGAATATATTCATTGTTCATTATTCATTATTTACATCCCTTTGGAAGCTCGCGTGATTACTTGGGGGCTGGTTGCGTAAACGGGAGTTGCGATAAGCCGGAAGGATGGAGCGAATCGAATACCGAACGAAACTACCCCCCACCCCTAATTACGAGCGACGCTACCTGTTAATGTTTTGCGCGACTGATAGAGAAGGGAGGGGGGGGGTTGGTTGGCGCGTCCTTCGGCAGACGCGAGAAAGGGTTAAGCGCGTTCGAAAGTATGAAACTCGATTACTACCCCGAGCTCTTATCTAAATAATCAACTCCAACCCCATCTGCCTATCGATCGTCATCTAATTTCCGGCAGCCGTCGCCCTTATCGATTTTTCGCCGATTTCCCATCGGCAGCTCGCTCGATAAGCGACTGTGCCAAAACTAATTGAACCCACTTAAAAGCTTGGCCGTTCGTAACGGAGTTACCCCTTGAATTAAGAAAGTGAGAATTCCGCCATTTTGAATTTCCGTGGAAATTCACTTTTGGCGCGCGTGTCAGGGTTTACCAGGGGGAGTAGGATGGGGGGGAGGGGGTCGACGATCCAAGAGGAAGACTGGGTGAAAACGCGAAAGAGAGAGAGAGAGAGACGTTGGGCGGATGAAATTAGTTCGGGGTTGCCTCTTGGTACGGGAACTCACCCCCGGAGGAGACGCGAATATATCTCGGTCGCGGTGTCTTCATCCGAATGGAAGAATCTAGACGGAGCAATATCGGCGGAAATCGAATCGCAAAATGGAGAAAATGACTGCGAGTTCTCCTGCGGCTTCCTTCGTAGTGGGAGAGGGGTTTCGGGGGTGGGTCGGGGTCGCATTCCTCCGCGAGTTAATCCCTCGAGCCTGGAATGGCTGACAATTCCATGGATCCGTGCCTTCTGGCCCTCTCCACCCTCGGGTAGACTTCCACCTGCAAGTGCACGACTTCATCCCACGTACTTGTGTGCGAGTGTGCTCACAGGACTGTGCAAGGGGGTGGGTACGGGTGGGTTCGTGCAAGAGCCCACGGACCTCGTATTATCATTCCAAATCGATTTGCCGATTCGTAATATCGCGAGACCCGACGTAAATGGATCGTAATACTCCGGGAATCCGGATAATCGGACCCTGCCACCCTCTCGCCCAAGGGTGGCGGAAACTTGACATGCACAGGACGGAATAATCAATTTGGCTTCTTAGTACACCGCCACCTTGCACGGGGATGGGGGAGACGAATTTTATGAAAGGCCGACCCGTAGCCAGCCGCCAAACTTCGGCCTCGATTTAATCGAGTGATTTACCACGAGAGGATCCAAGGGGATGATGGGAGGTGCGAAGGGAGTGGTGACGCGAACGCGGTATTCCCATATTCAGCCAAACCGCGCGGCTAAAACGTTCCTCCTAATTAAAAAAGTTTTACTCGCGCTTGAACGATACCACGGGCCTGCCGGAACAATAAATTCGAAGACTCTTCTCAATAATCCGCATTGATTAACATTAACCAGGGGCGGAGCTTGTAATTGGCCGGGATGCGCGGGAGGTTTGATGGATGGGGCATTGCAGTCATTCCATTGGAGAATGTATCCGGATTTCCACTGGCAAAGCTCAATGATTCGAGTGTTTCCAGCGATGGATAATTGACATTTTGCGATTGCCCGACGTGAATTTTAATTAATGAATCGCGCAACTCGACGTAAATGGATCGTAATGCTTCAGGAATCCGGATCATCGGTTAGTCACGCCCATTCCTGCCACCCCTGACCACGGGAGTTCGGGATGAGAACGGGGGGAGAGGGGAGGGGGGGGGTCGATGAGACGGGAAGGCTTGGATTGGAAACACGGACGAGGACCGGTGTGGTTCATGCGAAAATCATTCGATTGTCGGACGGCCGCGCTCGGTCGGTAAGGAAGAAAATCGTCGGGGAAACTTTAAGTGGAACAGCTTTATTTCGACGCGCCCGGAGTATCCGATTTCTTCTGGCGCTGCCTCGACGTTATATCGGAGCATCGCTGTGTCTCCCATCTAAAGTTGGTACTTTCGCCGAATGAAAGACGACGACGCGAGATTCCCAGGAGAAGACAGTAGCTTTTCAGAGACCCTTTCAATAGCCGCGCCAAGTGAAACTGGTTTACGAAAGGTCGCACGTGACCTCCTCCTTCGTTGGACGCGCAAGTGCCCCGATTGATTTCAACCTCGGAGGGCTTGACAAAAATTCACGGTGGACTCACTCCGGGCTGCTAATCCGCGAAATAAAATTGCACGCGTGTGCGAGAGGCGCGAATTTTTTCGTTTTTTCATCGCACGAACGATAATTAACAAGGCGTGCGGCAACCAACAATATTCGTCTCTTCCGTTTACAACGGACGGCACTTTTCTCTCATATTTCTCTCGGTCGACAATTGAAAATAATTCGCCATTACTGCGCGCGCGCACGCGCGCTCGCTCGCTCGCTCGCTCGCACGCACACCTTGTTGCAATAAGGATGCGAAAACACTTTTTTTTCGTCAACTGCCAAAAAGTGAAAAAAGTCTCGTGGAACGGAAGTTGAGCGGGTGACTTTAATCGCGCGAGTTGCAAATTCTCGCCGTACGGCCCTTCGCTTTTGTTAAACAAAAGACTCGAATAAAACTGGTTTCCGCGCTTTATTTAGTTGACGTATCCCCCCCTCTCTCCCACCCCCGGCCGGAAGTACATTTCTACTTTAATGAAATAGCACGATTGTTCCCATTCCTTGGCTTTTCACGCCCCCCTCTCTCTCTCTCTCTCTCTTCTCCAGCAGGTTTTGTCTCGGTAAATGTGTATAAGTGGAATTCAACGGGAAGAGGGGTGGGGTGAATTTATTTTTATTAAAACTCTCCCGACACGCGCGGAGATTGGTTCGAGTGAATTCACCGGTTCGTCAATTCGGCCGGTCCGGTTGGTAAGATTTTTTTAATACGACCCTGGTACACGCCCCCTGTTTCAATAATGGATGGATTTTTCCTCCTCGTTCCCTGCCCCTTCTCTCCCGTTTGATCATTTTCATTTTCTCTCTTCTTTCTGACCCCCTGCGCTCTCTTTGTTTTTTGCCGTCTCACGCGAAACTAAAGAACATCACGGAATGGCACATGCCGCGAACTGAGAAATTGCAATTACCGGCGATTTGCGATTGGCTGAGTTACGAATTCTCGAATCAAGTATAACGCCCTCCTTCCCCCCCCCCCTTCTTCCTTCTCCTCTATCGAATACCTTCGTTATTGGAATCGATAATTCTAATGAACCGGCGCAATCGCCATGAAGAACCTAATAAATGTAGATCACCCGGAAAAAGTTTCGGAACGTCCTGCCAACTTAAGTGGAAATTCCTATTTCAGGGTAGGCGCCAGAAATATCATGCAGGAATCGCATACCTGACGGTCTCGGCCGCCATTTTGGATCCGATCTTGGAAAAATTAACGCGAACCGTTACTAATCACGAGGAGCGATGGGAAGGGTGGAGCGGGGGTGAGAAAAGGGTGAGCCAGTTACGAGTATCTTCGTTCCCGAAGGCGAGTCACGTCCTGGCGGGCCGCTTTTCCACGCAATTAATTTTCAATGCCGCAATTGCCGGCGGTTTTTGCATAAATAGAAGACCGCGTTGCCGCTGGAGAACTTTCCCGACTCTTTTCCCACGCCTTGACGCTTCCGGTTAAAAAGCGACGCGTCGACGAAAGAAGCAAACGCAAACGGGTAGAAGAGAGATACAGATAGAGAGAGAGAGAGAGAGAGAGAGAGAGAGAGAGAGACTTTGCCGTAAAATTCTGTTTTACCGATGCATTACCGGCACGCGAAACACTCGGAGCGGGAGATTATTCGGGGAAAATGAGAATTTTCCGACTAACTGGAAAACTTGGTCCCCGAAGGTGGCTGTTAAACGTCGAGATCGGTCCGAAGTTAGCCGGGAAGAAGCTTGGCAACGCATTAATCGGCCCGATTAACTCTGCTAAGAGGGGGATTAAGAAAGTTGCCCCTTCTACCCCTGACCCGACCGTAGCCTATCGGGGAAAGAAGTTGCTCTGGCACTGGAGCTCCACTACTAACGGGGTTACCGGAAACTGGTGTCTCTCAAATAATTACAATTTAGCAAACCCCGGCGCTTTCCCCTCGACGGATCCTCCAAAGGATAATTAGTCATTTCTCAGCCGGCTAACGAAACGGGGCAGTGGTTCTCAATTGGGAAAGCGATTCCGGAGCAATACCGCGACGGAGCATTGTGCACCCGCGTATATTATACGCGAAATGGTCGGATGAAAAGGACTCGCGAAAGACCGGAAGTGGCCTTATTCGCGCGCGACGTCAATAATTATTCGCGGGGGTTAGAAACGGCGCTGTTAGGATCGCTGGGGCGAGCCGCTAATTATCGTGCGCGACCAACGCTTAGAGCGGACAGCAACAATAATTGGCTATCGATTGATGAAAAGTTTGCTTAAGGCCTCGCGTTATCTCAGTGGTTGTCAATCAGCGCCGGGCATTCTACGCGACAAGTGCTGTGATTGCCATTGCTGGGGCTCAATCGCGAAACTTTCCCCTTTGAAAGTTCGTCGAACCAGACGTTGTCAGTTCTGGAGTTAACTATCGCTGATACGTGCTGCCAGTTGACAGGAAATGACGTCGGTCTTCGCCAACTTGGAATTATAGTCTCGGCCCGGCGCGCCGGTATAACCTGAATAATGGCCAAGTGGAAGAGTCCGCGACTGGTCAGACGCGCTCGTGTTTTTCCAGAGCGGACAATTCCCCGGCTAGGAGGATCGATAATTTTCGGGTTGCCTTCGATTTTTTTCCCGGAAGTCACTTCGGAGAGAGAGAGAGAGAGAGAGAGAAGGGGGAGTCCCGCGAGAAAGGGAGGGGTTGAGAGGCTTTTCGCGAGAATCGATAAATTTGCTGGAATAATGCAGGAAAGAGAGGGCCCTTCATGAATTCCCGCGCGAAATCAGAAAACACAAAGCTTTCGGATGAAACGTACTTTTCGCTTGATTCAATAACTTTCATATTCCGTAATATGAATATGTAAAAGGACGCCGCCAGTTTCTTTTCAAATGTATCCTGCCCTTCTGTGTAAGGTGGATGCCGCCTCTCGCAGGATTTCTTTTCATGCACGTAGGAATGCGAAAGCATTGTGAAACGTTATATTGCGAGCTATTATGCAATATTGAATTCCTACTTTACTTGAAAAACAATCTTTATGGGATTACCGGCTGTTTGCTAAGCCGGCAGCAGATTTCCTCGTTAGCATCTCAAAGGGAAACTTTTCATTAGGAAATTTCGAAAATGCGAGGGGTCAGGGGAGCCTGGGAGGCCAGCTTGGGGGTTGGGCACGGGGGTGGAGAGAGGAGTGGGTTGAATATCCACGAGCGAGAAAAACTGAAACCTGGTTTGTGGAAATAGAATGCCGGAATAAAACGTCAGAGCGGAAGTGGGGCGCGTCCCGTGGAAGATCCCCTCCCCTTTAAGCGCGTCCCTCGGCTATTTATTTTGAGGAGCAGCGAGAGGATCAGGAGATGATTCTGCCGGAGGAATTAAAAACGGATGCCAAACCCTCGATTCCTCGCGTCGCACGTCCTGGAAGGAACCGATTGGGGGGGAAACGACGATTATCCCTTGGGATTAATCCCGAGTGGGACAGGAGCGGTGGGGGGGGGGGGTGGAAACATCGTGCCAGGCATTTTCGCGGAATCCGAGGTAATTTTAATGGTAGCAGCTAGCCAAATTCCGTGAACATGGAATATTCGGTTGGCGAGAGCAAATATGCCACTAAGAATGGCTGCTGCTGCGGAGGAATCAAAGACCATTATTCCAGGACATTCATCTAATTAAGCAGGATGCAGTATATGCAGCCACCATGATGCAGAATTATTCTGGCAAAGTAACTCTATTAGCCTAATGTAAGAGAAGGCTATGCGCATTGCGTTTGCAGTGCTCCACCACGTATATTAAAGGGGTCGGGGGATCGAACGGGGTGGTTGGTTGGTTGGTTGGTTGGTCGGTCGCTCGGTCGGTCGGGGGTGGAAACGCAGTCCTCGGAGACTACGTTAATTCCAGGAGAGCTGATTAATCGGAAACAGGACTATCGTGCAAATAGGCGCGAGATAACCCTGGAACACCTCGCCGGCCATCTCCGAGAGGGTGAGGGGTGAGGGAGAAGAGATTCGAATAGACGAGAAAGATAAGAGAAAGCATGTCCCGCCGAACCCCGCAATGGCCCATAATATCGAAGCCCCGTTCGATCCTGCTTAAATTTAGAGCCAGATTTAGAATCGAGCCAATCGCGGATCACCCTTGAGATCTTCAACCCCCTTTCGCGGCCCTCGCCGTATTCGCGGATTACTCGGCATTTCGTAGAGTTGGACCAACAGTTTGTTTCACCAATTCGACCGAGGATGGCGCATGTTTGGTTTTGGGTGGATTTTGCAGTCGAGAGAAGCAACGGTTAATTGCCAAGGGCTGATAGGGGGTGACAGGGTGGTTTCAGAGGATGATGGAATGTCCTTTTAGGAGTTGTAACGCATCGTTCGTCCAATCGACCTTATTTATGGATTTGGAGTTAAGCCCACGTCGCATCCTATCGATTTAATTACAATCGATCTGTCAAGTTGGCGCAACGACCCCGGCGTTTCTACACCTGCCAACTGGCACGTCCTAAATTTTCGATTTTCTCTCCCTCCCTTCCCTCGTTCCTCCCCAATCAGAGTCCTCGCGATATTTTACTCTCTCGTTCTCTCACGCAAATAATGACCACGGTCCGAAAACTACCCCCCAAGCCCTTTCCGGTTAAAAACCTGGATGACAATGATAATGAGAATGACGAATCAACGGGGTTAGGAGTGATTGGTAATTTCTTTCGAAAGGGTTGGATCGAGTGGGGCGAAGAGCAGGATGGAATGATAATTCGCTCGGAGAGGGGTGGGAATATTCCATTGGAAATTCAGCGTTCGTATATCCAGTGAAAATATAAGCAATATTAAATTACGATATAATCCGGGACGCGCCATGGTGCTTTGGTATTGCTGGCGTGCCAGATCCCAACACCATAACGCATTTCGATGGCGAGCCAACTGCATTCATAGGTTTTGGCTCGGCATTCATGGGGGGAAACGCGCTTGTTCGTATCCCCTATCGCACTGACTTAATTACGATCGATCAACCCCAGAACCGGTCAGTAGGTTTATCCTGATTGTCCTAAATTTCTAGATTGCTCGATGCGCTTCGTTAGCCTATCAGATTGGATTGCCACCCCCTCCAACACCCCCAGCCTGATTGGATGTCCACTTTTTGCAAAGTTCCAGTCTTAATCATTACGTCGACCTCCTCCTGGTATTCTTCGGAGGAATCTTTAAGATGATCGCTCGATACCAGAATGCTACCCACCCCCTCCTCACCCCCGCGCTATCCCTCATTCGCTCTTTCCCCGTCTCCTCCCGCTGGCTACCGATTCGAAAACTTCCAAATAGCAAACTCGTTCATTTATATATAATCATCGTTCCGGTTTGGTGGCCTTGTGACGTTCATTGGGCACGCGGTTTATCAAAGTACCTTCGCCGCAAAGGGAAATTCTCTGTTCCAGCGGATCCAATCCCCGTGAATAAAACGTATTTGCCATCCACCCCCGGGCCCGCTCGACGACCAATTCGAAATTAACGTGCTTTCCAACGAGACGGGGCCATTATTTAAAATTGGACACGGTTAACTGGGAAACACGGATTGACGAATGTATTTGTAGAAACGAGCCCTGTCGCTCCGACAGCAAACTGTTTTACCGATCGACTCTGACAGATCGCGAAGAATCGACGCGACGCTCCTCTACCTTCTTCACCCCCCCCCCCCGCCCCCCAACCCTCAGTACCACTCTTTCTTCTTTATACGAAGGGAGACAAATGTTTTGGCAAAATATCGTGTCCTACGGAGATAAGCAGGGAACAATGGCGGGGAAATGGGACGATTCTCCCACAGGCACTTTCGGATCCCCTTAAGGAACCTTAAGACCTCCGGCACAGAAAAATCTCTGGCGCTTTCTTTTTAATGACGGAACACGCCCGTATAACAGCAGTATTACGTGTGAAATTTATCCGAGCATCGTGTAGGTGTCATGTAGACAACCGTAAGGTGTTACATCACGGTCTCTCATTAGTCAGAGTTCTCTGTGGACGCCATTCTCGAGCAAGGTCGATCAATACACCGGTATTTACCTGATATCAGCTACGCTTCCTTATTCAATCTTTCCAGCGGATATTCCTCCATCGGAAAATTATGATAATAATAACAACGACTTCCTCCCGCTGCTCCGCAACCCTCGCAAGTCCCGCGCCTGCATTTTTCCACCTCGAATTCCTCCTGGGATGGAGTGGAGGAGGAGGGGGAGGGGATGGACCTGTAAGACGCGCAGGATGTGTTTTGTAAATTGGATTCGCGAGATTGATGTTGGGGATGGAAGAAAAAGCGCGCGTTGAGTATTTTTGCGATTGGATCGAGAAAGAAAAATGCGAGGGTGCGAATGCACGCGTGATAAATCTGCTAACGATACACGCGCGCAACCAGGGAGGGGAGGGGGAGAGGGTCTGACTCTTTAGGAAAACGAGTTCCTCGCAGAAACTGCGCGCGGCTGCCGGGCACTGTATAAAATTCTGCGAGTGGAAACTTAATTTCCTGTTTAATATCCTTTCGCAGGGCTTTCAGGCCGTGACGGCTTTCCAATTTTTAAGTGACACACCGAGCTATTAATATTTTCCCCCAGCTGGCCGCTGAAACGCGTCATTCTTGCCGCGTGAAATGCCACCCACCATCGCTGCTACACCAGCACCACCACCACCACCACCACCACCGCCGTCTCGTCGAACTTCAGTTCCACGAGAGAATGTCAGTGAGAAGAGGAAGATCGTCCACAGCGCCGGGGATCCCGAGCATCCCCGTGAAATTTACGCGGGAACTTTCAACCATTGCCGAATTCTCCGCACTTCCGCTCGACTCGTTCATTCGATTCCCTCGTTTCCGCTCGTTCGAGTCGTTCCAACCCTTAGCCCTGCCGCACGTCCCGACCTCGGATTCTCCGCGAGTTCTCCCTTTCAAAGAAATGCGCGACAGTTCCGGCGTCCCGATTATCGCACGGAATGGATTTTGCATAATCCAAATGTTTATAGAAAATATTGCGTAAATTCCGGTAGATCCCGGAGTATCCCGGTTGGCTTGAAAATTCCACGTACCGGGGAGTCGCATAGCCCGCGGAATGCATATCGCGAACGTGATTGTTAGGTCAATAAGACGCTCGCCAAATCTATTCGAAGTATGCATGAACTACACGATTTCCACTCACGTACACAGCTCAGCGCCCATATGGGCGCGCATGTCGCCCCGCCATAACCTCCGGGGATTTGCGAGGCGAATATCACGGGAATCGCGCAAACCCTGCGTGAAATTTTCATAAGCGAATTCGAGAAGAAAGAAATTCGACCTTTCCATTATCCCCCCCGGCTCCCGACCAATACCACCCCGGCAATTCCCGGCTGGATAATTAAACTCCCGAGCGTTTATCGTAATCTCGAATAAAACGCACGCGTCGTAAATGGTTTGAAAAAATCGGAGAGAGGAAAATGGACAAATTTGGAATTCCAAACGCGGCGGCGGGGAACCGGAAAGACGTAGGACGTTGCTGATTGGTCGAGGAGGCGCGGCAGCCCTCTCTGTACGCGCAGAGATTTGGCTACTCGTCAAAGCTGGCCGTGCAATTATTTTCGCATAGCTCGCGAATAAAAGCTCTGGCCCCCCTCCTGGTAAGAGGGGCGAGCGGGACACGGGGAGGGCTAGGTCAAATCGATTTAAAACGCCATTCCTAACGCGGATGGGATGCCCGGGCAAAAAGTACTCGCGGGCTCTGGAAAAAGGCACGCCGCCGCCGCCACCGTTCGCTGTTCGCCCGCGTATTTGTCGAGCTTTTTCCCAAAGTCATTCCAATCGCGCTATCGAGCTATCGAGCTGTCGAGCTATCGAGCTGCGAATAAATTGGGCTTCCTGGCCTCGCGCGTCTCAAGGACGCCGCTTCCCTATCTCCCGCGCGATTCCTCTCGTCACGAATGAAAAAGTCCGCGAGAAAAACTTGGCGAACGCCGTGACGGCAATCCGAGAAGGATCGAGACCCTGACGAACGGCGGGGGGATTGGAGGCCGAGGACGACGACCATCGCGAAGAATCGGCCTGAGCCGAATCACGACGGGAGAGAGGAGAGGGAGAGACTCTCGAGTGAAATTACGAGCGACTCCAGTGGGATAATCGGCGACGGGGATGATGATTGTTTCGAGTTCGCGGAACGAGTCGGGGGTGGGGGTGGGTGGTACGATCGTGTCGGTGCAATAAATCCGGCGAGAAAATAGGGAGATTATTATCTCTCCGCGAAGGAGAGCCACGTGGAAAGAAGTAGTTTATGCACGCAGCTGTCTGGCTCTCGCTGGAAAGTGGCGGAGCGTCCCGGAATAATAGGAAAAGTTATAGGAATAATATGTAAAGCTGGTCGGGCCCAGTGTAAGGTGTAGCCAGCCACGTAGGAGAATGAGCCATATTTCCCGGGCGAATCAATGTTAATTCACTTAGCATAAATCGTCCTTGGGAAATGGGGAACGAGTGCTGCTGCGACTCGGGGGTGGGTCGGGGCAGCAGCTGCACAAAGTTGCCCTCCGCATTGGACGACTGCATTTCACTCCGATAACTAGACGCAACTGCTTTTTCCTCGGGCGATAACTCAATGGAAGCCACGCAGCAGTTTCAACCAAGAGATATTTCCTTGGCAGTCAGATATTTTTCTTAAATAATGGCCCGCGGGAGAAATGACCGTGGAAAATGGCGGCGAGCACGGGGCGGACCCCGCACGATTTTATGGCTTTTGTTTGCTGGAGTTACGCGAGTCTCGGCAGCCGCCGTGAATTTTTCCCGATTCACTCGGCACTCGCACCCACCAACCACCACCACCACCACCACCACCATCGCCATCACCATCAGGGAAAGGAGACGCTAGGCCCCCGACCTCGATGCGATACCAGGCCTGGAACGGCCTTGGAAAATGGCCGTTTCGCTCTATCGAGCTAATAAAACTTTTGCCCGGCGATGGATGCGTTAAATATGTTAAAAGGGCGGAGGGGGTCCGGTTTAGGGGGAACGTACGGGGATTCTCCAGGTATTTTGAAGAATGGCGCCTTTTTTGGAAAAATGTCAAGGCGCCGGCGATATCGAGCAGCAACGGGCGTACGAGCTCTCCCCGGGCGAATGCCAAACTACCTTTGTGGAAAATAATGCTAAATGGCCATGGAAAGTGACATTGCCATTTCCAGGATCGATCCTGCAGGCGAAGAGAAGGAAAGGGACAGGGAAGCGGGGAGGAGACGGCTGGCGACGCAATGGGCCAACGCGAATTTTCTTAATCTACTCCGGCATATTTGACGTTGGAGAAAGAAGAAGCCATAAATGAGATCAATAATGGGAAACGAGCGTGGAAAATGGTAGGGGACGTTTAGGTAGGGATGATTTTATGGCTCCTCCGTCCGAAAGTTCGATGAACCCGAAGGCAAGTGAGCTTAAAGCACTTGCATACTTGCTTCTTGGAGTCCATTAGCCGCGAAAATATGTCGAGCCATAACCGAAGTAATGGAAGCGATGAAACCAGCCAAGAACCTAATTTTGCCCAGAAAGGGAAAAAGCTCCCACACGAATAGCACGGACACCGGCTAACAACTTTTCTCAAGGGTTTGCTCTCCCCCACCCTCCCTCGCGCGCTTGTAAAACTTATTTACCAACGCGGATTGCTTCTCGACGCTAATTTTTTTCTCCTGGATCTCCCCGGTGTTCTCCCGATCGTCGCGCGCGTACCGCGTGCCTCTTCTCCACCGAGAGGTAGATCCTCGCGTTTTCGATCGGCGTTGGGGTCCGCGCGAGGTTATTCCACCCTGCGGAGATCGACATTTTCCGGAAGCGTCGTAGGATCCCTTTGAAATCTAGGAGCATTGCCAGAAAGCTCCGGGAGACGGGAAGAAGCATGTACAATGCGATACGTGGATAAAATGCCCGCGCGCCGAGAAATCCCGAGTGGAATATTCGAGAATGTTTGCCGAGAGGTAAAAAGCGCGCGACTGATTCTCCGGGGTTATTATTTGCGGGAGGGGGGGGGGGGTGGCAACGCAATTCGAAGAGAGAAAAAACTTTTGGCAGGTAGTCGGACTTGCTACGTGAGCGGGTATCGTCGAATAAGGGAGTGGAGTCGAGCAATAGTCAGCCAGGAGAGCTGTTCATTGGATTAGGAGTTTCCTGGATAATTCTACGAAAGACCTCGATCCTCAGTGGGGTGGGGGGGGGGGGGCCAGTGGAAATATCGACGCGATACGGAAGAATCTACTGAAACAAGTTCCGGAAGAGCCGCGAAGGACAAGAAGTATCCTCGTGCGAGATATTTTGCCGCGGGTTAAACAAACTGGACTGCTCCATAATCCAAGGACAAATAGGAGAAATGACTAGGGCAAATAGCTTAATCAATTCCTAGCGGCATCCCCGCTGCAATCAAGAGCGACGAATCTTTCCTTCTCCCTCTCCCCCTGGAGCCTCGCTTGGCTCTCCCTCGAAATACGGTGGTACGCGAGGGGAAAACGGAGGGTAAGGGGTGGAATAACGGAATTGCCGGACTGCTTGTAACACGAAGCACAATCCGATAACGACAGCCGTTTTTAACGCACTGCTGGACCGTCCTGCAAAAATCGAGCTGATCTCCTCCTGGTGCTCGCTCAACCGTGGAAACTGCCCCCGCTTAAGATGAAATCGCGAAAAACGAGATACGGACTCTAAAAACAGAACTTGCAAGCTCCACTGAATCCACGATTCACCGATGGGAAATTGTGAGAGGAAACTTGGATAATACGTAGGAGGAAAATAGCATTAAAACAAAATGGTGGGGAGGGGCGAGGGGGGGAGGAGCAGGATATTCAGAGTTCCCTGGCAGGGAGCCCCGTGTCCTCCTTTGGAATTTGAAGGAAAGCAAAGTTTCGCGAGGAGGGTCGCAAGGGGGTGGATGGGCATCGTGGAGTTGCCGCGGGTGAAAATAATTTCGGTGACAAGGAAATATCGCGCGCGCCTAGATCGGTGGGGGGTTACTTGGGTGGGAAAGGAAGGGGCGAGTGTAAAAGGGATGTACGGATGAGCGGGGGCGAGGGTAGCCGAGCTTCCCGTGGCTTAATTGGGCGTGAAATCATTTCCAATGCAATGCGGGTGAATGCAACCGCGACGGGGAGTAATCACCGTAAAAGCTTCGGCCGAAAAGCTCAAAAGGAACCGAAATGCACCCTGTCACTCCCTGGGTATCGCCACTATCCACTTTTCCCACCCATCAATCCCACTCGACCTGATTAAATCGACTCTCATAATTAAGGGAGCTCTGATTTTTATTAGCCAGTCACCCACCGTTCGTTTTTTCTTCCTATCCCCCCCCCTCCACCTCCCCTTCTTCTCTTCTCAACTCGGTTCAACGAAATCTTTCCTGTTCCTCCGTGTACCTGAAAATGGTGAGTTTTTGGAAAATTGCTGGAAAGCTCCAGAAAACTCGGGATGGAAGTCGAAGAGAGCGCAGACAGCGACAACGGACTAATATCAGCCGGAGGGCAGTAGTGCAGGTTTAAAATAGCGAAGGACAAAGCTTTGGATCGGGGGATAGGGGTGAGTTCTCGGGGTAAGAGCGTAGCGGAAACTGTGCTCTGCTGAGCACGCGTGACGTGCTTCTTCGTTAACGCGTGACACTCGTTTTCAACCCCCTCGCAATTCTCCAACGTTTTTTCACCCCTCACCCCCACCCGCGAGCGTTTCGCCGTTCCCCTCGACTTTTCGCGAACAACACGCCTAATTGTTGCCTCTCGATGCTGTTCGCCCATTGTTCTCGACAAATCACCAGCGATCGATAACTCCCCCGTCGGCTACGAGAGTTCTCCGCGATGCCAGCCGGGGGTGAAATTATTTTGGAGGGGATGCCGACTCCGTTGGCGCATAATCATCGTGTGTCTACGGATTCTACCATTGCACTTCTCCTTGACGGAGACATCGCCACATCCCCGAAATACCCACGCACCCTCCATCCCCCATGCCTGATCGAATCGAGTGAAATTCAATTACTCGCGATAGGTCTGACCATTTTAAAGGTCGCAAGTAACTCGAGGATATTCGTCATTGATACGTCGTGTTTACCCCGATGGAACCGCGGTTTCGCCAGTGGCGCAGGTAAATTTTCTCAGGTGATTTTTCGCGTAGTTCAATTTTATGGGGTGGTCGGTGGAGGGATAATGACGCTGGTCCTCCCGCAGGATTAAATAGTAGGGGCCGGCGTCCCACTGCAAGAGTATCTGTGTTAACTATAAAGCGCGAAATGGCTGCTGGGAACGAAGCGCGGTCTTTTACGATAGAATACAAAGCTGTTAACGTATCGTTAATATGCGTAACGGCTCATACTACAAACGCGCAGATAACGCTGTCATAAACAGGAAGTGGAGGACCCAAAGCCAAAGCCTCGCACCGTCAGAAATAATCAGCTGCTCCACTTCCGGGTACACTTTGAAGTTTCATAGCCCACACACACACACAGAGAGAGATAGATAGAAGACCTTTGCACCCTTTTGCAAAATTCATTGTTCCCGTTACACTACCACGTTTTACGGGAAACCGGAAATGACCCGATGAAGGGACAAGGCTGCTGTTTTTCTTTCTTTTCTAATTTTCAGTAAAAATTTACATTTAATTTATATGTTTGCTACACGATAAAAATGGTTTGACGAATTATTCGACTCGAGCGAGAGAGATAGGGGGATAGGGAGAAGGTGCGGGGCGGGGTCAGTACGTCAATTATTTATAATCCTCGAATCGGATTGTGGGCTAGCCGGAATTACCATTTCAACTTTCCGAGTTTGGACGTGCGCTAGGATGGCCGCCTGCGTTGCTCGTTAACTAGTTAAGGACGTTGCGCCCGCTGCAAACCTCAGAAATGTCCAAACTTAACCATTTCCTAAGTTGGAGCAGACAGGGCGCGATAAGGAAAGGCCAAGTGAGAGAAAATTCTGCGAATTTCACTGGTAAGCATGTTTGGCGAATGTTGCGCAAAATTGATGCAATAAAGTTCATGAAGAAAACGCCGATGAAAAGAGTAAAGAGAAAAAAGTTTGATCGTCGAGAGAGGGATCGTCTTAAGGATTTTCCTTCTAAATTCTACGGGGGATTTGCGAAATAAGCCTCGTGTATAAGAAGTCATAGATTATCGAGGTACTCGGTTGGTAAAACAGTTCGGGACACGGGGGATACGCGCGTTAGGGTCGTTCGTGTGCGTGGCTCGTTAACTAGTTAAGGCTATTGTGCAGCTACGAGCCCGAGAGACGTCTGGAGATGTTCTAAAGTCCAAGCCGAGTTAGAGAAGGGCGGGGGCGAGCCGGGTGAGATGCAGCGGGGGTAGAGATGAAACGCGTCGGAAACAAGGGGTTGAAGGGTGAAAAAGGAAGGTGATTAGGTCGGGAAGTACGAGCGTCACCCTTGCTACGCCGGAACGAGTCGATAATTAACAAGCCAGCCAGTCGAGTCACTTAGCTACCCCCGTGCTCACCCCAACAACCAGTTTCCACCCCCTCCCCCTTTCTTTCTAGTATTCCACCGCACCCCGATGTCTCTCGCTAGCCAAACTCTGCTGCTCCGAAGTACCGGATTAATTGTTAACGAGAAAAGTTGGCATTTTCGAGCACCCCATCCCCATCCCCATCTTGCACCCAACTACCCCCATGAAGTCACGATTATTCATGCGATGACAAATGCTAGGAATCGACTCTTTCCACTTTACTCCTGTTGACTCTCCCGGAGAGGAGACACGCACTCCAAAAACCGTCCGACTTTTTCATCGTCATTGCTGCGCTCCTGTAAAAGATTCCTACCCGGGGGTCGAGGGATGACGCGATTTTTTTTCATTGGTGGTCTTCGACGTTTATTTCGCCACTTCCTGTTTAATACGCGATACAGACTCCCGCTGGGAGTTATCGCGATTAAATTTCATATTCCATGCAAATACCCAATGAAGTTCTATGGCAAAAAGAAGAAGAAGATAAATAAAAACAAAGTGAAAAGGGAGAGAGAGAGAGAGAGAGAAGAAATTCCTCGCTCTTTTCTCGCTTTCCCATGGCAATGAAAGTTACAGTACATTTAGTTTTGTAATTTATGAAATTAGCCGGCTGAATTTCCCGCGGAAACTTTTCACTTTTCTTCCGCGCGGTATTATACAGTTATTTCAAATTAATTGCAATGAAATATTCATTCTCCTAATTTAAACAATGCTCGCTTTCTCTAATGCCGTTATAAACAATCCTGGGGGAAAAGGCCGTGGAAATTGCCGTGGAAAATTCGAGGGAAGCGATAGAGGGATAAAAATGCAGTGGCCGCTTCATTGAAAATTCGCGGAAAATAGAAGCCGCCTTGGTGGCACGTGTTTAGAAGGCGCGCGTTAATTCGATTCCCACCTAGGGGAAAATTCATGTCCTTCCACCATGAAAGTTTCATGTCGCGCGCAAACTTCGTTATTTCCCCCGCGCTTTTTCAAATGATCTCTCGCTCGAAATGAGATTCTGGCGCGTGCCCGTTTAATCGCGCGAACGTTTCGAGCAACTTTCGCGCGATTAGTCGGGCTCCAATTGGAGATTTCATCGCGCTTTATTATCGAATTTCACCTTACGCGCGAAAGAGGATAACGGCATGAATGCGTCTGAAGTTAGTAGCTATATAAACCCGAGTATTCAGCTGGCAGCTTTCATGTACAGAGAACGTGACCTGATTAAATCCGTAATTTTCACACGCCACTATCCTCGATATCCATCCCTTACGTGTGTACTGGACCATTAACATCAAAGTTCAACTTTGGAATGGACAAACGAATTTTAACGCGCCATATTGTGCGGATGATGAAAACACCCTTTCCAAGGTCTAAAAACCCATTCCGTCACGGAAATTTTCACGAAAGATTACTTATTAATGGCAGGCGACATTCCGCGTGTACGTGTGTGCGTGTGTTTTTAATAATGAATCGACGAGTAGCGTTATAGGTGAGAACGAAAAAAAAAAACAAAAAACAACTGTTTTAACCGGTAAAAGCGGAGAACGACTCTCGTAGGGGGCGCATTTGCGCTTTTCGCTTTAACAACGTCACAATAACCGCTACCACGAAGATAAAGCGCGAAGGGATTCGTCACGGGGGTTGCAAATTTTACAAGCTCCACCCACCCCCGCCGAGCGAGTAATTACAAACTCGACCACATACTCGCCATTCCCCGAGTCGCGAATTGCTTTAAACTCGGTGAGAATATTTTTGAAACTAACCCGTCGAAAGTTGCTCACCTCGAGAGTTCGGTGAGGCCAAACGGCAAAATCAAAATGATTTAACAAATGAAATTTGACGGGCTGCTAGAACTCGAGTGAACTATTTTGAATCGCCGCTGATATCAATTGTTCCCTTTTTCGTACGGCAAAACTAAATTGACTAACTATTGTTAATAACGAGTAGAGTTTCTAGGTTAACCGAAGCAATTACTTTAGCCGAACATTAGCGATTCATTAAAGATGTGGCGAGAGGCATTCGATTTTCCGTATTTAGCGGAATTATCGGAACTTTATTGAAATACGCGCGCAAAAGCCTATTATTAGGCTCTGAATGAACAATATGGATGATTAAATCGTGTCGCGCGGGCACGCGATAATAATAAGAATTTTCAATAGCGAACTATGACGTATTGACGATCTAGTCCTACAGTAGAATCCTGCAACCCGTTTGAAACAAATCTTTATTACCAGGGACGTGCTAATTTTTTCAATATCTCCCACACGTGGAACGCTGAAACTATACTTTTATCAACTCGTCACGGGTCACTAAAGTGAAATTTCATTCAGCTTGTTTTTCCGAACAAAACTCATTTTTACTCTTTAATTAAAGCAATTCAACGCGGTTTGTCCAATTATTATTTTCAGCGTTATTCGGGCTCGATCCAACTCGGTCTTCGACTCATTATTTTTTGCGGGACGGTAGAGAGCTCTGGCAGAGATTTTCAGGGGAAAGATCAACGTCTCGCGCGACGTCACACGCCGGCGCTAAAGAACAATTGGAGTCACCAGCCTATCGGCGTTTCCCGGGGATGATCGCGGAGAAGATCGATCGGCAGAAATGGACGAGCAGTGGAAGAGATGTCAGGGAAAAAGTTTATTGGACAGAACGCGAATGTTCCGCATTATTTTTCTGGCCAATTTCGCATTGCAGATTGTCGGGAACGATAGCTCGATCGCGTGCCCACCGCCGGTTTCTGTGCGCGACGTTTATAAAGTTCTTTCTTCGAGTTGCACGACCCTCTCTCTACCCACATTTCCCCGTCCCACCCCATAGTGCCGCGGAGCATACCACCCTACGTGCCCGGCCGAGTTAAACTTTTAGGTGAACATTCTCTTTGGCGCGAGACCTCGAGATTTCCCGAGTGAAATTTACATAAACGCGTGGGCTCAATTTGTAACTGCCAGCGGGCCCGCTCAAAAACAAAACGCGCCACTTTTCAAGGCCCGTCCCTCCCATACCCTGCTCGTATACCTGCCTCTCTCCTCCTCTTCTTCTTAAGTTCCTCCGCGAGTCGTTCCAACTTGCGCCGAGTAAAAATTTCACCAACTTCCAGCTTCCCCCCGTCATCTCCTCGGATTGACACGTTTCTTTCACGCGCGCATTTCGAGGACTTTGATTTCATTCCGGTGAAACTCCGTCGACGTTCAGGGGTCGTGAAAAAAAAAGGCAGAAAAAAAGAGGAAAAGACTCTCTCTCTCTCTCTCTCTCTCCCTCGGATCACGAGAAAACGAGGAGCTAAACGAATTTATCGGATAATCCGAGAGTTTCTTTGGCGAAACTCGCAAAATCTATTCAGAGTTCTTAGCGCGGGGGTTAAACATTGGGATAGGTCGGATGTGAGTTCTCGCGGCAATAACTCGTAACGATGCGAGGACATCGTTGAGATGCGTCTCTCGAGCGATTCTCAATTTTTGGGGGAAAATCGAGCCCCTGCGATCATTCGCGTTCTTGGTGTTCTCTTCGGTGTTTCAGCCGCGGAACCTCGGAGTGATTCGCCTGTTAGAAGCTGCGGACTTTTTTCTCTGGTTCGCGCGTCAAGTGTGTATCAGAGCCTCGAGGATGGCGTTTGCCAAGTTTATCATCGTCGTTTCTTTCAGCCTTTCGTTAAACGTCTGGGACGCTTGAAAGCGAAGATCGCACGACCCTACCGAGCACGCGGAAACCCCTTCTCCGTGTTGATACTGCCACCTTTCACAGCTTCTCCTCGCACCCCGTTCATCCCTTCGCGCCGTTTACCCCTTTTCCCCATTTTCCCGTTCTACCTCTGCGTCACTCGTTCGTCGCTCCTTTCGGCACCCCTGAGTCGCTCTCTCCTCCGAGCTCTTTTACCCGTTTACTTACCCCCGGCCCACTCTGAGAAACCACCCCCACCTCATTCTCTCCACTTCCGACAACCCATCCACCCTTGGAGACAACTGCCCCGACAAATTTGTTTATTTTACACTTTACCTGAAAAAGGGACAAACCTGGGGAATGAGTCATCCCTGGCGAAGGGCTCGAGTGCTCGCGAACCCAGACGGAAAGTTCGTTTGCACTAAGATAGAAGTCGGAATTCTCTCTCAATTATTCCCTCTCTCATCTGAATCTACAGTTACCATCGCGCAAAACTCCATTCTCGCGATTACAAGAAAATCACATTATTTCCATCCATGTTTTTCTTTTGGAATTTACGCGAATTTTGCATACGGCGAAAAGAGGAGATAGAGAGAGAGAGAGAGAGAGAGTCTTCGGAAAAATGAGTAACGAGCATTAATAGATGGGTATTAATGCTATTTTACATACGCGGACCAAAAGCAGCAGGGAGTCTGGAAAAGAGGATGAAGGGTTAGGAGCGATGGAACATAAAAGGCGATCAGTCTCGGATTCAATGGGGAGGGGGTAAAAAGCTGGGTGAGCTTTCGCGGAAAGTTTCAATGACTGACTTTCTCATAAAAGAATTTAAATTAGTCGACATGAAGAATTTAGCGAAGCTGATGAAATTTAGAGTCCCCCGAGGTAGGAAAGGGCTGATTGGGGGTGAGGAATGGGTAGACGCGTGCCTTATTTTTACACTATCGATTTCCTTGGCCTCTTTGATGCCGGACTTTGCATTATTCAGCAACTCTCTGTCTCGCCACTCCCCTCCCAATCCTTTTTCAGCCGTTTCTCAGCCCCGCTGGTTCTATCCATCCCTTAAAATCCACCTACCACCCGCTCCGGACCGCTCCTCGCTTAATCCCCGCCTTCCTCCATTTCCGGAAATTTCAGTCGAGAGCCACCGAATTACAAGAGTTCCGCGGCAGTGGGAGCTTAGAATTAATTATTTCGCCAAATTGAATTACGCAACAGGTCGAATTTCCCGCGGATAATCGAGCCGGACCATAAAGACTGGAACTGCAACTCTTTTCCACTTACGTAATTTCCCGTTTCGGTAACTTCCGCAATTTCCGCGAGTCTCTCCTCCCCCGAAACTTGATATTCCAACAAAAGGGGGGATGGTGGGGGGAGGGGGTGGTGCCGCTGCGCATACTTGCCAGTCTTGGCGCGGATATTTAGCTTTCGCTAATTTATAAGATCGATCGTTTATCTGTTTTTTCTTTTTTTTTTCCTTTCTCTTCCAACACAGGAGGAACTTGTCCGTATTTATTTATTTAACGCGATATCCCTCGCGTTCCGATTCTCTCGGGCGAGTTTCTCACTGACCAGCCTCACTTCCACACGAGTGAAGGGAATCAGGAGTCTCGATTGAATCGAAGCCCCGGGAAAAACTTATTGGGATTCCTTGTGGATATAAGAGACTCCCAGACGTGTCCTCTGCTCCGGAGATTGATCGATAAGGTAGGGACCTCCAATATTAACAGTTCCAGAAAGTAATCACTACAGGATTGATTTTATGAAATCCCAGGCCCCGCCGAGGGTGCAACCTGGCCCGCCGCCATATTGGCCGATCTTTAATTCCCCATGTTCCGCCGAATGCACGGGAGTCAACGGAGCGAAAAGGTTTTCGGGCGAGCGGACATTTTTCTCGCGATACGGGCAGCCATTTTTGGCCATTTCCCCCGCTGCCGTCGCATGTGGGTCATTATTCGGAAACGGGAGAGCTAAATTAGGATGACGTGGACTTGCGCAAAACGCGGCGTAACGGAGAAATTCGTCGCGCGATAAAACTTTATTGATTTCAAGATTACCGCGACGACTCTTTTCGAGCGGGTCGGATCCCCCCGCCTCCACCCCTGATGCTCCATCGCTTTCCACGCGACTTTGAGGGATCCTAAAGGGCTCGGTCCGATAAGGGACGGCGTATTCATGGCCGGCTGGTAATTGCGAGCCTCTTCGGGCGAGCACTGTTCTTTCGAGTGGACTTCCTCCATCTGGCCAATCGAGGCCAACCCTCCCCCAACTCCCTCTTGAACCTCAGACGGGTCAGGGACGCCAGAAATCAAGCGCGCGTTGCCGACGATACTTTTCTCTCGGTCGATCTCGGCCCGCGATCGAGGGAGATCTCTGATTGGTTGCCTCCGAGAAAGCAGGTACGGTAATTTCCCTACTTACCGACGGCAGTGCGAACGAGGAAAATTCCAAACTTCGGAAACTCTAATAAATTAGTCGGGGCGTGGACGAGGGAGCTCTCTCTCTCTCTCTCTGTCCAACTGGGAGCAACCGAATGGAAAGAGTAAATTAAAGCAAATCTCCGGACACCTTTTTGGCCGGTGTTCTTATATCGATTGGCCTAATCCCGGGGATCCAATTCCAAAAGTAATCCTCACCGCCGTGAAAGAAACTGGAGGGACCTGTTACTCGACGCCCTCTTTAATTCCCAGTATTCAGCCTTATCGCTCGATCGTTATTGGATGTTCCCGAAACACGTTTCCAGAGGAGGATTCCTCCTTCGGGAGAGCCGGAGCGAACGGAAGGACCTGTTACTCGACGCCATCTTGAATTTGATTCTTAACCGAGTAGAAGCGCTCGACGATTCGAATTTCCACGAATTTTCCGGGAAATTGAGAAATTACAAGAAGGAGGAAACTCGATTTTAGGAGAGTTCCGAATGGAATTTCGGCTTCTCCGAGTACTGAGAGTAAAGACCCGTTGCTCGGGCAAACCTTGAGAGGTGAGGGGCGAGGGGAGGGGGGGGGGGCTCTGTGCTGTTCACGAGAATCACGTGACCGTCTGAGAAATCCTTGAGGAACATTTGAAGGGCGGAATTCTACGAGTTCCACCTGGCCAATCCAATCGAGTTTCCTTCGAGTGTTCTCCAAGTGGAAAAAGCTGGGAGTGGTCAGCCGGAAGATTCGACGCCAGACTGTTAAACCCCAAAACGCACTTGAGGAAACCGGAGTAGGCGAAGCGCGCGGTTGAGGGGAAAAACCCCCAGCGAACGTCACTCGCATCGCGTTATTCGATATCTCTACAACCCCCCTCTCCCTCCCACCCCCTCGGGTCGTTCCTGGTAAACGTAGAGATTTCTCCAGTTCGCATTGACGAAAAGAAGATGCGGCACAGCCCCAGCCCTCTCTCAAGTTTCCCGACGACGTCGTAACTTTTCTCTCGATTATACCGCGGCATTTACCGCCGGAGGAAGTGGCGAGTTGCTTCCGATTTCCGAGAGCCGCTCATTTGCCGAGTCCACGAAAAATTCATCCAATCCCCTTAATTCCACGGCTTTGGAATTCAGTGAGCTCGATTGCCGAGTCAATCCCATTGGCTGGACTCATTAAGTATGATAATTAAGGGGTGGGTGGTCGCCTCCTTTCTGCGAGTGTGTGCCCGGCTGAGAAGCGGAAGAGCCGTGGAACGAGTGGCGTGTACGTGAACTGGTAAATAAATAAGAGTGGAAGGCTCGAAGGGGGTTGGGAGTGAAGGGGTGAAAAAGAGAGCATTCTGGTCAAGAGTTGGATGGCAGTGCAGTAAAGGAAAGTAACGCGAGCCCGTAAAAGAGAATCAATTCGATTCCCCAGCCGTGCCCAGAGCCGTATCTTTTCCTCGCCACCCCCTACCTTCCACCCCCGCCTCCGGCCATTTCACAAGGGCGTTCGACCTGGCACGTTCCTTCCTTCCTTCCTTCCTTCCTTCCTTCCTTCCTTCCTTGCTTACTTCCTCCCTTTCTTCCTTCCTCGGAAAGTTCCTTTTCCTCTTTTGCCGAGCAACAAGTGCGCCTCACTCGCGTCTTTAAGAAACCACCCCCAGCCTTCTCCGACAACCCCCCTAAAGCCACCAGTCAGCTACGTTTCCCAGACTTTCCCTACTCCCGTGGGAGCCCGACTTGATCCCACACTTTTTTTCTCGCGTTTTCTCCCCCTTCCTTCCATTTCAGCAGCCGAGCGACGAAGGCCGCTATTTTCCATCGGCGCCGTCTCTACATGCCCCTCCGCTGTTCCTTTTTATCTCCCGCCACCCGGCCACCCCCTCACCGACTTATTCGCGGTTTGTCTTATCCTCGCGCGAGAGACACTCTTGTGCTCCATCCTGGCATCTCGCGATGTTTGCACCAAACGAGTGCTCGCAAACCCGGAAACGGGAACGCTCTTGAGGAATCACCCCCCACCCCTCCACGCCCAGCAAATATTTATTATCCCGCTGATTCCCTTATCTCGCTCAGCTCTCTCTCTGTCTCTCTCTCTCTCTCTCTCTCTCTCTCTCTCTCTCTCTGTCTGTCTGTTCCTCCACCCGTGGCTGAGTCGAGAGTCAACCACGTTGTTTTTGCACCTCAACTCACTTTTTCCTAGAGGCCGCTCTCTTGCATCTTCCATCGGGGATTCCCGGAAGTCGCGTGGCTACCAAGATCCAACGAAGAGTCCGCACGGTGAAGGCAAAACTGTTCGGCTGCGCTTTTAAAGTTAGCACCGACGGTGAGGTAGGGGGAACGGAGTTGCAATCGGATGCTGCTGCAGCAACGAATTGCACCGCATTGTTTGTTATCGAAATCCTCGAGCGAGCGGGGGGAGGGGAAGGGGGGGAGGCGTTTGAACCTACGGAGTATGGAAAACAAGAGCGTCCAATTAACGGAGACTCAGAGCTAGAAATTTGGGGGTTGAAACTCGCTGATTCGAGAATCCCCGCTTGGCATTAGACGCCAGATGAACCGGAAAGCTGGCTTTGCAGCAACATTTCGAGAGGGTCCGCCGTTACTGTTTTTGCGCGCGCAAATTCACGGCCAACTGCATTACCGACCGTCGGTAAGCGAGCGCCAAGCTGCTTTTGCGCAATTTCAATGCGTATCACGCGGCTCCCCTAAAACCCCCAAGTTTCCCGGAGATTAGCGGGGATTCGAGCTTTTGCAGCTTCCGGTAACACCCTTCCCTCTGCCGCATCACGCCCCTCGACTTCATTTCGCCAAGAAACAGCGCTAGCTTCAAGCCTTACCTCGATTTCTCGCTTCTATCGGAAGAACCACTACCGATACTCCTGACGCGCAAACACTTGGCGCTAAACCCCCGACGGACCGAACGGAAGATCAGCTGTGAAATCTCTTCGATTCGAGCGGTGGAATTGGCGATTTTTCGATACCACCACCAGAGCAGACATCGTCGGCAACCACCACCACCCCCGTTTCACGGGGCTACTTTGAGCTCCGCTCGATAAATATCGAGACGGGCACCGGGGCTTGCTGGTCTCGAAATTCGCGTCTCGGTCTCTCCGTCGCTGATTCGATATAACATAATTATGCTAATTAGCGAAGGGGGACGTGGGAATCGCTCGGAACTATCGACGAAAGCGAGAGTTACTAATGACCGAAGTTGGAAAACGCGCGTAGCACGTTCCGCGTCACAAAGCGACCGCAACTTATCCCCAAATCGAATTACAAATTACGGAGCGACTCGCCCGAGGCATAATTTTCCGGCTGGAATCAATGAGAATCTGTGAAACGGCCAGAAAATTTGACGGCGCGCGCGAGCAGCCGCAGGAGAGACGTTCGCGGATCGGGTTCTCGCGGTTTCGTCCTGGAAACGTGGGGGTGGGAGGGGTGCGAGCGGTGGCGGGTGTGCGCACGGGGGTGTTTAATGTTTTCGCGCACTAAACGGGACCGTCATTGGAAAATCGAATTTTCCGAGCTTTTTTTACCCGAGCCAATTTTCCTGACCGCGCTTCGGCGGGCGGGGGGACGGGGGCCGGGGGTGCGAGGGGTTGGAAAAGGCGAGCCGCGTAGCTCGAAGCAACGATCGACTTTATTTATTACTCTCCTATAAACGTCACGAAAGGCATTAAAGCGCCGATAAATTTTACGCGTTTCATCGAACGACGGACGAGCTAGCGCGGATTTCGCAGGTGCGCCAAACTCAGCGCGTTTTTGGTTATTTAAGCTCGCTCGATTTAATTTACGAGCTGATCAATACGCGCGGCGCAACTACCCCATCGGGTTCCTCGGATCGGCCGGATCAAGACGCGCTCCTCGTCGGATTTTGCTAATCGTCAAACCCGATCCCCGAAGGTTTTCGACGCGCGATCGCGAAGAGCGACGACCGCCGATCGCTCGGTCGGTAATGCAGTTTCCGCGCCGATCGCCGTCCAGCGACGGCGTAGGATTTTGCAGGTCGCTCGTATTCGTTGCGTTGGTGGTTTTGGCGAGTCGATCGAAGGGGATGAGGTTCGGTCACCGGCGCGTAACAACGCTGCCCTCGGTCCGGTGTAGACCGATTTGGCGGATAATTAGTAAGAAGAGAAACACGGGGGGAGGGGGAGGGGTACTCACCGCGGACGAGGATGAGGGCGCTGAACAGGAGGGTGGTTTTGAGCGGCCAACTGGCCATCCTGGCGTGGACCGTTACGTCGATTCAGCTTCCTCCTGAAACAATACAAGCGTGCCCAATCAATCAAGCCATCCGTCCCAATCCGGCGGGGGAGGGGGTGGGTTCCACCGAGGCTCGCTAGCCTAGCCTAGTCTTTCTGGCAAGTTGCCCGCACTGCGAAGGGCTTCGAGGGATGAACCGCACTTCACTCCCTTTCGACACAGTATCGACCACTTTTTCAAACCCTTCAACCCTTCAACCTCCCACCCACCCACCCTCGATGAAAGTCTTCTCCACATATGCGTGACTTGCATTATCGAGTCCTCCGCTATCTCCCCCCCCCCCCCACTCCTCTTCCGTTGCGTTACGAGGAAACTCGTTCGAGTACGAGAAACGCCGGGATTCTTGCCACTTTACCGATTATTGCATGGGGGATAATCGAGCTCTCGTGTTTCACGCGCTATTACGACCACGAGCGAAACTTTTGGACTTCGAGACCTCGAAGTGAGGCATTCGACCGGCGAAGAGCGATGAATTCTTGGCAATTATTAGGGGGATAAGTGGATCTTGCGTGTGTGCTGTTTCGTCGAAAGAAAGAGAGGGGGGTGGGGGCAATATTTTAAGGAAGAGTTTGCTGTATTGGCTCGAATCCCTCTCCGGGGGCGGTTCCCGAGGGCAGGGTTTTCCCGTTTTTGCGCGATTTTTCCGGGCTTCGGGTCTGACAACAGGGCGATAAAGTGAAACGGCGCGGATTCTCCGTGAATGGCCCTGGGGTTACTGCCGACGTCGTTCGGCCAGTGATCTTGCTTCGTTGTAAAAATATATTTCCCTCCATCGTAAACCACTATTTCTCGACTATCTCTCTCCCACGCCTACCTTCGCTCTTCTCCAATTTCTATACTACTCGTAATTTCCGCCAATTCTCCACATTTCTCCATTCCCTCCTGGTGCGTAGAGCTCATCTTTTATTTAAGGTCGGTATTTAGGTAACCCACGTTACCGACAGGCAAGCAGAATTATTCCTCGAAAGAAATGCGAGAGAAATACAGTGAAAACAGCGACGCGTTCGAATCGCAGGTGGCAGGAGGCGAGAGCAGAACGAGCAGGAAGTGGCAATGGGGAGAGTAGAATGAACGGAGGACACGAATGAGGGGGGGGGGACCGTGAACCGAATCAAACGATTTCACGCTCTAGATTTCTCCTCTTTGTATCAACCGTAGGAGAAATGACGAAAACTGCAGCCATTTCGTTTTCACCGAACAACCGGTATTCCACGTATCGAATTCCTCATCCTCCTCCAGTACCCCCCCCCCCCTATACCAACGAATTCGCCACGAGATAAGCCCTGATCAAAAATCGTCGACTTTTTCCAAACGAACCAAGTCTGAATTGTGGCTTCTGGCTGTTTCACACGAATGTTACAACTTATACCACAGCCCAAGGCACGCGATATTTTTTTTTTGTTTTTTTTCTTTTTTTTCTAAAGGCGAATTATTTTTCTTTCCATCTCTCTTCCCCTCCCTTTACCAAGCCGATGGTTTTCTTTGGTTTCCAGTACAACGAGAGAATTCCAGCTTGAGCGTAATTTTGGAAATTTCATTTAATACGCGTAACAGGGATGGTCGGATAAAGTACCGTTCCATGTTTGTATTGTCGAGCTTTTTCGAAAGCCACAGAGGACTCTCGTGTGTGTGTCGGCACTATTTGCGACAGCAAAACACTTTTGGGGAATACAGCAATGGCTGCTCGTGATCATTACGCGGTTTAATGACGTTTGCCAGTTTATCCACCACCCTTCTCTCCTAGTAGGTAAACGCGATAATTATTTACCGACGCCCCCTCCCCTAACTAGGAGCACCCCCCACCCCCACCCCAGAGAGTCGGGCATTCCGCCATTCCCAACGTCCATTCTTTTGCATTCCCGGTTCTTTCCATCTCTTTCTCTCTCCGAGGCTCAGCCCGAAGCATTTCCGGTGCGCACGTGTGTATTGCACGTGGGGGTACGGAAGCCTAACCTCTCGGGAGTCTCGCCAGGGTCTCCGGACGATCCTTCACGCGCGTTACGGCCGCGTTCCAATATCCAAGTAATAATTTTAATGAAATTCCAAATACCCCGCACGCGCGCGCCCAGCGAATCCCAATGCCCGATAAATAACCGGTCAGCTTCGGGTAAGGAGAGCGCCGATATTCCATTTGGGAAAAAATGGCGTCGGCGGATACCTCCTTGGCGAGGAGAGGGTGGACGAGCGAGATCGTCGATAGATTCCAGTGGAACTCGTAGCACATTCGACGTCTTGTCTCTCGTCTTACGGAAACGCGAATCGAAAGTGAAATTCGAGGAGGTTTCCACGATTATCCTCCCTCTGGTGTTTTACCGCGACCGTTTAATCCACCTCGTCCAATTACGGGAGCGCTCGGGAAGAGGAACGTTCCGTATTTCGCGCAGAATTAGAAATTCGAGATAGTTGGTCGGAGGGGGTTGTGCTTCAGTCACGGCGTAGGATGAAAATGAGGCCGACGGCGACGCCATCTTTGAAGCGTCGTCGAGATAATTTGGCCGTAAGCTCCGCGTATAACTGGGAATCCCCGGGCGTCCTTCGAATAAAGTTGAAAGTTCGGGAAACAGCTGACTGCTGGCTGCCGCGTCGGGACACCCGGGCGTTAAGGTCCTTAAGGATAATAATTCCGCACTTCGCTGCCGCGTCATGGAAATGTCTATCGCGCGCCAACTGTAAATTCCGTGGAGGCTCGAGGAAAACGAAGTTGCACCGGTTAATGTTAATGTATTCCGCGCGTGGAAATTGCCGGTGCTCCCACCCCCGCCCCCGCGCTGCAATACGAGGACGACCCACGCTAATTTAATGGAAGCCCTCGACAAACTCGCGCTTATATTTGTGCGACGACGTTAGTCCCCACCCCCGGACAGATTTTCGCGCAATATCACCGACGAGTCCTCGATTTCCGGTCCCGCTGGAACTCGTGGAGGAGAACCGGCGGAGAGTTCCAGGAATTTTCCGCGAAACCGGAAGTGGAAATGAGGAAGGCGGGGAGAGAGCTCGAGGTGGTGGTGGTGGTGGTGGTTTTGAGCAGGCCGCGGAACTTTGGCGCTCGGGAACGAGTTGCAGAGAATTTTTCCGGGTATTGGTAAAGAGCGCGGGAGCGGGGGAGGGGGGCTGAGGAAAAACGGGAGCATCCGCCACTCCTGGAATTAATGCGACTTCGTCTTAACCCGCGGCGGCGGGTTTAAAGGTGCTCGTCACGTATCACTTTGGCGTAACAGTAGCTGAAAATTCCATGGCATCCCAAGGATAAGCTTGAAATTTTCAGCAGCACTTTACCCGTGGCTCTCGCGCGCTATTTACCGAAAGAGCTTTGTTTCCCGGCATTAAGCTTAAAAAAGTCACATATGACACGAATTACAATCATTTCGTTCCTACATCGCGGCTTAGCGGAGCTGAAAAAAAAAGGGAAAAAAAGAAAATATAGAAGCTTCCGGCCGGCTGGTTTATAAAACTCGCTAATTGGAGGGTCGGTTGAGTTTAATGCTGGAAAACACCCACCGCCACTCCCCCCACTGCCCCGAGACAGATATTCGCGTTTCCTCGAAATTCCGCAGAAAGGAAATTTGCTTTCTGGATATCACGGAAGTGTCGAGTTTCTCGCGTGACCTCAAATATGGAAAAATGGATATTGTTGAATTTAGTGGAAGGCGGTGGTGGTGGTGGTGGCGGCGGCGGCGGAGGAATTTCATTAACGAGATGATATGGTTTCGAGAGAGTGAAGGAGGAAAAAGAAGGGAAAAAAACAGAAGAGGGGGAAGGGGGGAGGGACGCACTAATTCCGAGAGTAGCGGGCGTTGCGACATTTTACGTGGGTGGTGATAGAATATGGAAGGAAGACTATTCCGGCGGTTGTAGATGGAGGGACGCGGATGAATGGGACCGTTAAAAGAAGCCGGAGATATTCCTGGATAAGAATTCCTGCTGGCGAAAAGAATGCTCTTGACAGCGATGAACTGTATCCCCCGGGACACTCCGGGATAATCTTGTCCTACGCCTCGAGCGAATTTTTCCCAGAAAACTCCAGACGCACACCATCTCACGCATGGACCTCTTTAGCATTCTCGCCGATTTCGAGTTTGTTACGAGTGTTACGCATTAGCTGGAGGAACGTCCTTTTATTCCAGGACGGAGAGTGGCGCACGTAATTAATTCCCGTGGCTAAAATTTGGCCGCAGGAAAAACTTCCCCAGGCTTTCAGGGGACTTCCGGTCGGCGAAATTCTCGCGCCTTATCGGCCTTGTTCCGCTGCGCGCTGGGTGCGCATGGATTTTCCCGGTATATTTCAGGCTTCAGACGTTCCCCGCCACGGAAATGATTTAAAAGGGCGAGTTTACCGCGTCGTTTTGTTTCCACCCACGCGTAAATTGCAGGGAGGGTTGCCCGCAGCACGATGCTGCAACGCTTTTCGTTATTGCGACCAGCCACAGCGTTTCATGATTTATGAGCCCGATTATGGAGAATCGCAAGTTAATGACTCTGCGCCCTAAAGAGAGGGGGTAAATGAACAAGAGGGTAGCTAAATATTTTCACGTAATCCAAGGTGCGAAAGCTTCGCGTGGCCAATGTTAATTAATGTTCTCGGACGCTTCTTTTCAAAGATCACTGCCCAAAGAAATCTATCATAATGATCATGATAATAATAACAATAATAATAGTGGTAGCAGCGGTAGCAATAATCATCATCATTAATACCAATCGATGGATTAAAATTGAAAAATTCAATTCTCCAGATTGCAAGCAGCCAGTGTACGTTTCATGATTTATGAGCTCTATTATGGAAAATGGCGCTAACGACTGTGTTCATCCCTTCCCCTCGGTGGGTGAAAAAGGGTGGAGTTAAAGGAACAAGGGGATAGCTAAATATTTTCGCGTAATCTAAAGCGCGAAAGCCTCGTAAATGCTAATTAATGTTCCCCGGCACTTTTCCCCATTG
Source organism: Sclerodermus sp. 'alternatusi' (assembly GCA_037305995.1). NCBI lineage: Eukaryota > Metazoa > Arthropoda > Insecta > Hymenoptera > Bethylidae > Sclerodermus > Sclerodermus sp. 'alternatusi'. The sequence continues at coordinate 7,482,542 of CM074547.1, read as the reverse complement.
AAGAATAGTCAAAGGACGGCCGCCATGTTGGAAAATTAATGCGAATCTTTGAAACTTTAATCGGCTTGCCAGAAATTGAAAGATTTATTTCGAACGAGCTTTTGCCGTTTGCCTTTGAAACGAATTATTGAATTTAGCGGATTAGTTCGTATGAATTTGTTAGGACTCGGTACCCGCCCGGTCAGTTTTCGACGCGTCGCATTATTTCGCGAGCCTACACCTCGATGCAGGTCAGATGTCCTTGATTCCGTGGATCCTCGTTCTGGCAGGGCGGGGGGCCCATCGCGTCGAAAAAGCGGGTTTTCTCCAACTTTTTCGTACTTCACCCCCTTCCACGGGGTCATCCGAGAGACCAGAGTGAAAAGGGAAAATTCCACTATTCGACAGCAAGTTTGCAAAGAGAGACGGAACTTCCACGCGAATTTCCTCGCCCAAGGGAATTTGCCAAGGGAGACGAGAATATTATTGCCATTGTACGATCGAGCGATTACGTCACGTGATAGCACAACCAGCCTCCTGAATCCAATACAGTATTATTCAGAGCGGGCTTTCCTCCGTTAATGTATCACGCCACGATAATTACACGCAGACAATTCAACGACCTACCCAACGGTACTGCCCCCACCCCCTCCAACCCCGTCCGTCCCTGTTAGCTGCTTGAAAAGTCCCGACAAAAGAAATCATCCGAAGTACGCCTAAGACTTAATCCGCTTACCAGGGAATTCGTTTTTTCAGTTTTTTTTTTCTATCTTATCTTTTTTCCTCTTTTTAGATTAAGAAAAATCGTGGGAAGATTCGTTAAAAGGCCCCTCGAGGAGGCTAATAATCAGTTTACAAGAGGGAGAATCCAGTCTCTCCCCTCTAATAATAGTTCCTGCGAGTTTTCTGGGTCAGGGGAGGAAACGATTCGGGCGAGAGAGGACCTTCGGATAAAAAAAAAAAAAGGCGGGAACGGAAAGAAACCGTGTGGGATCTTGCAATGGCGGCGGAACTACCGAACACACGCGACTGCCGACGCTACGCGCGACGTAATTGTGGCGCTAAAAGCAATTTCCCGACGAGTAATCGTTTTAGCAAAGTGCTTTGCAATTTAGCGACTCTTTACCAGAATAAGTAATTGCGCTCGCCGAGCGTTACCCGCACACCCGATATACTTGACCGTAGTCCGCCATTTTTATCCGAGTTCTCTCGTGTCCCAAGATACTCTCCGGCCGCCATTGGCGAAATACAACCCCCGCGTCTCCTGATCTCAAAATAATCATCCTCGTTGCTCGAATTCGCTCGTTTAATTCACTTCATAAGCCCCAATTCGCCGTAATAAAACATATCGAGATAAAGTGTCGGGGTTAATCGAGCAAATCAAGTTCGCCCATGAACGAAAACTCGAGGAAATCATCGAATCGAGTCGGACCCGTTCGGTCCGCGACTGGGAAATTCATTCGAATCGATCGAGTAAAAATATCGAGGGAGAAGAGGAGAAAGTCGTAAACGGGGGGCGACGAATGCCTCGAAGAAACGCGCGGAACGTTGCAGTTTTTCGCAGGGTAATTGCGCAGTATCGATGCTAATTCGGGGAATTCCCTTTCGAGCGCAGCGTTACTTCGGCAAGGGCCAATCGTCGCTAAGGTTATTTTCCCTTGAGCGAGCAGATTATTATGTCGCAATTTGATCGCACTTTGCCGCCAGGCTATACGCTTAATTTTACTTGAAAGTGGCTCCTGCTGTCTAAAGTGAACGCGCAGCTGCTTCCACTAATTCTGTTTCATCGATAGTTACCACTGGCTCCTACTGTCTGCCGCGGTGTAAAGTGCGAGAGTGCATCTGAGCACGCACATAAACGAATTCACGATAGTCCAATAATCGAATCGCCCTTATCGCTATTGACGCGAAGAGTTCGAAAATCGCGCGTGACGATCGTGTACAGCCGCGGACGGATACGAAGTGCCCGCGACGTCCCTGAGAGACCCACGCATTTCGCCTGGACCCCGAGTTTGGCTGAGACCGGTGACGTCAGAGATTACACATCCCTGTCCCCCGCTGTACAGGTGTCGCGTATCCGAAAGGTTACTTGAACGTCGAAACGGGATCGTCCCTCCAGACCCTCATGCTCTTGGACACCGCGCACTTTTCTACGCGGAGAATGTTCCAGACGAGAAAATGGCGACTGGTAATCTTGGAGGAACTGGAAAGGTTGTAATGTAAGCGGGGAAGAGCGAGCGGGGGGGGGGGGACGAATCACGGCTGGATTTTGCAACTGGGTTAAATCCTTGTAATAACCACTCCGGAGTTACAAGCAACCTGCAATACCGGCTGCATATCTACCTCGTAAATTCCCTTACAGGCCCAGTCGTTTAATAAAAGAGAAATAAAAGTCAAATAATTCCGTGAAAGTTCATCACCCATTGTTAAAAAAAAGTTCCTCGGATTATATGGGCGAGAACCAGATTTCATTGAATTTTTTATCTGGATTAATTAGGGAAAGTTGAAAATTCAGATTGGACAAAGAGAATTATGCGAGTTTTGAAGATTTTTTATCTTCGCGCGACTACTACTCTCTACCGATGTGCATTTTCCAAAAAGTTCCTTGCCGTGTGCAATGGAGGAGAAATCAATCGAATATTTTCAGCGTGTGAACGATTCTAGGTGGATAGGGGGAAGGGGGCAATAGGACATTATACATTACTTTGGAACCGCGTTAGTCCCGGAGAAAAGGTGAAAAAGAAATCTAGAAATCGACTAGCAATTGTCCGATGCCTGTAAGTGGAACGTGTAAAGCCGAAGAATATATGCATGAGAATAAAGGCTCTCAGAAATCGGAAGCGTCGACTGTTAGGGGAAATAGAAAAGCCATCGCAATGCTGCTCGAGTAGAAGATCGAGGGCAAATTTTCGATCGCTCGAAAATGAAAATAAATGCGATACTCCTTAACCATGCGACACTGAAATTATAGAATTTGTCGCTTCTTCGTTCCCTCGATTACCGATGCGCGCACACTACCAGAGACGCGGAGAATAAAGAGAGCGTGTAAAAAAACCGTCGACGTCCATCACCTTCCCACCTCCGGTCAGTGATATCCTTTTATTTCGCAAACCGAAAATAAAGAAGATTCCATCGCGTCGGTGAGAAAAATGAGCGTTGACTCGTTTCCAGAGGAAAAGTACCACTCCGGGCAGAGAATTGAACTTTACATTATCTCAGGGAGTTTTTTCTGGAGAGGGCGAGATGCGAATGATTTAATGGAAAATGAAAAAGGTATTAATAAATTAGCAGCGCGAGAAGAATTCGCAATTGAAACGTCAGTTAGGGTTTCCCGCTGGAGGAACGGGAGCGAAACAGGCTCCGGTGGAATTTTCGTTGGTACGTCAGTTCCTCGCGTGATCTCATACGTTGCGCTCGTTTGCCGTCTCAATTCCTGCGAAAATCTTCTTCCAGCGCCGACATGACAGGCTACGGATGAATTTTTGTTCAGACCGCTTGATTGCCGAAGAACACACGTACACACATACCTCGTCCATTCTTTTTATCGGCGACTGCCTTCAACCTACCCCTCCCTCTCCACCACCCACGCCATTCTCACCCCTCGCAACCCTTTTCGTTCTTTTTTCCAACCCCTCCGGACTTTTTACCCCTGCAACCCCCTCCGGATATTTCACTCCTCCCAACAACCTCCGCCACCCCTGATACTTCACTCCCTTTCTCACTTCCCCATCCCAACAGCAGCAGCACCAGCACCAGCACCACCACCACCACTACCACCACTACTACCACTACTACCACTACCACATTCACCACTTCCCAGAGCCTTTTTTTTTATTTTTGCCTCCTTCGGCCTCGCTCTCCTCCAGCTTTATCAATTTCTCCACACTTTTTTATTCTGCAATTTCAGTGCGCAGCCTCGTATTTTCACCTGGTGCATCTCGTTTTCAGGGACGCGCGATCGTTTTGTTCCTTAAACAAATTCGATCGGTAGATAGAAAAGTTTCAATTTCAAGTCGAGCTAACGCGATATTTTCGAGATCTTAAAGTAGACCAAGAGAGTCTCTCTCCCTCTCTCTCTCCCCTCTCTCTCTCTCTCTCTCTCTCTCTCTCTCTCTCTCTCTCTCTCTCTCTCCGATGAACCGGCTGTGATTAATCGGCGCGACATATTTCAAGGTCGTTAGTCGCTTCTGCGAGAATCGAACAATTAAAGCGAGGTAAACGAGGAGGAAGCTTCGCCTGGAGAAGCCAATTTGTTCCGGCAGCGAGTCTTTTCCAGCTAAAATATCGGCGCACGCAACATGACACTTCATTACCGGTACAATACGTCGGCATTTACGACACCGGTTATTACGCGCAAACAAAAATCCCAGTCACGAGAGCCTCCCCTATTAAATCGTTACCACGCTTTTGTTGCAACTCCGCACAATGCGCGGATAAAACGCTCTGAATGGATGAGATGTCGTTTGCAGGGAACGCTGATGCGCCCTCGCGATAGGTGCATTAAGGCGGTTTATGCACGCGACAAGACTACTTTTAGATAGTCGCTAAAAGCTTCCGGAAACGAATAAATCGAGCGACGTGCCTGCTAATTCCGCTAAGACTCGAAATACGCCCGTAAATAACCTCGCGGGAATTCCGCGCTGACTAGCTCGCGTTTGCCTTAAGGGAGTTCGCGCGCTGCTCTGCATTACCATCGCTCGGTAACGCACGTACACGAAATTATTAAGCTGGGATGGACACTCCGGTTATCGAGCGTGCGTTACGATATTAATCGATACACTTCCCGGCCTCCAGAAAAGTAATAATTTCAAACGCGACTCCGAAGAATTTCTCACGTCCGCAGGGAATTTAACATCGTCGCTTTAAAACCGGACAGTCTTTTCACATTGAAAATTATTTCATGCTACCGACTCCTTTGATAAAACAGAGCTAGTGTTTTTTACGTATCACCGTGCAATGGAAAATTTTTATTTTCTGCTCCGTTTTCTCTCTGTGTGTGTCTCTCTCTCTCTCTCTCTCTCTCGCTCCCCCCCCCCCCCCCCATTTTCATTCGTTTTTATTTCATACGAAGTCTAATTAACGTAAGAGTTTTTCGTAAACGGTACTCTTTTGGAATTTCAAATAATACACTCGACAAACGGGATTAACGGGATTTCCCAGCCTGACTTTTAAAACTGGTTATTATGCGTTGTAATGATGAGCGGAGTAGAAAAATATGAGCGGAAATAGAAAATGTTAGCGATTTCGAAGGATCGGTCAAAGTAACAAAACAGTGCAATATTATTCGGATGAATTTCTAGTTTATCTCGTTGCAGCTGTAAAAGCTCATGGCAAATTTTTGGCAAGATCAAGATTTACGTGGTAGAAACACCAAATGGTAGTGGGGATTCTGGAAAAACGGAGGATAAGAAAGTTACAACCGAAGTAAGAGTAGTCGTGGACGGTGGAAGTCGCCGGTGAGAGACTCCCTTAAGCCCCGGGTACTTTTGCCATGGCGCTTTTGTTCTCGCGCGATCTAGCTCATTTCTCATAGGGAGCAGAATCCGTGCGTATTAAAGTGAATTATTGCCCGAATATATACGCTTCGATGGAAATATTGATTCGGTCAGGTCGCTCGGAACCGTCGCGCGTCGAAAATACATTTTAAAAGTGCGCTTTTACCGCAAGCACACACAACATCCATTAAAGCTCGGGTATACTTTGAGCGAATTAAATGGGAGTCGAACATATGCTGCCATTTAATCGAGTCTTTATTTGCCCCGAGTCGAAAACGTAAATTGGAAACAAATTAAATCGCACGAATTCAGCCCTGTCTCGTGTAATTAATGTAAGGGGTCAGAAGGGGTGTGTTAAACATTGCATAATATTAGCCCGGGCAGCCTGAAAGATCAATAACCGGTACGTAAACACATCGGGGAAAACTCGCGACAAATATAGGTTAAGTCGATTTGAAAGCTGCTCGATCGATAAAACAGCGAGCACCGAAAAAATCCAATCTTAAGGCGATATCTTACATGGCCGAAGCTCGACTCCGGCAAGAGAATCGAGTCGCGACCATGGACGGTTCTACATATTATCGACCGAGCAGCATCGGCATTCCCTTAAATTCCCTCGCATTTTAATCGGAGATGTGCTTGAAACACGGAGGGACGAGATACCATCTTCTCTCCCCCGAGGCCTGTTGGTATTAGTACACCTCATTATCATAAACCTTACAATTCTATGGACCCTTAAGGCTCTCCCGCGCTAAATGCTGTCACACTCAAATTAAAGCACACCTGCGAATCAGGAGTTTAATTGTGTCTTGGGGCAGTGGGAGAGATAGGGTATAGAGACTAACACCCTAACACCAGCAGCAGCAGGGAAACTGGTCGTTTTTCGTTCGACGACCAACGCGAACATACGTACGCACCCAGGTACGCTGTACAGGCTCAATCTTCTCCAATTAAATTCTATTGGAATTCGCGCAAATGCCAATACCGGACGAGAGCGTTCATTGTGTAGGGATAATGAGGGGGTGTGCGAGGAAAGCGTAGAGCTTAGCGGATGGGGGTGTAGCTGCGTGCCTCCAAAGCGCAGCCTGGCAATATCACCCCCTCTTCCTGGCCACCCCTCATCACCGAACCCCCACCCGCTTTATTATGCTGCATTATGCTGCATGCGGCGCGTTATATTACTCTACCGAGCCGCCAAGGTTCTAGCTACGCCTCTGCTAATCGCTCCCTGTGTTATACCATACGCAAAGCTACTCTTCTTTACCAATGGAGTTTCCCGAAATCTCCCAAATTTCACCCGTCCATTGTTCGCCCCACGCGCCTGGTATCAACGTTAACCCGAGCCGCTACAACGATATCCGATCCAACGATTTATTTACCGCAAGATCCTTAAGGCGATCCTCCACTCCGCCGCTCTACTTTACCGACCTGGCGCTCGAACGTCTCGAGACTCGAGAAAGATTTGATTCTTCTTCAATCCGAGACTCAATCTTTCTCGGCGATCGGGTTAAATTAAAGTTTAGACGTCTCCCGCGATTTTCTACCTACCGTCTCTCAAACGCGATCTCTACGTTTACGTAGAAACACCTGGGACACGCTGGAACGATAATCTGTAGCAGCTTTGCGGGTCAGACAGTTCAACGCTCGATTCGGGTTATAACAGAGTTGATATCGACCAGTTCCTGACATTCCTGGATACTACAATATTCCCTTAATAATTCAGCTGAATTTTAAAGCGATGCTCCTTTTTTTTCAATCGATAAGCCACCGTCGCAAGCTGCAAGTATTTTTAAAAAGAAAGATTCTCCCGGCTAAACGAATGTCCTATCTATCTATCTATCTATCTGTTTATCTATCTATCTGTATGTCTGCCTGCCTGCCTGCCTGCTTGCCTCCCTATCTCCGTTTGTTGTCTTGGGAGAAACTATGGATTAAATCCCTATGTGAAAATTATACGAAATATAAATCAAGCATGTTGCACGAATTACGTTGGAATACAGTACTAAATATGACATGGAATATACGCGTAGCGATATTCCAGTTTTATTATGCCGCGATATGCCATGTTACGAGTTTTACCCCTTCCCTCCCCTTCTAGCATAAAGCTACGTGTAACAGCTTTCACAAAATCGTTCTCCATTACGTAACTCCCCTTTTTCTTTCCAATTTCGCCTTTATCATGCGTTTGGTTGCGTTGCTCCTGATAGTAATGGGCGTATAGTCACTTCCATCATTTCGCGTCATCATAACCAAATGTTTTTTAAACTCTGTTATGGCTTCTCTCGCGCTTGTAATAAACCTCATAATCTATCATTTTATGTTAAATACGTATGCGTAACTGAAAATATCCACGGCGAAATCATGAAAATCTAAACTGCGTACGCCCAAAGTAATAAATTTTAAGTTAACTCGCTTTTATTATCGATGCTCGGTACTAAAATTTTATTAATCCAAAAATTCAAGCTAGCCAATGGTATTGGTCATGAAATTTCGGAGCGAAAACTCTTTTATCATTTTTTCATTCGACGCTTAGTTTAGCTGCAAAACGCTGAAAAGGATTATGAGCGGATTGGCCACGCCCACCATCGTGCGATTGGCGCAATTAATCAACGAATATCTCGGCAACCACGCGTAATACAAAAAATTTGTAAAGAACACTTTTACTTAAAATTTTATCAGGAACACTGCCTTATTATTATTTTTACATTTAAAATACCTTTTACAAGCCCGTAGATGTAGAGTTCTGTATGCGTATGCGTTTTGTGTCGACTATGGCGCAGAATTATTCTGCTACGTAACTTCGAACATACCGTACGATATTCTAGGTTTATTATGCTGTCTTACACAGGGTTTCTCGCTATATAGTTAACATTCTGGAAATTCTCAGCATATACACATGCATACACACCCACACACACACACACACACACTAACACTCTCACGAGAGGTTAATATATTTATTTAACCCAGATGCACTCGAGATATATTTTTATCCGAGATTTTTTCGGAGCATTTTACAGGATACACTCGAAAAATTTTCTGAAAACAAATTAGAAGTAAAGGGAGACCTAATTTCTCGTGGAAAAGAAACTAGTGTACGTCACAGCGAATATTCGATTAGACCGATCCAACTTAATTCGATTCTCCAGAACGAACTATCGATCAATTAAAGAGAGATACTGAAATAACAAGATTCTTCCATTTTTCAATCCTCCCCGCTAATTATATTTTAAAGATCCACTTAATATCCTGGAAAATGAAATTGTCCCAAACTTGGAAAGAAAGTTTGTAGTTCAGGAACAGTATGGAGTGGAAGCTTGAATATTTAACTTGTCCTGTCACAGAGCAATATCCGCAACCAACTTTTCTCTCCAGCATTTTGACAATAACACAAATTACAAAACTCCGAGCGACCGTTACGAAGTTCCGTCGTATCTTTTTGAATAACTTTGTTAATTCTACACCCTGAAGGGTGAAAGAGACGAGGGTGCTTCTAGTACCTTGGAACGCCAAGTCATGTTTCAGTGCTCGAGATAAGACGGAATTTCATCGCGATTTTCCCGCCAGTAGTTCCGGGCCATCCTCCGGATAACCCCCCTTTGCTTTATTTCGCCACCCCCGAATGTCATGGGAAAAAATTCCACGTGTCTACAGGTAAATAATTTCTTCCACCCACAACTAATTAAAATCCTATCCTCGATGAATATTCAAAATTCCACGTAAAAACTAACGAACGGTATGAATATAATAAAATTAATGAATACGTCAATTAAAACAAAAGCGGCGCGTATTATAAATTTCCCACGAGTAAAATGAGTGTAATAAAATTAATCGATATTTTAAATAAACTGTAAGCAAGCGCTCATTGCAAACATTTACAACTCTCGCCCCGGACTACAAAATATATTATATAATAAATAAAATCAATGGTTCTTCCGTTATAATAAAGCAAAACGCTTTTAAAAGCGAGAAGAAAGGGAGACAGAGGGAGAGAGAGCGAAGTGGGAAGGATTGTTGAAAAGGAAAAAGAATTATTGCGTGAAATTAAAGATTTTGCAAAAAGTGGGTGGCCGGACTAGCGCTTTTAACAAATCAAATATTTTTCTCTATTTAACGAGATTAGACGAAAGCGTTAAAATTACTGAATCATGAAAACAAAATTCTCTCCGATAAGTGAATAAATATTTTACAAAAGAGCGATTATTTTTTTCTAGCCTTTTTTTCCCCCCCTAAAATCCGATTAAACGAAAATACACAATCCATTAGTGTAGCTCGACTACTGTTACAGCAGCGAGATTAATTTCAGCCAATTCTCTCGCGGTTAGCGAGGTGTCGGTACGGGATGGAAAGGAGCGAAAAGGGGGTGGTGTGGGGCGGAAGGGTGTATTTCTCACTTAGGTCTTGGAGATGCCAAGTTTCCAGACTAAAGAATGCCGTGGCATGTCAGGAACTGGCAAATGGTGCAACTTACCGGGGGATAAACTCTGTCCCGTATTCCCATGGGCAGAAAAATATCCCCCTAGGAGGGTCGGGGGTGGGGGATGCAAATTTCAAGAGGGCTAAGCGGAAAGTGAACAGTGTCCACTCCGTATGGCAGAAAAGTTCGTAACGCACACTCGTGCGAAAATTCGATACACGACACATCGGGGGACAGTACACGAAATGGAGTGAGAGTGGAGTGTGCAGCGGGCAGAGGGAGGGGGGAGGGGGTGGGTGAGTGCCGCAGGATACTTACGGCGAAAGTTAACAAAACGGCACTTCTCCAGTTTTGCACACGCACCGATTTACTCTCGGGGCTTCTACCCCCTTCCGCGAAATAGCTTTATTTCACCAGGACTTTTTCCAGAATTCCTCAACTTCGTCCGTACCACTCGCGCGCGCCCTTGTACAGGGTGAAAACAGGGTGAAGGTGTAAAATTCGTAAAATTGCTGAAAATCGACTTATCGCGAGCATCGGTTTGTAAATTAAAGTGAAACGCAGCGAAGGTTGGGGGGAGTGGCTGTCGTCTGTGGAGTCTTTTTTTTTTCTTTCAAGGACAATCCCCCCGTAGGAAGAATTCTCTCAATTAGAGATCCTTCCGTCGGCCAGTAATTAATTTACAAAGGCTGAATTTCCTCGGACAGTTTTTCCCTCGCTCTTGCCCAGGACAACCTTAGGCAGTTCTCGGCGAGCCATCCAAGTTTCTCGCAGCTAAACGCATTTAAGCTCGCGGAATGGATTTTTCGACAGAGAAACGAGCCGGGAGGGGGTTGGGGTGGGGGGAGGAAAAAGCCGGAAAAACCGGAGCAACGCAAAATTGATTAACCTTTCAGCATAGCTCGGATTCCGAGAACTCATAAAACTTCTTAAACGGGGGAGAGCCCTAAGAGGAAAATTCCTAGGCCATCACCCCCCCCCCTCCCACCCTCCTTCCTCGCCGTCCCACCACACACAACCCCCGCGCCTTTTGTCACGCGACTTATACGAATGATATTCGTTTGCCCCGGAGCCATTTCCCTTGCCTCATCGTGGCGAGTCCAATTAATTAATTAACGCACCTACGGTTTCCCATGGATACTCGTTATTTTAATTGGACTTGGCCGCTGTGAAATTGGCCGGCGCAGAAATGAGATCTTTCGATTGGCGGTGTGGTACCGGAAGTGGCGTACTCGAATCGCGTTAAGGGTCGAAAAGCGATCCGGGATCAAGCGAGTGGCGCGGGCTAAGAAAATATTGGCGCAACACTCCGTCGGATAATTAAGGCACACCTGCGGTTAATTATCCGACCTAATCCCGTATTATTCCGCCGTGCGGTTATTTTAGCGGCAGCACCCTCCGCCGAGTCAGAGTTCACCGGAGATAAAAATAATCAAGCGGAAAACGACGATTCGATCTATATTCATGGGAAACCGGCGCAGGTCGATATTTAATTAAAGAAATTCGTCTGGTTCAGGAGTCTCGACGCTGGATGACCGGAAACACTCGGAGACTACGAGAAGAGGGTGGACGAGGACCACCGGACGCGGACCCACGATTAAAAAATATTTATTTACCGAGAGATTATGAGTACGCAATTAAAGCGTCTTTCGGTCCGCCAAGTTGAGGCGGATATGAGATTTCACGAGGTTAAAACAAGAGGGTTGGAGGAGGTGTGGCGCGCGCGCGCACGCAAAGAGCAGTTTTACAACTTCTTACAAGTCGGCTAACAAGGAAGAATTTCCTCTGTTCGAGGATTATTACGAGTTCCGAAATCAACCGAATTTCAACCCTGATGAAATCTAATGGAACAAATATGCCCCCGGCGCCGTTGGCATTATCATCGTTATCGTCGTCGCCACCGCCAAACTGACAGTCAAAAGTACATCTATCAAATTTTCAGAGACTGGAGTAATTTAGGAAACTGAATTCATTAGGAGGACAGGGAAGAGGATTCCTGCCTTTTTCAATTCCGCCCTCTTAAATTTTATTCAAGGTAACGGAAAAGGAATTTTCCACGGAAGGAGCGCGCACAGGGGTTGTTGGAGGGCTGGCCGGGGCTAGAGGTTCAGATGGCGATAATTCATCAGGCTCGAGTAACTGGCTAGTCGGATGATTAATTATTGTCACAGCCAGGTTCGCTACTTTTTTTCACCTCTTTCTTCGAGAGCTCGAAAATTTTTATTGTCCAGACCACTCCGATGAGAATCGTGGGGGGGGGGGGGCTGAGTTCTTCCCGGACTTGCCGCGAAATTTCTCGCTGCGATTTCTCCCGAGTTCTGCAGGACGCGCTCGATTCGCGAGTCGTCCAAGAAAGTCGCGCACGTGCTTTTTATAATCACAGTCCATTATCGCACCCTCGATAATTCTCTCGTCTCTTCTCCGTCTTCACGCGGCAGGATGCCAGGGGTAGTTTCGGGGATGCTGTTTCGCGACCAAGTAGAAAATCCCCGTGGAGATTCGTACGAGGGACTTTTTGCCGTGGAATTACGACAACGTAAAGTCAACAGAATCTCATCCTTCCGCCAGGATCGAGAAGCGCTACCGGGGGTGGCTCCTACCCCCTCCCCAGCAGCGAACTCGAGAGCCGGTCATAAATAATATCGACACCGTAAATCGTGGCGCAGGCAAAAACTTCGTAGAAACAATGAAGGTCGTCGAACAGCTATCTTCATCATCATCGCCTGGGGAAAAACCACCCCCCCCCCCTCCTCTCACCATGATACAGCTGATCGCTACGGTAATGGAGAACGCCCGCTTCCCCTTGATCCCAAAGCGTTTCTTACTTCCGCTTGTTTTCTCGGGGGAAATTAAAAGATCGTCCAATCGAATTTAAAAAAAAAATCGTCTGCTCCGGGTCTCTCACGATCGAAAGGTAAGCTCGTGAATGGGGTAGTCGACTAGACGCCGTTTCTTCCGCACGCCCCCCCCCCCCCACCTCTCCCCCTCGCTCCTCAGGCCATTCCGCTATAAAACCACGGGACACGAAAACGTCTCTTTATTTACCTGCTTAAACATTAAGCAGATCTGTCGGAGGAACAGGAAATCCATTTTCCGGAACGCGATTACGTCGAGGGCGAAGTAGCGAGGAGATCGTGAAAGACAAGCCGATGGCTCTGGCCAGGAATATCCTGCAGGATCAATAGATGTTGAATTGCATCAGGTACCACGGACGACGTCTTAGGGAGATCAATAAAACCTGAAGCTGGAGTCTCGTCAAATTTAAACAGGATTCTTCCAGAGGGATTATTCGCGAAGGTCCACAGAGGGGGTGGGTAGAGAATCCACCCCCTGTTGCGGACAACTACTCGCTACTTCCGAGGACTCGCAGGAAAATTCGACGAATACCTCGATCGACCTCCACATCCCCATTTGGGCGAATTTATTTTCTTTTTTTTTCCATTTTTTTTTTTGAGAGGGTGGGGGTTAATTTCGCCTCCTCGCGATCCCGGTGGAATTCTGGCTGGCGTTTAATCAGAGCGGGCTAAGGGATTGTTATATGGGGTGGTTTTCAAAGTTGAAATCACCGGGGATAATGACAATACCTTGGCGACACTTTGATGGGAGACAGGGGATGCGAGAGAAGGGTGTGCATTTTATAAAACACTGGGTCAGTTTAATCCTGAGGGTGATCAGGACGAGGCGCGCGCGGGCCACGTCTTTCCGGAGAAGCCGGCGGGAAGGATTTTTAATAAAATAGCTGATCCTAATCTGACTGGAGCTCTCGAGTTTTTCATGGGTCAAAGTTTTTTATCACCCCGCCGGCAAGAGAGGAGAGGAAGAGGGAAGGGTAGCAGTACCGCGTGTATTTCAAAAGTCAGGGGAACCAAACTTTTTGTCTTCCGTCCCGGAAATTTCACGAAAGCGACGGCAAACCCATGAAATTTCCACGGAGCCGTACCATCAACCTCGCTAATTTACCCCCCGTTCCAAAGTGCCGGAGCAAGGGAGGGTGAAAGTTCCATCGGCGGAGAAATTTTTCGAAAACTGCAGCAAAGACGCGAAGGAGACGCGTGACTATCGTGAAAAAATGGCAAATTGCACGTGGGTCAGGGATTATTGCCGGGAGGGCGGGAGGGAGGGGGGTGGTGGAAAAAAGCAGGTCGGCGCAGAATATCCAGGCGTTTAATAAAATGCATGGACTGGCAAGTGGCATTTCCAGCAGATTGCGTGCTTCCCAACCACCCTGACGAGCGTGTTTCATCCAGGTAGACTGCCCATAGTAAAAGTTACGTATGACGATAAAGTCGAAAGACCCTCGCGAGCTAGTGGCAATTCCGCCAAATCTGCGACAATTTTTTCAACTTCCCTTAAACCTTGGAGCGAGTCCGCTGTGACTGGAATTCGCCCTCCCACCGCACGGAGAAACCACCCCTAAGACCCTCATTCCCGGAAAAATTTCAAGCGGACTTTGCGGAAAGGTGGAAAAACAAAGCGCGACCCCCCCGCCCCCCAACATCCCTTCTTCATTCTCGAGAACAGTCTGCGCTAATTCCAGCAATTTTTTTCTCCTCGCTATCCAGAGAAGCGGCTAACATGATTTTTCCGGGTTTTCGTGCGCTCCATCCCCCCGACTCTGGAAGTCTCTCGAGTTCTGGTAGGGGATGAGATTTTCAATTTTTGCCTACGTCGACGGGAGGAACTCCGAGACCTGGGGGATCTTCGGAAGAGATTGAAGCTGGCAGAGAGGAGAAGTCGGCAAGGGGTGGCGGGTGGAGGTGGTGCAGTGCGAAGGTGCGAAAGCGGGAAATTGTGGAATCGCAATGACATACATTGTAGCTTCCGGCCATCCCGGGTGTGATATCAGGGTCTTCCAGTTCTTGTCACGTGTCGGGCGATAATTCAGCGGGGCAGGGGTGACCGGGGGCGAGAGTGAACCGAGGGCAAAGAATTCCCGCTGCTAGCCCCGACGAGTCTTCCCGATGAAATTCCGTGGCACAACTGCTCGCCGAGCGTAAAGCGAAACACGCGTGCACGGGGGTAGTCGGGGGTTGCACTTCGCGAGAACAAACTGCCACCTTCAGGCTGGAGATCGCGCGCAGAACTGACACCTCACGCGCGCCACCGGTCCAGCCACCCCCAGCATCCAGCCGAGGGTTGCAACAGCGAGCACGCGCGAAATTCCACCCCCTCCAACCCCAAAAACACCCCCACCATCGCCCGCCCAGGAAAAGGGTGTCAAGGGGTGAAGCGAAAAGCGAACCTGCCGATAATTACCAGAAAACCTGTCGAGACTATTTCCAATAGGTTCCATTGAATTTCGCCGCTTCCCCCCCCCTCCCTCCTCCCTCCACGACCCAGTCTTTGTCTTCCTTCGGAATTTCTCCCCGCAGTATTTTCGCGAAACTTTGAAAAATATGGATTTCAAGAGAGAACCGAGATATCGATGGATTTTCCGTGAAATTCTTTCGTGGAACGGAAGGGTATTTCAGGTACCAAGAGGCTAATTGCTCTATTCGGATAAATCAAGATTAGTGAGGGACGAGCAATTGCGTCGGACGTTTAATTATTTCATGAGATTTGGTCACCAGTTGCTACAATGTGCGTTGGGCGGTCCGGTAATTATCGTAGGGGTAGTTTCGTTGGTTGCAACCCTCCTGCTGTTCACGATGGTAGGTGCGAGGAGTCGAAATGGGCCTCTAAAGAGGCTCCGGGGTTTACATGTTGGCGGTGGAGGGTAGGTGGGGTATGTGAATTTCGCGCGTGGCCGCCAAATATCGAGGGTGGCTCCGCATTCCCCATTGAAAAATCCAAAGGGCGCCCCTTAACAATTTCTCCCCGAGCGTATAAAAAATTTACTCGCCATAACCGACCAATAAACGAGTGCAAAGAGTTCGCGCTCCTCTTAAAATTCATACTTTTTTTATGGGCCTCGACCGGAAGGGGCAAAATGCAACCCGAAACCCAGTGAAAAATTCAGAAAACCCCTAGATTTCTCGCAGACCACCCCCTATCAAAAACACGATGATGCAGCAGCGTCCAATAAAATCTCACCTGCCAACCTTGTGAATTTTTAGAGATTTTCCAAAAGAGTCGGAGAGAGAAAAAAGGGACAGATTGAGAGAGAGAGAGAGAGAGAGAGAGAGAGAGAAATGCAATTTTTGATTCAACGGTAATAACTTTCTTGAGAGTGAAGGCTTCAACCCCATAATACTCTTTCGGCTAGGCTGACTCCGGCACGAGGAGAGCTAAAAAGGGAGAGAGTGGGCGTGGGGGTTGATAGAAGCAAAGGGGTGACGTCGAGGCAGCGCAGAGGTGATTTTCACGTGTGTTCCACTTTAACGTCCTTTACTGCCGGTCTTAATTCGTTTCCAGAACTTTTTATCGTCGCCGTACCACGTTTTCGCTCTTTCGTTATACGAGCCCTCGTATTTTTCTAATAGCCACCACTATGAAGGAAGACAATCGTTAAAAAAGTGCCTACCCATTCGATATCAGCCACAAACCCTTATCGAACGATAAATTTTCCTCTAATTAAGCCAATTGGAAAAATTCATTGTCCACCCATCCCCACTTCGAATCGATTAGAATTTCGAGAAATTTTCAACTGGAAATCGTTTGGCAAACTGTACTCTCGTTGGCCGATAAACAGGAATTCGATTAGCGCTGCTTTTTTATCCACGACCAACACTGATAATCCAGTCCGATAAATTCGAGACAAAACTCTCCAATTATTCCTATCAAATATGAATAACCAGCGAGCTCATATTTCTTTCAGTGATAGATATTCTCTTTCGTTCGTCCGTTCGTTCGGTATTTCGCTCGTTCGCTCGCTCATTCGCCTCCCATCGCCCGTTCGTTCGCTAAAGCTTCTG
Organism: Sclerodermus sp. 'alternatusi'; assembly: GCA_037305995.1. NCBI lineage: Eukaryota > Metazoa > Arthropoda > Insecta > Hymenoptera > Bethylidae > Sclerodermus > Sclerodermus sp. 'alternatusi'. Next base: position 7,465,797 of record CM074547.1, on the reverse strand, counting down.
AAAAAAGCGACCGCAATAGGAAAACCGAGTTAATGAACAATTTCTCTACAACGCTAATTAACGTGGCAATTTTCGAGCGTAAAAATATTAACGGAATGAATCAGACGGCGAATGTGCGGCGAGGGTGGGGGCTGGGGGTGCTTGTAATCTAAAATTACCCGGGAGAATTGGTGTTGGTGAAAATTACCATGGGGCTGTCCTTTAAGGGCGAGTCAGGCTTGAAAAAGAAGCAAAAAGCAGCCAGCCGAACCTGGAATAAATAAATAAATAAACGAACATATAGATACGCACGAGGAAAAGTAAATAAAAAACCTTACCTATATAAAATAATCGAGGCCGAGCCGATAAACAAATCAAGGAAATACAGGAACGAGTAAATACGAAGTTATTCCAAATAATAGCCGAGGATTAAATATAAAAAATAGCTCCTAAATAAATCAAGTGATTCGCATCAATAATCTAGAACAACACTGGGAAAGCTTATTAAAAAAAGTGAAAAAAAAAAAAGAGAGACAGAGGGAAATAATTTGGAAACGTTTGGAATTCTGCCAGTGGAAGATAGTGACAATCGTTTATTAGGGGATGGGCGAAAATTAACATTGGCAAAGGGGTGAGTGCGAGAGTATGCGAGTATGCCGGCTGTTCTTACCTATTCGAATTGACCGATTTCAGACGATTCAGGGAACCATAAAGTTTCTTGACAATTAGTGGACGCTCCAACGAACGCATTTGCGTGGGGGTTGTTTACCCCTTCGCCCCCCCCCCCTCCCAATTATCGGCGTTTGGTCCTTCAAGGATCCTTGGCCTCCTGTTTGTCAACCGGAACCGGCCACCCTTCCATTTGCCTTTCATTATCGCGCGGTCGGCGCCCCCTAAACGATATTTTTTCCACCACCCCCTCTCACTCTCCTCCCCAGTTAGTTTCCAACGCGATTCCAAAGATACGTCACCGTTTCCAGTATTATTACTCTTTCAGAAAGACGGATGCGGAGGAGCAGTTTTTCATTGGAACAGCCAATCAGCGATGACCTCGCTAGAACCGATTTCCCATTTGGGTTTGCGGTATGCGGTCTGTGGCCCAGGTCGTGAAACAACGCAAACTACCCCCTTCCCATCCTGCACTCCACGGTCAAACGGAAAAGGAAGCCCAAATCGATTAGAGCAACGATGAAAGCAATCTGGAATATTCTATCCACTCCTATTTCCCCTTCCGGCGTGCAGCCTACTCGACACCTCTTCAAGGTCGAATTTTCCAGGGTGGCGGAAAAACCAGTGGCGACCACCAAACTAATTCCTTGCAGCAAAGATAGCTCTTGCTTCTAGGTACGACGACTCAGAGCTGGTTGTACAGCCAAGGACGGATACGAGCTTCGAATTACCCTGACAGCATATCTCTCCCTGGCTGTACCCGCGCGCATCGCACGATGAAACGCAATACGTAGCCTCAAGACAAATCTGAAATTATTGTTGTTGTTATTATCGTTAGTTGTTTTTGCCCGTAATTAATGCCTCGAATTTATAAAGCATACTGGGTCACTGAAATAATTCGATGCGATAAACCGTCAAAGAGATAAAACAAGTTAGGGCGAGAGGTCGGGGGGAGAGGGGATTCCGCAGAGAAACTAATTATTAATAGTCTAATACACGGGGAGCAATAATCAAAATATATTAATTTACCTGCACGTCAACTTTATACGAGTTTCCGAACTAATGAAAAACTTGCTAAATTGATTAATAATTATAATTATAAATAACAAAGTAAAGCGAATGGAGGGAATTGCGGAAATATCGAGAGAGAATCTGTTCCTAACTCTCGGCAAGTTCACCGATATCGTCATCCGCGTGGGTGTGGGGTAATAATCATAAAAGTCCCCTCCTTCATTTTGGGTCCTAGCCCGACGTACATTGACACGCAATGAAACGATCTTTGAGTACAGCCCATTTTTTGTTCCATGTAATGTGTCATTGCGTGCATGTGTATGTGCGCGTGCGTGTGCGTGTGACAATATCGTTATACGGAAGCCGAAGCGAATTCGGTCGACCACCCGGTGAACAATCGGCCATGCAAATCTTATTTACCGATCGAGTTTACGATCGATAAGAGCCGGCAGGTTGTAAATTAAAAAGCTAACAGGTCAATATTTGCCGTAAACCCCGTAAAGTAATTCCGACTGGATTCCTAGTCGGTCAAAGAAGAAACGGGAGTAGGGAGGTGTAAGGGAGAAGGAAAAGGAAAGTAGAGAGGCCACGCGAAAACAGACAGAGAGGAGAGGAGAGATCGGAACTGAGACTGTTCACGAAAAAGCAGTTTGAAGAGCAAACTTCATATTCTGGGAGTTGTGCTGTTTCAGTCGGACGACTCCTTTATTTTTAGCGAGAGATTTCAGCCGGTTTTAATATCGGCGGGTCTCTCCCCCCGCCGCATCCCGGAGGGTGGGATCGAATTTGATTTTTCGATTCGAGCTTATCATACTCTAGCGTGGGTAATTTGCTTACCGGCTGTTATTATTCCCGTTACTTAGCGCGTTAATAATTCACCTCTCGTGAGCTAACAGCACCGCAACAACGATAACCACCCAACTTAATCTCAAGCTGCGCGTCCCCGTAGAAATAATGGGACGAGGGGGAGGAAAAATGAAGCTGCTATAACGGGGGAGAGGGGGGGGGAGTACTCAACGCCACACCCAAATCAGGGTAGAAAATTCGTCTCTCTCTCTCTCTCTCTCTCTCTCTCTCGATAATTTCGTTGGATCCTGCGTGAAGGGAGGGTGGAGGTACGTTGACCTTCGATAAGATGCACGCAGGTGAGCCAAGGATCCAGGTGCAAAGTGGTCCAGGAAGATTGGGCCGTGTTATTTCGTGAGTGGAACGCTAACAATCGCGCTGTCCGACGCAGAAGAAGACCTCTCGTGCGGTACCGGAACAATTCTGACCCAGAACTGCAATTATAATTAATTGCAGCCAGTTCCCCTCCCATTAGAGGGTTGGATGACGGCGAATGTCCTCGCAAAAAAGGGGAGCTGCTCGCGGACTCAATCGTAGAAATACACCGACGAACTTCCCAAATACCTTTGGAGAACCAAGGCCAACTGCACTACCGACCGAGCGGTAGCTTCGCATCGCCGATCTTTGAGAAATTTCTCGAGAATCGGTCAAGGTTATTTTGCGGAATGCAACCAAACACTTCCGGGGCACCTTGAAATATCCCGCTGCCAATTGTCCGACGAAACGCTTAATTGATTTTAATAAAGAACTTCATCAACGTTTCATTCGCTTAACTCAATACCTGGAATCGTGCAAAATATGCTAAAGCTAAGGATCTCTTGCCGACACGAGCCCATTAGCATAATCGTTAACATTTCATTGTTCGACGCGGTACAATTTCGCGATAAACCTCTCGTTTCGCAACTGGCAACTACTGCAAAACCTTGCAAATAGGTTTGTTCGATAAATTCATAAGAGAGAGAGAGAGAGAGAGAGAGAGAGGGAGAGATGTTGGAAAATTTCATCTCCTACATAGAGCAAACCTGTTTAATATTTTATGAGATAACGTTTATATTTGCGCGCAATGATGTTGGTAATTTGGCCGCGTAATTTGGTAAGTGTACAGTGCGCGACAAAAATAAGTAACCTTTTCACCGAGCGATTATACGGGCGAATTAGTCGGGGGTGAAAATTCGCGAGCGAGCTCCAAATGCGATCGCACCTGACATTAGAACAGAAGTTGAGGAGGGAGGCAATTATTGGATACGCGAGGTGACACCCAAGGCATAATTGTTATGGGTTACGCGATGAGTAATGGCTACAACGTCGAGACACGAGTGAAATGTCTCGAAACACGAGTGACATGATTCCACGAACATTTCCGACGAGAGGGTGGCGAGGAGCGAGGAAGTCATTGAAAATTTCTAGTCGCTCGAGAGTCAACGAGTAAATTTCCCATTAATTTTCATGCGCGTTTGAAAATCCTGGGAAATGCCGACGATTCCGTCTGCCGTTGAAATTCATTGATAGGCTCGTGGAGAGGGTCGAGTGAGTAGCGAGGCGAGGCGGGGCGAGGCGAAGGAGAGGGTGCGACCTTCGTCGTGAAGCGCGTGACCTTTTACGAGGCGAGTAATTCGTTGAGAATCAATCGGCCCTCGAGAAACTCGAGGAATATTGGAAATGGCAAACGGAGACAGAACAGTCTGGCTGATTATCCGATTATCCGAGAAACCGGAACATCTGCAATTTGCGTCTGAAAATAACCCCCCTCCTCCTCCCTCCATCCCACGAAGCGTCCCTACACCTTCCGTCGTCGTCGTCGTCGTCGTCGTCGTCGCCATATTTACTTTCGAACTAATATGAAACTTCGATTTTCCATCCGAGAGCAGGATTCGGATTACCGATGTACCGAGTATCCTTAAGGTCATCGTTGATCCGGACACCGCGCGAACCTACAGGATCGTTGCTGGTAATTGAAATTTAGGGTTCTCTTAGGGGGTTTATCGCGAAACTCTTGCCGATCAACCCGACTGTTTTTCCGAGTTAGCGTCTTGCTCGAGTATTTCTCGTAGAAAGCAGAAGTTTCTCACGGCAAAAGGTGGAGAGCTCTGGTATTTGGCCAGTATTTCGCAAGACTGGCCTCGGACTGGCATTTTCACTCGTTAACCTTGCAACTTAGCACCCCGACTCGGAGCCGGTGATTATTCATCACCACAACAAGCGAAGGGTGGTTTTCGCAGGAGGTGCAGCGAACTGGAGGGCCGAGGAAGCAGTCCGGTGGCAATAGACGCTGAATGGGAGGGGATGGAAAGGGTTGGTAGGGGGTGGAACGGGACAACAGCGTATTCCATGTTCCCTCGTGTCACTGATTATTCCATTTACGAGCCGTGCGGCGTGATTCTGAATAGGGCGCTCTGTGCTACGCGGATTCTCCCCGGTCCACCCCTTTGCTCCCTTCACCCTTTGGAAACAACCCCCGGCAACGTTGCCATCAACATCAACCGCATCCATCCCCAAACAGTTCCTCTTTCAATCATTCTAATGTCTTATCTCGTGGCATCTCGTGACCAGAAACCACCCCCACCCCTCAACCCTGCTCCCGTAAATCTAACGAAGAATCCGCGAGAAGACAAAACAACCCTTGGATAGTTGTAATTCGTTATTAGTGGAGACAGAGTTTTCTCGAGGGAGGAACCTCGGGAAGGGATTTCAGCAGGTTTTTATCAGACCTCCGGTACACTTTTAGTCGATTTCATGGCAGCGCCTACCTCCTCACCCCCTCCCCTTCAACAAGCTGATGCTACCCGCCATTCCCTCCTCCGTCCTCCTTGTCAATCTCTTCCTCTCTCTCCAGACGATTCTAGTCGTCCCCACCGTCTCTCGCCACTTCGCCTCACCCCTTCCAGTAGCTTTCAACCCCTTCCGGCGGCAGGTTCACGGCGAGCCACAGAAAAGAAGTCTCCTTTGAATCGAAAATCAATTCTCCGTGCCTGCTCAGCGGGAATCGCTCGAAATTCACGCGCGATATCCCAACGGCATCGGGAGAATTCCTCGCTCGACCGAAAACCCCGCAAATCGATCGTATTAACTCTCTCTCTCTCTCTCTCTCTCTCTCTCTCTCTCTCTCTCTCTCTCTCTCCCACCATTCTCGAGGATTTTTTTTTTCGCGCCTCAACCAATAAGTCTTCGCACTATTCGTATTTCTCTCTCTCTCTCTCTCTCTCTCTCTCTCTCTCTCGTGTAGAAATAAGGCGCGATACCTCGTAAAACTCTCGTTTTCGCCGGATTCCAGAGGGAATCCAGAAATTTCCTCGAGTCCGTCGCTTAATCGCGCTAAAAATTGGACCGGCGGGAGGGTCGGGGGGATGATCCGAGGATTTATCGATGGCCGGAGAAGAGGCGCGTTAATGTTCTATTAATTCGCGAGGATAAATCGAACGGCGGAAATGGCGGATGAGAATCTTTCGCGGTCCTCCGGCGAGCGGGCAAAAAATTTTAATAACACGCGGCGGGGGTGCGGTGGGTCGGGGAGGAGTTTGCTCGGGCGCAATTTATCAATCGCGCGATACCCCGTTGGTCAGATGCGATTAGAACAGCGTATTCCTCCGTATAAGAGTAATCCGTTGAATCGTAAATCAATTCTCCACCATTCTCTGCCGGACGTGCCGCGGCACTGGCGACCGCTCGAAATTCCCGCGCGAAAAACTCTGGCGGACCGTGAAAATTCGCGGGATTTTCGGAAAATCGAGATTTTAATGCGTTTACGCGATATTTTCCTCAAGTGGATTTCCGGGGAAAAGCGATACTGAAACATACAGGTGGTTTCCCGTTATCGGGCCACCTGCCGCACTCAAACTACCACAGTCGTGCCAATCGGGGTGTTTCCTCCATTTTTCATTATGATTTCCCCGAGTTTTCTCCTTGTATCGGGGAAACTGAATCTCCCCTCCCCTACGCTTCCTCGTCCAACCTTGATATTTCATTTGGTAGAAGAATGAACCCAAACGACGGACGGGGAGGGGGGGGGGGGTATACTGTTCGTCGAAAGACTCGTGAAAATCACCGTGAGCTCCCCCGTCGATAAATTTGACATTTCTCAGGATCGGAACGCGCGCGAGACGCTCTCCCCGCGATAAGATCGTTAAACTGATAACGATCGTTGAAGAACCCCCCCGGCAAACTTCCCCCAATTTCACCCGAGAGCAAGCTCGAGAGTATTTTTTAATTGGGACTGATCGAGATAAATGGAATCTCCGCGGTGTTTCCCCAAAATAATCAGACGGCTCCTGCCGGAAATAATTGGTACGCTCGTATTTTTCGAATTCCGCGACTACCGGGGGAGGAGAGAGTGGGCGCGCCCCGTGAAATGGATTTCATCCGTATGAATAATAAGAGAGGTAGGCGTGAATATTTAGGAAAATCCAGGAGAATGCAAGGGAAGCTGGTGCCGGCTATATCTGTGGATCTCGAGAAACCGCCCGGGGGTTGCAGTAGGCAAAGAGGAGATGAAAGAGGGTGGGTGGCGGGGACAAGGGCAAAAGAGTGCAGGGGTTGACTAGGACCAAAAGGGATTGTTGCTGTGCCACGACGAAGCTTCTTGCACGACGAGCACCCTCTCCGACCCACCCCCGCCGCTCCCCGCAGACTAATTCCAATGGCGTTTTCAACCTGGCGACGCGGCTACTCGGAATTTTCACCAATCTATCTAATTAAATCACTCGCCACTCTGATTCATTGATTCGTCAGAGAGGGGGTGGGAATTTGCGCGAACGTCCTGAATTAATTACACTAATACCGATTGGGGTTGCAAAGCTTTTTGGATTATTGATATCGTCGCTGCGGGGGAGAGAGTGCTGAAATGTTTGCCGGCTTTATCAACGGGACCCGCGTAATTATGATATTTATTGGTGCTACGGAAGGAGCACGGAAGTTCGCCGTACCAACACCCCACCCCCACCCCTGGGGGTGGGAGAAATTGTCAGTGCGTCCTAATCCAGCGGGAAGCACGTTGTTTCCTCCGAAGAATATGGATTTTATACATGAATAAAGAGAACACCCTAGCAACCCTCGACAAGCCCATCTCCCCCCCGCCCCACCCCTAGCCTTGGCCACCAGCTACCTCCCTCCGCCACTCCGCTGTAGACTAATTCAGGTGGAGCGCTATGTTACCCGTCAACCAACACACGGGGACACGAGCTTGCACCTGCGAATCTGTATGCGCAAGCACGTCTATCTTCCTGTTTACACACCTATTCCCCCGTATTTATACCCACGTCGACCGTGCTGCTTCCGCAAAATTTTCCAGCCGCGCCAACATCAGCCCCCTATCAAAATGCATTATAACGCTTTTTCACTACCCCCTCCCGCAGCCGCCACTCGACTCGTCGGCGTCGTCCATTTTTCGTCGTCGCAGCCCCACTTTCTTTTGGGGATTTTTTCTCTCAGAAACCGCGACCCGAGGGAAAAGGGCTGAAGCGAAAACAGGGGGGCGGGGGAGGAAGGTTCAGGGCCACCGCGCGACAACACGACCGCGCGGGGTGGAAATTTGAGAGTTCCGCGTGGAAAATGGCAGGGGTGGACAGAGAGAGAGAGAGAGAGAGAGAGAGAGAGAGAGAGAGAGAGAGAGAGAGAGAGAGAGAGAGGGCAGAGAGTCATCGTTAGCAGTCGCAGCTTCACGGAGGAGAAGATTCGGCTCTCGTAAGAAGCTATCGAATTTCTCGTTGAAACTGCGGAGCCGAGTCTCCGGACTCGTGCCTTGGGATATAATGGAGGAGCCGTGGAAGTCTCCGGCTCCTAGTGTATTCCCAGTCCTCGACGCTACACCCTGGCGCTGGCGATGGCGCTGGCGCCTATACACTCTAACAAATGCCCATTTTCAGACAATGAATATTTTAGTGGGTCCGTGAAAGGACGCCCGAGCTTTTTTGTTCTTCGCCCGCTCTGACACAAAGGGCATCACCCTCGTCCCATCTTCGTCCCTCCCTCCCCCTCTGCTCTGCGCCTACGCGACGATAGTAACCCCTTGACCATTCTCACCGAATCCCTCGAGTAACTGGATCAAGTAACACCGACGATCGTTCTTTCAGCCGTGGATGCGCGATTCTTCCAATTCCTCATCCGCGACGAGCTTTCTCTATCTTTTTGAGGAAAAGAGCTTTCCGCCAAAGTCTCTCCCATCCGTCGAACCTGTCCCACGTTCTTCGCGTTCCCAACAACACCCGTCGTAGGGTTCTTCTCTCGACTTTCCTCCAGAATCGATGATTCTCCGGTAAAATTTGGAATTCGGTGAAGCAAAGCGTAATTTTTATATTTGGGGCGGGGGGGGGGGGGGGAAGGTTTCTTGGGGTTCTCTGGTAAAACAAGCGCGCGCGCTTTTGGTACCTTCCCTTGGTGTTTTTTCAAGATGGCAGCATTCGTCGAAAAGGGGATTAAGGGGAACGCGCGGAATACCAGTGCAAGATAAATTTCTCGACGGATGATCGAACTTACCCCAAATGATAGGATTCCCGTGATTCTGGCTTGGCTCTATTATCGACTGAGCGTAAGGCACGGGATGACCTTGTGGATTGTCGCTAATGTAGGAAATTCCTCGATTTAAAATTTACGCGAGGAATTATGCGAAATTCGCGCAGTGGCCCACAATCTGACGTGGAAGAGGAAAGTTTGATAGGCAACAAAATCGACGTGCGATCAACTTTCTCGGATTTCTCCGTGTATCGATGTCGATCAGCTGGGACAATGGCGGGATGTAGATCTTATTAGCACGACGGAGGAAGTGAAAAACTTTGATTGGGAAGCACAAGTTTTGCGGATAAATAAATAAAGTTTAAACTAGGGAGAGACGGAGGTTGTTTCAAATTACCTATGGTATGGGATGGATGCTAGGAAATACAGAAACTGGGAAAAGAGGATAAAATCGAAAGCAGAAACGGCCATTGTCCAGCTGTCCAGTAATGGTCGACCCTCTTTCGGTTCGAGCTAATAATACAGAATTGATCTGGGACGCACTGGTGATTATATTTCACGTTCCTCAACGTTTGCCTTTTATTATGGATAGTAAAAAAACAACTAAGTTTTTATCTGATCTTCCCCCAGCCGGCTGCTTTTCGCAAAAATTTCTGGCATCTGTCCGTCAATGTCCATCCGATGAGAAAGCAAATGGTCAACTTGTAATTTTACCCTCGGCAGCCATTTTTAATGTTATCCCCAAAACGCGTAAAACGAAAACTTTCATTTCCCTGCCGTTCTAATTCAATCTAGCCTAACCTCAACATTTTTTAATCGGTCTATCGTCAATGCGGAAATTACGTTTTTATTGAAATTCGATCGATATCATCGAGAGAGACAGAGAGAGAGAGAGAGAGAGAGAGAGAGATGGGTGAGGGGAAGAGAGAGATAAAAAGAGCGATAGAGGGTAAGAGTGGGGTGAGAGAGATCCATCGATAGATCTTCTTATGGCACGTGGCCTTCGGTCACTCGTCAAATTTTTTTACCGACAGATACATTTCCGTAGCGAGTGAAAAAAGCATGGAAAAAACTCAACAAGAGAAATCCGTCGAGTAGCGTCCACATGGTGATCGCTCGGCAAAAAATAGAAAATGACCAAGTTGGCATCGACAGGGAGGGTCGGGAAATTTTGCATCCGTCGAATTCAAAGGAATTCAATTAATCCGACAGAACAATCGCAAAGATCCGAGATACGTGCTACGAGCTACGCGCTACGCGCGATTAATATGGCGGAAGCTTGGAAGCGGGGGATCTAGAGAATCGGCAAAAATGGCACTGCCTACCGACGCTCGCTCTCGCTAATAGGGAAGAAAATGGCGGCTTATGGGAAAATAGGCAGCGGTAGAGCGACTGCTATCAATTCTAGCGAAAGCATGCAATTGGAAATTATCGGTGTGTGGGGCCGTTATCGGTGGCCGCGTAATATCATTAATTTGAGCCAACCGATGCAAACTGGCGGCTTCATTATCTTTATCAATATTGCATAAAAGAATCGCGTGACAAGTGTGCCCGCACTGCGGAACCACCCTAGATCCACCCCCTCCACCCCTACGGCGGCCCGACTCCTTCCATAAATTATGCACTTTCGAGGGAAATAGGCAATTTTTGACTGGAATTCTACGTTATCGATCGAGCACAGTCCGGAGGACTACCGTCGCTACTCCACTCCGTGGAATCGGAGGGAGAGAAAACTTACGAATTTGCGAACGAGGGCGAGGGGGGAGGAGAGGGGGATTAATCGGTACTTTTCGAAATTCCCTCGATGGAACGAACGGAGATTGTGGTCCAACGTGAGAAATTTTCTATGGTTTCCGGGGATCCCTCGGAGCGAAGCTTCTCCTCGGAGATCGCGAGGGGGGAGGGGGAGGGGGCGGTGGAGGATAGAGCGATTATGAGGTTTCTCGCGGAAATCGATCTAGCTATCCTGAGAAAGAGAGAGAGACAGAGGATCGGATCTGACCAAAGTTGGCTGTGAGGCTAAACTAATTTGCCGCGTGTGAAGGTACTAGCTGGGTTAAAGCTGAAGTGGGGTGACAAGGGGCCACTGCCAGGGGCGTGTGGCGTTAAAGAAGAGGGAGGTCTCTGAACTCGGGGGTGCGGGCGCAAGGGGGTCGCTGGGGTGAATTCCAAGTGTCCACCGAGGACTGCCATCCTTTCGAGTCCCACTGCTCGCTCATCTCCCCCAACCCTGCCTCCCCCCCTCTCCACCCTTATTCCTCTTTTATCCATTATTGTTTTCCTTTTCTCGAATTTTATGGCTCGTCCATCCTGCTTGAATTCCTTCATTAAAATTATATCGCTTTCTCTTCCCTCGCTCGCGTGCTTCCACCCTCCCCTCCCCCTCCCACTTCCTATTCAATTTCTCTAATTAAAAAGCAACCCCTCCTGCATCCCCGATATTATGAAATTCATCTGCTTTATTTGACCTCCCGGTGGCTCTCTTTCGACTGGAGAGGATTCTTCACCTAAATTATGAGAAATTTCCAATTAACCCTTAAAATCGTTTAATCGATTTAATTTCGTCTCCTCGCCGGAATCAAGCCCCATTCGCGCAAACGAGATCCATTGAAAAATCAAAAATTGAGTGAAACTCGTTTCTCCAAATCATCCATTTGAAATCATGAAACGGACTTTAATTCGCCATCCCGGATCAGGTATTCTACCGAATGATGACCGGCGAAGAAATAGCCAGGGAAATTGTTCAATCATTTTTCATGAAAGAAGAGTCTAAATTGTAAGTGCTGGGGAATAATTTCTCTCCCTCTCTCTCCCTCCCTCCCTCCCTCCCTACCACCTCTCTCCATTGCAAGATGAAAATTATGATGCGGGAAAGGGATTGAAGAGCCGGCCCAAAGTTGGCCTTGGAGTTAAACTAATTTGGTGCGCGAGGGTGGATGGTGGTGAGTTGAAATTGGCGAGGAGGTAGGGGACGCTGAGGGTGGGGCGGGGAGAGGCGGGGGGTGAGCTCCCGATATGGCGGGGCTTCGAATTCCGAGTGACCAGTAAAACTGCCACCCGGCCTTTCTTTCACTCTCCTTACCCCCTCCCCGCTGACAGCAACCCCGAAATCTCTAGCCTTGGGGAGAGCCGTGTGCCGGGGGGTGGGGAGAGGCCCAGGAGGGGTACGCGGATACTTTAGAAACGCGTGCTCCGCTTCTCTATGTCTGTCCGTCTCTCCGTTCCTCAATTTCTTCCTGCGTGTGGAACCTGCGGGTTGTGCCTGTCTGTGTGTCTTTCTACTGTACCAGTGCGGGGGTGCTTTTTTCAACACGTGCCCGCAGGTGCGCGAGAGACCGATGAGAAGGAGAGACGGAGAAAGACCCCGAGGAGGGTAGAAAGTTATTGCCGAAGGGAGCCACTCCTCAGTAACGTCCTCGCCGATCCTGGTGCCTCGCCTTTTTCTGATTTTTCTTCATTCTCAAATCTCCCCCCACCCCCCTCTTTGCTTCCTACGATTTTACTCGACGTCTTCTTCAAACGCACCACCCTCGGTGATCGTTGCATCGATCGGACGATTGAAAAAATTCATGAAAAAATTCTCGTTTGCCAAACGTCACGTTGATCCCGAGGAAACTCGGGAAATTTTCCGGCTGACTTTTCTCGGGCGCGAGTGTTACGCGAAAAATTGGCTTTTCGCGCTTTTCCGGTCAGTGGGGGAGATCCCCTGGTTTTCGACCTCCTCCATCACTTTCCTCCTCCTTTCGAGATCGAGAGGCGCCCGGAGTACACGCGCCTGAAGTTGAAAGTGGGGGTGGCGGAAAGTAAGCGAGGGCGAAATGTGGGGAGGGGAGCTGTAGGGTAGTTGAATCAGCGCGGGGGTGTATGGGGGAATTAGTGGATGGTCGTGGACAATGTGGGGATACTTTCTCATATCAAGTATGGCCGCCATCGTGTCACGATGGCCAAAACAATAGTAAGTAGCCGGAAAATTTTTTCGACTTCCCACCTTGCATTTTGTAATACACGTGATCCATTTTCCATTTTTTTCAACTCGTCATCGCTCTCTCTCTCTCTCTCTCTCTCTCTATCTCTCTCTCTCTCTCTCCTCGTTCACTCCCCCCCTCCCCTCCCACTTTTACTTTTCCCGGTTTCAGTGCGCGAATCTGAAATTAGTGTTTTTCTCACCGTTTTCTCATTGATAGTCCAAAATTTTCCCACCGAGTATTTCCGCATTTTCCCGGAGTCTACTCATTTTCCCAGCTCTTTTGACGGAGTACCAGTGTTCGTGATCGAAAGTGCTTGCTCGATGGTCTCCCATAGACTCTCAGAAAATTCCAATCATTCTTCCCGTCCCCCTCCCCCTCTATTAATCCACCCCCAAAGAATATTTCCAGCGAATTGGAAACTGATCTCGCATCGCATCTCATTCTTGTTTCTTCACCGTTCTTTCAGTGCTCGGTGAACGAAAGTGGTGTTTCCGTCTGTTTCCTAATCAGCCGTGAGTCCGCGTTTGTCTCGCTGCTCGTCAAACTCCCATAAGAAAACAAATGGATAACTAGGAAAATTCAAGCATCGTCGAACAGAGATTTGCAAATGGAAGAAGTCAGGTGTACGCGTGTGTGTACGCGCACATGATTATGGTAAGTACCGCAAACACACGAATGAGTTTGAAGACAATTTTCTTATCGGTCAAATTTTGCTTCGATCGAGCAATCTATGCGAGTATGACTCTATTCGATAATGAGTAGGGGTGGTGGTGGTGGTGGTGACGGTGGAGGGGGAGGGGGAGGGGGAGGTAGATAAATGTTAGGAAAAATGAATCTGAAAAATTGAAAAGTGAGAGTGAAACGAGCGACGTCTCTCCCGTCCGCGACACACGCCACGTGGTACCGGAAGTCCTCCAGTACCACGTCCCGGAGGATACTCGGAGGAGTAGGGGGGTACCGTAGTTTCCAGGTGGAACGGAAACGAAAGGAGCGACGGTGTTTTGCATGCGAAACTCCACGTGGTTCATCCGAGGGTGAGGCGCATTGCGCAGACCCAACTTTCCCCACCTTCGACTTCTCGCGGCTGAATCGCAGCTTTTACATACGAAACCGCAAACCGCGTGTTCCACCCCCCTCCCCCACCCGCCCTCCGCAGCATTTCCTCAAATATTTGTCGGGTCATCTACCCCCGCGGCGAGTCTCCGGCGTTCCGCGCTATCAACGAGAAACCTGAAAACCCACTTGGTCGCTGCCACCCCATGGCGTATGGGGGTGCTACTCGTTTCTTATAAACAATCGTAAAATCTCACTGGGAAAGGTTGGAGGAGTCGCGACTCTCCGACTACTACTCTCGTCTCCCCTTTGGTTTTCAACGATTCGCCTTCGAGAGAACGGAGAGGAACTCCGGAGAGTCCTCGAGTCTCCTAAGGAATTCACTCGACTATTTTTATAATTTCGTTTCTTTGTTTTTCTCGGTCCTTTGTTAAACAAATGATTATTTTGTGAAATATCGCTCGGGGGAAGGGAGGACTCGGGTGGTTCGGGTAAACAGTCGGATTCGAGGGGTGCAGAAGGCGAGGATGAAATCGCGTTAGTTGAGAGTAACGGAGGGGGGGGGGGTAGCGGGGGTAGCTGGATTTTCAGGACTGGCACGATGATATTTGTCTTGTTTACGGGAAGACTTATGCGCGTGTGCGGACCACTGAAGTTCGCCGCTCGATCAATAGGCCTCTGAAATCACACGGACGCACCAACACCCTCAAACACCTGGCCGTCTACTCCTGTTCACGCACCCACGCACAGACACACACGCGAGAGAGGGAGGGAAACAAGACGCGAAGAGTTCGGCGGCTTTTCTTCCGACGATTCCTCAGGCCTAAACGCTGGCCCAACCAGAAAATTCTTAGACAATTTTCCATTTTTTCCAGTTTTCTCCGTTTTTCATCCTTTTTTCTCTCAGTTCGAGCAAACGAAAGAAACTTTCCTCGACCTCGATTATTCGCAAATGCTTCCAATTTAATGCGGCGATAATGACAACGATTATTATTGTTATTATTATTGTTATTATTATTATTATTATTGCTATTGTCATTGTTACCGTTACTATCTCCCATTGGAATCGACCGTTACTCCGCTTACTCCGTTACTCCGGGAAAGAGTTTAGGGAAATATGGCGATGACGAGTTACTCATTGGGAAAATAATTGGACGGCGATTATCAGTTCATTTAGCAGACTAATTGACGCCTGATTAATGGCGCATTAACAACCTGGCAGCACACGTCAGAGAGTGATAATCAGCTGGGAAAACAGAAGCGGGTCAATAATTCCAGTCTGGCAATTATTTACGATTATTTCAGCTGGGCGAGAGCCACCCACCCACGCAAGCAAGAAAATCGTCGAGCCTTTGAAAAATTCCGGAAAAATCAGCCTCGGCGGCCGGGAGCGTAACGCGATTTCTCTTTGAATCTGACATGTTTTTCTCGGCACCCTTTCCTGCTCTCCCCTTCAACCCCATGGCTGTTTCCCGTCCTTGTCGCGGCTATTCTATCGCTCGCTCATTCAACGAGGCCGCGCCTCCGACCACTAAGCTTTTCACTCTCCGTATCCGCCAGCTTCTCGCCATACGGGCGTATTTACGCGTATTTTTCGAAAAATCTGTCAAACCAGGAAATGCGGGCCCGACGACGCATTTCCCTCCGTTTCCCCCACAGTTCGATATCCCCACATCTCACGAATCGCCCCCCACCCGCCTGCCCCCTTTCCCTTTCAGTTTCGCAGATAGCCGATAAACTTTTCCCAGCCCTTTCCCCATCGCGGGGAATTCCCGCCTTCCTGAGAACATTCGCGCGACGGACTCGAGTAGATTCGCGGAAAACGCGGGAACACCCTGGATAGTCCGGAGCTCGTCGAAAGAGACGAATTACGCAACCGAGGAGAAGGAGAAGCGCAAAATTGGAGAACGTCGCGCGTGGGTTTGCGCCTGTTTTAGCGATGAGTCAAAACGGCGAGTCGGATCTCTCCGCGCGAGGAGACCCCTGGAGAAGTGGGTTATCAGCAGCCGAAGAAGTCGCGCCGGAACTCCGAGAAGATCTCGGTCAGGACGCGACTCGGCTCGGCTCGGCTCGGCTCGTCTCGTCTCGATGGGAACGAGAACGTTTAGCCGACGTTCAGCTCCGCGAGATATCGAGTCTCCGATTCTTGTTAACTTATCAGTTCGAGTAGACTTTGAAAAAATGTCTTATCGCTGTTCGCGAGATACCCCGAGAATTTTTCTTCGCACTCTGCGTGTCTCTCCCTCTCTCCCTCCCCCCCTCTCTCTCTCTCTCTCTCTGGCGAATCAAATTTAGCAGCGCAGCTGCCGGAATAAGCTGCGACCACTGGGATCGGTCGAACCGATTCCTTCCTCCATTCTTCGTCTCATAACCTGACCCAAGGTAACGTCTCTCCGCGTAATCGCTAATTTATGAGCGGATACGACTCCTGGGTAAATCATCGATTCTTCCGTCGGGGCCAGTTGGCCAAACAAAGCGGCCGGGCTCGAGTCGCGCTCGCTTTTTCTTTCGCAAGAAAAACATTCTCTCGTGGAATCGTTCTGTTTTTCCGGCAGGGAAAAAGAGTCCAGAGGCGCGAACCTCCGATTCCCGTGGGTACCTCTCTCTCTCTCTCTCTCTCTCGATTTCTCACAGTCTCTCGCTTTATGGAGAAACTGAAAGAGAGAGAGAGAGAGAGAGGAACAGACGGACAAAGAGACATTTCTCATTGGCAAAGTCGCGCATCGACAAACTCAAGTTCCCAGTCGCGGATCTTATCGGGAACGCGCTCTCGGCCCTCTCTCCCACATCGGTGCTGTGTTTGTGCATGCGGCCGCGCACGTGTACGTGCGAGGAGAACGAGAGAACGAGAGAGAACAAGAGAACGGTGGGAATGTTCCGGCGACCGCTAATTCTTTATGGGAAATTAAGAGAACGTGTACACTGTAACGGGAGAGAGAGAGTTTCCGTAAAACGTAAAACGGGGTTTTGCGGAGGGTAAGAGTGGGGGTGATCGTGTAAGTCCACAGGAAAGGAAGGTGGAAGGGCGGAACCGATGCAGGCCCTTGACGGGAGCGAGCAGCAGTAACCTGGGAGAACCCGGTGAGGCCTAATCGTGCGCGCGCGCGCGCGGGGACCGAAAATTAGGCGCGCGTCTGGCACGAGCCACTTTTTCAGCCGGAACGAACGGGGGGGGGGGGGCCTGGAAAATTCCTGTCGTCTCACCTCGTCTCGTCTCGTCTCGTCTCGCCCCGCCTAGTCTCTCTCGCGATTCGAAAAAATTCAACGGGATCGGCCACTCCGCCGGGTGTTCCTCTCTCCTTCGTTCTGATTTCGCGAACCTCCGGAAAATCCTCGAGGAGGAGTCGCCCGTCGGATCTCGAGGTAATTGGCGATCGTCGCCACGGACAATCCAATTTGGTGCAGCGAGCGGCCTTTTCCATCGGAAAAATTGACCGGAGGGTGCAGGGAGAGGGGGGTCGAGGGGAAAGTTCGACCGAAACATCGGTGCCACTGGAGCGCGATAGATCACGACGTTATTGTCGATCGGGCCGGAACTCCTGCACGAGGTCCCTCGTTTTGTCCTGGAGGATTTTGCAGCGCGCGCCCCGTCGGCCAATCAGAAGCTCCCGCAGACTCCGGAGGTCCGGCGACCCTCGGCGAGAAGCCACGTGCCAATAACGCCTCCTCTGCTTTTCCTTCTGCCCGTTCTTGGGTCTCGCGTGGACACCCGGGAACCCCCGAAGACTTCCTCCTCTCGGAGGAAGGAAGCTTTCGCCGGGAAAATTCAGTTGGCCACTTCCGGAGCGGTGCTCGTACTAAGAAGAAGAAGAAGAAGAAGCGGAAGAAGCGGAAGAAGGAGCTGATTATAGCGATGTTCGTCGAAGGTCCACGGGGGTGTGAGAGAACGAGGATGGACCCCCCCTATAAATTTTGCGCGTGACTGTACACCTTCGTGGGATATCGGTGCTCGATGGTAAGAGCTTCATGCGGAATAGACAGAGGAGGGGGGAAGGGGGGAGGTCTCGAAAAAATAGTCTCACTCGTCTGTCACGCGAAAATTGTTATGGTGCTGCGAAAGGGTAACGGGTGCTGGTGGATGGGGAGTCTTGCATGACGTAACCATCGAGGTCTGTCGAGTGTCTAACGAAACCCAACAATTACGGAGCTTCGAAAAATGCATATTCCTACTATCCTCGAAATTCGTCCCCAAAGTACGGGGTGTCCTCGAGATATGAGTCATGTGCGCCACCCCCATCCCTTGGCAAACCGCATGTCCATTACATAGGGGTGTCTCCTGCCATCTTACCAAATTTTCTCTCCAACGGGACGAGAACTTATTTTGTATATCCGCCTCTCCCTCCTCCGCTCATCCCCGCGACGGTGAATACCATAGACTCCAGTCTTGATCGTCCCTTGAACCTATTCTAAAAATTCTTATCGAATGGTGGCGAGAAGCGATCATAAATTCCCCCCGTTAAGCTCGACGAGGAGAATTCGTTAGAAATTTCTGAAATTTTTCAACCTTCGCGTTTTCCCTCTCCGAGTGAAATGTGAGAAATTGGAGTAAAATCATCATCACGGGGACCGATCACTGAAATCTTCCAAATTGAATTTTCATTAATATTAATGATTAATCGGGAAGCCGTGAGTCACGCCACCCCCACCCCTCCCATCCCCTTCGGAGGGCACACACATCGCTGGGGTACTCGTGGTGGCGTCTCGTTCGAAAAGTTCCAAGCTCCTTTCATTCCCCTCGGCGACTCCTCGTTAGTCCCCATCCCACCCTAAAATCATTATAACGTCCCGAATTAATGTCGTCATGTGCATTAGTGCAGCCACGAGCAGCCAGAACTTGGAAATATCTCTCCAGAAATATCATCCAAATGGTGTTGGGTTACAGGGGTTGTACTGCTAGCGTGGCGGGGATGGGGTGGGGGGTGAATGGGCCAGAGACTCGAAACGGGGTAGTTTCCCCGGGACCCGAACCGAACTATTAAGTCGATCTGTAAACCGATCGCGAGACTGGTCAATGGCGAATCGAGTCAAAGTTTTTTTTTGACAAATAAGGAGAAGAAATGGCGGCGCCGGAAATAGACGCGGGGGTACACGAGTTAGAGGTATTCAGGTGGTTTCTACAGAGGGTGCGTGGTTCTCACTGTTCACAGAAAGTTGTCGGTGCCTGAGAGAAAGAGAGAAAGAGCGGAAGTCGAGAGCGAGTCGAGGAAAATGTCGTTGACGATGGTGCACGAGAGCCTGAGCGCGGACGCACCGGAAATGGACAGCGATGGCTCGAGCAGCGAGGACCGGAACGCGGGGAAGCGGCTGCGGGGCGAGTTGGATTCAAGCGGACCAAAGAAGCGAAGGAAACAGACGACCCCGGTGCGAGTCCCCTCGACGCTGCTGGGCAACACGCCGGAGGACTCGAACGACGAAGAGGACCAGGAGGAGAGCTCGGACGTCGAAGGTAAATTGTCCAGGTCCCCGTTAACGACCCACTACCATCACCACCACCACCACCACCACCACAACCATCACCTTCATCAGTCCAGGGATGAGAACCTAAATAGCGAGTCTCAGTGCAATTTCTGTGACTTGACCTTGAACGCCAAGGACGCCCCGAGCGAGCACCTCGAGACCGAGCATTCCCCCCAGGTACTACCGACCCTCCCTCCCGCGAACCCCGAGTCCCATCTCGAGCAATCGGAGAGCCCGTTAAATTTGCTGAGCGTTAAGAACTTCGCGAGCTCCTGGCTGAGCAATCGGGCCCAGGTTCAGCTACCTCAGTCGCAGCCGATGCAGAACGAGGATTGGTCCGTTCAGGTGCAGCTACCGAATCACCTGCAGGCCCTCGCAGGCTTCCCCGGATCCTTGTCCCAATACCTCCCCCTGCCCGGCTTCCCCCTGCCGGAGTCCGGACACGTTTCCAGAGGGAACTTGGCCCCGACTCCGGTGAGGATTTTCAATCCGGACGCCTACTGCGACCTCTGCAACAAGGAGTTTTGCAACAAGTACTTCCTGAAGACGCACAAGGCCAACAAGCACGGCATCTACGTGGATTCGCCCGGTCCCAGTATGGAGAACAACTCGCAGAGTCTGCCCGGACAAAACAGCGGTCCCACGTTCGTCGGTTTCCCCACGGGCATCAAGCTGGAGCCTCCGTCGACGCCACCCACGTCCAGCGTCCCCTGCGACATTTGTCAGAAGAGATTCAAGAACGAGGACTCCGTCAGGAAGCACAAGCAGAAGGTCCACGGCGAGCCCGTGCACTCGATGGAGCAGTCGGACTCTCAGATGTCCTTCGCGCACACCGAGGAAGAGAGAGACGGCGGCGGCGGCGGTACCACCACCACAACCACCACCACCACCACCACCCCCAGGGGTAGTCCAGCGGCAGGGATGGAGGCTCTGTTGAAGCAAGAGTATGGGATCGAGCAGGAGGACGCCAGTTTCGTACCGGCACCTAGACACATGTCGCCGCACTCGATGGAACAGGCCAGAGACTGCGGATTCAACGCGGACCGGCTCAGGAGGCTGGGGGTCATCAACCCGGAAGCCTTCTGCGAGATCTGCTGCAAGGAGTACTGCAACAAGTACTTCCTCAGGACCCACAAGATGAAGAGGCACGGCATCCTGATCCAGGAGAACGAGAAGTCACCGATCAACCCCGCGTCCGCAGCTTCCTGGAACCAGGTTCAGACCAGTCCCCTGAACCTGATCGTGACGGAGGGTGCTGGCCTTGGCAACAGCTCCGAGTCCGGGGACCGCAGCGAGGAGTACGAGTGCAAGCAGTGCGGGATTCGCTTCCAAACGCTGGGACTGTACCAGGCCCACTGCAGGAAGATGCACGAAGAGGAGCGCAGATCGCCGCAGGACTTTGACCTTGAAGCCTCCGACCCGAGGACGGACACCATCTCGGAGGACCTGCAGAAGCTGCAAACTATGATCCTCCAGCTGAACGGGTTGGAGGCGACCAAGTCGACGGTCTGCGTCACCTGCGGTAAGGATTTCGATAGCAAGGTCGCCCTGAGGATGCACATGACGAATGACCACGGCACCGAGGAACCGGCGTCGCCGACGGCCAGGTCACCGAACTCCGTCTTCTGTACTCTCTGCGAGAAGGACTATCCCGGGCAGGATGCCCTCAGGAAGCACATCGCCGAGGACCATCAACCGGCGGTGCCTCCAACTCCTGGTGCCGCCTCCCACGCGGCAAGTGCGCCAGCTAGCACCGTCGCACCGTCCACTCCATCCACACCCACCAATTCCTCCAATCAGACGGAACGTAAAATCACGTCCATGACACCCACGTCCAGCTACTGCGAGATCTGCAACAAGGAGCTCTGCAACAAGTACTTCATGAAGACCCACATGCAGAGGATGCACGGGATCGAAATCGAGAACGGGGCCCAGATCGGGGGTGTGATCTGCAACATCTGCAACAAGGAGTTGTGCAGCAAGTACTTCCTGCGGGTGCACAAGCACAACACGCACGGAATCGTCGACGAGAACACGAGCAGTTCGATCAAGCAGGAGAACTTCGAGGCCTCGAACTCCGAGGACGCGTCCTTGAAACCGGAACAATTGAGCGACCTGAGTCACAGGTACTTCTCGCACTTCACCGAGGTGTGTCCCGTTTGCAGTAGAAGATTCAGGAGCATCAAGTGGTTGAAGGCTCACCTGCTGAGCGACCATGGGAAGTTGGGGATTGACAAGTGGCGCGAATTGGAGCAACAGTACCAGGCAACGACGCGGAGTGCGAGCAGACCAGTCGGGTCCTCGAAGCCGAGCCAGGCGCCCATAAAGATACCGAATGGCTTCGAGGTGGGTCAGCAACAGCAGCAACAACAGCAACAACAGAAACCTCCGATGGACTTTGGTGGATTGGGCAACCAAGTACTGTCCAACCTCTTAGGGTCCACTTCGGAGGATCCTCAACTGAAGAGCTACCGTTGCTCCTACTGCAGCTTCAGCACGACGGTCCTGCCGTTCCTCTTCCTCCACGAGAGGTCCCACGCGAGTCCGCAGGAGAACCCGGAGGGCGACAGACCACTCCACTGTCCAATCTGCTCGCAAGGATTTCAACAACCGGAACTCCTGCACCAACATCTGCTCACCAGACATCAGTTCCCCAATGCCTTGACCAACTTCCAGACCCCGTTGATCATGGCGAATCTTCGAGTGGACTCCGAGAAGGCGGCTGACGTCAAAGATAGGAATGACCTTGACGCGAAAGAGGAGCAGAACAGAATGCCGGGGAACCAGAACGCGAACCAACGGCAGAACCAGAAGCAGGATGACACCGCGGTGCAGGTGACCCCGCAAGGGGCCTACAAGTGCGCACAGTGCGGATTCGCCACGACGAATCTCAACAGGATCAAGAAGCACGTGCGCAAGGACCACAGGGCCATCGGGGACCCGACCGACAGTGTCATAGCCGAACTGGGCAGGACCTTGAAAGACGTGGCGAACAAGCACAAGGTTCCCGCTTGCTACGCGATGCCGCAAGACGCGACCTCCATCACCGACAAGACCATCATGCAGCCTTTCCTCATGGAGGAACAGGATTTCCTACGGGCGGGAGAGGAGTCCAGCTCGGAGAAGAGATTCGCACCTGCTCTGGTCTACCTTCCCGTAAAGTCCAGAATCAATGGAGTCCTCACGGTATCCTTCACCCTGAGTCCCGCCTGAATTCTCTTCGGCTGCGACTCGAGCACGTGGTTATTGGTTCCTATTTCTACGAGACAAGCAACGAGATAAGATAGACACAACCCCTATTTTTCGAGACTAGTCCTTGCTCCCTGCATCAGTTTTCAGGTAGGAGAAATCTCTTTTATTCCTTTTCTTCTCTTCTTTATTACTCTTTTTTAATGCTCACTCTCGGCTCACATCGCGATACCCAAAACTGCTATTTTTTTTTATGGTTTTTCGAATCTCGAGTCAGGCATCACCCCCTATTCGAGAGTCTGCTCTAAACTTAGCCTGTTCGAGGAGAAACCGACATGATCGACGGGAAAAATTTTCATTGGAAAACTGAGGTCAGGGAAGTGATATTTTTTGAGAAGCGACATTTTATGATTAGTTGCTTCGCAACCCTTTCGGTACTGCTTTTCCGCCGTCCCCTACACTTTACCCTCCCCTCCCCGGAATAAAGAATAAAAAATGGCCCCGCGTTTAAGAGCCACGTTGTTATGATACCCCCATCCCTGTTACACTGTAAATATTAAGTCCGTAACGGGGAACGAGTGATCGATACAGTTCCTATTTTAAACGCGACTGGGCCACAGACACACACCTACACACACTCCGGGAAGGGAGATCCATTTCTCTCAAAGTCTCTAAGCTCTTTCATTTTTTAGTCCGAGTTTCCTTTGCTCAACGAAACAATGTGTGCAAGACTTTCAATTGGTACCGCTGTTACGGCATTCCGTTTCGATTCTCTAGTCAATATTTTATATATAAATATATGTATAAGTAAAGTCGTGTACGCGTGTGTGTGTGTGTGTGTGTGTGTGTGTGTGTGAGAGAGGGAGAAAGCTGGGAAAAATTTAGAGCGTATTTATACTGTACACGTAGAATACTTATAGAGTATATGTGAGTGTGTGGAAGAAATATCACAAAGAGATTTACCCAGGGTCAGAGAGAAATAGAAAAATAGAAAACGAGAGATACTTAGATAATTAGAGATAGAGAGAGAGAGAGAGAAAGAGAAAGAGAATCGCACAGATATATCTCACATATATTCGCGACGATTATTCGCCATATTGGATTCTTCGTGAAAACACTAATAAGCATCGAGAGAAACGGAAATCCCGTAAAAAGGAAAACAGAGAGAGAGAGAGAGAGAGAGAGAGAGAGAGAGAGAGAGAGAGAAATAGAGAGCGAAGCGAGATACAGGACAAGTGCAAAATGATAAAATTAGGAATATCAATGAGCAGAGAAAGCCAAGCAACTCAGGGTGAACGCAGTATAGCCCGCAACAAAAAGTACAATCGTATACACAGCCAACAGAATAATCTAAAGCTAGAGTATAACATATATATATATATACATAAATATAATACATAAATATATAAAGTGTGTGTGTAAAGGGTATCTCATACAATTAGTTTCGACGAGAAGCAAAGAGAGAAGAAGCGCGAGTCGAAGAAGCAAAGCAAAACCTGAAGCTTCTCGAAGTGTGGACTCTTTCCGGCTCGGTTTTCATTTCCTATTGGCCCGCGATGCCTCGCCGAAGGTCATCGTCGTCGAGGTATCGACGACACCTCTGGCGCGTCCTCGGGTACCTCGTTCCTATCAATACCGCAAATGCCCCCCGTTGCGCTACACTTGGTGTGCCTTGCAACTCCCCGTGGATGTCGAAGAGCCAAAACACTCGAACACGGACCATCCTCGAGTCCTTTTCTTTTGCTACTCGATAGTTCTCATCCTCAATGTTCGTGACCTCTACCCGTATGCGTGCGTGCGTGCGTGTGTGTGTGTGTGCGTGCACGCGCGTACGTCGATGACTCCGAAATTGCCTTCTGAATTATACGAGTTCCGTGCACTTTGCGCGTGCAGAGGAGGGTTGTCCTGAAAGATAGGCACACAGCTGTGACGTCAGCGGCTAGCCAACATATTTAAATACCGACAGACGCGTGGACGTAGACGCCAGGAGGAACAACGAGAACAATAGACCGGAAGAGCGGTGCTGGGGAATACGCGACGTCAATGACCTCTCTAACGAGTAGCTTCAGATTTTCATCCCCTAAGTTCTACCGGGCTAGTGGGGGGGAGGGAGGGGGTGTTCTGAAAAATGCGGGGAATTAAGAAAATTTTCACAAAACATCGATGTGCGTGCGTGCACGTTTTCAAGTTTAGCAAGGACGCACGGTGGCCTTTCCGACGGGTTCTCGTGTTTTCAAGGCCAGCTGTGCTCGCAGTGACCACCACCACTCGATACGGCGGCGCAGCCCCCTAAAATGCGTCTCTTGCACCGGTGCGCGCCCCTCCGATGAGCAAACGATGCACTTCCGCTTTCGGACAGCGCCCACGCGATATTTTCCTATCGAAACGCTCGTCCGACTCTATTTCTCCTATTTACACGCGACTCGTTCCTTCGGGGGAGATCGATGATTTCGCTTTAATTCGGGATTGAATTAAAATTCGCCGGAAGTCCTACTGCTCCCGCGTGAAATTTTGCCGCCCGATCTCTCCTGGGATCTCTCCCCTGCATAATGAAGGGGAATTTGATTTATTCGAATTAATATGCGCCGTGAATCGAGAGTTTCACATTTCGGAAATCGCCCGGTCCATTTTTCAAGCTTTTTGTCCAGGAGACCATAAAAGCGTCGGGGAGCAGCTGAGTCTCGTGCCATTTAAATGGGGGCAGGCTCGGCTTTTCCCGGGGAATTCGTTTGAATTAGCATGCGCACACGCTCGCATTAACATATTCAATGCGAGGGAGGGGCGGGAGGGTGGGAGCATCGCTAATGAAAAGGGACGGAAACATCTGAAAATATTTTCACGCGCCACTTTCGGACTTTCCACGCTCGACGAACGATCGCTGTCAGTTGTCACTGCCATCGCTATCGCTGTCATTATCATTATTAGCATTTACCATTATCGTCACGTGACGGAAGAGACGGTGAAGAAAAAACGGTTACTTTTGAAAATACACGGGACACGGAAACTATTAGAGTTATCTCAGGATGGAAATGTGTGAGTGAGAATCGTGTGTATTTGTAGAGAGAGAGAGAGAGGGGAGGGGGGGGGGGGCAGTAGTAAAAATATAGGAAAAACGTGAATTTTTAGAGGCTTTTGTGAAAAGATGAGCCGACTGATCGGGAGTGGCCCCATCTGGTCCCCTCGTGCCGAGGTCAAAAGCGGGAAGAGGTCACGACCTTGGGGATTTCTTTGGAAAAAGTCCAGGAGAGTCCTGCGGGAGGAGAGCTCGGTCCCTTTGTCCATTTTTCTCTCACCCCACCCGAGCCGCCGGCGTGTGTTACATGCAAAATGCACGTTGCCATGTAAATGGGCACCCTCTTTAATTGCAGCCCATGGAATTCATCGCTTTTCGCTGCATTGTGCACTTAATGGCCCGTACGCACTGAGGGTGCGTAGATTTTAATTATTCTAACGACTCGCATGTCGATAATAAATCGGGCACCGCCGGAAACTCACGATTTTTCACGGACCCCCCGCCGCTCACGATATTTTTCTCCCGTCAAGGTTATCGGGGTCACTTTTCCGTACCCCTCCCTCCCCTCTGCTTTATTCGCTTCGTAGGAGAAACTGTTTCCCCGCATCTCGTCGTGCAAAATTCGACAAAAATTCTGTCGCTCCGCGAATCAAAGTTTATTCTCTGGTCCTTCCTATGAAACCGGACGTGAAAGATTCTGAGTTTTCGGCGAAAATCAAGAAGAACCATAAAAGCCCACAAAAATTGCCTTCATTAACATAATTGAGCGCAAAATCAAATTTTACCCAAAAAATCAAAAGAGACGCAAAGTATATTGAGGCAGATCTCATTGATATATACATATAAAAATATATATAAATATATTATATACATTAAATATATATATATATATATATATATATTATATTAAGAACGGTCGTAAAGACTTTTAAGTGTATTTGATATTAACAACAAAAGATTTATATATGATGTGTATTATATTTATTATTACTATTATAATTTTTATTATTATTACTACTATTATCACTATTACTATTACTATTACTATTACTATTATTATTATTATTATTATTATTATTATTATATTATTATTATTGTCATCATCATTATTATTATCATTATTATCATCGCCATTATTATTTATGAGCATACGCGAATATTTGATAAATAATTTTTAAATATTATACTCTCTCTAAAACACAGAGCGAGGCGAATTTAGGAAAATTAATTAGCTCCTCTAGTCATTTTTTGAAAAAGTTTACAATTTCTATAACCAATCTAGTCAGGAATATAGTGAACGTTTGATAGAGAACAGGAGTTCCATTTTGAAATTTCAATGACGTATTTTTATACCTTAGGGACACACAGAGATACGTATACCTCGAAAAGTATTTTTTACATTGATACTCTTTTCGAAAGACTTTTTATCGTTATTTTTATGTGATTTCGTCTATTTAATAGGAAATAAATTTTATTTTATTTATGTTTTATTTACTTTATCTTTTAAAATTATTTGACCGAATAAATTTTTTTCTTTTTTCATTACTTTCATTTTATTTATTGGGCCACCTGTTATATCCACCCACCACCACTATCACTACCATAGCCACCAACGCTACCACCCACTCCCTTGCCCGGACTTAAAGTACAATATTTTTGAGTCTCGAGTTACATAGTTTAATTTACTCAGGAACCGTGACAAGTTCATATTTCCTTTTTAAAGGGTGCCACTGTTGGGGTGACTTTTTAGGTCTAGCGAAGTCAAACAAATTAAATTTGACAAATTGCGCTCGAGCTAGTCTAAAATAAATAAGTCATTAGCGTCAAATATTACGCTAAAGAGAGAGATCGATTTTCATGTGAATTTCCGCAGAAATGATTATTCAACATTCATATCGCAGAATCTACGAGAATTCGTCGATTTATTAATTTCAAAATAAAAGAAAAAAATAAAAAAAATGGAAGAAAGAGAAAAACTCTCATAAACGAGAATTCGTAAATAAGAAAAAGTCCCCAATCGGTACCGTGTTATTTTCTCGTCGGATTCTTTCAAACAAGGAGGGTCAGATGATGGTGAGAAGGGGAGAAGAGAGGGGGAAGGGCACTGACGAAGTTTTCTTGCCGAAGGAAGGGAAAGAGGGGATTGGTGGTGAAATTATTACTGGAGGATGAAATTTCTAAGTTGTCGTAAGACGTTGGGGGAAGAAAGCAAAATGGAGAAGGGGCGGTGGTTGAAGGGGGTGAAAGGTAGAGGGGAAGGCTTTGATAATTGCAATCCACTTCCTTGTTCATGGCTAGGGAGCAAAAAGGGGGGGATTGATGAGGAGGGTGGACCAGGAAAATGGAGGGGGCACTTCGGTTCGATACCTTTCTTAAATTTACCACCAAGCTTCTTTTGCCTCCCTAAATAAATGACGAGGAAACAAAACCACGATCATTCCTCCTTGGGGTGAAAAAATAAGTCGATATCGTTACCATCCACCACTTCTTTCTTCGGGTTTTCACAAAACCCTCGGGAGAGGACTCTTAATTATAATTAAAATCCTACCCCCCACCCTTGGCCCCATTCCTATTACCTACAAAAATCAATGTTCGATATACGAACAACGTATTACATCAAGGACTAACTCGGAATTACCCTGAAAAGTTCTTCGGCCACTTTTAGCAAATGAGTGCCGGGGATATAAGGACGTCGTTTCTGGCGAGTGAAAAAAATTCTATGGAGCTACCCCCGCCCCCACCCCCGTTTCTCGTGGCTCTTGACGAGAAGTTTCCTTCGCTTCGTTATGAAAAAAGTCACTAAAAACTTTTTGGTCAAGTGTAAATGGCGTTTCCCAGAGGAACTTTGCTTCGTACGAATGAGAGAATGGCGGGGTGGGCGGGGGTTCCCATGGGAGCACGAAATTCCTAAGGCCCAAACGTCCATCTTTGCTCTAACTCGCGCGTAGCCCATTCGCGGGAAAACTTGCGTATGTTTGGAAAATTTTTCTGGAGAAATTATTCTTCGCGAAAATCGTTGATCCACCACCACCCACCCCCTCGGTTTCGCGGAGGACTCGCGCTGTTCTTCGCCAAATAATCTCACGGTCCGCAGGAACTTTTATTTCCGGCTGTACATTTCTGAATACATTCGATCGGACGTTAATGAAAAATGGTCAGGCTTTGTCTATCAGCGAGAGTCTCCCCTATGTTCCCTCGTTTTCCTCTTGGAAACCGCAAGATATTATTGATTTTTATACATATCTCGCTCGTGGGTGGACGTGTCCGTTTTTCGTGTGTCCGTGCAAGCGTTTCTCCGTTGCGTGTGGGGGCGGAGGGGTGGGGGTTGTGTCATTTACTCATTGGTCGTTGAAAAGGAGAGGACGAGGAATCGTTGCCTTCCGCCTTTCCTTTTCAAAGCGACGACGACGACGTCGACGACGTCGACGACGACGACCACCACCACCACCATCAAACGAAAGGAAAACTTGCAGCATAGCGCACGCGCCCCCACCACTCTCTCCTCTCCTCTCCTCTTCTCTTCTCCTCTCTTCTCTTCTCTTCTCCGCTCTCTTCTCTCCTTTCCTCCGGCCGTGAATCGTTTCAGCGGTAAAACCTCTTTTCACCATTTACACGATATTCCCGTGATTCGAAACACTGTTCCTCCTCGAATTCGCTCGCCCCGTTTCCTTTTCAATGCTGCGGCGGCACATGCTTGCGCGTCGAAAAAAATTTTACAAAAAACTGGAGGAACGCGTGGCGTCGACGGTCACGTGACCAGAAAGAAGGGGTGTCGTCCGGTAATCCTTTAGCGTTCCACCCGAACGGATCTTTTCTCGTTTCCATGTTAATTCCGCGTTTTCCGTAGCTTCAACCCTAATTTCACGATTTCAACTGGTTTTACAAACTGTCTGTTATTTTTTTTCTCTCTCTCCACCCCGCTCCATCTGTCTGCTGGCAAATGGCACAATGGCGCGCAGTAAGCCGGTGCCCCGAGGGGTGAAATCTTATAAAGGATTTCCAAAATATTGTGTAAATCGCCGCTATAGGGAGCGCCAGCTGAAAATTTGGGGTGAAACTCGCAGAATCCGAGGCCGGGTGCATTCTACTCTCTTACACCCCACCCAACCCCACCCCATCCCCCTGTCAGCTCTGGACGCGTTTCCCCAAAAATCGCCACGTGCCCTTCTAAGTAAATAAAGGGTTGTCCCGTTCGATTCGGGCCAGCTACGACATAATACCGGGTTTTCACCCCTTTTCTACCCCGAGATTCCCGTTTCGCGGATTTTTCAAGCCTCCCCCTGAAAGCGCAGCCGGTCGACTATAAAAATTTTCATTCACCCGCCGGATCAAATGAACGAACGGGGTGAGAATTGCTCAGGACGATGTTTTTTTCGGTTTTGCACCATTTTTCAAGCTGTTACGCAACCGCGTGTTCTCTCCTTTGTCCCGCGTTATTTATCTCGCGCTGCGAAAACTACCTACCCCTTTTTCGAGTTCTCCCAACTTTCGGTCGTAGAAATATCGCGTACCTCAACGTGTGGCACCCGTTCAAGGGAGGGAGGGGGAGCTTTAGATTAGACAAGAATGGAAAAAAGAGAAAAAAGTACAAGATTCCCTCAGAGAGTCAAGCATTGTTTATATAGTCATCGCTACACGTACGGATCATCATTAGACTTTTGTACAACGCGCAATTTTGATACTCGCGCAACGGCCACTGGACAATAACCAGCGCGAATCAGAAAGCAAAGAATTAAAATGAATTAAGATTTATGAAACTTGAGGAATAACTGTGGGAAGGAGTGCGGTAAAAGCGCAAAGTAATTAAGTTCCTATTAAATAATAACGAAACTAGTTCCTAAGTTGAGCTTCACACTGACCAATCGCTGATTAGTAGTCACCGATGGAAATGAAAGAGAGAAACTTATTTAAATAGAAAGAGCCCCGGTTGGCCAGGACCAACAAACCGAGAAAATCCTTACCTATTTTATAATACTCCGCAAGAAGAATCGTAAAATACGTAACCTACAAATAAATAGATATATATACAAACACGCAGTATACACATACACGACATACACACACACACATATATATATAATTATAAAGAAAAGTATATTATATATAAATTTAAGCGATGGTTGGAGAAAAAAATCAAAATTAGGACGTAAGGATAGAGAGGAACGATGAGACGTTCGATGAAAATGCGATAAATTAAGAATTAATTAAGGGCTATGAAGAAAGATTGATCGATTTGTTCGAGCGATTAAAATCGATAAAGTTTAAGGCGTTAATTAATTAAGCGAGCGAGTATTAAGGTAAAAATAAGAGTACGATTCAGGGTCCTCTAGTTACTCTTCGGCTAGATAATAAACAATAAACGATATTCATTAAGGGATTAAATGTATCTGCTACGAGACGAGAACACGAAGTACAATTGACAAAATACATCGCGATGACGAGAATTATTGAATATTTAGATATTTATTCGCGTGGCACACGGGGACACGTTTAAAGAAGTATAGAGAAAATGGACAAGGATTGTACAATTATACAATACAGGAACGCACAAATAGCCTATATTAAACGCGAATCAGGTGTTTTTCCGACACCACTCAGAAGCGAGAGGACAAAGAGAAACAATAGTCGAGAGAATAATTTTGCTACGAGAACGATTCTTGGATTGATTTGCAGTCGATCGATGAAAAAATAGGGGAATTCTATCGAACCGTCTAGTTTCATGGGAGAAAATTTATTGCTACTTGAAATGGACGGCTATTCGGCAGTTTGGCAGACTCGAGTGTTAGAGCGAAAAATACCAGATGCACTATCGAACGTTCGAGATATAGAATTGTTTTTCTCGATTATTCATATCTTTTATAAAAGAAACATTCGAAACGAACAAGACTCGATTCTGTACCTGATTACGGGAATCAGATAAACGCGAAAACCGTCACGTATAAATGTAATCTCAGACAAAATATATAAACTTCATTTTTTATGTTGCACTATGTCAATTTTACCTGAAAGGACTTGGAATCTCCCCGATAGACTCGCCGAGAGAAAACAGCGGAAAGGAAGAGGGAAAGTGAATTAGTCATTGCGCGCATATACGTATTTGAGAGAGAGAGAGAGAGAGAGAGAGAGAAATATGAAAAAACATTAAATGCGACCATTTATCAAAAAATTCGACCATTTTTTTTATAGTTTTATAAAAAAGTTTGAGATTATATTTGAAGAAATTGCATCGCAATGAGCTTACACAGGTACAGAGGGTCTTTCACATTGCTGCCAAAACCTAAAGATAAAATATCGAAACGAAATTTAAGCGTTTCGAAAATATTGATCGTTATTTTAACGTGTATATGTAATGTAATGTTAGTCAACCGAATGTTCCTAATATATAAATGCTTTTACATCTAAATATTATATATACATATATATTATGCATGTGTGTGTATATATATACGCACGTATATGTATACATACACACACACACACACACACACACACACACACACACAGATGAATTTATATTACATTAGATTTTTAAGATAGGACGATAGAAATTATAATATTTTATTGTATCCCATTGTGTTTCTCTCGTATACTTTCTGTAAATGAGACTATTTAGCATAATTTATTTATTTGTAGGATAGGATCTTGAAATGTTTCATAAAAATCAATGCATTGAATAATGATTATCTTGACTAAGAGATTTAGACTATGCTGTCTATTAATATGTGTATATATATATGTATATATATATACATACGTATATATGTGTGTATATATATGTATATATATATATATATATATATATATGTGTGTGTGTGCAAGAGGTACATAAAGAACTGAGATTGACGGGTGTGAATGTCTTAATTGATAATTACGTATAATTAGCGTATTCGCGTTTTATCTGGTTTGTGTAAAAAGAGGAAAAATAAAAAAGCAAAACTTTTTCATTGAAATTTTACACAAACTAGACAATGAGGGAGGTCGTGGAGACGATTGCCAGTCACTGAAATCCCAATGTATTTTTGCCACAAGTCGAGAAATATTTTTGAAAGCCACTTATACACGTTTAGCAATAGAAATGACGCGCAATTACAGAGAATTCGAAAATCTTCAGTGACTGTCATTCTCTTTTTTTTTTCACGACCAGAATCTAACTGTAACGCGAGTGAGGGTACAAAAATGGAAAACGAGAATCAAAATATGCAAAATCAAAATTAGTTTTAAGGTGAATAGAGACTCATTGTTCGTCGATAAATATTATTTGTTAGCCACAAATAGTTGGACTCGTCCAGAAATATAGTCTAATAATCATTAATGGAATCTGATCATTAATTTCCTCCTTAAATATTTCTATCATGGGGTAAGTAGACGTTGATTCATCATCATTATCATCATCATCATCATCATCATCATCGCTATTATTGCTATTTTTATTAACAGTGATAACTATGCAAACTGCAGATCACGATTAGTTGAGTTTTGAACAAGGTAAGAATCGCTCGACTGTTTTTCCTCGTTTCTTTAAGCGTTAATTTATTCTACTATTATAATGAAACGTTACTCAAAACTTCTACAAGCCAATTTGTCATTTTGGTAAGTGCAAGCTAAAATACGATCATTTTCCTTATCGTATATTTTCTTGGCTTTAAGCATTTTTTTTGTTATGTAAACTTTAGTATTTTAGTAAACTGGTACACGTGGGTACGTTTCAGTAATTTCAGCAGTAACAGCCGCATCTCCTAACGATAATAATCATTTTAAAGAGAGGACAGTGCTCGGTAAAACAATAATTTTCAATGGTAATCGTAATCGCGCTCTCTTACGTGGATTAAAAAAAAAATAAAAAAATAAAAAAAAACTTTCTTAAGAAAGTGAACGGAGCTCTAGTTATTTATGAAACAAAGTTGAACGTCCAACATTACGTAACATTTGGTCATTCCATGGAGGAGAATCAAATATTTGTTATTAATAATCAATAACAATTGTTAAGCTTTCAAATTCCGATTAAACTGAGGGGAAAACAGAAATGGCGCTCTTGTTTACTCGATAATCGTATTTAAATGTTGATAACGTGTTTCACCAAAACTGATAAGGACACTGGAAGGTAAATTTATGGCTTTTTTTTGATAGTATTCGCAAAAAAAACATAAAAATCTCGAGCAGAGAGCGCGACCTCAATAATAATATATTGAACGGCATACATTCGGAAAATTGAATCTTAAGGGAGAAACTTTGATTTCCAGCATTTCCACCGTGTATCTCCCTCTGAAACATTTAACGAGAATCTTCAGATGAAATCTTAGCTGTTTTTTCAAGATTACTTTCGATTCTGGCCTTCCCCGCTTAACTGTACACAAATGACTTATTGCACATATTTTTTGCTTTTGCACGGTTTCTTTCCTTTTTTCTGAGAAAACTGCTAGCAGGATTTTGATCTGGGTCATTTACCCGAGTGATTTTTTACCAACTTTTCGTCCGGCAATAGTTTTCCCATGCTTTATCTCTATAAAAAATTAGTCAAACACACTCGATCCTTATCGCTTCTTGCACGTTAGAGATCTACCGAGATTATGACGTCACATAGTTGATCAAATGATTTATCTGCATTGTCCTTTAGTTTGATTTTCGCTGACCAGTGTTTATCAGAATTTTTATCATTATCGCTTCTCATTGGTCGACACGATAAATTGTAACTATACACGATTTGTATCATGTAGGTTAAGCAAACCTCGAAGAATATAGAAAAACTAGCTGGAATTAATTCGGTACTATGCACTTATCCTTTGATGCATTGACAGTAGTCCTACGGTAATCATTCTTCCATATGATTCTTACGATCGTGAAGCAAACGTCGAAATTTTTTGAGTTTTTCGAAATTTCCAAAAATAAGGAAGCTTTTGAAGGGAACAATCTAATTTGTCATCGAACTGTCAAAATTTTCTGGGTACACAGCACGTGGAACGTAATCTTGCAAAAAATGATTAAAAGAACAAGATTTCTTTCAGATATTTATATAATAATACGTGATTCCCAGAAATTATCTACTAGAAAGTTTAGTCTCGCGTTATCAAAATGAAGACAGTAACGGATCGTTTGAGCTCTTTTTTTATTTACGCGAATTTTCCTAGAAATACCTTGTACCACATTAAAATGGAAGAGAAAAAATAAAATCCCTCTCCCGCCCGCTTCTTCCTACCAAACTATCGAATTGTCATTTTCCGTTATCGCCGTATTATCAGTTGCATTATTAATTTCGAAAATGTCAAAAAATCATTCTCGAGATAGAATTGCTTGATGCACGCCAGAAAATCATTTAGCGTTTTACGGTGGGGGCTTACAAAGTGGAAATCATAGTTGAGCCCCGCTTTACAATAATCCCCGATAAAGCCTCCAGTTGTAAAGTTTAATTATTTCAAGTTAGGTGGATTTGTGTTCGACGATTAAAATTGCGCGTCTCGACATTGTTGCACGACTTTACGAAATTTTATTGTTTATCAAAGAAACAATAGAGAAACAAAGAATGCCCGAAGCCGGAGATTCCACAAATTTTCCACGAAAAGTGAAATAAAAGTACGAGAGAAGAGTGAAAAATACGAGGGGAAGGAAAAAGAGGAGGCGGGAACTCGGAAAAATCGCTGCAGCATCAAATTGAGAGTTCTCAAGGCTTTTATTATTCATCTACGCGTAGAAATCGATAAGGTTTTATCGGACGATCGGCCACTTGTACGGGATCTTCGTGAAGTGACAATTTCAATAAAACGGCTTAATACAACGATCACGTGTTTACTGATAAATGATTTTCCTGTTGAGAGACGCGCTCAGTTGTGTCCAATAAATAAACTACGTTCCAGCTAGCATATACGGTCTTATCAAAATATTCGTAGAATACCTAATACGACTTTGGTCGATTTAGCAAATTCCATTATAAAAAAAAATTAAGTTCAAGGTCACCGCGCGTGCCCCCTATTCATTTTCCTGGTTTTTCTCGGACTTCCGGAAAAGTTCCCTCCTCCTCTCTCTCTCTCTCTCTCTCTCTTACCAGAAAGATTCCCGAGAGAGAGAAGCAGACTCGTTACAATACGACGCAGAAACTTTAAATTCCCATCACGTGCTTGTTGTCATGTACATCTCGAATCAGCTTCTATGTACAAATTGATCGAAACGTTTAACCCACTATTTATACACATCCACACACACACATACGTACACACACATGACTCTCCATTAAGTTAGCAGTGCGGGATCAATTCGGCTCAGAATCATCGTCGGTTCCGTTCACG
Organism: Sclerodermus sp. 'alternatusi'; assembly: GCA_037305995.1. NCBI lineage: Eukaryota > Metazoa > Arthropoda > Insecta > Hymenoptera > Bethylidae > Sclerodermus > Sclerodermus sp. 'alternatusi'. Next base: position 7,429,891 of record CM074547.1, on the reverse strand, counting down.
CGATCCTCGAATGTCTCGGAAAATGTTATGGATCCTAGGAAAAGCGAATTTTCACGGAGTTCTCCGTTAAGACCTTTGCGATTACCAATCTTCCTCGCGATTATTCATGTTCTCATTATTTCATGGTAAGGGCCCAAGTAAGTACTCCATGGGACCGTTTCGACTCCCACCTTATGTTTCTCACCTTATTTGTATCTCCGTCGCGGGACTGGTGGCCCCGCTAACGATCCGTCTTTCATCGAAAATCAGAAATTGAGCGAATTTTAATCCGCGCAATATAATTAATGAAACGATTATGATTCGTTATCGGGAGAATTAATCGGAGAGCGGATTAAAATCCTTACGTAAGCCACCAGCGCGCGCGCGTACCGCGCGTATAATTGTTCTTGTCATTTGGACAGTACTCGTGTATCTTTGAATCGTCCCGACGAAATTAGAAATCAAATTACGCCGAGGGCCTTGCACAATTCATTTTTAATTACCGCGGCAAATTAGGAGAGCGGAAATCGCGATAACAGAACCATTAGCAAGTTACACCAGGAGCAAAACAAACAAAGGACAGGATAACAAGAAGGAAGCGAAGGAAGGAAGGAGAGAGTAAAGAAAGAGAGTGAAAAGAGTGAGAGGGGGAGGGGGGGGGAGAGAGAAAGAGAAACTTGATGTAAAAATTTAGATCAACGTGGATCTCGCGCTATCCTACCTCGGCACTTTGGATAGCGGAAGGAAAAAACGAGCAGTGAGAGAAAACAAGGGGGAAAATGCCAGAAACAATCGATCTGTCGCGTACGGATAGAAAATAATGAACAATTATAATACACGCAGAGAAAATTTCCCAATGACATTACTCCGCTACTTTATATAATAAATAATCTCTGTGTAGAATTATCCATCAGCTCCCATAACGATGAAAAGTGTTTTCGAGGAAGGTCTCTTCGTCGCGCGAAAATAATTTCCGGTAACGCGTCCGCCTCCTCCTCCTCCTCCCCCCAACTATTTTCCCAACGCGGTTTTACTCGTCGTTCTCTCATCGCGTCGATCGTCGATCATCGTCATCGTCGCTTGCCGAGTATCTCTTTCGAGTATTTCTCGAAAATTTTCCAAAGTCCGCTGGTACACGCTTGTTTCTTTTCATTAGATCCGATGACGTCACGCTCCGAAACCTTAGGCGCCAATAATTTCCAAGCGCGTCTCTGATTTTTTGAAAAATAGCCAAGAGTCCCGGACACGGTACTCGCGCGCGCGCGCGCACGTACGCGCGCGCTGCCGCTGTCACTGCTGGGAAAACTCATTTTATCCGAGAAAATCGAGAGACGTCCAAGTGTCCTGCCAGATGGAAGGATTTCCGACGCCAGGTAGCCGCAGGAGAAACCAGAATTAAAATTGTTCAATGAGGAAAAGGTGAGCGAATGATTCGATTCCCCGCTGCCTCCCCTCGTCCTTGGATCCCCACGATGGTTCGATCATCGGAATTTCGTCGTCGCTTGTCAAATACCGCGAGTGGCCTTTCGCGCATGGTCACGTGCGCGCACTCCCGAGCTGCAACAACCACAATCGCGATGAAACAACGGTAAGAAGAACGACGAGCGGGAGGAAGAGCGGGAAGAGGGAGAGCGAACGCGAGGAAAAGCCCCGGAGCGAATTTGGAGGCGAATCACGCGACGGTGCGGCGCGTCGGCGCTTAAATCGGGACTTTTCATTTAGGAGCCAGGGTAATCCCCGGATTTACGCGGAGATATTTCCAATGTTCGCTCCGGCGCATCCCCAGCCGCAGTTTCCAATTCCCAGCCTACCCTGTCGCCGCGGAATTCGATGACGAATCTTCCCGTCGAACTCGATCACCCGTGGTGCGACTTCCGGTGGTCCGAAGGTCCATCGGCCGCTTCTGGGAACGCGGCGGCGAGCGAAAAATTGTCGCCAGATAAATGATCGATAAAAAAATGAGGAAAAGAATGTGGAGTGTCGCGGTGACTTCGCGCGACGTGACGTGGTGCGACGCGACATTACGCGACGCGACGCGGGGGAGGAATTCTTGAAAATGTTGAAACAGGTGAGGTGGTGGAGGTTGCGACGGTGGTGGTGGTGGTGGTGGCGGTGCTGGTGATACCGGAAGGGGTCGAAGTTCCCCGCGCGAGTGGGGGAGTCCCGATAATCGGGAGCGATCGTTCGAGTGGCCCCCACCACCCCCACCACCCACACCCACACCCCCACCGACAGTTGAGTGGCCTGTCCGACGAGGTCCTGTAGAAGCGAAGTTCCACGTGCTGCCTTCGAACCTCGTCACCGCGCGGGTCTCTCTCGCCTACCTCGGCTAAATGTGCAAGTCGAGAGAGCAGGGAGAGAGAAGGAGAGAGAGAGAGAGAGAGAGAGAGCCAAGCGCCGACGTTTACTTGGACTCGCACGGCACTGTCTTTTTTTATCAGTCAAGCACGACGACCGCCAGCAAACGGTCCACTCCGTTCGCTCGCTCGCTCTCTCGCTCTCTCCGTCTCTCTCCCGACTCTCTCGATCGATTTCCTCGATCGCAAACGCGACTCCACTTTTTCGCGGTGACACTCGCATCCTCCGTCTGGCTCAAAGACGACGACGACGACGACGACGACGATCGCCGAGTCTCGCAGCGAACTCCAGGGAAGCGTACATCAACGCGACACCCGCAGAAAAACTCGGGAAATTCCCGCGCGTTCACCAGGAAGAACGTTGCTTGGTCGCTGGAACCTCTTCTTCCTCGACCAAGTTTCGAAAGGTAACTTCCCGTTTCCAAAGTCGCCGCCGCTACCACTTCCGGTCTCTTTGCGGAGTTTCCACCCTCGCGCGGGGGAGGTTTTCCTCAGAAGGGAGAAATTCCAACCATCGAGTTCCCGGGATCTTACGACCGCTGCTCCTGTTACCGTCTGTGAGTTCTAAGGCTGGAATTTGTCGTAGGTCAAGTTTCCCAGTGGTGGAAACGTGGTGTGGGTGGAGGAAAACGCGACAAGATAGACGGATTCTCGAGAGGTGCCAGACACCTGACGCGGGAACCCCAGAATCACCGGTGGAAAATAAATCTTCAACTGGAAAAGTTCGACACGCTGGCGCTAATTCGACGGGATGTAGTCTCTATGTGAGTACCAAAACTGATAAAGCTACCAAGCACTCTGGATAAGCCGATTACCAATCTTATTTTCTCCTTTTTCATCAACCCGGACAGTTGGCTGTTCGATAAATTCGCGAATTCCGTGTTTCTTCCTCTCCATTTTACTCTTCGCTTCTCTCCCTTCTTCGTCTTCTTCTTCTTCTTCCTCTTCCATTTCCGCGTTACCGCGTTACCCCCTCTACGCAAAACCTCCCCTTCGTCCTCCCCCATTTTACAATTCGCCAACGCATCAAACTTGACCTTCCGAACTTTGCAAATTTCTCTTCTCCGTGATCGACGTTCTTTCGTTAGATTTTTTTTTTTTTACGAGTTTCTCGAGTTTCCCAAGATTTTCACAATTGGTAACGTCACGAACGAAAACTAGTTTTCCCCGATTTTTTCCCGGTAGCATTGACACGGATCGATACCTCGGATTATCCTCGAGAGCACGGGGCTTTATCTATGGAAGAATTTCTGAATTCGGTCACGTTATCTCCACGAATCAAGGTGAAACAGAGAAAACGCTGTACCTGTGTGTGACCCTTGCTTCTTTTCGGTGCCGTAAGCGGACCGACCGGCTCCATTGTACGAGAAAAACGGCGAATCTTCGGCGAATCCACTCGGCAGCTGTCGGCGGTCGGAAAATTACGAGAATCCCTTCCTCCCCGTTAGATATGAATTTCGTTAAGAAAAAACAAGAAATTATTATCACAGGTGATAAGGAGTTTACGCTGGAAACTCATTGATTTATTGGATAATTAATTCATTTTTCTATTTACTCCCTTAATTTTTGCGCGTCTGCGGCAGATAACTCTTTTCGCGGGAAATAATAGTTTCACCGCGTGAAAAAGCATTCGACGCTCGATTATGTCAACCGTGTCAAATAATCTCAATCAGTTTCCACGTCGATGGCCGCCATGTTTGTTTACCGAGTTTCTTATTTAAATCCGATCTCTGCGCCAAACAACGCTTTTCCACCTACAAATTACGGTCCAACTTCCGCGATTGAGTGAAATTTTTCTTGCGCAAAGCGAACGGATGCGTCGAGAGGAAATTCGACGGACCTTCGGAAAAACGGGGGGATATTACGTTTATCGTCGATTAAGGCCGTTCGGATTATAGACTATGTAAATAACAGTGATTTCTTTGCCTTGGTGTCATTTTATCGCGGTGACTCTTAATGGAAGAGGTAAGAAAAAATGAAAATGCGCCGAGCTGTGGTGATAACGGTGATAAATGCTATCGGACCCTCGCGATTTTAATGTCGTTGCACCGTTTGCAGACGATCTCTGACGTAGCGCGAAGAAATTCTAACCGGTACAGCAGCATGGGACTTCTCGTTTTTCATCTAATCTTACCTTCGATCACGATTGGAGTTACAACGATGCACACCCTGCACGTGTGTATTTATAGGCATTAACCAGCAGTTTTCCATTTTTATCAATAGCACGCGTGGCCCGCGATAGAACAATACTCGCGTCGATTAAACGGCAACCACTCACTAATCGTCAAACTCATTTTCTCGAGGAATCTCTCTTATTGCGACACGTTCGATTTAACATTTTCAATCCTCCGTAGCTTCGGGAGTAAATTAGAATTTCGGCGTATTTCACGTAGCTTTCTCCTCTTCGCGAGAAACACCACGATGCGCGCCTTTTTGTGATAATGATTCTTCGATTTTCTAGTTTTCGCGTAAACGATAAGACGCGATTCTTGAGATTTTCCAAAAAAATACAAAATTCTCCGATCTCTTCGAAATCTGGCGGTATTTCAATTGGCTCGATGGACCAAAAAGAATGCCCGAAAAGGATTTTTCCAAAAGCTCACTCTTACGAAAATGACGTCGATTTTGAAAGTCTGAGAAAAAAAAAGAAAAAAATACAGAGGACAATCCAGAGCATCGATTGTCGCCCTAAACTGCTTATTCTTATGGAAAAGGTTTTTACAATTTCACTTTGTACGATAAAAATATATGATAAGACTAAACGTTTTTGAGGTACAATTGCACTTACAAGCAAATTTACATAATCCTTGCGTGTCATTTACATCTCTGATTGCTGACTCTTTGAATCGTGAGGTTATCAGGCCAATGGGTTAATTAGAATACTACTAATTAGAGATTTATATAATGCCATTATCTTAAATCGTTTCAAGATGAGAATCATTTGATTCTTTGAGTCAAAGTCAATATTATATCAGGCAATTCATCTTCGATATATCTACCTCTTGACCACTCAAAATTTTTTTAAATATTATTTTTTCAAAAAGCAACCCCCTTTTTTCCTTCACACACTCACGGTCGATCTCAAGCTTTACAGCGATATGAACGATTGGGATGATAAATTCAATGACATAATTTCGATGATTTACAGCCTTTGGGGATTAAAGTTAACGGAACTAGGCAGGGCGGAGGTGAAATTGACACAGGTTGATCCAGGACACGTAATCCTGCAAGAAGGATCCTACAAGATTCTGCGTCAACACAAAATTCGGTGAGTGCATTTGAAAGTATCGAAATCATCGCGATCTCTGATAACAAAAAAAAAGGCAGGAAGTCCAAATCCCGAAACGAGCTTTGCTCTCTCGAGTGGAATTGCAAAATTTCCACGTTGGAGGATACAATCTTGACCTTGGGAACGATGGCATAGTTTCCTCTTAAGCATCGATTGGATGAATCCTCTCTTGCCAAGAATCCTTATCTGAACGATAAAAGAAATTAATGCTCGTTAATTAAAGTAACCACGCTCGAAATTGATAACGGAATCTCGCTACATTAATTAAATTCCCTCTAACACGAGAGAGAGAGAGAGCGAGAGAGAGCATCATTGAAATTCCAATTTCCTAAAATCTGTCCAGACATGGTCGCTTTTCCGGACTCAGGGATTGAGCCCACCTTACTGAACGTGATGAAACTCAACGAGAAGAATAACTGCGAATATAACGGACTACCGGAAGTGATGAGCGTGCACAAACTGCGGGACGTGCCGTTCACCATCCCGAGGGTGGAGTTGAAATCCGGGAAGGATAGCTATACCCTGGACATCGGCTGCATCCAGGAGAAGAAATTGGATCTCTCCGAGCAGCAGTTGCAAGCGGAAGTGAACGTGGTGAAAAAAGTTGCAGGTAAATGAAATTCAATTACTCCCAAGGACGCGCGAGAAATTCCTCGCATAGTTCCGTACAGTTCTCTCGAAGAGCTTACGAAAAGTGGCCCCGAGGGTCATCGTTTCTCTACCGACCGTGTATCGTTTATCGCTGACACTCGCTCCTCTCCGTACCCCGTGCTCCGTCGATAAGGAGGGTGATTAAGAGTGCAAAATAACCGAGTTCCACCTGCGGGGGTAGGCTTAAGACAGTGGAAATTTAACGCTGTTTGCCAATCGGGGATTTCTATCTCAGACAAGATGGCATCCGTCGGAAATTTCGAAAGTACCGAAATAAACAAACAACTAAACAAACAAACAGGTTTACCGCCCTGCTTCGATTGTTTTCTTTATTGGCCAAGATAAGGAGGAGGAACCGATTAATTTTGCGACGGTTCTTTTCCTCTCCGCCACCCCCTCCTCGTCTCTACCGATCAGGTTCAGATCCGGTTCATCTAAAATTTTCTAACGCTCGTTGCAAACGGAATTTACAAATGTTTGGAAGAAAAAAAAAAGAAAAATGAAAACCATCGATGGAAAGAAATTTTCTGAAAATGTCTGTGGAACGAGGGCAATTATTAGAGCTTAATGCGTTCCCCGACACACGGGCAATTAAGGTAATTGACGGATAATTAGCGGAGAGATAAGAAGTAACAGGTGTGTGTATTTTTTTTTTTTTTTTTTTCATTCAGCTGGCCTGAGGACGCCAAATGGACAGAAAGGCAAGGAAGACATGTCGATTTCCGGTTTCGGCGGCGGTGGTGGTGGCGGCGGCTCACTGTCCTGTGGAAGTTCCATCGTTACAATTTCCTCGGTGACAAACTCCGATCCTGATCCTGATTACCCCGTGAACTCCAAGTGTCCGAACAACAAAGCACCGGAGAGGACCGAGAGATGGTACCACACGACCCTGCAGGTAGCCGTGCCATTTTTAATCGCCGGTGTTGGTACCATCGGGGCTGGACTGGTCCTGGCGGAAGTTCAGGTAAGCGCAGACTCCCCCGAAGATAAGACTCCCCGTGACTCCGCTGGAGATCGATAAGTTCCGCGTTGGGAGAAATTGGGAGAGATTCCACGAGAGAACGTCCTACACCCCTACGCTGCACGCGCATTAAATCCTTAAGGGGATTCGAGCCAACTTCCGGTGATCGATAAAACTGTTTGATCCGATGGAAAAGTCACTCGAGAGATATTTCGTCATGCGAGCAATTAGCGTTTCGACGTTGACATATTCCTTCCTCAATAACGTTAGAATGACGCACGCGCAAAGCCTGGCCTGCCTCGGCGAAGATAAAGATAATAAAAATTGTTCGCTTTTAAACCGACTAATTTATCTCCATTATTTTTAGTCCTTGACTGGTGTCGCGTTGCTAGGAGAAAGAATAGCGCGCACCTTCTCGCGTTTGCCGCGGGGATTCCTGAATGAGCGGAGAGAACGCCACCTCGAGAACACTCCCCCAGGATGGGAATTGTTCGCCAGTAACTTGAGAGGGGAACACTGTTTGCTTCTTTGCAGGACTGGCCCGTGTTTAAGGCGATCTCTCAGCTGATGATCCTGGTGCCGCCTCTACTGGGACTTAAGGGGAACCTGGACATGTGTCTGGCTTCCAGACTGTGCACGCAGGTGAACCTGGGGAACACGCACGGATTTCGGGAGATCTCGAAGATGATAGTAGGGAACATAGCCCTGGTACAGATCCAGGCGATAGTGGCGTCCATCCTAGTGGCGATTTTCGCGATGACCATCGGTGCCATAACGGAAGGCACCTTCGTCTGGGGCCACGCGATGCTTTTGGCAGCAGCCAGTGTCTGCACTGCCACCAGTTGCTGCTTCATTCTCGGTAAATGCTCGATACTTACTCGACTTCTCCTGCTATCGCATTAAACTCGAGTGTCAGACTCGCAAGACCTGTTCCAATGGCCACGTGACACCTGGAATGCCAATCATTTCAGAATTAAGAAATTTCGCGGATTCTAGAAAGATTGGCCAATGAAACTCGTTACTCGATCAACTTGTCGTGAAAAAGAAAAGAAAAGATAAAGAAAACGAGGAAGTGGCCTAAAGAAGCATCGTCTGCCGGCCGGCCATACCTTTCTGAGAGAGTGATTTCGTCTTTTCCAGACTTTGTCATGATCGCTGTGATCATGATCTCGCACCAGTGCAAGATGAATCCGGATAATCTTGCGACCCCGCTGGCAGCTTCCATTGGTGACGTAGTCTCGCTTAGCGTTATGTCAGCTGTGGCCTCCGCACTTTTCGTTAAACTGGAACATGAAATGTGGACTCTCTATATCATTTTAATAGCCTTTCTATTGCTGTTACCTTTCTGGATCTACGTGGTCCTCCACAACCAATACACCAGGAATGTACTCACTTCCGGTTGGGTACCAGTATTGTCTGCTCTATCTATCAGTGTGTTAGTAAAATTATGCTACTTTAAACCTGTCTATCGAGCGAGAGAGAGAGAGAGACAGACTGACAGAAATAGTCATTTATATCATCGATGAATCGAAAAGGAATAATCATTTTTATTCATCCTCAGATTTGGTGGTTTAATCTTGGATCGTGTGAAAGACATTTTTAATGGATTCGTGATTTTCCAACCAATTATCAATGGCATAGGTGGCAACTTGGTCTCGGTTCAAGCGTCAAAGATTTCAACAATGTTACACAAATCATCCATCATGGGAATTTTGCCGCCTCATGCGAAAATTTTCGTTTCTCCGTGGAAAGCACTTTTTAAAGGAGGTAAACAGATTTCCGTCTTATCGAGTAATCTCCTTTTAAATCATCATGATCATTGAGTAAAACCTCTCGATGTGTCTTTTTGTTTTTCAGTGCCTTATGCCAAAACTGCCAGAATTCTGATTGCGATGGCCATCCCAGGACAGTTGATCTTCATATTCGCCGCGGATTACATAAAATGGGGTTATTCCACTCTGCACTCGTACTTTGTCCTTTCCTACATCTTTGTCTCGGTCGTCCAGGTGATGTTCCTCCTGTACATTGCCCATATCATCATCCACACCATGTGGAAATATAAGATTGACCCTGACAATTCCGCCATCCCGTACTTGACCGCCATGGGCGACCTCACTGGCTCCATGTTTCTAGCCTTGGCCTTCTGGTTCTTGCAATTGATCCATCGCGAATACGGACCTGAATAAAATTGGAGAAACGCACGTGGTTGAAAACCGAAGGTTTATCTGAGATAAAAATGCCTGAAAACCGTCGATCTGATACTTCTGGGACTGAATGTCCCTGAGAACAAAATGGCGGGAAAAGTCGTCGAAAGATCAGATCGATGATAATCGACGAAATGATCAGTCATTTGAGTAGGAACGTCGCAAATGTTCAAAAGTGCCTTTTAGCCTTACAAATGCCAATACTCAAAAGCAGAAGTAACGCATTAGAAAATCTCCTGGGGTGCCATTTGCTCGAATTGCACGGCAATACTTTTCGTAAAAACCTATTTCAACAAAAAGCTAAAGAATAACAGAGTACTTAAATTATGCTATGCTAATTAGAAGTTTAACGATAACGACGAAAACGCTTCTAGATTTTAACGAGCTTCTAGTTTTTAAGTGTCCTATGCAAAATGTCCGAGTTTTCCACACTCCCACTCCCCCTCCCCCCAGCCCAAACCCCGTTACTAGCTTATTTTAAATTTGCAACTAGTCAATATCTTCTCTTTAAAGGAAATTCAACGTTGCTTCGCTGGAAGGTAGATTGTGATCTTGCAAAATTGGATTAATTCGATTTGTAATACAAGCCTTCTCCTTTTTCTCTTCTTTTTTTAGTCTTATACGAAGAGTCACGCGATTCTCTTGAAAATAATAATACAATTGAATGTTGAATCCTTGAGATTGTACAAATCGCGTATTATCAAGAAAGGCGCCTTGTTTTTCCACTGATACATCGTTTTATCTAATTACATAATTATTACATCATTTTTGTTGTATGACCCAGAGATGGCTATTTTATCTGTGCGCGTGTATATTAATTTTATTTGATTGTACATTATTCTCGAGTAGCAAAGAGTGCCAGGTTCTGTATATATATATATATGAAGAAAAAAATAAAAAATGGCGCCTGCGCTCGTAATAGTATTTTTTTTTAACGAGTAACTGATCGATCGAAAGATTTCCAAAAGAAATCTTTTGCGTACTACAATAACAATCAGCTGCTACTTATTGTAAGATAGAACGTAATGCGAATTGTAAATAGAAATCGAGAAGCGTCCAAGAGACCTATCTTTCGCATTTTAATTTTTTCTTTTTTTTTTTTTCTTACCACTGACAACAGTATTCATCCTTGTAACGTCGAAGAGTGAACCTATTTATATTTTTAAGAAATCAAGTCTAAATGCCGAACGCGCGCAGTGTCTTTGAATTTTTATTAAATGAATTTTTATCGAATGTTTCGCAGGAGATTTGTATGCAATTATAAATAAATATTCTTCATTCTTCATTCGCAAGACAGATCACTTTCTACAACAATCTTTAACAGGGAGAGACAACGGTCAAATGTTTCCTCCGCATCGAAGATTCTCCAGGATCCATCATCTTCCTCCCGAGGAGAATTCGCGGGATCCTCCTGAGGATCGGGTAACTTCCGGTACCAGGTCCCTACCTTACCAACGTTCTTGGAACTTGTAATGCTAGCCACACGGCAATTATCGAGCTAGCATATAGATATAGATATATATGTATCTATATATATATATATATATATACATAGTTATGCTGTATATGTGTGTGTGTGTGTCTGTGCGTGCGAGCGTATGGTAGAGCAGACACAGTTTGATATACCGTAATTCTGGGACATATCCAAAAATAGAAAGGACGGTGAATGGTACAATAAGCACCCCTGGCTCGTTTTCCTGCCCACTTCCGAGGCGCATAAAACGATGCAAATGCGTTGCTAACGCGTAAAACAAAACGTACTGGGTACGCTCACATGGGCGAGCTGGACTCCTTTTTTTTTTTTTCCGTCTCCACACCCGATGAAGTTTTCGAAGCTCGCGCGCCTATTCTCTCGAATGGCCTTTAAAGAAATTGCGCTGCTGCATTTAACTGAGATCGATACTAATCGATGCCTGGGCATTGTTAAAAATTTACACTGACGAGTCTCTGTTGATCCGGCCACTTGGCTGCCACCAGAAAATGTTGAAGGCTTGTTAGAGTGGTTCTCCCCACGAATCGAAGTAAAGCCAAAAAAAAAATAGCTTTTCTCTGATATGCGATGAACAACGTGAAATGGGCGCGCTTGCCTTAGGCTTGAGTTAGTAAAGTTGCTGAGCTCAACTGTATAACCCAATCATGCCAGTGATGATTCGTGCACTGTTGATTTTCCATTATCTCTACGATATCGAGGAAAAAGGTAACTTCGTTGTTTGTTTACTATTATTATTGTGCTCCGCTTTTGCCTGCGACGTTTCTACTATTCAACGTCAAGGGCGTAAACGCTTGGTAAAAACAATTGAAAAGTACTTGAATGTTTTTCTGTGGAAATTGTGTTGAAATCAATTCGATAGGTGTTGCATAGGTTTCTTAGGTTTCTTTCTGAGTGTTGGTGCACTCGAGAGTGTTAGAGATAGATTTTTGGAATTAAGGATTAACCGGAGTGTACTTTGGTTGCGACAAAACATTCAGCTATTATTCAATTCCAAGGGTTGATAGTCTTCTAATTTGTGTTTAGATTGGAAGTACTTGTGTTTGTATTTTTAATTATGTGCCTGGCTTTATGCAGAATGCGTGATAATCGACTTTCGTTGATAATGTATTGCCAATAGGATGCAACGAAGTCAGTTGAGGGAGATGTCGTCCTGGATGTCACGACTTTTTCCAGAACCTGGAGAAAGAAATAATGTCATGGAGGCATTTAAAATGTTCGGTTCAAAGACCAATTCTCCCACAAGCACATTTTATACCGATCTAGACATAACGGACAACAATAAAGCCATTTTACAAGATTTTCACGACGGTCAACATTCCACTGATTCTACCATATTAGAGCGGCAAAGCACTACCAGTGAAGATGGAAATTCTCAAGATTCAGACACAACGATGGTGCAAGAGGAGCACCAATATCACAGACATTCCTTTCACAGAATTGCAAATTTTGGTGGTTTTCCTAGGTTCCAACCATTCGTTATGTCTGCATCTGCTCCATCTGAATGTTTAAATGTTGACACGCACGAAGAAACCACAGAATCATCCTTCATTAAAATGTCGCACAGTGTATTAGAGTATAGAAGTAGCAGGTATATTAAAAACAATGAAAAGTTTCTATAAAAGTTGATCTTTACTCTTTCTTTAATCCTAAAAATATTACAGGTATGTAGCAACCGAGAGAAATACACAACACTATAATGTTGATGCATATGCAGTTAGTGAATCAGAGAGTGAAGAAGAGTCTGAAGAAACACGATCTTCTGAAACAGATTCAGCTATAGTTGCAGATCATATTGATGAAACTATTTCAGAAATAAGTACAATCATTAAAAAGGAAATTAGTAGTCCTGATTCAAAAAAAAAGAAGGCTCGTCAAGTAGCAGAAGAACTTTTAATCACTGAAAAAAAATATGTCAACATTCTTCATCTCATTGATCAAGTATTTCAATTCAGGGTTGATCAAGAAAACAGAGCTCATCCAATGTTTCCACCAGAAACAGTACAACACATGTTTTCTAACATAAAATCAATTTATAAATTTCACAATGATTTCCTGTTACCGCAATTAGAAGAAAGAATGCTCTGCTGGAACTCTAATCCAAGAATTGGAGATATTATGAAAAACTTTGCTCCCTTTCTAAAAATGTATACAGAATATGTAAAAAATTTTGACTATGCTATGAATCTAATTAATACTCTACAGAACAAAGTTCCTAGATTTGCTGCAATAATTGGTGAAATTCAAAAACTTGAAGAATGCGCCAAGTTGTCTCTCCCTCATCACATGTTAAGTCCTATTCAAAGGTTACCAAGATACGAATTGTTACTAAAGGATTACTTGAAAAATTTATCAGAACAAAATCTGGATTATGAGGATACAAAAAGTAAGTTTTTCTTTTATTTTTTTTTCTAAATAATCTCCAATTTAACTTGCATATAAATTCCCTCGTCAATTATAGAAGCTTTGGAGTTGGTATCCACTGCAGCAGATCACACGAACGAAGCCATGAAGAAAATTGATAAATTTAAGAAACTACTGGAGATCCAGGAAAGCATCTATGATGCCACAGATCTAGTCAGTCCAACGCGTGAACTTGTGAGGGAGGGACGAATCGTTAAGATATCTGCGAGAAGTGGTGATCATCAAGAGAGACACATGTTTCTGGTAAGGAATTAATTTAAGTTGTATAAAACGGTTCCGATGAACGCTTATTCCATTTCTAGTTCAGTGACCTGCTACTACTCTGCTCAATAAGACTGATACCAGGCCCTTTGTACCGGCTACGGGCTAAATTTTTGGTAGAGAATTTACAAGTGGTGGAAGGCGATAATTTAGAAACTGCAAACACATTTTATATAAAAGACGAGAATAAAAGCGTCGAACTGTACACACATGCGGCTGCTGAGAAGGCAGCTTGGTTGGACGCTTTGTTTCAATCAATGCAGGAAATAATGAGAAGAAAAGCTAGTTTAAAGACCGGCAATCAGAAAACGTCTTTGGTGAAAGCTGACGACGTTAATAGATGCATGGTCTGCGAAGTCATTTTCTCTGTGATGAAAAGAAAGCACAATTGTCGTGCATGTGGAATCGTAAGTTGACTGTTTCGCAACATTTCCAGTAAATCACGCAAAGAAGCACGAAAAAGCTAACGAAGTAACGGGCGAATGAATTCATTTCAGGTCGTGTGCAATAAATGCTCAAATCAAAAATTGCTCTTCGAAGACAATAAGAACATGAGAGTTTGTAGACTTTGTCACGCGGCTTTAACTCAGCCATTGACCAAATCTCCATCGTCGCCGTCGGGTCCAGTTCCGAGTTTGTTGCAAGTTTCGGCAAACGCCAGCTCTGTATTGTCAGGTTACCTGTTGTTGAAAACCCAGGCGAGCAAGCCCTGGATCAAGCGCTGGTTTGCTCTACACGAAGACTTTGTTTTATATTCCTTCAAGTCTGAAAGCGAGAAGATGGCCATGACGGCAACTCCCATGCCGGGATTCATGGTTACCGAAGGCACGAAGCTGCCTGACGAAGATCCTTTGAACACGAAGGATCGTATCAGAGCTTTCAAAATGCATCACTCTAGGAAGAGCTATTACCTGCAAGCTTCGTCGCAGGAAGAGAAGGACAAGTATGTCGTAAACCAAAGTGTATTCCGAGTACGATGATGAAGGTAACATTCCTATTGACCTAATCAACTTTTACAGATGGATGAACGCATTACAATTGGCTACTAAGGCGGAACTACCTCATTTAACGCAGGCTGAAAATGAAAACGCACAAGAGAGTCAATCTTTAGACCATATATAATGAAGTTTAGTACCTATGTATCAACCAAACTAGCCAATTTTTTACTACCATACTCACGAAAAAGAGATAAAAGCATAGAGCGATGTAAGATAATCGTTAGTAGGTATATTTATATGACGTTAACTTATGTTGATTATATACATTGTTATAGTGAAAAGGAAAAATTTCGAGTCAATAGCGACTACTGCTGCCAAGGCGCTTGTTGTTTTCTAATGTTCTGTTATAGTATATTAAATATATATGTCGTTCAATCGCCACACGCGCTCTGCTGACCATTATTTACAGTCAGAAAATGGATGCTTGACGATTGAGTTGTTTGCTTCGATGCTGATGTGCTAAGTGATCTCCCGTGTATTCGCAATTTTTCCAAATTTTACTGAATAAGTTTGTTGTCGAAACTACGAGAGTTATGGCTTCAAGCATTTTTTGCTCTTGCTTTGACGCTTAAGAATTCATCATCGGGTAATTTGGTCTTGTAAAAATTAAAAGGTCTATGGATACTTGGTGAAATTCCCTTTTAATCGTTGAAAAACGTCCATTTTTGAAGAAAAATAAATCATCGAAAATCGCCTTAAAAATTATAATCGTTCATACAACTTTAAGTTTTTGCAAGATCAAACTGTCGAGCAATCCTTAAAGAACTGAAATTTGCATATCTTAAGTCTAAAATAGCATATCTGTAAATAGCAGGATCGTTATGGATCGATTTCAGCTGGGTTGGAAGAGAATCTAGTATTATAATATTTATGTGAGTATCGCGCATCTCATTATATGTCAAGAAAATTAGTATTATGCAATATGTTTATCGCAATTTATCGATGGCGTTTCTTCATTCTCACGTGCACACCATCCGCTGCAGTTGTAAATACGTTGACAGGATTCAATAGTTTCTCCTTCTCCGACTTGTAAAATAGCGTGTAGTTTTTAATGATCGTGATAACCGCTACCTTTGTTATTAATTGACCGATCCGTAGCCCTAGAAGTTCGTCAATTAAATGTTCGAGAGCACATTTTTTATAATTACAATGAATCAATGTACATTATGCTTAGAAATTTTTTACGATCAATGTTTCCGTTGTAATTTATATATGAAATTTAATACTAACCAACGCAGGACCTAGGTCCAATGCCAAAAGCCAAAGATCCTGATATTTCGTCACTCTTTGTTCTTAGAGGAATAAAGCTTTGTGGGTCCGAAAAGTATTTGGAATCCTGATTTAATCCATTTATCGATACGTATATCGGTGTGTTTTTCTCAACCACTAAGTTAGTGCCTGGAAGCTAAAGGTTTAATAAAAAATTAAGCATTTATAGTTTCATTAAAGTCATCCTGATTTTGTTTTTTTTTTTTTTTTTTTTTTTACTGTATCAATTGCTAGTGTCTTTTATTTACTTTATAATCGGCTATAGGCACTCTGTCTATTACTGGAAGTGGAGGAAACATTCTGAGAGATTCCGTAATAACAGAATCCAGAAAAGGCATTTCGTTGATCATGTCCAACGTTAGATTTTCGTCATTACCGATAACCTTCTCTATTTCCTCGTACAATTGAGATTGAATCTCCGAATGACGAGATAATTGAAAGAGTGTAAATGTAATCGCAGTTGCCGATGCCTCGAATCCAGCAACGTAGAACGCAACTGCCTGAGCCAATAGATTATCATCCTCAAATTCTAGAAAAAAAAGAGGTAACAAAAACATTCACGTTACATCCATATTTCCATTTCGCGCATGAATAACGAAGCAGTTTACATACTGAATTCAGGATTTTGTTCGCCGTTCTTCAATTTCAGTAAGGAATCTATAAGGTCCCCTCGCTGATTCCCGGACTTTTCTCTGGCATTCATGGAGTCCCAAAATATTTCTCTGAAGAAACGTGCCGGCCCAGTCGTGAACGGTTCTATGAAACCCGCTATTTCCGGTACGAAGAACAATATCAGTAAAACGATTCCACGTTTCACGCCGGCGAGAACTTTTTGCCCTGTAAAACAGAATCGACGCCGCCATCTTATTATTTCAGAGAGAGAGAGAGAGAGAGAGAAATTAATTAATAGGAAGAACGAACCAGCTTCCCAAAAAGCAGTATCTTTCTCGTCGAAGGAATTGGTTTTAATGCCAAAAGCCACGGAGGAAATAACATCGGTGGTGTATCTGGAGCAAATGTTCTTCAGCTCCAGTTCCTTCCAGCCATCTTCTTTGTCCGGCGCGTTTTCTATGAATTTCAAAAATGGCTGCCCGCACTCTTGCATCAGTGGTAGCATTTGCTTCAACTTCTGCCCGGTCAAACTGGGAGTCATCTTCTGTCTGATGTATCTCCAGCGAGGTTGATTAGCGCCGAGCAAATTGATCAACCCAATGGAGTCCTTCTCGTTATCGCCACCGAATCTCCGATTCGGCAGGATGTCGAAGTCCTTCACTAGAATCTGCTTTACTAGATCGGGGTCGCGAATCAGCAGCATCGGTTTATGGAAAATGTAAAACCCGATATATTTGTCATCGGGATTTGCGCTCTCGTAAATCTTTTGCAACAGCTGTCCCGGCGGTTGCTTGAAAGTAATCGTGTCCTTGAAATTGCCGAAGATCAAGTGCGTCTTCGGGGTCTTCACGCCGCGCGACCTCCAGTAGGATAATTTATAGTTGGCATAAACGTAAAATAAGCTCAACGATACGGCCACTCCAGTCAGGAAGTATGTTAGAAAATTCGCCAAGGTCAACATTTTCTAATCCACCGCGCCCCGGGGTTCAAGGATGTGTGAACTTAAACGCGCAAATAGCTATTTTTTTTTTTTTATCTATTCCTCGAGTTTCTCTCTGTTTTCCTTCGGTTTTACTGCTATCAATGAAAATAGGTATGCTCTCTCTACTGAATGAACTCGACAAAAGTTGAAATAAGACTGTCATCATTATCAGTTTGATTCTATAATGTTAGATAAAAGCACTTTAAGCTTTGCGCGATGACTTAGAATGATACAGAGAACTTTTCAAGTACAATAGGAAATTATTATTTGTCTTGTCGGAAATTCCAGATAAAAATTCAATTGATGATCGTTCTTGTTTAATCAGTCGTTCATTTCAATATTTATAGGTATACACGATATTCGACATCTATAATATTTATCGCATTTTGCATAAGAAATCAAACGGATTGATTCATTTGTAGTACTTTTTATCGATGATCCAAACTGCGCATGGATGTTGAATGTGAGTGTGTCTCTCTGCTGTAACACACTTATAGTGTTAAATGTTTATTGTATTATACAGGGTGTTCCAAAAATGGCATCTTTTTTTTCTTTTTTTTATCTTTTTAAATGGATGTTCTAGAGGCCAAATGGAATAGAAAATTCTTTTGTCCTTTTCCGTTTTGAATATATTTAATGATAAACTTGCTATACGTTAGACAGAGACGATCAGGTGCTGAAGTGAGATATAGAGCACTGCTATCTTTCTTTAACTATTTTTATCTAATGGTATATTTCTAATTGGTTATCTTGGAAAGGACAAAGGACAAAGAATTTTTTCTATTCCATTGCACATTATTGTAAAAAGGATCCCCTTTTTGGAGATTATAAGGAGATTATATATATATGTTTATAAAGAAATAGATGTGTCATTCTTCTGTAAACAGCACCCAGTATTCATGTGAACACACACACACACGGATCTACTTACGATTACTCGATGTACGTGTAGACCCATGTTACTCAAAGAGATACATTTCATTACCATGACTCGTATTTTTGAGATATGACTCGATGTTATATAGTCTTGTAAATTTACGAGAAAACTCAGAAACTTTCATACATGAGGTTTCTCTGCTGTAATATATTTTAGTAAAATTTTAGGTTAAGTTAGTGGCTTTTATTTAATTCTGCAAAGAGATAAACATGCGGGCGATTGTTGCCATAATTTGTGTGTTTTTGGGCTGCTGCAGTAATGTTGTTTTCCTGGAACTTATGGTTAAGTGAGTATTTTATTTGAAATATTGCATAACCAAGTGATAACTGATAATCCGTGAAGAAATATTATTGATACATTGATTCCACTGGCAAATATCAATAAAATAATCTTCACAAGAGATTGTGTCGATTGCTCATTAATTTTACTTTTAACATATTTCATATAGAGAAGATCCTGGAAGTGGAAATCTTATAACATTTTCTCAATTTGTATTTATTGCATTAGAAGGTTTTCTCTTTACATCAAAATGTGGCACTGTCAAACCAAATATTGGCATAAAAGATTATTTTATTTTAGTTTCAATGTTCTTTATAAGTAACGTTTGCAACAATTATGCATTTGACTTCAATATACCAATGCCTTTACACATGATCTTTAGAGCAGTAAGTGCATCAAATTATTCGTATACGATGAATGTGAGGGAAGTGATTTTTAATCAGAATAATATTTCAGGGATCTTTGATAGCTAATATGATTATGGGTATTATTATTTTAAAGAAGACATATTCATTTAGCAAATATTTATCTGTTCTTATGATTACCTTTGGTATCATAATCTGCACATTTGTTAGTAGTCAAGAAATTAAATCTTTACAAACAAAAGGTTTGGACACTGTCCCAACTACTCCTATGGAGGATTTATTTTGGTGGACTTTAGGTATAGCATTACTCACAATAGCACTATTTGTATCTGCTAGAATGGGAATTTACCAAGAGACATTACATTCTCGTTATGGAAAAAATGCTAGGGAAGCACTTTATTACACAGTATGTTTAAACTCTTATACAAAAAATTCTATCATACTATAACAATCTATTATTAACAATTGTATTTTCAGCACTTACTCCCCTTGCCATTTTTTGTTGTATTAACATCCAGTATTTGGAGTCATTTTTCAATAGCTCTAAGCTCAGAACCAATAATTATTCCAATTCTTGGAATATCAATACCAAAATTAATTGCTTATTTAATTGGAAATATACTGACTCAGTATCCTTTTAATGATGTTAATCATCTTTTAATTAACAGCAGCGTCATCTTACATCCTTATTATCCTTAATCATTTTTATAGATATGTTTGTATAAGTTCTGTATTTATCTTAACTACAGAATGCTCATCACTGGCAGTGACTTTAGTAATAACATTACGTAAATTCTTTTCACTAATCTTTTCAATAATCTATTTTAAGAATCCATTCACATTGTACCATTGGATTGGTACAACACTAGTCTTTTTGGGAACAATTATTTTTACAGAACTTGTATCAAAAACTGTACAAAGTTTCCAACCAACCAAAATTGATAAGAAAGTGCAATGAATTGCAACTTTTTGTGTGCAAAATTTTATTAAGGCAGCTTATTTTTGTATATATTTAGAATGCTTGTAAATGACTATACATGATTTTTAAGTGTATTAAATTGCAAAGTTTTTATGCAATCCACCATCCTCTTAAATGTACCAATAAATAAAAATATTGAATCTTTTTAACACTCAGAGGGGATGAAAGGTTATCAATCAAATAAATCTAATTAAATTTCAGAATTCAGAACACAAGTATATTTTTTTATATTTGTACAATAAATACATTTTTTTTCTATCTAGCAACAATTTCATTTGAGTATAACATTAAATTCTAATGTTTACGATATTTCATGTCAGCCCGTATTGGTTTAGCGATCGAAAAATTAACCGGAAATTAAGTGATCTCATTCCGTACATCGAGACCTTATCCATATTCTATCTTGGTTTTTGTTTTTTTTTTTTTCGCGAGTAACTCTTAAATTGAATTAAACACCATACTCAATAGTGGTATAAACGTACAAAAATGTAAGAAAATAACACTAAAATTTAAAAAATATTAATTCTTTACTAACGATCACTAACTAAAATAGCTAAATTTATAAAAAAAAATATATATTTTTTTTATGCAATCCTAATAACAATATTATCGAAACAAACAAAATTAAGACTTTACAAAGAAAAACTCTATCAACTACTATTCCATGCAAAGTCATATAAAATTCACCTAATATTTCTAGTATCAATACGATATTTATGGCGTCATTGTATAAACAATAAATATTAAGGCGTTCGCACAACATCAGGTGAGAACAACCAAAGTTACTGGATTTCATTGCAATTTTAGATTGGTCACAGATAATTTAAGGCTTCGCTGAAAAGTTATCACCCTTGATTAAAGACATGTCATTATTT
Source organism: Sclerodermus sp. 'alternatusi' (assembly GCA_037305995.1). Taxonomy (NCBI): domain Eukaryota; kingdom Metazoa; phylum Arthropoda; class Insecta; order Hymenoptera; family Bethylidae; genus Sclerodermus; species Sclerodermus sp. 'alternatusi'. The sequence continues at coordinate 7,408,980 of CM074547.1, read as the reverse complement.
AGGATATATTTGCAACTTCCGATCATCTAAAAGCAAAATTTTAACACTTGCACTAAATTGAACAATTCTTCAAGTGATCAGAATGAAATAATTATTTGAAGTACAGACACGAAGAAGCAGCATCCCGTAATATCAAAATTCGAGATTAGGCGACTTCGTGCGATTAAGAAATAGTTAAAATGCATGCTCGGGTTTTTCAACGACTTTGAAAATATTGGATAATTCGTCAACTAGAGTCTCGTATCTATAGGCCACTCTGATATCTGGTACATTAGTACGAGTAATATCATTTCCAGCTACTCCTTCCTTTGTATAATTAGGTCCTAGCCAATACTGCTTACTCTGTAAGAGAAGAAATTATTGAAGTAGAAGCTAATAAGAGTGATTAAGATTTGACCGCAACGTTTACATACTTTATGGGGAAAACCACTCATAAGAACTGAATTTCTAGCAAGCTCACACATATCGCATGAACTGAGTTTCCAGACTTGAGCTGCAATACTGTATTCCTCCATCAAAGGTTCCTAGAGAGACAGAGACATCGTGTTCCAATGAAAAAGAAAAAAGAAAGCAATTTTCTCCTCAGTCTGACAATTCCCTAATAATCGTACCTTGGTAAAGTGAAATTGGAGAGGGTCATCGGTGGATAAACTGACGCACAGTCCTCTTGCTAAATACTCTGGCAAAGGATTCCGATGATAATTTAAGAAAAGTGAATTATTACTGAGAGGCGACATGGCAATACCAATTTGAGCCAAGTAATAAAGGTACTGTAGCACAGGTACTTTTCTTAGCAGAAGACCATGAGAAATATTCTCTGCCATCATATACCCGCAAACTAAATGTTGAATTGGTCCAGCTTCACCGCAATGAGGTCTCAGTACAAAAGTGTTTAGACCTTGGTCCCTAAAATAAAAACGCATTTTTGCGATCTTGAGCGTTTCTACAGTTTTCCGGGAACTGATGCTTAGAGAGTGAAACTTATATGAAGAAGGAGGAAAAGGGAGAGAAAGCAGAAACTTACGCTCTGAAGTGATTCAACACAGTCATATTAGCATAGGTGTAATATTGATAATATCCATATGGAGGATTTTCAATGTCGTCCCAGTCAGCAGGTGGATAAACGTCCTTGTCAAACAGAGGATTTTCAGGTTTGCTCTCGTCGTCCACAGAATCAAATCCTATCACATGCCGCAGAAACTTGTGCAGCTCAGGATGTGAATTAGGGTCATTTGTCACTTCGAAGAGTGGTAAGAAAATGTTATTCAAAATCTCTTGGAAATTGGACATGAGCTTGTTCAGCTTGAAAATATCATAGAGCCTAGGAATTTGGATGAGCCAACGAACGTTGTCTGAATAAACGTCACCCTGTATCGCCCACTTGGCAAGCTTATCCCACTCTTCAGGACCCTTCCCATAGATTGACAATCGCAGCTCAGCATTCTGGTACTTGGACTCCTCGAGGTCACTGGCAACCTCTTTGATTATTCTAGCAAAGAATTGCCCATTGATGTAGTTGTCAGTTTTGAGAAATACTTCCCTCAAGCGACTCTCCCCAATGGGGTTGTACTTGGCATTGAACTTATCAAACCTATGGAAAGTGTTTCTGTCGGCATGCACGTCTAGCATATCAACGCTCAGGTCATAAGTGGTAAGGTTCATCGACTGGAATACCTCCCGAAGGGTCATGGTCTCCCCACTCTTGGAACACGTGACAACTTCATCCGCATGGTTCTTCAGGGTCTTTTTGATGAATCTAAGCAAATGTTTTTGATTCATGCAGGAGGCAGCATGGATGTGAGTGTCTACTTTTCTAATATTGTAGAAGTCTCTGTGGGGAACAGCCTTTTGGCTAGCCAGTTCTCGGAGCTCGTTTAGCAGCACGTGCAGTTGGTACTTGGACGAGAGGTAACTCAATCTTCTGTAGCAGAAAGACTTGAGAGGTCCATCGGCTATCATAGTGCAAAGTAGGTTCATATCCCTAACGAAGGTTGCTAGATCAGGATAAGAATAAGGGATGGGCTTTTCTGCTTCATAATCTTCCGGAGTCGCGAAGATATTGAATACTCCCTGAACTGGAGCGATTTTGTAGTTCTTTGCCTCCGGAAATTCGCATTCCCAAGGATCCCCTCTGGAAGCTGGTGCGTGTACTGGATGGTCTGGAATACAATTAGGGGATTCGCGTTAAACTGGTGAATCAACGAAGAAATTGCTGGATGTTTTCAAGGACTTTCAAGGAAATGGAAATAAAGAGTTGGTGGAACCTGTCAAGGGAGTATTTCTTTGACGAGGGCATCGATTTTTGCGTCGGATTTAACGTAAGGAGTGATGAAAGCTTCTTGCTTGATGTCTTTATGAGGAAGACAGAGAGGAAAGGTTACGTAGTAAAATCTAGGGAGATTTTCTCTGGTCCTGCTATCCATCCACCACGGACAATGCATACCTTCTATGGCCTTACGATCATCGTGTTTAACCTCATCATCGCTGTTATGCGGCCTTTTGTCGATGCTACGTAAAAATCGAGACGTAATGGTAGGAAAACTCTGCCTAGAATTATTCATGTACTTCTCGCGAATGGCCAAGGCCTGAACCAGCAACTGCGAGGCTTGCTGGAGATCCTCCAGTGGTACCTGTGCGTAACATGTTTTTCAAGGTCACTCGAATTTCAAAGCTATCCTGCCTCAATTAGATTATGACGATCTTGTTAAAATTCCCCAAGCCACCCCCCGCCCCCAGGGTCATCGAGATATACCACAGCGAAGACTCGAGACAGTCCTCCATAAAGAGAAGCATCCCAAGGTCACGATGTTTTCTTCACACTCACTCTCGACTGTCGCAAACTTGCCATTCTCGATGGTCAAACTGTCCCAGGGTTATCCAAATATGGCGGAGAACGCCTTAAATACTTTATTAGTGCCCAAGGACGATTCTTAGAAATTTTCCCCGAGAGCTAGGGTAATTTGAGGCGGGGGGGGGAGGGGCTTAAAAGGGTTTCTTGCTTTAAGACTGCACGAACAGGGTTTCTTATCGTGTAAAATCTCCAAAGAGACGAGCTACACGTAACACTCTTGCTCGTCTGCCAATATACGAGAATTTATGAGTTCTACTTAAAGACTTTGCTCGGTCAAAGCCAAGCGCGCATAATCATCCGATACAATTAAATTAAGTTGGACTTGGAAGTTTCCTGTGACAATTTTTAGGGGTGCCCTTGGAACTCACTCCGGATGTATCTTCCCCGGAAATGGAGACTCGCTGGAAGTGCGGTACAAAGTCATTTTCCTCCAAGCGAAATGGATGGTCAAGGTCATCTGGAATTCCTGGACCCAATGATGGCTCGTAGTGACTGCGACGCTCTTCCAAATCCTTCGCGGCCCTAAAAATAATCGACGAATTTTCACTTCATCATTTGTCGTCGTGCGAATCATTTTTTTTGGATCTTCGTTTCGATCCTCCTTCACCCCAACCTCCCCCCACCCTCCTCCCCTAACCTTCCACCTGGTCCTTACGTCGTTTCACTTTAAAGTATTACATGAAGAAGTATGAGTGACGATCAACGAGCAAAACGACCACTTGAATTTTTTCGTGGACTTTTCATGACGATGATGATTGGGGGGATGAGAAATTAATATGTGGTGGTGGGTAAGTTTACCTTAGAAGAATTCTATTATCCCTCAGCCACCGTTTCGAATCGATCGCGCCGGCGAACATGATAATTTCATCTATCTCGTTAATGATCTCTCCTCTTAGCCCTTTCCGCGATACGTGGAGAATCTCGCGTGGAAAGTTTCTGCGTTCATTTTTCAAGCCCAAGATATTTGTCCAGCATGTTTGTTGAATTCGACTAGTCGTGCTTTACCGGATTTCTTTCAGGTGGGTAAGTTTCAATAGGTATCGTGAACGTATTGAATGTTTCCTTCAGGCTCTTAAGAAAATATGAGAATTTTCGAATCTTTCTTCAACATATGGATTTTTTGTAGTCAGCGGTCACGGAAGTTTCCACGATCGTCCCGATTAGTCGGGTGGAATTTCCGATAAGATCCTCAGGGAGTAAGTTCGCGTTTTAACAAGACGCAGTAACGATTACTCGACACCTCCAAGTCACACATATACACATACGCATAATTACATGATATACATATACATATATATATATATATATATAATAGTTAAAAACTAGAAACTAATGAAATTTTGAAAAGTTAGTCAAAAATTTAACGCAGCGCCAGGCAAAAAAGAATTAGGTTGATTCGTATAAAAACTATTTTTTTTTTTTTTATTTTTATTTCTTACAATGATAATCTTTCGAAAGCAGACTAAGCTGGTCTTTGGTCTTTATATTTAGTACCACCGACACAATTATTGGAAAACAAAAAGGTAATGTCGAGTGAAAATAGGATCTTAACTCAGGAGGCGTTTTAACCTGATTAAACTCTCCTGTAACAACAAAGCCAGTTCACTACGATCATCACAAATAGCGTTCACAAATTCATCGTTCTACGCACTCCGAAGATTTCCATTTTTTCCAATGACTCTGCGATATTCGCTATTATTATCGCTAAATTCTTTATCCTAATTACGGTAGTGACGATTAAAGTTAAGTTTCATCAAACCGCAATAACCACTAACGGGAGTAATCGTCTACTTATTTGCTACAATCAAGTCTCGTTTCTTGACAAACTTATTAACGAACTTTCTGAAGAACGATAAGAACCTGATGAAATAAAAGGTGAAAAAAAGGAGAATAAGAAAACAGTATCGAGGAAAGAAACTTGGTACCGTTAAATGGCCATTTCGAGCAATGGGGTTTTCATTCACTTGAAACGACCATGTCGCGGTCCCGCAAGTTTCTCGCAATGTTTTTCTTACGGTAAATAATACGTTTTAGTTTCGTTCGTCGCATACGAGGAATTATTGGAATTTCTTCGAGTTTAGGGGGTGCGCGAGAAAAGTTTCCGACAGGTAATCGAAGTATTTGCGTTGGAAGGTTACACGCGTGCAAGTTCCCTCGAAACCGGAAGTGGTGGAGGAGCACCACATCTACTCGCGGCGCCGTTTGCGGCAACACTGGCGCATTTCTCGCGGAAAGCCGCACCATTTTTCACGATCCGCGCACTCCCCGGTGTCGTCACTACGTCCCAATGTCCACGCTTGGCATGACCGACTCTTCGACTACTGCAACTTCCGGGCAAGCACGATAAGTCTTCGCGGACAAAACGCATCGAAGTTAGCAAACCAAAGGAAAATCTGCAAAAATCCACATCGAGGACAGTTCCTTTGACTTTTCCCGTGAAAGGAAGCAGGGCTGAGGAGCTAAGTGAATCCTTCGTTTCTCAATTTGTCGTATATTTACTCAGCTTAGCCAATCGGTCATCATTAAAAGGGGAAACTAAAATTACCCGGTAATTTTCTCAACGATCTCCTCTGTGAATGGCTTTTAATTTTATTAGCGCTGTACTCGAATAATAAATGGATGGAACAGTGCATTAGAAGTAGTCTGTAATCGTCAACATAATTTGCCGTGCGCGAGGAAGTGGGAAAAAAAAAAGTAGAAACCAGCGAGTAGGTTTGAAATCGATTATCGTACGCTTCTCTTTCCAATGAAAGCAATCTTCCGAGAAGGTGCATTCATTATTCCCGAGGAACCTCGTGTTTACCAACGACTTTTAATTTTATACTATAATAACGAGCAATTAGCATAGAGGTTACTACTGGAATCACTTACTTGACTGTAAGCTGCCTTTGAATGAGCAATTTCTTTTCAATCTGCTCGATCGGAAATTGCGGGACCTCGTAGGGCGCGGAAATCTCATTTGGTAGCTCCTGAGGCGCGAGCCTCAAAGAACCGGAAGTATTGGTAGCAGTACCGCCAGCTTCGAGGCCGAAAACGGGACTTTCGCTTCCTGAAACAAAACCACCAAAAGCTGCGTCAGGGAGTCCGTCGTCTTGCGTCGGATTACGAGTTTTCTCGGTTTCTCTTCGTTATTTATCAGATAAACGCGAGAAATACCGTGGTTGGGGGGAGCGGGAGAGACCCTACCAACGGGGGCGAGAACTGTGAAACTTTGTCAAAATTACCCGAGTCTTTTGCCTGTCCGGTATTCCGCAGCCATTCGGTGACGGAATCACGTTTGTGTCCATTGAACAAGTCATTTTCCTTTCCCAAGACCATTGTTCGAATAATCGCATGTGCCTGGAAATGTTTTCGGATGCGCTCAGTTTATGCGCAGTTATGCGCAACTTTCTTCGTGTAAACAAATTAAGCAAAGAGAGAAATTTCCTTTGTTATAGCGAGTACTTTTAATCGAACGAACGAATTCCAAGAAATTTGAACGCTAGCGTCGAAGCGTTGACGAGGAAAAAAAAAAAAAAAAAAAGATAGGAAAAAGATATAAAAACGCATCGACTCGAGATAGGTTATATTTCTTGACGATTCCAAAAAACTTGAAGCCAAGCTCGAGCGATGAATCATCCAAAGAACTTGAATCTGAATAGATCCGAGGAATTCTATTCAACGTGAGAACGCAGTTCGACCCTCGACCATCGTCGTAGATTCGCAAAGCTGCCGAGCCTATTAATAGATTGAACCGAAAGCAATGGCGTAAGACCATAAGACGCACATCGCATCTCTGTTTCTATCCGTAAAAAGCACTAATTTCGTTCCCCCACCAATTTCTTCATTCCACCCCACCCGTTTCGTTTCACTCCTCGGCTCTATTATCCCACAGTTATCTTCGTCTTCTCTTTGGCCTCTCGCTACTGTTCGACGAATTTTTTTTCTTCAAATATTTTCGATAAAGCTAAGCGAGTGCGCGATAAGAACTCGAAGCATCAAGAAACTCTTACGAAAACCTTCGGTCTCTCCGGTGGAAAACAATTTCAACACGCTCTCCTCCGTATGCAGTTGCATTATACTCCCGAGAAAAGTGCAGCTGTGCTACTGGCCTTGTTAAGTATTTACTGAAATTGCTTATAATACGCCGAGGAATGATACGGAGGAGATAATACATGGAATAATTAAAAGAATTGAAGTTCTCGTCCCAAAGCACGAGTACCTAAAAATTTATATCACAAAGGATTCATCCGGATCAACTTGAAATTCATGCGTCTCGTTCATTCGTTCCAATAGAAATGGACAAACTCGAGCCAAAGATCTAGCTTATGCGATATTAAGAGATAAAGTGATAGCTTGGTGTTATTACAAGGGTCTCCAAATGATCCAATTTTTCCACTGGTCAGTTTCTGTAATCGATCACTACCAATCGGTGAATTTCAATCGGTTTCGCTCGTGGAACCTTACGACAGAGCAATCGAATTATCGTCACCCTGATATACCAACACGTATATTAATCTGATAACGCGCGATGTAATGTAATGTAACGTAATTCGAGCGCTGGCGTGGTACAAATAAAACCCAAGTACACGTGAATAATCCAGAGTCTCTTAAAAGTTCTACGGTTCTCTATTTATCGTTTATTCGGACTCTCGGGATAAAAAGTTTCCTCGCTATTCGAATTAAGGTCTTGACCAAGACACATTCGCCGCGAATTTCAAAAATGCAAAACAAGCACAAACACTCAGGGGGCACTGACCATGTCGACTGACCACAGCTGCCAAACAAATTGCTCGTAGCGTGGACGTGGAACTAAATATCCACAGATGGCACTCCTATCGCCCATAATATAAATACTAATGCGGAATCTAGTCGCAGCAGACCAAAATAGATTGTAAATAAATGCACTACTCTCCTTACCTATTAATCAATAGTGGAAAACCCTGCTTTGATCGAGGCAATTAATTTTTGTTAACGTTGATCCAAGTTCATTAGAAATCCATTGATACGCGAAATTAACCCGATATATCCTCTAAATTAGATCTATCTCAATCCTATCTGACTCGTCGACTTGGAACGTATCGATTCGAGTACTTTCCTCGAACGCTTTTTCACAGTATCCATCCGATTCTTGCCTCACGACCATAAAAATACTTCCCTCCGCGCGCGTGAGAACGTTTATTTTCAACGCAAGCCTATATAATTAGTGCCTATTTACGCGGATATGTTCATCTCGTTGCGCAATGGCCCTAAAGAGGATGCCAAGTACTCGAGAAAAATATTCAATAAATTCAGGAAATAATATCTAAGCGAATATTTGAGATTCTCAACGCGTTGATAAGGTATCGCTCTTGACATTGCAGTTTATTTGATCGACTAAGCAATCAGGTGCTTTGTTTAAAGCCACTTATGCAATGTTTCAATATGCATAGGACCATTTGCAGTCGCCCATGACGCAGGATGGCGCTCAATGACGTTTCCATTAAATGCCGACGGACTCTCCAGGCTAATATTGCTCCGAAAAACAAATAAACAGTCTTATCGTACGCTTTGCGTGCAACATTGTCATTAATTCCTTCTGACGTATTAAACTTGGCAGATTAAATTGATTAAGACCAAAACTCTTTATCTTGGCCTCCATCCAGTATAATTAAAAGTATTATTCACTGTCTGATTAGACAGTGTGTTAACAATGGCGATAATAAATGTCTTACGACTTCAGATGGCATTTAACATGTTTATTTTGACCGAGCTCGTTAGTTCAGGTTAGTTTTTAGTGCAAATCAGTAAGTACTTTCTACTACATTCTAATTTTGTTCTCTGGTAATTACCTTCATCGTCTGGGTCGATGAAAAAGTTTATAGGAATCCGAAGACCGAGAAAGGTATCAGAATTTGCTGGAGTTACCCCTCTGCTTGACATTATGAAAGCTTTTTCCAAAATAAGGTCTCTTAGTTAATTAATCTTTTGAAATATCACATTTATTTTTTCGCGTAGTCATTAAATAGCCTGATGAACAATGGTAATCCAGAATTCATAGGCTGCTGTGTTAAAAGGGACTTACACCGTTGCCTTGGAAGATGATCAGCGGACGAGGCTAGAGTTAAGTATGATTTTGATAACAATCGATTATTGTTAGCATCCGCAATTACTAAATTATGTAGTTTTAAAGATTTTCCACTATTAGTAGATTCTTTGGATAATGTCATTCAGGGATCGTTACGACTATTGGAAAATTGGTAATTACTGATGATTACTCGGAAACGGTGAATTACGCAGTTACCGGGATTTGCACTGTTTCTGGATTGTTCAGTTGCTTATCCGTTGAACATTCGCCGAGGTAGAACTCGATAGTCGAACGGCGTTTTGCACACTGACGTTAGTTGGCCTTACTTCGCGTTATGCTTTGACGAACATGATGCGACATATTTTGTTAATCTTGTGCCAATGCCTGTCTCAAAGTGTCTCAGTATTGTCAATGTCTACGAAAATCTCTCGGTAATCCTTTGCAGTGGACAAAATTCGACTAATCCATAAATACTAATTAGTTCAACAGAGTAAAATACTTGAACTTGGAGCAAAAAAGAGAATTGATGAACACGTAGCGAACACGTTGAGACGAAACACAAGACTGACAGCGTACTGAAAATGGATCAGTTTTCTTATTTCTATTCGCGTACTTGATGGTCCGCGTGGAACCGACTAGCGACTCGAAAACGAATGGACTGATTTGTTTAATGGATTTCTATTCGCGTGCTCCGGTTATACTTTAGCTATAGCCACGAGAAATTGTAACTTTGTGCATTGATAGCTATTAAGAGAGAGAGATTCGTGACTAATTCAGATCAATTCCAGTCGGGGTATAATCAACCCAAAACGGGGACTATACTCTTTTAGTTTCCGGTATAGGTTTGCAACTGGGAATCCCAATTAACTATTTCCTAAAATTATTGAAAACATCCGGTATGGTCTAATGGGGAGGAATACAAAAAGCGGACAAGATAAAAGAAAAGGATGGATTAATTTTCCTTAATTGTATAATCCTTCGCGATTTAAGGGCTTAATTTTCGATTGCTACAATGGTCTTGGAAAGTAAACAAAGCACTAAGTTTGATTGCGAAATATTGCTTACTATTGCGGGGACCGGCATTATTAGTCGGCGTCGTTGAACTATCAGCGTCACCCTCACCATCCAACTCGTAGTAAAGTCTAGCAGCATCCCCATTCACATCTTTTATCCCATTCACAGCGACGAGCTCCTCCATGTTTCTGCGACAGCAAAGAATATTGTCCAGCGGACGACTTTTTTCAATAATACAAAAGAAGTGTACCGCTCACAAGCGAAATAAAATGAGTAACGTGCAAATATATTACCAATCGTTGAAAGAAAATTAATAGAACTGAATAATCCAATGATACGTCTCACAGCTGATACTTATCCTTCTATCAATTGGCTCAAAAATTGAGAGAGATCGAAAGTATTATTAAATATCAATGCCACTTACGCGATTGAACGAATACTCGTTAAAGTTTCATGAGTCAACTGAAAATCAAATATCCAAATTCCAAAATGAAAAAGAGAACGTTGCGTCTCTCTCAAAGAAACGTGTAGAAGTGTATTAATTCTCAAGAAAGAATATACTGTGTGAAATTCAACCGTGGTGCGATCGTGCTATGAATCATTTTCCAGAAACAGCGCTATTTATCCTATAGCGCAATATTCGTAGCAGCTTATTTATCTTTCCTGTAATTCTATATCTTTCTTCGATTCTCGGTATAAACGAGGAGAGCGACACATCGAAAGTACGGTAATCCGAATCCCCGTTAATAACTGCACGTGCGCACGCGATATAACGTGTAGAAGTGTGAACGTGTGCACGAATACAGCGCACGTGTGAACGCAAATCGCAGTTAATCAATATCCAAACTAAAAAACTAAATCGTTTCCTCCCTTTGACAAATATGCTCTAAAAATAACGTCTAAAAGCTTCAGCGATTTAACCTCCATTAAATTTCATTTCATTGGATTAACCCGAACCCTAATATTTATAGAGCTATCGGGTTACGGCATATCTATAAAAAAAAAAAAGAAGAGTCTTGCACAAATTTATCCAGCAAATCTACAGGGTGACTTTATACTCTGTCGAGACGCATGTGTAGAGCGAGCGGAGTTTTTGCAAATGTCGCGAAGAGACTTCTAGAAAAAACTTACTTTTCGCAAAGAAAACGAGAAGACGCTGTTGTTGCTGTTGCTGTTGCCGCTGATCGACGTAAAGAGATTTCCCTGGAATCTTTCTAGACGAATGATGCGTTTTCAAGATGCGTTCCTTGACCTTGGTCGTCGGGTGCCTCTCGTCATTCGACAACGAAACCTAAATTTTAAAAAGTTGGACGCTCAACCATTCAATTCGGCTGGTGATAACGACTCGCGAGTCGCACCTTCCCCACGGGCAATTTCGCGAGCTGGAGGAAATTCAAGGACGCGAACCTTGCTCGTGCCCTGATATTTCCTTCCTCGCGAGAATCGAGTTGAAAGCAAGAGAAAGTTGAATTAGCACAAGAGTCTCTTTTCCTACAAATCTCTTCAGCGTGAGAGAACTTACACAAAAGCTGACGAGGATGACCGGAGAAGTTGCTGTTGTTATCGTTCTTGTTGCTGACGCTGTTTTGCTGATGATGATATTGATGACAGAGTCGCTGCTGCTGCTGCTGCTGCTGCTGCTGCTACTACTGTCAATTCTGACTGGAACTCAGGCGCGCGAAGATGGAGTTCCTTTTCTCGGAAATGGTTTTCCACAGAATGTCCAAGCTATCGATTCACACTAGACAGAAAGGATGAGACATGAGTAATTTTACATGGGGATCGACGAGATCTCGCTAGTCATAACCTCACTTTGAGGATGCAAACTTTTATCAGAGCGAGGAGATTCGTCTGTAACATCCGCGTCGGACAACCGGAGAACAGACACTGACACAACAGGATACCCCCGGGGTACGTTGAAACGTGCTACTGTGACTTGTGAATATCGTCACCCCGGTCACACAATGCGTAAAACCAGGGCCGTATCAAAATTCCAGGCGCCCGCCATCTTGCGCTTTATCAATCACGCACCAGCGACAATCTCTCGGGGAACGGACTTCATAGGAATTTCTAGAAACGGACATAGACCACCCTGTGGCTACGTTCCTTTATGCGGCAGCATTATCGAGGATAGTGTCTTGGAAAACTTTGAGATATCGTTATCATCGATTAAATCCTCGCGGATGAGATGGAGGAGCGTGCAATACGCTTAAATCCCTCGATTGCACATTACTAAATAATCGAGTGTTTATAATATATATGCTTGAACGCTATTGACGCGTAATAGCGCATTTTTTATATAGCTGTGTATGCATCTGCGTACATCATGTACGTTCGTACTCGCGTACTACTCTACATCAACGATACAAAAAACATCGAGAGAATGTGTTGTTGTACATTTTTAAAAAATGATTAATTGCACAAATAATTGCGGAATAATAACTTTTATAAATAGTAAATACAGTATTAAACGAATACATTTTTTTTTTATGACAATAAATACTAAACTTATGATTTAAGAGAATATAATTCCTTCTGTGGGAAGGATTTTAAATAATTTTGATTTTTAACAAAAGCATATCGTTTCAAGCAGATTATGCGAATCAAGAGACGAAGCACGAGATTGTTACAAATGATTTCAAAACAAAATTAGAAATCTTTCAAATAAATAATCGTAAGTTTTTCTTTAGTTGCTTTATTGTTATATGTCATATAATAGTTTTATATCATATCGCAGTTATTATAAATCAAATTTGAAAATAGGCTTTAAATTATAACAATACATCTTATAGGATAATTGAAGCGCTCTCTGGAATATATATCAAAAGCTCTTTGAAATATTCCACGAGCTCAAATGAGAAATGATATGGGGATCGTTTCAATTACATCGTAACATTGCTATGTATTGAACACTTACCAAAATCCCCGCGAAGAAACATTTCCAAAAATCGTTCAATTAAAATGAACTTTTCATATCGAATATACTTATAATAATCAGTATATCATACTAGTCCAGCCGAGATAGCAGGTGACGTGTTTCTATTTTTTTCTCCTATAGTTATATGTTCTTGTAATAATAACCATAATATAATAATAAACATTATTACCACCACAGCAATAATAGTATTATAATAGCACTGTCGTTAGGGACGCATAATTATATTTTACGTGTTGGCGACCCACTACCGTATTAACAATGAACAGTATTCATTGATCTGAATAGGATTCGGTATACATAATTATAATAATGTATCAATAGTACAGTGTATCGATCCAATCGTGCTAACCTTTTTAATGCTTACATAGATTCGATTTCGAGAGCCTGGTCATTCACGCGTAATGGTTCATAAAAATTTGTAACTACAAATATTCGTACAGTAATCTGCATTCGTTCGTTCGTTCAATCGATCGATCTGCACACAATTATTACGTAGTATATCGGTTGGTTGTTGTTTGTGATTGATGTAACAATAATATAAAATGAATTAGCAGTTTCTAAAGAGGAGGTCTGTCTCTCCTCTTATAAGAATTTTTTAAACATTACATGCTCGCAGTAACTCCTCATTCATTTCATCGGTGAGTAGTCACTTAAAATCCTGCATTTATAAAACTAACATATTCATTAACTTCATGCGCGCACAGATATTTTACTATTAATCGTAGCAGCAATATATCCATACAACTGCTAGAATCTATGTAACGAGTGCTTCACTTTATGCATTCTAGTAATTTAATTAGTTTTAATTTGTGACGCGACAAAGATAATACGAAAAAGATCATTATTGTGTGACTCCAGAAGACAATTGAAATTAAAATTTTAGCACAAAAGTGATTATAATAAAGCTATAATGCAAGAAAGTGCAATAAGTGGAAGATATAACATGTATATAAATTCATCTGTCATTAATTTAAATAGTATTACTTTATTTACTCATCGAAATATATAGCTACGTTCTGCGGAATTGCATTCGAAATTTCAACTTAATCATTAATCATTTTTATTATATTCTCAAACCCATGTTATTCTTATAGTATATATAATATATAGCAGCAAGTAGGAGATACAACTAATTTTTTATATGCCTCTTAATAAAACAATCTTCAAAAAAGGGAATAAAGAAATAAAGATATTTAATTACAACCTGATGAAAGAGTTGGTCATTTCTGATAAGTCTTTGTATCATATGTCGCTACTACACAAGCCCAGTGCCGTGACATCATTCTATATGTGCATTTACTGTGATAAAACCTGGTAAGTATTAATAAGATGTTCAGATTTTAGATAGGCAGATCATTCACGTGACAAATAATAGTCACAATAATTAGTATCGTAATCAACAATAATTGATTAAAACGATACACAATAACGATGCATAATGGGCCAAAGAATGATTATTCATCTTCAGTTTGCTCAATAGTATGCTCACACATCGTTCGTGGCGATTACGAATATTCAATGGTTATAATAGAGAATAGCAATAAGTAGCAATAAGGATTTATCATTTAATCGCCTAGCATGACAAGTTATATTCAATCTGCTTTAATGAATATAATTAGGTAGTAATATAATTTTATGTGCCTAGAAACGACAATGCCAGTTTCACCTATTACTACTTTAAAAACCCAGGTAATTTTCTTTTCAATTGGGCGAATTTTTAATGCGTCCATTTGTTGTTCCATCCCTGAAACAAAAGTAAAACTTAACGATAACTACAAAAATCATTATAAATGATAAACACATATACGATACACCATAAAATTGGTAAAAACGAAATGACATGCTTAGATTATTGTACAATACAATATACATACTGGATGCTGTTTATCTTCCGGCATACCCCACGCAGGACCACCGTCTATCTTTGTCGGTTCATTTGGAGGAATTTCAGCTAATCCTGGTGTACCAAATTGTCCTGGTAATAATGCTAATCCAGGTATCATTGATAGAGCTGCTGCATTACCATTAGGAAATGGTTGTTGAGCATCAACATGACCCTGATTAAAATAAGAATTACGTTGAGTTGCACATTAAATTAATTAACATTAATTTTTAATCACATAATATTGTACAGGTAAATATAACAGAATAAAATATTATATTCTCTTTTAAAATATTCATACCTGGAAGGTAGGTTCCATCATTTGGTGAAGATCAGCATCGACATTGGAAATACGATTGTACGCGGCATTAGAACGGAAAATTTGGTGCCTGTCTATTCCCGGAGCTAAGCCAGCCCACGATCCTACTAATTTCTCATTGTTTAGCATCCAATTGATAGAATCAGCATCCCCACCGGGGCCCATTCCTGTATTATAGTTTTTCCACGCCCTTTCTGTACCAATTGGTCGTGGCACTACTTTACGATCTTCCATTTTTAATTGATTAATATCTTGAGCAACTTGTGCCGGCGATGATGGTGACACGGTTGGTGATCCACCATTTTCTATACTTGAAATTAAGTCCATATTTCCAGGTTGTCCCGTCATATTAGCTAAATGATTTGTGAAGCTAATTTGACCCATCATTGGGTCTTGATGCGGAGAATAATTATTATGGGGCGGTGGTGCGAAGGGCCAACGAGTTTGACCATTTGCAGAAATCGTTGAATTTGGTGCGATACGAGAAGGTGCTTGATACTTTCCTAATGGAAAATTACCTAGCATGGGCAAGTTGTTAGATTGCATAGCAGTAGGCGGTGGCGCCGGTACTGCAGCAAACATATTAGGATGAATTCCAGAATTTCCTGCGTTGAACATGGTCACTTGCGGTTTGTTATTCAGATGTAAAGAACTTGAAAAATCAGGTGCTCGTGGATTCAATCTAGACATGCTCACAGTAGTATTTACAGAAGCTGATTGGGGTATTGTTTGAGCGAAATTTTGCATATGAGGATGAAAAGGTAACATAGGATGTCCTCCTGGCTGTCCTTCATTCGGAACCATCTTCAGAAGATTTGAATTAGCATTTGAATGTTCGTACGTGCTGTTATTAGCTTTGAAGATATTAACATCCAATACTGGTTGTGACGTGCTGGATATAACGTGTTGTGGTTGATGCGTTGAGGCATTTCTTGATGCTATGTCGCTTTGAAATACTGGTCTATTGAATTGTGTTAAAGTATTTCCCATTTCAATATTCTGCTGCAGTATTACGGGTCTAGCTACTGCTAGACTTCCAGGTGGTTTATTTTGAATCGGGTGATCATTATAGTTTGATGTAGATTGGAATTGAGGCGGTTGAATTGGATTATGAACAGAAGATGGTGACATTCCACTACCAATAGTACTACCCGGTGCACTGTTAGTTCCGCTTGATTTGCTTGAAACTGGAGAACACATTGCTGTCCCTCTATATCCAGGAGCCTTAGATGCATCTACCTGCAATAACAAAAGACATTATTTCATATTCAATGATAAAAGACGTAAAATGCATATACATAGTGTAACAATAATCCCCTTTGAAATTTTATGGGGTCATAGGGGGGATGATTCTCAAATAATTTTTTATTTACGACTTTTTTATTTCAACCTTAGTTTTCAAGATATTCAATGACAAAAATGCTGTTAGTCAGACAGAGACAATCAGTTGATCGAAGTAAGAGAAAGTTAGATCGTTTCATTTCAACTAATTGACTGTCTCTGTCTAGCTAATAGCATCTTAATTGTTAAATATTATGAAAATCAAGTTTCAGATCGAAAAGTAAACAATGAAAAATATCCTTAGAATCATTTCTTCTAAAACCCCTTAAAATATCGAAAAGGATCATCATTATACCCTGTATCAATATGAAAATAAAAGAAATTGTATAAATTTCACAGCATCTACAAGGTGTAACAACGATCCCCTTCGAAATTTTAAGGAGTTGTAAATAAGGAGATTCTACGATGATTTTTTATTTACCATTTTTTAATCTGGAAGCTTAATTTTAAAGATATTTAACAATAAAAGTACTATTAGCTAGACAGAGACAGTCAGCTAATTGAAGTGAGATAACATCCCTCTCTCTTCAATCAACTGACTGTCTCTGCCTAACTAATAGCATCTTTGTCATTGAATATCTTTAAAACTAAGTTTTAAATCAAGAAGTGATAAATAAAAAATCATTTCAGAATTACCCTTTCTACAACCCCTTAAAATTTCGAAGAGGATCATGTTACACCCTATTTAGTATATATCAGACCGTTAACTTTTCAATGTATATGCACATTTTATGTGAGGAGGATATGCACATGCTCAGGATAAGACCCAAAATCTTAGCTTTCTGATTGGATATTGACTATATACATATACAGGATGTCCGGAAAAAAGGAGATATTTTTTGAGGGGTGGTTCCTGATGCAATTCTAAGAATTTTTCCTCCTGATATTTTTTTATTTAAAGCTTTATTTTTAAGATATTCAACGATAAAGATGCCATTAGTCAGACAGAAACTCTCGGATAGTTGAAGTGAACTGATGCCCCCTTATTTATATTACCAGAGTGTCTGTCTAGTTTATAGTATTTTTATTGTTAAATATTCCTAAAATTAAGCTTCACATGGAAAAATTGTAAATTAAAAATCAATGCAGAATGTCCCCCTCTACAACCATCTAATGACATCCTTATTGTTAAATATATTAAAAATGAAGCTTCAAATTAAAAAAAAGCTAAGAGAAAAAAGTTCTTAGAATTGCGTCAGGAACCATCCCTCAAAAAATGTCTCTATTATTGGACACCCACCCTGTATATAATAGGTCTTAATTTTTAATGCTACTGCGCATGTATCAGGTTTAGAAGTACAGTGAAACTCCTTCTCACGGACACCTTTCTTAAAGGACAGTTATAAAATTCACCGATCTTAATATAATAGAAAAAAACATTCTCTACAGCGGACAACTTTCCATAACGGACAGTCACACGGGTCCCGAGATTGTCCGTTGTAGAGAGATTTCACTGTATATAATTTTGGGGTACAATTTTGTAATTAAAGCATATAAAATGTTAGCGGTCCAATATATTTATCATAGATGTCTATGATGAATTCACACTCTCATTTTAGTTATAAACGTATACTAACTTGAGGTGGAACGCTATCAATAAACTTTGTAGTAGAAGATCCAGATGTATTAACGGATACACCACCACCACCCGCAACAGTTGCGAAATTCATGCCCTTTTGAGATTCATTTTCTCGCCCTCCCCACATCGATTGTTGAGTCACTTTTGTAAAAGTATCATTGAACAGCGAATACTCCAACGGTGTAGTGCTAGATTGTTGTTGTTGTTGTTGTTGCTGCTGCTGCTGTTGTTGCTGCGGCTGCTGCTGTTGTTGTTGAGATTGCTGTTGTTGTTCTTGTATGTTGGGATTAATAGGAGTAGAACTACGAGCTTGTTGCTGCAAGATTTGTTGAGATTGTTGAGAAACAAAGGGCGGCGATGGTGTAACCCGGATTGAAGTAGAGGAAGCAGGTGTAATATTTTCTGCGCAATTTGATCCTACAGCATTAGTCGTTACTGTATTCGAACCAGGTGAGTAAGTTGGTTTTCCAGGATAATATGCCACCATGCTTGGTGGTGCAGACAAAGTAGGCAGTGATCGGCAGTGTTTCGGCGATGAATTGACTATGGACTGTTGCGATGATGCTTGAGCCGTAGCTGCTGCTGTAGTTGACATAACAGTTACGGTGTTGGATTGCATGGACTTTTGCTTATTTATTGTAGTATGGGTAGACTGCATAACAGTAGTAGATGCATGCGTTGAGGCAGTGATTTCAGAAAGCTTAGCTGCAAAAGTTTGTGTCGTGTTTGTCGTTACAAATTTTGTAGCTCGCCCGGCTGTCATGATTGCACTCGTATATGACATAGTTGTTTTAGTATTTGTCGATGAAGCCATCTGGGCAGCAGCGGCAGCTTGAGCCCTTTTCTCTGCTGTAAATTAATTAATTAATCAATTAATATTATTAACGTTATTGTATGCATGACAACAATATCTTCAATAATACTAATTTTATATTGATATACTATAATCAAATGTATTTTTTACCTGCGGCAACGAGTCTTGGTGCTGTCGCTCGCGGCAATGATGTTGCGAATGGACCAGACATTTTAATAACCGATGAAGAGCGAATTGGTATCAATTGACTGACCGTAGTCATGTTTGTAGAGTAACCTGTTTTATTTACTTGAGAACTATTTGTACTTGAAAGAGAACTCAGTGGCTTATTTGTTGGGCCTACTTTGGACTTACTGGTCTGTAATAATAAAATTAGCACGACATGTAATACGAGAAACATTATTTTGAAGAAAAAGTTTTTATCTTTAATACATGAAATAAAGATCTTACAGCTATCGAAGAAATAGTTTTATCCCAAGTTGAAGTTGTAACAATAGTTAGTTTGGACTTTTGGAGCATTTGTAAAATATCTACATCTGGATCTTTAATTAACGCAGCAATTAGTGTATGCGCTTGTTTAGTAGCATCGGAGGACCCCCTAAGACAAATTAAAGTAGTTTAATAATTTAATTTTTAACGTATATAGGACAGTTTAGTTTAATCGCATTTATTGCAATACTTTATGAGATTTTACTACACTTACTTTATTGTTATAATTCTTTCCCCCTGACTTTTACTTTGCTTTTCCACTTCAATGTGGGCGCCGGTTGCAGTGCGAATAGCATTAATATTGCTACCTCCTCGACCAATTACTCTACTAATAGCATTCGGTGGTACTGCTACTTTTTTGGAACGGAATGGAGAATTCATAAACCTTCCTGAATCATCGGACTGTCCTCTGCAGAAATAAATAAGAGTTACGATATAAATTACGCACAGTTATATACACAACGTAAAAACAAAATTAAATTTAACACTACACTTACTTCCTAACTACTTCTTTCCATCCTTCTTCACGCTTTCCAGCTTGTTTCGGGCTATTAGAGTTATTTGATCTTGTGGAACTATTTAATGAGTCCGCCTCATATTGATTATAAGTTTTCTTTCCCTTGCCAGGCATATATGTTTCATTACCAGTCGCTTCAAAATCTTCTCTGTCGGCTGGATGTCTTGACGATTCAAATACTAATTGTCCTTTAATTTTACGTTCTCCCGTGTTATTACTGGACATAGTTCTGGTATTGGCAAGTGAAGTTGTTGAGATAGATACACTATTAGTAACATTCGTTAACAGCCTTCTATAAATACATTTTTTTACGGTTAATTATAATTGGCAAATATTTGATAATCTCATTATAGATTTGATATTTAACGTATGTACTTACTTTCCAGAAGTTCCACTTTGAGATTTAGTTGGCGTTATAGAATTCTCGTTTGCTGAAGTATTGTGAGATAAAACAGATTTAGGTGAACGTTGAGGTGAAGAATCCTTTTCATTTGAACTACTGTTATTACATTTCTTTTTTTTCTTATCCTTTTTCTTTTCTCTAGCTTTAACATCATTACTACTACAACTTCCTTGACTATTTGCATCAATTCCACTATCTCCCTCTTCTCTGTCTGGATCATCGGGACTCCTATTGACGGGTGATGGTACACTATCCATACGCTCACAACTATCTACTCCTTCATGCTCACTATCGTCTACCCTATCAACATCTTCATCTCCAAATTTCTTTCCATTGTCTTCTTTATCCTCATAATTAGTTTCATTCTTTTTATATTCTTCATGCATTTTTCGTTTTTCTTCTTTTTTCTCCAGTTTCTTTTTCTTTTTTCGTTCTCGCCTGCGGGCGGCTGCAGCTTTCTTCGACTCTTCTCTTGTCTTCTCCATATCTAATTCTTCGAGTAATATGGTAGCATTTTTATTTGCTTTAGCAGCTTGCGTTTCTTTGGCTGCGCGAATGACCTTAACGCATTCATGGCATTTTTCTAGAAGCTCTTTGTCACTAACAGTAGCAATGTATCTTGTCATTTCTTGATCGCTTGGAAATTGGGTTACATGGTTTACCATCCACTTAACTACTTTAATGTGACCTTTTCGAAATGCAGCCATTAGACAAGAAACCTGAAATTATTTATATATATATAACACGAGTTTTTTTTTTATTATTTATGTATAAAGATAAAAAAAACAAAAAAAAAAACAAAAAAACAAAAAAACAACACAAAATTAAGCAAACATTAAAAGTATTATTTTCATTTCATACAAAGATTTAACAAAATTTATTCGTAATTTTTTTTGTTTAATATTTACTTTGCGATTGTCTTGTGAATCAATGTCAGCTCCAGCATGATATAATAAATCCACTACATTTAAATGTCCTCCATTTGCAGCTAACCATAGGGGACTGTTGCCTTTCTTATTTTTTACTTCAACTTGTGTTCCCCTATAAAACAGATGCATAGCTATACATTAGCACTTTGAAAATATTAGTAATTTACACATAGTAGAACAAAAATTTACCTGGATAATAATAATTCTACGAAACGGCAGTGACCTTTATCAGCAGCAATTGTTAGGGCAGTATCGCGAGATGATGGAACGGGCGTTGCATTTACATCTGCGCCTTTTGTGAGTAAAACTCTACCCACTTCAACATAGCCTCCACTAGCTGCCTCCATTAATGGTGTAAGTCCAGTCTAGTACAATAAATTTTATGTATTCTATATTCAATCCATGCGCTTTCGATAATGAGTAACTTACCTTTGCACGATGTTCGACATTTGCTTTACGATCCAGCAATAAGCTAACTACTTCGTGTCTTCCTTGAAAACAAGCAAGAGTTAAAGCTGTATTGCGATTCGTTTCAATTTGAGCATTGATGTCACTACCCATATCCAATAGCAACTTAACCGCAGCTGTAAAGATCGATTTTATTATTTTCTTTAAGTATTAATGAACAAAGTAAGTTACATTTTATAACGAATTCTTTTTACCCGTGTGACCATTCATTGCCGCGAGCATAAGCGGGGAAATTCCAAGTTTTGATCCCGTTCGTGAATTAATTTCGGCGCCATGACTTAAAAGAAGCTTAATAATATTCACATAGCCGCCAGAGGCGGCCAAGCTTAATGGAGTATAATCAGAAACATTACGATGTTCCTTATTTGCAGCTCGATTCAGTAACAGTTCTACAACTTCATAACGACCACCACTACATGCAAGTGATAAGGGAGTATCTTTTGTTCGTTCTGACTGTGCTTCAATGTCAGCTCCATGATTTAACAGGATTTCAACCACTTTTTGATGGCCAGCAGTCGCGGCCAAAATAAGTGGTGTAAACCCTTTTTTATCTCTGTGCTCTATAATTATTATGTTCAGATTAGATTTATATGGTTTCTTTTAGATATTCGTAACAAAAAATCTGAATTATCTTACCAATATCTGCACCTCTACTTAAAAGCAATTCGACCAATTCTTCGTGCCCTCCTGCACAAGCTAAAGTTAAGGCTGTGTCATGATTACTGTCAGTTTCTGAATCAACATCCATACAAGAAAATGGTGCAGGTGGAACCTGGTTGCTTGCATATCCGCCAACTGTAGGCACACCTGTTGTATACTGACCAGCAACTAAGTAATAAAGTACCATGTGACAAATACTTAATTTTTAAAATTGTACCTTTTATCTAATGTTTGTAATTGCTTATATACCTGATGAAGGGTCTAATTGATAATTTTGTGTAGGATAATTAGCATTTTGCTGTTGATTAGTGGCAGTTGTCTGCTGCTGGCAAGACTGTTGTTGTTGAGAAAGCAAAGGGTATCTTGCTTTCTTTCCTTTTCCGGTAGTGGGTGCTGCATATACATGTTTTTTATCAGGGGCTATAGTAGTGGCTGTTGTAGAAGTTGCAGGAGCTTGCGTTTGAGTTGCAACTTGAACTTGATTAGTTGTGCAAACTGTAGACTGCGTATAGCCATTAGAAGGATGAGAAACATTATTCTCTATTACATTAGTGGAACCAGAGACTGCCGGTAAAGTTTGTGCAGGAAAAGCTATAAAAAATAGAATTAAAATTTTTGTTCTCTTAAATTCTCTTTTTATATTCCTAGATATAATACTAACTTATTTGAGAAGATTCTAATTGAGTCTGTAAAGTGTCAATAATTCCGGAACACATGCCAGCTCGAAAGCCTGCTTCAAAGTAGCTTAAACCTTCGTTTAGTTGACTTTGTAAAGATTGATTGGCTAATTGTAACACCGAAGTCATATCCGTTTGAATTTGCACACCAGTATAAGCAGGTAATCTTGGTAAAGCAGGAGGCTGGACAGATGGTACTGGGAGAGCAAATGATTCTTGAGAAGGAGTAGTAGTAGCTTGCTGAGTGATCTGACCAGATTGAGGTTGCTGTGGTGGTGGAGGTGGTGGAGATGTCTGTTGTTGTTGTTGCTGTTGAATTGGTTGTGGTTGCTGCTGCAGAGATTGTTCTTGCTCTTTGCTGCTTGAAATTTCTAAGCCTTTTAATTCAAGTTTTCCTTGATCTTCGGTAGCTATTTAAAAAAAAAACAATTAAATGTATAAGGCATCTTTTTATAGAAAAAAATACAATAAATATTTATTATTAAAAAACATTTACCATCTACAGCATCATCAAAACTAATAGACCGAAAAATTTCCAAAGCCTCATCAATAGGAATATCACTACCATCTTCCAATTTTAGTACTCTTTTACTTGAAAGTGCTTTCGCTGTTTGTGCAGCACTAAAGAAAGGACAAGCTCCTTCTCGATGTAATCTAGCTAATTCAGGATCCGTTTGCTCCGAGAGTGTTTGTTGTGGTGACTGTTGCTGTTTGGATCAAACATTGGTACAATGTTATGATAAATGGTTAAAACATCGATCTTCAATAGCATTAAATAAAAAAAAATGAACTATATAAATTAATTTATTTGTTTAAGTTTTCACCGTGTTTTTAATATCAAGGCAATATATGGCCTATTTAGAAATAATGTAATTAAGTTAATGTCATAAAATTTTAATTTAATGAATAATATTCTTGGTAATTATTTAATATAATTTTAATAATATTATAAGTATAATAATGCAATAATGTCAACAAAGCAAGTATCACAACGCAACAAGAAATGAAAATTATATATATTTTTAAAAATTAATCAGTCAATTTCATAATACCTGATTATCAAGATGGTGAGAGTGAGTGGGGTGGAGATGCGACATCAGCTGCGTCGGCATTATGACACCACCTCCACTGCCACCCGTAACACCACCCTGTTGCTGTTGTGGTAATTGCTGTTGCTGTTGAACCTATACAAATTTATTTTATTTTATTTAACTTAAACAGTCAATATTGCCCTTTAACACGTTGAGGACGGCGCAGTTTTTTCTATTTCACTTCATCGGGCAACAGTGAAAATTGTTCATCTAATAAAACTATATTGCAAAACTCTAGTTCATGTGAACCACCAGTGGTTCACGCCGACGTTAACGTGTTAAACTTAATTATAAATATCTTCAGCATCAATCTAATAGAAACAAAACATTGATACATATTATTAAATTAACAATTTTTCATTTACCACATTTTGATCTGAAACTTAATTTCTGAAATATTTAATGATAAAGGTACTATTATAGTTAAACAGAGACAATTGGTTAAAGTGAGACAATGCCACTCAGTTTCATTCCAACTAGCTATCTGTCACCGTCTAACTAATAGTAACTTTATCATTAAATATCTCAAAAATTAAGCTTCGGATAAAACTGTGGTATATGAAAAGTTGTTTTAGAACCACCTGCTTAACAACTCCTTAAAATTTGGCCGTACCTCACTGAAACACCCTGTGTATGCACGCATACACATTCACTATGCACAACTCACACATACACACTAGTTACTATAAAAAAAGCCAACCTGAACTTGATCCAATTGAAGTTGAAGCTGCTGATTTAACTGCTGGAGTTGATGAACTTGCTGAACTTGGTAAGTATGATGGCGTTGTTGTTGTTTATAGTTCTGTTGAAGACCAGTAATTAAATTCGATTCTTGTTGTGGTGGTTGTGACTGAAGTTGTTGTTGTTGTTGTTGCTGCTGCTGTTGTTGTTGCAATTTACCGCCTATTGCAGTAGCAGCTTTTCTAGTATTCTTTCCCTCTTTTTTTGAAACTGGTTTAACTTTTGGACGATCGCTTATAGCTGTATTTTGACTGACATCGCAACTAGCAGTAATAGGTTGAGAAGCTGTGATAACCGTCGGTGGTGTTGAAATACTAGGAGGACTCGGGGTAGTGGTTGCATATGTACTAGAGGTAACCATAGTCACGGCTGCTGTCGTTTGCACAGGTGCCAAAGATAATGGCGAGGAAGCAGGAAAGGCATTATTATTTGGAAACGATTCGGCAATAGAAGATGAGGATGAAAGAGTAGCATGAAGATCTTTTGATCTACTATGCTTCTGTTGCAAACTCATTCCTTGGAGAAAGTATTTTATTGCATCACTAGTTCCTTCACGACTCAATATACTGCTTTCCGCCATATCCGACGTGCTGCAAACTAAACCTTAAGGATAATAAAGTTTTCATTAAATGACGTCTGAATTTTATTACGCTTTAAGTAAATAGGAAAATAATATACCGTGGGACGCTTGCGATGACTGAGTAGGTAAATCAATATTTAACATGTTAGGTAAAAGAGCTTCAGGTTCGTTCGAGTCTTGAATCTGTTGAGGTTGTTGAGATTGTTGTTGCTGTTGCGGTTGAGTTATGATAGAATTTCTTGGATCAGAAAAAATGTGCGCTACTCCTTTTATCTGCAGTTCTCTTTCTACCCTCTAAGAAATTTTTTAATTTAAAAAAAAATTACTATACTCTCATATATTTTTCTAATCTAAATTAATATATCATATTATTATATTATATACTACTGTACCTGCAATTCTTCAAGAATTTGTTGTTTATGAAGAATTTGTTCTTGCCGGGTGCTTTTCCGATTTTCAGTGACATTCAGTCCTGGTGTTGGAGTGGGAGCAGGACTAAGACTTATATTAGGTTCTGTAAGATTTGTAAATCCTCCACTTCCTTTATCAAGAATATTTGTATCATCTTTCGACGTAACAGTTGGTTCACTTGCTTGCTGCGTTCGAACTTGCGGAACTTCAGCGGAGTTAAAGCTCATGTCAGGTATCATCGTGACTGACCGATTCTTTCGAAGTAGTGATTTTTGCGTATTATGTTTAGACTGAAGATTCTGCGATTGAGGTTGTTCTAAAACTTGCTGCTGTTGAGCAGCCAATTGTTGTGGATGAGGCACATGTTGTTGGTGATTAATAAATTGTTGTTGCGATTGTTGCTGATGAGTCTGTTGTTGTTGCTGTGGTTGTTGTGGCGGTGGTTGTTGCTGTTGTTGCTGCTGTGGCTGTTGTTGAGGTAATAACATAGGGGTAGAAGTGCCACCAGTATGAGGAGTACTCATCATAATACTGTGAGGATAATCGAGTAATAGTTGAACAACACTGGTATGTCCACCTTTTGCCGCTTCTATTAACATTGTCGAATTATCCTGAAAAATAAAAAGTTAGATAAACTGTAAGAGAGAAATAACATAAAATTATTCTTACTTCTTTAATATACGTACAATTAAACTTGAGCCATTAAGCATAAGAAAAACTTACCTTAAGTTTATGAAACGGATCAGCAGATTGTGCAAGCAGCAATTCAACCACTGCCAAATGACCACCAGCACAAGCCAATGATAAGGGGGTGTGATCATTGTTTGTTGTTTGTCGATTAACATCAGCACGCTTGGAAATAAGAAACTGGACAGTGCACAAATGACCTGCTCGACATGCTTTCATTAATGGTGTTCGTCCACCTTCCGATTCATGTTCCTATAAGAGTGAAAAGACAAACATTTATAATAACAAATATTAGATTTGTGAGATACTTCCATAAATTGATAAATAAATAGATATACGCACTAAATCTGCGCCGAATTGCAATAAGAGATCGGCAACATCGGTGTGGCCATTTTCGCACGCATAAGTCAAGGCAGTATCACCGGTCTGTGTTTGAGCATGAACATCTGCTTCCGATTCTAAGAGATATCGTACAAGATCCAGATGACCTTCTTGCGCAGCCTCCATTAATGGAGTCGATGCACCAAGCTCAATATCAGCGCCGGCTTTTATTAAAAAATCAGCAACCTCCAAGAAACCACCGCAACAAGCTAATGTAAGAGCTGTTTCTTGGGTTTCTTCTGTCTGTGCATTAATATTTGCTCCTAGGTTTTTGAGGACAATAAAAAATATTTAATGTAATAAATGATCAATTATAAAATTATAAATCAGAAAAAAAAAAAGTTGTATTTAACACCTTTACCCTGACTCAAGAGCAAGGCTACCATTTCTTCGTGACCCTCTCGAGCTGCTTCCATCAGCGGTGTATACCCCTCATCATTTACTTCTTCGATATTCGCTCCTCTTTCAATAAGTAGCATAGCCAGATCAACATGACCTCCGCATGCCGCCAAAGTCAAAGGAGACTCAAAGCTATCGGTAGGCATATTCACTTGTGCCCCAGAATCTAATAACAGACGAGCAACTTCAACGTGTCCGTCCATCGATGCTTCCATTAGGGCAGTATGCATCTCATCCGTTTTATGTTCCTATAAAAATAAATATGAAAAGTGACATTTAAAATAATGCAATATCGCAACATAAATTACAATCCTGTTCGCAATATTTATCACCCAACAAAAGATACGACACAACAATATATATTAAACACTATTGCATAATTTACCTGATCGGCGCCCGCTTCGAGTAAAAACCTAACCATCTCTAAGTGCCCTTTATAGCAGGCTAACGTCAATGCAGACTCTTTAAATTCATTGGAATGAGTATTGATGCCTGCACCATATTCCAGCAAGATTTTAGCAACTGGGACATGCCCTGCACTAGCAGCTTCCATTAAAGGTGTATGACCATTTTCATTATGATCTTCTACATTGGCACCAGCTTCTAATAAAACTCTGACGACATTTTCATGTCCACCAGCACATCCATACATGAGGGGTGTATTACCTGTGATGGAGAATAATTGTAATTAGAAAAAAATAAAAGTGTTCAAACATAACTTTAATGCAAAGTTTAAAATCTCACCCGATGTGGATTGAGCATTTACATCAGCCCCATGAGCTATCAATAGACTCACTATATCAACATGGCCTGCACTCGCAGCTTCCATCAAAGGGGTACAATCCCCTTTAACACCTCGATCTTCTACATTAGCATTCATCGCTAAAAGCACCTAAATGTATAAAAACAACAAAAAAAGAAAAAAACACTCGTCATACATAATATCTTACTATTAAAATCTTGTTAAACGCTACTTATTATGCTTCTTCCGAATGCTTACCTGTGCAAGCTCGTAATAACCTGCTGAACAGGCAAGAGAGAGTAAACTCTCTCCTTCCTCTGTAGTTTCGTGTACACTACGTCCTTCCGTTAGTAATTTTCTGACTGTACCAACGTCACCGTCGGTGCAGGCTTCTATAAGGGAACGTTTTTCGCTCTGAGTGCGTAAATTATCACTGCGCATACGGGTTAGTGCAGCTGCAGCTTCGTCCAATGCACAAGAAACGCTAGATGTCAAACGTCGCAGCACTTCGTGATCAGCCAAATGCTTCCCATCACCCGAAGACAATTTTCCAATTCCAGCTGCTTCTAGTAGAGCTTCTAAACGGGCTTGAGTTTCAGGATCCACGGATCTTTCAGGATCTTCGGAAGTTAACAAAAATTTGGACGACTCTAGATGATGATCCTCATCCAAATCAACTTGATCAATTGCAAAACACTCCACCTGAGATAACAAAACATTGCACTCATGATTGCTCGCCGAATAAATATATTAAAACAGATTTCAGTCATTTACAATAATTTAACGCACAAGAGTGCACATAGATGTTTTATCTATTGTATACGTTGTATCAGAGTGTTTACTCCGACACAAGTATGATCTGTTAAATCATGATTTAAACTAACAAAGTGTAATCGAACAGTCTTGTTCGATGAATTAAAAATTTCATGAAAGTGAATTTTCATTAAAAGTAACAATATTACATTAAACCATTCGTTCAAAGATACAAGCATTCCTCGAATAGACCATTGTCGTCACAAAATTACAGAGCAGTATTTTAGAGTTATAATTATTACAAGTTCATCATTAAAAAAAGTGTACAGTATTCGAATAAACATTAGGAGGAGGCACTTAATGATAAAGAACTTGATAAACGACTAAGCGTGGAAACACGAGGTAAGAAAGTATGGACACAGGGGAAATAGAGGTTAAAGACCATCGCGGACCTGTAGTTCATTAAACGGATCCAGATATTCGGAAGAATCATTTTCACCATTTGTTTCCATGCTCAATAAATTATTCGCTGCCTCTTTCACGCAACGTATTAAAGACACAAATACGAAGATAAAGGTCGAACAGTTAAACACAAGTTAAAATATCGTATATATATATACATCCAGGGTGGTGGCAATACTTCAGAGAGAAAGAAAGATTGAAAGAGAGAGAGAGAGTGAGAGAGAGAGAGAGAGAGAGAGAGAGAGAGAGAGAGAGAGAGAGAGAGAGAGAGCGCGAGAGACTACAGTCCGTAGAACGTATATAGTTAAGAATAATATGCAACTACACGCAAGATGTTCCTGACAGATATTTCCTAGAGTATACTTTTTGCATACCATGCGATTTAGTCGTGTCCTTAGTGGAAAAAAAAAACCTGAGTCCTGCCACGCTCGTAGCTTTTATTTATGGAGATGTCGTTCCTCTGCATAAAAGCCAACGATTAAAATGAATCCAACGAGAAAATGCCAGAAGAGAATGCCAGTACTTTTGCGGTGGAATATAGAATAATATGGTGGCTCTCCTCTCTAGGGTTATAATACACACACGAATGCGCTCATATAAGCATAGAAAGAGAAAGAGAAAGAGGGGGGAGAGAGATGATGTCGAGAGATTCAGAAGCACAGGCATAGGCTTACGGCACGGACTAAGGCAGAGGCGAGATCAAATAAGCGGGTAGGAAATCATAGAGACAAGCCAAGTGATTATGTAGGAACCGAAGACTTCGCGGGGAGGGGGGTGGCACAGGACAGTGGTACAATGCGGTAGAAGTAGAAGAAGTAAACGTAGGTAGGTAGACACGGATAATCGGACAAGTAGTAACACAGAGCGGGCAGGTTGGCGGACGAGTTCGCTAGTGAAATGAAACACACAAGGGGTAAAGGTAAAGAAGGGGGGGGGGGAGAGTGGATAGGAGAGGAGAGGAGAGGAGAGGGAAAGGAAGGGAAGGGGAGAGTAGAGAAAAGACGAGAAAAGACGATAAAAGACGAGACGGTACGAGTGGAAACGAGAGGAAACGAAATGAGAAGAGAAGAGAGGAGAGGAGAGGAGAGAAGAGGAGAGACAGACTTGGCGAACGTCGAGCAGGAGAGCAGCGAGCAGGGGCAGACGAGGCTCACGGACTCTCACGAATACGCGAGATCGCGACCGAAGAGCGAAGAGCGCAGAGAACACCGCTGGGTGGCGCACGACGTAGCGCACAGAGCACAAACGGACGTAGATACATTTACACATAACAATATGGGACGCGTGCGCATATACATACATGCGTAAGGGACGAGAGACGAGACGAGAAGAAAAGCAACCACGGAGCAACGGCAGCGAACACGCATTCTCTCTCGGTCGTTCTCTCATTCACTCACTCGCGCGCGCGCGCGAGTGCGACGCACACACGACACGTTTCTCTACGCACGCACGCGAGCATTCACGCGACACGTATGCGGCGCGACACGGAGCACACGCTCTTGCACACACATTCAAGGAAAAAGCACGCACGCACACTTGGAGGCGCACGCGCGTGGTTATGCAGTACTCTTTGGCAAAGTCTCTCTGGCACACACGACGCGATTCCACACACACACACACACACACACGTGTGTACGTACGACGGACGGACGGATGGACGGACGGACGGACGTTTACGCACGCACATGCAAGCATTCGGTCGAGTATGCGGATATACGGGGATAGGAAAGGCATTCAAATTTCGATCACTCGTGTAAAAATTGCACGGTTGATGCGTACCAACGAAACAATGACTCGGACGATTCTAATTTAAAACGCACGCCTGTTGTCCCGCTCCCGGTCCCGGTCCCGATTCCTGCTCCTTTTCGCGGACAAGGAATCGCTACCGGAGTCTCGAGAGGCTGAGGAGAGACGAGGGCAGGAACGAGGTACATTTGCAAAGATGCCGCGCACTAACTATCCACTGACGTCTCGCCAGCTATTAACGCATACATCCCGATTATATAACGTCCCTGCGCGAATTCCCTTGTGTCGCATCATCCTTTTTTCCATCGGGCCAATGGATACTTTTGCGCGAGCAACCCACTGCTGGTGGCCCGAGCGCGATGATGGATCAGAGATCCATGAACCCATCAGCAACAACACCGTACCCGAGTCACGGACTCGAACACTGAGTGCAAAAGAGACGGATGGATGGATGGATGGACGTAGAGACACAGAGACACGACGACGACGACGACGACGAAGACTGTGTTGTCTTGCCTCTGTCTTCTTCCACATCCTCGAGTTGTCTACATGCGTGTAAATCTAAGTTTAACGGTATCGGTTTTGCCTTCGACATGACATCAAACTATCGTAGTTTTCTTTTCATTCCTCTTTGTTCTTGGTCTTGTTCCTCATCTTTTCTCACGAAATCT
Source organism: Sclerodermus sp. 'alternatusi' (assembly GCA_037305995.1). NCBI lineage: Eukaryota > Metazoa > Arthropoda > Insecta > Hymenoptera > Bethylidae > Sclerodermus > Sclerodermus sp. 'alternatusi'. The sequence goes on along the minus strand of CM074547.1, from coordinate 7,377,389 downwards.
CACAGTCGTCGTCGTTGTCGTTGTCGTTGTCGTGGACGTAGACGTACCTCGAGACTCGTACCTTTAACACTTTCAGCAAAGTCTCACGACTCTCGCACTCTAACCAAACAAGCGACGACCGTTCTCGATTTGGCCGATTTTCTTTATTCCACGAGCACGATCATTATCTCCGAGCTAAACGTACTTCGAAACAATGAACTAATCGGCATACGCTCGATGATCTCTCGCTCGCTCGCTCACTCGCTCTCAAGTACACTTTGATAATTCTTCATTAATTTCTTGACAATGGTAATGCAAGCGGACAGCGACGGCGACGGCGACGGCGATGACGACGACGGTCGCGACGAGGATGAGGATAGGGACGGGAGAGACGACGATAACGACGACGACACCGACAACGACATCGACATCGACATCGACACGATGAAACCCATGACGAGGGGATGGCGATGGCGATGGCGATGGCGATGGCGATGGCGGTGCTGACGACGACGACGACGACGACGACGGCGGCGGCGACGGCGATGACGACGTTGAGGACGACGACATTAATTATGTTAGTGAATGGATAATCGTGTGGATATTTAAAGATTCGTAGCTAGCGAATGTCTCGCGATTGCGAGATAGCACGTTCGAAGAGAGCGCGACGAACGAGGAAAAGTTGACGTTGATTATTCGTCGATCGAATCTGGCAAAGATGAAGAACGAGGACGAAGGCAGAGGAAAAGGAAAAGGCAAAGGCAAAGGCAAAAGTAAAAGCAAAAGCAAAAGCAAAGACACGAGAAACGTACTATTTGGCTAGATTCGATGCTAAGGCGAATATTTCCCCTCTCTCTCTCTCTCTCTCTTTCTTTCGATCGCTCGCTCTATCTCTCTCTCTCTCTCTTTCGTGTTCCCTTTATCATTGCAAAGTTATCGGTTCATGACGTGGCAGCCCTTCACAGCCTTTACCTCTGAAACACTGTCCTCTTCACTTTCCGACGAGTCTGTCATAAAGCGTGGCTGCAACTCTGAGAAGGTCTCGGTTTCTGATTTCGTAGGACTGGAGTTCGAAGATTGAGGAGTCGACGACGTTTTCCCAATTTCGTGAATATTCGTTGATTTTTCGTGCTTCTGGCTATCCGAGGTCGTTCCTTGTGCTACATTCTGCATTTTTACCTTTCGGATGAATCATATGATACAGAGTTATTTCTCCGTGTCGCGAAACACACACAGAACACTGGCTTTTAGTAATAATCTGAGATATGATCACCGTCATTCACGTAAGCTACCTCCCGCCATCTTTATTATGGCTGACATACAGAGTCCCAGATGCCTTTTCGGCCATCTCTAAATTTCTAGCGGGCTTTTCAATATAAAATCGATTCATCACCCCTTTACGCTTAACATTTTCTCTCGTAAACTTTTACCTCTGAAGAAACGTTTATCGATCTTACTCCGCGATTACTGTGCGAAACCTTAATTTCTCCTGCTATTTTATTCGTGGAAAATCTATCTGGCTTTTATGCAATTACATAAATACATGTACATACATGTGCGCGAGTCTATACGAGGTGAAGTTGTTACATGTGTATACTCGACTTTAATGAACATAGCCATTTATGTTTATATTATTTTTAAACTTGTTTATATCAATGATTCAACATTCGTAAATATATTTCGAGCTTCTAAGAAAATCTTTAAATTTTTTCACTCTTGGCAGAAAGCTCCTTATTTAAAAGACTACCGATTCGATACATTTTTATTCCGAATGCTTATCCATATAGCAACAACACTATTATGCGAAACAGAATTCTCTTTCATTGCTCTCTGCCTTTTTAATGTAAACTATTTTTTTTAAATAATAGAAAAAATTAATTTTATAATCTACATTGATACGCATGCGCGTTTTATTAGGACAGACGGAAAAGTATGTACATACCAATGTATCTACGATATATAGAATTTCCTATGCGTGATTACTCACGTAATCAAAGATTAACAATGAAGGATTGCTTGGCAATACGGAAGCGTGACCATATTAAATTTTTTTACATCCATGCATCAGTGATCGCTTAACTAAAAAATACAAAGAAGAAAAAAAAAATACAAAAAAAATTACATTAAAAAAAAAATGAAAATAGAAAATGTTTTGCAAGTATTAAACATCTGAAAACTAAAGTTTTACATATAGTACATATATTTCATTCAAAACAATGGCATAACATTAGTGCAATAAAAGGAATATTTATTCATAAATATGTGTTATCAAAATAATAAATAACTCATTAACTATAGAAAAATTCATAAGAAAGGTTCTATGTCAATTTCTACAGCTGAACATGGTAAATTTAATTCAAACTTTGATAGTACATCCGGATGTAGTACACCCATTTTGCCTATCACTTTACCATAGCATATAATCTCAGCACAACGTTGAGGAAAATATGTCGGATCTGAAAAACAATTTATTTTCGCCATTTTCTTCTTTCTCTCTTTTCTTATAGTAGCAAAGAATGTCCTTAAAAGCTCATAAATAATTATAATAATACCATTCACAGCGCGCAGATAATATCCATCGTCATTTTTATCCGAACTCCATGGTACTTCTAAAAGTTGCAATATTCTATCAAGCAAACCATGAATAATTTCAAAGCCTGCCAATTTATTGCAATATACTGCACAAAGATATCGTTTATTTACTGCCCCTACTTCTGAAGTAGAGTCTCGGATAATAACATCCGAAACTTCGAAAAATTTGTAAGGTAATGGTAATTTCTTGTTTGCTGCTATTGTCTTGAGCAATCCTGGTAATAAAGTTGTACGAGCTACCTGAAAAATAAATAAATATATGAAATATCTATATGTGTATATTTAGTTTTCAAATTTTAATGAAATGAATTAAGTAAATTACTTGAAATTCTAATGTTTTTGGATTAGAAATATGAACAGCAGGAATATCTTTTATATTATGACCAAGTTTATCAGCTATGTCATCGCGAGAACACTGAAAAATATTTTGAGAATAAACGATACAGTTTTAAATAAAATAACAAAACACACACACACGCGTGCGCGCATACACACACACGTCAATTAGTTAAGTATTATTAAAAACAAGCTTTTTTTTACCAACGTAAAAGTTAATGCTTCTGTAAACCCAGATTGTGCTAGTTCTACACGTAATTGGTCGGTGAATTTATTTAATGAAAACTGTAAAGTTAAATAATTATTTAGCTTATTCGTATTAAATTTTAAAATAAACTAATAGCGTGCTATTCGCAAATAGTACTTTTACCTCTTCTGCAATGCAGGATATTTCTGGAACAGTTTTTTTAATTTTATTGTACCCATAAGCTATCGCAATATCTTCGTAAATATCACACGCATGTATTACATCGTGTCGGGTAGGCGGTACTTCTACACTAAGAGTATCGTTATCTTTAATAGTTGTGTTTAATGACATTCTTGAAAGTAGTTTAGCTACTTGTTCAGGTGATTGACTGACAAGATGAAGAAATTCAATTAATTATGACATCGTTAAAATTTTACCTGCTTAAAATTTAAAAATATATAAAACTCACTCAATACCAATATAATTCACTGCTTTTTTACAACTTATATCTTCAGTTCTATACTTTAATTCAGGATAGTAATAAATTTGCTTATCAGGATATACTACTTCCACCGTTTCTATTGTATACTTTGTACTGCAATACTGACTAAAAGCACATACAACTGTATCTAGAACAATTTTTGCCTAAAATATTTATTACGCATTATTGATTTCTAATAATAGTATGTGAAATCCTGTAAAATATGTTTTTGTCAAGATACCTTTGTAAGATCAGTGGCAGTGCATTCAATGAAAATATTTTTGGTATTTAAAGTGATTTTTGAATGATCACTATTAATAATTGGAGGAAGAGATAAAATAATACCATTGCTGTCATATACTAAGGGATAAACTGGACTATCTCTTATTATAGGTAAATATTGTTTTAGTTGTGCATGATTCTAAAACATAAAAAGGAGATTACAACATTATGTTTTTTATGAAACAAATAAAAAAGAATTGTAAAAATTGTAACACTTTTTACTTACTGTATATAATTCCATGATTCCTTCACCAGTATACTCTTTTGTTTGATTAAGTGGTTTAAAGCAAATATCTTTTGGCGGTTTAGCATCATAGAAAAAAGGTCCAACCACAGTGTCTAAGTCATGTGTACCAATAGAAACTAAACTGCGTTTACGTCCAATATTTTGATGTAATTTATCTTGTAGATCGATAAAACTATTGTACGATGCTTGCGTTAATGTAACACCACGTAAGACAGCTGCTACTATATGCCCTCTAACTTTCAAACACTGAATAAAGAATATACTATATTTAATGATTATATTTATAAATAAGTTATACGTATTTCTGTTAATATTATTGTAAGATAAATACCTCCTTGGTCATTACAAGTTTTTGTATTCCTGTGCTTGGTTTGACAGGCTTATAGCAGGGTACTGGCATTCTAAGATTAATTACATTTTTACAATTATTTAAATTTGTATCTCTATCACAGAAAAAAGTATATGGACGGATATTTACTTATTTAAAAATATTAAAAGTCCTGTTACTAAACTCTCCAAACATAAAAGGTCATATCTATTAGCTGGAATATCAATTTTATAAATAATTTCTTCAGATGCTCCAATACTTTGTTCTGAGCCCTGCTCTTTTGTTATCATTTGTTTTTCTGTCGTCTTAAAAAAATAATGAAAAATTAATTTACAGTAAGTTTAATGATCAACTATAATGTTTGTGAACAATAAATAAAATTATACATACAACTTCATCAAGCTCCAAACCAAACTCGAAGCATAAATTTTGAAACTCATCATCCGCTAAAAAATATTATTTTAAAAAATAATAATTTAAAAATGAGCATCTTCAACGTTAAAGAATGCATAACTTAAAAATTGTCATTGAGGAATAAAACAGTAATAGAATCTTAGTGAAAGTATCATTTACTTTATTTTAAAAAAGTTTATGTAAAATAGAATATAGTAAAATGTTATGTTATCTTAACTTACAATATGTTTTTCCTAAAGCCGTAAATAACAAATCTCGTTTCACAGCAATGGTAGGCATTTTTTCACGTGCTATTTATAAAATATTGAAAAGGTTAAGTTTTAAAGTACCTTGTGTTTTATACTCTTTGTTAGTTAATTCAAATTTAATTTAGCCCTTAAATCACAATGACTTCCTTAAATGACTGCCGAGTGCCGACTTGCTAAGTTTCCGATTATTATCCATATTACAAACAAAAGTTACAGAAGCCGGCAGATTGGACCAGGTAAGTGCCATCAAACTTAATCACGTTACATTATTTGTTGAGAATATTTGTCCTGAAATAGAGGAACCAATCCTTTAATCTCATACCTTTACACTCTTTTCCAATTGGCCGAGCTAAAATGACTTTTGATGACAAAAGCAAATTTATCTCTCTGAGATACCAATTAATTTTCGTGATTTCTTTGGAATTGAGAATAATTCTCTACAAGTACATGAATTCATCAAAAAAAAAAAAAAAAACCTCTTCATGTAGAAAAACGGATGATTCAATAAAGCTGAAATATGTCTATCCACAATTTTAGATTACCATAGAACATAATTTTTCAAGGGCTACGTGATTCTTGATATAAACACCAATGGCGCCTCAGTCAACTTGATAGAATTTTCACAGTATTGTTGCGCCTTAAAGGTATTGAAGGGTTCTGATTAGTTGTTTCGAAGACGAGAAGAAAGAATTGACTGGATTTGCTAATTTTCAACGAATTGTCTCAAACAGAGTCTTTTTTAGTATCTATCTATACTCTGAATAATATATGACATAAGAAGCCATACATGCATGTGAGGTGATCTCTTTGTTTTATTTGCAACTTGAGACTTTGCGAAATCGTTTGCTGCAAACGAGTCTCGCTCCCATTTATAAAATAATGTCAGGTTAACTGTGTCATCTAAGAATATTTCTCACTTACATTTCTATATAGATTTTTTATTTCATTTTTTAGTAGAATCGTAGTATTTTTCAGTTTCAGTTAAAATTCCAATAAAAAACATCCTTGCGAATGATATAAAATAAATTTACAAAATAATGCATCATTTTACTTTTTATACAAGATTCTGCCTCTGTAAGAATCACGAAGATTTGTAGTAAATATTTTTTCGAAGGTTAAAGAACTTCCACGTGCACAACTCGGTATACTGTCTAAGCTTGTGAGAGATAGAGAATCGCCCTCTCATGACGCTATACAAGCACTAAAATGGCGCTGGTCACGTGATCGAATTCACTTGTACATTGTGTATAGTCCGGAGTTGCTGAAAGCCCATTATTAGTCTATTTTGGAGTGACAGTTTAGGATTTTTATGTATAAAGTGCAGAAACTTTGTCATCAGATTTCTACATAAAGGTGTCCCATGCTGTAAATCAAATAAGTCATTTTGATTTTTAAAAAAGTTTCTCGCCTTTTTTCGAAAATCAATATATATATGTGTATATATATATATATATATACGCACTGATATGATTTAGATTAGAATTATAAATGAATATAATACGCAAAGTGTGTGTACTATCATTATTGTTATTGTTATCATAGCTATTTATCTAATCTAACACTGTATCTCATCGTACAAGTGTATTTAAAAAAAAAAAGACTTCCTCTATATCATTGTATTTCCGTAAGCATATCATTTTCATATTCTTCAATAGTTTTATCAGTGCCGTTTAAACTGAGGTGAGAACAAAGATGAATGAAACAAGGCGTATAACAGTTGAAATAACAAAATAATGTATAAATTAAAGTGGATAATAGGAAAATACGTGTGTTTACTTTCATAAGGAATCAGGCAATTTTTTTTACGTAAACACAAATAACAGGCTGTAAGGTTAATTATCTAGTACCACGTTGAAATCTGCCGGTACAATAAGGCATGTCATTGATGGATCATGGATTAATCATAAATCGAATCTAATACTATATGTTTGTTAAGTACTGTTGTCATACAACGATTATTTGTTATTAACAAGCGTTTTTGAATTAGGTTTTTATACAAATAAGTCCTTCGAGTCTGAAGTTTCTATGGGCCACAACATTGGAAATTGGGAAATGTTACGAACAGGGAATGAACTAATTGAGAAATTTGGACTCGGAGGCATGGATGATCCGCATTTATTAAACAATATGGTAGACGTCAGAGCTTGCTACAAGCCTAGCGAAAGAGTAAGGACCTCAAGTCGATAACGATCCTTCAAATTTTTACAAGCTTTCGTACTTTCACCAGCGGCATGATTTTTTCACGCTTTGTAGACATACATTTTGTTTCTGCATCCGTAACGGTTTTATGGGACGGATGCGAGCTCGAAAATTTCTGTCATTTATTGAGACGAAATAAGAAGAAAGATTCGATACTTGTGCATGTACAATATAGACATAGAATTTATAGATATTTATTTTCTTAAGTGAAGACTGATGGTCTAAAGTTTCTTTTTTTTTTTTTTTTTTTCTTGATAGAAGACGCGAGTAGAGAATTACGTATAGTTTTTGGAAAAACTAATGCTTTCAATTGAGTTTTCAATGAGTTTAGGCGACAGTTAAAATAACTTAAATTGTGGAATTGCGTGTAAAAAATATGTTAATGCAATTCAATTTCTTATCGCTAACAAGAGGAGCTAGTTGTACATGTTCCTTGCAGAAAGTTTGGAGGTAAGAAAAAAGCTTGGAGGAAACGACATAGCGCTCACTGTTAAATCCAGATATCCTAATTGCTACTCTCGTTAATCATCAGCCTGCTCGCTGAGCATGCAATTCCCCGACTATTGCGTTCTCACTGTTCAGTGCTGTTTGTACCGCGAGAATGTTCATCCAACGAGATTTGCCTGCTCGCTCCGGATTCTCTCACTGTTTTTCTCTCAGCTAGTAACGCGAAGGGCGTAAAATTCCTAATAAGAATCTTCGACATACGGTGAGCCTTTTATTCAATTTATATGACATTTCTTCTATTATCGATAAGACTCTACGTACGTACAGTTAGTCCTTTATAAATTATCGACTAATTTACTTTGTATAGATGTAACTTTTACAATTGAACGAATCAAGTAAAATTATAACATTTTCTTCTCGCTGTCCAGTACTGACCGTGTCGCGAGAATGCTCGTTAAGTGCATTTTCTCCTTGGTCCTATTTTAAAATACGTTCGAGTAGCGCGTTAAAAGATCTTAAGAGCAAAGCTTTGGTTTTATGGTTTTATGAAAATATTTCATCTGAAGTTATTCAAATAATGTTCCCTCTTGTCTTTTGTAGTAAGTCCGACCGTTTAAAATAGCAAATTTTGGCGGGATATCGTCGTCAATCGAATAAACTGCAAATAACTCGAAGATGGATATGAAAATGGGAATTTGCTTAGAAATAACTTTTGGAAAATCAGAGACAGTTGTTGATGAAAGTTGAGTGCATAAAAATCGAAAGTAATTAAAAGCGAAAGGAGATTGAAAGAGGAATGTGGAAGTCTTCCATGATTAGTAATGACGATCTCATCGGGAGCAAGAGTGTGTAAACAGAATTTAGATATCCTAATTACTTTTCTTAGTAGCGGGCAAATTGCCCATTGTTACAAGCAGTTCCCTTACGGTTTCGTTCTTCAATACTTAATCCTCCGCTTCTCAGACTAGACGTGTAATTTTCTTTGATTTCTTGTCATTCTAATTTTAATTTATTTCTGACTATAATTTCGAAAGTGTATAACTGCATCCTCTAGAATGCCGAGGATACTTGAGATTTTATCTGGAGTTAATACACCTGTGTTGGCCCATCGAGACTTTCTAAATCATCAAAACTAATTTATCATAAGAAACCTATAAAAATAAAGGGACAGAAGTTTCTGGTATCTTCTTAAATTATAGACAGTCATTTCATCATTACTTTTCGTAATATAAAGTAGGAATTAGTATTAATGTCACATTCACTCGTGTCGGGGATTTTAAAAACTTTGAGGTTTTCACGTTCGGTCCTAAAATCGAGATAAGAAAAACGTGATACACAAGTGTTTGATCTTTAAAAGTATTAAATGATGATTCTCTAGAGCTATGATAACCGGACAAAACGTGGTGAATCGTAACATGAAAAATGTACGATCATTGAAGATTGTTTGAGAATACAACAGGCATGCTTAACACTAAACCGCGATGTGATGCACGATTACTATTACAAGTATTGTATTGCGTTTGGAAGATAACCGAGCAAATATTAAAACAAATAAGGCGTCGTGTTTGTAACAATCAATCCGGTAGGCCGGCCAGCCAACTGAGTTTCTTTCACATATTCGTTTAATCTCACAATCTTTCATGTACTACTAATTATTTACTCAGAGCGATAGAACGAAATTAAACTTGTCTGGATTTAACAGTAGTTTCTTATTTCTACAAGCTTCCAAAGGAGTTACGGCTAAGAATTAGATTTCGAAGAGAAAGAGCATCCTGAAGAGCTTTTTCTTTTCACTTTTCCTTTTTATAACGAGTGCTAAAGTAACTGAAATGAATCTTGGTCCGTTAAACATACTCGTATCACGATAGACGGAGAGATAAACCGAAAAATTAGCTTCTCAAAGTTCGCCCTTTTTAACTTAAGACTCGATTCGCTTTGGCTTTCTGTGATGCAAATGTGAATGTGTAACTTGTATCTTGTAAATAGTATACTGATTTGGCCAAGGCCGAATTAGATCATCCAGCTATGATTTTAGAATGTTTCCCTTAAATTTTTATTTCTGATGATTTTTCTTTCAGTAAAGTCAAGAACCGAGACGAGGAAAGGCAGTTGTAAAAAGCTGCGTGGGAGTAGTTTGAGTTTCTCGTTCCTTGTCTTTCTTTCTTTTGTCGGTATATCTGTTCATTTATCTCTCTTATGCATGAGCTCTGGCTTGTCAATTTCTTACATCTCTACCCTTCACCATTCTGAAGTGATCCGTCGAGCACCCCGTACCTGAGGTTGGTTCAAGCTCCGATCATCCGAAGACTTTTCAAAATGACCAAAGACAAGGTGAGTCTTTGAAGCAGTTTGTATTATTTCCACCCTTAGAAACGTACACCCATACCATTAATAAGGAGCAATATCTTTGCTCCATAAAAGGTACATCAATTAGCATGAGTTCATATGAATTTCCATTGATACTTACAACGAATCGTTTATTTTAGTTTCTTCTCTCTAACCCTTTCATCACCAATAAGGAAATTGCTTCCTACTCTAGCATTGATAAGTTTGCATGTTTCTTTTTTTTTTTTTTTTTTCTTTTTAATATGATATATTTATGTTCATAGTTGAACGCGATTGAACCATTATTATGGAAAAAAAAGAAAAGTTATCTGGGAGATTGAAGAAATAAGTGACTTTGAAAGGAGTGGTAAAAGGGTTATTGAATTACAGTATAAAAAATTGCTTTGTGCGATACCAGTAGAGGTTCCAGTGTAAATTTCAATGTTTGTGTTTATGTGCATTATTCTCGGATTGTTGGCTAGTCATCGTGTTTAATAATTTTATTGCAATTATAATTGTATGAATACAATGCTGAATTGAATGTGTTGGTATGGAAAGCTTAACGATGTTCTATCTGTGGTAGAATAGGAATGTATAAATATTTTAGATAAGTAGTACGTAAGGTAGTAAGAGGGAAACTAATGTATTTGCAGTTCCTCGGTAACGCGTCGAGAGGCTAGAGAGAACGAAAGATTCTTCTTCGGCCGACTGCGCGCAGTGCTTCTCCGCTTGTTTTTTCAACATGGTGAAGACTTGCATAATTCGCGCTATCTCGCCGCGCAGCACTGCGCGCACCAGCTAAAACTAATGTTAAACTCTATAATTGAAGAATTTCACCAGATCGAAAGGAATTCTCTCATTTTTTTCTCTTACATTCGCTTACAATCATTTCCCCGCTAACTTGCACTATTTTAACATTTCTCAAATCTGTCGAGCCATTCAAACTTGATGGCACATTCGTGTCTTCTTCTAGGAATCTCTCCTTTGAGGAATTCTCCTAAGATCTCGATAAGAATAATTGCACCATAGAGCGGCAAATTCTCGATAAATCTTTCAATTTAGATTTTCTCATTATACCCACAAGTATCACGCACTTCTGGCGTTTCTATAAATAATATGCGCAATGTGTTTAATATGTTTATTATTGTTAGGCTTGGTTTCGTGGAGTGCGTAGCAGTAAGTTCCGACACGTTTATGGAGTACCGGCTAAAAGAGAGAAATGCTACGACAACATAAAGATTACAAAGAACGCCCACGATTCGCAATTCTGCGCAGTTAATCCAAAGTTCCTTGCCGTCGTGACGGAAGTTGCCGGTGGCGGGGCTTTCTTGGTTCTGCCCCTTGATCGCGTGAGTAATCAATTTTAAATAACAAATTGTCTGTAGACCTTTAATACCAATCGTATAATTAAGTACATATATAATTCTAATCTACAACAACATTTTTCTTTTATATCTTTATTCATTGAAAGTTCTCTTCATGTATTCCAATTTCTTTTTCTAGACTGGCCGATTGGATTTTAACGCTTGGAGAGTCACTGGGCACACAGGACCAGTTTTAGATATCAAATGGAATCCCTTTAATGATAATATTATCGCTTCGTGTTCTGATGATTGCACCGTAAGTCTCTCTTATCGATTTTTCTCTTTTTCCCAAAGTAATGCCGGAATAATTTCAAAATTGTTGGAATCATGAAATGACGTAAAAATTGATCAGTTTTCTTACTTTATCTTTTACCAAATATTTGCTATACTTTCAATTCTCATATTAATTCATTAGATAAATTCTAGTGATTCACTGCATAATAATAATTTATGCGTAAGTGACGCAACAGTTTTAAATACGCACGCTTAATTTATGTTTCATCCTCTAATACACGGCTTTTGAATGCATATTACTCTTTACTGCTTACTATTATACTAGCTTTAATGTAACAACAGGTGAAACTATGGCACATACCAGACGGTGGACTAACAAGGAACTTGACAGAATGGCTGGTTGAATTACAAGGACATAAACGACGAGTGGCCTACATAGAATGGCACCCAGTTGCTGAAAATATTCTTTTTAGCGCTGGATTTGATCACCTTGTGATTATATGGGATATAAATCGAGGTGAAGCGATTAATATCATTGACAGACATCCAGATGTAATTTATAGTATGTCTTTAAATCGAGATGGCAGCTTACTGGCAACTACTTGTAAAGATAAGAAATTACGAATTTTTGAACCAAGATCGGGGATTGTGGTATCTGTATGTATCTAAAAAATTTGACTTTCATATTCTTTTAAGTAATCCAAAGTATTTCATTGAGATTTCAAACAATTCTTAAAGGAGGGAGTTTGTCACGCCGGAACAAAAGCGAGTAAAGTTGTATTTCTTGGTAGCTCTAGTCGATTGCTAACGACAGGATTTAGTAGACATTCAGATAGACAGTATGCAATTTGGAGTCAACATGATTTATCATCACCTTTGACGTGTGAATCAATAGATTCGTCTAGTGGAGTTGTTTTTCCATATTATGATAATGATACAAATATGGTATACTTAGCAGGAAAGGTATTAACAGTTTTATGTTATATCTTACATATAGGATGTAACAGTGACCCTAGGTCAAATTTTAAGGGGTTGTAATGTAGAGAAGGATAAATGGAACATTTTTTATTAACATACCTATGGTCATGATCTCTCTATTTGGAATTACAGGTCATTGAAATTTCACCTGTTGTTGATGTGACTGTACAGCCGATCCAGTACCGTGAACACTTGACAAGTGCCCCACTTACCTCATTTCAGTTTTCATGTTTTTTTAAAGAAGGAATAATCTATTCTTTTAATTCTTCTTTTAAATCCTTCGCTAAAAAAAACAATTATTCCGAAAATCTGCCATGGAAGACTGAAGCGAGACGAGTGAGATACGCGCCAAGCGTCGATGGTACTGGATCGGCTTTACAGTCACATCAAAAACGGGTGAAATTTCAATGATCCGTAACTCCAAATAGAAAGATCATGGACCACAGGTATGTTAATAACAAATATTACATTTATCCTCTCCTATAATCCCCTAAAATTTGATCTGGATCACTGTTACACCCTGAATACGTAGAGAAACGCGTATAAGTGACGCAACACTTTGTATGTAGTTAAACGTTTAACTTATTATTAAACAATCGCTATCTTTATAGGGCGATGGTACAATTCGATATTACGAAATTGTAAACGAGGCACCTTGGGTGCATTTTCTTAGTCAATTCATTTCTGGTAATCCTCAAAGAGGACTAGGGATGATGCCTAAAAGAGGCATTAATACTTCTATTTGCGAAGTTTTTAGATTTTACAAATTACATGCTACTCGAGGAATTTGTGAACCAATCTCTATGATTGTACCTAGGAAGGTAATGAAAAAATATATTGATTTATAATCCTCTAAAAAAGCATAAAAGTAGTTCAATTATGTATAATTCATTTAAAATTATGTTTCCATACAGAGTGATCAATTCCAAGAAGATTTATATCCTGATACAATAGGAACTTGTCCTGCACTTTCAGCAAAAGACTGGATCAATGGCATGAATAGTCCACCAATTCTAATCTCTTTGAAGACTGGTACGATTATTATAATTTATAATTCTCTTATTTCCAGTTGAAGATTGAAAATGTCACTTACAATTTATTTCTTTAGGTGGTAGTATTACAACACACAAACCTCGAGTTTACAAGCCTCCTCAATTACCAGCGACAACGGATTTAAATAATAAAAAGAAATTCGCGTTTCTATCCACTGAAACTGTGCCAGATTATAGACCAATTGAATTCCACGATGATATGTCTGAGAAAAATCAAAAAACGTCAAATAATCAAAGCACGAAGTTTCAACAATTACAGCAGAAATTTGGAAATGTTACTGTTCAGGTAGTACAATATACAAATTAATATCTTTATAAGATTACAACAATATAAATTAATCGAATAATTTAATTTGCAGAATAATATTAATACACAAATAAATGATAGCAAAAATTTGGAAACTATTGATATTCCAAACAACGAAGCAGAGCTACGACTGGCATTTGTACGTCAAAGCGAAGAATTAAGAGTAGTGCGACGTCAATTAGCTAACAGTCAGTTGCATGTGAAAGAATTAGAAGAACAAATACGCAAGCTACAACTTCAATAGAAGATGTAAAGTATTCTTTTTCCATTTCTTTGAATGAAAATCTATAAGCCTACTGTGAACTGCATAAAAGAAATAGTACTTATATCAGTTTTACGTATTGTTTTCTATCGACTTTATGTTGCGCAGACTTTAGATGAATATATTATTTGTATTTTCATTTTTGATATCACGAGACATGTTAGTGATAATTTTGTTAATATAAGATAATGATGTAAATTTCATTTTAATTATGATCGACAATTTTGGAAAGGATCAGGGTATTTTGTTTGATAATTTTTGTTTTTTGTTTTTTATATCAAAAGCATCTCGTCTCTCATGCTGGTCCTCGATGATAATAATTTATATTCTAAAACGCATAAAAAATGGTATTTGTTCACTTATGTACACTTTGTAGTAATTAGTGAGTGATCACAGTGTTTGATACTTAGAATATTTCCAGTGATCGTGAAAAATATCGAATACTGTGAACATTGCATTATAGTGACATTCGTTCATTTAATACTTCTAAATATCTTAATATTTTCTATAAACTCTCTATATCAATATACATATAGTCAGTATACAAAAACAAGTAAGCTTTGAGAAGCTTTCATTGGTAAACAAAGAAAAGGGCACAATTCAGTAGTTTTATTTCATATAAAATGCGTTAAAAGTATTTACTGTTTTCAGTAAATTTCAAACGCACAGTTTTCATCAATATCATTAACATTTCAAAGGTGGCAATAAAAAATGATAAATACATTTTAGGACCAATATGACGAAACAACTAGTCGTGGGAGATTATATTTCTGCCTCGTAATGATAGAGTTGCGCGATAATTTATATAGCGTTTATATATGTATTTTTCATACGGTGTGTAACTGTATTTTATACCAATTAATATAGTACCTGGATAGTTTCGCATCTTAAATGTTTGTGCTTTAGAGTAAAAGTAAAGCTTTTTCTTTGTATTTCTGTATGAACTTATACAAATGCAACGTGTTGTGTCCGATTAATAACGTAACAAGTAAAGATCAAGAAACAGGACAACAAAGTGCAAAGCAAATTTACACGTAAGTCGTTCAATTTTTGGTCTTTAAAAAACTTGCACACTGTTAACTTTATTGTTCTCTAGCGTGCCTTTTGCGGAACCGAAAACTGCCTTTGATGTTTTTCACGTGTATTTAAATGTATTTTATAGGCTGTATATGTACATTCGATATTAATCGCTTCACGACATGTCGAAAATGACATTCTTTTTAACTCTACTTTGTAGCAATTTCTTTTTCATGTATTTATCATATTATCTTAAAATTTATTGACTTTTGCAACAGCACATTTAATTACAAATAAATAATATAATTTTTTGAATATGTCACAATCTTTATTACGATTTGTCAGAATCAAGTATACATGTATGCCAAAGAGAAACATTGTGCTGTACTTTATATTATTGTTGAATGCATTGATTATTATTAATAAGTCTTTCTTCATATGCTTAGCAGAAGAAACCGGAGAATCGTGAAAGTGTATAACATTCATGTATAAAATAAAAAGTATTACATTCTATTTTATTTTAACAATTATTGGTAATTAATTACACATACATTTATTTATTACACTTACGATACAAATAAGTCATAGAAAAATCAACATGTATATGCATAATATCTTATTTTTACAAAACTTTGTGAAATAAGTAAAAAAAAAAGTAACATTTGCTAATAATATATCTTGGATTTATAATAATAAAGTATAAAGCAAACCGCTTGAGACAATATAATATCACTTGTATCAAATTCATTTGTATAAAAATAAGTCCCAAATTTTAAAACCTAATATATATTATTCTACATTATTACATAAGTATATAAATCATATATTCTATGAGATAAATGTTTTCAAGTGGCTTCAAAGATGAGGGACATTAAATTACGAATATCTCTCTTTATCAATTTTTTGTATTTCAATAATTTATTAATATAAGTAAAAAAAGTGTTAAATATAAATTCACATTCGCAAGGACGGAGATAAAACTTACATTCAATCGAGAGAATTCCTCCTGGACGGAATATAATACTTAATATGGTCATACTTAATTGAAGTATCTAATATAAATCTAATATACATCTCGACAGTGTTGTATCTTTGTAATATTTGTTTATCTTCTATAGACAACGATCCAGCTGATTAAAATACTAACAGGGATCAAACAAGATATTGGCTTAAAAGTAGAAGCAGGATTGCAACCATCGCCACTACAAGTAAACACACATGTGCGGTACGTTAATTTATCCCCTGTTTGTTTCACGTAATCACAATAATTTCCCATATGTACTCGTGAGCAGAATCTCTTCGTACCGATGCCACCTAATTTTAAATAGTCTTCATTAGTTTCCAGATAATTTTACTTTATATATTAATCAATTATCATCATAACATAAGCTACTTTTATTTTCTTTATCCTTTTTTTCTAATTTCATCAAAGTTCGACGAAAAATTAAAGCTCCATTAATTCTTTTTTTAAATTTAATATTATTTGTACATACTTAATAATAGAACATATTGTTAGTATCGCCACACACACACACACACACACAAGTGCAAAACGCATGCAAGAGGGTTTTAAAATTGATACGAGCCTGTGCTTAAAGAAGCGTGAATAGAATTGTCGAGTTTTGTTAAAGTTCAAGGACTAATGAAATATTGAATGGCAATATAGATGTAGATAGAGAAGCTGTGCTGTAAACAAACAATCAAAATAGTGTTATTACAGTAGAAAATCTTATTATTTTGATATGATATGGACCTCCAAATCTTCCGGTAGTTTTCACGCAATATTGCGCTTCAAAAACATTACTGCAGTTGTATGGTTTTAAGGTTTCCATCACCAGATCACCTTCCGTGCAAGTCCATTCAGTTTCTGACGAACACTGGTAGCAGTCCAGGGTTAAAGCTTTGTACAGTGTTAATAAAAAGAAAAATAATTTTTTTAGGAAATTCTGCCGATTGAAAAATCTCGAGGAAACAAGTACCAGATCATACAATTTAAATGCGACATTTGTTTCCAAGTGTGCCAATTAAAATTAAAGCATTGAGATTATAGGGATTAAGGGTTTTTTTGTTTATTTCTCTTTTTAGCCACCACCCTTTATACGAGGAGCGAATGTCGAGATTTCCATAAAAATTGATTGCACAATATTAATGCGTTTTGCAGTTGACTCTGTTATCTTGCTAAGCAATGTTTCATTAATTTCCAACAATCGGAAATGGATTTCATTGTAAGTCTATTCTTCCAAGCTTCGAAAATGTTAATGCTGTAGTTAGTGATGATTCTTATATATAACGATGTTATTAGTAAATTGAACCAAGCAGCAGGTTGTTTCGCAAGCGTTATATCTCTTGGTTGATTTACCCTCAAAACGGCCAATTTGCTTAACACAATATTGAGCCCCGAAAACATCATCGCAGGACTGTGGTTCTATATCGATGTCATCCGTCAGCATTTCGTTGCATTGGAAAGGATGAGTGCTGTTTGTACTGTTGCATTGGTAGCACAAGATACTTTCGGCTAAATTGCGGAAAACGCGCAAAAATTGTTTTTATTCAATCAAACATTTTCTCCCCTTGCTATGTATCACTTAAGCAAACCATCGTGGTGCACTTTATTAATCATTACTTAAAATATAAATCAGAGCGATTAAGACGAAACTGGCGAAATTAGCAAACTTAGAAATATCCTATCTTTCGAATGAGAGAGTAAATAGGTAATTTATTATTAATATCCGGAGGACACGTGTTCCGAAATCCAATCAAAATGCCGGATATGAGAAGTGATTTATTCAATGGAATTATCAAAAGAGCCAAGTGTTTTATCAAATTAATAAATGTCAGGCATGTGTGTACATATTAACACGATTTTTATCTCAAATTGATGACAATAATAATGATTTTAATCATAATTCACGTTTTATTGTAAAAAAGAAACACTAGAAGTTACATTGAAAAATAATAATATCATTTGGAGCGATTCAAATCTAAAGCACTCGCTAATGCAAACACAGAGAACAATTTATTATAGAAAATGCAAGACAGACTGACAACAAAATGAATTACAAACATAATATGTTTAAAACTGACATGAAATACTTGTATATTTTTTCGGTAAATAAAATCTACGACTTACTATTTACTTTTCTTTTATTGAAATTTCCATTACTAAACGCTTCTTTGCGAAGTAGGAAATATGAGAATTAGGCTAATTATTATGATGACTGATCAAAATGATGTCATCTAGCTTTTACAATCTGTCAATCTTACAATAAACTAACAGTTCTTGTAAATATATTACAATAAAGCTGTGTAGATGCGTATTCTTAAAAATTGTGATACACGAGATGATACACGTAACTTATTGTATTAAAGATACAACGTGTGTGGGGGAAGGGGGGGGGGGGGGAGAATTTTACAATTGCCCCACCCAAACTTATAGTTACTACTACCAACTATTTACCGTACGTTATCCTCACCTTTGCCGATGAATACAGAGGAGATTGCTATCAGAAAAATCAAACTCTTCACACGGTAATCGTCCTTCATTTTCACAAAAGTTCTAGAAAATTCCTTCGGGTAAGTTTTCTTAGTGAAATTGAAAAACAAAATCACCTGATGCAAGCAGTGGCTTTATAGAATGATGATGGCAGTAACACAACTCCCTCGCCACTCACTATACGCTTACCACGCTTGACTAACGACTGCGCGCGTCAAAGTTTACCGAATACCGTGCCCACCGAAGTTCACCGAACTCCGCCGACAATAACCGAACCTCTCACGGAATCAACCGATCCTACTTGATTATCTTTACCTTTACATGTACGCTCTAATATACGCGAAATAAATTAGTTTACAGACACACAAATATTTGTATTGCAAAGTTAGCAAAGTTCCTATCGCAAAATGATGCCATTTATTAAATACATTAATAAAATTTTAACAACATGAAACAAAATAGTCGTACTCTTTATAGTAGCATTAGCGATATAACGCATACAAAGTGTTTAAATCATACTATTTATCACAACTAAAAATTTATAAGTATACTGGATTTGTATGGACTATACCAAATTTCTTATAAGTCACAGCACACTAAAGATTATTACAACTCGTTTCTTAATTATGGACGATTAAAGTTACCACGCACCGAACTATTTTTACTTCTTTCTTTCAGCTTCGGAGATTTCTTAAGCTTCATTTGCTCGAGTGGAGCGGAATGCCTCTTGGCCTTAGCAAAAGTACTTTTGCAGCTTTGCTTGTTGCATGAAAAATTGGATTTAGCATTTTGCTTTACGACAGTAGTTTTCTCAGAGCTGGACGATGGCTCTCCAAGTTCTGCTTGAGATTCGAGTAATCCATGCGAAGCGATTTTTAGTCTTTTAGCGCCTTGTTTCACTATGGCTGTTTCTTCCGCATATACATTGCTCTCTGGCAAATTACTGGCAACATTTATCTTTTTAATCGTGCCGTTATATCTTTGTAGCGATCGGCCAGGAACATTACAATTTACAGTTTTTGAACATGGGTCGACTACTTTGATAGGAAGTTTAATTCGTTTGTCGGACTTTATTGTAAGTGTTCCTGAAGTTTCTTCAGCGGTTTTCAGTCGTTGACCTTTGAACACTCGTCGAGCTGTGCTCTGCTTAGTTTTCTTGTTACCTTTAATTTTCTTTACGGCTGTGAATAGAGATGTTGTACGACGTACCATACACGTTTTTTTTGTAAGGCTTGTCTCACTTTTAATAGGATTTTTGGTAGTTGGATTAGATGGATCGATGATAGTTTTAGATTCTTGTTCTTGAATAGAAAATAAATCCTTAGTCATAGTTACATTATCATCCTGAAAATAAAAAATTTAGACATACAATGCGGTGCGATGTCTCATCTCGCTCACACAACATAATATATCATGGTGTTTTATTTTTTAAATTTCTGTTGAAAAATTTGGTGAGAGAGAGATTGAATAACGAGCACGTTTATACTTTTCTTCGGTAACTGAAATACAACAACTTACCACTATAGATCTTTTGCTATATATCAGTATTTTAAATTCATATTTAACGAAATTGAAAATTTCACATACTTTCCTACTTTACAAAAAATAAATCATATATAAATATTAGGACTTATTAGTAGGGATACGTAGGAATAAAATAATAATACCTTAAATAAAAAAATGCGCACTAAATTATTATAAATTTATTAACACAATGAATGTTGTGTAAATACCTTTATAACGAACACACAATTTAATCTTTATATATACACATGTGTTGCTCACATAAACATTTTTACTTTAACAGTATAAAGGAAAAGCATAAGTTTTTTATCTTTCACGTTATACTCTCATGATTCTTATTTTCATCCAAAATCTTTTAAAAATTTAGAATTACATTTTTTTTTCTCTTTAAAAGATATATGCATATATTTATATATGTATGTATCTACATGTAGTAAATTTGTACACATATATAACAAAGATAAATGATTTTTTAAAAAGTAACGCATTTTTGTTACACTAGTTTTTAACTATATATAATCGTAATATCTCAAATAAATTGTGTACATATACATGTATATCCTTATAATTGATTAAACTTCTTACTTCAACAATTGTCCATCATTTGTCGATTTAATCGTTCGTTCACATGTACCTCTATGTCGTTTCTTTCGCTAAGAAAACACAGATGATTAATTTTATTCACGTTTAATATTAATTAAAATGATACCGTATGTTTAATAGTTTAATCAACAATAACCAACTGTAACAGTTAGGAAAATGTTAAGAGTAAACAATGCTTGTTTTTATTAACAATGGTCCCGTTGTTTTAAGTATATGTCCACTCTATAGAATTATAGAAACAAATTATTTAAAAAATTTCGTTAAATATATATAAAACTATATAAATTATATATTTAAAAATGTCTCTATTATAAAAATATATAAAATTTTGTACATTAAAAATGCTTAAATTTTCACAAATATCTATTAAGATATTTGTAAATTATTACGACTAATACCTATTTACTTTAATAGGCTATGTATATTTTGGAAAAAGAAGTATAAGTGACTATAATTTGGAATATGTACCTTCAATACGGAAGACCCGTTAGTCTTGAAAAATGTTAAAAAGATGTAAAAAAGTATATACTAAATAATTTAACCTAATTAGAGTATAATCATATTGGCATAATAGTTTTACTTACGCATTACACTGACTAGATCACTGATTAAATATTCTATGTGTACTACTAACAAAAATAATAGAGACAGTATAAAAATTGTATAATTATGAATTAAAAAATCTCTCTCCCACGTGTTTGAACGAGAATATGACATTAATACATGATTAATTTATCACTAATGTGTCTTGGCATTAATGTAGGATGATATACTATGTTAATTACTCGATAATATATATTATGATAATAAACATTGTCTTATGTCAATAGTGTCAATATCATTTTCATCATCTACATCTAAATTTACCTTATGCGAAGGTTTGTTGAGCGAAGTTGCAAGATTATTCACATACGTTAATTTTAAATAAGATCTCACACCTCTCAAAGTACGGTACTGACTATTCGGTAAGCGGCTGTTAGGATTTGTATTATTTAAATCAAGAATTGATGGACCCAATGCTGCACCGACCTGTTTAATAGTAAAATATGTAGAAACACCATAAAATTCTTGTTTTCGAATGTTTGTTGACTCCCGTCATTAAAGAAAAACTTACTGCTTCATAAACTGTTGGTGTATATTTGGGTGGAATGAACACTTGATTTAACGCTTTATTTGTGGTTTCACGAATTCTAGAAGGTAAAGTATTTACCAGGCGACCAGAATTATAGTTACACTCAAGCGTGTAACTGCGTACAAGACCGGTCAATTTATACACTGCGACACGACCCGAACCTTCCCTTGACATACCATCCCTCTTATCTCTATGAAAATATGATTTCTGTCTTATTCCTAAATAATAATTTTCACAATAACAAAATTAAATGTTAAAATACTTACATCAAATACATATTTTTTTCTGTAAAGTTACAAGAAGTGAAATGAAAATTAGGATTATTGATTGACATTAATTTTGGAAGAAGCATACATGTGATTATATCTTCTTGATTATCAAAATGATTTCCATACATGAAAACACCTTTTTTAGAAGCATGACCATGCAGATCAATGTACAAAAATAATCCAGAATCATTAGGTGATTTGAGTAATTGGTCAATACCAAAATCTATAGTAACTTTTTTATCAGTGGCAACAGTTTCAGTTACTTCATTTTCCTCATTCTTTAATTTCTCTTCCTTTTCTAAATGTAAAGTATAATATTAGAAGTAACAAAAATAATAGTAAAAAAGTATTGTATTACTAATAACTGACTGTTTACCTTGAATTTTGTCTTTTAAATTGTTAATTAAAACTATACATTCTGGATTAATTTCTGGAGTAGGCTCAAATTTCTTATCTTCTTCCAAAGTCATATGGTTTACCTTTATATAAAAAAAAATACAATGTTACTTATATCGTAATTTTATTTATTTAATTCATAATTTTTATGATTAGTTTACTTGTTGCAATAATCCTGAAGTAGTATCACGAGTTATTGTTTGAATAGTATCAAACGAGCTATCCGTGTTAATTTCTGAAGATGTACTTGTTGATTCTAATATGGTTACATTTTCTTCTGATGTTTTATAAAAATTATGATAATACCTATAAAGAAGAAAAATTATATATAGATTTTTTTAAATTTTTACACTGTGTGTGTATAATTTATACTTAAAAATACCTTATTAAATTCCTAGCGGCATATATTGTGGGATGCTCTTTCTCAGAAGGATTCAAATATACTCTATTTAAATTTATTCCTTTTGTGTCCATTCTGTAGTGTCCTCTAGCAACCCCATCGGGATTTAACATTGGTATTAATTTGAACACATATTGGCGGCGTAATTGAATTGCAAATGCGTCTTCACGATTTACGAGAAGATTTAGAAAACCGTTAAAAACAAAACTGGATGGAGTTTCGCCTGGATGAACACGCGCACTTACAAATATAATCTACAAACAAATAGAACGATATGACTTGAATCAGCTAATACTCGTAAAACTATAAAATATTTAGTACCTTCTTATCATGAAATTTAAAGGGTCTTTCCTCTTCTTTTTCAGGAAACATTGATTTCAGCCTATCTTCTCTCTCCGTTGATATGCTATGGTAAGAGCTTATCGTTAGAACATCTAATCTACGTCCGTCTAACGATCTTATTGCACATTCTCTATGATAGTAAATATCATCTAGTGACATTTGAATTTTTTTTGTTAATTTCATATCTAATTTTCTTAAGTAAGTTTGTAAATCAGTATATGAAAAAGGGTATGTAAAGGCAAAGTATGTGATAGCTTTTGAATTTTCAGGGGTATAGAATATAAATGATAATGTAAAATCATTGCTTTTGTGATCCATCTGTAATAAAGAAATATATATGTTCATTACTCTATATATAAATAAAATTAATGAAGTATTGCACATAAAGAATCTTATGAAAAAGTATTAATATATATTTATATGAGTACAGTGTAAGTTGGTTTATGTCGAATTCTTTCCCAATGCAAATGCCCTGGCACGATTTTAAAAACTGGGCACATTCCTTGACTAAACATCTTAACTTGTTTGTTAAGATTAATAATATTAAGTTTAACTGAAAGACCAGGGCCTGGAGCTTTAATTCCAAAGTAGAACCATGTCCTATTATTATTTTGATATTGGGTTCCATGGCAATCATGTTTTGTCCATAAGTTAAATTCATATTCATAGTCTTGTGAGTTTAAACTTTTGTAAGACTTTACATCAGTTTCATATCCATCTAAAGCATTACGAATATTATTTTATTTGTATCAATATAGGTATATGTACTATATACGTTTAATATTACCTGCGTCAGGAGCATCTGATTCTATTACTTGTTCAACTTTACCCAAATTAGCAGAGTCAAAATTATTGTAAAATATAAAGTTTCCACAAGTTACACCGTCAATAATATTTTCCATGTCTTTTTTGTAAAATGTTATACAAAGATCTACAAATAAATGATTGTATTTGTAAACTTGTAGATATTTGGAATACTAATGATTAATATACCCGATGCTTTAATTTTTACTACTTTTCTATCGTTAGAAAATCTATGAATAAAAAAAATATTAAATATCAAAACGATATACCTTAAGATCATTATTTACCACTGTTCTATTCATTATTATGGTAAATACTTTATATATTGTTCAAGTTTCTAATAAAACCACTGAAAAGATATGAGATTAGTTTTAATTCATCTCTATTATTTTAACTTTTATCTTACAAATTTTATTCTACTTTGCATTATGTAAAATTATTTACATATAAGTCAATTAATCAATTCTATTGTCACAAAATAGTGCTGATATAAAAAATGATTCTCACACACAGAAAAAATCTAAGTTTTACAAAAAAGACTTAAGCAATTACATTGTAATCATTTAAATGTAACTAGAATTATTGTGAATAGAATAATGTTACACAGATCAATCATTAATAGATTCTTGACAGATGTTAGATAATAGCCCAACAAAATCTAAGCAACGATATACATATATACATGTAAGTTCGTCCTTTTCTTTCTTACTGACATTTTGATGTCGAAATAAGATGAGGTTAACAGGGTCAGGGTGTGTAGACTGAATTATTTGTCAAGCTCTCTCTCTGTTTCTTGTGAAAAGGAATATTTTGCCGAAAAAAATACTTTCACAAGTTAAAATATATAATATTCGTGTTATTATCCATCATATGAAACATTCATTTCCCTTTGTTATTCTCATTCCGGGCTGTCACGAATACTTTTCTGCGCATGTGCAATGACATGTGACGTATGTCGTTTTTATTGACTTTGGCCAATTTTATATTTCCCGCTATTATTATGTCATTTTAAGGGAGCTCTCTGATTGCTTGTTCATACGCATGCGTAAGTTTCATCGATTTTCAAATGGAATTATTTTGAACATCGAGCGAGTATATCCCATTAATTCAGAATTAACATTAATTTTCGGAATATGAATGAAACCTTGTCAAAGAGAAACCTATTGCACAGTTTAATCTGAAATAGAAATGTGCTTCGACGAGTTATCACTGACTTTGAAATGTCCGCCTTGCTGAAACTTCACTACGCGAGTCAGCGTATACTTTCGTGAAGTTGGTGCTGTTTGGTGCTGTTCGTTTCTCATAGAATGAAATACCTGAGAGTTAAAAGTTGCATGACATCAAAAAACAGAATTGGAGCGATGAATTACTTGAAAAGAGCACGATTCATTAACGAGGAGAGCCTTAGCAACAAATGAATTCATTTTGTTGGAGCAGACGACGCTCACTGTCAGAATAGTCAATGAGTTGCTGTTTTGCGCGTGTGTTTCTATCCCCTACACAAACATAAATGAAATACTAGTGGGCAGAGCCATACTCACACTCATGTAAAATCATTCCATATTATAAGAGCAGATTGTGTCGGAAGCTGCTCAGATCGCCACGAAACGTTGGACTGACGAGTGCTTTTCTCTTTGCTCCTTTTCTGTTCAACTTCTTGAAGACGTACGTGGCGCACATTCGACACTAGCAAACATGTGTGGTAAGTGAATTTCGTTTTCTGTCATTCTCCCATTAATGTTATCCATCCATTCATCCATCCATCCAATCCTTTGGATACTCTGTCAATCTTTCATTGGTTTCACCATAAAATCATTTGAAAAACTCACTGTTTTTCTGTGAAACTATCAATTTCTCGAATCAACATCTTCCTCTTGTCAAATTATTTATAAAACGACGTGTAGACATGCTGCTAATCGAATAACGTGCTATTATAGCCACGTTTTATGTGCGTACATATACATATACATTAGTGAATAGCTCCGAATTATCAAAACTCTAACTAATGAAGTATTTGTGTACATACACATGCAAGTAAGTAACTGAAAACTTGTTTATATGAATTTAAATACACTCATTAATTCAATTCAATTCCATTTCTATCTTATGATTTATTCCCAAGGTACATGTATTTATTAAAACAATTAATATAATACTTTTCAAGTGGCGCAAAAGCAATTGATTTTTACACCTAATGACGTGGGAACTAAAAAATCATTGATAAGAATTCAAAAAAGGAAGAGTGAAAATTTACAATTATAATTCGGAGCAAAAAATTGAGTAAATAGTTTTGGAACTTCGTCGTAATAAGTCGACGATAAAATTCGATACAATTAAATTGACAATTACATCAGTGATCCAGTTATTATTAATTCTTTGCGATAGACTTATCACTTTTTAGAATTGAGACACGTGTGTTGTCTGTCAAACGCAATGCATACCGTCAATTTCTTGGCTCTTATCGATTATTTCCCTATTACGACCATTATTAATCATTGTATCTTAGCGAAACGTAAAACTCGCGAACTACGTCAAGAATTTCTGTTCTTTTTTAGATTCCCGCCACGATTCTTACACGATTATAAGATACACAGGATGTATCTATATGTATATACAGGACCGATTGAAAGATATTTCCATAAGTCATTGCTTCAAAAATATGAAATTGTTATTTTCGCAGAGTCTCCCATGTAATTTGGACATATTATTAGCATTCGATGTTATAAATTATTGCGAAAGAGAACTGGAAGTTTTTCTAGAAGAGATTTGATGAGCCCGATCTTTCCGTAGATCTTTTAGTCCGAAGAGAGCAATTCGTATCATGAAATTACGAAAGTGTTTGCGTAAGCCGTGATCGGTTCGCCCGGTGATTTTCATCGTAATCGTCGTCAGCCAGGGCGAAAGTCTTTTACCGGCTTTTAACCATTCCTGTCCTCTGGATTACACGCGATTTTCGCCAAAGCAGCTCTTATTATGTCGTTCAGGGTCTCGCACGTGATACAACTGTACATGTATGCGAGTTGGCAGATAGCGATGACACACACCCTCTAGTTGTACTACTATAGAAAAGACGTCGGATCCTTCCTCGTAGAAACGAGCGAGCAACTTGTAATATATTTGGAATATTTTTGTAGATAGAAATCTGACAAATTTCCCCAATGTTTCCTAGACCGTACAAATTTTATTTGCTCCACGTTTTAAACCGGTGAACTTTTAATGAATAAGATTTTTTATAGTGTACGTTTTTAGAACTATTATACGCCGACAGGTTCCTTCGTTGGCATTATCGCGCGTAGCTCACGAAATATTGCGTCATACAATTGTTAAAGACGATTAAAAAATGCTTTTTGTTGACAGAAACTTCCGCCTTGGTGTTAAATTTCTCAGTGCGTTATCGGTAAATATATACGTACATAAAACACATATCCATATATATATACATAGTTTCTTCAATGAATCGAAGTGGGGATTTGATTTTTTGGGCTACGTGTACTTTCCTCTATGGGCAAAAGCGACGATTTGGTACGTGCGCGCTCACTCGCTCGCTCGTTCGATGGCTTATATGAAATGCATGGCCACAGACCGTAGGACGAAAAGTAACGAGTGAAAGTTACGTCCCGGCTAGCTCGGTTTTACACACAGTGACATTTCGGCACATTGATCGGCCAGCACACGCGTGTTTGTTTTTGCGCCTGTCGCGTTTGCCGGCCTTTCATCCTTTCACCATGGCGCCTCCTTACCTTTGACTTTTCTCATTTTTAAGCGCACACCCTCCTACTGGCAAATCTTTTTCTAAAAGTTTCCTCTCTTCTACCTTACCCGGAAAGAGGTTCCTTAAATATACAGTAGTCGTATCCGACTGAAACCGAAAAAATCTTAGGCGAAACGCGACTAATATAAGAATAGAATCGGCCAATGAAAACAATTGCAAAGCTACCCCATGCCTGATAGGACTAATTGGGAGATGAATAGTCATTGATGCTTACGCAAGAATTATGTGTAACGGTAGCTTTTATTGCATCATGGTTCTGTGTCCTACCTATTGTTAAAGTGGTATAAGTAGTAAAATGCTAAAACCGGGTATCAAATCCACTTCACGCCGTGTTACTCTCGAGTAATTTCATATCGTTCCTTTTACCTTTTACAGTTATTGAAAACCTGCTGGTTTTTGTTGTTCCGAATGATTTTTCTCGATGATTATCTTCGGACAAAGAAGCATGATAAGGCCTGACGGTATGCTAGAAGAAAGAAAGCGAAAGGATTTAAAAAGCTTGCCCGGTTTAGGTAGGGGAAAGGAGAGGAGGAATACGGTAACTAATAGAGGGATTTCAAGTAGATAGAGAATAAACACTTTCCAATGGCATTTCGTCATTTCTCCCTCCACAGTCTGTTGCTATATGATCGTCTATCCTTATATATACACATATATGTACGGATGTATATGTATTGTAGAATTATCGCTGATCAAGGAGAATTGGCCCCTAAATCGACGCGATAGATTTTTTATAGTCCAACAAGGAGGCTCAACCTTTAGAAGGCTTTGGCGTTTGTAATTGTTCGATAAAGATAATTCTTTAGTTTATTATACTGATATACCCCGGGGATTTTGGCGAACTATCATCAGATAAACAAAGTTAAGACTATCGTTTAGCAGAGAGATAACTTGGAACAATGGCTAATCGAGGATCTTCATTCTTTAGAAACTCAATCGCTGTATCATAGACGTGGCTTGCGTGACTTTTCCTCGATTTCCTGCTCTAAGTCGATCGAGGTGGGGGGCTTCTTTTTTCTCGGGTGCTTCGGAAAATTGTGTGCTAGTAGGTCGGGAGGCCAAGTTCATCGCACTAGACCGTGAAATCGTAATTGTTCATTGTCTCCTCTTCCAGGTCGCTGAACTTTCCGTCATTCGCAAACTGCAAATCCACGACCGCGGCCCAATTCCATTCCATCGACTCCTACGCTTCCCCATCGACCATTACTTCACTCAGCGAATATTTCTCTTAATATACGCGGCATCGTAAAATTTGTTTCTTATTAAGATATGTCCATCATCAGTTTTCGTCCCGTAGGACCTTACGCGATAGGACAGTTGGAAATTGTTATCAACGATTAAGTTCTACCAGTCAGCATTTATTCAAATATTTAACGGAATAGAGAGAGAGAGAGAGAGAGAGAGAGAGAGAATATGATCTGGTTAATAATAGAGTTTAATGACGTTTGTACGTGTAAGTCATTAGGCTCTTTGAGAAATGTTCAAGATTATTGCTGTTGTTGCTGTTTTTTTGTTCTCTTGTATTTCACAGCCTTGTCAAAGTTTATCAAATGGATATTTGCTGCTGAGTTTTACGAGCTTTTCCGATACCCAGCAAAGCTTTAAGGATTAACGGCAGTCTTCAATAATGTGAACAGAGAAGTGCCGTCAAGTACTATGATAATATTGGATAACGTGGATGAAGATAGAAGTTCATTAAATTATCCACAGATAAATGAAAACCCCGGAGCTTCGATTAGGGGAAAACTTTTGCCAAAGAAATCTCTTTATCGCGATACTCGTATGTTTTGCAAAAAAAAAAATGATTATTTCTCGAACGATCTTTATCTCAAGACTTTAGAGACGAATTTCGAAGTTCTCGGGACGGGAAAACTCAAGATTTCCATGAATCTTCGGCGGAACTTGAGGAGACAGAGGAAGAGAGATTATTTCGATAATTCGAGGTCGTTCGATAGTATCTTATCAAGATTAAAATCGTTGATTACTCGCTTAGTTTATCGTGAGACTGAAATCCAATTTCCACGTACAATTGGAGCTTTCTCGATACTTGATTTTTCATTGAATTCTGCAGGATTAGTAACACGTTACGGGAGAAGAGTAGGGAGGGGGAAATTTTCTTATCGGCGACATTCACGAAGAGACACGACAAAATCCATTTTGCTAGCTCTTCAGTTCCCTCTTAATCGATTATCGAATAAACAATTTATTTCAACTAACGCGACGCGTCTTTGTTTGAGGAAATCTCTATTCGATCGATCACCATCAATCGCTGAATATCTTTCAAATGTCGGGTGGTACGTGTCCTGTTTCATTAATTCGCCACAAATCTTACTTTCATTTTTGCGAGTAGTCAGAACTGACCGGGTGGACGCGATCGACTGTCGCTGCTCTTCTCAAACTCAAAATCATCCTAGTCCTCTCCGTAGAGGATATGGAGTCGTTCGCGTGGTTCGCGAATGATTCTATCTCAAACCATCAGGTGGAACTTTTAAACGTTGCAAGAACATTGTAAGGATCAGGCGGGAAAAAATTAAATTATTCAGACGGACTCAAGCTCAAACATTTATATCCCCATCCCTTTGATTTCTAAAATTTGCAAATTTTCAGCAAAGCATCGACCAAAGAATTTATCCAGCAAAGCATACGCAACTTGTCCAGGGTATTGCTTCCACCGGTTGGGTTTTAGAGTCGCTAGTCAAATATTTTAAGTGGTGCGCGGTTATATTTTCTTCTGACAAATCAGTTTATCCTTGCCAATGCACGCTTGCTTTCCCTTTCACCAGGACACATACAATATCTCGAATTACCAGTTTCCTTGCGGTCGGGTAGGCGTTAGATCTGCATCTGTACGGTTGTCTTAAAAGAAGGAGAGAAAAAACTCTAGACATTTTTCCCTAACACAGAGGACAGACGCAAATAAAACAAGTTGATCATCTACTCCACAAATCTCGTCGACTCTCTTGCTCTTTTTTTCATAAATTCGCTTCTCAGTTTAGAAATTAAATTTGCGTTAAATGCGGAATCAATTGAAATTTTTTACACTTCTTACAGTTGCTGTTGTTTTCATAAAAAGCGATACACACACACACAGGATAAAATTAAAGTAAAAGCATTAGGGTTTTTAAGAATTTCTCTGAAGGGACAATAAACGGGAAACTTGTTTTTCGGTATTTTCGCTTCACGGGAGAAAGGAATGCCGATCCTTTGCCGAATTCCTAAACTCGCCTATATGACCTTCGATAAACTCTAGAAACAAACATGAAAAGTTTGCGGTAAAGATACAAAGGGAAAGGTAAAATGTAAACTTTACAGTTTTTTTGTCTCTTAGATTTGCTTTCTTTTCATTTTATCGGTGAAGCTGTGAACGGCAAATAAATAATTCATAGGCCACTCGTAATATCTTTCGCGTATGTCATAAACCACAAGTCAACGATTGAATTCTTTCCAAGAATTATCGTCATACATCGTTTTAGTGCAGTCTAACTTCCTTTATTGCTATTTTACCGTATACCCCTTGCGTAAAATGTTCGCACCTTATATTTATATTAGAAAATTATAACCGTACCGGGTAGTCACCTCTCGCTGATACATATTCACGTTGAATTATCTTGCTTCTAGGTATTTTTGCATACTTGAACTACCTGACGCCGAAGAGTCGCAAGGAAATTCTCGAACTCCTCGTGGGAGGATTAAAAAGATTGGAATATAGAGGCTACGATTCAGCAGGTATGTGCGTTTAAAATTCCAAGCGATCGTCAGGTCGTTCTAGAAACAATAAAGGAAATGACAGAACAGTAACTTTCACACTTTGCATATATTCAGGAGTCGCTCTTGACGCTGCCGATGGCAAGGACATCTCCATCATCAAGAAACAAGGAAAGGTCAAGGCCCTCGAAGAGGAAATCTTTCACCGTAAGGACACGCTTTCTTTGTGGAGAGCTATGTGTTTGCACTCATACAGTTTTTGGATGAACTATGTGTTTGTTTTCTTTACCGTAGGCACCAATTTAGATTTTGAATCTCAAACCGAGAGTCATGTTGGTATTGCACATACTCGTTGGGCTACTCATGGTGTTCCATCTGAAGTGAACTCTCATCCGCAACGCTCTGATAAGGAACATGCATTTGTTGTTGTACACAATGGTAAGATGTAAAATTAATCGGTGCAGTTCATTGAATGATGTCGGACTATGATAAACCTGCATTTCGAATACAGCAGATAAATATATTATTTTTATTTATTTGCAGGTATTGTTACAAATTACAAAGAGGTCAAGACACTGTTGGAACAGAGAGGATATCAATTCGAGAGTGAAACTGATACGGAAGTAATTGCTAAACTTATTCATCATCTTTGGATGCAACACCCGGGATATTCTTTTCGTGAATTGGTTGAACAAGTTGTACAACAATTGGTACGTTCTCGTATACAGGATGATATGAATGTTTTGTGTAGGAATTATTTTATTTTTTTATATTACAAAATAAAAAAGACTATATTTATATTCATATTTGTTGCACTCTGTGATTTTTCCCTACTGTCTTATTGTGTGCATCTATTTTTTGCATCAAACACTTTATCCATTATATTGATGATTTAATTATTTACTTTTATAGGAAGGCGCATTTGCTCTCTGCTTCAAAAGCAAATATTTTCCTGGCGAGTGCGTTGCAACAAGACGAGGATCTCCTCTTCTTGTCGGTATAAAAACAAAGACGCGATTAGCCACAGATCACGTGCCAATTCTTTACGGTAAAGGTTAGTTAAATTAATTAAAAAAAGAGTCAAATACAGTTTTAATCGAGAGAAAAATTTATGAGAGATAATGCAAGATGTATTACAAAACATTAACCCGCGCGATTAAAATAGGTTCCTGTGGATGAAGCTTAGGGAATCAGAAAGTGTAAAAGAAAAGCCATTTATAAAAAACAAAAAATTCAAATACAAGCTATATCTTATTCTACCATTTTTTCTATATTTCATAAATCTTTATTTAATTTTTTTATCTTAAACATATTAATAGTGCTGGGTTAATGTTTAATATCACTTATTAAAGAGTGGATTCAAAATCATTAATAACAATCTGAAAAACAATTGGAGTAGCTGCACTATTTTTTAAATGAGTTTTTCATTCATTGCACGGATTGTGGAAAATTTTACGACATGAGTATTTCTTTTGCATGAATCTTCCGGTTTTGTTCAACAACCTTTCAACCACATAGATGAACTTCCATATGTGAATAAAGGTATACTAACAAATCTTGACTTATCTTAACTGGATTCTTGATATTGGATCTGTTTAAATAATTTTTCTTACAAATTCATTCATTTTTATTTGTTTCACGATCATTGTAAAGGATCCAATATATGAGAAGTTTTATTATATGTTTTGCCTTAAAATGTTGTTAAGTCTTAATTGTGAAAGTTTTTTAATGTTCAACTTAACACTGCGCTACTCCATTGAATTTTTTTCTATTTTTTCTGCATCTCGCTTTTTTAAAAAATTAAAAAAAAATAAAGTACATGTGCTTAAATATCGTTGGGATAATAAGTTTTTTTTTCTTTTTTTTAAGTTCTTTAACTGTTTTGTTGTTATTCTCATGGGTCATTTTTTTTTTTATTAATCATTTTATTTTCCCTTTACAGAAGGTGAACCACCGAGCAAAGGTATAATTATTTTATGTTAAGTGCGATTTAAGCTTTTATCACTTACATAATCGCAAACATTAATTCATTATTTACTTATAAGCAATACTCACATTTTTGGGTCTGGAGATAAGGGTCTTCGTTGCAGTCTTCGTCACATTTTAATCAAATTACTCTAACTTCTTTCAATATATGTTCTACCAAATCGGCTTTTATAATACATTTTATTGTGCATATCTTATTTATTTCACTACCACTAAGATCTACGTATTCTAGGGTGGACACTGTTAGGGCATGGTGTAGGCATAATATTATTACCATGCAGCATAACATTATGTTATATATTACTTTTACAAAATAGGCCTTAATTTAATCTTTCAATCGCTTTATAGGATAATACCTCCAGGTTGATGGGAATCCACATTTAATACCTCTAATTTTTATTTTTTGTAAATAGGACACTTTTACAGCTGGCGTACGTAAATACAGAGTTGAATATACATATCTACTGACTAATAAATTTTGCTTACAGCATTCTGGGATTAATATGGTGTTGGGCTTGCTGAAGTTTAAAGAGTGACACGACGCAACTT
This sequence comes from Sclerodermus sp. 'alternatusi', assembly GCA_037305995.1. Taxonomy (NCBI): domain Eukaryota; kingdom Metazoa; phylum Arthropoda; class Insecta; order Hymenoptera; family Bethylidae; genus Sclerodermus; species Sclerodermus sp. 'alternatusi'. Next base: position 7,343,135 of record CM074547.1, on the reverse strand, counting down.
ATGTAAAATAAAGTTTATTCGGAAAAAGAGACATATACTTGTATTTCTCAATAATTATGCTTATGTTAAGTGTTTATATAAGCTAGAGGAATTCAATTTGTAATTAAACGATCTCTTATTGCCTCGTGTGAAACGTACACAAAATTTATAGCTCCTTTTAATTCTTTGATCTATAAAAAGATTTATTCTCGAACAGATCACCGACCGCACGGCCGTAATCCTGACTTACCAGTGATTCCACGAAGTGACAGTACTTCTGAATTTCAGCCATTAGAAGATAAAGAGGTGGAATATTTCTTTGCTTCTGATGCAAGTGCAGTTATCGAACACACAAATCGTGTTATATTCTTAGAGGTGTGAAATCCTTTATCTGTTTTTTTTTTTTATAAAATCGTATATATATAGCTCGCAATTAGCATATTAACATTTCTAATACATTTATTAGGACGATGATGTTGCTGCTGTCAAAGAAGGAGCGCTTAGCATTCATCGACTTCGTCGTTGCATGGATGATCCACATGCGCGAGAAATAACAATCTTAAAAATGAAAATTCAGCAAATCATGAAGGGTAATTACGAGTATTTCATGCAGAAGGAAATATTTGAGCAACCAGAGTCTGTTTTTAACACAATGAGAGGCCGTTTAAATTTCCGAGACAATTCAGTTACTTTAGGCGGTATTAAGGTAAGTGTAGTTATAAACTCTCTCTGATATAATTTTTCTTACTTCTGATCTCTTCTATATACGTACTTTAGGACTATATACCTGAAATTAAAAGATGTAGGCGTCTAATGTTAATTGGATGTGGCACCAGTTATCATTCAGCAATTGCTACCAGGCAATTACTTGAAGAATTGACCGAACTACCGGTTATGGTTGAATTAGCATCTGATTTCTTGGACAGAAATACACCTGTATTTAGAGATGACGTTTGTTTCTTTATCTCTCAGTCAGGTATAACTTTTCGTGATCGCAGACCTTGGAAAAAATTGTATAGATTCGAGTTAAACTACAATTCTTTTATTTCCTTTTGTTTAGGGGAAACAGCGGATACCCTAATGGCATTGCGTTATTGTAAGGGCCGCGGAGCTTTAATAGTTGGTATCACGAATACTGTGGGAAGTAGCATTTGCCGAGAATCACACTGTGGTGTTCATATCAATGCTGGACCAGAAATTGGTGTGGCAAGTACTAAAGCTTACACATCGCAATTTATCTCTCTCGTAATGTTTGCTCTGGTAATGAGTGAAGATAGAATCTCTCTTGGATCACGACGCCAACAAATTATCGAAGGTTTAAAAAATCTGGATAGCAAAATTCGAGAGGTTCTCAAATTGGATGAGAAAGTTAAAGAGTTAGCCAAATCGCTATTTCAGCATAAATCTCTTTTGATTATGGGCAGAGGTTATAATTTTGCCACCTGTATGGAAGGTGCATTGGTAAGAATAACAATAAATTTCTATCGTAGGATTTGTAAATGTTTTGCTCATTGTATATGTATTGCAGAAAGTTAAAGAATTGACATATATGCATAGCGAAGGGATCATGGCTGGAGAATTGAAACATGGACCATTAGCTTTAGTGGACGACTCTATGCCAGTAATCATGATTGTTATGAGAGATCCAGTTTATGTCGTAAGTTCGATTTACGATATTAGAATCACTTAGATAATTGTATAATCTATATTACGATGTGTAATTTGCATTTAATTTTTTTTCGATAGAAATGTATGAACGCGTTGCAACAAGTAACTGCAAGGGAGGGTAAACCTATTATTATTTGCGAAGAAGGCGATGAAGAGACTAAATCTTTTGCAGCTAGAGCACTTGAAATACCCAAAACTGTTGACTGTCTTCAGGGAATTCTCACAGTTATACCTATGCAGCTCTTATCTTTCCATATTGCTGTTTTACGTGGATGTAATGTCGATTGTCCCAGAAACTTGGCAAAGTCCGTTACGGTTGAGTAAATGCACATAATTTTACTTTACTCGCGAGGTAAACTTGTGCGTGAACGAAGGAGTATTGGATGTCTTGATTGAGAGACTAACGAAAATGCTCGATATGATAATTATTAGCGACGATATACAGACGCTTGTATTCATACCGGTATTCATTTAATAGATCGAGAAATCTTATGCGTATGTGACAAGCGGGCATGTTTTTTACGGTTAAATATCGTATCATTTTTAAAGGAGATTCGATGCATTTATAAACCGTTTACATAAGAGATCAGATTATTTTTAAGAAATCCCAAAAGTGTACTAAAAAAAAGCACTGACTTAATATGTTTCATTTTACGGATATTTCGATTCTAAGATTGAATCGAGGTTTATAAGACTGCGATATTCAAGAATTTTTTATAAATCAATATGAGTTTTAAATTAACCCATACTGGGATTTTAAAGGAAAATGTTAATATTATATTGAAATCGTACATTCTTATATAAATTTTATTTTATTTTTATTATTTTTTTTTTTTTGAAGACCCTAAGCTTTTCGAATAATCTTAATCCGACTTGATTTAATATATTACCTTTGTATACGATTTATCCTTTTCCTTTTCAACATTCATACGTAGTTTCTTAAGTTTATATATAATTATACATATACATAGTGTCTATAAAAACTTTTTACTGACCAAACATTTTAATATGTATTTGGTTACATTATTGTTCAACCAGTGAATTTTTAATAATAAAACGAAGAAGTAGTTTCTGAAAACTGTATATTCGTCGAATTTATAAAAATTTACGCTTACGTCGCAAATGAAAATCATTCAACGAAGCTTGAAGGGCGTCAGTGAAGCGATAGGAAGGAGGCTGCTCCGCTGAGTGAATGCGGTGAAGGCGCCAGTAGTAGATCCCGTGTTTGCGTCGGGCACGCGGGACAAGGATGGCAAGTGCCACCAGCCCATGACGAGTGATAAGAATACTTGCTTGAACGGACCATCGGTTCTCTCGCATTAAAATCAACAGTTGTTTCACGAGCCACGGTTTCTCTCAATTAAAAAAAAAGAAAAACTAAACAAACAATTGTAAAAAAGGTAATAAACGATTCTCGCTGGTCCATAAAACTCGGACATTTGCATTTTCATTTGCGGTGAAAGCCTTTTTAAAGAAAGCAAAGTCGAGAATGTTTGCCATAGAATCGATGAGTCGCAGTTACAACAATCGGTCGAATACATCAAAGCAAATATTATCATAAAATTCGTTATCTCCCCATTACTTTGTTCGCTCGATTAATTCAATTTGACCAAATACAGCCAGCCAGCCAGTCAGCCGACCAACTGGTGCACGCGCGGTTTCTCTGATTTTCAAGCTATCAATTACATTCCGCTTGTCCTCTTGGCAATAATTTTCAATAATCTGCAAAAGATAAAGTGCGTCCCTGGAAAAGTCATCGGAGCGCGGTAAAGGGAAAACAGTGTAGCGTCGGCGACGGCATCGGCGTCGACGACGGCGGTACACAACATAAATTTCCCATAAAAATGGACTGTCGTAAAGATAGGCGATTACATCGGGGAACTTGTACCGCTCAGCATGCTTAGTCAGGGGTACTGGGGGTGGTTTCGCCTAGGAGCGTGCGACGGCGTAAGGCTGATACCGGATGAGTAAAAATCGGGCGAGCGTTGGAAGATAGGGGTTGCAAGAGCGGAAGGGTAGGAGCGAGGGAACGAAGGAACGGAGGAACGAATGAACGAAGGAACGGAGAAACGAAGAGAGGAGGAGGGGAAAGTGGTAGAGGGTAGTTCGCGGGCTGGGGAAAGAAGGCGAAACGAAGAAGGGGATAGAGGGAAACAAAGGGGTGGGTGGAGGATGCAAAAAGTGGGAAGCGCAACGCGACGAATCGGACGTTGTTGATCGGAGAAGCGCCACCAGTGGAGTAAAGCACCACTACGCGAGTCAGTCGACGGTCTGCCGGCGAGCAGTGCGGACCGAGTACAAAGAGAAAAGAGTCGTTTCGCCGCGCGAGTATCGCGGATTGAAGTTTGTTGCTATTGTCGCTGCTGCCGTTGCTGACACTGGAAAGAGGAGTAGAGAGAGAGAGAGAGAGAGGGAGAGAGAGAAAAGGCGCATCGGAACGGCAATAAGGACAAGTGTCACGCGCGTCGGCTGTAGGAACGAGCGAGCGAATTTTCTGCCGTCCGCTCGCAGTAGTACAAAGGAGCAAAAAGAGGAAAGAAAAGTCAGACGTACAGCAGCGCCGTGTGCGAAGCTCCAAAATCGTCTGGCTGGTACGGGGCTGGTGGTTCACCGTAGAGCTTTAGCTTTACCACTGTCATACTTATCCCTCTCTCCCTCTCTTTCTATCTCTCTATCTCTTTCTCTTTCTCGTTATTAGTCCAAGAGAGTCGTGGTTTCCTCGTCGCCTCCCCTTCCAGTTTCCACGTCCGTTTATCACGGTCGACTAATAGCGAGTAAACGGGCGAGCAGGGAAGGAAGAGAACTAGGAAAGAGAAGCGGGGAGAGGGGAATAAGAGGAGGAAGAAGAAGGAGAAGGATAAAGTCCGCTAGTCGGTCAGAGTGTCGCGTTTGAACGGATCGTGTTGTCGTAGCTACAAAGGGGGAGAGAGAGAGAGAGAGAGAGAGAGAAGAGCAGTGGCAGAAACAGAGCTGAACAGTAGTAATAGCGAAGAGAGAAGGGGAAGTAGTAGTAGTAGTAGTAGGAGGAGGAGGAGGAGGAGGAGGGGTGGAAGAGGAGAAGGAGAAGGAGAAGTAGCGTAACATCGAAGAAGAGGAAAAGAGGAGTGAAAATTAGAAACGAAGCGAAGAGAAGAAAACGAGAAGACAATAGAAGAGAGAATAGAAGAGAAGAGAAGAGAAGAGAGGAGAAGAGAAGAGAGGAAAGCAGGTCTGTGTCCCCCGGCGCCGCCCCCGGTCTCCCGGTCTCCCGGCCCCCCCTGCTCTCTATAGCGAGCAGCGCTGCGGCGGTTCCCCTCTATTGATCGAATTTGACCTGCGAAGTTTCCCTTAGCGCGTGCGGCAGTAGTGGCGGCCGGCTGAGTGTGGTGGCTCGCTCTCGTGAAGAATCACCGCGCGACCAATTCCTCGTTTACTCGTCGTCAACCGTCGTCGACTTTATCCTCTTCTTTGCTCTTTCGCTCTTTATCTTTATCCTTATCTTTATCTTTTTCTTTTTCTCTCTTTTTCTCTCTCTCTCTCTCTCTATCCCTCTTCCTCTCTCCCTCGGTTCATCCTTCGCTTCCCCTCTCTCTCTCTCTCTCTCCTACCTCAAAAGTCCTCCTACGTGAAAAGCTCTCCCAGCGGTTGTTCCTCGTGAGTTTTTTCACCTCGTCGCTTTTCCGACTTAATTGTGTGGCAAGCAGCTCCGCGATACCGCGGAACCTTCACCGTCGGCATGGCTTCCCCGGCCCCCTGCACGTGGTTCAGTGACAACTACGAACTCAAGGAGGAACTTGGCAAGTAAGTACCCCGGATGGAGCCTCTGCTCTATTCTTTTTTTTTTTCATTTTATGCGTACGAGTGTTCGTCGTGTGCGTGCGTGCTGCGTGTATGCGCGCGCGCGCATTTTCGCCGCGTTACGCGACGCACACGCGTACAATTTATATATGTATATTTATGCATTTTCACGCACACGTATACGCGCGCGCGTTGTTTATGTCTATGCGCGAACACGAATTTCCTCGTCGCCGTGGTCCTGTATCTCTCGTGGTACGAGTTCGGTGATAGGGTGGGCGAGGGGGTGGGAGAGGGAGGAAGGGTGGCTCGTTTGAATTTAGCGGACAGGAGCGACGAGGAAGAGCAAGATTGTTTTCCACGCGTATCGTGCGGCGTGTCGTACGATCACCCACGACTCCTCGCTCTTTTTACTCGATCCCCTCCCCCTCCCCTTCCCTCGCCCGCGACCACCCACCCTCAGCCCCACTTTCCACCGACTGCTTCTCTCTCGTCGCAGCTCCTCCCCCACAGACTCGCGTACGCGCAAATCTCGCGTTCTCTCCGCTTCGCCCATTCTTCTTCTTCTTCCATTGCTTCCCCAAAGTTTCTCTCTCTCTCTCTCTCTCTCTCTCTCTCTCTCTTTGCTTCTTTCTCTCCGTGTATTTTTCCCGTTCGCGCGCCACCTAACTCGCTCGCTCCCCTCACCCTCATCCCCCGCCCGCGCGCACCTCCCGCTTCGTTTTTCTCGCGTCCTCTCCGAGTTCCTCGTCATTTTTCCTGTTCGAGGGAATCGCAGAGTGGCTCGGCCGATTCTTTTGAGCGACGTCGACGCACGGGCGTCGCGGCGACGGCGACGGCGACGGCGGTGGCGGTGGCGGCCATGATTGCTGCCAGCAATAGCGCCAGAGCACCAGCGACAGCACCTATACATCGACGGTGGTGACGATGGCGGCGGTGGCGGTGGCGGTGGCGGTGGAGGCTTCCTCCGGTTCTCGATCCTCCCCCCGCCCCTTCTTTTCTCCCCCAGGTTTCCCGGTATCTCGCGAATAAGCAGCGCGGGAGACATCCCGTTTCATTTTGTCTATATTTAAGCGGCCGAACTCTGCTTCTGCCTTCTGGCTCGGCTATATATAAAGAGGTAGTAGCGTCCTCGTCGACGACGACGTCCACGTCGTCGTCATAGTCGTCGACGTGCCTCGGCTAAGCCGCTGGCCGCTTTTGCTCTCGCTTTCGCTTCGGTTGGTCGACCGCGGCCGTGCTCGTGGCAACGCACTCTTCTAATACTCGAAAACGAGGTTTCCATTGCTCGGAATCTGTCACCGAATCAATACGATGTCGTCGCGTTACTTCCTCTCTCTCTCTCTCTCTCTCTCTCTCTTTCCCATCCCCATCCCCCTCGTAGTCCACTCTGCCAGTCGAAAGTTCCCTTTGCTCTCGGGGAGCATCATCCGCGCGCGCTCACCCTCGACCAGGAGAGACGAGCCTTTCCCTCTCCTTCTCCTTCTCCTTCTTCTTCTCCTTCTCTTTCTCTTATCCTTCCTCTTCTCCCCGACCTCTTTCTCTCGACTCTGCTTCTCCTGCGCTTTTTTATATTTATCTTTCTCGGTGTTTCCTATCGGCAGCCTCTCCCACCCTCCCCCCTCAACCTCCCTCTTCCATTCTCCATATACCGCCTTTTGCAGGAGCACGAGTAGCGGCAGGTGGTTGCAAAGGCGTTCGCGATGTTTCACCCGATCTGCTAACAGTTTTCGCAGATTTTTTTCCGGAGCGTCTCTCGTGACGAGATGCGCGATATCTCGCGCGCGTAAATCATCGAGATCTATAGATCTTTCGTTCTCCTCGCTCTTCTACTCCGTGGAAAGACTCGAAGTCGTCGGGATTTTGCTTCTTGGTCTCCATATCGGGTCCCCGAACACGCTCCAAGAGATTTTCCTGGATCATCCCTTGATTTTCTCTTTCGTCGAGTCCCTCTCTCTCTCTCTCGCTGGATTTCGTTCAGAGTTGTATTACGCTACTTTCATCGCGCTTAGAGAAAACTTAGACGATATTACAGGCGCGCGCCACGACTAATTTTAGGCCAGCGCGTTTATTTCGGTGCGTAACATGTTACCGCGATCGTGGCAACTCAATTTCGGCGTTTATAGCTTAGGTGGAAATAGTTGTCGATTCTCCGGCTTCGTTCTCTCGCCATCCGCCCGAGATAAATAATTCAATAACGAAAAGGGTCAGTCTCCAAATGAGATCTCTCTCGCGTGCTTTCTCTCTCTCTCTCTCTCTCTCTCTCTTTTTTTCTCTCGCCCCTTTTGTAACTTACCTCGGAACCGAGTTCTTTCCACGGAACCAATTGCGTCACGCGCGCAGATTTGTCGGGGTAATCGCGGAATGAGACGATAATATAAAACCGATTAGGGCAGAGTAATTGAATTAAACCGAGGGGGTTGGACGGGGGCTGATCGAGGAAGCGGCGTCGAGGAAGCTTCCCGCTAGGAATTTCAGTCACGGACGATTAGGCGGAAGTTGACGAAAAGCGACTGCGAGTATCAAACGACAAAATTGCCTCCGGAATGGGAGAAAACTAGTTTGGGGAGAGAGAGAGGAAGAGAGAGAGAGAGAGAGAGAGAGAGAGTGAAAATGAAGGAAAAAAGAGAGAAAAAAAGCGACGACCACACCCCGCGTCTTTTTTCGAGTTTCCACCGAACGAACGGTCGATAAACAGTGAACAGAGAGCACGCGTAGAGCACGCGTTAGCGCGTCACCCAGAGGATGTTCCCGACGCCGCACCCTCTCCGGCGCACCCCATGAAAATTTCACCCAAGTCTCCCCCGGAGATTCGGCGAAAATGCAACGAGACGTTTCACAACTCGAAATTTCACAGCGATTTTCTCCCTACGTATCTGCCCTCTCACTCTCTCTCTCTCTCTCTCTCTCTCTCTCTCCCTCGCGAGAAAACCATTCGATTTGCCACCACCGTGTTCACATTCACGGCAGAAAAGCGCGGGGGAGGGGGTGAACGTTACATCAGGCTTGAAAACGAAGAGAGCGAAAGAGGACGCGAAAGCGGAAGGAATTCTACTCTCTCGATGCCGAAATTGGCGGCATCGTCGACCGTCGACGACGACGACGACGGTGTCTGGGTTTCCTTCCTTCGTCTTCGACGAGGGTTCGAAAAACGTGCGTGCGTGTGCTGTGCTCCACACAATCAAAGCATTTCGCCCGCTACCTCCCACGCCTTCACCTTGAATAATTCAGCGACGCGATGTCGAACAAAGTGCACCATCGGCAACGAGATCTGGCAGAGAGTAATCAATGTTCTAGGAGAGCGAAGAGAGAGAGAGAGAGGAGAGAATCGATATCCCGTCTGAATTGATTGCAAAGGCCTCGCGAGAGGATCGAGTCCACCTCGAAATGGCAAATATCGGTCGAACGCGGTCCGACCAGCTGATTCCATTGATTCTCTTCTCTCTTCTCTCTTCTCTCGTTCCCACTCCTTCTTTTTACAAATGCTCGTCTCGCTACACGGATTCTATTTGACGGCTTTATTCGCGCTTCCATTTAGCGCGTTAACGCGAAGCAACGACTCTTTCAGCGGAATTTCCCTTATCTTTCAGCGTGGCATACGCTAAAACGCGCGGCAGCCTCATTTTCATCATTTGTTCTCCACTTGTTCATCGTTTGCCTTCTTCCTTTTATTTTTCTCTTCTCCTAATCGTTCCGTTTCAACCAGGCCCGTTGTATCATCTCTCTCTCTCTCTCTCTCTCACACTCTCCTTACAACGTTTACTTACAAATTTTCGTACTTGGCGTGCCACTAACGTCCACCTTCAATATTAAGCGAGTTCGCCTTCTTTGCTTGCTCGAGAATAGATTTCTTTCCTATTTCTTTTTTACTCTCTCTCTCTCTCTCTCTCTCCTCCTATCTTTTGTACACATATCCAGTAATAGAATTAAATCCGTTATTCAAGTACCGTTGTGTGTTTCATATTTAAACGGGCAAGGTTATGGATATGTTTACATATTGTATTCGTATACACTTTTGTATACGTTGAATTTGCAATTGAATCTCGAAGGAGCGACAAGATGGGTAATTATTGTTTATCATTTATCGTGTCCTGTGAGGCTTAACGGCGGCTTGACTCGTGCCGTGCCATTTGGCGCGCACTTCGCCGATGATTAAATAAAAGCATCTCCGAACCAGCTTATATTAACGGCGCACGATCCACATAAATATTTTACACGATGAACGCCCGAATAATTTATCACGGCCTCTAATGAATGCTTGACGAATCTTGCGCACTCTCCTGCGTTCGAGTATTTATCATCAATATTAATTACATCCAAATTATTACGCGCGCGCGCATACGTAAACACGCGTATCCATATAATCTTCCTGATGAATCCATCAAGCGTTCACCAGGCCACAGCAAGGGAAATTCCGAGGATCTCCCGACTAGAGGGTACATTTTTTTACAATTCTAAGCGGAGGGGAGGGAGGGAGAGGTTCTCGTTCGCTCACCGCCGAGACCCTTGGAATTTTCGGAGATTTCGATAAAGAACCCGGGGGAGCGTGTAAATCTCTTGGCAAGAAATATGCGCTAGCTCATTACCCGTCCGTCCGTCCGTCCGTCCGTCTGTCCGTCCGTTTCTATCTGGTGAACCAAGCGAGTCCGTCGCAAGACTCGCGTGACGCGCCCCGTATCACAACGGGGGTTGAAACTCATTTCATTTGCCTTTTGCCTCGCCAGAGGAATTCCCTGGACTCGTCGCATACTTTCCCCTTTGGACGAAACTCACCCCCGCTCGCGCCCTCATTTTCCGCTAGAACCCGTGCCGGATTCACCTTGCGCATTTTCCTCCTCATATCCACCCTCTCCAACCCCGCCCCCGCGTTATTTACCGCCTCTACATGCCCGACTCCGACACGCTTGGATTCTTCCTCGACCATAATTTCCCAAATCTTACTTCTCTGATCTCAAGAAATTCTCGACACCCTTTCTCTCTCTCTCAACCTCACCCTCTCACCCTCACCCCTGCTCCTCGTTCGATCAAATCTCGCGTGTTCCGACGAAATTTCGATTGTCGCCTATGAATTTGTACACGGTTCTCAAACGAATCACCGGAGATCACCGATAATTTCCATAAATTTGCCGGGAAGCTTTAGTCGGGATCCTCGACAAGGGGGTGGGGGATGCGGGACCGAAGAAGAAGGCGGGAAGATTCCGGTACCGGGGTAAGTTCCCTTACATGAATTATGAGACACAGTATGCAAATTTCATCCACGTCGGCTAGATTATGATGGAGCGAAATGGAAAATACGTGTTCTCCCTCCTTTGCCGAAATTTTGGCTGCTCGACGGATTCGAATGAGCCGAGTCACGTGACTCGTCACCGGGTGTTTGGGGTGGTGGTTGAGGGGGAGGGGGGCCGAGGAAAGGCGCGCGAGTGAAACTGGAAAGCGGATTTCGCACACGGAGGGTTCTTTTTGGCTGGTGGGCTGAGACGGGGCGGGAGGGGGGAGGATTCTGCTGATTCCGGCAAATTGAATCGTGACGCATCGCATCAAGGAGAAAATGTGCTCGCGTGCTCGCGCGTGCTGCTCACTCACGGCGAAACCCATTCGAATGTTGGTTTTGGCATCGGGCAACGCTGACATTAAGACCAAGAGTAAATATTGGCTCTATCGGGAGCCTCCGAAACGAATTTTACCGCCTCCGGCAACACCACCGCCACCACCACCACCACCTCCCGAGTCCTGCGCGTCATTTTTGCTGTTCTACACATTCTGCTCTTTTGTACGCTGAAATCTCCGCGAACCACCCCCTTCAGAATCCAGCCGGATCTTATCCTTGCGCCGCAACCCTTACCCCCGCGAGCAAAAAACTACCGACTTCCGGGCAATTCAGCGTCCGGGAAAGCAAGTCCGGCAGAAAAGGAGGAGGGCAAGAGGGGAAGGGAAGGCATTCAACGAACATTCCCTTTTCAGAATGATTCGCGTCGTGTCACCTCTTTATTAATATCCGTCGCCCAGCCAACGCCAGTTGGCTCTCGTAAACAAGATAATTAACCAGTCCCGATGCGAATTCGATTTCCAGAGGGTGGAAGCAACGGGATTTTTCTACGATGGTGGAGCAAAGACTCGCGTGGGTGAATCAAAATCACTGGGATTGATACGTACGTGGGAAAAGGGGCGTGGGATGATGGAGAGGCGAGTTTTCTCGACCACGCGTGTTACAGATTCGGGGGAGGGGAGAGGAGCAACGTTGCGTGCACAGTCATCAGGGGGGGGGGGGGGCTTCATATCTGTCCTCGGCTGTACGCGCGTGGTTCGTGCGTGAGTCCCGACGAATCCATCATCATCCGTTGTTCGCCAGTCGTTATTTGCGCGGAAAGACGAGCGTTGCCAGACGCGCGTAACTCACCCCCGTCGCTGCCCGCCCCCGACTTCCATGACTTCCCGCCTCCATTCACACGCTTCTCCGCTTGGCCCTGCGAGCGCGCGCTTCTCTCATCGAGCGTTAATTAAACGCTCGAGTCTTCCGCTCGGGAAATTGGAATTTCTCGAAAGAAATCTCGAACGAACGAACGAACGAACGGTCAAAGCCAACAAAACATTCGCAGATATTTCCAGAGCGAAGTAGGATGAACCATTCGTGTACGCGTGTGCGAGCCGAGTTCTCGCAGGTGCGAAGGAAAATCGAGAGAGAAAATCCCGCGGGGAAAAGAGCGAGGCGCTAATTTTTCTGCTAAACCCTCGTCGAATCTGTGGGAATGGGGTAGGAACGAACAGCCAATAACGTTTCATCAAGCCACGATCGCGAGCGCGAATCTCTGGACTTTCCGGTGCCCAGGCGGGAGGAAAGTACCCCCTCCTCCCCTCTCCCCTCGCGCGAATTTTCCCGGAAATTCGATATTTTGCACCGTGTCCCCGGGAATATTCCGCGGCGGTCGTTTCGCGGCAAGTGCTAAATAAAAGCGGCAAATGGAGAACGCGGTACGGCTACAGGGGAGGGTGCGGGGTGGGGGGTACGGGCTATAGGTGGTTTTCATTAAAACTTATCGCTCGGTTTAGTTTAACGCTGAAAAAGCAGGTGAAAAAACCTGTGGACGTGGACGATAAGAAGGCGCGTGACTGTGTCTCGCACTTTTTGCACGAGTGCGTTTTATGTGCGTGAGCCGCGAGGAGGAAGCGGCCGTTACCGCTGTTATACGCAAACGCGCGAAAATACATCACACGCGTCGCAAGCGTGTGTTTGTGCGTCGTCGTCGTCGCGAATACCGAAATCATTAACGATCTTCGACGACCAATTAGATTCCGAGTATCGTTTCGATGGTTTGTCCTCGATCGCGCGAATAATTCCACATTTTAGGGTGAGCTGGAACAAAAAGAGAAGGTAATTATAATATTTCGCTGGAAAACTCGCTGCGATGACGGGGCGTAGAAGCGGAGGGGGGAGGCATTTGAGCGTGTGCTTACCGTTCGTTGGAGTATCGCACGTTTTATTGGAAACTGGGGAATCGCTCGGTTCCTCCTCGTTGCGCAATAATTTCCACTCGTTCTGCTTAGTTTATCTCCACGCTAGATTCATAGGACTATTTACCAGAGAGAGAGAGAGAGGGGGGAGGGGGGGTAGGTTGGAAGGTCGAATTGGCTCAGAGTAAGAGTTTAAGGGGGTGTGAAGAGGGGTGTCAACGAATCGAGAAATCCAGGAAGAAATCTTTTTCGGGAAACGGATCGCGAGATAAGAGTCGTAGGTCCGAGATGTCACACGCGCCCTGGGGTGGCAGCTGTCTCCTAGAAATTCTCTCCTGTGGCGATGGCTGATAATAGCACGCGGCTACGGACGGGAATAGAGTCTTGCAGAAGTATGCAGAACGCGGCTCAGGAATCTCAACGGCTACCGACCTCTGGCGCAGCCATTTCCCACTGCCGGAAAATCAGTTTTCCCATACCGCTGACTCCCGATGAAAACACGATTGACCCATCGAGTCCCCCACCCCCTCCATCTCCCTCTTACCGGAAGGTCCTCCCGTAACTTCTCGACGACCGCATCCCGGAAATCCCTCGACTTTTTTCCGTTCGCGCTCTAACCCTCCCCCATCCAGGATCATCGCTACCTCCCATCGCGCTCTTCCCCGCTAACCGATGATCACGCTAATCGTTGCATAACGTTAAAAGCGAACCCATTATTATTGGACACGTAACGAGGTTGCGCAACACACCCGTGAGCGCGCATTATCCAGGACTAACGAGCGTATCCTTTGCGAGATCGAGGCTTCTTTAGGATTATCGGAGGATCGCGTAATGGGTTATGGCGACTCTTCTGCAGTTGCGATTGCAACGCTCATTCGGGGAAAAAAGAGAGACGATGATCGATCGAGAGCCGAATCAAAGGAACGAATGCTCCTCGTTCCGATGTAACAGCTGCCAGAACGAAAAGGCGCACGCGTCGATCATCTCTATTATTTAAGAATTATGTGGTGGGTGGTGGTCAGGGGGCGGTTGCGTCTCCCCGTCCAGTGGAAGTTATCATCGGGGAGAAGGAAAATCAAAGGGGGGAGAGGGTGAGGTCCGTTCAATCATGGGGAAGCTCGTACTTCCTTTATATCTGGCACGTTGTATTTTCTCAAATAAAGCGTTTATTACGAAGTTAGACGTATAGGCCCTGCAAGGACACAATGAAGCAGGAAGAATAATAGAAGTCGCTGACAATGGAAATAAGCGGCGCGGTAACAATCGGAGATAAGACCGGCGATGGCAACGAGTCTGCGGTGGTAGCGGTCGGTGGGTGGATGGAGGGGAGAGGGGAGAGGACCGAGAAACCTTGGAATGATGAAAAAGAACATTTCTGCCTGAGAAAGTATCGGAGACAAAGCAGTTGCTGGCATCTCGGAGAATTTAAGGAGAGAAAGAGAGAGAGAGAGAGAGAGAGAGACCGAGACCAGCTCCTGAAGACCAGCTTCAAACTTGATTATAAGACCATTTGGCTCGCTATAACAGTCTCGCCATAACAAGCTGCTCGGAGTTTGCGTTTCCTTTATTATTGCTCGGTCGTCCAAGTGAGAGGAACCTCGGGATAAGCTGAAAGCTGAGCAAATGCTCCTCGCACCCGAGAATTCGCGAAGCTGGTGACGTCACAACGATTTCTTCTTCTGGACCGTGTTTCTGTTTCTTTATTGTTTCTCTCTCTCTCTCTCTCTCTCTCTCTCTCTCTATCTCTATCTCCCTCCCTTTTTGAATCCCCGCAAAAAGCGTAGCACACACGCGAACGAGAGATTTGAGAAAGTCAGCGAGGAAACCAGTGAGGAGTGGCGGGGGAGAGAGGTACGGGGGATTAAGGTTATCTTTCATTAAGAGGAGCGTGCGTTTAACACGCAACTGAGCTTGAAGGTGCGCCAATCGAGCGGATCGCGGAAAATCGAGACAAAAGTGCGGGCTGCTGTGTTACGGATGGAATGAGAAAGAGGGAGGAGGAGGGGGTAAGGAGGAAGGACGAATAGAGGAAAAAGCAGAGATGGCAGAAGGAAAAGAGAGGAGGGAAGTGTTTACGGTCGTTCGGACGTTGAGCGGGAGCTAAGAGGGTCGCAAAAGCACAATAAAGAAAATAAAGGGATCGAGGAGAATGAATCAAGAAGAGTGTTAGGAGGAGGAGGAGGAGGAGGAGGAGAAAAGGGAAAAGAGGAAGAGTTTTTGGGGTTGGTGTCTCTTCCTGACGGTCCCTCTATTTTCTTTCTTTCTTTCTCCGACTTTCTCTTACCCTCCATTGTTGACCCGCGACCCCGCGACCACGCAACCCGCTGAGTGAGCGAGCTGAAATCGATTTCCCCCCTTATCCCCGATCTTGCGTAGGGTGCCGTGCGCGGCTCCCTTTCAATTATTCAGGTTCCCGCGGGGCGCATGTCGCCATACAATTTTAATTCGCAACCGAGAAATTGCGGCTCTATCGATTAAACAGGATAGACTCTTCTGCAATTCACCCATCGGCCCAGACTGTCCGCTCGAATTCGGTCTATCCACCTCCGTCGCATTACCAATCTTCCTCACCTTTTCACATCAGTCCTCGGCGCCACACAGACTTCTGTCCAATGAATGAATGCAGCGAGACGCTGAGGGAGGGAGGGAGAGAGGGAGGACGGAACGACCCACTGAACGCTCCGACATTCCACGTTATTCGTCTTGTTCACTTCTCCCACTTTAAACCCACTTCAGCCTTTTAAAGACTCTTCGCCAACGAGAAAGAAAACCTCTCTCCTCCGCCCCGCCCCCTCTCCCTCTCCTGATCTACTTAAAGATAATTTAGTGAATTCTCGCAAAATTTCTTTCCCCTCTAATGAATCATTTTTAAAGTCTCGAGGCTAATTGATTAGAATTGAAGGTTGTGGGAAAAAATCAGAGAGAGAGAGAGAGGGGGGGGGATATAATTGTGCATTATATAAATAAGCTATCGACTGGAGGTTTTACGATAATAGTCGCTTCGCCTCAAAAAGAAGAGGTGGTCGAGAGGGGTAGTGAAGGAGAGGGGGTCCTCGGAGAGGGAGAGTCTCCAGTTCAAGTTCTCTGCACGAATATTATTTTTGGACTTCGGATCGAAGGCGAAATTATTTTCGGCACGGTGGCTTCGCCGCCGACGCTTTCAGATCGAAAGCTCGTCTCTTTTAATCTTCCGATCGTACGCGCTTGTGACGTCACAAGCTTCTCGCCGTTCCAGAGCTTTTAATCTTTAGCCTCCGAATCATCTCGAGGAAATTGCTGCAATTCGCTTCTTCGCGTGAATATTTGTCTTATCGATTACATATTCATTTCTTGTTTTCGCTCTATCCTCGAGTGTTTTCTTTCATGATAATTCAAGGAGATTACGAGAAGAGCGAGGGAAGAGGGGCAGATGCGAATATATCGATGATGCGTTACTCGATAAAGCTTATCCGAATATCTCTATCGTTCCCGATGATCTTCCAGATGATTTTTGTTCAGCGCTCTCGGAGAATCTGCGAGACGGAGAAAGTTTTTTTTTTTTTTTTTTTGCAGATTATTCGCGCGACGCGATATGTTTTACCGTTCGGACAAAATCCTTCGGCTATCGCGGGTTGCGAAAATTGTGATTTAGCGAGGTGCCGCGTGGAAATTGGAATTATTGCTGCAGAGCGGACCAGAGCGGCGGGTGCTGTCTGATAGGAGGGTGAACGCGCGGGAAAAGTGGGTAGCAGCTACGAACAGATTGAAATATATGCAAGAGAATTCAACCGAGCTGAAATCCCCGCGTAACCTGAGCAGGCGAAGAAGCCGCGAAATAAAAATGCGATACGTGGAACGCACAGACAGGGATTGTCGGCAAATAGAAAAGAAATTGGCATAAATCTCATCCGTTTCCCCGTTTTCGATGTTTTCCACTGGCAGACGAGCAGCGAGTACCTCAGACCGGAAGCGACGCAGCCGCTGCTAACGCGACGAGGAATAAATTTCATCTCCGATGTATAACACGTGTTCCGTTGCCACTGCGGAATTTTTACACGAAAAACTTTTCAACGGAGAGAGCCCCTCTTTTTCTTTATTTTTTGTAATTAACGTTGAAATCCTCGCGTCGCACCAAACTCGCTTCGTTTTTAAATTCTTTGTAAACGGATAATGTGCGCAGATTCTTTCTCTGTCGTATTGTCGTCCGGGTATTTATTTAACGATGTTCTTTATGAGACAAACGGTTATTTTCTAACCATTTAACTGCTTTCATTATTACATGCGTATGGGAAGACAAATTGTCTTTGAAATGTGTATTAAATAAATGAGAGAAGGAGAGAGAGAGAGAGAGAGAGAATATTGTTTCCATATAATAGAATTAACGATCGCTTACTTGCAGCAAATACGATGGCGTAATGCAAAAGTAAATCGGTCGATCAACGAGAGATAGAAAAGAGAAATTGAAGATAGAGATAGTGGAGATATTAAAAAATGTGTCATTATGCAAACAAGGCGCGTGAGAACATACGGTAGAACGTGTGTGAAGTTAGCCCCGCACTTTTCGAAAAACAAAAAAATTTTGATTGTGCTAGATTGTGCTAGGCTTGTGCCAAAGTGTGCCGTTAAACACTTTTGAAAAAAATCGACCGTTTTCGAAAAAATGAAAAAAAAAAACAATTTTTTTGCCAGCCCCGCACTTTTGAGATATCTTAATTTTTTTAATAGCATTTAATTGTGCTAGAGCCCTATAAAGGTGTGCCGTAAAAAGAAATTTGAAAAAATTAATTTTTCTTTCAAAAAAAAAATCCAGCCCCGCACTTTTCGCGAAAATCAATGAAATTTGGCACACAAGTAGTTGTCAAAGTGTGCTATTCTGTGCCGTTAAAAAAATTTTGATATCTGAAACCGTTTAAAAGTTACAGGGCCTGAAAAGTACTGAGCTGAATGCAAAAATTAGCCATTCATCAAGAATAAACTACCCTTTCCTTGCTGGATTTTGAAAAAAGAGTAATTGTGCTGTATTGTGCTATCGTAGCACAACTCAGATATAAAATATTAACAAAATCTAGCAACCGGAAGTGGTAGTTTTATCAGTTTTTGTCGCGCGTTTCAGGCTTCTGACAAGAGTAAAGTACCCTTCCCTTGTCAGATTTTGGAAAATGAACAATTGTACTGTATTGTGCTATCATAGCACAACTCAGATATAAAATATTAACAAAATCTAGCAACCTGAAGTGGTAGGTTTATCAGTTTTTGTCGTGCGTTTCAGGCTTCTGACAAGAGTAAAGTACCCTTCCCTTGTTAGATTTTGGATAATGAACAATTGTGCTGTATTGTGCTATCATAGCACAACTCAGATATAAAGTATCAACAAAATCTAACAAGGGAAGGGTACTTTACTCTTGTCAGAAGCCTGAAACCCGCGACAAAAACTGATAAAACTACCACTTCTGGTTGCTAGATTTTGTTAATATTTTATATCTGAGTTGTGCTACGATAGCACAATACAGCACAATTACTCTTTTTTCAAAATCCAGCAAGGAAAGGGTAGTTTATTCTTGATGAATGGCTAATTTTTGCATTCATTTTTTGAATGAAAAATTAATTTTTTCAAATTTCTTTTTACGGCACACCTTTATAGGGCTCTAGCACAATTAAATGCTATTAAAAAAATTAAGATATCTCAAAAGTGCGGGGCTGGCAAAAAAATTGTTTCTTTTTTTCATTTTTTCGAAAACGGTCGATTTTTTTCAAAAGTGTTTAACGGCACACTTTGGCACAAGCCTAGCACAATCTAGCACAATCAAAATTTTTTTGTTTTTCGAAAAGTGCGGGGCTAACTTCACAGACATTACGGTAGAGTATCTTTCTCGTTACTCGTTTGTCGCAGAAAATCTCGAGTTTTCTACTTGATTATAGCTGTCCTTTTAATATCTCGCCTTTCGGAAGTATCACTCTTTTATTTTTGAGAAAGTTGCACAATAATTCCTTGCACTTTCTCGCGCGTATATAATTCTCCTTGCTTTCGGTATATGCACGTCCTGTGTGTGCATCACAGAAGAAACTTCCTCGGCGAATTATCGCTCCAGCTTTAATATAATTTACAATTCAAGTACACACACACACACACAAAGGTAAGGGAATAAGTGGAGTTTTAACTTTGAAAGTTATTTCAGGAAAGATCTAGAGGACCTTCCTTCCCTTATTACCGGAGACCCGATCTGCTCGTGCAAAAATCGCGCGCAAGCTTTGACATTTTTGCAAAAACGAGCACGCGCGCAAACGAATACAAAGGAAACACATCGCATTACTCGGTTTTCTCCGTAATCGCGCTAATCTACCTTTAGCGGACGATTGTAAATTTATCCGCTCCCCCGATTGCCGTGATCGAGTCGGCGATTCGCCTCTTTCGAGCGAAAGATTGAAACGCCGAATTATTGGTCCGGCGGTCGATTTTGGGCGGCCGTCGGTTTTCCAGGACGGGAAATTCACGTTTGTCTCTCCTCTCTAATTTCCAGAAGCAAAATTTGGAGAAATATCGTTTCGCCTATTCCGTGTACTCCCTCCTCGCGCGTCTCTCCCCGTGACAGAATAATTTACACGCGATAATCGCAATAATATTGTAGCGTTCACCGTGTAATTTTACATTAATGGACACTTCATTTATTTGGAAGTTCCGATCACGATATACCCGAGGCACATAACAGGATAATATCAGAATTTAATAATGCCATAGAGTGGCTGATCTTGTTGTTACCGCAAAACGACATCCAGTGTTATCGATTGAATGCCGTTCGTTCGCTCGTTCGTTTGCTCGTTCGTTCGCTCGCTCGCTCGCTCGCGTGTAATATAAAGTTGATAGAGTGCACGGAAGACCTGTTAACGGTCTTTGCTTTGTAATTAGCAGAGCAGAGTGTCCAGCGCGCCGCTGTCCCGGAGGATCGATGCGCGGTGGCCTCCACCCGTTAATTTCGCCTGACTTAATTTAATCTAACTTGACTTGGTGGGGGTGCAGCCACTTCCCGGATTACCGTCAATTTTATTGCTACCCGCTACCCCCATCATCCGTTTCTTCACATTTTTAGAAAAATTTTCATCTTTGCATCCCTCGAATCATCCTGCTCCCTCTCTCTCTCTCTCTCTCTCTCTCTCTCTCTCTCTCTCTCTTTAAACGTTATTAATGCTTTGCTCTAATTAGTGCACCATAATAATTCGCGACTAATCTAACGTTATCCATTTTCATCATCATTGGGTGTAGCCAGCCACTTTCCGTTACTCTATTGTTAGTAGATTATCTCCCGGAAGTGATAGTAATCGGGACGTTGTTATTAATTAAAAAACTACGGGAGTGGGGGAAGGGTGAGGGTGAGGTTCGAGCGATCATGGAAATATACGTTATTCGAGATTGAGGCTACAGTTTCCGAGTCGGTTATAAGAGCCAGGGTAATCGGGCCAAAGGAAAATCACTAGGAGCACAAGTTTCGTATTTATCGCTCCCCGAGGTAGACGGGTGCATGAAAATGTTCTCCCATGTTATTGGAAGGCGCGCTCTTCGATTGACCTTGACCCATAACTTAGTCTGGGAAAGTTAATTGACTTTTTTTCGCGCGATGCCCCCCGTTAAAAATATACCGTCCATGAATTTCATTAGGATCATCGGAAGGGCAGCACAGGTGGAGCGGGACGCAGGGGTGTAAGGAAGGAGAGAGCTATCTCCCCCACCCCCTATTTTAGGCGGGTCGGGGTGCGCGCGCGATGCTTTGGAGTGTCCACGGGTAAGGTCATAATCGTACTAATTCTGGAAAATGGGCGTTCGGGCACGGACACACGTTGGACGGACATCTGTTCAGTGTGGCGGAGATTGGGAACATCGATAAGCGTGTTACAATGCCCCACCTTATGGCTCATCAACCTTATGGCTGGGTTATATCGCCATTCATTGCCGTCGCCTCCTTCACCTTCATCGATATTGCCTCAAAATTCAAAAGTTCAATAATAGAGCGGACTCCGCTCGTCGCTCGTCGCTCGATGACTCTTTTAGGGCCTCCACCACCCCCGCGACCTCATCTATTTTTATCCCGATTCCCGTGGCCGTGCAAGTGACTCGGACATTTTTATCAGATACCCATGCAAATTCCTTAGGCAGTGGAGAAAGTTGGCCCCGTCGATAAAAAAAACTTCCCTGTTTACCCGCGGCAGCCTATTTCCCCGCGAATTAGCCTGAAAATTAATGCAACCCCGCCACCACTCGCCGATAAGCCACTCGCTAATTCTCACTTTTTAAGCACTGCTAACCGGGACTCGCGCTCGTTCCACCTCCCAACACACCTCCAAGAGTTTCCCGTTTTCGAATTGCAGGCGCCGCTCTCTCTTGCGTCGGCGAACGTAGAGCGGAGGGGAGTGGGGGTGGGGGTGGTGGATGTTTACGCAAATTGAAAAGTTCGCTGGAACCACCGGGTGCATCGTGGCTTTAACTATTTTCTTCTGTTTTGTGGCTTCCTGCAGAAGAGGAGGGTAGGCGAGGGGCCAGGGTTACGTTTATGACATAATGAAGCGAACACGCAGTGGTACATGTAACTAATTAGCGGCGCATATTATATTACATCCGTTGTGAGGTTGAACGCGAGGAAAGTGGAGCGCGCAAATAACCAAGGGGTTGGAGGGGGAAACTCTATCCCGGAGTTGGCAATCGCATAATTCAACGCTGAGGTGACCTTATCGGGGAAGATTTTCAAGCATATTTGCTCTCGCCGAGTGGGAACTCCCTTCTCACGCGATTCCTCAGTTTTTTCCTCCTCCTCCTCCCCCAACCCACCCTTAGATTTATCAACTGAATTTTTCAGACAACTTTGGGTACTCCGTGTTTTTCACGCGGTCTCGCATATTTCCAAGGTGAAAAATTGAGCTTGCTCCTAAGGGTTGTTCTCCGGAAGGGAGGGGAAGTTCCAGCGTGTAAATTCGCCATTGGGAACGCGTAATTATTATACCGGAAGGAATATGGTCCCGATCTAATTTTCCAGTGGTCTCATTTGTGACAGAGACCGGGCGCGGGCAAGTGTGTGATCAATTTCGGGTCAGCCGTGATTACTTTTCCGCGTGTTTCGTGCCGGTTTCGCGGGGATTATAACCCAGTTGTCTACTATTATTAGCTGGCTGTATCGAACAGCCGAATTATATCCATTATTCGTGTGCGGGGGCGCACTTCGTGATTCTACGTTTTCCAGGATCAACCCCCTCCTCTCCCCCGCTAACGTGCGGGCCAAGCGCCATTAAAGCCGCTACCCAGCGATTCCTCGAAGGAAAAGAAGAAAAAGCATTTCGTCCCCGTTCGATATGTCGCGTCTCACAGATTTTTTTTTTTTAAATAAGATAATTTTAAGTATACTCTTGTACAGTGGATCTGCCTGATTGCGTATCGCGTGGCGTACCCTCCTTATCAATGGATCACCCCCTTCTCCAAAGTATCATACTTGGATATCGATGGGGGTTATAAGCGGAGGAGATACGGGAAGTGATAAGAACGTCGAATTTGTACTTGCAGTCGAAGCTGCGGCAACAATTAGCCTAATCTGCGATATCTGTTCGGTCGCTCAGCTCTGCGATCTACTTTGTTTACATTGTTGGTCATTGTTCGCGCTGTACAATTCCTCGGAATGCCGGCCAATTATGCTAAATTCCAACAACTCCGGCCAAATCATCGATCGGCCGATTTCCTCCTCGCCTTTTGTCCGTCGACTTCCCGGATCTTCCTTTCCTCCGATGACCATCCCCCACCCACGCAATCGAATAATCTCACGGAGGAGCGCCGTCGATTGGCCGACTGTGCTGCGCGGCTTTGGCCTTTGTCCCCGTTTTTCCAGAGAGATGTTTCATTTTGACCGGAGTTCCGCTCTTGAAAAAATCCACAGACTGGACGATGGTTCAGGCGAGGGGTAGTGGAAATTGAGATTACTCCGTGGATCAATCATCGGGAGCTTGCAAGCGCTGATTGCATGCATAAATTGCATTATACGTTGCACCTAGGAGACAATCTGTGTATGGGACGAATAGAGAGAATTTGGTACGAGAGGAGAAAGAGAGAGGGGTTAGGGGGTGAAGGGAGGAAGGGATGAAGGAAGGAGGCGACACAGGGAGAAAAAGAGGGAGGGAGGAAGAGAGAGAGAGAGAGAGAGCGAGATTATGCGGTGGTGGGTGGACGGAGGTAGTAGTAGTGGTGGTGGTGGAGGTGGTGGGTGGTGGGTGGGGTGAGGCACGCGTCGATTTCCGGCTGCAAGATCAGGGCCGTGCCGTTGGTGTCCTGCGCCCCACTGCGTTGCTACCGTTGTAGGGTTCCAACGGAGTATCGACCGGCTAAAGCCACCCCCTCTCCTCCCTTACCTACATCCTTCGGCTTCGACCCTCCTTCGCCTCCCATCCTGGAGGCTAAAGCGGCCAACCCTACTAGCGCACTCCTGCGACCAACCACCCCATCTACACTGGTTCCATCATCCCCTGCGTCTCCCTCCTTCTTCCACCCTAACAATCCACTAACCCCTTGCAACCTACTATCCAAAGCCAACTGTTCACTATCCAACCAACTTGCCTTTCCTCTTTCCGCTTTCCCCCCTCCCACCCTCAATGCACCCTCTCCACCATCTCCTCTTTTCTATTCCGAACACGGCCCCCGAAAAACTGAATTAATCCTCCATGAAAATAAGTCTTTCGTGAGGAGAATCTTCGGATTTCTGACTAAATGATTTCTCCAACTTGTTGTCCTTGTTTTTTTGTTTATAAGGAAAAGGAGAGTAGCAGTTAAATTAGTCAGGTGGCACATCGATTATGATCATCTTCTTCCGCGAATGGTATCAGGAAGATCTTTTGTCGTGGAATTGGGGAGGAATGCCGCTGCTTTGCAAACGGGGTGGCTTTGCACGCGGTGTACTACAGCATCTCCCGTGTAACGTGCTCTAAGCGTTCTGATATTCGAGGCGAACGTGAAAATAGGATTGTTCCAGTCTCGGTGACTCCGTTCCAGCCTAAATGTCGCAGAAGCTCATAACGCGCGAGCAAAGACGTTGCAAATGTTGCGATGCAAGCTCGAATCCATTTCTCTTTATAAATAGAAAATATCGAGACACCGCACTTTCCGAAAGGAAAGGTCACACGCTTTATACGAGGTATTCCAGAGGTAAATCTGGAAATAGCCTTTAGAAACTTGTTTCGTCGTATTTCTGTCGAAGATCGTCGTTGCGTCTTCGGATAGATCAACTTTTTGTCTCTGGAGCTTTGTATCTCACCTTTCCCGACTCTACGTTAAATAATTCAGCCAAATGTGCCAACGATGACCTTCGAAGTTTACCTTTCCCCTCCCACTTGTCAGATGGTATACTGCACCATATTTTTCTTCAGCCTGGATATTACGTATGTAGTAGGGAAAGTGAGAATTGGAGCGATTTCCCTCTATCTCATTCACTTTCTATTTTTTTATCTATCTTTTTCCGTGTTTTTTCAGCTACCCTCGACCTCTGTCTCCTTTCTCTCTCTCTCTCTCTCTCTCCATTTTCCTCTTGATTTTCCAAGCGATCCCTATATACTCATATACACCTATATTTATGCTCGCTCACTATTACACTGTCACTATTTCCAACTTTCTTGTATACGTCACGACTATCACGAGCATTCAAACTGAATGTTATGGGCAGAGATCCGAAGTTGCGCTCACTTTTGAATATGCTACGGCCCAAAGCTTAAAGTAAAGTTGCGAATTTTCAACTAGAGTTTCATCGAATTAATTTCATTCGATAAAGTAAGTTTGAGGAAACACGAAAATTCATCTTCTTCTCCCTGTTTTCCTTCTCGTGGAGTAAAGCGAGTCCTTGAGAAAAGCGGACTCCCACGGGAGCGTTTTATTTCCAATCACTTATATGCAGCAGGTTCCTTACTGGTTACGTCAAACGTTGTGTCCTTATTGCGATAACTCTTATGATACACTTTTCCCTGCTTATTTTCCTTTGAAAAAAAAAAAAATCAGTCGAGACTGCTCTTCTTCTGCTTATATTGCTTTTTTATTCTACAGTAAAGTGCTTGTTTTATAAATAGTCTCCTCCATTGATAATAATATTTTCCTATTTTGTTGTATATATAACCCTCACCCCCCGAGACTCTGTATGGTCCAGTTAGTCGTGGAAGGGAGAATTTTGTATCATCCTAATGACAAAGCACGCAATGCGGAAACCTCTTTTCAAATATTTGGCGCGGAAGGAACTCGAGTTACATTGAAAATTTGTATTCTCGAGGAAATGTAACGGAGGAGAGAGAGAGAGAGAGAGAAGAATTTTTCCCAGAGAGAACTTTGCGTGGAAAGGAGAGCATTGCCTTAATTTTATTAGGGCTCCCCGGAAGACAAGCGAGGGTAGTCTGAATGCAGATTTTTCGAGAATCTTGGAAAATTTCTTTTCGAACAAACATTTTTCCAAAGGTTATACGTATAAGATTAGAGTAACTCGCGCGGGGGTTCTTGCTTAACTGAAAAGTAACTCGGGCACGTGAAAGCCGAGGTTCTGCTTGGCACAATGCTATTTGCTGTATTAAGAGTTTAACGCTGGAATCCTTGGGAGATGCCCTACGGGAAAACTTGTTTAAAATGCAGATTCAGCTTTTTGAAGAAAATCGACTCGTGTGCGGTTACCGTTAATGTCGATTACGCCCGTGCTTCACGGGATATGGAGAACCATTCCTTTTCATCTTACGAGAGACCGCGTCTACAATACTCTTTGATCCACAAATATTTCACAAATCCACATTTTTCCATTAAATTGAGAAACTGAAGAGTAACGTGGAAATTTTGTTTATTCGTCCTGAAATTCAGCCGAATTAATTCTCGCAATTTTTCGCCACTTTGTAATTTTCCCAACACAATCGGCGGTGCACGTTGCTAGTTCAGTTGGTTCTCTCTAGAC
This sequence comes from Sclerodermus sp. 'alternatusi', assembly GCA_037305995.1. NCBI lineage: Eukaryota > Metazoa > Arthropoda > Insecta > Hymenoptera > Bethylidae > Sclerodermus > Sclerodermus sp. 'alternatusi'. Next base: position 7,317,348 of record CM074547.1, on the reverse strand, counting down.
TTTGTCGAAAAGGTTTCTCCGGTAATGCTCTTGCTCTACCGCAGTGCCACGCGAACAGGTCAAGTTTCCATTCCGCGGAGATGCGTCGAGTTTTGAGTAAGCGAGCAAGCAACTGAACAAACAAACAAACCAACGAACAACAAATAAGCAAGCAAGTAAATAAGTTTTTTGAAAACGTTTCGTACGGTGGCATTTTAAAGAGTTAATTTTCCAGAATGTCATTTATATTTAGAATTGCGCAATTCTGGAGAAAAATACAGGTGACCTTTTAGGGGTAGGGGGTGTGCGCGGTTTCCGTGGACTCGGAGCATAAAACAGAGTGCAGCGGGTAGTTTCTTTGTCGCATCCGTCTCTTTGCAGTTGCGGACGAGGAACGAGTGCAACGACGAGAGACTAGAAATGGAAGAAGATGGGGGTGGGAACGGGGGTAAAAGAGCATTGTAACCCCTTCGACGCAAAACGTTTAGGAAATACGCTTTGGATATGGGTCCGTGACAAAGATGTACCGGGAAAAGAAAGACGGTCAGCGACCACTCGCCGTCGTCGCCGTCCTCGAAAATTAGGTTGCGTCATTTGTATGCGCCCACCAACAACCCTCTCTCCCTCCTGACATCCTTCTTGTACGCGGACGATATTTGGCTCATCTGAGAATTTTCGCACCACCCTACGCAGTCGCAAGAGACACGAACAACCCCCTAAAAAATACAAATTACGCTCGATCAGTTTCTTAGCGATAGACGCCGCGCTGCTGTGATCCATCAAGATGGAGATAATTCTTAATGGAAAACTCGTAGCTTCAGTTCCCGTCGGTCCCTCTCAACCCCATGAAAACTAAATACCTCGGAAATCACCGACAAACACATTACTTTCAGGGAAAGCCTGGGGGAGAGGGGGGTGGAGCGAGAGGAGAGAAGCAGTACTCGCCATCTTTTCCTCTTGTTTAATATTCATAGCTCGACTGAAAGTTTAACTGCTGGAAAGTAGGTCGCTCGGATCGCTCTCGTCACGAAAGTCAAGACGCCTATCTATGGGATTGTCGTTATTGCGAAATGTACGAAAAAATGCGTTTGCGCGATCAATCAGCGAGGGAAAGAAATGGAGACTCTACGGTTTCGGGAATCCTCTACCCTAGTCGAAGTTCACCGGAACTTCCCCTCCCAGGTGTTACTACCGCTACCATCACCACTACTACTACTACTACTACTACTACTACTCTGATCTTATTTTACCGTGGACGCACGTGCTTTATTGCGTAATCCATGAAATCGTTGATGAACGCGCGCGCTCGGCCCACGGCAAGATCCTCCATTAAACATAATTTGATACTCGAGGGAAAAAGCAACGCGGAACTAGTAGATAAAGCAACTAATTGAAAGATAAAGTTACAAGCGTTAACAGCTGCTGTTCCCCCTGACAAGAAACTGGTCAATTTGAATAGCCATGAAAAAAGCAGATTACACGGGAAAATCAGGGAGGAATCGAGGGAGAAGGGAGGAAGGGAGTGAAGGGGAAGAAGAATGGAAGCAGGAGTAATAAAGTAGGGCAGAAATATAAAAGTGAGACGAAGAAACGGGGAATGCACGCCTGAAAAATTCAATGGCCACGCAGAAATTGTATAATTATATGGCGGAAGCCATTTCTTGTTACAGCAGTTTATGTTCAATGCAGTCGAACGTAAAACGGAAGGAAATGGGTCGTCAATATACATGTATATATATTTTCTTGCACGCTAATGGCAGAGTGGGTGACTGAGTAACCAAGTGAGCGAGCGAGTGAGCCAGAAAGAGAGATGGATAGATACGTGCAACGATAGTGGCATCGCTAGGGGAGGTTAATGATAAAAGAAACGCATGGGAAAACGTAACGCGGTTAATGGTATCCCAGGTGGGGGAAGTAGCAAGTCGTCGTCGAGGAAGGGGAAGAGAAAGAGGAAGAGGAAGAGGAAAAGGAAAAGAGGGTAGCAGGAGGGGGAAACTCCCTTAATGATTGGTCGTCAAGGAGACGGTGTCCAAGTGCCCTTCTCGGGCCTGTGAGTAAGACTCGAGTCGACTCTACGAGGAAACCTTGCCGATTGCACGGGAACCCGACTCATCTCGTAGGATAAAAAATTAACGCGACCCGCGTTTGCGCCTGGCGCGCCTTGAACCAATTCTCCAGGGGGCGGAGGAGGGTTAGGCTTTGGAGCAAGTTGGTTGAGCCAGACCCGCCAGGCCTGGCCTGGCCTGGACTGGACTGCACTACTCTGAACTGGGATGGGGGTCGGTCCAACGCTGACGAGTACACGAGGGATCGACCGGAAGTCACCGCCACCACCGCCGTCGCTGCTACCACCACCGCCACCGACTACGCGCAGGGTCACCGTGTGGCACCTGCGGCGCAACTCTGCCGCAACAGGCTGACCCCGAGGCTGCCGACTCCTACGGGATACCACAGCCACCCGCTTTATTGCGTCAGACACTCTCCTTTCACCCCCACCCTCACCCTCTTCTACGCCAAACGCGACCCTACTGATCGAGGAAAAATTGCCAAACTCTGCGCAACGTGGGTCTTTGACCTCTTCTTCCTCTTTCTCTTCCTCTTCCTCTTTCTCCTCCTTCTTCTTTCTACTTCACCCTGCCTGCTCTCCTTATTGTTATTTAATCGCGACGATAACCTTCACCGAGGCTTCGACATTGACACACTCCTCGCAGCTTTGCAAACAGTACTGCGTTTTCCCCACTAGAATCCCCTCCCCTCCTTTTTCACGAGCCGGTAATGGAATCCGGAAATATCGTCGAAATACCCGTATGCCGAGCGTTTACCTTTCATCTGTTTGAATTAACGACGTGGTGGTGGTGGTGGTGGTAGTGGTGGTCTTTCATCGAATTTGCTTGGCTCTCACCGCGACTATTGCTATCAACGCAGCGGTACCTCGACGACTTTCCAGAGAGTAGAAGCTTAGGGAGTATTGGGGAGTTGGGGGAGGGAAGAGGGACTCGCCGAAAGCCACGGCAATTAATTTATTCCACACGCTATTATCGGATCTTGTGGTTACCGTTGACTCCGTTATTCCTCATTGATGATGGCGACCTTGACTCGACGAGCGCCGGGAGCCGAGAGCAGTACATACCGACTGACCTTGAAGCTTGCACTTTTCTCTCTCTCTCTCTCTCTCTCTTTCGCCCCTGCATCCACCTTTTCTTCCTCATTCGTGTCACTTACATTGATTACGCGCGTAATTTCGTTTAATCCATTATCATTACTCGCGTACATCAGCGTTGTGATTAATGAGCTTTCTTTCTTTCGATTTGTTTCAGAGGAGCTTTTTCCATAGTACGACGATGTGTACAGAAGAGTACAGGTCTCGAGTTTGCTGCGAAAATCATAAACACCAAAAAACTCACAGCCAGAGGTAAGCATTGTTTTTATCAAGGAATGTTAAAACTACCCTTGTCCCGCGTATCGGACGAGTCTGCGTAAATATCGAGTTATTTCACTCGCTGGTAATTTGGAAAGCAACGTTAAACATCCTCTTCGCAAATAATACAAAAGTCAGATTCTCTCCGAGGCTACGGTGGTTTTCGCCAATTAAAGGAATTTCTTGTAGCGCCGAGCACACACGCCCATGCGAACTTTTCCCTCGGCGTGTAATTGAAATAAGCGAGAATAGCCGGCGGTCTCAGCCAGGAAATTTCTGTGTATTCCAACTGTCCATTAATAATTGAAGGAGGCGAGTAGATAAATAAACATTTCAATGGTAAAAAACGACCGGCTAAGTATCGATAATGCATCGTTCAGTTCACCAACAAACAATCGACTAATTATTCCCGACAGGGTAGGATGGGGATGGTGGAGTAGGTTGTATTGGTTTTTTGACAAGGTACACCGCGAGAAACACAGAGAGAGAGAGAGAGAGAAAGAGAGAGAGGGGGTATGCACGCGTGCGTGTGTGAGTGCGTGCGTGCGTGCGTTTATGGATGCAGTGAACGCGTGGAAAGAGATAGCGCGATGTTTAACAAGGGAATCGATTGGTCAAATCAGACGGCGAATCGAAAACGCAATTTTCACGGTGATGGCGTACTCGCGCGTTCGAGGAATAGGCTGGCCGTGGGGAGGGGGGTGGGGGTGCACGCGACTCGTCTAAAAACAACGCGCGACGCCGTTGTCAGGTTGCCAACAACATTCTGCGGCACGCGAGAGAGCGAGAGAGCGAGAGAAGGAGAAAAACGAGAAAACGAGCAAGGGCGGAAAGGGGGAAGCGCCGGTCCAGAAAATACGCGGCTGGTTCCTTCTGAAATCCGATCGCGTCGCGGCAAACTAAAAAAGAGTGGCGCAACGCCCCACCGAAGCCAAACGAGCGTCATAATCGAATGAGTTTAAATACTGGTCGAGCAAAACTCATCCGATAAAGGGCGATCGCGTTAAGATCGATCGCCCGTACCTGCCAGACTGCCATCCCCCCCAACACCCCGTCATCCCTCGCTAGCTGGTTCTTACGGTGATTCCTCGCTTTTCCTCTCTCTCTCCCTTCTTGCAAAACGATAAATTTCTGATTTTATTCTGCTCGGTTCGTTTGACTCACGGCGGCCATCTTGGAATTCCTTGCAACGGTTTGGAGTACCAGGGGGTTGGGACGAAAGGTTTAGTGAGAATCGGCTTTTCCAGTTTATGGGGTGGCGGCTCCTTCGTGCCGTCGATAGGATACTCTCGAGTAAAGACGTTAGTATTACATTTCCTCGGAGGCAAAGGAGAAGAAGGAGAGAGGAAAGAGAAGGGAGAAGCGGGGGCGGAAGAGAAATAGCGCGTGGTATTTAAAATTGAGCAGCTTGCCGGCACGTTCCGACGGAGCTCCGGTCACTATTAAATATTTGATCCTTGCCATTGGGTCTCTCCCGGCGACCCAGTTTCGCGGAGCTCCAAATCGAAAAGTGCAAGGTCGTCAGCGGTGCGGGTGCGGACGGAAGAAGAGAAAAGTCTCTCCCTGGTACGGGGGGAAATGAGGAAAATGCCATGGTCGATTGACTTGTTCGCTGAACGCGAAAGATTGCTCGATGGAGGAATTAAACGTTCAACTCGTTGCTGGCCAATCGTGTTTGAGCCTTTATCTTGCATCCCGTTCCCGTCCTCATTCCCATCCCCGTCCCCGTCCCCGTCCCCGGCGAATTACGTCTCGGGGTACAATAAGCGGTTTATCCCTCGATCTCGGATCGAGGGAGATCGGTTTTCCTCAGACTTTCGCTCCGTCTCAAAGGGAGTCAGGTAGGGTCACTTCCTCCGAGGATTCAACTTGATCCGACCTAACGCGATACCGGCTGCTCGACCCCACCCCACCCTCCACCCTCCGCACGCCAGACCCTTACCTTAATCGCTATACGATATAACTCTAATAAAGTATTCTATTTTCGAAGAAATTGAAAGGAGACGAGGTTACATCGCTATTTTGGTCTCCTTAAAAATTGATTCGACCCCGCTCTGTTCGTCCTCCCGTTCGTCCGTCCGTCCGTCCGTCCGTCCCCCGATTTGCTTGGCTGTTTTGTTCGCGCAACGTGCGAGTCAAAGGGGCTTAAAGGGCTCGGGGGGTTGACACACAGTCAAGCGGAGAATTACGAAAAGATTTGTCGAGTGGCTTCCGTGGAAGATCCACTGGTTTCTTTTTGGAAAGTGGGGATCGGAAATCATGACGCGATTCCTCTTGGAGGAAGAGGGCAGGGGAGGGGAGAGTGCTCGGCGAGGTCCAGTAAATGGTGTAGCTCAACGCTTGCGCCGGCCTATGCATTTTGCATCAACCGCAAAGTCGAAGCTCTGCGTCAGCGAGGATTTTCGGTCGCGGGTCACGCGCACCTTCTAATCAACGACCGCAGAATTAGCTCGAAAATAAAAGCAAAGTGACCCGTGGAAAGGGTCAGGGAGGGGGAGGGGGTAGGCGGTAGAAAGAGCTTATCGTTCTCATTGTCGCGCACTTGACAAAAAGAAAAGAAAAACGTACGTTGTCCAAGGTACCTCTGCAAATTGTGCGCTTTACCGTGAAACTGCGATAGCAAATCGCCGTTTACTCGATTTAATGAAAAAAGATTTCGTGCAAAAAGTGGGGGAGAAAAGATTTATTTTTACTACTCGCGAGGTGTAACTTGAGTTAATTTAAACGATTTTCCCTCGCGAGATAAAAGCGCGCAGAGCAGCAGCGGCAACGCGAGTAGCAACGGGGATAATTGATAGTTCGCTCGTTGAAATTGCCGACAAACGCTTAAACTCGCCGCAATAATGAATTTTCGGTCTTCCGCTAAATTGGACATATTTCTCACGGAAAGTCTCGGCGCTGGGTTTGGACGTCCGGGGGTACTGAGGGGGGAAGGAATGCGTGGTCGGAAAGAAAACGGACGGAAATACAATAAGGGAGTTAATAAGATAGGTATTTTTCTTCGAGTCTCCGGTCTTCCACCCCTTCCCCCGGGAAAAAACATCGGATTTCTTCGAGATAGCGTTATTGTCGAAAAATCGATATGGAGCTATCGGGATGAAATTTCAATATCTCGAGAAGTTTCCAGAGAGTCAGAGACGTGTATGTGAAAACCAATACAGTTTCAATTGAGTCGAGAACGTTGCCACGTCTGACAACGTCAGTAAGACAGGAAACGAGATGGAAGACTAGGAAGTGGAGGGAGATGGAGTGAAGGAAAAGGTAGAAGGAGGAAGGGGGAGGTTCTTACTTATTCCTGTCTCTTGTGCCCCTTTTCGCCGGAGGGGTATGCTCACTGTCTCTTCTCCAAGATCGGAATACGACCTTGCTCCAGTGACCCATCGATCTACCATTACGCCTAACGTCTTTCAACCTAACAAAGTGTCTGCAACGGAGACTCCTCGTGATCGGGAATACTCGGGATACTTGCATCTCGCGCAACAAAAGACCTTATCTAGTTTAATGTATACTCTCCGTTTCTCTTTCTCTTTCTCTTTCTCTTTCTCTTTCTTTTTCTCTTTCACACACGCACATTCTGGCAGTATCACGTTATCTCATTACATTTATTAAATTCTCCGATAAAGTCACGGAGAGATATAGAAAACGAGATATCCTATTAAATCACCCCCTCCCCACCCCACCGTCCTCCACCCTACTCATGTTTAGAAAAATGGACTTGAAATTTTTTTTAAAATCCAGTAGGATTCTTTTCCTTTGGAAAAGAAGAGGAGAAAGAAGAAGAAAGTCAGCAGTTCCGGCAACATTGTTTAATTAATCGCGTAAATTGTTTCCTGAAAAGGAGTGGTTGCTTTGGGGGAAATTGTTGAAATTCCTTGGCATAAAAAAATGTAAAACTCCGTTTAGGATTCCCGGTGGTGATTTCCTACTCCCTCTCTCTCTCTCTTTCTCTTCTTTTCGTTGTTCCTCTTCCTCTTCTTCTTTTTATTCATCTTCTTATTTCAAGGGTAAAATGCTAGAGATGTTAATTTAAGGTAAAAGCGCGCATCGGTAGTAGTCCCTGATATTTAATTAAGAAAATGTGCTGGTGGCATAATGGAGTTTCCAGGTAATATAGCACAGCTGCAAATGTCATAGGTTTTAAATTACTTTAGCTCGATTGCCGGCCGCGAGAAAATACGTCATTTTCGATTTCCCGCTGAATCGAAATGTCGCGCAAAATGTCGCTTCCTGTTATTTCCGGCTTCGACTGAGTCGACTTTCGATCTGCGGCCAGTAAATTGGCGGTTTCGTCGGTAAAAGGACTCCACCCCTTAAAAGCTACCAATTCCTACGTCATTATCACTTTCTCCCTTTGTACTTGGATCATTTATCTCGAAAGAGTACCCCCACTCCCACCATCTTTCATATCATACCACGTATCCGGTTGATTGTTGCAACTCTCTCTCTCTCTCTCTCTCTCTCTCTCTCTCTCTCTCTCTCCCCCCCCCCCTACTTCATTTTTCATCCAGAGCTCACTTTTATACGAAAACTTACTCTTTTCGCAAAGTATACACATGGATATGTTTTCTTAGAAACACAGTGCTCCTCTAAAAGCACCATAAGCTCCCGCCGGTTTATTTTCTTTCATAAATTGATTTTAGACTCCTTGGCTTGCTCTGCTCTGCGCAACCTGCCAAGTATTTCCTGGAAACTTCTTAATTTAACATAAATTTCAATCTGGAAAATTTTCAGTCTATTAAATTAACGCGCGGTCACTACTTGGAACGTAAGATCGCAAACTGGTTGGCCCGTCGGGACAAAAGGGATAGCCTTCGATGTTTCCGGTTTGACGAATAATTAATCGTGCACTTGCACGAATTGCCCACCCTTCCCCAACCCCTCTCACTCTCTTGGCCCATTTTACCTTGCAACTGGTGAGTAGTAGCCACAATAATTTGAATTTCTAATTCGCGCCTCGCTCAACAGGGAGAAAACCTAGAGGGAATGCTAGTCGCGTCCTCTTCTATCCCTTTTCAACCCTTTCTCTCGCTCTTTACTACGCGTGTGTTTTCCTACGGTAGTCCCTGCATCTCCATCTTACTATGTTTTCTATTTTCAGTGAGAATCGTATCTACTTTTTTTCTTTGCCTTTTCCTCTCTCTCTCTCTCTCTCTCTCTCTCTTTCTCTCCTTCCTTTTTTCTGTTTCTACGGTATGCGGTCAACTGCTGCTTCCTTTTGTCTCTCTCTCTCTCTCTCCCTCCCTCCAAAATGGAATTCCGCTCTGCAATTTTTTTGTTATCTCAAATGTATTACGTAATTTTTGTGTCTGCGACTACCTTTTGTTTTTACTGAATTTCCTGTTCTGCAGTAGAATGTTATCATCCTATTATGAAGCGAAATGAATATTCCTCGTACTAGCACTTTAGCGCGTTTTTTCAAAATGATACTCGATTAAAAAGTATCGTCGGCTTTTACTTAAAAATAGAAAGTACTCTGGGAGGAGAAACTGCATTTTAATATTTTTCCGTAAATATTCAGATAGGCGGAATAGAGTTAGCGCTTTTCTCTCATTCCAATAAACTGGCACGCTTCGTTCTATCGCATTGTCCCTATCAGCACCGCTGAATCTATGAATTAAATCTAAAATCTAAAAGAGCGGAAGTCTGTTCCTCGCGCCAACTAAACTTTTCCACAAATAAAAAGCCATCATACTATAATTCATCCTTCAATTACCGCACTCTCCAATAAGAGATTTTAATTAAAATTTTAAGCCCCCCTTCCCCCCTGGACAACAATTATGAGTTGCGCATATAAAGTTTAATCGTCGCTTCTCATCTTCCAAGTGAAAATGAGGAAAATTGCTCGAAAAATGAAGGAATCCTCCTGGCTCTCGTGTAAATGTTGAAACGTCCTGAGAGCAAAGTCTCCCTGAGCCCTCAGACTTTTGTCCCCCCCTCTTCGTCTTCCTTCCGAAAAGAGCGAGGTCCTCGCTTTGCAGTCGGGGTAGTTATTTTCCGCGTTGACCCGGATTTTCCGCGTCGAATGCAGGCCAAGAGAGCGGCATTAGCCGCATAGAGCATGCAGGTCGGTGCAGTTTGTGCATCGTTATTCTTATCGGGCCGATATCGGATCAAGGACTCGCCTCCTCCCCCCTCCCCGTCGCGCCTCCTCTTCGAGAAGCCTCCACTCATTATTCTCCCTTTTTTCCACGAGTGACTTTACCCTCCGGGGGCTTTTTTACTTTCTTGCTTCGTGCTCCATCGGACGCGAAACCGCGTGTGCCTCGAACCGAAAGACGAGTCCTTGCTGCCTGCCTTCAAAGTGTCCGCACACTCCTGTAAACACACACGCGCGCACGCACACGGACACGCGTCCATGCTAGGAGCGCGCGAACGCGAACACGTGTTCAGTGGAACACGCACCAGCGACACCAGGTCATTCCAGCAGAGCGGGCGGAAGTGAAGTGCGCGAGAAGATGAAAACTTATTTTTATCCCGCTACCTCCTCCTCCTCCTCCTCCTCCTCTCCCTCTTCCCGTACGCCAGACCTCGAGCAACGGAACGCACGTTCACCGGAGCTACCCCGGGAGCTGAATATTTCCCGAACTACATCCACCATCTCGACGATTTTCCACAGTTTTCCACGAGAATATCCAGTTTTCCGCGAAATGCTCGTTATTCTTTTACGGGAAGAAGCGCCAAAAAAGTTGGAAGTGCGAGCGAGGCTGCTGGATAATGAGGTTTGTTAGCCGAGCTTGTTCCGCGTGGGGGGAGGGGGGTGGCGGGGGTTGGCGAGCGTACACCGGTGGCCATTGCGGGGGTGCGAGCACCAGGGCACAAGGTCCGGACGTCTTCGTCGAAGCTCTCCACTTTCGTAACGAGTTTAACGTAAACAACGGTGGCTCGTTAAACACACGGCGACGTCTAATCTGGCGACCCTGCGCTCTCCCACCCCCTCTTTCACCCCTGCGGAACACCTCCCGTAACATGCTTGACCCAAACTTCCTTCCTGCTCTCCTCTCGCTTCTTCCTCCCTTCTGGTACCTGGAGAGACAGACTTCCCGGCGTAAAGTTCCCGCGACAAAAGCTCTCCTCTCTTGAGAACCACTGTGCGCGATCCCGATGGTTCGTCTTACTCTCGTCGCAGTTATCGTTTTTATCGTTACTATTCGCGCTCGCTATTCCCTTTGCCTATCCGTGAAACGCTATTGCGCTTTTTTCGATGCTCGTCGATTCGTTTCGTTCGTTCCGTTCGTTATCGAAGGAAATTGGTACAGGGAAATTATCTTGTTTGCGTTGGCACGGCACGTGTGGCTAATCGTTACACGCGCACCGCCGCCACGGAACAGCGTTTAATGCGTGCTGTTTGCCCAATTAAAAAAACATTTTGCGTTGAGGCAGTCGATCTTTTAGCATGAGTCGGTGAAATGGAAAAGGCGATTATTCCTGAGAAAAAGTGCAAGGCACAAAAAGAGTGGCGTAACCCCAGATAGTTATCATACACGTTAGCGATTACACGGTGTGTCAGCCGGAAGCTCGTTGGCCAAACGGCACGAGCTTTTCCAGCCAGGATTTTTTTCAGCGATCTGCCGTGCTTTCTGATAATTAGTGCCTAAACGGTTCGCGAGCTTTGCTTCGCCTGACCGCCGCCGCCGACGCCGACGCCGCCGGAAGCGAAGCTTTGCGAGTAAGTCGTTAAGCACGAAATAACAGTGTCCACCTGCCATTTCACTTGGAAGAACGTGGGAAGCTTTCTTGGCGGGACGGCCAATCGCTCGCAAGTTCTCCTCCTCGTTGAAAGCTCTAATTTCCCTGCTCTAAAAGCCCGTCCACCAGTTCTCGCCGATTGGCCGCAAGTATTCCCCTCCCTCCCTCCCTTGGAAAGCTTCCCTCTTTTTTCAACCCCCTACTTCGTTCTCTCAACGCCGTCCGTCTTCACCTGGATGAAAACTCAACTTGCTTTTCCACCCCCTCCTCTGGTCTGGCCCTTTACCGACGATCTCACTCTCAGATTATCACTTGGCACCATCGCAAGCTTTCCTCGCACGCCATACACACACACACAAACATGCACGCACACATGTACGGTCACGAAACTATTTTCCATTAGAATACACCACCCTCTTGATTGCCACTATAATTTTTTCCAAATGGCAGCGAGCTCTTTAGCGTTCCTCCACACGCGTTCCCTTTTGACAGTGAAATAGAATGCCATTCTTATTTGGCGTGTCAATGCTGAAGCGTAATTACGGATCGTAATTACCGTGATCGTAATTGGCCCGTCTCTGCTAGACTTGAGAGGAGCGAGGACGGGGTGCTTGCGCGCCCCCCACCCCCTCCCTTTGTGCGGTTTCCTACGATTAATTCGCCTTGTATTTTTTCTTGCAGATTTCCAGAAACTCGAGCGAGAAGCGAGAATATGCAGGAAATTACAACATCCGAATATTGGTAAGTCCACCACCACCACCACCAGCTGAATCATTTATGCGCGCTAAATAAAAAGCAGCGTGGAGGGGTTGCTTGGGAAAATGGCGTATTTTCCGAAAGGGTCCGCTGGGGATAGCTGGCGCATAGCCGTGAAACATTTCCGCTGATTACATTTCGGATTAGCCCACGTAATCCTCACATATCCGCGAACCAGATTCGCAGCAACCCCCGCCCTTACTCCTGCAATTCCACCACCGCCGCCGCCGCCACCTCGCTAGTCCTAACGATAAACCCGATTTCAGCCGAGTGACTTCGTTTCGTTCGTTTCGCGTCGAAATTTCACACAGGCTACTTAATAGCGGCAAGCGCGGGGTTCCTCGAGTCTCATCCCCCAGGAGTTTTCCACGCTGGAAGGGGCGGGACCACCCTATCTTCGATCACCCCCTCGATTCACAACCCCTCTTCCACCGGTTTCCCACCGGATGAGATTTTCGTTTTGGCGAGAGTGTATCGAGAAAAATGTTAATGGTGGGTTAGTGGTGTGGGAGGGGGGGGGAGCGAGAGACGCCGAGCATTTAAAGAGAGCGTGGAAAATTCCTCGAGGGAGTCGCAAATGAAAATCCCGACGCTGCGTAAATAAGGTTGCGACACTGTCGCGGTCAGTGGAACGAGCTTGTAATAAAGGAAATTGGTGGGAATGGGGGTGGGGGAAAGCGGGACTCGCACAAAGGGGAAACTCGCGTTTGCCCGTTACTTGTCTCACTCGTTAAACGAACCTTGTTCACCCTGCGATGAGGGACGGGGTGGGGGTGGGTCAGTGCGAGCTCCGCAACCGGAAGAGAACGGCGGAACGAGACGACTAAATTTGCCGGAACACGCGCACGTGTCCGCTGTGTTTTTGACAAAAGTGAAGAGATGACCTTGCACCGTGAGGTTTGGCAGTATTATATAGGTGTGTCGTACGAGTGGCTGGATGGAAGCCAATCGGCTTCGTTTCGAGAAAGATTCCCTCCTCCTCCCTTATCCGGTATAGCTATAAGGCGCCTGAAAAGCCTCTTGGAGGAATTTCTACGGAAACTCTTGGCAATCCTTTGCGCTACTCCATTTCCTCCCCCGGCGCTAAGGACGCTCGAAGAATATGGGATATCGCTCTTATCTAACCTTACTTACCATACCCCACCACTTACCCTTACCTGTGCACATCCCTCGCGCGCGCGATTCTTCTCACTTCCGTCGAACGAACCATTGGAACTTCTCCCCGTTTAATTAACTTGTCCAGAGCGGAAATTTTCCAATTAGTATTTATAGATTTAATTCGCGCTACACTTCGGGGCGTCTCTGTAATTTCACCTGGTTCCACCACCACAGATTTTAATAAACGCTTGTCAGAAGGGGGATGCTTTAATTGACAGGCAATCGTGTTTATCGAGTAAACGTGAGACGGAGGGAAGATAATTGTTATTTTTTTGTATTTTTTATTTTTCTCGCGGGGGTGGCGAGTGGCAGTTCACGCGAGAATCGCGTTCCTCGAGAAAGAGAGAGAGAGAGAGAGAGAGAGGGTGGGGTGGACTTGGAGGAGGAGGGATGAAAGTGGAGAGTCTCATAAGGCGCGAGTCTTTGCTGGAATATCGGCTGGATCAAGGGAGTCTAGCTGCTTCTTTTTAGTTTCTATCCAGCATCTTGGAATCTCGGAAGACAAAGGCCACGTTGGAACATAGTAGATCAATACTCGACAGAGCCACTCGCTTTTCCTGCTCCCCTTGCCTGGCAACCACCAATTTGCTTTACCGATCTTCCCCCTCCCCCTCCCTCCGTCTCTGTCTCTCCTCCTCACGTATCTCCCTTCAACCCCCTTCCCCTGCCCACCTTACCGATCTTTCACTTTTGCGAATTCTCTCGCTTTTCTCTTCCGACCCCCCCCCCCCCCCCCTCTCGTTCCATTTTCTCATCTCGCGTATCGTCGAGCTCGCGACAGCAGCATCAGTTTCCTTTGACTCGAGCCCTATTACGGCTTATCGCTCGAGACTAGCACTCGACGACCCACCTTCCACTAGCCTACATTAGCACACGCGCGCGATCAATCGCTCGGAGACGCGTGCACTTTGGTGCGCGCTCACGCACGCACGCACGCATGAAAGGGGTCGGTCACGCCACGGCGACTCCACACAGGTGCAATTGAATCGTGCCAGGGTCGCTCGTTAATTACGCGGAACATACGCTGTTAAGCGTCGCAGTATAATTCCGATCCGCTCCGAAGAACCGCGTGCGGCGTGCGGCGTGCGGCGTGCGGCGTCGCGTCGTCCCCGTCAAATCGACGTCGTCTCGCCCCGACAGACCCGACGATTCGGCCGATCCTGGACTCCCGAGGACTCCCACGCCCCCGATGCGTCTCACCGTCGTCCCGAGGTCGAGGCGGCAAATAATCAGCGGACAGCCGGGAATTTATGCGACCGAGATAAAATGCAAAGGAGCCGCCAGCTAGGGAAATTCAAATAAGCCGCGCGCAATAATTTTGCCGCTTTCGATGAAAAGTGGCTGCGAGTTTTTATCGAGCCACTCGAAGCGGGTACAAATTCATCGTAACCGGCCATAAACGCCGCTCCGTCTACGGCAATTCACTATACTTCGTTTCCATTATTCATAAGGTATTGTAGTGGCACGAGCGGGGTGGGGTGGGGTGGGTTGGATCTTGTTTCCATTTGAAATGTACCATTTAAGCAGTTTTCCCTCATAAGCTTCTCCGTCGGGGCCAGCGCTAGGAAACTCATCGGCGAGTCTCTCCCTCCCCCCGGCGAAAGTTTTTGGACTCCCCCGTCCACCCGCGCGGGCCCACGATGACGCGCTTCCGTTCCCCGCGTGACTCGCTGCCGAATTCCTCGGGACTGTCCCCCTTCCCCTCCCCCTCCCTCTCCGGGTTAAACGGGAATCGCGGGGTGCGATATTGGCCGGTCGCCGGAAGTAGCGGCGGGGTCAGAGGGCGAGGGAGAAATTTGTCTGGTGAGATTGCGCGGAATATGGCAAGGAGTCCCGCGATTCTAGAGGGGTCGGGGGGAGGGAGCTCGTAAATTTTACAGAACTGGCCTTGTTCCCCTCCGACACGGATCCGCCATGTTTGAGAGCGCATATCGACCACCACCAGCCGTCCTGGAGCGGACTTGGCTCATCGCGAACACCTGCACCTACCTCTGCCCTTGCCCCTGCACCTGCTCCGGTGGTATGGGCTCTCTCTCTCTCTCTCTCTCTCCAGCCCTGGATGCATATCGCATCTGCTTGCTCTCTCCCCGTTAAAATGGAGCAACTACGCCAACGACCCTTGAACCTTCGGAATCCCCTAAATTCTTCATCGATTCCTGAGAAATTTTCCGCTCTCCCTCTAAGCAAATCCAACCTTGTCTTCAAGTAGGAACTTTGGCAAGGGGAATAAATAAAAACCATCTACAGTAGCGGAATGGAAAAATCATTGCCGCGCATCCGGAGGATGAACAGGGTGATCTTTTAGCGAATTACCGCGAGAGCCTTCGGCAATGTTTCTCAATTAATGCGTAGAGTCGGGCACTTCCTTTGTTAAGTTTGAAGAGAGGATGAGAGAGAGAGAGAGAGAGAGAGAGAGAGAGAGAGAGAGAGAGAAGGAGAGTCAATTTGGATCAGGATGATATACTCGCGCAAGGGGGTGAGGGGTACATACGGTGTAATTATTCATAAGGAATTTCCCTAATACTTGGATATAAGCAGAGCGACATCGTGTCTGCTATGAATTAGTCTGAAATTTATGAAAAAACGTAAAACTGCGTCTGCGAGGGAGAGGGAGGGATGAAACTAATGTAATTCCCAGTCTTGAATATATTACGGTTAAACGTGGAATGCGAGAGCTTCTTCCTGGCTACGATTGAGGAAGGGAGTGGGGAGGATTCGCGAGGTCACGTGACGCAGCCATTAATTTGATAAAGAAGAAAGTGGCGGAGCGTGTAAGCTGTAAAACCTATTTTGTAAGAAGAGACGGAAAAAGAAGGGTAGCAAGGCAAAAAGGAGAAGAGAGGAGAGGAGGAGGGGAGCCGAAGGATGGAATAACACGGAATCGATGGATCCGCTATTTTTTCCCTCTTTTTCCTGTTCTTTTTATAAAAATACACGAGTTTGCGCTTTGACAGATAGGAGCAAAAAGTATTTAATGGAAAATTGTCGACTAGCCGATAGGGAATCGCGATTAGGCTGAAACGGGGCGCACTTTAGGTGAAATAGAAATGAAAGAGAGGATCGATGGCCGTGCGTTTCTCGCGTTTTTCGCGTCTCTCCCGCGTGTCATTCGCGTGTGACTAGTTGCCGTTGCTGGACGTAAGCCTCTCGTGAACGTTGCGGTGTTGCGGAATGCAGCGAGGGGGGAGGGGAGATACGGTAATTTATCGGTGGCTTCCAACGCGCCGCGAATAGAGCCGTGCGATGAATAAAAGAACCTTATGAATTATGGAATCCGGAGAATTGGCCCATTCGACAAATCTTAGACTTGTAGAGAGTTGGCCCCAGTATGTGCCGGTATCTTATTCCTTTAATCTTGCCTGTCGCCCCCCCCCCCCCTCCTCCTTTTCCTCCTCAACCCCCGTCCACGCTCTCGGCCGTTGAAAAAATCATTCGTACGGCACGTCGCGCAAGGGCGATAACCTTGAAATCGTAATAAAGCAGTGCTTTTCGAGAGGCGGAGAGGTGGAGAGCGAGAGCTGCCGTCGGGATACCCGCCAAGTGTGAGAATCCCATTAAATAAATTCATTTCCTCCATCGGTGTTGTATAGGTGGACAATTTGGTTTCCCGCAGTTGCAAATATTCGCTCGCGGAAAAAGCTCGCGAGATTAAAAGCTCCGCTCAACGAGAACTCGCTGAGAGAGTGTCGCTCCTTCAATTACTCGCCATTTCCTGAGAAATCGGGGAAAATAGGATTTGGATGCCTCGGTGCATGGCAGTTTCTCGTCGCCTTCTGCATTCGCTCGGGGAAAAATGCCGGAAAGTTCGAGCTCGTCTTCGCGGAAACTTGCGGCGGCGGCGACGGCGGCGACGGCGACGGGAACGACGGGCGCGTTTCTCTTTTTTACTTTTCAGCAGCTCACTGCTGCTGCTGCCGCCGCTGCTGCTGCTGCTACGGAAATATACAAATTTCATTGAAGACCGCCTGGGCAAACTTTCCAGAAGCGACTCCATCGACTTTGAACTTTCCGAGGCACGGAAGATTAAGCTCGAGTAGATGGTACATGGTGTTAATGCGGATTTTCGGGGATACCGTAAAGTCCGCCATAATCTGTTCGCCAACTTGGAACAACTACTATATGTTTATTCTCTCTCTTCGAAATCCCATCAAATGCTGCTTCCGCATATTGCTCCCCTTCCTCTACCCCCTGCACCTCTACCTCCATCTTATATTCTCAAGCAACCCATCCGTGTACAGCCGAGGGCAGAAACGAAGTCCCTTTTTCTCATATACGGCGAGAACTCCATTTCTGCCCTCGGTTGTACGCACGCTCATCGTATATTCATGCATACATGCATACGTATATACGTTTGTATATAGAGAATTTTATACGTTTCTCCACGCAGATATAATATATATTGTATTATACATCAGTCCCTTCTCCTGCGAGTCTTCCCTTATCCCTTTACAGTAGATTTTCGCGCGATTCTACTTTTTAGGGGGAGAAATCTTTTTAGTATAGTTTTATCATATTTCCCACGGATAGAATGATATGGGTTAACATCCTGCCATAAAACCCTGCTGAATGCATTTTTTCCGAGTGCGCCTTAGCATATTCGAAATGGCAGCTTTTCGAGATTAAATATGTATATCGTTATTTTATGGGGCTTTTTTCATGCCCGGTAATTATTTTTGAGGATGCAGCTTTTTCCTTCGTAGCGCGCAAAATGGACGCGAGTCAAGTATTAAAGTCAGCTCGTAACCATAACCTTCCTGAACGCGCGAGGAAACGCGGTCGACGGCCTCCTACTAACCTCAACCCCATCTCCTCCGTCGATCGTCGATTCCGAACTATAAACCCGACCGCATCTTTTTTCCCCTGCCACCCTCACCCCCCCCCCCCCCCCGATCCTCTCAGCCAAACTGTATCCGTCGTTGCACCCGATCGATCCTAATTTTGCAACCCGTACAGTCCAACGACCGCTCTACCACCATCCTCCACCGTAACTTGACCTAGCCTTACGTTCCCCCTAGAATTTCGTATCACGTACTGGACCTTTTTCTCGAGTCCTCGGCCTCCTTTTCTCGAGTCTTTCGTCCCTTCGTTCATTCCACGTTTATGCACAGTCCTGCCAGAGTTTGGCTGGCAAATTGTCGGGATTTTGCGTTTCCTCCGATAACTCCCCCCTTAAAGTCTCCCGAATCCAAGTTTTAACAGCATTCCGCTGATTGACCAGTCGCAAAATTTTTTTTTTTTTTTTTTGCATTTGCGCGAAGACTCGCTCCGGATGAGGAAGATCCGAGGAAAACTATCAGAGGGTTTTTCAGGGTGACGCAGTGGACTGACGCGCGCGCGAGTGCACGTGCACGTGGTGGAGACCCGGTAAAAACTTTGGTCACCGTTGAAATATGAACGCAAGGTATCCCAAGATATGTGCTGCCTGGCACGCGGTAAGGATTTTCCCTTATCGCGTTTTATTGCAGCTGTGTGTCGCAAAAACTGTGTCGTATAGACCGGCTTTTCCACGGTCCACGCGTCGTGTCGATTCTTCGCCAAGCCCCCCCCCCCCCCCCCCGGCCGAGTGGAAAGTCGACCGGATTTTCGTATCAGTCGCGCGAGGGTTCGTCCCGCAATAATAAACGGCGAGAAACTTCTCCGCTCGCGGAAGCAAGGAAAATTTCACCGGGTTTGTCCGAGGGGAAGCTTGCAAAAATTTCTGCCATTCTCTCGTTCCACGTTCCGTGGCAAATTCAAAATGGCGCATAACCGAGCCCACGGTGAATCTGTGAAAATTCAGCAAACCCCGAGAAAATCCCGGAGATTCCGGGATAGAGGGTTTTCCCCACCCCCAGGAAATCCATATCCAATTATCTTTCTGGAAGGGACGAAAGGGGTCGAACTTGATTCGCAACTTGGCGATTACTCGAGGGGTTCTAGAGGGGGGGGGTGTTTTTGGTTAAAAATCCATACGGGCGGGGGAAGGGTATAGGAGAGTTTCACCGAGCGGAATGGAGATTTCACAGTCAGTGAAGGGGTTCTCGCTGGCTGGGAAAACATAATCATGCAAACGCGCCGATTCGCAGCACACGCCGAGGTGTGGCTTCGACGATCGATACTTACATCGCTTACCTTCTCTCTCTCTCTCGCTCTCTCTCTCCAACCCTTGACATCCTCTTTGTCATTTTCCATCTTTGAAATCATTCTCCCTCTGATCGACTCCTCCTCTGCGTACTCGCTAATCTTTCTGGCATTTTTTCTATATTTTCTCTCTCTCTCTCTCACCCTTCTCTTCTTCCTCCATTCGCTTTCGTTTCACTTTACCTTCGCTTCTTCCCTCTTCTTCCGCTATTTCTTCCGCCTCCCCCATTCCTCCTCGCTTCTCCCCGGATCAACCACCTTCGATTTTGCTCCTTTCCCTACGATTACTTTTCCTTTGTGCGAACGACGCATTTCTTGGCAACGTGCTTCAATGAGCGCCACTTCCTCCCTTACTCCCCCCTCTTCCTTCTAGAAAATTAACTCGGGGATTACCAAGCTCAGTCGAGGCCTCGCGCTATCGCTTGTAAAATCGATTTGAATCTCGACCCCCGCCTATTTCGAGCTCAGCCCCCGAAAATGGCCGCTCGTCGAGAAAATTTTACACCGGAAGCGCGCGCGTTGCAGTACTGATCGTACTGCAGTGCTCTAATTGTGAAAATGGGAAATGGAGTCGGCTTGTCGGGGGGAAAAGTCGAAAAATTTTTTCGCGTTCTAAGAGCGCGAATAGGGCTTCCCGCCGCGCTCTATTTTTACCAAACGACTCTGCGATTTTCTTGGTCACGTTGCACCCTCGTTAGTTGCCTCGATATCGTTAGATGCGAAAAATTACAATCCGACGAAGAACGAGCCTCGACACAAGGTAATTCTAATTTATTGATCAAGTTCCTTTCGTTCTCCCGCCTACCACCTACCACCACTACTATTTTCTATTTTTCATTTTTCATCTTTCCGGAAAATCTCAAATTTTCACGCGATTCTTACGCTCGAGTAAATAAAAACGTGGATTCGGTAATGCGACTGGAATTCTAATATCCTCGAACGATCGCGTTTCAGCGATTACCGAGCACCGGAGGAATTCCCCGCGGCTCGGGTCGCAGGTTGAAAAACGGCAAGGTTTCCCAAGAGTTCGTAAAGCGAATAATAATTTTCTTTACCGAGGAGCGTACTCGGCTGTGTCCTTTGCTTCGTTTCCGACGTACCTTCGCTCAACCCCCTGAACCGTCGGGCGCCTCGAAGAAAAAGTTCCTTGATTGGGATTGGGGAGGGGGGGGGGGGTGTTAGGAGATGACCCTTCTAGAGGAAAAATTCCATTTTTCCGTCGAACCCGAACGCCTCGGACAATCGTTGATCCCTTTGGTCATCGCGCAGTTACAATTTATCGCGATTGTATCGCATTCTCGGCGATTCCGTCGATTTTTCCCCGATTTTCCTTCCTTGCTCTCCTCCGCGACTTAATTTCCAACCGGAGTGAGTCTCCAACGTGCCTGTCTACTTTTGTCCGGTCAGTCTGTGAATTCCGGGAAAAATCGTAGGAACGTAAAGCGACTGACGGAAAGTAATGGGCGATTCGAATGGTTGCGGGGGTGTGGACCCGCCTGTGGCCTCCGGTGGCCACTGGTGGCGTGCGTGACTTTTACTCTCATCTCTCTGCAGCTACGGGTATCCATCCAATTTCATCGACCTATCGATTTCAGGGACATGCCTGATCGCTTCGGCGAGCACCGCTGATAGAGTGTACCACCACCACCCCCGCCCGCCCCGCCACCTTTGCCGCCCACCCCTCGGAATCGCTGAAAACTCGCCCCGACTAACCCCTAATAATTATATGCGCGCAATTCGATCTCCGGACCGTCCTCCACCCCTTCGCTCTACCCACCCCATGCAACTCGTAGCTCGACCAGTGACGTCACAGCGCGCGCACAGTGACTGCCTTTTCCTACGATTCGAGAACTCGTGGAAAAAATGGAAAATCGCGGCAGAATTCTCGGAATTTCTGAGAAAACGGTCTTCGTCTGGGATTCCTCCTAATTGGCGACGTTAATTACTCCCGTGATTAAATGGAGCGTGTTTTAAATAAGAAGGCGGCGGCCTCCTCCCTTCCCCTTCCCCTTCGCCTTCGCCTTTCCCTTCGCCAACCTCTCCGAGAAGTATCGGGGCTTCGAAAGTAAAATGAGACCAGTCGTCGAGTTACCCCTCGCGCTTTTGCTCGTCCCTCCCCTCCCGGCCCACCCCCGCCCGACCTCGAGGACTCCGTGGAAGCTGAACAATAGATAGGCGGCACTCGACGATCTTAAATCAGGTTCTCAAGGAGATGATTAATGAGGCATTAATTGATGATTCCGCGCGTCCCGTGGCAGCACCCTGGCAGCACCCTGGCAACACCCTGGCAGTACCCTGGTAGCCCTGGGACTAGATCCGGACCGTAGAAATTGAGATTCGTCGCGCTCTCGTAGATTCGCTCTTGTTCCGTTTCCGGAACGTCGACGCTCCGTTGAAAATATTTTTTGCCTCGCGCGCGGGGCACGTACGTAGGCGAGCTCGCGCCAGATCTAATTGCTCCTCCCGCGTGGAATATCAATGAGACGACGACGACGAGAGATATTATTAATCTTGATTAAACGTTGAATTATTTTCAATTGAAAAGACGAGACACGCGAGGCCGCTCGCGCTCTCGTACTTGTCACTTTTCATTTTACTCGACCAATTCGCTCCTCGGAATTACATTTGCGTCTTTCCGCGCGGAATTAGTCAGATTTCAGGAGATTCTAATTTTTAGCTGCTCGGCCTTTCGCCGTGCGAGTTCTCCCTCGCTAATTGTGTTTCGCCCTTAATTACGGGTCGCGTCGGGGACGGGGACGCGATAGCACGCCGCGGCTCACTACGAGACAAACTACCGAGACCCCCCGGCTACTAATGAGAGTCACCCTCTGCCAAGGACTCTCCCTCGGCTCGACTTTCTCGCATCCAACCGACGACCCGTGACCCGCGATGGTACGCGGGTCTCTCCCCTGGCTCCAAAGTCATCGCGTTACCGCACAACATTCCTCGTCAAGGTCGAGCAAGGCCACGCACGAGTCAAGGTCCATGCGAATTTAGGGGGAGGGGGGAGGGGTGGCTTTGTCTCGGTCTGTATTCCAACAACTTTAATCAACGACACGATCGTTTTCTTTCTGTTTCAGTGAGATTGCACGACAGCATACAAGAAGAAAGCTGCCATTATCTCGTCTTCGACCTGTGAGTAAGATAATAAGCTCGATATCGGTCAGCTCGAAGTCCGGCCGTCCGTCCGGTCTTAAGTCTCTCTATAGCGCAATGTGTGACGATCTGGAGGATGCGCTAGTTCCATTAATGAAAATCGATTGAATTCTGATGTGGCGCGCGCAAAACTCAGTTCTACCCGCGGTCAATTGGTGCAAATGACGCGCGTGTATCGTCGCTCTCGTTCGCGTCGACCGAATCGACGAGAAATGCTCTCCCTTTGGGTCCCCCCCCCCCCCGCGTAATTTCTGGGAAATGTCGCGAAGTCGCCCCGAACCCCCGGAGTCCCGGTGACTCTCGATTCCTACGCTTCTCTTGTACGTTTTCACGCCCTCCCGTAGATTTTTCCTCGTTTCCCGACACAAAAATGACTTTGCGCGGAATTTGCGCGCGGGAAGCAATGCTTATTTCGAAACACCATTCTCGGGGAAGAAGGTGCATGTCGGGGGATGTTTTTACAATTTTCGATGTAATCCTCGAGCCAGCTACGCACGTGTGACCTCACCCGGAGGCTTCCCGATTCTTTTTCAGAGTCACAGGCGGGGAATTATTCGAGGACATAGTCGCCCGGGAATTTTACAGCGAAGCAGACGCCTCGCACTGTATTCAACAAATTTTGGAAAGCGTACACCACTGCCATCACAATGGAGTAGTGCATAGGGACCTGAAAGTACGTCTATTTTTCTCATCAATGTTTTTTCTATTTTATCCGAGTGTGTACGTGCGTCGCGCGTACGTGGAAATTTGAGCTCGGCAACCTTGCCAAAGAGTACACGCCGATAGAATGAAATCAGTAAGAAATATTCGACGTGCGTACGTACCTGCGTAGATATCGCAACAGCGAAAGCAGCTGTCAATTTGGAAGCTCAATGAGTGAAAATTATTTTGCAGCCGGAAAACTTACTCCTGGCGAGTAAGGCGAAAGGTGCCGCGGTGAAGTTAGCAGATTTTGGTCTGGCAATCGAAGTCTCGGGTGATAGCCAAGCATGGTTTGGTAGGTATCAGGAAAATATCGTCATTAAAATTGCATGCCTTTTTTTTCTTTTTTTTTTTTTTTTCTAATTTCTCCTACCGTGACTTTCTTCTCTTGAAACGCGCGGCGAGTGCTGAAAAACCAACCGTGGAAACTCATCTCACTTTTCCGCCTCTCCACTTTTGGAATTTGAAATTTCAATTAGCGTTCCATCGGTTATCGATTCACGCCTCTCATTTAAAAGCGATATTTGCAAGGAAGATGAATCGTGAAATTATACAAGATAGAACGACCGGGTGAAAGGAATAAATTTGGTGAGAATGAAAGCTGGTGATTCATAACAGGTTTTGCCGGAACGCCTGGTTATCTCAGTCCGGAAGTCCTGAAGAAGGAGCCATACGGGAAGCCGGTAGACATTTGGGCGTGCGGAGTAATCCTGTACATCCTCTTGGTCGGTTACCCACCGTTTTGGGACGAGGACCAGCACCGACTCTACTCGCAAATCAAAGCCGGAGCATACGACGTAAGTGTCCTCCCCAAAAAGTCGCACGACTCCAGCCTCCAAATTTTTGCACGCAAAAATCTTCATCTCGCTTCTTTTCGAAGAATCAAACTCTGCCTTGTTTTCGGGGCGAAGAGGGAGAGGCTACTACTATTCGCGATTTTCCAAAGAAACCTGAAGAATCGAGAGGAATTTTTGCTCGAAGGCAGGGAGAGACTATCGTTTCTTATCTTGGCGAACGATTGTCTAATAAAAAGGTCTTTCGTGCTTCTAAGTGAACGAATCTGATCCTTTGTCGATTACAACTGTTTCAGTATCCTAGTCCAGAATGGGATACCGTCACGCCAGAGGCAAAGACCCTCATCAATCAGATGCTCACGGTGAACCCAAGCAAAAGGATCACCGCCAGCGAGGCGCTCAAGCACCCATGGATCTGCGTAAGTCCACTCACACGCATCTTCCTCCCTCCTCTCCTCCTTTTCCACACACAGCGATCTATCGACAGTTCGATTATTCAACATTTTCCCATACAAATTTTTCCGTTACTTCGATCTTCCTGATAATTCTCCGGACCACGCACCACTTTCCTCGAAAAAGATCTCCCTCTCTCTCTCTTTTTATTCTTCAAACGTATAACCAATTTTTCTTTTAATACTTGCAGAATCGCGAACGAGTTGCATCGGTCATGCACCGGCAGGAGACTGTGGATTGCTTGAAGAAATTCAACGCAAGGCGCAAATTAAAGGTGAGTCGTATTTTCGTAAATTTCTCAAAGTAAGTCGAGTACGAGGAAGAGGAAAGAGAGAATTGGGGTATAGGAGATGGTTAACTTTTCGTTGACTTTGCGAAAATATCGAGTGAAAGGGACTGGGGGGGGGGGACTAGGGGTTGAAAAACAAGGAGAGGATTTTATTTCGGAGTTTTCCACTGCCTCGTCGTTACTCGTCGGAGAACTCGCGAATGAGAAGAGCAACGAACAGTAACGATAGCGGGCGAGCGAGCAAACTATCCAAGACATAACACGATATCTGCGGTTCACCCCGGAAATGCCTTCGAGAGCCATTACCATCGCCATTATAGTTTCGAATGGCTCCATCCTTCAGTGGGTTCACGTCGCAAACACGAACGCGTTTCCCTTTTTGAAAAATTGGATACTCCGGTGCTGGATGCTCTCTCCCGCGGTATGGTTCACACCCACCCCCGCTGGGTAACGATCAATCGTATTATTTCCAGATGGATGGAAGATATCGGCCGGACGCATATAATATTCCAGGATGGATCGAATAGTTGGCATTAATCTTGCTAAATGAGACGCGTTAGCGATTCATCGCAATTTTTCATCACAATCAAATCGGCCGTTTCATTTTATGCATAATTGGGAGATTTTCATGAAAATATGTTGGCTCGCGCCTGATTAAATTCAGTGGAAATTTCGATGCTATACTCACTGCTGTGGATGGATTCTCTATCCCCCTCCCTCTCTCTCTTTCCCTCTCTAATAAAAACGACACAATGCTCCATAGTAACGCGGAGAAAGATTCTATCGCTCGGTAATTTCCAAAAAAGAACGTCGGAGCGAATTTCATTCCTTAATTGTATTCCATGACTGGAAAAAGCTTGTTGGAATATAAAGGTAAATGCTAAATGAAATTCTCTTTCTCGCAATAAAAAGCACTTATTCGAGACGCGTTCCAGTCAGTCGGGGGGTGGGGAGAGGGGGGTGGGCGGGCGGTTTGCGATCGGCGTTCGATTTCCAACGCCGCGGAATTGGCGGATGTCGGAAAAAATGACTCGCATCCGAAACGATATAGCGCAATGTGAATTTAATTACAACGATAAGTGCGCACTTGAATACATGTGTGCGTGCGCGTGTGCGTATGCTCGTAACGAGCACCGTTATAAAAGTGAGCGCGCGCTTATCGGGCTCGGCCTTGATCGAGCATAACGCGCTCGCTCGCGATGACAAAACGCTTAAAGCTCATGCACGCGCGCACCTCTCTTGTATACCCGCGACAAAAAGGACCGTGGGCGCTTTTCCATCGATTGAACAACGCGCGTGGAGTACCCCCTACCTCGCGCACGAGAGCCGTCCATCGAAACTGGAGGCGCGCGATCCGGAGACGCGAGAATTTTCTTATTTCGCCTCGACTTTGCCCGATGCGCAGATAAAGCGCGGACAGCGACGGATTATGATAAACGCGATTATGCGATAAAATGACACTCCACCGGCGGCTGTCAAAAGTTGCGTTCTGCCAAATCTACGAGAGGTCTCTCGACCTGGACTCGATCGATCGATCGATCCGACAGATCGAGCGGATAACCAATCGCAATCTCGGTGTCGTTGGATTCGGTCGAGGAAAATTTGAGTCTGCGATCGTTTCTGCGCGACGAGGGGGGTGTCAACGCCAGGTGGGAGAGACCGGGCAATTAGCGGGTTGCGCGTGACGTAATGCGTCGTGAGAAACGAGTGCGACGACGGTGAGCAAACAGCGGGGGGAAAATCGAGCGACGTTCGCCCCCTCGTATTTGTTCAGCAATTACTTTACGAGCAAAGCGGGTAATTATGCGGCAAACGTCGAATTTCTGTCATCGGACGTGGAAACACGTGGACGACGCGCGCGCCGCGTCGTCGGCCAGCTGTCGTTCGCTCGCGTCAAACCTGCAGTTTTTCGAAAACTCTGAGAAAGCGAAAACGCGCTCGCAATTTGGAAACGATCTCGATATCGAGAGTCTAGAAATTTTTCAAGGTTCTTCAAAATTCTTCGAACTTTTCCAAAATTATTCATTTTTTCCCTAGAGCGCGTACATACCCGGATCACGGCGCTCAAATTTTTCTCCCTCTATTTTCTCCCTCTTCCTCCACCCTTCCTTCCTTCCTTCCTTCCTTCCTCCTTTTTCAGACACACGACAGAACACGGAAGTCTCGTTTGCTTTTTGCTCGTGGCGACCACGCCGCGCGTTTTCCCCGTGCTCTAACGATAATTCACGGCAACCTCTGGTGGAGATTCGCTGCGGTGGCTTCTCGCCTCTCTCCTCTCCTCTCCTCTCTTCCGCTCTTGTCTCTTTACGAGAACTCGACCGCGGGGAATTTGCCAGCAGACCATAAATCTGCGTGTAGATCGACGTGGAACACGGGAGATCGTGGACTCTGGGTCCTTCCACGTCCTGCTCGATAAGGGGAATGCAGAAATTGCTTGCTCGGTGCGACGGCTCGTTGGACGAGTCGCAAAAGTCTCGCGTTCCCGGAAGGGGAGGGGAAAGGGGAGGGTCGTTGCGTCGTCATAGCAAAGTGACCGAAGATATCGGGCCCGTTAATTCGAGGCTACTCGGCTGATTGTGCGCGAGTTGAGCGAACGTGACAAACGCTACCTTTTCTAAACGATTCAGGAGGGGGGGGGGATTGGAGGAGAGGTCTCTCTCTCTCTCTCTTTTTCTCTCCATTTCTCAGGTCGTTTTGAACCGCCGTCTCCCCTTCGGGCCCAAGTGTTCGCTTAGGCCAATGGCGTCGTCGATTCCGAACACCACGTACGTCACGTGCGTTTCTTCCATGCACCGACGATAATTCGCACGGCAGTTCGAGTCGGTTGGCCGGAGGAACGCGACGTTCGCGAATCACGAGCCGATCTCGCTCCTTTTCATTCCGTCGCGGCTTCCGTCGCGATTCGCTCGAGAGTCCAACCAGTCGAGCAAAGTGGCGGCGACTCTCGTCCACGGCAAACTTCCTTCTTCGTTTCTCCCTCCCCGCGATTCTCCTGCCCGGTGCGTTCCTCCCCTGACCTTGTATTCTGACTTGTGCATTCCGGAAGCAAGGAGAAAGCTCGACAACAACCACGACAGTAGCCGTCGCGGCTCCGTCGGAAGTCGCTTCAACGCGAGTTCTCGACTTCTGATAGTCCCAAGTACAAGCCAGATCTCTGCTGCTGGTTGACAAGCTTTGAGTTATCGTTGCTGCTGCTACTACTACTATTATTATTATTATTATTATTATTATTTTTATCGTTGCTGGAAGTTCCGGTAATATTTATTGGCCGACGCGCGCGGGAAACGCGAATCGCCGCGGGAAAATCGAACGTGTCCTATTGATGGACTCCGCGCGCAACCCCCTTCTACCCCTTTAATATGTTATGACGATTCTATAGCTTTCTCCCTAGCTATACATACTTACGGTAGATCTATGTCCGGACTTGACGACCGACTATAAGAATATCGTCGGGTCGACTAATATCAGTGACTGACGATACGTAAATCGCCATCTGCTCGTTGCCGCTGTCGCTGTCGCTCCTCCAAGAGCATCCGATAACGTTACCGCCCACCATAATGGGGAAAGCTATAGAGCTTAATGCATGCTTCCTCAAGATCGCTCGAACTTACGTAAAAAATATCTCGTAGAATTATTATGACATAATAGGGCAAATTGTCACTCGCGCGTTTAGCCGCCGCTATTTCGACTGTACGAGAACTTGAGTCATTTTTAGCTGGCTCTCGCAAACATGCTCGCACACACACACACATGTATACAAACATACACTGTTACGGGTGCCAGTGATGGTCCTCCGTGATTTATAATAACACTCGATTACGCAATTTTTCAGATTTCAATAATTTGCATTTATATAAAGGTAGCGTCAAGGAGAGTGTGCGATAAATGTATTAGGGTGTCCCATAAGTTTCTTTCTTTTTTCTAATATGAAATGAATACGCAATATTTACTGTTTAAAATATTATTTATTTTGTTATATAAGAACCCTTTTGCTCTATTACTTTTTTCCATCTCTCAGGAAGCCTCATTATGCCTTCTTTCCAAAATATTTTTGTTTTAGACAAGAAATAATCTTCGAGGTGCGTTTTTATTTCGCTGATGGATTTAAAGCGCTTATCGCGAAGAGAATTTTTTAAGGACAGAAATAAATAATAATCAGATGGAGCGATATCTGGAGAGTATGCAGGATGCGGTAAAACATCCCAATCAAACTGTAAGAGCTTTTCTCTTACTGCTAATGCAATATGTGGTCTTGCGTTGTCATGATGAAAAATAACGCCTCGTCGGTTCATTAATTCTGGCCGTTTTTTTGCTATGGCAGCTTTCAGTTGATCCAGTTGATGACAGTATTTTGTAGAATTTATTGTTTCACCTTCAGGAAGGAGCTCGTAGAAAATTACGCCTTTCCAATCCCACCAGATGGATAAAAGAACTTTTTTGGGGTGTAGTCCCGCCTTTGCGACAGTTAAAGTCTTATTGTCCTTACACCAAGTGCGTCTTCTATGCACATTTTCATATAAAATTCAAGTTTCGTCTCCAGTTACAAGTCTCTTTAAAAACGGATCCTTTTCATGACGCTGGAGAAGCAAATCGCACGTAGAGATGCGATTCATAAGGTTGGTCTCTGTCAGTAAGTGCGGAACCCAAACTTCGCAGCGATTAACATATCCCATCTTGGTTAGGTGATTATGCACTGTTGTTTTGGGAATTCCAGTGGCATTCTCTATCTCCCGCACACTGTATCGCGGATTTTCATCAAGCATGGCCTTGATAGTGTCCGTATCCGTTGTTTTTGGACGGCCGCTGCGGTCTTCATCTTCCAGATTAAAATTTCCCTCTCTAAATTTTTTAAACCAATTGCGAACAGTTGTAATAGTTATAGTACCATCCCCGTACACGGTACAAATCTCGCCAACAGTATTCTTTACACTATCACCTTTTTTAAAACAATGAAGCATAACATGCCGTAAATGTTGCCTTTCGCTACCCATGTTTAACGCTGTGGATTAAAGTTTTAAAAGAGACTGTAGGGCAAACGAATTGTACTTTGAAAGAGCTCTGGAATGATTGAAATTGATGACATAAACATCTAATAGATAAGCCTACATGTTTACACAAACAGAGCCTTATAAAGTTATACATAGCGCGAAAAGAAAGAAACTTTTGGGACACCCTAATAAATTTGCCTGTGTATGCGCACACACACATTTACGCGTACGTGCGTCGTACTGCCCTCGTTATCCTATTTTATAGTCGCGTGGCGTATTAAAATCGTTCCAACGCGATACAATAGGGGTTTTAATATCGTCGCTATTTTCTCGTTCTCATTATGTAAGAGAAATCTGAATTCGGTCGGTATGAAAGTTTCTAGTAGACTGCGTTATTCGAAAATTGAGTTTTCCGAGTCAACATCTGCGCGCGCGCATGGAATACGGAACTGACGTTGAGTTACACATTCGAAAACTCGTTACAAGTGAAATTTGCATGAGAGAAGTAACAAGTAAATTACTGTACAAACTGGTGACATACACGCACACACACACACATGGTTGGGTCACATAGAGAAGAGGCAATGCATCGTAAGCAAAATGGCACTTCGTTTATTCACCTGCGGTTTTCACGCCGATTGGCCAGCCAAGTTTTCCTTCCAGCGTAATTTACCTATCTGCCCTGGTAATTATTAATAAACGCACACTTGCGCGAAGATAATTCGAGCGTCGACTAAAAATAACGCGGGTGTTTGTGTGGGTGCACGAAATTGCAAGGGAAGGAGGAACAGATCGTTTCTTGGTTATGAGAGAGAGAGAGAGAGAGAGAATTAGAGGCTTTGGAGTCGCGGGAATCGATGAATTTTTACTTGGGATAAATTTGCACACGGTTCCTTTCGTTAGAAACAGGGCAGCTGCGATAGTGCGCTAGTTGGAGGCGGTGGCGGTCCTACGAGGAAACTTTGGCGAATCGTTGCCTCCCCCGCTGCGATTAAGAAACTTTTTCCATTTATAAGTAAAAATATCACGCAAGTTTCGAATTATATGTGCGTTATTATTCAGTTTGAGCGATCGAGGATACGTCGAAATGATTTTTTACGCTTTTCACATTTTCACCGTCCCCGCGAGCTTCAAGTTTCCCCATTTTTATGCTAATCGAATCTAAAGAGGGAAATTAGTTCTCGCGCGTTTCCTTCTACTAAATAAGCGAATTTTCCCGATAAACTTTTATCAGCCTACGGAGAAAGAGGAGAGAGAGACGAGGAAAGGATTGACAAACGCAAAGGCGTAAAAAAAAAGAAACGGGAGAAACGAGGAAAGAAGTATAAGAGGCGTCTTCGTAATCCAATTAAGAATTTGTTAATTTTGCAAAAGCGCGGATTAAAGTGGCGTGATCCGATAAGAATAGTGGTGAATGGAATTGTTTTATGAGAGTGTCGGGCTCGATGAATAATTGATGAATAGACAGATGGAGAAGATAATGTGTGACTACGGATATTAAATGGATTTGTGTCAAAGTGCACGAGTGCCAGTTCGTGAACCTCGTGTAAAGGTTAGGAGTGAAAGGGAAACGGTAGATTCTCTACGATAAGGACAAAGTAAATAAGGGACATCGATCGATCGATTGTTCGAGAAAAGACTCAACGGAGTGAAAAGGCATGAGGGCTTTGAAGAACAAATTCCTCCTGTGTAGACAGCAGGAGGCAACCGTACCAGAGGTGAATGAATCAAGAAACTACCAATGAAACTATTTCTTTCTTTTTTGTTTTGTTTTTCTTTTTCTACAAACACTTGAATATATATATATATTTAATACACGCATATATAGAGCCGGAAATAAAAATATCAAGTCCCTGACTCCATACTCAAGTAAACACTATTATGCATCGTACTACACCATAATTGCTTCGGTCTCGAGTTCTCGCGCGAACAGTGGATTTTTTGACATTTGGTTCGCTTTTTGGCTCTTAGTGACGTCAAAGACTCCGTATCTGTCGGCGGCTGTACAATGCACGTGTATTCCTTCCGTTTACCCAATCACCGGGGAATATCGAATAATTCCTTTTCGACCTATATTTGCATTCCAGCAACCGAATAGTTTTGGAGCTTTCGAGAGAAACGCGGATAGCTCGATAACTTCGTTTCGGTCTCGTTCGCGTTCACGACCGACGTCCATTTTCTCCCCTTGGATCTTCCCTCGAAAAGGAGATGTAACAAACGTATGTTGCGTAACGCGGTAGATGTAAGAAATTCCTTGTAGGTTTTTAAGGAACTTCAGTAGGAAAATTTGTAACGTTGGAGAGAAGGCGAATGTTATGAAAGTGAGATTCTCACGAGTGTTAATTTCATTGTTTACAGGGCGCTATTCTGACGACCATGATTGCGACGAGGAATCTTGTTACCAGTAAGTATGATGCGCAGGGTAAGTACCTCCGGCCCTCTTCAGTGCTTCATGGACCACGACAGACAGTACTTTTGATACCTTCTTACTAACTAAACTCTACGACTCCTTCTCACCCCCCCCCCCATCTCTTTCTCTATCTCTCTCTCTCTCTCTTCTTTAATTCCAAGTTCACCCTCATTCATACAAATGCCTACTTACTCTTTTCTCTTATCACTTCTCTTACTTCCTCATTCTCTTTTACCTTTCTACTTTCTTTTCTCTTTTACTTCTTCCTCCTCCACCTCTTTTCTCTTGCACATTCACCCGATAGAGCATCTTTCATTTGCCTATTCGCTCGATAACGGGGACATTCCGTTCTATGGAACGACTCGAATTTCCCTTTTTACACAATTCCACTCATTACCGTGTGTTGCAAAGTGCAGAAACACCACGTGGGCTGCACGATAGCCGTTTTGCAAAGTGGAAGAAAGAAATAAACGAGTAAATAAGCGAATGAGCGTAGCACAGGCGAGTAACAGATAAAAGTGATATTTTGCATTTTCTAGGGACGACTATTTCAGTGCTGGAAATCGTAATGAGTGTAGAATTTAATGTTTAATCGTAAGACGCGAGTCGAGTGAAAACGGCCATAAAACGGAACGTCTCGGTCAACCATTCTTGTTCGTGCACAGAAAGAATTAGAGACGTGTCGTCGTCATCGTCATTGTCGCCGTCGTCATCGTCGTCATCGTCGTCGTCGTCGTCGTCGTCGTCGTCGTCGTCGTCGTCGTCGTTGTCATCGATACTAGCCATAAGCGGAAGGTCACCGCCGCACGATCGAGCGAGCGAAATGAATTTTAAAGCGCTAAAACCATCAGCCGCACACAGGCTACCAACGTCAAAGATTCAACTTGTAATATTTTCGCGATGATCGATCTTGCATACTGAAATTTGACTTGATTACTCAAAGAGTGAATTTCATGCCTCTGATTGCTCGGTTTTTTTCACTTTTCCTCTTCGTCAAGGAATTTCTGCAAATTTGCTGAAAGAAAGCGAAAGTGACTCGCTCGGCCGTTCGGCGCTCGTCGCAAGTTGCTCGTCCTCCTCGCGTAATTTGACGTCGATGCACTTCCGGCCTGCACCCATACCCTGCAAGGACCGTCGCACGTACACCCAGACCATTTGCTACTCTCTCAAGGCCCCACTGCGAAAATTCTTTTCACCTCCCCACCAACACCACCACCACCAGAACACACGTACACGTTTCGCGGAATTCAATATGAAATTACATATTCAAGAAATTCAATATCTTCATCGCGCGGAAAAGTGGTCTCATAAATATCGCGTTATTTTACATGTACACTCGCGACTCTCGTCCGGTCCAATGGAATCTCAAATTGCTCCTTCCGCTTTTATCAAAAGTTTTCGCGTCCTCCTCCAGCACCCACCCCCACCCCCACCCCTCTCGCCAATTGCGCGAATTCTCTCTTGGAAACCGGGTCAAGTGCGAATGGCTGAGGCAACAGATTCCTTTTTCCGTTCAGCCTCGCCGCTGAAACTCGATCCTGATCAATTTAACATCTCGGCACACGACTGAGAAGACTCGCAACAGGATAGAAAGAGGAAGTCGCGCGCAAAGTTGCAACGAGAGAGTCGCGACTTCTTATCCGGATAAAAATCCCTCGGAACGTAATTTTTGAAACGTTAACGGGGACACCATTAGGAAGACACTAGCCGGCTGGAATTCTCTGAAACGCAATATTCGTAATGTGTCGCTCCGGTATGGAGAGCCTGGAGGGGGGCGGGGGTGGGAGATTGACACTCGAGCGTAACTCGAGGAAAATTGACTTTTGGAACGTTTCGAGTGACACGCGGGTAAGGTCAAGTGGTACGGAGCAGAACGATCTCCGGATGACACGAATTGTCTCGAACAGTTTCTTTTTCGCTCATCGTCATCCGCCAGCATCTCGTCATCTTCTCTTAAGCGCTGCAGTCGCGTCGCGTCTCGTTCCGACGTCACGCCACGCCACGCGAACCTCGCGACTTCAGGTTTGCATCGAAGAATTCATTGATCCGCCGGCAACACTTGGCACTCGCAACAAAGCTGGAGTTTCCTTCGCGCGAATTCATGGCCATTAATTTCTGAAAATTTCAATCGCTGACGTGCAGCGAATTTGAGACGTAATGCGAAAGTGTACGGTCGTATTATGGGAATTACCGGATGAAAGGGAGGGGAAATTCATTCTCTCCGGGTCACACGGCGGCCGAGTTCTATTCAGTTTTCCTTCGGCTCGAACGATTCGCGGTTCAACGATCGCCAAGCAATTCACTTATTTTGTACGAAGGCTATTTTTGCATCTATCTTTATTTATTCTTTTCCAAGTTTTACTCGACTCGATCGATCGTAGTTATAACGGCCGAGATACTCCTCGAGTCGTTAGATTTTCCTTCTTGGAGGAATGCTACGTAGAAACGAACACACAGGTAACCAGCGACGAAGAATCGAAACTAGAGCCAACACAGTTTTACTTTTCTCTCTCTCTCTCTCTCTCTCTCTCTTTCTCTGTGTGTGTGTATGGGGGGTCTCTGCGATTGCTGAACATGGGAACACGTCGAAATATTTCAATTGCTCGGCAACGTCTATCCTGTTAATTCGCTTAAAGCCGTCTTCCAGTTTAACTGTTTCGGTCCACTTGCGAACATTTCAAGTTTACGCTCACCCACAAGCAAATACCCGTGCACCGAGTGCATTCCTTGATTGTCCAGCTGTAAAAATTATTTTCCGTAGACGTTAACGAGCGTCGATGGAAAAGCTATCGAACGACTAGTAGGCTGTAGCAACTTCACACATACGCACAGTGCGCGTGCGCGCATCGTCATCGTCATCGTCATCATCATCACCATCGCCACCACCTCATGCACATACATATGCAAACACGAAACTCCTAAACTATTTGATAGCAAGCAGAAAGACAATTGGAAAAGTTGACTTTTATCCGTAAATATGTATGTATTAACAAATAACGAGGCAGAGCTGAACGTTATAGAATTTTTCTATAGATTTCCAAAGCTCTATAATACATGAACGTGCGTACTTATGTACTGTACATGAACGTATACACATGTGTGCACGTTGGTAAATTTTCATATTTATTTTAAAGTTTGTAAACACGCGTGCTCGTTGGCCGCCTTATAGAGATGCTCGAGCCAGTGCAAAAACTTGCTACTTACCTACCCACCCACTCTATTACGTATCTACCTGCACCTACACACACACGCGCGCGTAGACACCTTTTACTTACAAAAGCCTTCCGCGCGCGTGTAATACGATAATTATGAAATATAAACTGTACACGGTGCGTTTCAAATTTATTCTGTAAAAATGCTTTCGCTCCGTATTACGAGAGCGTGTACTTGAAAACTTTTTTATTCTCGATTGCAATACTAATGCCGTTGAATAAATTAGATTCAAAAACGCGTGGGTGCGATGATATTTAGAGAGGAGGCAAAACGCGCGGAGGTAAAGGATTTTTAATCGAATTCATCGATTCCTCGCGTGAACTCGAAAACTAACGAGTGCCAGCTAATTTCCGTAGACTGCGACTAGTAGGAAGGAGCATATGCGCATTTTTATGGCCTCGCTCGTAAAATATGATTAAGAAAAAACAAGATTATTACGCAAAGCTGTGTTTGAACTTTAAAAAATATGTCAGCATTCAGGAGCAATGATCATGGCCTAGTTTGCAGAAGTTGTTACACAAGAGAGCCTGCGTAAATACGAAACGCGGAACACATTTGCACACACAACACACACATGTCCTATAACGTATATCATACACGCTCGCGAAATATCGGTTAGTATTCACGTATCTTGCTATTATTATAACCATTATTATTATTATCAGCACAAGCGTCTCCTTAGAATATCTCGCCGTTTAGTCGAGTAGTTGTGCATCTTGAATTAGTGGAGACACGAAAGTGTATATACATATATTGATACATCCATAAGTGTGCGTCTTATCTCTACTTGAATATTATTCAGTGTTAGTCTCTGTGTTACCTGTGCGTCTCTCTATAAAATTCTATCAAAAATATTTCTATGTGTACACGTGTACATGTATACATTTTCACCACTTCCTTTTTTTTGTGTACTCTTTGTCTCTCTCATTCTACTCTGCACAATCTTTTCTTTACCACTACACCTTTCTTGATATATACGATATTTTCATAGTATTAGTTGACAAATCGCGCCAAGGACCCGTTGTCCTGCGAATTTACCTTGAAAGAAAGCGCGCTGGTTATAACAATGTTCAAACAACTGTTATAAGATATTCCCAACTCGACTGAAAAGAGTTTTCCTTTGCGTAATCTCTTATCGCGAATCTCCCTGCTTTAAGATTTGTATTCTTGCAAGAGTTCCACTCTTTGGCAACTCTATTTGATCTTGAATACTTAGTTCTCGGGTCGCTTTTCATGCATTCGCCGGTTAATGGACGAGTTTTCCATTGATTTTTTCGTTTTGTACTTCTGGTCCCCGCACTTAGGCTGGAATATTACTGGCAAATAGAGCGTGCACGAGAAAGGGAGGAGGGGAGATAAAATATGTGGAGAACGATGACGGAAGAAAACTAGATGAAAATCAATAAGTTAGAGGGGCGACGACCGTGTCTCTCCTCTTTACATCTCGCGGAGCACTTCAGTCGCAAATGGAAAAAAATAGAGTTATCGAGCAGCGAACATCGTTTTGGGAGGGGCAAATAAAGGGAATTTTAATTTTCACGAATTTTATTGGTTCTCGAGCCTGGAAGCGGCTCTCGAATTTCATAGTTCTCTCTCGCCGAGGCAAAACTGGGGCTAGATTTCCCCGATTCTCTCGAGATCCCCCAGCCCCTTACCTATCCCAGGTTGTTCCTTCTTGCGCGCGGATTTGGCTAATGGTCCGCAAGGATCGCGCGATCGATAAGCTCCCGTGTCACGAGCCGGGGGCGATTCGCCAATGCAAAACGAACTACCACCGCGCGGAACTTCCGCTGGGAAATAATTCAGTTGCCTCTCCAGGGAATTCTCATGGCGAAACTACTTCGGCAAATTTCAGAATTGCTCGACCGAGAACTTCATTCGCGAGTCTCCCTTTAAATACAAATATCCACACGCGCGTATCCGATCGATTCATTATTCACCATTCTCCATTGTCCACTCCCGCGCTTACTTTTCCGCCATTTTCGCTTTTTCCCGCTTTTTCTCGGACGCTCGTCCGTCGCGGGTCGCCGCGCTCATTAATTTGCCCGCGCTCGAACGTTGAATTTCATACGGCTGCTCCCTGCGACACGCGCGCCAAAGGGAAAGGGAAACCACCGAGAGACGATCATCGATCATTCAAAGATTTCGCAGTTTCATTCATATCCTCCTCGAAGCGCAAGAAGCCATTTTCCCTTTCGGAAGGTCATCCCCCTCGTGTTTTCTCGCCAGCGGAAAATTTCCACCGTGCTTTTTGCAGCCTCGTCCGCCGATCATCGATTATCCGTGGTTCTTCTCTAACGCGAGTAAAACCGGATATGCGAGTCTCGCTGAAATAGATGAAAAAAGGGTGACAAGGAGGAGAAGGGGGAGAGGGGTGGCGGAAAATGTTTGTTCTCGGCTACTTGCCGTTTCTTCTCTCGACGTATAGGAACTCGTGGAACCTCGCGAAACAAACTATTTCCGCCTCGTTATTTTAGCGGAGTTCGCTCGCTCGCTCGCAACGCTCGTTAATACCGCGATAAAAAATGATAGAAATTCTCAAAATTCATGCGATGAAAACTGCCATTAGGTAAAGTTGGCGTTACCTTCTCTCAGCATTTCGAACAAAAATCATGCGTTCCCATTGCATTTCAAATAACTCTATGGTTCCATACCATTTTTAGCAATAGTTCCATGAAATTGTTAAAAATCGTTGTTTTTAGCAACAAAAACTTGAAATGCTTGAAAGTTTTTCTATACTTGCATTGCCTGTTTTTGTTGCTCAACTTTTTTTTGTTTGGGATATATCGATTAGAACTCTGCAGAAATATTTTTTTTTTTTCGGTTTAAATAAGAAGAGCACTCTTGAAATTTTGAAAATTGGTTGTCTAGTTTTTGGAGCCCTGGTTCAAAAAACACTCGTGATATTTTTGGAAACGCTGAGAAAGGCAATGCCAACTTTACAGTGGCGTGAAATTTTCAATTTCGCGCAAACTCTTTGTCGAGCAACCCTAAACCGACGACAAACAACGCCTCGGAACAATATCGCTTTACATGATAAACAAATCAATTTTAACACACGGTAATAACAGAGAACGCGGAGGCAAGAACAATGCAACGATATCAAAATATTGAACCTGCATTGTTTCTTCTGGTTTTCGTCCTGGTTGCGCTTGTTCGTTAGTTAGTTGGTTAGTCTCTGCCTTCCTGAAAACTTGTCAAGCTTTATCATGGAAAGAGGCGAGGAAACAAGAGTGTTGGATTGAATATATTTACGGAGATTTTTTATGGAATAGTCAGAGGGATGATGGGAGAGGGTGGCTTTTTGGGAAGCCTTATCCTTGATTGTTTACGATTTGTTTTCTCCCTCTCTGTCTGTGTTTTTTCTTCTCGGAGGAAAAGGGGATTTCTTTCTTCGAAATCTGCCTATTGGGTGGATTTTTTTTTAATGGATTTCTCTTGAGAGGAGCGGGGGTTTCCTTGAGGAAGCATAAGCGACGCAGTGCGACGCGGGATCGATTACCGGGACTCCACAGTCCGGAATCCGGAATTGGACTTGCAAATGACGCGTAGCCTAGCTCACCTGGCCGAGAAAGCGCGTATGAGGCGATACACGACCATAGATCGCTTCATTTCTCCCTCTCTCTGTCTAATGTATGTACATATATCTATATCTATCTCACTCATTGGCTCATTCACTCCTCTCTCTCTCTCTCTCTCTCTCTCTCTCTCACTTTAAACCCCCTTCTATCTTCCTTCTGTATTTTGTTTTATTTACAATTCATCCTTTTTACTCTCTCTCTCTCTCTCTCTCTCTCTATTTTTAATTCATACTTTATATTTCTCTCTTTATGCGACTGTATTTTTTTTTCTGACAAAGCTCTTTGCACGCGAAGTGGGTCGGAGGTGCGAAGGACACTCTCTATCAAACCAGAGACAGACTAAAAGAACACAGCGTGTCTTTTCTACAGAGGAATCCTTTGCAGGCTAATTTATCATTAATGGCATTCAGAGTTTCATGGCTTCACTCTCTCTTTCATTCTCTCTTTATCCCACTCCCTCTTTCTTCACGAGCGTGCTCACCTTTCAATTTCAATGAGAATGAGAGATACATTTCGTACCATTTGTTATTACCATGAAACACGAATACCGTCCAAGACACGCAGTTTTATATAGATCTCACCTATATACATTCTCTTACACACACTCTGGAAGCCGTCCAACCACTGACTTACGCGTGACTGATCGATCGGTCGATCCATAGACCGAACAATTGATCGATCGATCGATCGATCGAACGTCCATTTTGAAAATGTTTCCATTTTATAAGAATTTATTGAAATATGGCTGTTGTAACGAGGGACCGTTCAGTCAATTGTAAGTCAGCGCATTTGGCATGCCAATGTTTCCCCTTGATTGATTTTACCATAAAAAAAATGTCTCCCGTAATCTTCCCCCTCCCTTACTTTCCGTTTTCTTCGAAGATGCGCATCAGCCGAGGTTGCAGCGTTTCCCCGATACAACACGCGCCTTTCAGCAGTTTTAGAAATTGCTGTCAGTAGTAGAAACGAGTTATTGTTATTGTGTTGCTATTCTGCCTTTGCTGCTGTTGTTGTTGTTGTGTCGCTGTTGCTATCGTAGCTGGTTTTCGCTTTTCCCAAGTGACAGTCGTCCGACGGCGTTCGGATTTGAAAATTCCGTGCATTACCGATGGCGGCGGTGGTGATGGTGCGAGAAAATTTGCTTCGATTATCACCCCATCACCATTGTTATTATTTTTATTATTATTGTTGGATTTAGGCTGTGCAAAAATTAAAAAGTTATAGAAATGTTCGAGTAGGAGTACCACCGAGCCAATCGAAGCTGCTACTCGTGTTTTGAAAGTTCCTCGCTTGGTCACTGTCTCTCCCCCTAAGCCTTTGCCACCAGCCGCCCGGTTCCGATCTCACTTTTCTCATCGAAAACTGTCGCGGTAATCTCCAGTTCCGGCGATTGAAACTTTTCTCCCGGCTGGATTTCATTCACCCTCGTATCCCCCTCCCCTTTCTCTCTCTATCTCTATCTCTTTCTCTTTCTCTTTCTCTTTCTTCCCCGTCCACCCCTATTTAATCCGAAGCTTTTTGTATTTAATAATAGCGCGCAGCCATGAAATTGCCTCTTCGTCTTTATATCTTTCATTTCCGGTTTATCGATATAAATGTTCCTTCCCCCCTCCTCCTCCCCCATTCCTAGTCTCTTTCTCGCATTTACCATCAACGTAATTTAATCGAATTTTAATGAAACGACCGTGTATATGTTCTCGCGTGCGCGCACGCGGATGTACGTTCACAATGTGTTGTTTCACGAAATCGATTAAACGGTGAACGTTTAATGGATTAATGGATGACTGTGGAAGCTTTCTGGTTAGGAAGAATTTCTCGATATTGTCGTTTCGTGCGCGATTTACTTTGACCATGCGTCGCTTACGGACGATCCTCCGGGAATTTCCTGGAGCTTTTGCCATCGTTGATAACCGGATATTGATCAAGGCCATTTAAGATGCCGGAATTTTCAGAAGCATCTAGAACCCGATAAGCTTGTCCGTTCGTCAGCCATGCGAGCTTTCAGCGATGCTTCCCATGTGCCGTACGACTGTCGATGTAGAACGCTGTGTGTGTGCGCGCGCGGGGAGAGAGTACGCGAGTGCGCGCACACGTATCAAAAGAATCGGGAACTCAAAGTCTAATTGGCAGTCGCGATTACGTCGGACCGCGTTGTCTTCCACCTCAGCGCCAGTTTTCAACTGTCGTTTCGAATTCAACGATCAGCCACGATTACTCCACCTTCAACCAGCCAGCAGCCACCCCCCAGCCCTTTCTCTCCCCTATCTCTATCAATGCTCTCCGGAGCATTCTTCTTCTTCTTCTTCTTCTTCTTCCGTTTCTACTTTTCTTCTCTCTTCTCTCCAATCCAATTTCTCATGGTTTGCTTCTCCGTCCCTCGTGAGAAGATTCAGTTCCCCCTTACATCTCACCCCGAGGCTTCTTCACCCACCCCCAACTCTGCCGTCGATACATGCTTTCGTGAGAATCTGCAAAATCCAGGCCGTGGAAATTATCCGATAGTGACCAACCCTGGCTTCCACTCCCTCTTCGCTTCCTCTACCTTCCGGAAGTAGCTAGCGAACCCTTCCAATCCATTTCGCATCTTCCAAGGAAGAAAGAAAGCAAAATGGTGTACCGTATCCTTGAATTTATTATACATTGTAAGGAAGAGATGTTAACAGAAAGTTTGTGTCTGTTTGGTTTACTCCATCGTCCGCCTCTTTGGTTGACCCTGTCTCGTTACCACACAATCAATCACCAACCAACCGA
Organism: Sclerodermus sp. 'alternatusi'; assembly: GCA_037305995.1. NCBI lineage: Eukaryota > Metazoa > Arthropoda > Insecta > Hymenoptera > Bethylidae > Sclerodermus > Sclerodermus sp. 'alternatusi'. Next base: position 7,275,894 of record CM074547.1, on the reverse strand, counting down.
ATTTTCAATCCAACCAATATCAACCAACCACTCGAAACCACTCGTTGTTCACCCATGGCCTGTGATAAAAAGAAAGCGGTAAGACGTACACGTTTTTTGCATTAAAAAGTCTCTTGTTCTTATTTCTCTCTATCTATCTTTCTTTCATTTTTTTCTTCGCTATTTTATCTCGTTCTCTACATTCCTCAACTATTTTGCTTTCATTGTTCAAACCTTGAAAAACAACCCCTAACGTCCAACCTGGCTGAACGTGCTACAACTAATCAAAAATTCCCTCAGGAATTCGTTTGCTCGACTCTCGTTTCTATCTCTGCTGAATTTTCTTCTTCTACTATTACTACTACTACTACTATTACTACTAGTACTACTTCTTCTTCTTCGAAAGTTACTTGGATGTCCTCCATCTTTTCTTCTTTTTTCTCCTTTTTCTTGAAATATTTCGATCCTACGAAGTACAGCAACAAAGATATTTTTATACGATCGATTTTTCTAATCTCTACATATTGTTTATTTTTTGTGAATCTGTATAATTTTCTGAGCGGTATTTCTCTCTCTCTCTCTCTCTCTCTCTCTCTCTCTCTCTCTCTCTCTCTCTCTCTCTCTCTCTCTCTCTCTCTCTTTCTCTTTCTCTTTCTTTCTCTTTCTGTTTTCTTATTCGCTTCCAAGAATTTTGCTAATATTTTCCATTTCGTCTTGTTACTGTGCTATTTTACAATTCCTTTGGATTTTTGACTGTTACTCGACTAGCTTGGGAAGGGCACCGAGTTATAAATTCAGCTTAACCGTGGCTGGCGCCAACATGGAATGAGAAAGCTTTTGGGATAACTGCACGTGACTACTCCTCCCACGTATGCGTGTGCATCTGTTTAGTGCACGGATTGGCATGATTAGACATGGATTCTCCCTCGCCATGGATCACATAGCACGAGATATCGAACTCTGGAGTCTTAAAGATAAACCAGAAGAAAGAAAATCAGTAAAATTATCGTATTTACAACATCTTTATAATGCTTTTAATCAAAACCGCAGTCTTATCGAAACAGTTTTCTTCTTCATGGTTTCCGTCTTCTCCAGAAATCCGTGAAATTTACTCGAGCGTATATATCAGGCACAACCTCGCATGCTGGGTACTATCAGGCATCTTTGTATCCACAAATCTTTGCCACTCGTCCTCAACTTTATCCAATTTTCCGTCACGCGTAAGAAGATCAAAAACACATGAATTTTGTTAAGGTACAAATCTGGATTTTACTAAATAACCTAATCTCAACGATGAAAAGATACAGAACAGTACATTTCTCCGAGTCTTCTTGCAAGATGGATAACCCTTTCCCTTACTCTTTCCTTTTTCCAAGAAATCTACCCACTACCATGTTCTATCAGTCTCTACTCTGAATTAATACTCTTTCTCTCTCTATCTCTCTCTCTCTCTCCTCTCTTCTTACTATATACATATATTATTCAAGTGTCTTACTATACACGTTTTTTTTACACAAATTTATTATTGTCGATTTTCACAAGCTTCGATAGACCTGACACGATTGGCTTATGGGTGAAATTTGAAGATTTTGCAAAGTTCTTTTTCGCTGACTCGCAAAGTCTTCCCGATACGAAAGATTTTCGCATGCTTGTCAATTGCAGTAGCTTCAATGAGAATGTAAGCTGCCTCCGGAAGTCCGATCGATGAAGGAAGTCTGAAAGTACTCGAGGTTTGCAATGCACAGAGGATCCTCCGATCACCTTTGGCTCCTTCATCGAAACCGATTCTCCGCTTAATTCGGGTCTATCATGGTCGTCCTTCATGAAAAACCTTAAAGATGAATCTGAAATCTATCTTTTTGCTAGAATTAATTCTTTCTTCTTTCTATACATTTTTTCTTTTGTTTCTCAACTTTTATTATTTCCGTCTTTTTTTTTTGTTTGTTTCTTTCATTTATTTATAATCTTTTAATATCTCAAAATTATCGTCTTTTCTCTTCAGCTATTTCTATTCTTTCTTCTTTATCCGATAAGAAATCAATGGGTTTTTCGATTGTTTTCTCTCTAATTTTCCGAATTGTTTCTTCTTTTTCTTCTCCTGTTGCTTTTTTACTTTTCTCGGCATTTCGATGCAATAAAATATGACTGATTTACTGAAAAGCTCTGCGCACTTCAGGTCGCACGATGACGAAGAAAGGCGATGGCTCGCAAGTCAAGGAATCGTCCGAGAGCAGCACAACGATCGAAGATGATGACGTGAAAGGTAGGAATTCATCAGAGTTTCTTGTTCATTCCTTCGAGATAAAGATATCTACTTAAGCATTTAAAGTAAGCGTTTAAAGTAAGATCAGATCATTGAATAGCCCGCTGCAACGTGCGCGCTAAATCTGCCAAGTCACCCAAAGGAAAATTGCGAATTGAATTTAGTTGAAAGCCCTCGAGGAGGGATCGCCAGACATACCGATTCGATTAACCGGTTTCTCCGTTTATTCCACGGAATAAATCAGTTTATCGCTTGAACTTGGCAAAAATTACTCGGATCGATATCGATTTGACCGACCGGTTCTTCGAATTGAAAAGTCGATCGATCGACGGATCGACCATGCGAATAATCAGTTTCTCGATTGTTTCTTTGGAAAAATCGACCTGATGATTGTTAATCGATCGATTTCTATGGATCACGCAAATTCGGAAAATCCATAGAAATCACATCACTTGCTTTACAATCCCAACCACGCTAGTCCGTACTCTCACCTGATCCTCACGCGCGATTATTTATCACGAATCTTATCATGATGAATTAGAGACAAATGTCTGTCTCTAATTTCTACTTTCTCTCTCTCTCTCTCTCTCTCTCTCTCTCTCTTTCTTTCTCTTTAACTAACGTAGAACGGCTTAACCCACCGAAAGTCATAGACCACCAATAGCAGATTTTAGTGGCTCCGAGCTTCGATTTCTTTAGGCCTGAACCGATTTGCTTGAAATTTTGTTAAAACTCCTGAAACCGATAACTCTAACCGATTGAAGCTTCGTGTCGCGTTTCTCGCTCGCGTATAACCTACTGCAACTTGTTGCACTGGAGAAGTTTACCTGGAGAATTTTTGCTCGTATCAAAGTTATTATTGTGTAGGGGGAAACTATAACGTTCCGTACAAGTAAATTTTCGACTTATTCGATGCTAGTGAAATTACCCATATAACTAGTAAGTGTCTGTTAAAGGGGTAGTTTTACCGTAGGAAAAGTTTCCGCAGCACGGAGCCACCAGCCTCACACCTTGATCTTTCTCTCTCTCTCTCTCTCTCTCTCTCTATTTCTCTCTACCTTCTTTCTGGCTTATTGAACTTTCTTCGATATTGTCGAACGATGTCTGTTCTCCTTTCTTCTTACGCGAGAGGCGAGGAATCAAGCAAAGCTGAAATAAGAGTATAAGAGCATAAGAGTATCGAACGATCGTCCGGACGATCTCTCGAAAGATCCACCTCCTCCTCTTCTTCTTCTCGACAAAGAATAACGTTCTTCCTCTGTGATCGTCCATAAAATATCATAACGTGTCTTTAAGCATCGGTCAAAGCGATGAAAAGAAAACAAAAGACCGGGGATGATACACGCGCAACCATTGCCTGTTGACTGTACATTCTTATCGCGTGTCTTATTAAATTCTTCTTCAGTCACCTGCTCTTTCTTCAGAATTTATTGCTGGATTGCCGACGGTCATCTCGAGAATCAATCAAAAATTATCTCTCCTGCTAACAAGTCGCTCATGAATATCGAGATCAAAGCATAAACGTCGTTTACTCCAATTTGTTTTTTACTGCTTTGCGATTCTTGGCTTTTCTTTTTCTCTCGCTCTTTTTCTCTCTCGCTCTTTTTCTCAAGCTGCTCCCTATTTCTTTCTTGCCGTTCGTACGCGTTTCACATGTAGCATTCCAATGGAAAACTTGTCCTCTATTCGCGTATATTCTCTGTGTCTCTCTTTCTCTCTCTCTCTCTCTCTCTCTCTCTTTCTGTATCTTTCTCTTTCTACATAAAGCGTGTCTATTAATATCGACTCTTTCGTCAGTCACTGTCTCCATTTTCACGTGTGTCACACCCCCACAAACGTGATTGATTGTACACGTGTGTGCGAACACGGTGAGAAAGGTCCACAGCCTCACCATACAGTTACCATGCTCTCCTCGCAACTATCACCACCCCCTCCCCTCCACATCGCTACAACACTATTCTCTGCTATTTTGAAAAAAAGTACAATTTTCCGCATTCTATGATCATCCTACCCTAGGCCACACACGCTTAACGTCGTCTGATTTTCCAGAGAAAATTTTTGCGATGATTTTTCCATGACAGTGCCTATACCACTCTTGGGATTCCCAGAATCCGGCTGACGCGATAGCGGACCTTTCCCACCAATCACAGGCTTTTTTGTGAAAACGCTTGCGCCAACTAGACGGCCACCAGCATTTTTTGGGGTGGTCCTGTCCGATTGACAATTTCATTTCTGCGATTTTCCCGCTCGAATATCCACCCTAGTAACTCGTGGAGCACAACCAAATGACTTATCACTGAAAATTACGAGAATCAAAAACTCGCGATTTCCACAATTGCACTTTCACTAGAACGAAGATTCTATCTTGGCGATAGCAAAGAAGGGAATTTGGACTTGAAGATTCACCCAAGATCTTGGGGGGAATCCCTGTGTGATCGATTATGAATTTTCCCAGATTTCCCATTCAACGACAGGCTAATCTCACTAGCGTTTCTGTGACGTCGCACAATTTCACGAAGATGTGCACGATTCCTGAATAACACGCGTACCCTCTCTCTCTCTCTCACACACACACACACACACACTCTTTCTCTGTTTCTATCTACGTATATAACACAGAGCCACGTGAACGCGTACACTCACACACACTCTCTTGGAAATTGTAGGAAAGTTCTCGTCGTGTCTTACGTCGCACGTAAACTCGCTCGTCGCTTTGTACCTATTTGCGTCTGCCAGGAGATCGTGATTGGAAAGCTCGTTGAAGGAATAGAAAGGGTGGGGATGGTAGGGGTGGGTTGGGATTCGAAAGCACCCTGTGTATCCTGTATTAAAGATCGATTCCGTTTTGAAGTCCCATCAAACTTCGTAACTGGAGTACATGCACCCCCCCCCCCACACACACACACACACACACACACACATATATATATATATATAGATTGTGCAATTTGTGTACGCGAATCCCGTGCAAGGGTGTGTATACGCGTGTGCAACCGAACAATGTGTCGCAGCTGGCCCGGTGGTATCATTATATCTTGCTTAGTTAACGTGAGTGTGATAAAACCCGAGCCCCATTACCGCAATGGAGACTATTAATTGTTTCTTTCACCAGACTCTCGTCCCCCTTCACGTACACTCGACGAATGACTTGAGAAAATTTCATCCCCTTCCATACAACTTCCCCAATTTTTCTCCAGCTAAGCTTGCGACCACGTATAATTTATTTGCCGAACAACTATTTGGTCGATTGATTTAGCTAATTTAATTGGGGAGGCGCGTGTCCGGTTGAATTTACACCTGGCTGGTACAGTATACACAGGATTTTGCTTTTAGTCGGGGCTCGGAAGAAAACGAAATAGAAAATCTTTCTTTGTTTATGGGGGAGATCGAGGGGAGGGGCGAAACCAAATATTTTACCCTTCGTCTTTTATTAACGCTCCGTCAGACGCAAATGAAACCTGCTCTTGTATTAAAAAAAGTTTAATTGAGTTTCATCCATATTCTTTTCATTTGGATCCAATTGTTCCCTTCTCTAATTCGGTGTATTTTTTTAATTAACGAACTCATATACTTTGTACGAGTCTCGTTGATTTTCAAATTATCCTTTTAAAAATTCAATTTGTTCCGGTACTTTTGGAATATTTCTTTGATATCGATTGAATTTCATCAAGTGCATGCAACTCTCAATTTTTTTCCCTTTTTCTCGATTGTACTTTAAATCAGTTTTTTTTTCCTTTTTTTTTTATTCTTTGCGCATTTCCAAAGTATCGATTTTGGCGACCGATTGGAGTTCAGATGTTTGAAAGGAAACGGATCTTTGGGCGTATCCTAAAGTTCGTTCTGTCGTATTTTTAAACACGCATGACTACTCGAAACACCGTACGAGAATATCAGACGCGAGAGGCAGAAATCTGACATGGAAACTATTGAAATAAAATAACACAAACTCACACGGCAACTTGTCCATTTTTCATTTTTCAGCAAGGTTGCTACATGCTCGTTGAGCTTTTCGTCGAATTCTCGATAATGTCGTTTCTGTTGGATATTTTTTCGAAATATTTGCCGAATGTGGTGACCGGAGCCCCCTCTCCACGTACACGTTGTAAGAGCGTCAGGATGAAACGTCGGAAATGAGCGATGATAGGACAACCGCGTGAGAAATAATTTTCCGAATTTGAATTCATTTTACATAGGACGCTCGGAAATCCATATAGCACTTGTCGAAGAAAAACAGTGTCTTCTTTCGAACTATCGGAACAACGTAAAAAAGTTTCCCAGTGTTTTCCATTAATTTTATATTACGAGCAGGTAGCTTGGTAAATGGGCCGTTGCACAAATGTTAGCTTTTAATTAAAGTGCTTTACGATACATGGATTTTCGTGCACATTGCTGAAAAAACGAGGTGAAAATTCCTTTTTTCGTCTAATCGAGGTCAGCCAGAAATACGCGTGCACTTGGTCGTGTGAGGAATCTCAAGAAATTCAATCGCTTCGAGTCGTCCGGTAGCGCATAAGTGACAAATGCCTTCAAGTGAGAAAATAGCCCTCCACCCTCCCTCCTATTTCACATTTATCAAGTCACCGCGCCGCAAAGAAATTTAACACACTGGAAGTTGATTCGACGCGCATTATTTTGTTTTTTTTAGTCAGAATGAACGATCGCGGTAGAGACGGGGCGAGTAAATCACAGCCGAAGGGGTTAATTGGAGGCTTTCTCGGGGCTGGGGGAGGGTCGGCGATGGGAAGGAAGGGGATCGTGGATAAATTTGTGGAGTATCGATCGAACGGATTCTCTTGGCGACGAGCTCCAGGATCCGCGAATAATTAGGAAAGCCACCGCTACCACCTCTGCCAACAGGCGCGTAGCTTCTCCCCTTGTTAGCCGCCACCCGCGACTTTGGCATCTCTTCTCGTTCTTGGGATAATCGAGTGGATAATCAACTTCATAATTAGCACCCGGCATCGACGTACTACTGCCGGCACTCGCATCTCCATTCTGAGAAATCGATCACAGCCCTCGGAAAACATTTTTCGAAAGAACACCACCTTCCTTAAATGCGTCTCTTCAAAGTTTCCAGTTTTTTTCTTCTTCCTTTTTCTTCGATCGAACAAAAACCTTCCAGCGTTCTACTCAAAAATCTCTAATTCAATTTCTCCACTGCTCGGACAGAAAGAATTACCAATACTCGCGTATACTTTCCTTTATCACTGTTTTTGTTTTTGCTTTTGCGAGCCAATTCTTTTTCTTCTCCTCTATTATCATTATTATTGTTATTATTATTACTATTATTATTATTATTATTATTATCATCGTCGTCATCATCATCATTATTCTTATTATTATTGTTATTGAAGATTGGTAACAGAGGTCGTGGATATAGTGCGCTATTTTTTTTTTTGCCGCTATCCATTTAAAGAAATGTAATTTACCGTAAAGGCTTTTACTAGAGAATGGACTGTAACCTCTCGAGATTGTAGACGATGCTGACCATGCAACGGTTCGTGACTATTTCCTTTTTTCTTTTCTAAGCTTTTTTTAGCCTCCTGTGGACCTCGCGCTAGAGCAGCACTCCAAGGGCTGCGCTCAGGTAAAACTGCTCTGAGTATCCGTAGAGAAGAGATTACCGCTATTTTATTAGTGACTATTTTATTACCATATTTTCTCCTCTCTTTCTATCTCTCTTTCTTTTTCTTACACACATACACACACACACACACACACACACACACACACACACACACAAAAATCGTTTTTACTATTACATATAACTTAAGTCGACGCGGTATATCCCGCTGGCAATTTAAGTGTTGCTCCGTCAATAAAGTGTCACTGACGTCACATCTCACAAAACCACCCTAACAAGGCAGGTATTCAATTTTTCAGAATGCACGTTTCTCCAAGTTTTCACACCTCTCTCTTTTCCCGAATTTTTGCACACATACACACGCATACACAGAAACGCACAGATTTGGATCTCTCACGCTATTTTTATTAAACTTCGTATGTTTGGATCCAGTGTTTTCGCTCGGTTTTTCCTTTTTTCAACATTCTTTCAAATTCTCTCAAATTCTCTGTATATAATTGCACCATTTGCTATTGCTCTCTGTGTGATGGAGGAATCCCGCGGGAAGCATTTTCCTGAGCGATCGGATCACGCACAAAGGGGCCAGGAATTTTTTGGAGACTAACGAGGGGTGGTAGAGTGGGAGAGGGGAGGGTTCGGGCGCGTTAAATATTCAAGCGGGCTTGATTTATCAGACTCGGCAAAGTCTGTGGAAAAACTGCTAGATTCTCAACGAAGCGTTCAATTGCCGAAACGAAACTACCGATCGAGATCCTTCTTTATCTGGCGAAGGGGTGGGGGGAGGGGGGTGTAGCGGCGGACAACGAGCTTTTTCTCAACGCGCAAAAGAACTTTTACGATAATTGACCAACCGCTCCACACTTCGTTCGTTCGTTCGTGCCTTCGATTATTCCTACCCAACATCAAATAACTATTACACTGTACAAACTCTCCTCCCTCGCCACTCTGGCCCTACTCATTCTCCATCTCCTCCTCCTCCTCTTCCTCTACCCAAGGCAAATAGTTCCGGAATATGAAATCCAATATAATTGCTAGAACGAACACACATCACCACCGGTATGCGCCCACTTACACAATAGCAATAATACAGCCAATTGCACCTACACCCCTTTAGTTTTTCGCAAGGCGAGAGTTTCCATGTGCAAGTGTTTCTCTCGATCGAGTAGATTGATTTACAGTTTATAAACCCATAAGCTTACACATATATATGTGTCTGTATATGTTTGATCCGAGCACAATAGACCCGATTCACCAGTGTCATCGTCACACATTGACTGACGATGAGTAGCCAGCCCACTGTTATGGATTTATGAACACAACCCCTATTTGTGTTTGCTTTCAACCCCTGTCGCTGCTTTTTCTACTTCCTTCCGCCCCCTCTTTTTTCTTCTTTTCCCTAGTTTCTTCTTCTTCTTATCATTCTTCTGATTCTACTTCTTCTTCTTCTTCTTCTTCTTCTTCTTCTTCTTCTTCCTCCTCCTCCTCCTCTTCTTCAGCTTCAGCTTCTTCTCACACTTCTCATTCGTCGGAAATATCCCCCATCCACGTATCTGTCCCCCGGAAGAATACCGCTTAGAGTTTTTTCAGCGACAGCACAATTCCACCGGAAAGACAAGAGTCATCATCCACTTGTCAGAATTTTCCAAGAATCGCCCTAAGCACCACCGCATATACTTCGTTGCCCGACTACCCGTTGCTTCTTCCCTATCCGTCAACCTGACACCGATGAACTATCGCGGCAAATGAAAAACTACGTGGTTTTTGAGCAGCGTCACCATACACAGACAGTACGAAATTGGGCAAATGGTGGCCAGAGTTACGTGGGGAGTGGGTGCTCCCGCAAATCGCGTCTCGATTTTCTGGCGACGACGATCGTTTTTCCTACTGGTCCGTAGATTTTCATTTGCGTCCGCGATGGTTCGTTAAATGTGCATCTGTACTCCCCCTCCTCCTCTCCCAGGGTGTTAGAGTAGATAAGCAGCAGCAAGATTACCCAATAACCCCCTTGGTGGGGGAGGAATTTTGGATTGCTGCGAACAGGCCGATAAATGCGTAAAGCGTATTGATCGGTTTTCCTTACTTCCGTCACCCCCGCCACCCCCGCCGCATGCAAATCCCCGCTTCTTGGCGCACGTCTTCCTTCGCTGGCTTTCTGGGGCACCGGGTCGAGTGTCGAGGGCCAGCGAAGAGGCACGACACGATCGGAATCCACTCACATCAGTCGCGCCGACTGGAACCGCCACCAGTGGCAGCCACTTCCGCTTTTACAAACTGCACGACTCACCCCTTCACTTACAACCCCTTCGCACGGAGCCGCCAGATTGATCGCTGCACCCGCACGTTTCACCGTAGCGCGAAGAAAACAAAAATCTTGGCGATTTCCTCGAGAAAATCCTCCTCGACGACGAGCAACACGTGGTGGAAAGTGTGTGGGGGGAGGGGGAGGATTTACCCCTTTCTCCCCTCCGGTGTTTCACGCGTGTTGCGGCCTCTGGGGTAGGAGGAATTGTCGCGGAAACGCTGATTGGGGTCAATTGAATCTCGATTAGACGGCTGGACACCTTTGAGCCGACGAACTCGAAATGTGGAAACAGAGGGGGGGGGGCAGGGGTAGCGTGAAATTCGACTGGCGGCTCGCCGTGTCGATGTGCTTGGCTCGAAAGGCGATCGATCGATTTATCACCGTCCCAATCATTGATGGCACGTGCAATACCGCACCCACCCCCATACCCCGTCCTACTCCTGCACTACCCCTGTAGCCGATCGAGGCAAAGACCCCAACGCCAACCCCACGACACTGTCCGATTTATCGCGAAAGGAGGCACAAACCGATGTCTGTACCGAGAAAACAATTCGATTGAAGCAAACGACGAGTTTTCACTGCTTCCTTGGCGAGTTCTTCTTGTTCGTTCGATCGAATCTTGAGATTTCACGAATCAGCGACCGTGTACCGATCTTCGGGTACATTCAGGTAGATTCAGGTAAATCGGAGAAAAATACGTTCGGGGAGCCGATCGGTCGCTGGGAATCATTGACTCGCTCGAACGACCTCGACTGGTTAAATCGATTAATTGTTTTTTCGATGTACATTCTCGGAAGATTGTCAGGAGTCTGGGGGTAGGTTTCATCATGGGCCAGATCGCGTAGTTCCAAACTCGGGGAAACTCCGTGCTTTTCTTTCGAAAGTTTTCCCGAGCTTGGCGGAGAGGAGGGGAGGGGAGGGGTGGGCCCCGTCTTCCCGTGGAAAGGAAAGATTATCGGATCTGACAATGGGGATGTACGGCGATTTGCCGGGTAATGCCTATAGTTTCAATGTTAGAGCGGCCTCTTTTGGTTTTTTTTTTAAACCTTCAGGTGTTAGAGTCGCCTGGACGAAAAGTTCTCCCGGACATTTTCCCACGAAACATGCGACACCTATGCACGGGCGAGGGCCTGACGGGGGAATAATAAACTTTCGGGGGAATTGCCGATGGTTGTTGCCTATCAGTTTCTACCGGGGTAACTTTTCACCGATCCAGAAATATTGATAGGGCGTGGCGGGGGGAGGGAGGGTGGGTGGGAGCGAGGGGCGTTGCTCGGTGAAAATTCCTCAGGGTTACCGCACGGAGAAAGAGCTTTGAAGCTTCAAAGTTGTTTAGGAATCGACGCGAGGAAACTACACGGGGGATATTTAAAGGAGAGGAAAGAAAGTCCGTGGAATTTTCAGGGTGGAGAATTTCTCGTCCCGGCCTCTGGCCTAGTCAGGTACGCGAGATTAGGCGTATCGAAGGAAAAGGGACAAATGTACCTTCGCATTTTAGCTTATCTAAATGTATATACCTATCTCGCTCGCACACGATATGTATACATACACCTGGATATATCTACATGTACGTTTTCCAGCCTCGCATCCCCCTTTCCCCATGCGTATTCAAGAAGCGTGTCTCATTGTGCGCTTTAATCGATTCAATCGTCCCCTCGGATGGAAAGTTATAGCTTTGGTCACTCCGGTGACCCCTGACCTGTAAAATTTTAACAAGGAGGGTGGAACGACTCTTCCAAGACTCCTTATCTCTCCCCTCCAAGTTCATTAAACCCCGAAGAATCGTTCCTCTGCAAGAGTGCCAAAGCCAAATCATTCGAGGTCGAGAAATTTCGAAGAAACTTGCGCCTCAATAGCGAAGATCCTCTTCGATATTTCACGTACGGGACAATGAAAGAAGAAAGATTTCATTGAAAGAATCCGAGGCACGTACGGCGGGGTGAGCCGGAAAATTGGGGGGTGGAAATATCGAGAGGTATAATGATTCGGCAAGTAGAATGAGATCGGGGAAGCGGGGGGGGGGGAGATCAGGGGAGAATCCCTGTGTATGAATATATATCGTGGAGAAAGAAGCGTAACTGTAATCAATCATATTTTGTCGTTTATCCGTATACGTGATGTATGTGTGTATGTTGTACAGAGGATAAGAAGGGCGGCGTCGACCGGAGCAGCACGGTCATTGCCAAAGAACCCGAAGGTAACCTAATTCAAGGCCGAGAAACATGCGTTTCGGAGTCTTTTTCTGTGTATTCTTTATTCATTTATCATGTATCTATCTTTGCGTGTACATCAATGTGTTCTTCCTAAGAGCGTGTGCGTGTATGCGCGTGTGAGTGCGTTGCGTGGATTTGATGAGCCATCATGTGTTCGGGGCCGGCTTCTCCCGTTCCGCAGGAAAAAACCCCTTCGAGTTCGAGGCACGCTGGAAAATTCCTACCCCCGCCTCCTCACACTTTGCCTCTCTCGAAGGAAATTTTCACGAGGCTCTCGGCTCCTTCCTCGCGAATCATCCAGTTCGCATCGATAACCTTGCAGCTCGCGAGCTCGGGAACTCGATGATTCCGCGCTACTTCCACGAAATTCCCTGGCGACCGGGACTCGCCCACTTTTCTGCAACTACCGTCATCGATCGCGAGAAATCGCTGTTCCATCGTATCTTCCACAACCCCCTGGCCAGATATCCTTCCTACCCTGCACCGAGGGAAAATTTCCAGTGTGCCGCCGACGACGACGAGGAGCAGTCGCTTTTTACGAGTCGCGTCCATGAATACGTCGATGATTCTTCGAGAAGGGTGGGCATCTTATCTCGAGGGTAGTCGCACGAGCAACGGAGAACTCCGGAAGCCTCCAGAAACGAAAAATGGGTAATGGGGGAGGGGGCGGGGATGGGATGACGTCAGTTTAGTCGGAGTTTCAGTCTAGAAAATTCCAACGGGTCGTGGACAATCGGCCGTCGATCCGGACCAAGTGGTTCTCAGCGTCAGCTCGGAAGAGGCTGAGCAGGGGTGGTGGGAGTAGCGCGCGAGTAAGGGGTTGTTTCGGCAGGGGAGAAGCCAGCTTGCATCCTGTCTGTTGCAGCTTCCGCTAAAACGCACGTTGGACCGACTGTCTCCAAGCAGCCTCCGTTTCCCCATACGCGTGTCCGTGTCTCCGTGTCTATCCTCCCCGGCAAGAGTGTTGGCGTATCGGTACACGACCAACGTTAGATCCGGTCGCTAGATCATTTCTAATGGCTTCCCGCCCACACGCAACCCACTGCAGCGACTAACAATCCTCGGAATCTGATTAACGGCCCATTAAAACCTCTGCATGTCCAAATGATTAACAACCCCCCCCCCCCCCCCCCCCCCCCCCAATCTCCTAGTGCGCGATCCTCCGAATTTTCCTCGAGACGACGTTGTCCGCTTCGAGGTCACCGATTCCATCACTTCCATCAGGTCACCATGCTACGTATCAATTAATGCAGTATCCAGGAATATCTCCTCTCCCGAAAAGTATTCCTACGGATACCCCGCCCGCGCGCGCTTTTCCTGGTGTTTTTGTGGGAAAAACTGGAAAGAGAAGGTTTTCCCTGAAATTCCCCCAGGTAGTCCCGTAGTATCCGGGTGTGCTCGTTTCCGTTCCCTCGGGAGGAGGGAGGGGATGGGACGGACGGAGTTTTTGCCAGGAAGCTCGCGACTTGATCCGTTAATCTCGCTTCGGAACACGATGCGCGTCCGAGCTATTTGCAGAGTGCCCCCTGCATAGATTTAGGAGCGAGAGGATGACGCGGGGCAGGTAGAGGAAGACGGGCACGCGTGCTGCGCCGTGCACGTGCTGTCAACAGAAATACCTGGCCACTTGGCAGCAACCGGGGTGAAAATAGATCGGCGCTACGCGGCCACCACGGCACTAGACATGAACGGCCACTTCTTCGGCTCTCCTCGGAGTCGCTCGCCCCGGACTCTCTCGGCCTTCGACTCCCAGTGCACTCGCTGGCTAAATTACTCGCGCTCGCGATATCCAAGGTGACGCCTGACATTTTCCGCTTCCGCGACGCGGCTGCTCTCTCCTACCATCGCCAAAGTCCATCTTCCAGCGGGTACCACCGGGGTGACCTTGGACGTGGACGTCGCGAGTGCGGATAATATTGTGGAAGCGCACCCCCGCCCGCGCTGGTCGAAAACGCGAGAAAGGCCACAAGTTTTTCGGGAGAATTTCGCTAGGCGAGCGACTCCTAGGGATGTCCGTGACTTCCGGTGGCGGTGTGCCAGGAACGTCGAAGCAGCAGCAGCAGCAGCCGCCGTCGCAACCGCTGCCGCCGCCGCTGCAAGACAGTGAGTTGTTTGAAGCTCGCCCGCTCGATCCGCGGAACGAATGGAGAAATTTTACTAACGGAAGTTGCTTGGGAAATTGTGTGGAGATGGAACCCACTAACGAAATTTCGATGAAAGTGAATTTTCATAAATCCTCCGGCGAAACGTACCGAGGAGCAGCAGCGCCGTAAAAGTAGCCTCCGCAATTAGCCTTATCGTATTACGCGCAATCATTAAACTGGTAACTGCCACGTAAAACCAGGGAGCGTTATCCGAGAAGGTTAGTTAAGTGTCTCGGTGTGAAACGTGTTCCGATGCGCTGGTAGTAGCGATGTCTCTCGTAAACATCCCTGGCAAATCGCGAGATTTCATAAAAGATGAAAAGCCGAGAAAGCTGAAACTTGCCACGAGGGTGGGTCGCAACAGCAGCAGCAGCAGCAGCAGCAACAACAACGGTAACAACAACGACGGATTGAACGATGATAAAATCTGCCAGACGCAGAAATTGCTGCTCGTAAACGTGGGCGCGCGTTTGTCGCATTTCTAATCGGACGACTAGTGAAACACGCGAGAATGAGTAGAGAGGAGAGGGATTCTCTCCTCTCTCTCTCTCTCTCTCTTCCATTTTCTTCTCTTTTTTGAGAAGTTTGCAATTTTCTTGAAGATCGACGCGGAGTGGAATCTCATTGCGTTTAATTGGACCGTGGAATAATTTAGGAGAGCGGTCGGGGGAGGGGGTGAGAATGAGTTTGGCGGTGGCGGCGGGATTCCACACGGACGAGGGAAGAAGCGAGAAACGGAAGCGAGGGTGACATCCGCTATCTTAGAGGCATCGATGCACGGTTTATTCTCTCCGTAGGGCGGAGGGGGTGGAAGGGGGTGGCGGCTCGTGATCGCGGACTTTGCGGTTACGATCTATTTCAGCGAAGCTTCCCCTTCCGTCTCGCTCGCTTCCTTTATTTCCGCCATTCGCCGGTTCTCTCGGCGGCGAGTTGCCAGTGGACCGGGTGTGGGGGCGGGGAGTGGCATACGCGGTATAAAAGCAGGGGGTAGCCTCGCGCGGTGAATCCGACCTTGTTCAAGCGTCTCGCATTACCGCTCGTAAATTCAACCTTCCTAACGACGCCTTCCATCTAGCCAGCCACTTCCCAAGTAACGCGCTTGTAAAATTCCTATAATCGCGCGCGTTACGCGTATCTCCCGGCGGCGACGACGGCGACGACGAAGACGACGAAGACGACGAAGGCGGCGACGACTGTTCAAGCGAAAACACAATGTCGTCCCAAAGTTCCTGCATGAATCGAGAATCACGTTGAACCGGAACAAGTTTTGCCATCTCTCGATTGAGAAGTCGGGGGAAAAACCAGAGGGAAATTTGCATGATAATCCCTAAATAAATAACCGGGGGTTGTTTTCTTTTTGCTTAGAATAATTTGTCTTGATCTCTCTTCTCCCAGCGCAATCCCGTAAAATTTCTCTAACGACCTAACAGAACTCGCTCTGGCAGTGTGCGACTAACCGCAAGTAGCACGAAATTGTGAATCTTGAGGCTCTAGGTGTGCAAAGAGACAAGCAAACACGCACATATATGTATAAAGGAACAGAGTTATAAAGATGACCATTTTCCGAATGAACGAAGGCTTAGGCACGCCTCCGAGCAGTCCTGCGGGCGCGTCCGTGTTCTCCAGGGTTATTGGCGCGGCGACGGCGGCGGCGGCGGGCGTCGCGGCGCCGACGCCCGGAAGGCAGGCTCCCGCGAGCCCCCTCGGCCTGGCCGCGGTCCTCCTGCACGGAGCCCAAGGTAATCGCACCCTTAGAGTGATAACCCCTTTTTTCTCCTTTCTCAAACTCACCCCCATCCTCCTCCTACCCTCTTCCAACTTTATCTCGCCAAAAAATTATCCCAATTCCTTGGGAACTTGGGTCCTACTCGATAATTTCACTGAAATTCAATGAAATCCCTCTCATGAAACTAATCCGTGGCTATATCATTAATAATATCCAAAACTCAGCTAGCAGTGACTTTGCGAAATTTCACTATAATCCTTGGTTGTAATAGGTTATTCTCGCTAATATTGATTATTGTACGCGGATTATGCTCTCGAGGGCGAAATTTATTTTCATTATCCATTTTATTTGCGAAATTACGGAGAGAGTTATCAGCTGAAAGCGATGAATAAATGTAGAGAGGAGATAAGTTTTCATTGCTCCTCTGCTTCTTATTTGACATTTAACCTTTTACGACTGAAACGAGGCTGGGATATGCACGACGAAAGTTTACTCTACACTCGCGCGTGGATTATCTTTTTATGGAAGTTTAAATACAACTCGGAAGAATTCTGATTAGTTGCGTCCGAATTGCACGAGACGCGCTCCGAGAGTCGATCGTTGGCTTAAATAAACAAAGCACGAAAGATCGATATCTCGTGGAGCAATTTTATTGGTTTAATTGGCGATTGCCAATCGCAGGATGCAAAGGTACTTGTAATTAATTTTACGATCGTCAAAAGTGCTCGTGCGCACCGTCACTACTATCACTTTTTCAACCCTTTCTCGCAATTTCTGCGTTTTTCCCCCCGGTTGTGCAGTCCCCACCCCCCTCCTCCCTCCCCCAATAATCGAGAAAGAGAACGGTTCAAAAGTTTTGAATGTGACAATTGACGAGCGAACCGAAGGGACACGGCATTCGCATAATATTCCCATAATCGCTCGATGATTGGAAAGAAATAAGAATTTCTCGAAAATCCATGCAATCAGGGGGATGGTTAATCGAGTTGTAAACCCGGCAAATTAGCCGTGCTGAATTGTTTACCTCGTTAAGAACCAATCGAGCAATTTCTCGACAAAATTGAAGGACGTGTTGCATTAACGAAATTTACGCTCGGATAAAAATAAATGCTTTATAAATTATTGGGAAACTTGTGCAAAGCGTACAGGTAACGGTAAAGAATAGGCGAGAAGGAGAGGAGAATGATGATGCTCGTGTTTATTCGCACGAGGAGAGTTGTAAAAAAGCAGGAAATTCTAAAGAGACGGGAATGACGTATTAATCGCAACGGGGGGTTGTTGGTGCAATTTGCTTAATTGGTATCTGGAATAATACTCGTCGGTAAGGTAAGACCTACTTCCATGTGCGATTGGGTTGTCGGATCGGTGAGCTTCCGCACGAGAAATAAAACGACTCCACATCCTTTGATATTGACTTCGCAGCGAAAGAAATGCTCCAATCAAATCGAAAGTAATCCAACTCACCTATAAAGTCATATTTTTCACACTTCCATTTATTATTCCACTCGTCAAAAAATCATTATGGACAACAGGTAGAAAGGATATATTCGTTCGATTGAAATCAAAATGAAATTTAACTTTGCGTTACAATCACGTTTTCCGTTCTCCGTTTATTGTTATGATTATCAGAAAATCGTTACAGGTGAAAAAAAGAAAAAAAAACAGAGAGAGAGGAATAAAAAACAAAAACGGGGAAAGGAAAACATTTTACACGGATGACGCGACCAATGAAACGAGGGTCATTTTACGAGCAATCAATGGAAATGATTCTCACCAAGAAAATTACCAATACACGCACCATTATATCGAGAGAAACTTTTTTTCAGAGAACCAAGTAACGATTCTCACTGGAACTTTCGCGATATAATAAAAGAGAAAAAGGAAACATAACTTATATGGAACAGGGAACATTTTCTCAGTGGTTGGGGCAATGAAACGAAAAGGCACCCGCGTTTGTATGTGTGTGTGTGTGTGTGTGTGTGTGTGTGTGTGGTGATGTGTGCGCGCACGGATGAGAGAAAGAGTATGCGGATAAGAAAAATTGAGGTAGGTCCATGTTCGGAAAGCCGAAAGGAACCATAAATCTGGACGGATCGACCAATCGGTAAGGTGCTTTTTCCCTGATAAGGCGCGCCACCCTAGACACAAAGCATGACTTGGTTTTAAAGATCGGTGGTACGACTCGTACCCCTGGTGCGAGTCGCATCGCAGCTTTTTAGTTATGTGTGCGTTTTTGACTTTTATCATTGACTTATATCCCTGTCCATCTTGCATTTCCTCCTTCCCCTCTTTCTCTCTCTCTCTCTCTCTCTCTCTCTCTCTCTTACCCGAGCAATGCAAACGTCATTGCGCCTCCCGATTATCTCCGACGTGATTCATCATCGTCCAGATACGACAGGGGTGGAAAACTGACATGAGTAGATTTTTAGAATTCTACGTTTCTCAACTACATCGTTTCACCAATTAAACGTTAATCCATTATTTACGCGCTATTAAACGCGCGTCCGCGATCCAAGGGAAATATGTGTCGTTTTATTCATTCCGATTGGAACCTTTCGAAAGTTTAATTGCTGGACTCCAGTCCGTGAATATTGAGAAGATTAATGAAACTAGGAAATAAATAATGATAATCTCGCGTTGAAATTTACTGGCACGAAATTATCATTGGCTTATATCGGGCAGGCGTTCAGATTAGCGCTGTTTGCATTGACTCACGCAGTCACGTGAATATTTCAACCCCCTGTCCGTCTTCCCTCCTCTTTCCTTCCCCCTCTTCCCACACTGTCTGATTCGAGGTATTGCAATGGAAATATAGCACGTACTTCCCTTCATAGACCAATTTGCATGAATTTCTCTATCACATTTTTTCTTCTTCCTTTCTCTCTCTCTCTCTCTCTCTATTTATCTATTTTTTTTTGTTTCGTTTGCGACTCTCGAAATTTAAAAGCGCCTCACTAACTCGAATGATGCTGTCGATAGAAAAACACATTGCATTTTTATCAGCGCTTGTACGATGTGTGCGCATAGCTTGTTGTAAATGGAACTTTTCGATTTTCAACGTTTCGGCGACTCGCTTTTGGGCCAGCCAAGCACAAGGACTTGACGCGTGCAGCAGCAGCATGGGTGGTGACGTTGAAAATTGAAGATTGGGACGGCATCACGGAATTGGTTGAGCGCAAATTTCGTGGGTCTGTCGTGAGCATTAATTTTCCTTGGTTAAATAATACGCAGGGTGCGGATGTGGCGGTGGCAAAAAAGATTCAGAGAGCGATTCCAACGCAGGCAACACCCCAATCTGCTCTCCAGAATGCAGCCCAGATGATAAAACGCCCACACAGGAGACAATTACTCCGATGATTCCGACATTGAGAATTCCAATATTTTCACCGACACGATGGGTTGCCAAGTATACGGGTAACGCAACATTTAACGATCGTCTACTTACGTCCGAAAATTCCTCCGAGACGCACGACTGGTAACTTTGCATCCCCCTACTTGCCTCTTCCCCCTCCCCACTTCCCCATCCTCCGACCACCACCACCCCCCAATCCATTTCTTCCACTTTCCTTCGTCCATTTTTCCCCTTATTCCCGTCAGCTTTTTCTATCAGTCCGTTTCACCCTCTCTCGCTTCCCCCCTTTTCTCTTTTTCTTCCTCCACCCCCGTTACTCTTTTGCTCACGTCCTTCCCACTCCACCTACCCTCTTTCGGAACTATTTTATTGCTCCTTCATTTTTCCTGACACGCTCGAAGCTCTCGACTACTTTCCCATCCCCTCCCCCTCCCCCCTTTAATCAGTCGCCGATGTTTCTCCCATCCTTGGCTCTCCTTCTTCTTCTTCTTCTTCTCCCTCTCTTTTATTTACTCGTCTATTTGTCCAGCCAGATCGACTGGTTACCAGCGGAAGTTAACGAACGTCTATGTAAAATGGAATTTCACTGTGCTTCGCGTGAGCGAAACTTATGTGTTTTTTTTTTTGTTTTGGTAGTGGATTTTCTTTTCGAGATACGTAACGCAACAGTTTTTGCACTGACACACTGCTTTTTTTGTCTCTCGTGCTGTATGCACTCTGTCTTTGTCTTTTGATTTTGACTTTTCATTTTTGATGTACCGCTACTCTCAATCTTATCACTCCTCTGTGTGTCGTTATAGTAGGTGTGCTTAATAAATCATGTATCCATATCGCTACTCTTTGTCTCTATGCGTGTATGCGTGTAAACGCAAGCGTACCCCCAACTCCCAACCCCAATGGTTGCACGCAGAAACTTCAACCAGAATGCAAGATCTCTCATCAGTTACATCTGTGTTTGCGATGCTGCATGCTACCTACACGTGCGTTTTGCATGCCAGACTCAAAAGCCCGGCGAACCACTGCTGGACACCACCCGGTCGGCGGATCCCAGGACGACGGTAAGGCGGAAGTCGAGCTGGGCCCAAGCTCGAGCAAGAAGAAGGCCCAGGCCTGTTCGTACTTCCACTGTAGATTGACGTGAACGTCCTTCGCCACACGAGTCTTCATGGTCTAACCAATTTTCTCAAAAAAACAGTTCCATTACGTTGCTGCCATGTAAGCTTCGTTGCGAACGAAAGAAAGACGGAAAAAAGAAACAAGAATAAATGGAGAATAAACGAAATCTTTTTAACCTTGAACAAATAGTTGTTTCAAACTACTACTCGATGGGGGTTGCGCGTGGAGTCTAAGAATTCCACACGAGTGAAGATTTTTCTTTTCTTTTCATTTCGTTCCTTTTTCTCATCTTCATCCTCGAGAAGATAATTAGCCGATTATCGGTACTTGGGGGTTGGGTTAATTTTGGGATATTCGTCTTTTACTGGATTATACAAGGAGCTCTGGATATCGAGTTCCGAACTAACCGAGCGTTCGGTCGAGATTCGTTCCAGGATTTTCCGTGGGTGAAACCACCGATAAGTTTGCGGCCTTGCCAAAACCTGACCACCCTCCAGCGATTCGCGATTAATTGTCCGCTAATCAGATCCAGCGGCGTCCATTAGCGGAATTACGTCGTCCTCGTCGTCGGCGTCGTCGGCGTCGTCGTAGTCGTAGTCGTAGTCGTTAGTGTTCGCACGGGGAATATCGATTCCCGGATGGCAGCAGTTTCCCCGGGATTATCGAGGGCGAGTGGAATCGAGCGAATCGAGTCCAAGGGAAAAGCGCGTGTTTTTATGTTAGCGCCCTGGAACCGATGGCGCTACCCCATCTTTCGCTCCGAGGACATCCGAGGGGAATCCCCCGGTGCCGGTGCCGGTGCCGATGTCCACCCGAACTCGCGTGCGCGTGGCCTGACCTAAACGATCTTTTCTGGCGCGTTTCGCAAACTTTGCGGAAACGCGCGCGCGCGCGTTACTTTAAGATTTGTGACGAGCACACGTTTCACTGGTGTGCGTGCGTGTGTGACGAGTGTGTGCAGTCGCTGCAGTGGTCGCTGCGGAACTCGAGCTCAGCGGGAAGCCTTGAGAAATCGGAGAAAAGCTTTGTCGAGTTTGCGCGAGGAAATCGCACGGAATACATCGAGATGCGGACTCGCCTAACGGAAACAGTCGGTCCCAGATATATTCACTCGAGGATCAAGTCTCGATATCGGGGAATATAACCGGGGTGGGTGCGGGGGTGGGAGAGAGAGTCTCGCGAACCTCGCGATCCTCGACCGGATATCGACCGGGGGAGGAAAATTCGCCAAGCGAAAAATCTCGTCATCGCCACGAGAAACAAATTCGGGGAGTTCCTTGGAACGTCGACGACCTCTAAGATTGTCTCGGTCCAGGGTGGGAAACGCGGGAGAGCTGGGATAAATCGATCGGTTCGGTTCGGTGTCGCTGAAATCTGTCAAGTTGAGTTTTCAACGTTGGAACTTGATCCTCGAGGGTGAACTTAGCAGCCGCCTGTATTCGCTATAAGATATATCGCCTCTTGTCAAGGCTTTAATACGAGGGGTATATGCTTGTAGAGACATTAAGAGAGATAAGAGATTGCTTAAGAGTCGTGTGTCCTATCTGTATCAAGAGCTCCAAGCAGCAGGCAGCAGTTAACTCGCAGTGCTCAGGTAAAGTTTGCCATGTTCCACGCGACGCACATCTCTCCGTGGCGTGCGTCGTGCAGACTTTTCACGATCCTCCGAGCTTCCTTCGTTCGAGCTTTCGAGAGAACGAAGGAAAACCTCTAAACGAGAGAGCACACGGACGACGAGTGTCGTCCGCGTCGCGCGCAGGGGTCGCGGGGGAGGAAACTCGCGGGTTTCGGTCACTCGACGCGTCATCGCTCGAGCACTCGAATCGAGGAACGCCCTTACGGTAATGGTGGCACAGCTGGTGAAACTGGAACTTGTTGCGTTGTCACGCGAGTACAAGTTCACGGAGTTGATACACGTGCAGTGATTGACGCATATCAGTGGTTCTCACTCTGTTCCCTCGAGGATTCTTCGACAATTTTATTAATCAAAGCTTTTATCGATTTCTGTTTTTATTTATTCTCTCTCTCTCTCTCTCTCTCTCTCTCTCTCTCTTTCTATCTCTTTCTCTTTGCGTCTAAATTCTTCGGGAAAGCGCCGAGAGTGGGAAAATCGCGACGTAACGATTATGGAGGATTTTTCGAATCGTGAGTGACTGCTGACGATCGTGAGTGGATGCTGAAGAAATGAGAAAGCGTCTCGGTTAAAGGGACTCGGTTAAATTGAAATTGGGGGTAGTTGGAGAATTCGAGGAAGGTGAGAATGTGACACGGTCTTTTCACGGAGTTACGGAGCTCGCGACGTTTCAGTTTGAGGAAATTAAGGGAATCCGTCGTGCATGCCACTGTTTTTGTATCGTGCTTAATTAATGTACGTTGGAACGTGTGCCCGTACAAGTTCCCGGGCCACCCCCCAGCCGCGCCTCATACTCATTTTGATCTCATTGACAATTCCAGCTCGCCGTCAGGAAATCATCAAGATCACCGAACAGCTCATCGAGAGCATCAACACTGGTGATTTCGAGGCGTACACGTAAGTTCAGAACTTTTCTCGCTCATCGTCTCTGATCCAAATCATTGCTTTCACGATACATCGTGAATCCTCGCTCCTCGATCGAAAGTCCTCGGGTAGTAAGGAAAGTACATTTTTCAGGAAAATCTGTGATCCACACTTGACTGCGTTCGAACCGGAAGGTCTGGGTAACTTAGTGGAAGGAATGGATTTCCAAAAATTTTACTTCGAGAATGGTAATTATAAGAAATTTCTGTCAACTTGCAAGGGTGGAAGGAAGGAAGGATCTCGATGTTTGCTCCCCAAGGATACGTTCGAGCTTTCTTCGCTCGGCTCTTACCCTCGCTCCTCCCCATTCCCTCTTTAATAAATACAACGAGCAATTCTCTCTGCAGCCCTCCCACGTGAATTTTGCAGCCTTTCACTTTTCCTCCTGCTCATCTCGTCTCGGGGCAAGGGAGTCGATGAAATTCCTTCAGCAACAGCTGATTTTACACAAGTGCTTTTGCAAGGAGGAATCTCGTGCTCCAATTGTTTGTGCATTGAGAATGAAATTTCCTTAAAGCAGAGGAGAAGGAGGAGTATGAGGAGGAGCAGGAGGATTTTAGCGGGAATAGAATGCGCATCGTGGCCTGGTTACGTTACTGGATACGTGATTCTCTCTTATGGCAATGCAAGCTTACCGTTTCAACGGCGAACGTGCCGCGCGGCCATTACTCTCTTCCTAAATCTCTCGCCGTGTTTTCTCCGGCAAAAATTTACCGTCCTCCCAAGAAGATTTAGAAATTCGCGCCGGCAGTTCGAGCGAAGCTTTTTATTTTATTTCGCATTTCCCCCGATTTATCGCGTCTACCCCATTCCACCCCTTCCGCGCACTTTCAAGAGTGTGCCGTGCCTCACCCCGGTGTTCCACCCACGAGGGATTTTGCCACATTTGCCTCTCACCCCCCCCCCCTTCTACCCCTTAAATAGTCACATCGAGACCCTTCCGTCCGTCCCCTATCGATTTCTTCCACCGATCGTTGACCGATCGATCGCAAATAATCGTGATATTTGCTCACATGATTTTTCTCCTTCGAAAGCAGTGCTGGGGAAGAACTGCAAGACCATCAACACGACGATTCTGAATCCCCATGTCCACCTACTCGGAGAGGATGCTGCGTGCATCGCGTACATCAGGCTGACGCAGTTCATGGACAAGTGAGTATGCGCGTGCCACGGGCTAACGGGAGAAGTTCTCTCGGGCAAACCTAAGGATCATCGCCAGTGTGTACAAACATTAATGACGTCATTTGCGTTAATAAATGATAGTGGACCGTCGATAACGCGACGTTACGCGAAGTGATAAACCCCGAATGTACACTGACATTGAATAGCCACCGGCGCTGATCTGCGGCGACAAATGTGAAATTGCACTTGTCGAGAGGGTGGTTGGGGGGAGGGGAGGGGAAAGCGATACAACTAGATAGGATAGTATGTAGGAATAGTAGGAGGTGGTGGTTCGCCGCTAATGGATCGTTTGTCAAAAAGCCGGTGGTTCCGATTGATTATAAAATTGGCGGGTGTCGTCTGGACCGGGACGAGGGGGGGGGAGGGATGTGGTATAAAGGTAGGAGATACGGGAGTGAGTAGCGAAGGGTCAACTGCTCATTTACGTGTTTCAGGCAAGGCGTGGCGCACACGCAGCAGAGCGAAGAGAGTCGCATTTGGCAGAAGAAGGACAACAAGTGGCAGAACGTGCATTTCCATCGAAGCTCGGTGACAGGGTCGTCGCAGTTCTTCTACGGCCACAAATAGGCCAAGTCCTGCCGGAAGGACGCACGTTCCCCCGGCGAGTCGTCCCGGACGAGAGACGCGCGGACGAGATCGTCGACGCCTTCAAAACCAACGGAAATGCCGGAGGTACCTGCTACCCCGAGGGTTCTGCCCGCCAAATGCATTTACCTCGAGGCCGAGGAGGAGGAGGAAAGGGAGGAGAGCGTAAAGTGCATCGAGTGCTTGGATATTTCTAAAAGGATCACGAGTTTCCTACGCTCCTTTGAAAGAGACTACGAGGACGCAGTATCACCGGTTCAAGATCCCCTCAAGGCGTACCTCGAGCTGCGGATGATTTGCAAGGAGCACGATTTACGGATGGTCAGCCTGTACCAGAAGGAGATGAAGCGGCAGCATCGGTCTACCAGAACCTGCACCGCGATGAACCATCGTCAGGTACAGCGGCGGCTCCGGGCTCGGACCCGGGTCCGGATCCGGGTTCGGGACCATCCACGTCATCGACCTTTCGCCGGCCTCCCTTGATTCGATCGTCAACCTCTTTCTCTCCGTCGTAGTCGCAGTGACCTTGACGGTCCTCGACATCCTCCAGGCTACGCTGTCCGAGGAAATCGCAGGATATCCCCTACCAACGAAGCCATTCCCAACACGGCGAGCACGCGAGCACGCGACCACGGGAGGATGAGGATACCCTCTCGCCAAGCTCTGACCTCCGACCTCCCCGACAGTAACAGTATTACGCTAGCAAATGCAGCGGGAGTGTCGTCTAGCGAGAGAAGACTGATGACACGATCCGTGACGTCAGAGCTGACAAGGCCTGCGTTTCGCATATAGAATTTGGCAATGTCGAGAAGGTAGAAAACCGGAAGAGAGAAAGAGAGAGAGAGAGAGAGAGAGAGAGAGAGAGCGCTTGGCTAAATCTACCCTGCTGCGGTTGCTTCATAGTTGCGATCGTGAATGCGCATCGTAAATCGCAAATTGCTCCGTTTACTCGAGAGCGCAAGTTCTTTCCTTTCCGACTTCTCTGACCTTTCGGAGGGTACTGTTCTAACATTGAGTTCATCCATTGTCTACCGGAAGCATTATCCACGCAAAAAGGAGGATCGAAAAAAAATATGCCTACATTATTATTATTATTATTGTTTTTATCGTTATTATTATTATTAATTATTGTAAATTATTATTATCTGTCGTTGTCGTATTATCTATGTTTACACGCGGACTCGACAGGAGAGAGCTTCCTGAAGCACTCGACAAAAATGTTGAAAAAAGTTTCGTCGCTTGACCAGCCGTGCTCTATAATGTTTCTACGCTAGATCGATTATTTTCAAATGAAATTGGCGAATGCGTCGTTGAAACGACTCGTGCAAAGCTTTTAAGAGGAATGTGCGTTATTGTGTGTTGAGAATAGCACGACGCAATCGGTAAAACAGGTGTTTTCTCACGTTCTCCGTCGTGTCTCTCCGATTCTTTTGTTCTCCCTCACTCTCTCCCCTGTCCTGCATCCTTTCCTCCTTTATCGCTCTCTCATCGACATTCACTGTCTCTTTGTATCTATCGATGTTACACGGGCATCAACCGTAGCAGAATTTCTCGGGACTAATGGGCGCCGGTAGCGCAAGGCGAGACGACATAGCGCGGCGCTTGTTCAGCGGGCGTTCGTTCTTCATCGAAAGGGGGATTTTTAGGTGATAACGATTGAATAATATCTTTTGTCGAATTTACTTCAATTATGATAAATCTTTCTACACGTTCGTACGTCCTCTATATATTTACGACTTATGCGTACATGAAGTCTTCGTTTTACGGGAAACCGGTGGAGCACTTTGCCATCTTGTTATATACATATAAATATATATAAATATATATATATATGTGTGTATGTGGTATATGTATATATATGTATTTATTTATATTTATATATATACCACACACACATGCATATACACACAAATTTATTATAATACACACATGCATATATATATACATATAAGCCCACATGTACCACGTAGGCGATCTTGTCTTGCTGCGCAAAACCGGAAGTCTTCGAATTTCACTCTAAATATTCGAAAATCTTCGCGGTAAATAAGTCGATGCTCGGTCGGTAAAAAAAAGAGTATCCCTCCAGTGATTTCTCACACTTTTCGTGCATGCGTGTATGTATATCGAGTTGCAGAGACAAGAGGATACGGATTTAATTGTATTGCAGATACCTATAAATAAATGAGTAAATAAATAAATATATAGATACACATACATGTGTACGTACACGTGTGTACGTGCATATGTACGTGCATGTATATACATTTAAAATTATAGATAATATAAATTAATTTTAAGTAAATAGGCTATTTCTACTACTCTAATTCGTCGCTTCTACGTGTGATTGTTGTATAAAAATGAATATTGATTTATATATATATTATTATTGTTATATTACACACAATCATCATTAACGTTACGACTATTGCTACTATTACTACAATTACCATCACTACCGCAGCTGTACTATTACTAATGTATATCGTTCTACCAAGCGCGGGTGTTTACAACTATGAGGATTGTATGATTTTTCCTACCATTAATATCTTTATCGAGATACGAATCAATTAAACATAGCGATATTAACGGTCTTTATTAATAACGCTATTTATAAATACGAGTTTATCGAACGTTCAAGGCGATCGAAGCTAACCGAATCTATTAATTAGAGCTTACCGATTGACTCTCGGCACATATACCTACACATAGACAGAGACAGCATAAACAAAAGCGAGCGTGTGCACGCGTTATTGACGATCATTTTTCTCGTCGAAGGAACGAATTTTAACGTAAAGAGGAGACCGCAATGTGTCTCGTTTGCCCATTTCGGATACCGCTGCAAAGCGCTCCTTCCTAATTGAATAGCCTATTCTCTCGTTAATGCTATTGCTTCTAGTTCTAATACTGTTATTACCGGCTATTATTCTTATCATCCTCATCATTATTATCATTCTTATTATTATTGTTACTACGAACTACTAATTATTACTATTACCATTACTATAGCTCGTTTCCACATTTCGTAATCTCTCGATGTTCCAAGATTCGATTTAAGGGGAGGGGGGTATGTATTTACTCTCACTTTCCACCTGTTAAAAAGATGAGGGAAAAGGAAAAAAAAGCTCGTAGTTTCTTCCTTTCTCGTAAACGAAGAAGCTTTCACGTGGTAGGAAAAACGTAATATGTGCTATTCTTTCTAATTCTAAATTATGATCGAGCGTGATTGTTTCTCAATGTGGTTCTTTCGTGTTGTGTAAATATTTTTCTGTGAAAGGGAGGAAACGCTTTCAGCGAAAGCCAGTTAGTTCGTCGTCAGTAACGAGACTCGCGACTACAAATCGTTAGAAAGGAAGGAAGGAAGGAAGGAAGAAAGAAAGAAAAAAAAAAAGAAGGAGCATGGCGAGTACTGCGGAAACTAAAGGCTTCGCGTCGTATAACTCAGGGTTTGAAAAGAGGGCGCGTGGTCAGGGGAGAGAGAGCGAACTCGAGTGAACTCCTATTTCCCGCAGGGCCCACTCGGGTCTCTCAAAGACCAACCAACCTATCAACCTACCAACCTACCAACCTACCAACCAAAATATGGCGGCCGCGCGCACTTTAGAAATTTTATCATCGCTAGAGAAGGTCGCGTGTCTTCGATCTGGGCACATGTCCCTTTCCTATCTCGTCCATCAGACCCAACCAACAGTGCACACCCCCTGTCCCACGAGCCACCCCAGAATCTATCAACATCACCAAAACACGACCAGCACCAAGGTCCTAAGCCTTCCACTCGAAATGCGCCGTCAGGATGGCTTTCGCTAGCACAGCAGTAACAGAGAAGACCCTTCTAGCTATCCAATCGATTTTTCAACCATCGATATGCGGGCGAGCGCAATGATCGTTTTCTTATCGTCTTATTGTGAATTTTATAATTAGCGTCGTTTATATACATTCAGATTTAATATCTCTCTCTCGCGAGTTGTCCTTTTTCACGCAAATCTGTAATGGGAAAGAAGAGAAGAGAAGAAAAGAAATCGGCCCGAACGCGAGATTTCGCCGTTAACCCTAAGCCGGCCCTGGTGGACCATTCACGGCACATCCGTGACCTTCGGGTTTAACTTATCGGAGTCTCTGGGCAAATCACAAGTGCCTGGCAAACTCAGCGAAAAGGAGAGCTCTGCTAGGCCAGATTCGCTATGCGATTTTTCGGGTTCGGGCGCGATGCGTCAATCTGTGTTTAACTTGCACGCCCACGATGATCGGTTGAGCGGTATCACAGCGATGTACCCTATTCGGGAACGCCAGTCGCATCATACTGTCATTGTAACTTGTCTCTAGCGAGAGTGCTCGCGCCTTCATCCATCAGTCGTCGTTTGGCCTAACTACTATTCACGTTTGTCTATTTCCGTATAATGTACGAGTACTACTAAATAGGTATACATATATAAGTATATTATATACAAATATTACGATACATTTGAGCCGTTGAGAGCACAGTGCGTGGAAAAAGAGAGCATGTAAGTTAGCGGGCTGCATGCGTGTTGCGTGTTGCGTGTTGCGTGGGTATGCACGAACGTATTTCAATGTACGCGCGAGTGTAAGAGAATGCGAGAGGACCGACAAAAGAGAGAATTTCTAGAAATGTATCTCGTCCGATGGAATTCATGAAAGCCAATCAAACGATTATAAAGAAACACTTTTGTAGAGTTTGCTAAAACTGAATAGGTCGTGAATGAGTTTAGTATGAGCAAATGTGATGTGAGTATGCGTGCGTGAGTGAGTGGGTGCATGTATATGAACAAACGAATGTTACCACCGGTATCGCTTGTGTACGAAAAGAAGAATTACCGATTCATCGGGGTGATCGTGTTTCAGGGTTCGGTTATGCAAAGCATTGTCGAAATTTCTCGATACGCCAATACGTTTCTTCGGAGAATGTTCTTCTCGCGAAAGCAATCGGGCGACTCTTCCGTCGACTCTTCTACCCAAGGTGAAGACAGAGACGAGTATTGAAAATTCGACAATTGCTACCTACCCCAGCAGGTACATTCTACCGATACGGCGCGCTGAGAACACGTGTATCATATTACGTAGAATAGGGAAAATTTTGTTTTTCCTATAAGATGTATGCTGCACTCTTACATAACTTAAATGTACCCCCAAGTGACGCCCAGGACCACCCCAAGATAATTGTCATTGATTCCATGTGCTTTTTCTTCGTGAATAATGAATAATCTTCCAATGCGAAACCGCGTACGCACGCAAACTTGAAAATCGGTTTAAAGTAACTTAGAATTCTCGTTGTGTAAGTATGGTCGACCATAGCACAAAAATTCATTCGCTTTGACACGCATAGTGCTGATTTCCGAATCTCGATAGTGCTATTTACAAGGCGCGGTCTCTTAACGAATTATTAGAATCACGAAGAAGAGCACAAAAAGAGCAATTAAGAAAGTGAAAAAAGAAGAAAAAACAAGATATGATCGAGAGAGAGAGAGAGAGAGAGAGAGAGAAAAAGTGAATGAAAGCGAGAGAGAAAGATATATATATATCAACTCTGTGTGCCCGACTGTGCCTCAAAAAAGCAGAGCAAGGTTCACCCCCCCCCCCTGACTAATGTAATAGATTATAATGATTATGAATTACTTAACTATTATCATTGTCATTATAATTATTGTCGCGATTGTTTTACTATTCTCGTTATTATTATAATTACCGTTGTTATAATCATGATCATGATCGTGATCGTGATTACATTATTATTATTATTATTTTATCTATTACGATTATTATTTAAACATTTTATTATTTTTATGAATATTTTATCATTACTTTAATATATATATATATATAAATATTATTATTATTATATTACTATTATCATCGTCATTGAATATTGTGTATAATTATTTTATTAATATATTGTCATCGTTATTGTATTGTATATCGCGCGCAATTACAAAGGCAATGGCGAGCGACGCAACGCGATACGACTCTCCATCCTTTCGAGGTAGTTAAAGTTACAAATACGACTATGCACACAGCTATAAGAAGAGAGTCTTGTTTCTCTTGTGTCAATTCCGATGCATGCATGTGTTTAGTTGATGCGAGAAGAAACTCTCTGTGGGTTAACAGGAGGAGAGAAGGATAACGCGAGGAGGATGCCCGAACTGGCTGGCTGGTGGGGTGGCTACCATCCCACGACAAAACGGGCGTCTTCGCCTATCTTAGCGGCTCTCTGTCTTTTATCTTGACCCTTTAAATCTCCAACTTCAGCTCTAATGGTACAGAGGAGAATAGCGATCGATACAGACGCCTCGGCTCCCCTTGGACTCTTTTCATCAACATGTTCGAGTTCATTCTCAAACTCCAGTGCAAGCAAAATGCGTATTTGCTTTTTACATTATCTCCAGGATCTTCTTCTCAAATGCTTCTCCAATTGAATCGGATCTAGCCTGCAATGTTCAATCGTTCAGCTATCGGACCAAGTCATCTTGAGTTTGAATATGAGATTGTGATTCGCACATTCTTCTTTCTTCGTACCAACGAATCGCGTCTATTGAGAAAAACACGTCGGGTTTCTCTTTTGCAAATCGCTGGATTTAGGATAGAAGCCTCGTTGATGAAATCTGTCCTAACGCAGAAGAAACAGTCGACTCTTTGCCCTCGAGGGTCGAGCGTCGTCCTCACGTTGCTGCGATAAATATTGCCATCTAAAAGTTACGAGCATTCTCTTATCGGTATTTAAATATAAACGCTATTCTCTCATTATTACAGACATTATGGATTTACGGTAAACGGATAAGCGATTGATTACAATTTTGTCCTAATGTTCAAAGAAATAAAACAGAGAAAACTACATCTCAGTAAATACTGCCGAATCATGTGTGTATATATATTTATATGTGCACACACACTCACACAAACATAAACACGTTACATTGCAACATATTCTTATTTGCTTTGTCGCGCTTTAGCGAAAAACCTGTATTATATTGTGCACGCTGTTTCAATTTAAGTTGAAATTTCTTTTGTCTCATATTGCTCTCTTCTAGTCTCTCATGACGAAAAATTGCAAGTCATGCAAATGACCAATCGATCATTCAAAAGAATTAAGTTCTTATCACCGTTTTCTTTCATCATTTCTTTTTACTTTTATTCGCAAAGTTACATAGCTTAATTTCATAAATATTATTACGATTATTTTTAATTTTATTACGAATTGCAGCATTCATATTTTGTTATTAAATTAGATTTTGTTGTTGAACGGATAGTTTTATTTGTTATTCTATTTTTAACGAGTCCTTCATTCCCGTTTCTACTCCTAAAATCACATATGCACATTTTTTCATTTATTATACTATTTATAACTATAGAAGATTATATATATATATATATATATATATATATATAAACTAACTGAAGAGACATCAGGGGACTTTGCTTCTTATATGCAGAAAGTTATAATCGTTAGGACATAATTTATCAATGGAGGTATATTAAAGAAAGACAAATACGTTGAGAAATGATTCATGTTAACACATTCTTCAAAATTTTTATTATAAATAAATCATCTACGATAATTAATTGTATTGTATGGACAAACTCCTGTTTAATAATCATACAGTCAAATTTTATTGATGCTGCCTTCTGATAGAAGATGCAAAATACTAGGGAAAAATAAGAACTATTCAAAAACTAAAATATCTTTTTTCAAGAAGTAAGATCACTCCTTTATTGAATCCCAAAAGGTCATAATTATTTAATAATAACCTTGCAAGATTTTCTTAATTCAATTTTTGTACGAGAAAAATTATCTTCTAATATTCATTCTCTCTCTTACTATTATATAAGGCACATTCTACGTTATAATATATATATACATATACATTTATATATATATGTACATGTATATATATACTAAAGTAAAATTTTTTTTACCACATATCGTTAAAACTAATAAGCTACGAGTTTATTACAATTTTTCTACTAAGTATATACAAGATACATATTTATATAGCTATATTGCACAAACCACAACCAGAAAATGCCTGAGCCACACAAATAAAAAATAGAATTATTATACATTACAAAAATTTTCATAATGTGAAATAACTATAACTTTAAATCAACAAACCTTACATAAATTTATGTAGCTTATAAAACATTTAACTGAATTTAAATAAATATAACTCGAATGCGTAATTTTAGGTGGCTCGCACGATTATAACTTTTTCTAATTCTCGAAAAGTCTAATATATGAATGATTCATATATATATATTATAAGATTTAAATACTTTTAAAATATTTCTAATTTATGTGCACATATAGCTCTTAAAAATTATATACTTTTCTCTCTTAATGCTACTTTCTTTATCACGATCAATGTTTTCGGTTAGCACCGAATGTCTGTTTTCAAGTCATTATAATTACTTATTGTTAAAGCAGTAAAATTTTTTTCAGCCGTATTGTGTTAATCTTCTCTCTCATTGCTATTCCTTCTTCTCTGGCGTCTTCGACCTCTACGAATTTGATTGAGGCAAGCCAGCATTCTAATCATAAATACTGCCGGTACAGTAATTGTATCTTTTGTTTCTTCTAGCATTACGGCATTTCTCCTTCTCAACTATATAAATATAATAATACATAAATTTCAATCAAACATCATTTATATACAAATAAATAAATAATAAAAAAAAAACATATAATTATTTAAAATAATTAAAGACATACGTCTTCTGCGAATACTTCATCGAAATTAGATTCGTTGTTGATAGGTGCCCATATTTTTACATCATAATCAATTCCAGAAGTTGCTAATATCGGCAAGAAAGGATGCGGTTGTACGCAGTTGACGACATGCTGATCAGCTTCTAGTAACATGCATAATTTTGCGGTTTCTCTATCCCAAACGAATACATGGCCACAATCACTGCCTGACATGACATAATTGTCACCCCAAAAATTGGCTTCTTTGATCATAGTCCTAAAGAAACTAGAGTCAAATGAAGGAGTTGCACAAGTTTAGAATAATATGATGGAACTGATGAAAAATGGCCCAGTCTGTTTGGAGGCTTTTCCGAAGCTCAAACAGTCAATGCCTTGGCTTCCGGTCTTTTTAAACGGTACATAATCGTGCCGACAATGGAGAAGGGAGCTTAGTTATAGTTATAATACAAGGTTGAATAAATCAAACTCACCAAACCTTGCAAACAGTTTTGATGGGCAATCTGTTAAGATCTATACTACATCTGAACCATTCAAACAG
This sequence comes from Sclerodermus sp. 'alternatusi', assembly GCA_037305995.1. NCBI lineage: Eukaryota > Metazoa > Arthropoda > Insecta > Hymenoptera > Bethylidae > Sclerodermus > Sclerodermus sp. 'alternatusi'. The sequence goes on along the minus strand of CM074547.1, from coordinate 7,241,640 downwards.
TCTCATCTATTATTCTTTTAAACTTATATTTCTAATATTCATATTATTATTATTAATTACAATTATTATATTATCGTGTTAATATCAACTTCATCCTAGACACTTTTATTTACTAAGAATATATCTTTCGCATATATATAATTAACTATGCAAACACATATTTTAATTAATATTTAACATTAAAGTAAATGTCAAAGAGAAAACTTTAATCGCGAAATTTAACTTACCTCGCATTTCGATGACCCGTGTACTTTTGTTTTACGCCTAACTCGATTAAGTCCGTATTATCAAATATTTCTTCATTTTCCATCATTTCCTTTGATGGTCTGTAATTAAATTCATTAAAAAAATAATAAAAAACTTTTACTTTTAAGAACGATCCGGCACAAAAATTATTCTACAATACCTATTTGGTTGTATTACATCATCATCATCACTGTCATATAATGCTTCGCTTCCTGAAAATTGATTATAACGGATTTTTAAAATTATTTATCTAATTTATAATTTTATCACTTACTGTCTTGAGTATCAAGACGAAGTCTCTTCTGTTCTTTTTCTGTACTTGGCCCTGCCGAGGTACTTTCATCAGATTGTTTCTGTGTTCCAGATGGTCCTAAGTAATAATAGTTATAAATAAGGATTATACAAATACGTGCCATCTATACAGAAAAAGTCAAATAATTATTATTCTCTATTTTTAGAAAATACCTGGCATATAATTATCACGAATACATTCGTTAGCTACGCCTAAAGAGATTGTTGACTTTGTCGAACCCCTATCGGAATAAACTAAACTTACAGCAGGCTCAGTACCATGCCTGTAATCAAATAATTTATGAATTTTGCTTTCAAGCGTTTTAACAAATCAATACTATACCTTTCGAGAAAACCATCTCTCATAGTAGTTAATTTATCTTGAAGATTTTCCATCATATGTCCTTCTTGCTGTTCCGAACCACTATTATCTGTAAAAGATACATTGCTTGAATCAGGATGCATTGGCAGTGATTCATTGTTCATTGAAGATTCTTCTTCTGTTATTTGACTAGATTCAATTTCCATAGGAACTACTGCTAAGTCATTATTAGTTGTGTTTTCATTTGATATAGAATTTTCCATGTTCGAAGAATCAGGAATAGAATTATTCTGATCTAGCTCTTCAGTTTCCGCTCTTCCATTTTCTTGTAGTTCGTTTTGTGATTCATCGATATTTAAATTTTCTATTCTATTTTCCTCTATATATGTGCATATAAAAATAATAGGTAAATTAATTTAATAAAAAAAAAATAAAATGCATATAATAAATTTAAGTGCATACACACACACACTTACCAAGCACCGGCGTATCATCGTTGTTAATTCTATCCAGATGTTCGGATTCACCGCTCGCATTTTCTTCGTTTGATTCTGAGGTACGGCTAAACGGTTCATAATATCGTTGATCTAGAACACCTACGAATCCTTCCTCGCCACCACCACTTAAAGCAGCTCTAGTTGCTGGATCATTTAACATTCGACACAACACTTCAGTCATTCTTTGCATTAAAGAATTTTGTAAAACTGGACGCACTTGAGAAATATCTGAAATATTAATATCTGAAATATATTAATATTTGCTATTGATGATATATATTGATATATATAATGCTAGATAAATAATTTTAAAAAGTAATTAATACCCGCTCCATAACGTCGACCTCCTTCTCGTTCAGGACGAGCATTCGGACCGGTATCGGACCAATCTCCTCGTAATCTTAATCTACGTACTGGTTGAAGTGGTCTTGAAATTGGTTTTTTACCCTTTCCTTTTCCAAAATTTATATTTTTTTTTAAATGAGTGCTACTCTGACTCTGTAAAATATTCAACATTTAATTTTTATTCAATTATCTTTGAAAAAAATATAAGTGTTATACTATTTACCATTAAACTAAACAAATATAAGTGATCGCTGCTATAGCTAACGAGAACGTCTTGTCCATCTGGACTGTAGCTCAAGGATGTAATTCTATAAGAATTTCCATCAAATTCTGGTACAGTAAAACTGCATGTTGGTCTTTTTAGTCTATCATTATCTGTCCATCCTAAATAATGATATATGAGTCCTTATAGTATTGCAATATTATATTATTAAGGTTAATCTTAAATAATTTCTAAGCATAAACATTACTACCTGCAGCTGAAGTTCCCAGAGTACGGCGATCAAATATTCTAACTGTACTATCGGAACAACCAATGGCTAATTGATGCGGCGATAAGGGATTAATTGTTATTGCTGTTACAGCCTTTTGGCACGAAATGAGCACATCCTAAAAAAAGATTATTGTTTGTTTTGTATAACTTTTCATATAAAAAGTATTAAATTTTTCCTACACGCAAATAAAGAGTAATTATAGAATAAAATATTATAGGTTGTACAATTTTGTACCTCTCTACATCTCACTGTGTTACACTTGTTCTTTATTCTCAAATCAAAACATCTAACTGTTCCATCTTCACCACAACTTAGGAAACTATGAGGTTCACCAGGTATTGTCGCAATTTCATACGTTGTACCGCTATGACACGTGAATTGATTGTGAAATGTTTCTGTCCTTCTCATTAAATCTATAAATAAAATAGTTAAAATAAGTATATATATATATATATATATATTCAGTATATACAACCTACATTTTTTTTCTAGTTATATAAATTTAATTTACCTTACCTGTATATAAAATAATTCCATCTCCACTACAGGATACTATACGATGATCATCACTATGTGGTAAAAATTTGGCACTAAATATATTAGCTCTGTGGCTAGTTTTATAATTTGTCAACATCTATAAGAAATAGAAAATATAACTTTAATTTAAATATCAATATTTTAATATTAAAAACAAGAGTTTTTAAACTAAGTTTTTGCTTCATATTTGTATAATATTTCCTAATATAATATAAGCATTTACCTGAAGTAGTTACTTATGGAAAATTTTGTTACTTTCAGAATATTTAGTTTATTTTATTGGCTAAGATAATTTAATATTTATCTATTTTAATACTAAGTTCATATCTTTCAAAAATTTTAAATACTTTACAAAAATATGAAATTAGTAGTTGAAAAGATTTCTCATAATATCAATAAATTAAAGGTATTGTTAGTTAAAAATAATTTATTTAATAAAACTTCCAGGTGCATCTATATTTCAAGGTTGAATATAAAAATACACTTGGCACTAGATTTTGGATAAACTAAAAATAAATTGAAAATTAAGTTTGCTACAATATTGTCTAGCTAATAACTCTCAAATTGTTACTTCTTTAGGAAAACTTTAACTGTCGCAAATAAAATTTCTACATACGCATTAAAATAACAGATTGGAATCCTCTACGCATATCAGTTTTTAATTTATTTATAAATTCATAAATATAATCAAATTTTACTAGTATATTACCTCAAATTGATATGGATTTGTGAGAACAAGATGTTGATCATCGCTACCAGACAATAATATATCTCCACTTGAATTCCAACATATCGAATTAACACAACCACTATGGATTCTTAATCTCTTTAATAAAGACATACGCTGCAGCAACTGAAGACTGCCTATAATTATATAATAAAAATTAATATAAAAAGGTTTACTTATAATAATATAAGAAATAATTCACAATAATGGGATTTGAAAATAATCATATTAGAAAATTGATTGCTTTTTATAAAAGAAGCTAGCACTTTAGAATAAGCTGAAGTCAACATAAACTAATTCTTATTTTCTTTGATTATAAAAACATTATTCAATATGCATTACCTTTACTACTGTTGTATAACTTAAATTTTATTGAACCATCATATGGTTGACAATAAATATCATGAAAAATATTTGACCTTGTCCTCTTCATTGCTAAATTTATATCGTATTTCGATAAAAAAAGGAAATCAAAAAATGCATAGATACCTATCCGGTAATACTAGATATTCGTTGTTAGATAAAGGCAAATATGGAATTAATTCTTCACTCTATTGTATCAAATCACAAATTTAGCACAAATCGACGCAGGGAAAACTCACAAAGATCATACCAACGCGGCATCCTACCCGAACTAAAAATAAACTTTGAAATACGAAAAATGAGCAGAATTATATGATGGTAGAGATCTTTAACTGAGAACAGCTGACCGTATGTATACAACAATGGAAGGCATGGTAAAAAATGCAATGATTTCAACTGAACAGACGAAAACATTGACAGGTATCAAAGCAAATTGAAGGCTGCTTTCAAATTATGAGTAGCGTTACATTCCCAATTAAAAATATCAAATAAACGACATTAGCAGTGATGTAACAGTCTTTTAAAAGGTAGTCCTGAATTAAAGTAATTTCTTCATTTTAATTAATTTATCATACTATACAGACTTCATATAATGCCTTCGTTACTATTATTTACTTTTACTATACACTTAATTATACTTTATATATGCACACAAATAGAATGTCAAATAATTCATTACCACAGGTTATAAATAAATTACAATAAAATCATTTGTTGTGATTAAGGTGCAGCAATACCCTTACACATAGACACTTTTATGTATAGTATGTGTCGTTTATGCAGAGCCATTGTAAAATTTCATTTTTTTTCTTTGAAAAAGCAGTAAAGAATTTTTAAATCAATTGTAATCGATGAATAAATCCTGACAGATTGGCGCTCTGGTCAGTACAGGATGAACAAATTGAATTTAATAGAAAAATTAATACTCAAATTCATGAAAATTTTGACAGCTAATTTCCTAGGAAATATGGCAGACTCGACATTCGGAATTTTGTCATTTTCTAAGTAATAAAGACGTTGTTATCATCCAAATGAACCAGAGTGCCCATCTTGCTACGTAGCACAATGCACGAAACATTGTTTCTTTTGTATTAAAATTTTGTTAAAGGTGAAAAACGATAAATGGGACTCGACGTGTCAACCAAGAACCACTTTACCGCAAAGGATGCAAAAGTTCCTGTAAATCAATCGAAAAACTAGCTCATAGATGTCACTGTACTTTTCAACTTACCTAACTGAGGTAAGTTAGATCATTTAATGTTCTATACAGTTTTATTTTTAGAAAGATATTAATGCATATATGCAATACTACTATAACGCGGGTTCTCTATCTGGCAGTCTGCACCAATGACATATATAACTAGACCAAGCATTCTCAAAGTTTGTAGGCGAGGGGAGTGAAACCGGAAACGGAAAGAGTGAGAAAGTAGATCGGGCTCAGTGCTATCTCACTCTCTCTTATAGAATTTATAGGAAAAAAATTCACTAAAGTAACACCAGATGGCTAACAAATATAATGTCTATAATTACGACACTTTGCACACTAAGAAAATAAATTTTTGTAGATAATTTTATTATATTTATTTAAAAATAAATAAAAAAATAATACTTATCCTTCTTATAACTCAGAGTCTTATTAAAATTGTTATAGTTATTTGTACTGTTTTAATTGTGCATTCCTTAAAATAAGCAATTTGTTTAAATGATAATATAAATAAACATACAGACATTTAATTATGTAAATTTTTAAGACTTATCGCCTATGGATTAGAGTGAGATAGCACTGAGCCCGATTTGCTTTTTCACTTTTTCCGTTTCCGGCTTCATTTCCCCTCACGAATGCTTGGTCTAGTTATATATGACATTGGTACCACCCATGCCGGTTACTGTAGTGAGTATAGTATAGATATCCGTGGTAATAGGATGGTAATATCCATAGGTAATATCAACCTTCTTGATAACCAACGCCAAATGCGTTACTTATCAACTTTTGGATATCCAAAAGCGCATTTATTACCAACGGAGAGTATATTATCAACCGAATTTGAACGCGATTCTCTCTTGTCGGGTGTTCTATAGAATGAAAACTTTATTGGTTTCCAGGTACCAAGAGTCATCAACAAAGTTCGTTCCATCGGTCCTCCTCAATTTAATAACCTAACGAAATAAAAATTATCGTAAAATCGCAAAGTTGAAAAATTCGCGTACACCTCCATCTGGTGCAGCGTTTGGAGTATTTCGCGCTATCAACTGAGCAGAAATAGGAAAATTTACTCGTAATCTCGTCAGCTGCCGTTGTTTATAGGATGGCGTCCAGTGTTGGTAAGTGTAGCTTTTATATTTCTAGCATAAAACTATTTTACGGAGCTGTTTTCTAATTGATATATACGATCGTTAAAAAGATTTATAATAAAATTTACTATTGTTATTGATAATGTCGGAAAATCCAGCGGAAGAACGAACAGAAACTACGACACCGACTCAACCAGTATCCAATGTCGTATCCGAAGCGGCTCACGTAAGTGACATAACCTATAAGTACATTGCTTCAATCTTCAACATTTGTAACTTACTTCTATCCGCGTGCTACGTGAAATATTAATGTGTTCATGAGTAATAGAGAAACAAAATAATGTTTCGTATCTCGCGAGTCTATATTTAATTTGCAACGAAACAACGTTCCACCTGTCCTGTCATTTTACATGCACGATGTGTGGATAAATACACGCATGTGTGTATGCGCGCGCGCGCATTTGTTGTCAATTCAAATAACTTGAATATTTATCAAATATTAGCTTTTGAAAAATGGAATATGAAGGAATGGAGTAAATGAAAGAGAAAAAGAGAGAAAGACAGATATAAAAGGAAGAACCTTTATTTGCAGAAAGTGGTAGGAATGGAGAAGGATCAGGATATATCAGGACTACCCGCAAAGAAATCTCGAGTAGAGGTACAATCACTACCAACTAGGCAATATTTAGACCAGACAGTGGTGCCGATTTTACTGCAAGCACTATCCTGTCTAGCTAAAGAAAGACCGGCTGATCCTATAAACTTCCTGGCCGGTTATTTAATGAAGAACAAGGGGCAATACGACAATGGCGGATCACCGCAGACTAGTTCATGAGCTTTCACCGGTTTCTACTGGCTTCCACCTCACCTTATTTTATCACGAAACTAACCAACGGGCTTGCTCTTCGTTGAAGGATTTTAGTTTCCAAGAGACACACGCGCTTACGTTACCGAAGATGTATATTTGTGTTTTAAATTGAATAAAATTGAATTAGTTTTTTATCGTATGCTTTAGGGTAATTTGGTTGCTACGAGTTGCTTTACATCCCTAGAAACCTTGCAGTGGTGCTTGGAGACCCGGTATATCTTCCGGCAGTAACTTTAATTATTTATCTCAGTGCTTGCTTCTTCATTACTCTGCGGCAGGGGGAGGCAGAGGACGGAACGTAAAAGCCTTTCCTTCAAACACGCGGAGAGAACCGAGCCCTTTCTCGAGGGAGTAACTTTCCGCGAAATGTGTTTGTGCAAGGAGTTTCTCGGCGGCAGTTGTGTACCGAGGAACTCTCGGGCACGACCAACGATAAACACCTGTCAGACATCAAAAGTGCGCGCTCTGCAAGCTCCTTGCCATCTAATCGAGGAAAAGGGAATCCTCAAATGAATTGCACGTTAGCGCGCTTTTATCCTGCCGCAAAACCTACGCGAAGCTACGCGAAATAGCGTCGGAACAGACGAGAACCAGAGAGCACCTAGAGCTTTGGATTTTAAACAGAGCAGCGCGATCATCCTCTGTTTGCCACCAATTAGATTAACCAGCTTCAAACGTATCCTTTCAACTGAAATGGGAACTCGCCTGCGATAGTTTCGCTGTCTCTGCCAATGGCCTTGGAGTTGGGCGAAGTTGTTTCGCTACGAGATTTAACGAGAGCGACGTGTCAAGTGTGCGTGCGTGCGTACGTCGTCATCTCAAAAGTGACGTCATCGCGGTCGCTTCTGGTCCTCAATCAGCCAACCAATCGTTTTCGCCGACCTCATGGCGAAGATCGAAACGAGCTTCTGCGGAGGTTTAAACGGAACCCGTTCAACCGAGAAGATATCGAGCTAATCCGGTGGCCAACAATTCGCGCCGCAACATCGTCATCGCTCCTGGTTCAATTAACGGGACGCGATCTCAGCTTCGTATTTCCGATCTTCAATCCTACCGAGGTCGTACGTCTTCCGCAGCAGTAGAACCAGCAGCGAGAGGAGGAGGAGGAGGAGGGTTTTGCTTTTATTTCGCATCTTCACTCCGCAGTGCGGAGTGGGAGTGATATCTGGCAAGTCGTGGTAACTTAGGGCAGAGGGAACTTGCCTTGAGCTTTATCGCGCAAGGCTTAGCGCTGGCCGTATCGTACCGGTGCAGGCCACGCGCATTCGCGCGCGCGCGCACGCGCGTGCTACCTCTTAGTTTTGTACGAGTAAACTTGTCGAAGTTGCAACTCCCTTGAACCCGCCGTAATTAACGAGCAATTTCCTTGCCGCGGCGCGTTAATCCATTTGCGAGAGAGAGGGAGGGAGAGAGAGATCCAGAAAATCGCATTCAACCATCTAATTTATCCAGAATTATGGCAGCGCATCTTTTCCAAAGGAATCCCCTGCCCCGCCCCCGCTTTCTTATCCACGAGATCGTTCCGTATCTCGAGAGAGGGTCCTCCAACCCCGGTTCTATTTTTACAGTCGCCCATAATTAGCCGCCGATAAGTTTTTCTTTGTGCTCCTCGGCGGCGCCGTTCCTCTCCCGCGAGGAGCGGAGGATCCTTGGCGTCGGCCCGAGAGAAAACGCTTTTTTTCGGGGTGGAAACTCGGACGTCGACTGGCTCCGTAGGGCAAAGCCTGGAAAAAGGTTATTTAGCGATTAGCGAGCGATACCAGTCGAGCGGCAAACACATCGCGAGCGTTTGCGCAGGCACTTGGCGTATGCGTCGTGTCGTAGATGCGAAGGAGGATGAGAGTGGAGTAGGCAGCAGCAGCAGCAGCAGCAGCAGCATCCTCGTGGCTAATGGCTGAATCGTGTCACGGCTTTCGCCGTTCGCGCACGACCTGCAGATTCACGCCTGCACGCTCGCATAGGGACTCGGTCCAATTGGCACGCATATTGGAATTCTATTACCCGGATTACGGGCAGTAATTGCTCGGTTTAGCGCAATATCGCACAAGCTCCGGCGTCCCTGTGTGCTCCGGAGAACTGGGCGAGCGTCAAACGCGGATTAGGAACGCCCGCTCTTCACCTCCCTCTCCCTTTGCCCTCGTCTATCTCACACTTTGCTATGTGCAACTGGTTAGACGCGCAATTCCTGTGACATACCCTGACCGAGTCAAATCGCTACGGGAGACATTACGCCGCAGGATTATTCCCTTCAGCCGAAACTCCCAGGATCTCGTTCGAACTCTACCTTTGCGGCTTTGCCAGCTTGTTACCGCGAATTTTGCAGTACATGGGCGATTAATCGCGCCAATTACAATGCCGGGCACCCACCGGGGTCCGTCCCTCCGTCCGTCTCCCCTCCCCCGCGTGCACGAAAATACGAGAGAATCGGGGTTTCCGGGCTTCGGTGCTGTTGCTACTTTGCACCCGGCGAGGGAGCGGGCGGGGGTGAACCCAACCTTTGAGGCGATTCGTCGTCTTAATTGCGCAACCTTAAACCAGATATGACCGAGAGCATCGGAGGAGGCAAATAAGTTTAATTGGAGCTACCCTCTGAGAGAATATTCGGTTGGCCGAACGGAAGGGCGAACGGAAGAGGGCTTGCGAAAACTTCACTTCCGGAAGTGAAACTGGAGAAATCCTCGAGCTAGCTTGTCCCGTTTCGCTGCTGCTGGGGCCGTGCATGATCCGGTGACCGATCACCCATCCATCACACCCCTGAGAGTAACGCCCTAAAATTCGCTCGTGCCGGGGGTGGTATTTACCAGCGGCGCCCTCCGCGGGTGGTTTTTGCGCAAGGAGGATTTGTCGAGAGCCTCGAAGCTTCAGCATCCCGGGCTTCCGGAAAATAAATGTGATACGAAATTAGATAGGAGGGCTGCTGCCGTTGCTCCTCTGCTCCTGTGCTGGCTGGCTCAGCTTTATTGCAATTTAACTTTCCGATGCGTCATGCCCCGTATTAGAAAGATCCTCCGAGCTTGACAAACAATCAATCCTCGTAGGTCGTCGCGTCTGTGGTCGCCGCACTTGGAAATTCCGGCTCTAATTTAAAGTTTCGACCGAAACACCCCCAAATTGTTACCTTTTACCGGAATCGCCGTGCCTCGCATGAATTCTTTACCTTCCACCCCAATACACTTACTTTTCCGCTGACTCTTCTCATAAAAATATTATCGCGAATGCAGAGTAACGCTACATTAGCTGATTAAAAGTATTAGCGAGCTTACTTGCAATTTTATTTGTTACCGTGTGTGACGCGCGAGAAATTTCACGTTAGAGAATTTCTATTTTAAACCCGTCAGGATTAACGCAAAGAAATGTGGATTTCTTTGTCGGGAATTTCTGTTCCCTGATACGACGTTAATATTCGTTTTCCACCCCCGGGCGGTACGTACGAAATAATGTTGCCAATTACGCTTGTTAAAAGGAGAGAGTGAGAGATGGACGGAAAGGGAGAGAGAGAGAGAGAGAGAGAGAGAGAGAGAGAGAGAGAGAGCAAATAAAAATGGGAGAGAGCGAGCAGTAGTTTAAAATAACAATGACGAAGACATAGTTTTGGGTCCAAGGGGTCCGGTTAGCTCGCAATTCCCCTCTCTCACGTGTCACGGGTTCATATTAAAAGTTTTCTCCATAACTGGAAATTCCTTGGCTAGGTCTCTTCGGGGCAGGGTGGGGAGGGGGATAAAAGCGCTTATGAACGAGATTCTCGCGGGTCGGAGCTACCTTTTTGCCCGCGCATTTTTTTGCCACAGGGATTCCAACGGATAATGATGAAATTTTTATTTTTTCGCCGCGCCGCCGCCACGGAGACTTTAAATAACGATCGCGCAAACTTCGAACGGCTTCGTATTTTTTACTTAATATACGTCGAGTCAAGTACCCCTTCCGGGATTCTAAACGCCTTCGCTCTGGCAACGTTGCGACGCGACGTTCGGATAATAGCGCGAAAATTTAATATAGTTCGCAGCGGAAGCCTCGGCGGAATTAATCTCGGCGCGAATCGTCATTAAACAATTTCACGCGACCGGATGACCCGACCGCCCCGGGAAGCAAGAACTTGTTCCGCTCCGAGAAAAACTTGGCCGGTTCCTCCGATCTGGAAGGAGAAACATTTTTCTCAGCCCCGCTGGGAATTTCATCGGAGGCGGATCCTCGTAATCCACCGCTGCCCGGAATGCACGCGCGCGCGCGCGTCGCTCCAAGCATTTCCGGTTAATAATATTAACCCGAGAGACCGAAAAAAACAAAACAAAAAAAAGTCTAGGCAAAGGCAAGAAAAGCGGAAAAACGGAGAAAACCACGAGATCCGCCGAGATCGAACGTTCGTCGATCGCCAGAGATTCCAATCTGGATTTGGATATTCCCGGAAAAAGGGAAGGGAGGGGGGGGGGGTTGCCGCGTGTTCAATTAGAAGAAAGCGGCAAAATGCAAGAAAGTTATTTCGCATCCGAGATCCCGCACGGCGATAGGCGCTCGAAAAATCAGAGAGCCGCGGCAGCTCTCGCATATTCCCGGCGAATTATGGTACTCCCGGGCGGAGGATCTTAATTTAAAAGCACATCGGAGGATACGCAGGAGCCCGATGAAGGGAGTTCCTGGCGGAAAGCATTCGTTGTTCTCCCTGCGAATTATCCCCGCTCGCGGCTGCGCCGCAGATTTTCATTTCAGATCTGGCAGCGTCGCGGCCGAGGAAAATAGGAGTCGCTCCGTTGATTTCAATCTGTTTGACGGGGTCCCACCAGCCCCATCCTCGGCTTCGGCCCCGACCCCGACGTTCCGGCGAAGACAACGAGACAAGATACCAACTGCCGGGGACATTCTTTATCGTCGCACGGCATCGGCGCGCGCGCGTTCCTCCGGGTTCCCCTCTATTAGGTCGGCTGGCTTCCGCCGGAGACTTATTGGTCCCGAAGTAACGTCAGCCGGAACTTTAAAAATAATTCACGCCTCGCATCCCGCAAGCGCGCGATAAACCCCCACCGCCTCCACCTCCGCCCCATCGCGCGCTATATTACCCGCGACATTCGCACCCATTACATCCATCCGTCGAAAAATCTCCACGAGAAAGAGAGAGAGAGAGAGAGAGAAATAGCAGATGCGCGACGCGAGTCGCTTTTAGTTTGGTCGAGCGAAACCATGGCGTTTCCGTGAAATTAGCGCGTTGGGAAGCCGTGTGTTGGATATTGGTCGAGACGTTCCCTCGAGTTCGCTAATAAGCCCCGGTGGCTCCCCTTTTTTCGTCCGTCGGCTTGCAGGGCTGTAGGGCTTACTTGGGAGATCCAGCCGCCCACGGTTACAAATTTCGATAGCCGTAGGCAGCGTGCGTCTCTCTCGAAAAGCGCTTAATCCCGGAACGGTCGAGAGAGAGAGAGAGCCCCTGCGTCCCGGCCCCAACCTCGGTATTATGGCAAACGTTGATTTGTGGCCGAGCCAGCGACATTATTTATAATTTGTGGCCATTAAAAGCGGACACTCTTGCGCGGCGAACGAGGAGCTCCATCTGGCCCATTGCCGCCGATCCACCCGTCTCTACCGCTGTTACTCCCCCTCCCCCGCCAATTCCTTACTTATCTCACCGGCAATTGCCGTCGAATCGGATCGTTGAGATTTATTCCCCGACTCGAACTCGAACTCGTCCCTCCGACGATCCTTGCCGCGCGATCGTGGGAGTTCGGTTCTTGCAAAATGGCCGCCGCTTCCGCCAGGAGGAATTCGAGGGTGAAAACGCGCATATGCAGCGTCGGCACGGACTATTCATCAGCCGGCTCTCTTTTAATTGGAGAACAGTGGTTCGCACTTGTGTTTGCGGTTTTGCGCTTCCTGGCCCTTTTTCCCCCTTTTCCTTCCTCCGTTTCTTCCTCTCGTTCCATTTGGCACCGGCTATACACGTGGGGGGACTGGAGCGTCGACGGATTCCTCGGGAGCTCGTTCTTCCTCTCATCTTCCTCGGGTGGCTCGATCGCGAAATACGTGGCGGATACTCCCCCGCTCTGTTATTTCGTGGCACGAAGCGCAGCAACGGCGCCGCCGCGATAACGGAATCAGATAGCCGGCCGCCTGCCATCCCTTACATGGAATGATACCTTACGGGCGCATAACTCACCGGCGGCAAACCAATATTTTCGCTGCGGAACCACTCCGAAAATCACTACCGCAACCCCCAAGCCGCATCGACTTCTTCCGCGAAACTTTCCTTCCCCACTATCCTCTCCCGCTGCCTTGCCCTGTTGGAACTGCCGATACTCACACACACACACACGCACGCACGCACACATGTCCAAACATACGTGTACATCGTGTGGAATACAGTGTAAATATTCCGCATCCGATTGTCAGTGCCGCGCCTGAGCCTGGCAGCGCCCTGAATTATGGCAGTTGGAAGAAATGCAAAGTGCCGGGAACTCTGGTGCTCGCAACATGGAAAACAAGGGGGTTGCTCGACCGGGTCAAATATTCGTCAGTTCGCCCTACGCGCGGTGCACCATATATCGACGAGCACGCGCGTACGCACGCACACAGTTTGCCACCGAACCACTTTCGGATGATCGATTGTATAATTCCCATCGAGCGATTTATGGGATTAATAAAGTTATAAAAGAACCGCGCGAGAGTGAGTACACGCGTGGACGGTAAAACAGGGGGTAAGAGCGGCGGCAGATAGAATAATAATAAAGCAAACAATTCCATTTGGAGCTATTACGCGCCGGGCTATTATAAATACCTCGCTACTTTTAGGGCTGAGCAAGCATCGATTTTTCCACTGATCCCACACCCGCGCGGGTGTACAGCGCGCTCCGCTCGCAATTAGACCGAGCTTCTGCAATATTAAAAATGTTAATTCTGGAGGAACTGCGCCGTCGAGTGATAAGAATTTATTCAATGCCGACAAATAACACAAGCCGCGAGCGTACAACTTTCGAGATACTCGCGCGATACCAGTTCGCCTGGCATATTTCACGAGGCCTATCTATGTAAGCATTTATAATTACTGGACAATTTTTATCGCGGCCGGTTTATTAGGAATTTTTCATCGCGCGCTGCCACGTAATTTCTCGATAGGGGATCTGTTGAAGTTTATTCGCGCGCCCGATATACGGGGTGTCCCTTTTCAAAGGAAACGGAAGGGTGGAAAAAGGGAGCGAGACTGCCGCGAGATCCTCCGGGAAGATAGGGGGTGCGATGTCGTTGCAAACAGGTGTGAGAAGGGTGAAAGGTCATGTCAGTGGGGGAGGAGGTGGAAAGAAGAGAGAGAAAGAGAGAGAAAGAGAGAGAGAGAGAGAGAGAGAGAAGAGAGCAAAGAGAGAAAGAGCGTAGAAGCCGTAGCCCCGACGGTATTAGCTCGTAACTCGACGGGTTGACTCCTTTCCTCGGGGTTGGAACAGAATGGTTGGCTGGCTGGCTGGCTGGCTGGCTGGCTGGCGATCGAAAATCGTGATAAAATTCAAACGACCTCGGATCGTCGTAGCTGTAGGCCCTTTTTGCCGGCGTTATCTAATTCCCCCTACCCTGCGCCTCGAGAGAAGGGAGCGTGTAACGAAACGGCGCCATCTGTTTGCCGAGTTAGACGCATTTCCGGTTTCGGCGACTGGCAACCGATCCGTTCGCAGCAAATAGACGGCTGCTGACAAATAATTACGGGCTGCGGAGGAATCTCCAGTCGTTTGACTTACCCCTTCCCTTTTCATCAACCCTTGAACACCGCGCCGACTTTACCCGAGGAGTCGCGTATGCGCGACTTCCCGCAGTGAGCAATGGAAAGGGATGATGATGGTGGTGGTGGTGGTGGGATAGCAGTGGAGGAGAAGACGGCGGCGGAGGAGGCGACGGTCAGGGGGAGGAAGAGCAAAGCCAAATATGAAAGCCTGTTTCACTCGAGTCATCCTCCTCCATGACGAATTCCGCGTTAGCTCACCGATGTGATATAAGATATGGCTTTTGCCAACTGAGCGGAGCCAAGAAATAACATTGGACCGCTCACCAGCAGCTATACAATTCCGACCTGCCTCTTATCTCGCAATTGCTTCTCAAACGATCCTTCCGATTTCTCATCTCGGCACATAAATCACTAATATCCCCGGCGCTCCATTTAACTGGAATTCGAATAATCGGGAATAAAGCCCCCGGCTCTTCTCTGGATTTTTCACCAAGTTTCACCAATAAACAGCGGGGTCGGCCGCGAGTCGGGTCTCTCCTTACACCGCGTCGTCGGCCCGTCGCTCTAATGGCCGCCGATTATCAGCGGAGAATCACGCGGTCGGGTTATGGTTTATTTATGGGGGAGCGGAACTCTTCTTGGTGTGGTGGTAGTCGACGCCAAAACTTATGATTGGGAATAAAGAAAGTTGGTGGGTCGGGGGGCGAGGGGGTAAATCGACACTCTCCGAGCTAAATCGGATTGTCACGGGGTAAACCGAAGATGTTTACGGGAGTCGAATGCGGCGTACCGTAAATCAGGCCGCGAATTGGAATTCTCCACCTAATAAATCAGCTCTCCGTGTGTGTGTGTGTGTGTGTGTGTGTGTGTCTGGCTGTGAGACGGGGAGGAGCGGACTCGCCGGCAACCCCGTGCGCGAGCGCGCTGTCCTCCGATACCGGAGTCCCCGCCACCCTTTCTGCCACCCCTGGGCGAAAATGGTAATAGCGAACGTTGTTTCGCGCGCAATTCTCCTGCCGATTATGGAGGATGCCCATCTCGAAATCGGCGACACGCTCATGAAAATGGCCCGTAATGAAGCCCTGGCTCTGTTTATTTTACTTAATGGCTGGTCAGGATTACTTTCAATATTTCACTGTCCGTCAAGGGGTGGGCGCAGGGCTATTTCGAGTGAAACATGTTTTTTCACTATCTGCGCGTGTTCAACATTCCGGGAGAGATTGATAAATGTTACATGTTAAATTAAATTACATTGTGCTTGTTGCGCATTAAGCTGGATCAACGTATCAATCTTGCTAATGCACATACCGGTGCTGGATTTATTTTTTTCAACGATTCCCTCTTGGTTCCTTCCTTTCGATCGAGCGGCTTCCACGCAAATTCCAAACGCGGTTCTACCGCCGCTCGTAGCCGGTGGTGGTGGTGGTGGTGGTGGTGATGGCGGTGGAGGCGGGAGGGTAGATTTTCTTCCATTCGAGCGAGCGAGGGTAGGAGTAGGGAGGTTCCCATGATAAAGGGATCTTAAAAAATAGTTTCCATTAAGTTTTACGATCAAGATTGGCGCGCGCTCGCGCTCGCGAGTGGTCGCGAGGACCAAGGCTGGTTTTCCGCTGGGGGACGTTTTTCAAGTCTACATCCGAGGGAGACACCGCATGCATCCGGATACACTTCGTGGTAGCAGACCATAAAGCACGCGTGGAACGATCGCCGTGTTTCTTGCCAGCCTTTGTCGTCCAGCTGCCACGGCCGTAGCCGTCGACATTTGAATTCGCCGTTAAACATGGCCCCCGACGACCTTATCTTAATGGACATCTAGCCGCTTTCCGGATTCTGCCAGGCAACAACGTTGCCTCCCCCGCGGGGCGAATCTCGTTTCTTCCCCGTAAAATGCCACCATCCCCCCAGTCTTCCTCCGACAGCGTTGCTCGATACAAGCCAATCATGCTTGACCGTCCACACGGTTGGACATCCCCGCTCTCTCTCTCTCTCTCTCTCTCTCTCTCTCTCTCTCTTCGCCCTATTTATTCAGCACGCTTTCAACCCTTTCAAAATATGAAAATAACGGCGCTCCGAGCCAAACGCGAAATGGCCTTTTACCCATTTATTATCCCCGGCTCATTTTAGCGCCATTACCGAAAGAACCGCGCGAGCCACTGTGTAGCAAAGCCCGGAGCTCCGTTGCTATTGCTGCGCGCGTCGGGCCACAATCGAACGCCTGAAATTTTCATGACGATCAAACGTCAACTACCCCCCGGGAATTCCGCCTGTCGAGATTTGTTAAAAAAAACACGAGTCCCGAGTTTAACGGATCGAATCGGAGTTCCGTTTCCATCGTGCGCGCGCGCGCGCGCGATCGCAATCGAACGGATTAAATAACGATAATGATGATGAGACGTACGAAACGGGGGGAACGAGGAGGAGGAACCCCCTGGGCTTTTCGGCAGGTTGACTCGCAATAAAAAATAAAGCTGAAAAAAGCTGCGATGGAAAAAATGAAAAGCGGAGGATCACGCGGCAGTCAATCGTTTAATGGTGACACTTTGGCGTATGGGGGGAGGAAGAGGGTTTCCGCAGATTCGGTGTTGAATCCGGGCACGGAGGGTGTCCGTCGATGACTCCAGGGGTCCGGTGACTTAAGTCGTCCCTTAAGTATATACCTTCCATCCGGGAGAATGGGGGAGGGGGCCGTATTAAAATGTAAATGCGTGGTAGCTAGTTATTATGCGGAGCGACCGATGCGATCTCCACCGGCGGCGATGCGACCCTCGTCCTGGCCTTCTCACCCCGCTGTCCCTATCGTCGCCCCCACTCCACCTCTCCCGTCGACGTCGCCGCTAACGCCGTTGCCGCCGACGACGTCGTCGTCGTCGTCGTCGTCGTCGTCGTCGTCGTCGTCGTAGTCGTCGTAGTCGTCGTCGTAAACACCCGATAATGGGGAAACCGTGTAGCTCGTTTCACGGCCTTGTCCAACCAACGGCCCACCCTGGATCAAACACCGACGGGCACCACCGGGTCACACTGCACGTCCCGAGCAACGAAAAATCCTCGAAACCCTCTCTCGAGTGTCCACTCTCCCAGCTGCATTTTGTTTTTACACGCCGGATCACTCGCGTGAAACTCCGCACGTGTTCGCCCACTGAAACTTCCCTCTCGGTGATTCTCCCCGTCCCCCGCCCACCCCCTCCTTCCTCCACGCGGAGTTAGCCCGAAAGAAATATTTCGATCCTCCTTCCCAACGTACGCGCGAGTTTCACTCGATCGAGTTCGATGCGGATATTCCTCCGAACCCTGTAGGTCGCGCGAAAGAGGCAAATAAAAGTGTAAACTAACAAGTGAAACGTGTCAACGTTTCATCGGGCGTTCCATATTAAGAGCAAAGCGATGTTACGGGGGAAAAATAATATCGCGGTGCTATTTGTCGGATGACAGTGCGATGTTCCGCTGATGTATCACAGATGGCACACAGCTTCCCACCCCCACCCCCCTCCGCCTCACCCTCGAATCCCTTTGATGCATGCATTCTTGACGTGTCCCTCTTGTCAGGCTGTTCGCGACGTTATTACTTCTCCTTCTTTCACTTCCCCCCCCCCCTCGGTTTTCGTATTATTTGCGCATTTCCACGGTTATAAGCCCGAGGGTCTTCGTTGTAGCGCATAATAAAATCCCTCGCTCGGCTTCCTCTTCTCGGCCGTCTTCTCCCTCGGCTACTCAACGTGCCGTGTGTCTTAATACTTTTAAGGCTACCCCCGGACGTCTCGGGGTTTACCCCTTCCCTCTTCCACCCTCCGCCGCTGTTTACTCGAGTTGCACGCGCAGGACGGAGTGATCGAGCGCACGCGGATGCACGGCACCCCTCCTCCCACCTCCCTCGGCGGGCCCGTTGAAATTCCATCGCGAGGTAAATTACACAGACGGGGATGGGGAAAATGCGCGGAGGAGAGGGAGGGCGGTGAATTAATCGAGGACGGCCCTTCAAGCTTCAAAAGGGGATGCTTCAAACAGCATTCGCGAAAACGAGCAAATATTTTTTTTGCCACGGCGTCCCGGTGGAAGCGCTGCGCAAAACAAAGAGCGCATTGTGTCGATGGAAGCCGAGCGACGGGTTTCTACCACTAGAGGCAGCGGCGGCGGCGACGGCGACGGCGGCGGCGGCACTCCCGCTAAAAGTTGTTGATGTTTCGCAAATAGCGAATTGTAATTTACTCCCTGACGCAGGGGGTTGGGGCGTCACCGCGGCAACTTGAGCGCGCGAGCGCACCCCATTACAGCAATCGAGTGCCATTGGAATTTTTCTTCCACTTGGACCGCCGCGATCCAATAAACCTCGAGCGGGGACGGCGCGCTGTTGAAAAACGCGACTCGACGCTCATCAACGTTCCGCGCACAGTCGCGCCCCGGAGGGAGGAACAAAGCTTCGGAAATTTCATTGGCGACTCGACTCTGCTCGACTCTGCTCGACTCAACTTTTCTTTAATCATTCGAGACTCGACCGCGGCAAATTCGATCACTATCGAGGCAACGACTTACTTCTCGGCCGCAAATTCGCCGAGAGAAGAACCGGCGCGGTGCGGTGCGGCGAGACACACCCCACGTGGTATTACTTGCACATTTCGGAGAGACGTGCCCGCCCGCAGCTGCGATTCAGCCTGGGAGAGGGTGAGCGAGGGCGGACGTAGGGAAGGACGTGGTGCACCAGCCAGTTTTCGCTTACTTCTCGCACACGAGCTGAACGGTAAGGAGCGTGCGAACCCAATAGGGGTTGCCGCCGCCGCCGCCACAGGAACACGGTGCCGTAAAACACGGTGCGCGAATATAGACGATTCGGGCTATCTCGCAGGAGGGGCGGGGGATGGTATTCCGAATTGTTCGACAGTACCATTGCTGTTGGTATTTACTCGCGCGCACGGAAATACTTGGAGGAGGAATCACGATAGGGGTGGCGGCAGGGGGTGGCAGCGTGGCTATTTGTCGATGGAACGATATCGTGTAAGCGCAAGCTAATCGTAAGCCAAGCGGAGTAGTCTTACCGAATTGGCCTGCGTCGGGTCGTGAGAAACCTTGTAAGCCGTCGGCTACGAGCTAATGAAGCTCGGATAAATCGAGCCGGTAGAAGCCAACTCGGTGCATCGGTGTGTTCCTGTCCGTGGCTGTGGCTCTGGCTCAACTTGTTTGTCGGTGTGCGAGAAGCGAGGGAAGTTGCGAGTTGCCCGAGAGTATTTCTATTTGCATAATTCCGCTAAGGCCCCGTGGTGCTGGTGCTGGTGCCGGTGCCGGTGCCGGTGCCGGAGGATCGTCTTCATTTAATTCGCCCGATAGCCGTGCCCGTCGATAAATCGGTTAGCTTATACACCAGCTCCGGACGAGCGCATCTTCGCGTGGAATAAATCAATGGGGGAAAACGATAAGGGTGTAGTACAGCAAGCACCCTTTCTGCCCGAAGAAACGTTTCCGCTAATGATCCGAATGGCTTGGCAAGCTAGAGATTGCGGAAGGTCAGACGCAATGGTTCGATTTGGATGGATGGATGCATGGATGATGATTGGTCGACCTCTCGGCTGGTTGGATCAAAACCAGACCGAGGAAGAAACTTATCGCGAACTTCACGATTAAACTTTAGGATCAGTTTACGCACGCTGGCGGGGAAAGGGAGGGGGGGGGGTAATGCTACTTTGCGGCTAATTGTTTGGATTATTTCCTTATACTTTGCGAGCTGATCTTCGCTCGGATTATTCTTCGGTGCGTTTCTTGGCGATTCGCATCTCCGACCATCTCATCTCCGCGCGCCAGCTGCTCTCTTTTCCTATTGTCGAAGGCTCTTCGGTGATCCCAGCTATTTCCGGCTAACACGGATAGAGAGGGGAAAGTTGGATGGGGGATGATGGGATGGGTCTGTGATTATTTAACAGTGCGTGAAACTAGCGCGAGCAACAACAGGTCGCGAGTGCCGCCGGAAACCTCGGGGGTTCGACCATCGTGAAAAGGTCAAAGGGCTCTTTTGACAATGAGGTCTCGCGTAATGGCATTCTTCGGACGACCTCGGGACCATTATCCGAGACTCGTTCTTCTCTGGCTCGGTCGAAGCTGATTTTCTTCCTTATCCTGGCACGATGCCGCTTTCAAAGCACCAAATATTCGCGCGCTTCATGCAAATTGATGCTTCAGACA
The DNA here is from genome assembly GCA_037305995.1 of Sclerodermus sp. 'alternatusi'. NCBI lineage: Eukaryota > Metazoa > Arthropoda > Insecta > Hymenoptera > Bethylidae > Sclerodermus > Sclerodermus sp. 'alternatusi'. The sequence goes on along the minus strand of CM074547.1, from coordinate 7,220,803 downwards.
CACTATGAATCACTAAAATGCTCTCGCTAATACTCGGGAATTCCGAAATTCTACGAAAAGTAAACTTTTCATGGGCCACCACCTTCCAGGAACCACCGTGGGGAACTAATTCCCTCTTCTTCTAGGATTTCTTCCTTTTTCTATTATCCCCTTCTCATTCCTTCCTTCCTTCCTTCCTTCCCTCCCTCTTTTTGTTTGATAAAATATTATTCTTAAAGATAATTGGATTTCGCAATATTTTAACCCGGAAAATACATTTGACGGTGTTACCGTTAAAAACATTTGTGATAAGAATTACGAGTGGGACGTGTTAATGATGGTAATTATTTAATTTTACTGGAAACGAGTGTTAAAGTGTACTGCGGACTTTTTAAGTGCACTTCGCGCAGCTCTTTTTTGATTTTCATCCAATTATATCATCCCCTCGTATAGCGTTCAACACTTCTGTACTCATGGGGCAAATAGGTGTACGGGGGTGGTTGTTCGGGCGAGTGAGAAAAAATAATATGATTTCACGGAACAAAAGTCGAAGATAAAACAGCAATATCAAATTTAACCCTCAAACAAGAATAGTGCTTTTAATGAAAAATAATTATTTTCGACTCAATTCCCTCTGCTCGATAAATTTTTTCCAACTCTCTCTACTTCGCCTCTATCGCATGTATTTTCCTGATCCAATGGGGATGCTGATCGTATTATGAAATCGCTTATCAATCAAAGCCAAGGTATTTAGCCACGGTAAATATATTATTCAACCCAGGTTCTTCTCGATTTATAGTGACGCAATTAGAGCGATCGTTGCAATGACCTACATTAGGTGACAGCGCGAGATCACTTTCCATCGGTTAACCCCTATAAAAGGTGGAAGAGCTCGAAACAACGCGACGACGACGCTCTTTAATCGCGACAAATTCATATGTACAATTTAAATAAGAATCGTCATTCGTGTTCTTCGCGCTAATTTCGTTTCAAGAGACAGAAAAAAGACAATTTCCCCTGTAGAAAAAGTAGGGCGTTCGACGATCGTGAGATACAAGGGTGGTTTCAGGGGTTAAAAATGGCGACCGATGCATGTGAGAAATGACTTCTTTCCGATGGAAATTAATTTCTCGCGAAAGTAGTATTTCTTGCGACTGCGCTCCGGAATGCCATTGTTTTTAAGGGTGTATCGACACAGTTGTTTTATGGAGTGCAACGCGCGAAGCAGGATGAAGAAAGTGGAGAGAAGCTAGCCAACCGGGGGGTGTAGAAAGCATGAAAAAGCAGCGGAGAAGCAGTAGAGAAGCGGTGGAAGCAGCAAGAGGAGGAGGAGTAGCAGCAGCAGCAGGTTTCAAAGCGTTCCGACTAAACGCCACGTTCCGGTAAACCGGAAAATTCGAAAGCCACGTATGGATCGATCCGAGCAGCTCGTTATAATGCTACTTCCCTGGATATCGTGCAGTACACTAGAATCGAAGATCTTCTCTGCTGTCTTCCTCCTTTATTACCGATTCCCGGGGGAACTGCATTTAAAAGGATTCTCCAGCCGAGTACTCTCTCGTTTTCTCGCTCTTTCTCTCTCTCTCTCTCGCCCTCTCTTCTAGCCCCCTAAATGGTTAGACACGAGGAAAATGGTGGAGGGAGGGGGGAACTTCCAAGAACGAGTTTCCGAAAAAATGAGCAATTTTTGCGAAAAGTACGAAGTTCCCGCACTCGTGTAAGATTTTTTCGAGAGTGGATGATGAAAATCCCGGACATCGCTCCATCAATCGTTTGCACGAAGCCAACTTACTCACGAGCGTTAAATAATCGGTCGACTTTCAAGCCGTGAACGCAGCCTCCCATAAATCCGGCATTAACCGTTTCTACGTGGTACGCGTGGGATGGTTGGGGAAGCTGGGGAAATCCGCTAAATATTCGAATCGCCATTTGCGATACAAGAGATTATTAAAATATTTAAACGAATTCGCCAACCGATCGTTACGGGGTCCTCCTCGCGAGATTCTCAATTAAATGCTAACGAGCGAAGAGCTCTTTCCACCTGAATACCATACCCTCCTCTCCCCTCGTCTCGACCTACGCTCTTCCCCTACCGTTCCTATTCCACCCCTTACGTTTTCTCGTACCCGCAGCGACATTGTTTTAACGAGATCGGCAATGCGCAATTTGTCCTCCATCTATACCGAGGGTTTCTACCTCTTTCTACATTCTCCTTTCTTTCCTCTTTTCCTTCCCTCCCGTCGCCCTTCTCTCACCCTCCACTCACTCTCGTAGCTTGTCTCGTCCCTTGTTTGCATCGCTGCTTCCCTCCGCCGAGATATTCCCGGTTTTTCCAGCTTTCCCTTCAGCTGAAACTCTCCCCGCTTTTGCTTTTAGAATGGTGATTTCGAATTGAAAAAGAAGCATTGACGCTAAGGGGCATTGTGCCTCGAATCCAGTTCTTGATACGCCGAAGCTGCCTGATATTCATGAAAGTTTGAATAAAGATTTTTTGGTGGCAAGCGGGCTTTGAATAAAGATTTCATGCAGATCCGCCACTTCGTTTTATCGATTGACGCGAATGATCCGTGACACTTCCGGTGGTAATATCGTCTGGGGGGGGGGGGGGGGGAGAGAAAATGCTTCTTCTTCCCCGAGAATACACGCGACGAGCAGCGAGTCCCGTTCTCGAAAATCCGGAGCATCAGGATGTTGGACGCGCGTTCGTTCACCGGTTACGTAGGCTGGATAGACGAGTGGATAACTGGGACTGACTGACTGACAGATTTTACTACCCTCCTCTCCATCGACTTTCCGGATCTCGTCAATTTCATTATCCAGCGCTTGACAGTTTCGCGAGAGCACATCTCCGATCGGCGGCTAGACGAGATTCCGGACGAGGAAACGCGCGACGTAAAAATTATTCTTACTTAACGCGACGAGAAATACTTTTCTCGCGAACGAGTGTTTCGGTCTTGTCCGAAAATGAGTAATACGATAGAGGGAGGGGGACGAGAGCACTCGAGGTCCGGGCCGGACCACTAAATTTTATCAAGTTGACCTACTTGCACACTCGTGTGTGCGCTAAGCGCTCGCCTGCGCTTGTTACAACTACGATAAATATGCGTTTATTAGAGAACCAGATGTAAATCCGCGAAAACTTGCTACCGCCCACGACGATTCGGAGAAGCAACTTCTTTCCACCCTCCCTCCCTCCCACAACTCGAAGTGGTGGTAACTCCTCCTTCCTTTCCCGCTACTGTACCTCTCGACCCTGGAAAATTTTCCACATTTTTTCAACAGCCGGTAACGCCGACATTACCACGATACTGCTAGGCAAATACTACGAGCATTCCGAGGGGGTGGGCTGGGGGTGGAGGCACTGTGAAAAATTCTTCCAAATCGTTTTACATCCTCCGAGAGATCAACGCGCGAGGGACTGACGCAAACAAGAATATCTTTGAAGCGGTAACACAGTATAATATCTTCCGAACGAAACGAAACCATTCGAAACGCGGAAAATGTATTGAAATTGCAAATACGATTATGGCTTTAAATTACTCATGTATTAAAAAATTCATTCCCCTCTTGGCAACCGCGCGCGCGATGTTCATATTTATTATTCCAACCTTTTGAATTTTATTACGGGCGCCAACTAAAAGTTAAAAATGGATGAATAATTTGACATTTCGCCAGCGGTCTTACGTAAATTTACATATGACATAACTTTCTCGAGATTAACGCCTAACAAGTTCGCGACGATTCAAAGTTTGACAATTTAATCACGATACTCCTGCTGGCAGCTTCGTTCCAAAGTATTTCAAGAGCTTCGCTAGAATACAAAATTGCGAGGTTATTTCCAGGTTCTGGAAAGGAGTAGATAGCATTGAGTTGTAATCGGATAAAAATGAAGCAAAGTGGCGAAACGAATTTTCTTCGAGCTTTTTTAACCGCGACGATGGTCTTTGCGCTTTTCCGCTAAGGTGAAGGCAATCTCATTCTTGGCCGATTATACGTTGCGAAAGCTGTTTGCGATAATATTTGCGTTGGGTCCGTGGAAATTTAATAAAGTCCACGGCTTATGTACACGAAGATTGGTCTCGATTTAGTCCCTTGCTTAAACAATTTTACTAAATTAAGTTGCTGTTGGTTTAACTTGTTACTTTCGAAACCTGCCGCGTCTTCGAGGGTTAGGAAAGTCAGCCAGCCAGCCAGCCAAACCCATTAACCTTTGGAAATTTGTTTAGCGCGACTCGGCTCACATTACCACCATAATAATCATCAAACTTTAGCATTAGGCACATGTTTGCTGTATCTCCGAAAAACTTGACTGTCCCTCCTCTCTCTCTCTCTCTCTCTCTGCACACCGAAAAATCATGGAAACTCTTCGAGTCGTCGTCGTCGTCTTCTCCAACTTGACCTTATTTTTCAGCTCGATCAAAGACCGGAAGATCCATGGCGGATGGCGGATAGCGGATGGCGGTGCGCACTGCGCAGTCAAGCATATCAGCGGCCGGGGAAAGTCGAGTTAAATTTTAATTTGCAACTAGTTAAAAAGTTAGCGCGGGCGAAGGTGGCAGAGACGATAATGCAAGGAGGAGCAAAGTTCTACGCGGAAGTCTGCAGCGGGGGTGGCGATGGTGGTGGTGGTGGTGGGTGGTGGTAGTGGTGGTCGTCGTCGTTGTCGGTAAATCGGAGGTCGAGACACCCAGTGTGGAGAGTTAATCGCGATTAAAGCGTCCGGACGAGCTTGCCATGAAGAAAATTAAAAGGGGTGGCCCGCGCAACCCCAAAAGTGTCGCCGTTTCTTCCATTTCTTCGGACTGCCGTAATAATAACAGCGCGATTAAGCCGTTTACCCGACATTCGTCGGTGGTTGCTCGAAAAAATTACATTCCACCGGCTAAAGAGTCACCCTCCAAGTGGAAGTAGCAGGTGGGGGAAGTCGAGGAGCAGAACGAGTGTCGAGGGAGGTCGAAATTAAAGGTCGGTCGTAGCAGGGCACCGAAATATCGAGTCAAGTGCAATTTAGTAACAAGTCCAGGTGGGCGAATTTCAGTTTGATCCTAAATTTATGGCTCGTTACCTCGTAAATCGAGGTTGCTGTACAAGATGGCGGTGGTCCTAGCAGATGGCGGCGGTCGCATCGGGTCCCCGCCGTCCACGCCGTACGCCCGGGAGATGAGGGAAAATTAAAAGGAAGTCCGACTAAAAGCTGTTCGCACCACTGAAAAGTTGCCATTGTCTTTATCAGCGTTTTAGAAAGCTTTTTCCAAAATTCCGAGAGTTCTGCTTCCGTGCTTGAAGGGATAGGGATGTCGCGATAAAGAATCGCCGTTGGCTGATCTTTCGTCAGCGATTTACTCGCGAAGAAATCGGCGCGTCTCTGGAGCTGCGCGTCGCGCAACAAATTTGCAAACACCTCGCTAAAATTCCTTACAAAGGGAATTGCGGATCACGTAGATGCGGAGAACTCCGTTCTCCTCTCGGCATGGAAAAGTGCAAGGTGGTAGCTAGAGAGAGGGCGGAAGGGAGGGGGGCCCGCCGCTAATGTTAGTCGTTCGCGATTAAAATTCTAAAAGCCTTCCGTAGGTATTCTCTTGGCGCGGCGCGTTTTAAAAATCGCACATCCCCGCCTCTCTCCTCTCTTCGCTCTTCCCGTAAAAAGAGACTTCCCGGAAAGGAAGTCACGTGACTTGCTTTCAACGTAATTACTCGTTCGCCTCCTCCTGGACATCACGGGCAGCGAAAATTTCGCGGAATTTCGCGAAATCTCGACTCACCGTCGATAAAACTCACCGTCCGCGGGAGATTATTTTAGTCCGCTTGTGGCTGAAACGCTGAAATTCCGGCCACGCGGGGGCCGGGGGGGCCCCCTTTGCCGAGCGATCGCGATGGAATTTCCGCGGAACGTCGTTCCGTTCGTTTCGCGGATCGGTTGCTCGAGGGCGCCGATTAATTAACGTTGCCACAGTAATTGGTTGTCGCCGGGACTATGGGGGTGCGCCATGGAACGGTAAACGCATGGTTCCACGGGGGTGCGTCGAAATCCGGCAAAGATGGAGCGAGCGCGTCGGGGTAAACAGAGGAGGAGGAGGAGGAGGAGGAGGAGGAGGAGGAGGAGGAGGAGGAGGAGGGATGGAAAACAGACGGTAAATAGCAACCGGTCTAAGAGACGCTCGCTAGCTCGCTCGCTAGCGCGACTTAATTAATTGAGTGCGTCTCGCAGGAAACTCGCGTAAGGGAAACGTCAGCGATGCCTGTGCAAATCGGAATTTCGAACGAGGGCGACACGGTATCGTCTACCTGCGCTACCTGCGAGTGACGTCACTTCCGGGGTTATCCCCTCGGGTTTTCCTCCGCAGCCCGAGGAAAATCCCGATGACGAACTTTTCATCGATGATCGATCCGACTCCGGATGTTTTCCGAAGTACGCGAGTCCCCCTAGAACCGTTTGTTTCCGAATTGGTTGGGGGCAGGTGCATTAGCGGGTGAAGAGTGGGAGGGAGGGAGAGAGGGAGGGCCAAGCTCACTGCGGAAATTTCCTCTTCAAAGGGCCGGGGCACAATGAGAGCAAGCGCAGGGCATTAATGAGTCACAGTGAAGCAAGCCGGAGTTTATGATATGGATAATGGCATAATGTGCTGGCAAAGGCAAAAGGATCTTTAATGTACTCCATTCCATCTGGCGGAGAGACGTACATCTTGCGCTTGGTTTGGATGCTTCGTGACTTTTGGCGAGCTGGCCTTGTTCCCCGAAGCTCCGATACACTTCCTTTGTCTGGCTTTGGCTGGAATTAGAATGGCAAACACACGATGCCGGGCTTGTTGGATTAATGAAATTAAAGTCAAGCAATGTAAAATCTAATAAGCCTAATTGAATGTTTAATAAGGCGCGCTTATGAATAATTATTCGGGCGAGCGATCGAGCGTGGCGGACGCAAATAAATAAAAAGCGGAGATCGCGTTGTTCGACGAACACCCCGCCGACGACTTCCGGAACCGAACTAATTTCACGAACAACCGCGGTGGTGGCAGCAGTCTCCTCCGGCTCTGCCCTTTTTCGTTCTCTCGTTAACAGGAGCAGGAGGAAGAGCGAGAGTTGGGGAGTAATGTACAGTTATAGGCATAAATGTAAGAGCGGATGCGCGTTGGTGGTCGTTAGGCGAGTGGCGCTCTCGCGTTTAGCGACTCGATAGAGCCGATTGTAATCCGGTCTCCGGGCGTTATGGGAATCCTCGAGGAAAATTGTAAGAATGCCATGGTGTTTCCCCGAATGTCTCGGGGCATTAAAGGCGACCTGCCATTTGCAGCGAAGAGCCGACGCTGCGCTCTCTGCCTTTTCCGAGCGAGTCGTTTGTTCTCGCAGCGGCTTATTTCGACTCGCCTCACCTCTGAGCCTCCCCATCATTCCCCGCCCCCCGCGAACGTGGTCGCCGCCACGCTGCGGTATCACTGCGGATGTCTGAGCTCGGGCTAACCGGTAAATATGATTTTCCACTTGGTGCATGCGTGCGGACACCCTCCTTCCCCCCGTCATTTTTCTTCCGTTAATTATCGCTGTGGACTGTGCGAGGGGAAGGGGACCAGGCAGGCTACTGTCATCCCCTTCCCTCCCATCTCGTCCTCTTCCGAAAAACCGAGCGTCATTCTGGAAGATTTTCGGTCCCCGCGTCATCGCCCTGCCGTGCTCGATTTTCAGCTTTCGACCACATTGGGATAGCGATTGTTTCGCGGGTACGATCGATTCTGCGGCTGAAACGAGTTTTGTAACATTATAATTACGCGCGGGTGAAAATGCACAAACAGAGGAGCTTTTAGCAAATATTTATAGGTTAACTGGCGAGCGCTACGGATGTAAATTTGGAAAAAGGCAAATTGTTGTAGAGAGGATTAATTGGGAGAATGCGAATATATCCTGTAATACTGCGTTTATCGGGAAATGTAATACAAATCATTATAAGCCGCCGTGCGTTTCACCCTCAGCCTCGCTCGTCCCTCTTCTCACCCTTGGAAATTTGAAGCTGAATTTGGAACGCGGTAAATCACCACCACCACCACCACCACCACCACCACCACCACCACCGCGTTAAAAGAGATTTGAAATTAGAAGCATGAGGTTGAAAGCCTGGATTTTTCATTTTATTTTTACGTAACGCTCGGAAAATCGGTGGAGCGACAAGAAGAGTCTCAAGAGGCAATTCGCTTTTGCAATATCCTAAACGCTGCTTGCTGGCCAGCCGAGGAACTTCCGGTCATCGGATGGAATTTCACGCTGCGCTTTTTTCTATCAGGCAAATTCTGCATTCCTCAAGCTTTTGAAGAAATTGCGGAGACTTCCGGCGATTCCCAATTAAAAGAGGAAACGAATCTCAGAAATTCTCAAACCCCCTCCCCACCTCCCTCACGCGCCGATATCGGAACTTGCTCGTCGACTCGACACTTCCGGCAGTTTTCCAACTACGAACTTCCACCCCCTCACTCGCTGACCGTCGCTCCGTAATTCTTTCCATTTAGCGCGCGGATGATATTTTAATAGAGAAATACCTCGCGTTTAGCCGTTTATTTTCATTCTTACCTACACGAGAGGAGCAACCCTTCCCTCTCCCTCCCCCTCCTCTTCCTTCCACTTTTCTCCCGCGATACCTCTTAAGAGAGAAATTTTTATTAACATCACTGACCCAGATTTCACGGGGTTGCATTCGCACGACAATTTTTTCACCTCCGGCAAAAAACTCGCTGCTTTTTTCTCTTCCTTCCGCGTCGAGGAGGAAACGTCGGGAGGGGGGGGGGGGGAATTTCGAGAGAAAAGTATGCACGTACGTGCACACACGTGGGGCCTGGATGGCGCTGTGGATGATTTAGTCCTCGTTTTAGGAAAAAGCATTTCTCATGGATTTCGATGGCAACTAGATGTCAGGGCGGGATTCCTGCGAGATATTTTCCGTTTGACAGGTGTATTTCACGAGCGTGGCAGCGGAGCGTAGAGGAGAGTTTAATTAATATCGTTGTTCCAGCGTGGCAGTTGCTACTTAATATCTCGCGCGGCATCTGGCCCTCTAATTTTCTTTTATATTTTCCGTTCCCTTGCAAGGACCGCGCGCGCAAGGGAGAGAAAGAGAAAGAGAGAAAGAGAGATCCTTATCCCTCATTATCGTTATCGCGGTAGTGCAATCTAACGTCTGTCTCGAGGCTCGTAGGAGGAAAGATAACAGGTCCGTTATTTTGAGAGTGGTGGAGCGGAGCTGGATGTTTCCAAGTGCCCATGAGGGGCCCGTAAACTCACGAATGGCCCGCGTTCCGCGGTGTCTTACGAGCTTCCTCGAGAACTCCCGATGCCCGACGATCCTCGATTCATATAAATTATCCAGCCTAACGCGATTTCTCGTCCAGTTAATCTCTCTCGGGATTTATCCAGCCCGTTACTACCGCGCTGGAAATGTCTCGTCTCCTCCCTCCCGTTTCTTTGCTTCCTCCTCCCTTCACCCTTTCTTCGTTCGCTTCTTACCATTTGTTTCCGGTAAGAGACACGCGTGCTTGTTACACGACTGTCAGCGTGGAACTCGATATCTATTAGAGTTGGCGTCTCCCGTCTCACCTCTCCCTCTCTCTCTCTCTCTCTCTCTCTCTCGCTCTCCCTCTATAAATAAGGACAATTCTCTCTGGAAAGCTTTTCCTCTATCCTTCGAAATTCAATAATTCGTCGCTTCCTCTCATTTCACACGTGCTCTGTGTCTCTCTCTCTCTCTCTCTCTCTTTCTCTTTCTCTCTTTCTCTTTTCTGTTAATAACCGAATATCCAGAGACCGGACGATCATCCAACGGGGAAATAGCGAGGAAAAAACATTAATGGCCGGGAGAAAAATGAGAGAAACGGAGGAACGTACAAGAATCTCAATTTGTCCGGCGCTTCGCCAAGTTTCCATCGTCCGGTTCGACGTTCGCCTTCAGGTAGGCAGACGCGCACCGGAAACGCAATGTTAATTAAATTCCAAACAGAATCCTTGCTCTAGATAGTTGAAGATAAAGAGTTAAAGTTGGAGGGGTGCGACGGAGGATGACGGAGAGTCGATCGTCCTGGAACTGAAACATTTCGGCATCCTCTCGGATCCCGGAGTGCCCAACAACCCCCTTCCACGGCTTTCCGCGGTAGCGTCGAGGGGTGGTTGAGTAAGAGAGAAAGAGAGAGAGAGAGAGAGAGAGTGGTCGGACACAAATTAATGACGTGTCCCGGAGTCGCGTCCCATTGGTGCAGCTGCGCGTGTCACGCGGGAACGGTAATATACCGAGGCAACACGTATGTATAACAGCGAGGCATGTCGCGCGTGACTCGGGACTCTCGTGTCGAGCACAATGGTACACCAGAGCCCTATTTTTCGTCTACACGTAAAATCCATTTGGTCGTTCGACACGCGGACTTGTCGCCCGGTACAAGTGCGCGCGCCCTCGCTCGCCCCCTCTCCCCTCGCCAGCCACCACCCCCATAGGCCGATTGGCGCTATCGTCGCGGAAAAATTCCTGGGGAAGCCGACGGTTTCTCGGGAGATCGGCAAATTTTCGCGATTGAAAAATGCGAAAGATGGCGAAGAAACTTGGGCCGCCTGCGAGGGCGTGGATGAAGGGAGGGATGGAGGAAAAGTTACTACTCCGTTCTCGAGCTTTTGCGGAGCTTCGTAAGAATGTAAAGCCGGACCTCTCTCATCAGCGCTAGGGACTTCGAGCGCGGGTAATTCCATTGGGGATAATTGCCCTTTGAGATTCTATGAAATTAGCTCTCGCGGTACGTTGTTACGGGACGAATATAATGTAAAGTTTACGACGACTCGCGGAGAATAAGGCGGAATTGGATGAAGCCCGTAAACGATCTTCTGGATGTTTAGCTTTACTTACAAGAACTGATCTCGTTTGCGCGCCGCTTAGAAAATTTCCTTGAAAAGCCAACTTCCCCCGTGCCGCCACCTCCCTCGGCGAAACCCCCGAACAACAGTTTTCTGATATGTTAATTAGCCGGGAAAAATGTTGCGGCTCACAGAAAGATTGCTACTTTCTCGTGATATTAATAAATCTTTTTCTCTCTTTTTCGCTACGCTTCTCTCTCTTTTTTTCTCTCTTCTTTTTTTTTTTTTCTTCCCTCCGCTTCTCCCTCTTTTTTCCACCCCAAGAAAACTCGGGAGAAGTTGGCCGAATCACATTAAAAGTTTCCCCACCTAAAAGTCCGGCCGCGATCGAGTATCGTGTTACTTAGCAGTGACGCGTTGGCTGCATTTAAATTCTGTAGAATGCACCTGCGTATCCGCAACAGGCCAACTTTTTTCGTCCCGTCTTTTTTCGAGCGGAAGTAAAAGTTGAGCGAAAGCATCGGTTTTAATTACACGCCGCCGGCGAATCGACCGATATTGACTATTAACCTAGCCCGAAACGTTAATCCGGAAAGTATTAGTTGTTCTCCTCCCCTTCTCGTCTCCCCCCCCCCTCTCTCTCTCTCTCTTTTGTAACGCATTTCTCTCCCCTCTCAGGTCCCCGGTTTTTACCAGGATTTTACCTTCATTATTAAAAAAATCCTGACGTTTCTGGCATTTCTGATTTTGATTAATTAACGGGATACGTCGACTTGTAGTCCTTGTCAGGAAATTCAGCTCGGACGCAGTTAAGCCATTCTGAATAAATGATGGATCAGTCGATTGACGAAAGATTATGTTTTGCTATTTTATGGGTACGCGGTTTCAGGTATTCCCATTAATGTCAGCCGGTGACGTGTCTCTTTCTACGATTCTAGAGAACCGTAGAGCCATAATATCTAATTACCTATCTACCGATGAAAAGAGATCGTAGTGTAATGTAAGCCGGTCGAAAGGATTTTAAAAAATCATCGCAACACCGATTTATCTCTGGTTTTCCTGACTCCTTTTGGCGTTTTCGCGCATTTCGGTAATTTCTCGAAAAAATCATAGTACGGGGGGGGGGGGGGGGAGACGAAATTCTGCTATTGCACTTTAATATCGAGAGATTAAAAGGGGGTTGAAATTGCGCATCGGGTTCAAACCGAGAGGAAAAGGGTGAGCCTTGGGCGAATTCTTATGCATCTCGTTGACGACGCCGTTGCGGTTACCGCTGACCAGCATCAGCATCAGCAGCAGCAGCAGCATATTGAGGAATTTCCGGGGGTTATCGGCTAGTCACGAAGAAACCGACGCCGACTGTGCAGAGGGGGTTGGCGGGCGTCGCCGGAAGTGCAGCGAAGCATAGCGATGCAACCTCAAGGATATTGAAATTTTTTAAACGTGGAATTTTCGGATTCTTCGAAATAACCGTAAGAATGCTTCGGTCCACCGGTTTATCTTGGTGGAGTGTCGGTGGGTGAGATGGGAGGGGCGAGGACGGGGATGGGTCGCGTTTCTCGGAATGGAGAAAATGCTCGGAAGCTTTTCGCCGGAGGAAAAAAGGGCGGAGGAAAGGGGGTTGTGGATTATCCGGGTTCATAATGGGGGTTGGATAATTAATCCTGGCGCGAGATCCTTTTCCAAGCTCGAAGCGATGGACAAGCACAGCTATCGGGGGCAAAACGGTGATCGATGGGTGGTGGGGCGTGGGGTGCGGGTAAGTATGCGGGTAGGCTCGTCAAACGCGTTCCTCGCCGGGGAAAAAATGCGGAGCATTTCCAGAATCAAAGTAATCGGTTCTCGCCTGGGCGGAAATGGGCTCGGGGCTCTAGTAGCAGGAGGACGGCGTTCGGATCGAATTCCATTTTAATCCGGTGGCCGTCATCGTCGCGCAAACGAGGCTGCACGTGTAAACGCCGCCCGATAATAGATTCCCCATTTGGAGTTCAGAGTTCCTACGGCGAATCTGTAACTCCGCCGATCAAACTGCTTGCAAAGTTTGTCGCTCGAGAATCGAATGGGAGTTTGGGTAACTCGTACTGCCTCTGTACTCTCCCACCCTGCATCCTCCATCACCCCCTATCCATCCTATGTAGGTGGGGATGCGGAGAACCCACTACCCGCCGCCCTCCTCCCTCATCCCCTTCTATTCGTCTCTTCCACTCGGGATGCACGATCAAAGAATTGCGCAACCCTCCCCCTCTCTCGCTCGCTCTGTCTATCTTCGCGTCTCTCATTCCAAATGCACGGAGAGTTATCCAAACCCTTTATTCGTCTCTCTCGTTCTCTCGCATGGAACGTCATCCGAACTCTTTTTTCAGTTTTCTCGCTTTGGCCGTATACGAGCGAAAGGTCTCTCCTCTCTCTCTCTCAATATATATATATATATATCCCCTTCTCATCGTTATCTCCCTCTATAGTAGTCACCTTCGCGTTCCACCTCTTCTTTTGCTCACTAAAATATCGATAGAACGGAAAGTGTCTGTAGTTTTTCATACCCTCGGTCGTTAAAGTGTACAAACTAATCTCTCTCCCTCTCTCTTTTTCTCCCTCTCCGTCGCTTTTTCTCTCGAAGCTGGAGCGTTATTTTTGATTGCCACGAAAGGGTGGTTTTCCTACGAGTCAAGTGCAATCCCGGAGTGCACTTTGGTGGAAAAGATTCGGGGTAGGACGAGAGGGAGAGGGAGAGGGAGAGGGGAGGGCTAATCAAAAGCCAAATGTCACTCCCTAATATGTAGTCTGATAAAAGATGGTCGCTCTTCCGTGGTGAGACCGCGACACGGCAAGAGGCACGTGAATTTTTCAGCCACATTCGCATAATGGTTAATCTCCATTAAGAGGAAAAACTCTAAAGACACAGTTGCTTATAGCAGTAACCTTTATTTGCTATAATAAACGCATAAAGCGAGGTAACTGTTACCGCTCGGAGTTATTGCGCGTAAAATGGAAAATTTTCCGCAGTAGGCGGATGTTATTTCAAGACTGCGCGTATTTTATTATTAACCAGAAACAGCATTGTACCAGCGGAGATGAGTGGCTCAAAACAGAAATAGCTGACAAATCCGGTTTATCAAAATACATTCGGTTTAGAGATATGACATATTAGCAAATCTCCCGCATGCCGCTCAACTTACCATTTTCGCTGTGGAAATACGAAAAACGTTGTTTCTACTTTTCAGGGGAGTAAGCGGCGATGTTTACCATGTCGAGCTTGTTGTTTTATCTGAATTTAATGGACGCCCATCGGAGGGGTGCAACAGTAACAACCGCAGCCGCAGCAGCACAGCAGGTTGGCAAAATTAGCCGAAAGACAGTGAGAAACTAATCACGTTTAATGGGGGTTGCAGCAGGAGCAGCAGCAGTCGAGTAGGGGAAGGCCAATTTTACTGGCTGTTCGGAAGCTTGAGATTACGGGCTTGTTCGAAGGTCAATTCCCATTTTGAGGGGGAACATTTTTATGCAGATTAAACGTGCCAGACGGACTGGCAGCACGAGGAAGAGGATATTACCCCATGATAGTCTTCGGTAAGTTTCGCCCGGCAAGAAACGCGAATGGCCGAAGAGAGAAAAGTACCTGAGAGACCGGTACTTGCTGCTGCTTTCTTCTCGTCGAATATTTTAACACCTGGAGCGAAGCTTTTCTCCAGTTCCGCAGCCAACGCGGTTTCCCCGTAGATTTGACACTGAAGAGCACTTATCGCCTTTGGCTGCTAGCCGGCTGGTTGGCTGGCTGGCTGGCTGGCTGGCTGGCCGGGGTTGACCTCGCGCGACCCCTGCCTGCCAACCCTCGGAATTTCACCGGGACAGTACCGGAAGAAGCACTTTGACTTAATTTTTCGCGAAACGAACGCCGTCGCCTCCTCCGATGCTCGCGCGTTGCAACTAGAGCTCGATCGAGTAGTACTCGCGTACCGATCCAAGGGACGAAGCCGTTGGTTCGAACGTAGGAAACGAGATATCATCATCCCCATCCCCTGTGAAAATGAATATCAATGCCCATTTTCCATCGAGACACTCGGCTCTCGAGATAATTTCGACATTACGACGTGCTCTCTCGCCGAAAGGACTCTCACCCCCCGACCACGTTTGATAGTTTTCGAGACGATTGAACGACGAGAAGTGGCGAACGGGGGGCGGCGAGGGGGGAGGATTTTATAAATGCCGATGCGGCACCATTAAAGAATTTCGTTTAATTAATTTGCCTGGGGTAATCGTCTTTTAATTTGAATTCGCAAGTTTTTCGAAGGCGAAAGGCGCTTTGCCGCCGCTTTTCCGGGAGCCGATTTCGATTAATCGCTTTTCCTTTGCTGGCGATCCTCGATTTGGCTGATTGAAGAGGAATCGATAATAACCGGGCAAAGTCCATTATGATGCGTTTAAGGATTTACGTGGAGGAGTGTGGGGCAGCGAAGGAGCGGATTATCGATGCTCGGGAAAAAAGGAAAAGCAACCGCCTCCCTCTCCGTCCCCTTCCACTCCCGCCCCTCCAACGTTCCAATCTCGTTCCGGCTGTAAAGGATTCAAAAGAGATTGAAAAAGATTTGCTCGACTTGCCGCGGAGAAGTCGGCGGAAGATGGTTGGCGCAAAGACGTCTTATAAGCTACCATCACTGCGCTGCATACAATGACGGACGAGAAAAAAATTATACGAGAATCAAGTGATATAACCGTGAGCCAAGTTCCAGGGGGAAAGCACGGAAATAATGAAAAACATTCAAAATCTCAAATTTTCTAAGAGAGACAGAAAAGAGGAGAAGAGAAAGGAAAAGAAAGATAATCGTCTTGGATGAGTAAATCTCCTATAACAATAATAATAATACACGATATTCTCTTTTGCAATGGGGGGCGGCTCTTGGTGCAACGGTGCTAATTTCGGGATAAAGCTAATACGTGTAGAATGGTGGCAGTTTATAAGACGTTGCTCTTCCAGCCTCATCCCCTCCTAGTTTCTTTTGTCGATAAAATAACATTAAAACCCCGAGGAGTTGGGTTAATTTCAGTAGGAATCTCCCGGAAAGAAGATGGCGGCTACAGAATAATGCTTACCGCTTAAATATAATTACAGTAATCTTGCTGCGCGCGGCGTATCCCGTTTTCAACTATCCCGCTGAATATAGGAAGGAAGGAAGAAAGGAAGGAAAGAAAGAAGGAAGGAAAGAAAGAAGGAAGGAAGGAACACCGCCCGCCGCGGCATTTTCTTACATGCATAAAACCTGATGGGATTATTCATATAATTGGTAGCATTCTTCTCGCGCAGTCTGATGAAGGGGGTGGGGGACAGGGGGGTACCGACAGGGCACGAGGATCCAGATCGCCATTATTAGAAATATTCAGTTCGAAGGTATTAATCGATCGCTGGATCGATTCTACTAATCCGCCAGTGTTACGAGGGAAAATCAAGCCCGATAAATTATTCCTGCAATCTCCCTGGGTTCGATTACCGAGCAAAGGTCGGGAGATCCTTCAGGATTTATCGGGAAGGGTGGAACTTGTTTAGTTTTCATGGAAGATGTTGACTTTTCAGGAATGGATATTCTCCGTTAATCCGGGGAAACAATGAGATGCTTGTTTATGCGCACACTTGGAGTGGTTTCCTATTTAAATAAATTTCTTCCACGACTCCCTTTTCGTCTCTGGGTAATCTGCATTATAAAACGCCGGTGACGCAGGTGCGCCTAAAACGCAAATACACTGCAACGCTTTATACGACCTTTCTTCGGGTACACTTTGACAATACTTTAACCAGCGGCGGCGCGCAGCTTCTCTCGTCCCTTTCCACCGATCTGCTCTCCTCTCCTCTCCTCTCCTCTCCATCCTCCCCCTTGATTTATTAATCGCGTCAATTTTAATTCGATGGAGAGAAAATTCTGCGATAGCAGACGTCTCTGCATTAGTCCCGTGTCCAAATTTCCTAATCTGCCGCCATTAGCCGCCGCGGGCCACTGGCAATAATTCAGGGGCTAATTTCTGCGAATAATCCTACATTACAGGGTATTTCGGTCGGTGGTTGTTTTGAGCGGAATTTTCCAAAGGTTTCGGCAATGACCATAAATCAGTTGAATTGGCCTGGGCGCACGTGACAAGCTCGCGGAAATATGAGCGTTTTACGTCTCCATTCGCCGCTCGTAAAAGCCGACGGGGATCGAATTGCGAGGACGCGAGCTTTCGTGCCTGATAACCAAACGATCTGCCGGCGATCTGCGCGCGATATTCCCGACCGCCCACGAGTGCACGTGCGCACGCACGCACGCACGCACGCACCCACCCACGCACCTGCATCGACTTTCCAAATCGCGATCTTTTTTATGCATCCCCCCACTCATCGGATTAATAAACAGCGCCAGATGCGACGAAAGTTAAACCTTTACGGCCGCGGACACGTCGATGATAAAACCCTATCAAAGAATCGAATGCGCCGTGTAGCAAGTTGCGCGATTATTTTATTACGGACTAATAAAACTATTATTTATATGCTTTTCAGAGAGATATGCAGAGAGAGAGAGAGAGAGAGAGATAGAGCGCGCGAAACCTTTGACCCCTCGTCGAACATGTGCAGCATGAAACTGATAAAAAATTCCCGATAGACTCGCGATTTTTCATTTTTCCTTCTCTTCCCCCCCACCATTATTTTTCCAGGCTGACGTTAATGGTCTTAATGGGCGAATGCCAGTTTCCATAGCGAAGGAAGGAGGCCCGGAGCTCGATTTCCGGCGCATTAACATGGCAAGTTTAGCGAGAATCGGTTCAGCTGGTGTCCTGATCTGCAAAGTTCTCGTCATCCGGATACGATAACGGAACAATCGCCGGCGATCGACGAGCAATATTATATTCCGGCTCTTCGCACGGGCCTGTGAGCAGATTCCAATTTAGATTCGACGTAGACGCCGTTCCGCCGCTGGCACTACCATCTACGTTGCCACCCCCTCACCCCTCGCAGCCAACCCTGACCTGCTGCCTGCCTGCCCGCCTGCCCGACGTCTGACTATATCCTCTCTTACTCTACTTGTAATAATCCCTAATCGTTTTTATTTTCATCGATATCCAACCCCCTTCTTTCCTCCTCATCCCCTTCGCGACGGCCCACTCTCTCTCTCTCTCTCTCTCTGACATTTCTAACTTGATCTCGGGTGCGCGCGCGCGCGCACAGTGGCGGGAATAAATAAAGAGCTCAAAGTTATTCGTAGAACTCGTAGATTTTTCCGCCGGAGAATTTCGCAAGGATTTCGATTTACGGGAGGATTCCATCTGGCCGGGACACGAGGAAGCGCGCGTGCGGTCTATGAGAATTTTAATCTGCAACATTTTGATAAATGGTCCATCTTTATCCTTGTTCATCCTGGAATGGCAGCCAACGGCTCTCCGGCTGCCATTACCCGCGTGACACCTGGGCTTGCACGAAGTAACTCTAGACAGTTACCATATAGACTTCGCCAAGTCGTTTGTATACAAATATGCAGGCAAACAGGAAATTAAGGAGTGTCGAGCGAGGCTCCAGAGAAAGTGGCGAGTCCTTCCGTTGCATTCACGGACGACGGCGGTGGTGGCGACGGCGGTGGCGGCGGCGGTATTGTTCGTGTATAATAACCGTCCTGGCTAACGCCCGCAGACCTCACCCCCTCCCCCCAGCAGCGGCACGTTCGAGTCTTTTACGCATTACCCTCGGTTATTTTCAAATTGCAGGGGGATGGAACGCGAGCTGCGGTACTCCACGTTCCAGGGTGTCGCGAAACGTGAAAAGTTGACGCGAACGCGAACGCGCATGAGACTCGGTGATGATTCCGCGAAGAATTTTAATGATAAAACCCATGGTGGCACGTGGTTGATGGGTCTGAATAAGTTTTGACAGGGACGCGGAGCACACGGGGTAGTTATTTCCGGATTATGGCTCTTGCGCTCTACTGATATTTAGGTTTTAAAACTAGTTATGTGCGGGGTCTGAGGTTCCATACTTTGAAGACACAGACCGTAACTGTCGCCAACGGCCATAGTGAGCTGAACACACCATAAAGAGTCCAAGTACTCGACCAAATAGGAAGAAACTATTTCCACCGCTGCGACATGGCAGCGTAAAAGGTTATCGCGCTTCATTTATAACATTAATTAAACATATCCGAATCTCCGGTAAATATAAATTTCATCCGGGGCGAATTTCATAGATAACGCACGGAGAAAATTCGAGGGCGTAGCGCGTAGTTTAATAAAGCTGAAAACTACTTCGGAGGAGGCCACTCCCGGCCCGGTTAGTGTTCGTTCAAAAAATATATTTAGCAGGCGTCATCAAATTTCCGGAACCATCCGGGCATATCAGATTTATATATTCAGAAATGAAATAGCGTCATATAAAAAAGCCTTCGCTTCTGCGAGGGTTATGGATAATAGGTAAGGACGTGGAAGGGGTGGAGGGATGTACGATGGAGAACAAGGCAATGTACGATGGGGTCATTCGGGTTAACAGAGGGAGAAGGGAGAAGGGAGAAGGGAGAAGGGAGGTTGGCGAGGCTCGGATATATCGCGCTGAGCCTTTATTAAAACTGCTTTCGGTATTATTGCTTTCCGGGGACGTCGAGCCTCGAAAATGGCATTTCCGCGAGATAGGCCGTGTGCACCGAAAATATATATCTGAGTCCCCTCCTCCCTCCCTGCTTCCACGCCTTCTCTTCTTCCGCCCCTTTCCATTTACCACCTATACAACGACCCGAAGGGGCCGCTGTGGTTCGCAATAAATATGCTCTTCACTTTATACAAGTCGTTGCACTCTTATATTGCTGCTGCGCTGGTTATTGCAACGATACAAAAAAACTCGCGCTTTACGTTGGCAGTGGCGCGCACGGGCCTCCGCCATCTTTAAATTTGTATGTGCGCTGTCGAGGATATAAGGCGGCGGCAGACAAACAGCGATTCTGAGAAACTGCTTCTGAACTTTATTCAAGCACTCCTGTGGCTCGCGTTACGCTTTATCGAACGCTCTCATAATAGCAGATGCGTCTAATTGGAATTTGAAATTTTGTGGGCCGCAGGTGGGTTATGAAAATCCTTTATATCTCTTTAATAAAGAATACGAAGGGCAATGCGTTTGGAGCGAGTAACGCGGGGACTGCTGGGAGTCGGAGTCGAAATTAGGGCTTGGGGTGGTCGGGGGTCGTACCATTTCATCGGGGTTACATTATTAAGGGTTGCGCATTACGTTTGCCGTGCTTACAGCGCGGAAGATCTTTGAAACTAAGAGAGAGAGAGAGAGAGAGAGAGGGAGGAGGGAGAAAGTTCGCCGCCGGATACTCGGCGATAAGTTAATGGTGAAAAATGGCGGGGGAGTAACGGTAATACAGTGATAAGCGGTGTCGAACGGTGCGTTTGACGGTTAGGTAGTAGCATCTTCCATGGTACCCCCGAGAGTTACTATCAATGTCAAGAGAGCGTCTCGCTGCGGTATCGCTGGCACAAAGACGCCACCGCCGGGAGCGCCGATGGTAATAAAGGCGTCATGACAGTAATGGATGGTATTGACAAGCACTTTCCCAGCTGCACGGTCCGGCAGGGCGTCGAATAGTTTCCATCGGATCGCTGCTGCTCGGAACAATGCAAATTGATGCGGAATCGATACTAAGCTGCTACGAGTTTCTAATAAGATTCCAGCGCGACCCTGCCTACGCTTTTGTGTCGGTAAGACGACCCCTCGTAGGAACTTCTCCGCTTGCACCTGTTTGCTCGGCCCCCTCCACCCCCTCCATCAATTCCACCACCACGCCCAAGCGATGGACACTTCGGATTATGCAAAATACTAATTTGTCGATACTCCCACTTTACGAGCGACCACCCCCAACTCCCAATTTCAGCTCCTCTTACCGGTGGAGAGAAGCCGTCCCCGAACTACCCCCGCCCTCAGCCCCACCGCTCGTCGGATACTTTCGGCCGGCGTTTTCACTTCTGGCATTTCTGCTTTTGGCCTCGGCCAATTTTCCGCTCGGGGAGGAACTCGCGTAGCCGGCTCGCTCGTCACGCGTATCGAATTATTTCGTTAAATTGACCGGTTTTTAGCGGCGCTCGCACCAGTTATTTTGTCAACAAGCCGATTGAATTATCGTGGCAATCGAGGGCGAAGTCACTGGTCGGCGACGCAGGAAAAAGCAAACAGTGGACGAGGAGGAAGGGGCTGTCGGGGGTAGGTGGAGGACGCTTGTAAAAACAGTTGATGGCCGCCCGGCAGCATCGTTGTTTCGTTGTTTGATTTTACCTCGCTTGTCTTCGCCATTAAATTGGGATGCTCGCGGAATAATATGTAACGATTAACCCACTTCGCTATTCGACAACAGATATCGCACACAGGCTCGTGAAAATTTACATGATTCCATCTCCGCGATTAAAGGGTCAAAGGGAAATCACTCTTCCCCTCTCTCGCTGGTCCGCTCGTCCGCTCGTTCCCTACTCTACCTCCTACTCTCTGAAAGTGGGAAATGCGATAAAACGCGAAACTCGAAAAAATAGCGATGACTCGTTGAAAGCATTCTTTCCCATGAATTTTTGTCCACTCCCATATGTAAAAGTTTCCAGTTCAATTTCGCTGATTTATTCAGCAATCGATCCGGGCACACGCCCCCCCCCCCCTTTCCCCGCATCAGTTTTGAGAAACATCCGTATGTGCGCGCCCGTGTGTCTAGAGTAAAAACTTTTGCTTCGGCTAATTCCTTCCACCTATTCTCCGACGCTAATACGCTAATAGAGTTCTTCTGTAACGCGCTCGATACTTGAAATTATTTTCGCTTTAAGTGACAAATCGTGTTCGAATCACACGCGCGACACTGTTAATAGTCGATGGCATATTCCATGAACGACGTCAGCAGGGTGGTGGTGGTGGTGACGATAATAACACCCGCGGCTCCGTAGCCTCGTAGCCCCGCGAACCATCGGTGATCCCATTGGTCGTGGGTGAATTTTTGTTGATTTTTTCGAGCGCCCTCGAAGCGCGTTTGAAGGGCCGTTGAAAATAATTGCGTTGGAATCGGTCAAAGGCTTACGTGACATTTGTGGCAGGTTCAACATATCGGCCGAGTTCTCGCATCTCGATGGCAAGTTCAGCTTGTATTTTGAGAGAGCGCGCAGTGTGGATGATGACGAATGGGTTAATTAAGCGTTTCGCGCTTGGCGGTCATCGGCAGGCATGACTCCAAAGTGGCTGCGGATTTTGCGGTTTCTCCGCTGACATGCGCCGCACGCCTGTCGACTCCGGAACGAACGGCGGCACGTGTTTCTAAAAATCGATCCTGTCAGAGGCGCGCTGCAGTCTTCCGAAATTCGGCCAATTAAAAATTGACCGATGGCATACGCGTTCCGCGCGTCGGAATCGCCGGAATCGCCGGAATCGCCCACAAGCGCCGAGCCAATAAAATTTCATCCCCTGATTCCACAGCCTCGAGAACAGCGGGGCGCGGGCCCCTGTCGCACACGCGACTGGCCTCGAAATTATTTTGGCCGCTCCTCGGAATATGGATTTTCCACGGAGTATATTCTTCCCTCTTGATTATCCCAATCAGCGAGTAATCATCACAGGCGGAATGGTAAATTGGGGCCTGATTCGGAAGGGGAGGCCCTTCTCGAAGTTGCTTTGAGCGTTGCTTCGCTAAGCTCAAAGAGAAATTTGATTATGGAGCAACACGCGGAATTAAGGCGCTCCAGGCGTAATCGCCTCGGGATCCCGTTAGCGGGTCACGTGCGAGGATCCGAGTAATTATCCTTCGAAGGGAGCAACCAGGCCCCAGGATGCGCGGCCTGGTCAATCAGTGCGCCAGACTCTCGTTAGCCGACCTGCATTCCAGATCGTTTTCAGGCTACTAATGAGACCCCTTCGCTTCCCCGTCAAAAGTACACCCTAAGAAACAAACGGGAGGAACCGGGCCAAAATTCCAGCCCCTTGGCGTCGATTCGATCGTCGTCGTCGTCGACGTCGAGCCGACGCCGACGCAGGAAGCGAGGGGGGAGACCGAAAAGTGTCGAGTAACGTAATAAGAAACGACCGGCTAATTGTACCGGAAGAGCAAAAAGTGACGCAATGCTTTTGATATTCGGTCGAGGTGCTGGACGCGTAGGGAAATTCAGAATGGGCAGAGTCCCACGCGCGAGGGTCACGCGAGTGGCAGGAAGAGACGGCGGGGTGGGAGATGGAGTTGGAATAGGAGTTGTCGGAGGTGGGATGGCGAGTTAACGGGCAATCCATTACGGGAATTAATATCTGGAGCAAATTGCGTTTCTCGCGGTAGGCATTCGGGCGACGCGCGTTGTCAGCGAGGGCGCGCACTATTGCTAATTCAGAAGGCAGCTGCGGTTGCGGCTGCGGCTGCGGCTGCGGCTGCGGCCGCGGCCACGGCCGTGGCAACGTTATACGGCAGACTACGCATTCTGCATAGCGTATTCAGTGGCACAATGGTCCGCGGATGCGAGTTTTGAAATATGAATATGAATATGAATACGCGTGCACGCTCCGTCGAACCGGGCCAACGAAGATGATGGGGCCGGGTAGACGATCGATGATCACCCGGGGGTGAGGGGCTGGAGGGTGCAGCGAGCTTCCGGATCCTCTTCTTCGCGTACACCTCCGCTCCTCCACCCCCGCGCCACCGACGACGGGGATGCGGAGGGTGATATCGCTGGGTTCGTGCCCGGTGACCTTGAATTTTCGAGAAGCGGACAATTCGCTCGCGGAAGTGATTCGTCACTGGATTTATTGCACTGGGTGACTCCCGTTGCCGCTGCGATTCTTATTTATTTCATTAGAGGCGGAAAGAGTGTCGCGTCGCGTCGCGTGATATCTCGATAACAGCGTTCGCCGCGGGTGTTTCTCCGCTCGCGGGTGCAAACTCGGCCGTTTCGCCGTGAACCGAATTCAAGGTTGATTTATACCTCCGTTAAACTCCAACTCGATAAAACTTGAGCCTGCCGCGACGTCTACGTGCCTATTGCCCTAGCCAGAAAGTAAGTTTGCTAGCAAATTGGCCCGAGCTATCTCCGTAGTCTTATCAGACTCTCTTGTACGCGCGACGTTACGCGACGCGTGTTAAGGCGAAGGAGAGAGGGGGAGAGATGACGAGCACCATGCGCGCTTATTGTAGCTGCTCCCGGTAATTGCGTCGCCGGAATTGCCCAAGTGCCACTTTGGCTTTGATCGATTGCTTTTAAAAGCTACCAATTGCGCCGCTGGACTCGCCCAACGTTCCCATGAAATATTTTATTTGCCCGCTCCAACATGGCGCCCTAGCAGCGGCAAGACAAAATTTCACCACGCCACGCACCGTAAAATCTCAGTTTCTCGAATCAATCTTGTCGGTCCTCGATATTTTAATATCAAGCCAAAAGGAGAGAGAGAGAGTGAGACATTGGGAGGTTACAGAGGGTAGTATAGCGGTCGCGCACCACAACCCGAACGCTTCTCAGCGGGAACTCGGTGGTTTCTGAAAATTCACGTTAAGCACCGGCCGCTTAAAAGTCTTCGGCAAAAGGGAGTTTATGAGAAGAGGAGGAGGGGGGTATCGTCCAATTCAGTGGAAAAGGCCCAGGGAGAATCGATTCGCGGCAAGTTCGCAAGCTTCCGGCAAGTTTTCGCCCGTAACATCGCGGCTCCGCCTGTGGTTTCCTGGGGATCCGCCAGAGAACGAGGGAACCTAGTCTCTCTCCTTCGTTCCCCTCCCCCTCTGGTTCTCTCTCGGCAAGATGCTGCCGGCGCAGCAATAACCGGTAACGTATTACCACTTCTGGTCGGTTGAGCGCATTTAGATCGCCTATTTGGCAGGATAGCGGAATAACTTTGCGTTTTACACCGGAACTGCCACGAATCAAGCGCGAAAGCTGGCCGGGGCGGGGCGGAGAGGGGTGGAGGCCATAATCTCGCGATGGCAACGCGACGGCAAGGCGATGGAATCGAAGTCGGAGCATTCGTGAATTAGCTGCCGCGATTCCCTCGTCCGCGACGAGGGTGCCATTTGCTCCTTTTTTCCGATGGACCGATCGACGGTGCCGAGCACGTCCGACGCACCCCATAAACTTGCTTACTTTGAATCCCATGCGAGTCGAGTGGTAGTCGAGTAGCAAATAAATGTAAAGCTCGGAACCCCCTGGAAGCTCGCGCGGACCGGGCGAGTATCAAAGCGTATCAGGTGAGATATCAAAGAGGAAATTCCGGGGATTGGGCAGGTAGAGCGAAGCGAGCGAGAGGAATGGAATGGTTCGCCGGGGAAAAACTGGAGCGTTTTACCTGGCACGGGAGAGCGCGTAATTAGGAATTACGCGAGCGCGCCAATTCGGATCGGGCGATACGGCGCGTGCGATCGGCCCGTTCGATAAGCTGCTCGCTCGTTATACTCGAGTAAGCTACGATAATGGCGGGACGAGACTGAAAAATAGCGGCGAGCCAGTTGTTTGTCTCTCGTTTGCGAGAATCCATATAGGCGCCACCGTACCACCCTACTCTCTCTCTCTCTCTCTCTCTCCATTCTGCGTTTCGCGGAGAGTAATGTGCCATCTGTTCCGGCCAATTGTCTCGTTCCCGATTTTTTCCAGCACGCAATTTTCCTTCTTCCCGCCCGCGGTTCAGCCACCAAACTGCCCCGGCTTTCCCGGGGGATTATCCCTCGCGCTTTCCCTCTCGAGTATCTCCGCGAAAAACTCAATACCGATTTTCAACGGCGTCCCCTGGAAGCGATGTCTCGAGTGAAGAAAGGAAAGGAAAAGAAAAGAAATAAAGCGATAAAGGGAAGAAAAGAGAGGAGAGAAACGCTAAAAGAATTAATGCGATGCATTTTCGAATTCACGAGAGGAAAGCAGATGACGAATCGGTTTGATACGCGACGAAAAGTCGAGGACATCGATATAGGACAAGTTTTCGAGTAAGATGGGATAATAGAGCATCGGGAGAGGACGGTGAGATATCGCCGGATGCGTGTGCCACCTACTCCAGAGATCTATGGTACAACCACCAAACCCGAATTCGCTCAAGAAATAATGTAATGCGATTGGAGCTTCTCTCTCTCTCTCCACGATGCAAAATAATGCGATTGTTTATCAGAAATAATGCGATTGGATGCCCCAGCCCCGAGATATTAATCCGCAAACACGGTTTTCTAATATCGCAGATTCGGTTATTCCGTAAGCTCCGAGAACTCCATCCCTCGGGGGTGGGGGTGGGGGTAGTGCTGGTGCTGGTACTGGTTGGTGGTTATCAATAAACGAATCTACTACTACTCCGGGCATGATCGAATTGCAGGAGCGGCCGTATTTAGGAAGAATTTCGATATTGAGTGACTCGCGCTTGTAAAATGAAACGAGGGTGAAACCTGGCTCCGCGGGTGAAATCGGCATCGGCATAAAGTCATCTTTCACGGTAGGCACGCGTAAATGGAAACGCTGGATACCCCCTATAAAGCGGAGAGTTCTTACCGCGACAAGAATCAATCGGAGAATCCATCGAAGCGGGGTTTGCCGCGGGACTCGGAAAAATCCCATTGCAATATTTCACGGGTTACGTCGTATCGCTCGTTAATACGAAACACAGTGCGCTACTACCCTGGTTGTATGGGTGTGTGTGTGCGTGGGTGTGTCTCCTGAGTTACCGCCACAGTCCCGACACGCGCGTAGATGCGCATGTGGATGTAAACAAACACATGCGACTCGGACTAGAGATGACGAATAGACGGGGTTGGCTATCTGCCGGGGGCAGCAAACCGCAGGAGAGTCACCCCCCGCCCCGGCCAGATTAAGCCAAAAGTGCATGTCCCGATATCGTCGCGGCTAATTACCCTCGCCTACCTATAATGACCCAATTACCTTTTCTTTGTACCCGAGGACCTCGTCCTCGATACCCCCGTTCCTTTTCCCCCTCCCTCCTCCTTTACCGTGATTAAAACCACAAACCGTGATGCCGCTGAATTCTGAAAAGCGAAATTCCCTCTGCGTTTGGGTGTCGTGGCCCATCTCTCGAGATGAATACACGCGCGCGCGCGCGCATGTGCTTCCCTCGTCCCTGTTTCATTTTCATAAATTCACGCTAAATATTGTGCGAGACGATACGACTAAACTCGGTTACGAGAGGGATTGAAGCATTAGACACACGAATGCAATAAGCTGATAGTGTTGAGCTTCATCAATCATATTCCCCGACACTGCAAACACTTAAAAGACACGAATGCACCTGAGGACGTCACTACCATCTTGAGTGGTCCATCTAGTTTAATGATAATGGCAAAAGCAAGTTCGAAATCTGTCGCGTTGCAACTACTGCTACTGGTGGTGATGGTGGTGGTAGTGAAGGTGCTGCTGCTACTGCTGTTGCTACCGCTACTACTGTCACTACCACTATTGCGTACTAATAAAATTTCTATAGTCAAAGTGGCCCATCGAAACGGGCCAATCGAATAAATATGCAGAATTCGTTCCGAGATTATTACAATAATGCCGAGAGTTCGTAGCCATAACTCGCCGCTTAAAACCAGCAGTTTTGGCTGCTTTTTTTTCAAGCAACGCAGATCGAATCGCGGACGCACATATGTATGTACACCGGTTGTCCCGAATGCGATTCTTCGGCCGTTTGCGTCTAACATATCCGACGCACGTAGCTACTACGTGCAGCCTCCCCTCTCCCATCTGCTACACGTTCACAGCCACGAGACCAATGACATTCTCGGCAGCCGGCGCGCGAAAAATCGTCTTTGGCGAATCGCTACGGGGATCACTGCGTTGCGCTTTTGACCTCGAAAAAGTTGAGCCTGCGAACAGAGGGAGAAAAAAATTAGAGCGAGCGAGAGAGAGGGAGGGAAAATAGCGCGCGAATCGCTCGGTCAATTCGATTACTCCGGGCGAATTTCGCGTGGGGTGAATAAGCTTTATAATTAATGCGAATCGAATGGGGCGCGTTCCATTATCGATCGGGGTGAGACCATCAGCTGTTCGGGCAATCCGGAGCGTTCGTTAACGAAAGTCCTCGCCGGGTTTTGCATTGGCCGGGATCCCATGGCCCAAGTGATCTATCGTGACAGCTTGAATATTGCGCTTGGTATTATCCAGACACGACAGGCTCATTTGTGCCGAGTGGCTCGGTTCCCTGCCACTCGATTTCGGATCGGTATGCATGGGTACTAATGGCTCCAAGAATCTCTCCCCCCAGCCCCCTGACACATACTCATTGGCAGGGGTAGGTCGAGACAGTCAGTTTCAACGGACACACACGTACACGGAGGCCAGGGGAAGCCAAGAGAGAGAGAGAGAGATAGGAGATTGGAGAGGCCAAGATGAGATTCGGTTGGAGGAGGAGGAGGAGGAGGGGATGAAACACCAGTTCCAAGCAAGCAAGCAAGACGGATAAAGACTGGAGAGAAGCGAAACGTTCGAAATCCAAGATAAAGCGGTGAAGAGTGGGGGGAAGAGGCCAACGATGAAGAGAACCCGAGATATAGCGATAAAGAGGAACCTGAAAACATACGCAAAGTACACAAGTTGGCCGGGTGAGGAGCAACGGCAAAAAGACATAAACCTGCTGCAATGGAGGAAGCAGAACGGATAATTATCAAGGGGGGTGGCAGGCGGGTAAACCGGAGTAGAAAGCAAGTCAGCGCCATCAACAATGGAGAGAGAATGGTTGAACATCAACACCGGAAAGGATAGATACATAGTTCCCGGTAAGAGAGAGAGAAAGGGGGGGGGGAGGTGTAGAACGGAAAGGGGTTGCAGCGATGGTGAAACGAGTGCTGGGAGATGAAGTTAGACGAAGATGGACGGTTAACAAGAGATGGATGAAAGTGGAGGTGGATGGTGCAATAGTGTGCGGGAATGGGAGGAAATAGGGGCTTGATAGAGAGGGACGACGTGAGAGCTTCAAAGTGGAGAGGAAATGCGGTTAGGGAATTCTCGATGTCAGTCATGCGTGTGGACGCGTCGGAGATAAAGCGGAAGCCATGTATTTCCACAATTATGCAAAGTAATCCGTGCTCTGTGGTTTTTGCACTGTCTTCCACTCGGAGGATGGTGGTCACTTTGCTTTTCGACGAAGCGCTATGAAAATGTTGCTCCATCGTTCTCGCAGCTTATCAACACGGTACCTCACTTTTAAATTGCGTGTCATTCACGCCTCACCGTCCCCAAGTAATTCGATATCGCGGCTGCTTTAACTTAACTTTCCTCGTGGTAGCGTTCCCACCACCACCACCACCATCGGGACCCACGCGACTCGTCGAGACCCCTGATCCGAATCTTTGGCGAGACGCAAGTAGAAATGGAGAAACGACTGGACAGCGGCATAGTCGCGTGTGCAGGGTCGCTCCATTACGCGAGTACACCCCTGACACTATTTTGGCAGAAGGGTTGAAAGTGGCACCGCGAAAGTGCGAGAAAACTTGAGTGATTCAAGTACGAGACGGAAGAGAAGAAGAGAGGGAGGGAGAAGAGGTCCACGGTCGGCCCAGACTCATAATTTAATTTTTTTTTTTTTTGCGCGCGTGGATGCTACGCAAAATAACGAGTCCAGCCGCAATTTTCGAAGTAACCTGACCTAACGAAGCACCCGGGCGTTTCGCTTAAGAATTACTGGCGCTCGCGGTACTCGGGTTACGAGTTGTTGTTGCTGGCGTTGCTGCCGCTGCTGCTGCGAAATGCATGCGTGCGTTTGGCCATCAAAAGGAAAGAGAAAGGAAGAGCCGCGGCAGGAAACAGCGCGTAAGACGAGTCGACGTAATCGAATAGTGGATTGAAATGACATCCGCCACTTACGGGTAACTCGACGACGCCCTCCGGGGCGTACAGCACGCGAAGCCTCTGCCACGGAACAAGATGGAGCTTATGTACGACTTGAGAAATGCAAGAGAGAGCGCGCGCGCGCGCTCATGTACGTATGCATGCACTGTACGCGGCGCAGTGGTTATTACCGACTCTCCCTGCAAAAAATATCCATATTGAAACCTGAGACTGAAATGAAATTCTCGACAGGGTACTTCGTAGCGAAAAAGCCAGCTGCGAAAACCCCCACCAAT
Organism: Sclerodermus sp. 'alternatusi'; assembly: GCA_037305995.1. Classification (NCBI taxonomy): domain Eukaryota; kingdom Metazoa; phylum Arthropoda; class Insecta; order Hymenoptera; family Bethylidae; genus Sclerodermus; species Sclerodermus sp. 'alternatusi'. The sequence continues at coordinate 7,190,966 of CM074547.1, read as the reverse complement.
AAGAGTTTATGAAAATCTCGTTGCGAGCCTGAGAAGTAGGCGGGGGGAGGGTGCAATAAAATATTGATGAAACTCGCTGGGCCGTGGACACGAGAAAAATGCTGATCTATACTCCCAATTTGCTCTTCCATCCCCCTCTCGCAATCTTTCGTGAAATACCGAGAGTTCGCCCCTTATCTTTCATTAGAGGAGGGCGACGGGTAAGGGTAAGGGTAAGGGTAAGGGGTGACGGCCGTGGAAAGTTTGCTCCGTCAGTTTTGAGTTTCTTTCTTATCTCGGGAAGGAGCTCCGAGGAGCTTGCGGACAAACAAAGAGTACGCGCGCGGAGGAAGATAGGTTTTGGCAGTCGGCAGATTTTATAGGGCGATAATCTAGTAGCCCGCATATACGGACAATCGTGGAGACACACGAGCGCGCATATTGAATGCACAGACGCGCGCATACATACGGAGAAACATACGTGGCGTACCGTCAAAGGAAGTTCCAGAGTCAGCGTCGCAATAGCCCCGAGCACGTTTCGCCGGGATTATCTGAGCTGACCGTTCGCTCGCTCGCTCGCTCGCTCGCTCCTACGGGAAGAAGTCAATGGGGGAGATGACAATGGTCCGATAAGACCGGCCGAGAGGGAGCTGCAGTAACAGATTGCAAGCAGAAATCATACAAGCGGATATATTAGCCAAGCGTCCTCTCCTCTCCTCTCCTCTCCTCTCCTCTCCCTGTGTTTGCAAATCGCATTATCCACGATGTTTGCTTCTAATTTCAAATTCCCCGCGAGAGCCATATTTTAAATCGCGGCTTAAAATTCCATCCAGCGACGCCGCGAATCGACGCGCTGCTGCGGCACAGCCCCTATTGCCTATTGCCGCGCGCGCATTGTCCTCTTTAGGGTAGTTTCCGCTTTCACGATCATTTCACCGGGCGATAAAAAAGATAGTTCCGAAGAACATCGAAACTGGTAAGCGCTCGCGATAAAATGATGGCGATGATGATGATGATGATGATGATGATGATATGCTTTGGGAAAGCGCGCTGGAAGAGAATCGGAAAAATTGAAAACTACACCCCCACCCCCCACTCGCCTCTCGTCCGAATCGTCGGCCGCTCGAAAAGCGGGTTGACTTTTTTTTTAATTTTTTTTTTTTACCGATAACCCACTTCGAGGTTTATCCGAACATTTGTAATTCGCTGTAAATCTAGCGATGAAGCCGGCTGACAGATGCGTAATCCCGTAACAAAAGAATGACGGTCTGGCATTTCCCTCCCTCCCGGTCACGTTTAGTTGCCGTGAAAACTTTCGACGGATAGTCCTTCCTTTGTTTTCAACGATCGTATTCCAAAGCGGTGCGATTTATCGATCGCCGCTGCTGGTGCTGGTGCTGGTGCTGGTGCTGTTGCTGTTGCTGTTGCTGTTGCTGCTGCTTCGATCATTATTATCTCGTCACTGATCGTAATTCGGCGAATGCGTAGGAACGTCGACTGCTCGCTGCCGAGTGCTGACTGTTGACTGACTGACTAACTGTCTAGTTGGCCGTCTGACTGACTGGCTGACTGACTGGCTGACTGACTGACTGACTGACGGATCGTTCATAATTGTGGCACGGTGCTTATACTCCACTCATGTTAATTATCGGCAAGATGGATTGACGGTCTTTGTCGAAAACATCCCTGCGCACGTTATTGTCCGCGTGACAGAGTCCATTGATCCAGGAATGACGTGGACCCGGATCACCGCGGGTCACTCGGCTGCGGAATCGCCGATAACATTGATCAGACACACCGGTGACGTCACGGGACACAATGTGTCCGCTGGAATCAACGGGATCACCGTTCGAGGCCCGGCTTTCCCAACTTTGCCGAGAGGTAACTCGATTGCGGGCTTATTTCGACGATTTCGAGCTTCGATCGAGAGCTCGTGGAAGAAGCGGAGAACGAAGGAGATGAAGAGAAGGACGATTGACGATTCAAAGTGAAATAACGCGACGAGTGACGTCACGAGACCACTCTCTCTCTCTCATTGAACGAAGAAGTCATCGATGGATTCGTAGCGGCGAGAGGGCCACTGGATCATTTTGGGAAAACCAAAGGGTCGAGGGAGGAGGGAATAGGGGGGAAGGGGCGACGAGGGAGAAAAGTTTTTACACCAGCAACGGAAAGGTGGAGACACAGCGACAGATGGCGCTCAACAAGTCGCAGTGTTGCCCGGGGCTCGTTCACCCTCTCTCTTTCTCTCTCCTGCTCTCTCCCTCTTTCTCTCTCCCTTCCTCTCTGTCTATTCAGGTATCGGTGTGCGTATACTTCCACTCTGTACCACTTTCATCTCCTCCCACCACCCTCGCAAAAGTCCTCTGGAAGGCAGCATTCGCTCGGTTCTCGTTTTCTCTCCGACTCCTTTGTCCCAGTACTCGCCATAATGGCGCGGTGCTTAGCAGCTGGAGTAATTCAGCATCTTCATTGCATAATTCGTTGCTTTCCCGATTCCTCCCGCGCACCAGTGGGGGGGGGGGGATCGGACCCGAACCAGACGCCGCGTGCTCGCGGACTTTAATTAGTAGAAGAAACTGGCCGCGTGCGATGGACGTTTGTGCCTTTTCCTTCCCCTCTCCTCCCCCTCCTCCTTCTCCTCCTTCACCTCTTGGACCTTCCGAGCAGGACGCTTTTTCGAATTTCGCTCGGTTTAATCAGCGGCAATACGCACACGTATTCCCGGCAATGTTTAATTACGACTGACTGCAGCCTTCGCGACATTTTCACCCTCTCTGCCCTAACCACCACCACCTCCACTCTCTCTCTCTCTCTCTCTCTCTCTCTTTCTGTAGGTTCACCCTCCTCTTTTCCCAGCGACAAGTTTATCCTGGAATTCATTCTCGTTGACTGAAATAATTTGTCTGTACGGCTAAAACGAAGCATGTGCCACCGCTCCGGAGAGAAAATCGAGATGAAGTTTTAACGCTTAGCCGGCGCCATTTTATCTTTTTAATAAGCACTAATTCTTTCAGCCCTGTTTTCGTCGTCCATTCGTTAAATCGGATTTCCCGACTTGTTTTCCCTTGACAAATGATTCTTCCGCTCGATAGGAACCATTCTCATCCCTCCACTTTCGCGTTCAGGAGTCAACCCCCTCCCAACCCCTCTTACGATCTCTGATGCTGCCGGGGACGACGGGAAGAACGAAGCGAAGTCGTTCGCGCGCCATATCACGTTGCGATGGGAGAATAATTCGCGTAATTAGTCGAAATAAAAATAGCAGCCTCATTAATGTCTCTTCAAGGGTGGAGAAAGTGCACGCTACCCCCGGGGACTATTGACCGACGACGCTCGGTACACATTCAGTTGCGGCACGCGCAAAAAATTCCCCTGCTTCCCCCATTAGTCTGGCTGGCTTGTTTCACGAAATGTCAAGGTGGCTTGAAATTAATTAGCACTTTTTCGGCCTAAACGAATGCGGCATTATACTCGTCACGGCACCAACACCGCGCACGTTCCACCTTAATTTAATTAAGCACTTTCGACCGCCACTCCACTTCCTGCACGCAAACCCTGCACTCTTCGCACTCGCCCTAAGAAATTCCAGGTGAAATTCTCCTCCCCGGTTTTCGCGGTCTCGGCTTAAATATTGTCGCGAGCGCGGTCGAAGGGGCGAAGGGGGCAGGGCGAAAGGCATTTTATGGATTCGGCAGGTACGTGAGTGGATACCTGTTGGCGACCCCGGTGAAAAAGGGAGGGTGCATCCGTCAGTCGGGTCGGCACGAAACGCGCGAACGCAAATTGGAAACGTGAGGTGAAAATGCATCTCTCGGTGCGATTTGCTCGAGTCGAAATCTCGTTTGCCCTCCCTGCTTGCCCCCCGTTTCAGTCACTTGCCTGCAAGAAAAAATCTCTGTCTTTCGTTGGTCCCTAACGAATTACGCGAATACCAGAAGTAAAATTTGCCAGTGAAGATCATCCGGATTCGTTTCCGAAACGTTTGTCACGCAGGACCAAGGGGAGACGACGCGTTATGCTCGATAAGTCGAGTGTCTTGGAAGGAATTGAAGTTCGGAATGCCGCGAGGAGCTGGGGTTAAATGGAATAGAATAGAATTGAATAGAATAAAATAAAATAAAAATTGACCAACGTAACGGGGCTTTCGCGCGGAAAATACCTCGGTCCTCCTATTAGCATATCTGATTATCACAAAAACATATTTAGCTTTGGAGCGTGCTGATATTCGTTGCTGCCCCATAATTCGTATAAATTTAGCTTTTCCATGAAGGCCTTTACGTTGAAAAATATTCAATTATTAGCGTGAAAATATTATTTTGCCAAAATCATTATATGTTTTATTCATCGAAATGCTTTATCCTCGTATACTTTTTACTTATAATCTACTTAAGTGTAATCCCCTATTATTTCGTATTTCAATAATTGATAATAATATACGCGCTGAGAGGGAGAGAGAGAGAGAGAGGAGAGAGAAAGAGAGGTAATAATAATACGCGAATACGTTATATAACACGCAATACCTGATTCAACGACCTTTCTTTCGTGGAAACAACAATTGTAATATAATTAGGTTATTAATAATAACGTTACGTGAAATTAGTATTTATTCGTTGAAAAAAGTTCCCCCGGGCGAACAATATTAAACGGAAGACAGGGAATTATTTCCTATGGTGGTGGTGGTGGGTTTCTAAATTTTTCAATGGAAAGTTATCGATCTGTAAGCAGCGCGCTGAATAGGACGACGGAATTTTCATATTGGAAAAATCCGTGTCGTCCAGCGGCAGCGCGGGAGCCCCGATGAGTTCGATCAATCAATGCGCCGCGCGGTGCTCGTTCGCATTTTTTCACATGCCGCCAATTCCGTAAATAATTCGTCTATGCATTAAATGCCAGCAGCGTATTATGAGCCGGCGATTTAATTTCTGCGCCCATTTTTTCCACATTCCCTTTGCTTATCGATCAATTGTGTTTCGCCGAGCGCGCGCATGAAAGAAAGCTCGATTAATTTTAATGAAATACATGAATTTCCTACGGATTGAAAATACCGAATAACGACAGAACGATCTCGAATGCGTTTATTTCGCAAAGCAGATAAAATATCGAGGAAAAACCGCGCGCAAAAGAGCATTCGCTCCGCGCGTCCTCGGGAGCTCGGCTCGGCTTGGCTTGGCTTCGTTAGGTGAAAAATTGCTCGGAATTTCTGGATTCGCGATTACGATCCGGAGGGATCGCGCCGGAAATTCTTCGAAGGAACCGTACGCGCAAAAATCACTTTTAAGTGGTGTAAGCGACGCGAGAGCCCTCCTCCCGACACGCGATTTTCCTACGGCAAGTACCTCGATGTATGAAATTTTGCTAACTCGCGGCAGCGGAGTCGGAGAATGATAAATTTTAACGAAATTAAACGTAATCGAGTATGCGTGACACAAGCATCGTTTATTATAACACAATTATGGTGCGCCTCGTCAAGTGCGCGTTAACAAGCGACCAGCTGAAAAATAGAATATGATAGGCACACCGCCGTCCTCCGCGTGTCCATCTACATCGAATTCACATTAGCGGATTGAATGAGTTCTGTTCTTTTTTTTTTTTTGCCCGATAGTGTGGCTCGTAGAAATTTCTCTAACGTTATAATACGTTGTTCGCTCTCGGCACGTATTCGTGACGGGGTTACAGCTTGCCTGAACACGGTTAACGGGCGATCCTTCATTAAAATTCCTGATAGAATCGCATCTAACCTCGTTCCAACTGTTTCTGACATCGTATTCCTTAAAGGGTTTTGCTCTTTAAGGACTCGATCAATTAATGAATTTACATTCCAGTCACCTGTGCCTGGGATTGTAGAACCGATTTTCAAATTAAAATGTCCACTGAGGATTCTATATATTGGTCGTGTGTCAAGAATTCCATATCTACTGTATATACCTGTATATAGAAATGCATGTACGTGCGTGCGCGCGCTCGCGCGTGTGTGTGTGTGTGTGTGGAAATTGATGGGTTTTCATTCGATAAGAGCGAGAGAGAGATACTCGTTCGATGCCGTTCGATCTTTAGCCTGGCTCTTCCAGCAGACTTTTCCATGGGACTTTAATCAAGGCTGTATAGAAAGAAACACTATAGCCGGCAAAGTGGCTTGATTTCAGTTCGTTTCGTGGTTCGTCTTGCCAGCGCGACGCGTAACTGTGCTAAAGTTGTCAGCTGTCGAGTGGAACTCCAGTGAAATTCGCGCAGGCGTGGAAATCGAATTTTCCGGTGCTGCTCGAATTTTCCCACCCACGACTGTTCTTCGGCTCGTTCTCATCAAGGTCGTTTCAGTGGAAAAAGCTTTCGAGTTTCAGGCCTAAGTAGCGATTACGAAAAACTGAAAGCGTAACTCGGAAGCTCGTCGATGTTTTTCTGTCCCTCCTCCCCCCCCCCTTGTCCTTTTTTTTGTCCTTTGGGAACGCGGGAACGTGGAAGAAAATACGATCGACGGTAGCCGAAAGGTGCGGCTGCTCTCGACGATAAATTATTGCGCTTGTCTGATTTATTAACGGATAACTACTTTCCGGACGGCCGTCCACGTTGAATTACCGCCAAGTGATTTCAGGAGTAATATAATTAAGTGGCGCGACCCCATTCGCTGGCTTCTCGTCACGCTACAGCTTTAAAAGCGAGCACATGCAATTTCGCGCCGGTTTTGGAAAAATCGCAAAGTCCCGTAAAACCAATAGAATCCCCCTACCTCCGTCGACGCGTCTCTCAAAAATATCGATGGTCTGGCCAATTCTACGGCTCCTCCCCTGATTTCCCAGGGAAAAGGCTGCAGCGCGACCTCCCGATTGATTATCGCGCGTGATTTTCGATCGCCTCGGTAATTCAGCCGGAGTATCCGTCAATCTTCCCCGGCGATTTCACTCTGGCATGAACTGGCGCGACGAAGCTTCCCAGTAATTCGTCAAACCCGCTGTAATTTCAGCATCACGCCACGATGATCGATCAATTATTTTTGAGTTAACCCTTTGGTCTACCTCGACCCGGATGTCAGCGGCTAGTTTGCTGCTTTGCTCCACGTGCCGCCGCCGCCGCCGCCGCCGCCGCCGCCGCTACTGCTGCTGCTGCTGCTGCTGCTGGTGCTGCTGCTATACAAACTAATTCACATAACAGCCCTGTTAGAAACCCCCCGCGACAAATGTCAATTACAAGGCTGTGCTTGTCCACCAAGGTCTCGCTCGCTCGCTCGCTCGCTCACCCTCCATCTCGCTCCATTTCCTCCGGTCGCGCACAGGAATATCAAAAAGGAAACGGGGGAAAAAGTAGAAAAAACAGAAATTCTTCGGCCGGAGATTCTCCGGCGCTAAGTGAATTATTATATCTGGACTTTAGCGAAGAAACGTCCCGCCAGTGGTCTCGGGGGAGACGGGCTTCGGTTCGGGTTTCCGTTTCAGCTCGTGGACAGGGGGTAAGATAGATTCCGGCGTGTAGTTGGCCATTTTTGTGAGAGAATTATTGTCACCTGAGGGAAGACTTAGGGCTGTCAAGCAGTTTGCGGAGCAACGAGCCAGGCATAAGACGTACGTCGTGGCTGGCATGCCGTGTCGGCGGATTAACAAGTTTCTGACAGAGTTCGCAAGTGCGAATTCCCACGTCCTGGCGCCTCGTGGTATGCGTGCGTGCGCGCGTGCGCGTCGGCGCCGATTCATTCGGCACGACAATGCGTAATGAGCCGTCTCGCCGATATTCGAGTTGCTTTAGGCTCCTGTCGAGTTATGCGAACGAGGCTGACACGCGTACAACACTGCCTGATGCGCCACCACCGCCGCCGTCACTGCTCGTTCAATTATATCGGCGAGTACACCCCAGATACCAAGTTTCATCCCCCTCTCCATCCCTCGGTGACAATTATGACGAAACCAACCCCCGCTGGCATCCCCCGTCCAAGTCCACCGCGATTATGTAAGAATTTCCGGAGGGGTTGCAAAATTACCCTTCCTACCTTCCTTCCTTCCTTCCTTCCCACCCTTAAGAAATACACCAATTCTAATCGTGGGGGTGCGACGGATAAATTTGCGGGAACGCGAGAGCAAGCGGTTCGATTGACCGGGATATTAATAAAACGTGGAATATTTTCCGCAAACAATGCTTCAAGTGGTTGCAAACTCAGCGCGCACGCGTGTTACTCGGACGATAATTTCCTCGCGTGGTTCTCGGTCATAGTGTCCCATTCCACCCCCGCTTCGCTATCTTAATCTGCCGGTTCACGAGACAAATAACAGGGTACACACGGGACGCGTTCACGAGCATACACGTACACGCGCGCACACTCCGACTCTGGCGCGTTTCGCAAAGAAATATCGTGTATTAGAAATTGACAAGTTGCCATTAAACAATTCCAAACACTCGTATGTACTTCGTGCGTCTGGTACGTGTGCGCTATATACAGTTCCGCTCTGTTCCGTGACGTGTTCATTTTCAGGAGAAATTTCGCTTCCTCCCTGAGAGCCTGCTTCTCATCGTTTCTCAGAGGGAGAGAGGCTTGTTTTTTCTTTTCCCTTTTGCCCCCCTCGCTAATTAGGCGGAAGTCGACTGGACCGAGAGCCTCGTCGAGAGACTTATTTTAAAAAGGGAACTTTCAGAGGAATCTACATACGTTATGGCAAATAAAATATTAGGAACGGCAAAAGCGAGACTCGTTACTCCCTTTGATAGGAATATGCATCTTAAGTAAATCTTTCCCCGGCGCCGAGGCAGTTTTACAGTCTTACTTTGCGAGGTGTAAATTACGCCACACCCCCTCCTCCCACCGTCTGTCTCCGTTCCTTTGCACCACGCTTGGTTTCCAATTTTTCGTTTATGAGCCAAGGGACGACCCTGGATAATTTTTGGTTTACACAGGAGAGAACGAAGGGAGGGATGAGGGGAGGAAACGGTTCTCCGCCACTTTGTAATAAAATATTCTTAATGACTACTAAGCAACAGTACTGTGGATATTTCAGCAAATTTGATGCGTCTAATTAAAATAAAGAAAAAGAAAGAGAGAGAGAGAGAGAGAGAGACTAAAAAATGAGAGAAAAATGCTATGTTTAACAAAGAGACGCAAGTTCAGCATTCGCCGCGCTCCATCTCAAGAGCCGTGGTGGTTCGCTCCCGCCTTCAACGCGAGCTTTTCACGATAGAACAAAACATCCCTTCATTTTGAAAATCTTTCGACGCGTTTCTATCGAGCGTGTAAGGGAACTCGCACAAAACGGAGTCTCGACGACATTAAATTCTCAACTATTTCGAGGGATCCTCAACGCGGAGGTGCAGCGAAGCAACGTTGAAGATGCTACCGCCGTTTGCCGAAGTTGCATAATCGTTGGCCCACGGGAGATTTTCATTTCGAGAGTTTATATATTTTATATTTTATATGGCCGAGGGGGTGGTGGTGGTGGTGGTGGTGGATGGATGGATTTAAAAGTGTCTCTCGGTCGACACTCGATCGGCCAATTAAGAGTTCGGTTGGAGTAGGTGCCGTAACTCGATTGGTCGAGTTGCGCAGCTGGGATATAAATGAACTCGCCGCAAGAAGCCCCAACAGTTTAATCAACTGGCTCGCCACTTAACCGCGAGTAATATGAAAATGACGCGTGGCCCTCGCCGCTGGAACTGGACGGAGGTGCTGGCGTACCTGACCAGTTGGTTGGTTGGTTGGTTGGTTGGGTAAACAATTGAAGAGCACGCGAAAAGGGTGCCGTGCGCGATTATATACGAGCCTCGCGGGAAGGCTCGACCTTCTTGATCGGGGCCGAACAAGGGGTAGGGGTAGGGGTAGGTGTGAGTTCGCTTCTTCCAACACCCTGCGCGTTCTGACCTAAGCCTCGAATATCCGGAACACGTAGCGATCACCCCTTCCTCCTACTTCAGCGCCCCTTACACCCTTACACCCTTACACCCTGTTGTACGTGCCACGCAATGTCCACACTGCTCGAATTTCTTTATTGCCGGGGGATTCGAGTTTTATGGCTTTGATCAGAGCCGCTAGAGCAAACCGGAGAAATTCGCTAATTATTTATTCCGGAAGAAGCGATCGCGCTCGAAATTAATTTCGCGAAATTGTTTCTTTCCGCGCCGATATCGCGCTGCTGCTAATTTCGTCGGTCGATTCGGCCGCTCGGGGGGTTCGAGCTAGTATTTATTGCAATCGCGCTCGCGCGCGCGCGCGCATTATTAAGGGAGAATTTCTTGATAAGCTAAATGCCGCTTCAGCGCTTTATCCCGCATTATCGGAATATCTGCGCGATGATTACAAACATGCGAAATGGTCAATGCTCGACGTTTCGATTCCGTGTGATCACCTGGTCGAGCAAACAAACCTCTCCACGCGGAATAAATAGGCGCTCTCACTTTTCGTCATTTCCCGCGTATTTCCGGGGGAAAAAAAGCAAGGACTTTCCCCGTGCCTCTGCGGCGCGCGATCGGTGCAACGCGATGCAGAGGACGCGACCCTTATCGCTCGTCGCTGTTCTCACCTTCGCGAATCGATACACCGACTCATAAATAAAGCGATTAAAGCGCCGAATAAACGAAATTTAAAAAGCTTACGCCCCTCGCCCCTCCTCCTCGCCTCTCGCTTCTCTCCTCTCCCCCGCAGCCCTCGCGCGTCGCGCGACGAAATATATTTTGTTAGTTAAAACTAAATGGGGCCGGTTGCAACAGAGATCGTAAATCAGCGAAGAAAAGTGAAGCTCGCGTGGAAAAGCGTTTAGGAAAATCCGGGGAAAAATCGGCTAACGAGATTACGGGAAATTCTTCCGATGATGGACTTTTCGTATTTGGTTAATAATCGCTACGTGTTACGAGTGTGAATTTTTTTCCGGGAGATCCAGAGATGGTTGATCGGTAGTGATGATCGCGTGGATTCTCCTAGGACGAAAGGGGGGGGGGGAGAATAGTCGAAGAATGGAAGAGAGAGAGAAAGGAGAGGAGAGGAGAATCGTGGAGAAGAGTAGAGAAGAGAAGAGAAGCGATGTAGGAGGTGGATGCGGGGGAGGAAGAGAGTGGAGAGTAGAGAGTAGAGAGAGGAGAGGAGAGGAGAGGAGAGGAGAGCAGAGCAGGAAGAGGAGATGAGCGCAAGCGCCCAACCGATCGATGGCCGTCTCTCGCGTATAAAGCCCTCGTCCTCGGGGGGCGCGCGACAGTCGGCGTTCCGCATCCGGAACATGAGCCGCGCACCGGGTTCCGCGTATACCCCGTCGTTGTCACTGCACTTTCGAGCCCGTCCTTCGGACACGGCAACCTCGAGAGCATCGGCATCGGCATCGGGCAATTCGGTCTTGGCCGCAGTGCTCTTAGGTAGCCCGTCGTTCGTTCTCGAAGCCCTTGAATTCCCGGAGCCCCGAGCTGGCTCGGTCGGGACAGAACCCACCCCCCGCCGCCGCGCTTCGTCCACCTCCTCCCGGAGCCATCAGATCGGTCCGGAGGTCCGAGTGTCAGTGATCCGTGATCCGTGATTCCCTCGAGGAAAAAGCGGAGTTAACCAAGCGGAAGAGGCTAAGGCTCCAAGCTGTTGGTGGATTTATCGGGACTGTCGCACCACCTGCGGGTGGGTTGCGACCAGGTGTCCGTTGTGCCATCATCGGCCACCACCACTTGTCCAGAGACCAAGTGGTTGACTCAGCTGGAGCGGAGGAGACCGCTGGAGAGGACCGCGGAGGAGAAGAAGGGGCGAGCTCCTCGGATCCTCGGAAGGTGCTGGCGACGGTTGCTGGCGTGCACCCTCGCCAAGGCCACCTGGTCCCTACCGCGACTTCCGCTCGTCGCTCTCCTTCGGGAGACTTCCGCCGCGGCCAAAAGTGGCAAGGGCTCGTCGCTGCGTCTTCCTCCCGATAGGTTGCCGAGTTCGACCGGTTCGCGTCGCGCGGGGGCGGCCGGCAGAGGGTGCGGGAGGGGGGCAAGGCCCGCGCAACAAGTTAAGAGGCCGTCGCCGCCAGTAACGGCCGCCGCAGCACGATGTGACATGGATATCCTGGCCCTAGTCTGCGCCCTCGTCGCGACGGTCCTCTATTGCAACACTCTTCAAGCTGGTTTCGTCTACGATGATCGGTGAGTGTCGCTTTCCTGCTCCAACTGCTCTGTCTTCTCCTCCGCCTCCTCCTCCTCCTCCTCCTCCGCCGCTTCCTCAGAACATCCAACTCTCGAGATCATCTTGCGAATCGGCTACTGCGATTTCTCTTCGGTCTTTTTCCACTTTTTCCTGCAAGGAAAATCGACGAAAACTCGAATGGGACTAGGGAGGGTGGTATCTCGGTACCGGCGCGGTAGTGCGCGCAGCTTTGATGTTTCTGCGCTTGAAACCAAATTATCATCCTTAACTTTCCTCTCGGGCAGAGACTTGGACTATTAGATTTTCCGTCTGGATCGAGAACACGATCGGTAGATGCACGTACGCCTGCTGCATGCACGGAAAACGGAAAGTCCGATTGGATTTTTTCCTGTCGCGAACGAGACCCGATTCTACGAGCGATTCCCCACCTCCCACCTCCTTCCGAACGGACGGGGGAAGGGAAAAATTACGTGCGACATTTTCCGCGAAACAACGATCGTTAGTGGCGAAAGCGCCAGACGCGCACCACCGCTGTAGGTGCATCTGATTCAATGACTAATGCGATTTGCAATCCGATTTAACTTAATCCGACTAGAAACCAGCTTGGTTTATCATACATTACAAATAATGGTTTTGCAGGGTATTACGTAATGATGGAAACACTGGAATTTCTTTCACGTCCGCGTGATTTTTCGACCGGGCACTAGATAGACGGTGGTGAGGTGGAGCGGGGGAGGGGGGCGGCGGTGGAGTTGCAATACTTTTGTCGATCGAAACAATCGGAACAATCGGCATAAAGTCGGAGCTTCGTGGCCGCATTAAAATAGAAATTAATCGGACGCCGCTAATTAGCCGTATCGGCGCAACACCGCTCGCTCCCTCCCTCCCTCCCTCCTTCCCTCCTCTCTCTTTCCCACGGTGTCAGCAACGCGCGAGATAGCGCGTGAAAATCGGTTCCTTTAAAATCCAGCTCAGTTCCCCGGAATGATATCCATCGTAAACCATCGGGAATGAATGATCAGGGTCATCGTTTATTTCCGGGCGAGACCAACGCGATGGAGCGGGGCGGGGTGGGACGAAGGGACGTCGGTTCCATTAGGCGCCGCGGTGGCACTCGATCGAGGAAAAGGCTGAAAATGAAACTTTCGCGATAATGTCGCGCGCTTCGGTGGACTTAAAAAGGACGAGCTTTTTTAGCGCTCATTAAAAACGTCATTAAAAACCCCCCGCGCGAGACTCAATTACCAATTCGTTCACACGTTTTTATTAGTCGCGGCGTCACGTGACCTTCGGCAAACCCGGAAGGGAAATTTGCCGTGTAGCGCGCGTTTCATCGACCCGCTCTCGGTTTTCCGGCGATATTTCCAACGTGTCAGGATATAATTAGAGCGGGACAGCGGGGGATCGATTTTTAGCGAGGGGACGGAGGTGGAGGTGGCAGCGGAGGAGGAGGGAGCAGGTTTAGCGAGGTTCCTCGCGACTCTGGAGGCGGCTGCCAAGATAAAAGACTGGGTTTACAATTTGAGAGCATTTTTGTGGAAAAAGTTAAGCGGCTTAACGTCCGCCGCAGGAGTCAGGACGATCCCCGTCAGCCGGCGTGACGGAAGTAGGTCGCGCGCCAAGCATCTTTCCGATGCATTCATTTCGTCCTATCTTCCGGACTCGCCGTGCCACTCCCATAATCCCAAGTTACTCGCCCGATAAACGTCCTTGATCCGTGCGCATCTCTCACATTTTATAATGGCGAATCTTCAAAGAGTGAGCGAGAGAGAGAGAGAGAGAGAGAGAGATTCTCCGATAGAGGAGAATTCGGCGGTGGTCCCACGTTCGATTATTGTTGCGCCGATAAATTCCTCGGTGAGAAAACCGGGCGGCGGTTCCGTCGAGTGAAATTGATGAATCGAACCGCGAAACCGCGAAACCGCCGGAGGGCGGGGGGTGGGGGGGTGGAAGCTCCGCAGCGTCGGGCTACCAACGAATCGGAGGGAGTTGCCCGCTCGTGTTGCGGAACGATCGTGGGCTTATCGGCCGCTTAATTACTGGATTAATTTTTCAGCGCTAGCTCGCGGAGTCTTCTCGTAATAAAACGGCCGCGGCCGCATTAAGCCGAGATAATTTTTCATCCGTATCCGCTCCATTAGCGCGGGCACCCCTCGTTCGACGCGAGGCGAAGCCTCCGTGGACCGTAATCAAGTCCGGTTCGGTTATCAATGGCGGAACCACCCGCTCCGCTTTTCACATCGCACGGAGGTACCGTTTTGCCGGACCAACAAAAATCTTCCAGCAGCACAGGCGAACGCGGAAACGAGCATGCTGGTGCGTGGCCATCCCCCGTAGTCCTTTTGCCGATCGTTGGAGGCACTTGGAGGACCTCGGGAAAAATCCACGCCAACATTTGCCGATGAAACACTCGGCGGAGCGCAATCCACGTCGGTTGCAGCTCCGACAACAAAACAATCCCCGATGGATTTAGCCATAAACGCCGAAGAACTAGTTCCCGGCGTTTTCAGACCACGTTTCAGTTACAGATCCCATTAACGCGTTTGCTGTTCGGACTTTATTTTCTAATAAATGTTACGCGAGAGTGTTGGTAACGCGCAAACGGTAGCGAACCTGCGTCGAACAGCGCTGGGGCTGCCACGTTACTGTTTTCGCCGTTAACCGAATTCGCGGAGATCTCCATTGAAGTTTTCCGCCGGCGCCTGGCTTGGATGCATCGAGAGATTCTTCGTGGCTGTGGGTCGGTCTCTCTCTCTCTCTCTCTCTCTCGTTCGTTTCGTTACCGAAGAAATAGGAGCGGTTCTCGTTGCTCTGCAACTGGCGCGAACAGATTTCCCTGTAATTCGCATAAGCGGCTCATCAATAATTTCCCGCGGCTTTCCCCCCCCCCTCCCCTACCTCTCTCGCAGCCTTCATGAACCGGAATACTCGGGATCTTCCACGGGGAGAACAATCGCCGTTACTGAGCCGGGGTTGGCTGCCAGCACTTTGAATTTCCATGTCGAGTACCGAAGTACGGTTGTCTGCGGCGGCATACGCTGCCCGTCTCTGCCACCCCCTTCCCCTAAATTCGCTTCCTTAAAACTCGCCACTTTGGCTAATTCCCGAATCGCGTCGTTCCCGCAACAGGTGTGGGTGGGATTGAGGGAGGGGGGGTGTCTCTCGAAATAGTTATCGAGCATCGACGATTGTCATTGAAAATTGTCCCGAGTTCCTCCGGAGAGGAGGGGTGGTTTCAGGGAAAAGACTAAAAAAGAGAGAGAGAAAGAAAGAGAGAGTTCGACGAGGGGAAAAAATAGTTAGGGATGCATCGCGGGAGGTAAATGGAAACGCGCGAGAGAGGGAAGTGTTACGTCGGAGAGTGGTAGTGCGGGGGATTCTTGCGTGAGTTCGCTCCGGTTAATCTTGTAAACAAGCGGCCACGAAATGTGACCGTGGAGGGTTAGGGTGGGCGAGAGGGGTTGCGTGGCTGCACCCTCCTCCGTCCGCCGCCCTACTTTCCGTCGTTACGTGGCCGGCCGAATAAGAAAGGCCGGGGCTACTGCCGGCTTGGCGCTTCTTGAATAATATATCGCAGACACCATTCAGCGAAACCGCACTTTCCGCGGCATTAAATGTAAAGCGGCCACCATTATTATTTCACTCGGAGCGCGAACTCTTCGCTCTCTCTCCTCCCGTGAGTCCACGGGGGTTCGGCTCGGCCCAGCTCGGCGCGCGCGTGCTCGCGTGCTCGCGTGCATAATTAACGCGAACTGCCTCGCTACCCCCTTGCTCCTACGCGTACACTTTCGACCACCCCTCCCACCCTCCCCCAACCCCTGAAAGCTCGCACGCATAAATAAACAAGCGCACGCACGCACATATTCATGCACGTGCTACCCCTACACCGGCGCAAGGTCTCGCGCGATAATCGCACTCTCACCGTATTTGTCAAGCGCCCCCTCCCCTCTCCTCTCGAAGCTCGTCCGTCAGTAGAGCGTGCCCGCTGCCCATTGCCGCATGATCTTCTGGAACGAAGACGTACCCCCCCCCCCCCGCCCTCGCTTCCCCCGTGTACCACCCCCTCTTTCGAAAGGCGACTCCTCCCTCGGGGGCCAACGGGGGAAGGGGCGCGCTTTCACTGACGGATACCGTACTTCCGGGTCGTTTCAGGAAAGTTAGTTTTCTGGCGTGTTTACTCGTGAGATTAGTTTGGGAAAAAAGAGGAGGGTGGCCACTCTCGAATAAACCAGGCGCAAGGTCCTGCCGCTCGTTTTGCCCTGGCTACCTTTGTCCGCTGTCTTCGCGGAAGGTGTCCCCGGGAAAAAGGAGGAAAGGTATGAATAAATATGGGCCATGCGCGTGGGCCAGCGGTATTGTGCGCTGGCGGCGAGCTCTCGGCTAAAATACGGCCGCTTTATTATCCGGGGAAGCTTCCAGCAATAAGGTGGCACATAGTGGGCTGGTGGTGGTGATGGTGGTGGTGGTGGTCGCACGGCGACCTGCAGCGCCGGCTAAACCAGTGGTAATCTTCGGTTTCGTGTTTATTAGCCCTGTTTACACGAGGTAACGGCCCTGACAAATCAGCCGCGAGCTGTTTTTCCCATGCAGCCTGTCCTGGGGGCAAACATTGCGAATAAATATACCTTGGCGGACATGGCGGAGGCTACGGTGGGATCTGGTCAGAGACGACTGGCCTGGGCCGAACCGGCTAGGCAGGGATATTGCTTTTTTTATTGTCCGGGGGGAGACCTCGGTGACAAAAAGCCCTATAACGAGAGAGAGAGAGAGAGAGAGGGAGAGAGAGACGACGCCACCCGGCCCATGGCCCACGGCCGTATACGCGTGCACAATTACGTCATTTCCATGCGAGGAGGATCCATTTATCTATTTATCCAGCCCCCGCGCTCTCTTAGAGGCTAATTAGCTGTCTCGCAGTTACGCGGCATGAAGAAGCTAATGCACTTTTAGTGGCGCCATTTGGTACGGAGTCACATTACGTCATAACCGGTTAGTATCACTCGTTAGGACGGGACGTTCCCACGTTACCCGGGGGTTTTGCGCCAATCCAACCACCACCACCACCACCACCCCCGGGGGCTTCGGGCAATTCTGCTTGTTTTGGATTAGCGAGGTGTTGCCGGCGAGTTGCTTTACAAGTAAAATCACCGAGTCATCCCCCCGGTTGGGATTGGGGTTGGGGTTTTGGGAGTGGCAGCAGTCAGCCGTGAAAAAGCGCGGCGTGGCGCGGGGCTGGGAGGGACGGAGGGGAGGCGGAGAACATGGCGTTTAGCGGCACAGGTGCCGCGTCGCGTAGCTCTGAAATCGGAACACGTTAACAGCGGGGCGATGCGCGCCGTTATTTAACGGCAACCGGAAACGAGGCCAGCTCGGAAAATGCTGCTTGCAAACTGGATCTTGAACGCGCACGCGGAAATCCGTCGGCTCGCAATCGTTTTCGATGTCAGCTGCGACAGACAACGTTCCCCGCGGGGGTGTCAATCTCTAGCCGTATACATTATAAATCTACGCCTCTCTCCTCTCTCATTCTCTCCCGTGGATGCTGCAATCGCGCTGCAGTCATCCTTTATCGAGAGCCCCCGCTGCCATTTTCCTCGCAATTTATCGATTGGATTACGCGCGCACGCCACGACGGCATTAGAGAATCGGCCTGGAGAACCGAAGCTTCCGGTAGCCGATCGATCGGTGAAAATTCCATTCGAGGATGGAGGGACGCCGGATGAAAAAAATGTAATTGCTGCTGCTGCTGCTGCTGCTGCCATCGCGAAGGCTGCGGCGGCGAGAGGGACTCGGAATAATAGAAAAGGGAGAAAGACGTCCGGACGCGGAGGACTTCCGGTCCCTGACTATTTTTGCGATTTCATCCCCCGCTAGGGAGCGGGAGGGGGTGGGAAGGGAACGAGTATCGCGTTTTATTCATTTCTCTAGCTGTGCAGGACCAAACTCTAGGATCGATGCGCTTTATCGCGTTGAAAAGCTTGCGGTACCGGAGGGCTCGCGGGGGTGTATAGACGTTCCAAAGGAAAGGAATGATTTATCGCTAGACTACGAGACCTGTTAAACGAGAAAAAATATGTACACTGCATGATTGATACGAAGTAGGAGACGTAATCGGTTCAAGTGCTCACCAATAATAGTCTTGTTATTAATCGTTTTGCATCTGTGTGCGTAACAACATGCTTGCAGCTTTCATTGTAAAGGCTGGATCTTCTGGAACATCGTAATCTCCCTATCGCGGAGGAATCTACGGGTTTATCGGAAATCGATACCATTTTTAATAGAGCCAATAAGAAAGAACATGCTCAAAAGCCTGTATAGTAATGAAGCGACGACGACAACGACGACAACGACGACAACGACGACGATGACGACGACGACGACGATAAAGCAGAAGAAGAAGCAGAGGAAGAGGGAAATTGTAGTTCGTAAGACGATTTAATATTTCTCAGGACTCTCCTCGGGGTTGTCACCTTAAAAAAACGTGAATTTGGGGTGTCTGAGAAAATTTGTTGGAGGGTGCGGAAAGATGAAGGGGGAGATTTCCGAGAGGCGAGGGATCGCGATAGTGCGAGTAGTTGAGAATTGGCGGTGGGCAGAAATCGGTAAGAGGGTGAAGTTAAGAGGGTGAAGGGAGAGGGAACGAGGAGGACTCTGGAGGATGATTTAAAGGCGTGCGTGTAATTTGGTTCGCGCGATAAGTTAATTCAGCGACGAACTGCGCGAAACGAGGGTTCACCGGGGTTTAGGGTTAATCTCCACTCAACCAAACGAGCTCGGTTAGCCCCTTCAAGTCCTACGAGTGGGGTGGTGCTGTGTGCATGGAGACACGAGATTTATTCCTCGGACGTAGTAGGCTCTCTCGCGGACTGTATCGCTCGAAAGTTTTGAGAAATGGCCGCAACTACTGCCGCCATGGACTACTTTAGCATCCGGTATGCCACGAATATGGCCGCCCCCGCCGACGCGCCTTGCATTCTATATATATATATATATACATATATATACACACACATATATATGTATATATATTCCCGAGTGCTTTTAAAAGCCTGGCTGCCTACTCGCTCGCTCTCACTCTCTCTCTCTCTTTCTCCCTATGCTTTTCACTCCTCTTTCAAACCTGATCGAGCTTTCACTTCGACTCTCTTCGATATATATTCCTACCCTTTCCACCTACCCTCTTTCCTCATTTCATCCATAATCACCTAATTTACGCGCCATTACGTAAACCGGAAGTCGAGGCGATACAGCAGCACGAATACTGCTGCAAATGACGCCAGAATTACCATCACCTTTATCGCGTTTCGCGTATTCAACCAGAGGAGAAAATAATGGACCCTAATCATTCGGACGTCATCCATCACGGAGTGAAAACTATTTCTCTCCTGTTTGTTTTTTCTCTCCCGCTCTTTCTTCGGCATGGTGGAGAGAAAGAGAGAGAGAAAGAGAGAGAGAGAGAGAGAGAGAGCCCAGGGAAATCCTGCAAACACGTTCCTGTACATCGGTGATGATCTCCCATCACCGTACAGTAAATTATTGTATTTACCGCGGATATTAATATTATTATTTTATTCTAATTTTCTCATTTTCATTAGCGGACTGTTCGTTCCAAAAATTTTATGCATTACCAGCGCCATTGACGAGGCTCGCGCGGAATGCCCGGATCGAATCATCAAAATTTAAATGGGGCTTACAACGCGATTTGCGAAATGACGTATCCATTTTAATTTCCTCGCGAAAATTCTTCGGTGTGGCCATCCACGTTAATTATCACGCGCTCGTCGCCATAATACATTCATAGTGGTCACGCGCGAGTTAAATTCAAATCGGCGATCCTGTGAACTGGTAATTCCGCTGGAAATACCAGATTAGCGCGAAACGTTTTTTATCGTTGTGTCAACAAAATAAGCAACGTCATTTTTGCGGTCGCCGTAAATATTTCATATTTTTCCACGAGCCCGTTGAAATTCCTGCTAAAACGCATAAAACTCCCATTTGGCCCGTCTTTCCCTCTCTCTCTTTTTTTTTTTTTTTTTTCATCGCAACGCTTCGTTTTTCCACCTATTCCGGGGATAAATTTACGATTAAACAGTCAGGATCATGGACTAGAACTTGAATAGTTTTCCCGAGGACGAAATCTCCTCCCCTTTCCTCCCTCTCCTTCCTCCTCTCTTGGCTGAACCTGGCACACGCGTCCCGCGTCCCGCTCGCTCGAGGCGAGTTAACAGAGGTCGAAATCAGCTCAGCGCAGATGCTTAAACAAAAGGGGAATTTTTCTTATCATTTCGCGGCAGAAGTTCTCGCAAGAACAACAGTGTTTCGTTGTTCGCCCGGTAAGAAAACGTCTGGGCTGGCAAAGTCGCGCGAACTGCCTCCAGAGTTCTCGGGAAACGGGTCCCCGGGACTCAACTGCGACTGCGGATGGCGCCTGTAATAGTTGGCGAAGATAGGCAGGTAGGTAGGTAGGTAGAAGTGGTCGGAGTTGGGGTCGGGGTCGGGACGGGGGTGAAATAGCAAATCCTCAAACAAACGGTGGCAGTCTTTGCGAATCGACTGAGCTTAGGGGTGGATTATCTTTGTCGCGTATAGCTCGCGTCAGCTCGGATGCTGAATGCAGCTTTTTGTTTCCACCCCATTCCACCTTACATCCACCCCCCACCCACCCCTTTCGACCCTCTCCTCCTCTTCCTGTCGTGCCTGTCTCTCGCTGCGTCGCGGATTCGAATACCGGATTTTCTGGATAGACCTTGAGTTCTCGTACCCGTGCCGAAAATGTGAGATCCCTCTCTCTCTCTCTCCCTTCCCCCGGCCATTTCCAAAAAGGGAAAACTTAATTTCAGTGCAAATCCCATAAAACACTCTTGGCGCGTACACTGACCTCGCGCGGCGAATGAATTAATTCCGTTGCGAGGGCGCGTCTGGCCCCGGCTCGAAGAGTCTCGAGAACTCCTTCCTCCAAAACTTCGATGGACACCATCTTAGTTTTATTAATAAAATATTTCCCCGCGCGTGGCACAACGCGAAAGTACGCGCGATAAGAAGAAATGTTTTAAGCAGGAGTCTCTCGGTGTCGACACTCGCGGAAGAAAGAATCGATTAATTTCCGACAAACTTTTTGCGCGACTGCCATAAAGCTTATCAGCTTTCATTTACGGGACGCTGGCGGTTGGTTGGAGGGGGTGACCTCGATTGTTCGCCCGAGATTTATTATTTTAGCGCTAAGAAGGAAATATCCGGGGAGGGCTGTGCGCCGGCAGGTGCGCTCTCTCTCTCTCTCTTCTCCTCGTTGATCGGGCTCATTTGGTATCCTTGGGGGAGTGTGACTGCCGTGAATTTCGCGCATATTTAATTTGCCAGGGGGATGGTGGTGGTGTGGCAGTGTTGCTGCTGCTGCTGCGAGGTTCCTCGATGAAAACTTGAGATGCGGCGCCGCGGAGCATAAATCATCGGTTGTACGCGATAAGAAAGAGCTGTAACTCAAGCATCTCCGTCAAAGTCCTACGAACTGGTGATACGCAGGAGTTTCAGCTGGTTTGTAATTAGCCTAAGTTATTCATGAGATGCAACGTCGCCGGAGGACTCGTCCAGCCTCCTAAGATCCGCTTAGCTGCCACCTATAGAGACTTAGCGTTTCCAGCAAAATGGCGCCAACCCCCACACCCCCCGTGACCTTCGTCGCTGCCGGCGAAAAGCATCGCAACACGATTTTGGTTCACCAGTATCAAATCGTAGATAATCCACCTGCTAAGCTTCAGACTTCCAAACCCCGTTTGTTTGGGGATTTCCCGACCTTTCCTCCCGCCCACCCCCCTCTCTCACTCTCTCTCTCTCTCTCTCTGTCTTTCCTTCCTCAGATACTTTGCTTTGTCGAGCATCCAACGTCTATTATCGCCTCGGCCAACCATACACGGGGAAGTCGGCCAAGAATCGAAGTCTGTCTGTCTGTCTCTCTCGTTGGTTATTCTCGTTATTCTTTCGGGAGAAATTTAATCTTTCGGATTTTTCGCGGAGAGGAGGCTGTGGGACGTTGCGCGTGAATCTGGTGGAGAATCTTGGAATTCTCCATGATTATTCGAGGAGTCGACGTATCCTCCGTTTATCGATAAGTATCGCGCGTAAGGAGAACGGAAGTTCGCTGCTGAATCTCGGTTTATAGTCAGCCAGTCCGGATATATCTGCCGTTGAAGCGTCTCCTGCTGTGTGTTCCCGAGTTGCTTCCTGATGGGAGCTGCTCTTTTGCAAGGAACGAAGCTCCCCGCTGATTAAATTGAGTAATCCGGGAGTAATCGCGGGACGCGATTGCTTTCAAGCGTTCGCCGCCGTCTTAACTGGAATGGAACGTGGACGAACTGCGATCCGGAGTTTTACGAGCCCTTAAATCTCGCGTATTGTTCCGGAGCAGCTAAGGGCTACTCGAAGTTCGGAAAGCTTTCCGGACGATCTTATGGAACGGCCCTCTCGAGGATTTTTCAAACTACTCGCAATTAACCCGATCGTCAAATCGAGACTGCGGAAAACCCTCTGCGATTCTCCGCGAGCGTCGATCGGTAGTAGCGAAACACGATAATAACTCGTACTCGTCGAATCGATGATATATACGACGAGTCCGATGTTCGATCGATCGCCTATCTAAATTCCACGTTAGACCGAGCTGTAACAAGCGAAGCACTTGGACGGGACAGTCCAATGAAATATGCGCATGATCAATCGCCTTCCTTACGTGTTGATGGAACACTCATCGAAAATTCATCAAATACCTTCTAAATCGATTAACTCTGGCTTGTGATAAGTGGTGGAGAAAGCGATGCAAATTTAATCCGCTGGCTAAATACGGACAGTCCCGAAAGTGAAAGGCAGATCGATAACCCACTGGTTCCAACCCTGAAAGCCTTCTTCTCGATTGTTGACCCGTCGTCGATCTATGGCCTCGACGCAAATCGACCGAAAGTGCATTCACCAGAAAATATGCTCCAGTGCCTATTTCATTACTCTCTGTTTCAAAGGGAATTATCATCGAAGATTCACGAGAAAACGAACGGGAAGACACGATTCACCTTGGACATTCATTCTGGGAGGGTCCATAGGGATTGAACTCTCTCTCTCTCTCTCTCTCTCTTTTTCTTCAAAATATAACCTTTCGCGAAAAGAATTGGGAAGATGTAATTCTGCGGATATCTTTGGGACATCTCTCTGACGGTTCTTCTCTCTCTCTCTCTTTAATTTAAGATTTAAGAAAATCTATATCCGGTTTATCGACTTTTCGTAAAAATGGCAAAAAGTATTCTTTAAATGAGAATTATATATAGGTTCGGATCTTTACGCGAGATGCGTATATCGAAGGAATCGTTCTATTTTCCGAAGCTCCTGGAACGTGTTTCTCATATACATTAATATTACCCATCGTATCACCACCACCACCACCACCACCACCACCACCATTTACCATTAAAACCCATCGCTCGCTAAAATTCCAAAGTTTCCAAAAATTTCCGGAGAATCGCTCGACCTACTTGAAACGAAAGTTCGTCGTTTCGAGGGTCTGTTGACCGGAAGGGTGGGGAGAAAGTAAGTGCGGCATTTTCGAAACAGCTGCTATCATTTTTCGATGTATCTACGGTGGTGGAGGTCCATCTTTGCGGAAGATGCCATCGGCAATCCAATGCGCGGATTTGCGTGGGAGGGTGGGAGGGGAGCCTTAAGGCGATTCTTATGAGGCCGGCGGCAGCCACGGAGGATACAGCGAGCAAATGTAGAGCGAGTAAATGGCGGTGCTTACCCGCGGAGATGCGAAATCGATGCCAGGACGTGTCCATGCAAAAAGCGATTCGGGTCTGCGTTATAGCCAAGAATCGGTCGGCCGAGACCCGAGACCCGAGACCCGAGACCCGTTTCAGGATATTCCAAGAGGGACAACCGTGCTCCTTCCATTGTCCTGCGCGCGTCTAAATCACCTTCAGGCCTGGCGGCATCTAAGTGTAAGAGCGACACGCAAAGGACCCTCTTCTTTATTCGGGCTCGAGTCGAGGAGGCCGAGATACTCTCGAAAGATAGCCCAGCCTAGATAGTCCACTTATCGTGGACTATGCTCAGTCATAAGGGAGTCTTCGATCATTGCCAAAAACTTTACATCGGCTCTTCCTATCTGATTAGAAGTTCCAAATTCTTCCCCCTCCCACACCCCTTCCAACACCCATCGTCGGTGGAAATATTATTTTGCACGTATTGCTCTCGGTTAATCGCGAAGGGGATGACCACGCGCTGATAACCGATAGCTTTTCCAAAAATATCCGTCGCTTCAAATTTCCACGAATCTTCCCCCCATACGAGAACACAAACACCCACACACGCGCGCGCGTGCGCGGAGTGGTATAACTTTCTACCCGTACATTTATACGCATTAACGAGTCTTGCGGCGCTTGCTTATCGATAGCCTCTAATTCATTTTCTCTGGCCGACTTTTAGCCCTTGGGGACTTGAACGGCAATGTTCTCATTAGCGTAATTAATGATCTTGGATACTCTCCGCGGCTGTTGTAGTTTTAACTGCGATGGACTGGCGGAATTATTGAATTTCGCGTAACGCGTCACTCTGATTTTAGATAATTAGCGTAATTGCCGTAATTGCGGTTTTGGGGATAGGCTAATTATCATTGATACTCCTCGCCCTGCCTCTTCTCTAATCCGTTTGAAATATGCGATTGTTTGTCCACTCGTTAATCTAATATATTCCTGCTCGGCTGGTTGATTCTTTTCGGGTCGCTGACTCGGATCAGTTGCAGCCACAAATGGGAAACTGATAAGAGTCCCGGTAACCGTTAGAATCACGATATACGACTGCGACTGTGGTCGAAAATTTCCGATCCATCCACGCGTGGTCACCCCACCGCGCACCAGCCAACGACTCCATCTCATCAACATTAACCTCAAGACTTTTTTTTGGAAATCATTTTTTTCAAAATGTCCATCGAATTGCATCTTTTTCTGTTTTGTTTTACATTGCCGCTACTCTCGTGGCAGACACATAGTTATCGTACCCGCAGAGGACGGAAAAGTTCTTGCTCGGTAAACGACTCGTGGGGGAGAGGGGAGCTATTCGGAAATCATTAATCCCCCCACTGTTCGTCGATCGTTACTCAATATTGTCCGCAACACCTTGATTTACGGTAATTGGGCTGTAATTAGTTATTTCCACTAAGCGATTAATCGATCGAAATCAACTTTTTCCCGGGCGACATCCACAATGCGCGCTCATTATTAATAGGTTGTCCCAGCGGGTCCAATAATTGATTTCGAGCCTGCGTCACTTCCTTCGTGTTTTACGCAAAGTGCTTCTTGCACGGATGGAATTGGCAGCAGCCGGTGGAACCGAGCAAGTGGAACGGGACCGCGCGATTCCGCACGCGGACGCGGAATGTTTCCACGCGAATTACTCAAGGTCCCCCTCGATACGTCGACTCGAATGATTCCTCTCCTTCGTCCTTTGCATCCTTCTCTCGCAAAGATGGAGGAGGAGCGATTTTGTTTTTTCGCGGCAAACGCCAAGATGGTGAGAACTCGGAGGGATGGAATGGGGTAAGAGCGAGCAAGAGGGAGAGGAGGGGGAGAGGGACTTTCTTCTTTGGCCCGGCAAAGCGTTCTCTCGCTCGCTTACAGAAAGAGAGATAGAGAGAGTAGTATGACGGCCGGAGAAATTACGTGGAATTAACACGGTGGATTGTTTGTAATAAAGATTAATAGCGAGCTTTGCAGGAGGCAGCACGCGTTTGATAGCAGGCACCCCTTTCGCGGAACGAATACTGTTTGTGTAATCAACGGAACGAACATGGGGACCTCCGAGGCTCCTCGGCGTGTAATTTGTAATTCTGCACGCTGCATTATTTTCCGCTCTACCGCCCCCAGCCGGGCCACCCCCTCGCCGCACCCCCGCTGAATTACGATCCGCGTTCCATGCGACGCTCGCGCGAGCCCCGGAAAATTGCAGATTCAGTTGACGAAAGGATACGCGGTTACCTGGAAATTGCGAAATTTTCACGTCAATCATAAGCACTAGAGCCCCGCCACCAGCCTGCTTTTGATTGACCCCCTACCATTTTCGAACAATCGCGAAATCATATAGCTGTAAATCCCAAAATTTCCATTTTCAGCTGAAAAACTCTATCGCGGCCGCGCACAAAAGCTCGCGCGCGCTCTCCCATGCATTTTTCACTTATTTTCAGTTATCGAACCATCCTCCGAAACAAAAATAGGCCCTTTTCGCGAGAATCGCGCCATTGTTGCGACTGCAGCGTCGCAAAAAATGTACATCCAGCAGCCACTAAGCCGGCTAATTCCGCGAAAAGCTCATTCCGTTTTATCGGGGGAGGGGGGGAGGGGAGGATAAGCGCGCGTTTCGATCCTGGCGCTTCCGGTCAGTGGCCGCCATTCGATCGGTGCTGCCTCGAGAGCCATCGACGAAAGTGTTAAGGGGAGAAGGGGGTGGAAGATGGTGCGAGAGAATTGCGCCCTGTCACAGGGTCGTCTTGGATAATTAAATCGAGGGATCCCCTCGCCTTCGAGACCCCACTACCCAGCAACGCGTAATGCTACTCAGATGCAAGAACGAGGGGATGTCCGGAGGGTCAGGATGGTCTGGGGCGGAGGGGGTGCTGCTGCTGCTGCTGCCTGCAAGCTTGCACCGAGCTTTAATAATGCCGATAGCGCGTCGCAGGTGTCGCCGTTGCAACTCGAAACGCAAATAATCGATGGTAGCTCTACGTGATTGCCGTTATTATGCGTCTAACAGGTAGCCGGACGCCGTAGCCTCACGAAATTATACACACAATGCCAATTTTGCGAAGCCCGACGTCGTTACCGTTTTACCTGAATTACCCCCGGTGCCATATACATCGGCGTCGTTATCGCGGATTAGTGCGTTCCTGGAATTTGCCCCAGGACCCTCGTGTCGATTCGCCCCGAGAATAACTTACTTGCAGATTTTTACCCTATTAATTTGCCGTTGGAAATCGATACCAACAACCCTCCCCCCGTTTTACCCTTCGGCTATTTCCTACCCCCATTCCCGTGAAAGGAGAAAATATCGAAAACAGCTGTGGAAAACTTTTATCGTTAAGGATGAGGAAGAACGATCGATTTTTACGTAATTTCCGCTAACTGGCTGATGGAGACCGGCTGACACCACCGATGGATTTCATCTCACCCGGTCGCTTAACAATCGACGCTGAATTTATTGCACGAACGGTTAAGGCGACATCGTCGCGTATAGGCTCACGGGCAATTAGCTGGAACGACGCCATTTTCATTAGCGCTCCAGCCGCGATTCCTACGTACGTTTATGGTTCGATCAAACATTACACCCCGCAGTATCCCCCCTCTCCGAGGAAGCAAACTACCCCAAAGTCTCCTCCCCCTCCTATCATCGCGGTCTAAAAAATCTCTCAGCATCTCTCCCGTGCTCCTCGATGAGGGAGGGTGTCGCTGGTACATTTATTAGAAAATGCTTGGACCAGCTCTGGTACGATTATAGCGCGTGCTTTATTAGGTAAATTAATCTTGGCGGGGGGAAAGAGTTTTGCGGGGAAAGTCCGTTGGACGTTAATAATTGCGGAATGCTGGGGTGAATTTTGCGCCGCTGCCAGCTAAACGAGAGAGAGAGAGAGAGAGAGAGAGACACGAGGAGGTAGAAGCGAAAAAAACTGGAAACAACCGAAAATCGATCCTATTTCTTCCTTTCCTTATTTTACGCGCCAGCGCTTTTTTCCTTTTCATCCTTTTAAAATGGCGTCGAGCGTTGGGTTAATTTTTCTCTCGTACCCAGGCAGACGCGAATCGGACAATATTCAAGAGGCGAATTAGCGGTAATTGTTGTAAGATTAATATAACGCGCCTGGCACTTTGGCACAGGGAACTGGGAGACGATGGCGGCCCCGACAGACTGGAAACTTAAAACGCAAATAATCGATTCTCCGGGGCGTCGATATTGTTATTAATGAGCGGGAAGCGTGTCGCAGGAATAACCGGATATTAGGTGGGTCGTGTCCCTCCACAGTGTGAAACGACAGAATAGCTTGGCAAACACGCCGGCAGTTTCGCGTAAACGGTGTCATTATCATTTTAGCGTAATTACCATTCGGTAATTACCGAGCATATTCATCACGTTACTGGGCTACCGTACTCTCGTACGTTGGCGGCTGGCAAAAAATTCATAATGGCTGCACATTCTTGCCTGGCATGATTCACGGACGCAAAACGCGGCTTCAAACTCTCCGGCAGCAGATGTTTAAATAGCTACCTGATGAAAATGAGCAATTTTAGAGTGGGGAAAAATGTCTACTTGGCAAAACAAGCTTGGTGGAGAAAAGCCTCGGGATAAGGGAGAAGGACTGACGGGCGGACTCTCGCTCTACGAGAGCCGTTTTTCCACGAGCCTTTCTTTCGAAAAGCGAACACAGATAAGAAACGCCATTGCCTTCGGAATTTATCTGACGCGCTTCAAACACAAGGGATGTATTTAAATGTTCGTCCGATGAGAATGAATAAATTCATTGCTCGGAAAGGTTGGGAATAAACGGGAGAGAGGAGTCTTCTCTATTAGGTCGACGAATTCCCGGAATAGTAGGAGCGTAACGTATTTTACGTTAGTAGACGATAGAAGCACACACTACTAGCGTGCACTGGAAACATCCCTTGGTTTCTTTGTGGAGGGACTCCTGGAGTATTCCTTACAGGAGAGATATGATTCTTTAACGTGGAAGACGCCGCCGCCACCACTGCCACCACTGCCACTACCACCACCATCACCACCACCACCACCATCAGCATCACCACCCCACTGGCTCTTTCCTCGTACGCAGGACGAATTTAAATATTGCTTTTTGGTATCCGAGTTGCTTCGAGACTGGAATGCAAATCCCCCGAGCGGGGTAAAGGGCTGGTTGGTGTTAATAATGCCGACGCTCGCGGGGGTGTCGGCGTAGAACACGAATTTAAGTAGCGCATTTCGCCACAAGGAATACCAACGAGATCGACCAACCTAGTCTCTCTCTCTCTCTCTCTCTCTCTCTCTCTGTCTTTCTCTCGCTTCGCCATTCAATTTCTGACACGAAACGCCCACACCTACCTATCTAGCATACCCCCACCTCATCTTCCGGTTCTCCTTATTGAAACTTGATACTAGTTGACAGGTGGTGAGAAGCAATTGCACGATTCTTGAGAAATCTTTTCTCTCTCTCTCTTTCTCTCTCTCACTCTGTCTTTTGCCTCGTATTCCATTCTCAATGTCTTTCTGGAAACTACTAGCTAAGTATAATCGGCCGACGCTTATTGCGGATATCTCGAAACTCGTTGTGCGGAATGCAGGAGGAGAACATCTGTCAAGCGCAGAGGGAGAGCAGTTGTCTCGCGGGAATTTCGAAACAGCCCGAAGCAGCATACTGCAGCAGCGAATGCGTTTGGATAAATTAGTGCGGCGGCATTTACAGCTACTTGCTGCCTCCTCCTCTTCTCTCTTATGGATGAGTGACCTGACGGATTGGAAAGTTCAGCTCGTCGAGTGGAAAACGCAATCGGCGGCGAGTCACGAGAGTCCCCTGTGGTACCGGATAACGGGACAAAGAATACTGCGGCAGCGTGCACCACTACTGGTAGAAACTCAAATTTTCCGCCTCCCCCTCTCCCTCTATACAAACACTTTCCAACGGAGGCCGCCCTCTGTGGAAACCGTTTCTTTCCTCCTCGATAATATCTATCTATAAAGTTCTCTCGCTTTATCACCCTCTCGCAATTCCCCATTGCTTATCAGGTCGAATTATTATGCACAATAACAACTCAATTCCATTGTTGGGAGTAAGTACAGCGACGTAACGTTGGGAATCTCGTTAACTCCGGTGTAAAACAACGATGGAACAACAGCTGGTAAATTCAGTCAAGCTGATTCTATTATGGGAGAAGCAAAGGTAAGTTTGCCAGCCGCTTTATCGCGTCGGATTAAAAAGTGAGGTTACGAGGAAGACTGCTCCCTTTTTCGTTTTTCGGTTTTTGTTTTTTGTTTTTTGTTTTTGCCGCCGTCACTTTTCGAAGCCAGTTCGCCGCCATCTCCGTAGTCGGTGAAATTGCCGATTTTCGCGTCTTATCGGGCCACCAAGGAGCTATCGATTTTTCCCATGTCCGTCCCAGCGTCCTTCCGGAAACTTCGATATTGCACGAGGTACGAGTGGCTGCTACTTCGTCGCGAGGGTAAGCTTCTTCGGCACGCGTGCTTCGGAATTAGCCCGCGAAAGTGAAATACAGCTGACCCCCGCCGCACCGGAGATTCTCCGCCTGAAGAAGCCCAAGGCCGCGCACGATTTACGACATCTTAAGTTCCAACCCTTGTTGTAAACTCGTACTTCGAGACGATCTTAATGTTTGCATCGTAAATTGGCTGGCTTACGCCGCCAATTTCTGCCGGGGCTAGAGAACAATACCCCTTCCGCGCGCCCCTCTGCCAAGCCTGGGATTTCTTCTTGAAAATTTCCCTTTTCGTGTGGAATAGGTGGGTGCATTAATGGGAAATGCTAATTCGCCATAAATGGAGCCAGCAGGCAATATTCCAGAACGCAGGGTGGTAGCAGGTGGCGCAGGTAGGCCCTAAAACGTTTCACGATCCCATCCCTCATTCGTCTTCTCATCAGTGTTAATACGTTGGATTATAGCGACGAATATTTATAAATCAAACGACTTTAACGTTGATGGTGGTTGTGGTGGTGGTGGTGGTGGCGGTGCACATTTTTCTTAATTACGGAGATTGGAAAGGGACGGGGAAAGAAGCGAATATAAGGTTAAGAGATCCACCCGTAGCGGCACACGCACACACACACACACTCATACACACATATATTTTATCTGCTCGTTTTGGTTTACGAGCGGTCCTAAACCCGCGACAGGATCCTTCTCGGTGCTGTCGACTTATTATTTTCATCCTCCGGCGCCCCACAAATATTTACATAGCCATGCACGGAAGAGGCGCCGTGTAAAACTGAAGAAAATATCGCGCAGCCATGGAGGTGCTGAGCGAATTTTAGTTGACAGATGTTAAAATCTCCCTCCAACAGGCCACGGAGAAAAATGTTTCGCGCGTATCATCGTTCTAGTTGCGAACCACTACCGTTACCGCACCACCACTACCCTGCACCGCAACTACCACCACCACCACCACCACCACCACCACTAACCACCGTCCTGCCTGATAAATACGGGAAAATGCGCTCTCCTCGTAATAAAATCTCGTCGCGCGCTGCAGATTAAGAATACGATGCAGGAATCGCCTCCCGGCAAGATTAAAGCGCTTTAAGGGGTTGAATTTTCCAGCTCTCGGATATCCGGCGGCAATGCAGCAGCCCCGGAGAAACTCCCTCGACTTTCCTTCCGGTGTCTTCTTCAATCGGCGACGCGTCATTGCCAATATTAAAATATTCGCAAGGAAATATGAGGAAGCCGTGAATAGTAGAGTGGAGAACGAATTTTAGTGCTCGGGTGTAAAAATGAAATCCGCCCGTAGAAAGACACAAAGAAAAGTATTCTCTACGATATTCCACTACATTTTTATACATCCATGAATCATAGTCTAACCGTGAAACATACCGGCGACTGCTGCCTTTAATGAAACTCTGCCCCATCCTTCCCTGATTCCATGCCCCGACCCTCCACACCGTCATCGCATTACGATAATTCGAAAGAACTGATTGAATAAATCATTGAGAGACGTGGGCGAAACCAAAGGAAATCACGAGAATGCACGCCTCTTGGTCGATTCTCCGGAGACTCGAGGATGATTCGAGGACCGAGATGACGAGGGGTATAAATGCTGAGGAAATTGATCGAACGAACGGGTCTCTCCACGGACTGGTGGGGATAATTGGAGAAAAGTGCTGGATAATGAGGTGGACGAAGCCGAAATCCAAAGACTCGCGATCCGATTGAAATCACTTTCGAGATCGATTTTTCTCCTTCTCCCGCGCTTTTCTCCTCTCGATCGGGAAATTTGGAAAAACGCCGTTGAACGCCGTGTTTGGCGCTTGTCGGCGAGGTGGCTGTTAATCGGCATAGCTCGGCGGATCAGCGGCGGGGGTAGAATGCAAAATCACCGGTGAAAGTTTCACGCGAACTGCCGGCTGGCTTCCGCCGCAAGGTAGGAGGGGGTTAGAATTCGGGTGACGGCAATTTGGCGAAAACAGAGAAAGCCGAGAAAAGGGAGAAAAGCGAGAAAAGCGAGAAAGCCTTTACTGCCACCACCACCACCACCCCCCGTACCCCGAAGAACATACCACGCTATTTGCAATGTAAATAGCCATGGTGTCGCAGTCTCGGCGGTCCAGTCGATACGGAAACACTGACCCCCCACAACCTTGAGTTCCTGGTCTTCGTGGTCGTTCGCGGACCAGAGCGGCCGTATATCGCGCAAATATACATATAAATAATCCTGTCGGCCCGGAAGTAGTCTCCTCTTGAAAGAGGAGAAAGCTTCGACGATATTCTTTAACCGAGAATACTTCCCCCATCGATCCTCTCTCACCCCTCTCTTTCTCCTCCTCCTCCTCCTCCTCCTCCTCCTCCTCCTCCTCATTTTCCTCCTCCAGCACCATTCTCTGGATTCCCTAGTACGCGCGGAGCCCGTGAAGAAAATGCAGCGTAATTCCGATTATTCTTGATTAATTGATGGCCGTTCGTTATAAATTCGGAAGGTCGTTTCAATATAATATGAAATTGATTTATAGCTTGCAGCTGGAAACGTGATCGTAATAAATGCATGCGCGAGTTATTGTTGTTCCTGAAATACAGCCTGTGGAAATCCTTGCAGTTTCCTGTCTGGGCTTCGATAAATTTCCATGTAAAATTCGAAGGTCCATCCTCCTCGCGATGAGAAGGGGATCATCCTTGTGTTTACGCCAAGTAAATTATTTCATCAAGCATCTGCATTCCGCGGCGAAAAGTGGTATTCCGTAATTCCGAGCGCCTCCCGCCGCCGCCGCCGCCGCCGCCAGCCTCCAGCAACCTCCACCAGCCTCCACCAGCTTCCTGCGCCTGAATATTCAAAGAGGCTGTATATCAGATATTCGCATTCGCTAAGAAAAACTTGAACGTGCAATGATCGAATTTTTAAATTAATGACATCGAGCGGGCTCCCGTTGAATTATTAAAGGCGAAAAAAGAAACGCATACTTTAACGGAGTTTAATTAGTAGCGGAGATTTATAGGTTGGGATGATTTGCATCGGCTTCGATAACAATAAAAGGGGTTGCGCAACGCTCGTGTCGCGCTGCTGTTCTTCCGATATTCGACAAGATATCGAGAGAATACAGAGGAAGGGAAAGAGAGAGAGAGAGAGAGATGAAACCGAAGTAAAAGAAAAAACAGACAAATACAGCGGAGAAAAAAGGGAGGTTAAAAAGATGAGGGGAAAGCAATTTATCAAAAAGTTGCAGCATGCCAGCAAGCCTCGGAGAAATCGGTTCTCCATACAAAAAGAGAGGAGGGTTAATCATCCCATTAGAGTCGATAAGTGGCTAATAAGAAAGTGGATATCGACTTGTTAGAAGCGTTATCCCGCGGGATGACGTGGCCAGAACGACGAGCATTATCATTCGATGCAACTACGATCTGACGTAATATTCCTACCCCCCCCCCCTTGGCACAGGGAGGTGTCCTCCGGCATAAATTTTCGAGAGTATTCTCGTTCCGGGGAATCGAAATCAAAGCACGTAACAGTCCGGACGTAATGTAATGGACGATCGTACGAATTCTGGGAAAAATGGAAAATTCGACCGAGTATTAGTTTAATGTCCAGACCAAACGGCGTCTGAGTCTCCGTTGCTTCGGTTGGGTAAGAAGCTATTGCTGTTGCGCTACGGTAACAACCGCCGAGAGAGAGAGAGAGAGAGAGAGAGAATGGAGAGGAGAGAAGTGGAAAGGTGGTACGAGGGAGTGGAAGAGAGGCTGGGGGAATGTAAAGGAAGTGGATGAAGCCTTGAAGGGTGGAAAGCGACGTTTATAACAAGCCTTGCTGCTTCTGACACTATCTATCTATCTCACGCATACCCTTTCAGTGTCTAGGATGGATACGGCGGGGGGTGCTGCTACCGGATAGTTGTGGGTATCGGCAAGGGGTGTTGTAACGTTGAAATAGAAGGTGGATGGCCTAGCATGGGATGAGATGGTGGGATGGGATGGGATGGGATGGGTTTGAGCGGACTGCGGGTTCTGGTCGGCCTGGAAATCTAGACGGATCAGATTCACTGACGTAACGCTCAAAACAAAGGGCTGCCACCCACGGATTGCCAGCCTAGCACTTTCCACACGGACCAGATCCGGACGGATGCTCGTTCTCCTGATTGCAAATCGCTGCGCTGTGCAGAACTGCGCGATAATCGAGGAATTCAGCGGACCGAGGAGGGAATCCGAACGGACGGACGGACGGACGCGGAGATCCCAGAGTGTAAACATTTCTCTCTCCCCCCCTCTCTCTCTCTCTCTCTTCAGTCGAGCGTAGCTATCGAATGAAACGCTTCGAGATTCCAATTAAAATCCGATTAATCAGGGGCCTCTGTCTTAATAAAATTACGTTCGTCCTTAAACACCCTCTCCCCCTCGCAGGAATAATGAATTTCGACACCTGTTGACGAGACACGGACTTTCTTTCGAATTCGTTGAACGAACGAACCAGAGCAACCAAGCAACCAAGCAACCGACGAACGAACGAACGAACGAACGAATCAGCGAGCGAGAGCTCGCGACATAATTGCTTAATGAACGAGAACGCTGGAAACGTCTAGCGACGCAAACTACAAACAATTATCCATTTGTCTATGGGTGGAGCAGTAAAGTGCAGGATTAAACTTTGCAACTGTAATTAATCCCGATTAAACTCGGGCGAGAACAGCGAGACTGGCTGTATTCGCGCGTCAGCCGGCTCCTAGCGCTCGAGGGGAGTCAAAAGGTAAACGTATCCTGCCTTGTACACACGTCGGTTTTCCTTATGTGTGGGTGTTTCTGTGTTTGCGGCTGGACGAAAGGGGAAAAAAGTGCAAGAGGACTTGGCTAGTGCGCGAGTGGTAAGCGCTTTTTATTAGAGGGAGGGGTTCTCTCGAAGCTAGAGAGAGGAGAGAGAGAGAGAGAGAGAGAGAGAGAAAGAGAGAAGAAGAGGAGATGAGAATTCAGACCTATGTAGGCACATTCTACTCGTGGGACTCCCTGCAAACCTGCCCCAGAAGCTACGTATTTCGCTGTTGCCTACTCTATATTCTACTCGACGAGCGCGCCTCGCCACTTGTAAAGCCACCCTGGGTATCGATGTCCCTTTTCCCTTCGCTTCCCACAACTCGGCCAAACCCTCTTCGTTCCTTCTGCCTTGCTACCTTCCTTCCTTCCTCCCTCCCTCCCTCCCTCTCACCCTTTTCTTCCTCCTCCCCCCCTCCATTCCTCCCCCACTTCTCTTACCATGCAGCAATATCTCTCTCTATCTCTCTTTCTGTGTACCTTTGGTACTAGTTTCCATTGAGATCGCTATTCTCTACTTCGTATCAGTTACCTCCTTCGATTCCCATTAGTTCCGCTGATATATCTTCCACTTTGTCTTATACAGTTTGACCTGGAAACTATTTCCATAGGCCGACACCACGATGCCCCGGCTACTACCTCCGCAGCTCTTTCCCTTCCACTTGCCTACGGCCATTGGAAATTTATTTTCGATAGCCTTCCCTCCCCGTCCGCTTCCTCCTCCCTCTTACCCTTACCCCACACTGACTTCAATGTGTTCCTTTTCGTTCCCATTTTTATCGAGTCGGCCCTCTTTTTTTTATCGCGCATCTTCGATTCGCATCAATCACGCACATACACGGGCGCCCTACTCTCTCCCGATTCTATTCTCACGGGATACACCGTTGGACGTTCTTCTGACCGACGACGACGACGACGACGACGAGCGCGTGGACCACCCTCATATTTATTTTCAAGTGGCCCCTTTTCAGGATTTTACGAAAGTCGAGCGTCACTCGATCTTGGCAAGGTTAGGACCGGGGGGCGGGGAGAGGAGAGGAACGCGTTCATTATCGCAAAGATCCCCGGGATAGGCAGGTGTTGAGTCGACTAAAGCCCAAGACACTCATGGTGGCCCAGCCTTGAAGGAAGCTCCTGAATTTATTTTGGAAAGCCATTAGTGCGCACGACGTACAGTATAAATTATGCAATTACCAGACGGCACCTCTGCAGAGAGGAGCTTCTAAGCGACGAGTCTAACCGTAAGCTTCTTAGAGCGCCGTCTATTTCAGGACAGATTAGTTTGTTTCATTTATTCTCGTTGAGTGCTTCGTTACTCACCAATCGCGTACTTTGGATAACTCTGTGAAAGATACACCGCTGAAATGGATGATACTGTTTACGCTTAATATGGAATCCCATTCATCGGCCGGATTCGACGACGAATACCCTTGAGAAATTTGCTCGATTGCTTCAAACGGTCCTTCTTGTCCCTCTCTCCCCCCTTCCCCTTTTCTCCCTCGCTCTCTCCTCTGCCGTTGTCGGAGACTCGGAGGGAGTCTCTGGTAATTTTATAACGTTATGCCGAAGAGAGAAGTACCTTCCGGAAGAAAGAGAGGCGAAAGAAGAAGGAGGACGGGGAGGGGGGAGGATTACCTGAATTTCTTGCCATTTTTCTCTTCCTTTATTTATCAGACGATTCCATAATAATCCCAGGAGAGCAAGTCGTCCCGGCGCTGGAAGGAAAGTGCAACTCGGCTGGGACGATAACCAAAATCCATTTTGAAAATCCATTAGCGCGCGGTGCGCCGTATCCAGGATAAATTATACAATTATGTGCCGTTACTGGTGCTTGGCTATCTCGGCGGTAAGCCTAAGGCTCTTAAGGGATAAGGCGAATGAATTTAATTTATGTCGCGTTCGATTCCAGGCCGATACCGATGTCCCCCACGTTCCTCTGCATTTCCCTCTTCCACCTCCCCCTTCCCCAGCACTAGCGAGAAATTACTTTTAATCAGATATCTCGGGGACGCGTTGGGAAATTAGAGTCGCGACAGCGTCTTCCACTCGAAACCGCTTAATCCCCGAATATTGACCAGTGGGATTGCGAGTTTCACCTCCCCCCGTGTCGAACGAGTTCTCCGGTCCTCCGATTGTTCGGCAATCGCGAGAAGCTTGCAGGGATTAATCATTAGCATCAAACCGGAACGCTTTGCCCGGCCGACCGCCATCGGCCGGATAGTTTACAGTGATAACTCAGCATCCGCCGGACGAAATCGGGGGGTGGGGGGGTGGGGGTAGGATCTTGAAAACGGAGGCGCACCACGTCCCGGGTCTCCCCCTCCCCCTTCCCCAAAGTTTCCCGGATCGTTCGATTTAATTAAAAGTCTGCCGGTTTCCGAATCGAATTAGCGGATCGTTCTATGTCGGCTCGAGCCGAGCTCGAACTGTCCGACAATTGGCGGAGCTAGGCTAGCTGGTTGGATTAAAGTCCTGACGAAGGGGAGGGGCGCGGGGGTGTGACAGGGTCTGGGTCCACGAAGAAGCAAGGGACTACCTCCTGCGCTCTGCTGTTGAAGCGAGCGCGCAGTTTGGTGGGAGGAGAGGGACGTTGATTACATAGACGCGGACAAAGGATGGAACCGCCGGAGCTTCGTCGACAAGTAAATGCGCGGATTACCATCCGCAATGTCGGAAAGGGTTGACCCGGGGGTTGACTCGAAAGAAGGGACCGGTAGCAGCGAGCGGCGTGTCGCCCCATCTGTATGTATCCGGCGTCCGATGTTAACACCGCAAGTCCCCGCTGCATGATTCCCTGCTCCAGGCACTAATCCCATAGGAACAAGCTTCCTACCTCCTCGTGCCTGGCGAGTCCGTAATTAACATTCGCTCTACGTGACCGACCGACCGACCGGTCGACCGGCGATCGACCATACCTCGAAGGAATAACCCGGTCCAATGTTTTACCGACCAAGGCCACCACCGATCGGCACGTCGATCGATCGATCGAACGGACCATTAGCCGAAATACGACTTACCCCCGGTGATCAGCAGTGAATTTAGCGAAACGATTGCCGATTAGGACCATCCTGACCCACGTGCTCAGTCCTCCTCTAATGACGACGACGCCGTTAGGTTTTGCTCCCCCGAGAAACTGGCGAACTTTAATCGCTGGATATTTCATGGGGATGCGAGAGGAGCGGATGAACAAGAAGAGAGGACGAGATAGGGGGATAGGGGGACAGGGGATGATCCGAAGAAGCCGTGATGTTGGCGGAATAAGAAGCCGCGAAAGCCAAGAAAGAATCTTTTAGCGGAGATTGATTAAAATGCAAATCCTCGTCGCCGGGGTCTTTGCCCGCCGAGGCAAATGGCTCTCTTTTCGCTTTTCGCTTCTCGCTTTTAGTGGGCCGTTCTTTTTGTATCGGCTACCGAGCTACCACCGGGAGTCTGACCGGGACAATAGGCGCGCACTTCGATCGGTACCGGAACCAGCTCGATGCCCGGAGGATGCGTCTGCTCGTGTCAGTGGTACTGGCAGGTAGGCGGCTCTTCCATTTTTCCGCTTGCTAGCACGAGCGAACGAACGTTTCTCCTTCGCCGTACCCTCATCCTCCTCCTCATCCCCCTCCCCCTCCAGTAGTCAGCGAGCGTCAGGGGAGAGGACTCCTCGAACATCGGGCCAACGGGATAACGGAGCTGCGGCCGAGAACCTATAAACGCGGACGAGCAACCTACACTCGGCGCCCACACATACACACACACACACACACATACACCGAGAAGTGAAAACCTGAACTGCGCGCGAGAGTACGTGCTGACGGAAGAAGCCGAGGGGGTGGCGAGAGGAAATGGAGCAGCGGCAAAGAAAATGAGAGCCGAGAACACATACTTGGCTCTCCTCTCCTCTCTTCCCTCGCTACCACCACCTCGACGATCCACCCTCCGGCTAAATCCAACCGCGACCACCTGGATCCCTATAGTTCCCAAGCCTCGTTCCCCAGGCCACCCCCGGCACACTCCTTCCATCCGCCCCCTCCCCTCCCCTCATCCAACCAGTCCCTATCATTGAACGTTTGCAGAAATCTGGAACGCACTTGCAGCTCTTCCTGAATTAAAATGCCGTCTACCAGCAGATTCTTTCATCGTTCCCTCGCAACCGCTAACCGGGTTTCCAGACACCTCGTTCCGCAGATGCAATCTCGGTATCACTGCACCGGATAGACTCGATTCTTTTCAAGAATTCGCAACTACCAGCTGGAATACTTATCGAGTTGCCTCTCCCGGAGTGGCGTCTTTTCTGCAAGCTGATGCTTGGAATTTACACCGGTGGCGAATCCCCCGTGAGTTTGCAAGTGCTAATTACCTCAAAGTGCGGCCCGAACGGATTTCCACCCGGCGACGACCAGAAGTTGCTGAAAGTTGCCGGGTATGTGGGTGGTGGAGGGTGGATGACGGGACGAGGGAGAGGGTGGCGGCGCGTATATATTGAATTCTTCTAAGAAGTGGAATACTCGATGATTGTCTTCGGAACTTCCGGGCCATTAATTGCCCTGCAGGGCGAGAGCAGCACCAGCACCACCAGCAACGCGGTGCTTTCTT
Source organism: Sclerodermus sp. 'alternatusi' (assembly GCA_037305995.1). Classification (NCBI taxonomy): domain Eukaryota; kingdom Metazoa; phylum Arthropoda; class Insecta; order Hymenoptera; family Bethylidae; genus Sclerodermus; species Sclerodermus sp. 'alternatusi'. The sequence continues at coordinate 7,151,312 of CM074547.1, read as the reverse complement.
GCCGGTCAGGCCGGACCGCTTCTTCTACGAATTAGGCCAGTCGATGAATTCACCGAACATTAATCACCCGGACACCAGCGCGCGGCTTCCTTCCTTTTCGCTTAAGGAGCTCGCGAATCGATATCACCTCGCAAGAACCGAGACTTTTCTTCGCTCCGTTAAACTTTCAGCCCGTTAATTGCTTCGAGGACCATTTTCAGGTCCGAGCTCCCGTCACCGACGGTGTTGATCTTGTCGCTGCTGATCCTCCGCCCCTGCCCATCGAGGCTAGCGCTAAAAACGCCGGCATGTATCCCCGGGATAATTATTATCGAGACTCGTCGTCGACTCCTCTGGCTACGCGAACTCCCGGAATGCCATAGCAACCCGATCGGGTTCGACGCGCCAGGTGAATTTTCGAGGAAGAAAGAAGACTCGGGTCAGTCGATGACTCTCGCAGGTTTCGCGCAATCTCGAACGAGAGGGGGGTAGCCGCGTTAACGGTGGCGCTGGCACCAAGGGGGTGTAGCAACGCGGCATTTCCGCAGGAGAGGCTATTTTTGTTTCGCGCCGATAATCCTCCTCCTTAGGAGAGAGGAGCCTCGCAGAATCTTAGCTTCGAAATTGCTAATCCAATAGTGCTGCGGCCGAGATTAAAGTAGCCCCCGCAGGATGCCTCACTTTCTCCCGTGGCGCGATACCGGGAACTCGGGAGCCTTCGGGAGTGCTAATCGTGTTTAAGAATAAACTTCGCAATCCTCTACTCTCGTTGGTGCGGGGGCGGCGTGGCGTGGCGTGGCGTAGCATGGCGTGGCGTGGTGCGGCGAGACATCCGGCCGGGAATACATTAGCATGATTACTTTTGTGTACAATGGCGGCAGCTGCGACGCGTACCTAAGACTCATCTGGCGGGAAAGCTCGCGCGAGAGTGCGCGCGCAAGCCAATATATATCACCCGCCGAGCTTCCTAAGATCGCTTATTCCAACGCTCTGAATAATTCAGGCCAGAGCCTAAAATTGAACGCGCTACGCTTCCTGCGATTCGAATTTCAAAGCGCGCGACTCGAATTATTTCCGAAGAAACACCCGCGGCCGGCGGCGCGGTGGGTCCCGTAAACTTGCGCGGTAGAAGTGGCGGGGTGGAGGGTAGGGCTTGACAAATTTTTCCAGGCTGAATCTGCTTTTCCGCTCACGTAGCGCGCGTAATCGTTATTATCCAACCCCCCGCCGGACGCACCCGTCATTATTCCAGCGCCACCCCCGTAACGAGAGTTTTGTTCCCATGGTTCTGGATAGCTTGTTTTGCTTTGCTTCGCTTTGCTTCGTTTCGCCTTACGGCGAAATGGCTATCGGGAGAGAACCTTGACACCGGGTTAACGGAGCGCGTGTCCATCGAGTGGCAAAGTAGCCGGGGGCATTTTCATAAGGTCAATCGATGCTCCGCTCTGGATTACGTCGGCCATGACGGTGGCGCATCCTAGAAATCGGCCAGCTTAACGGAAAAATCTCAAAGAACCACTGAATGGAGCTTTGAAGTTAGCAGCCGGACGCGCTTTCGCCATCCACTCGTAGCTCGACGATACTCCTGTAATACGCGCGCGTGTGTGTATGTGTGTGTGTGTGTGTTTGCCAGTACGTGCGCGTGTACGTGTCTATTCTGTATGGCTGAAACTTTCGAGCTGCGCTCTCTCTCTGTGCAGGGGAAGAACCTTTTATTCCAAAGACCCCCGGTCCGGTCCATCGGGAACTTTGCGGATAAAGCTCGCTAATAAACTCCGAGCCAAAGCGGCAAAAGTCGGGGAGCGATAGGCAGAAGGCAAACGGCGAGAAGGAGAGAGAAAGAACGGGGTTAAAGGACAGATAGAACTGGTTTCGCGTGAAAGAAGAGTAGAAAGAAGAGGCGATGGTGGTGGTGGTGGTGGAGGAGGAGGCAGAAGAAGAGTAATAAGAAGAGGAGAAAGAAGAGGAGGAGGAGGAGGAGGAGGAGGAGGAGGAGGAGGAGGAGGAAGAGCAGTAAGAAGAGTTGGGACTTGAGCGCGAGAGGAACTTTGTTGTAAAGCGTGCCAGCCGGCAGCTGAGAATAAATTGGAATGTCGTCGAAGTCAGTGGGGTGGGGGAGACCCAATGGATAAGGCACCCTCGGGAATTGGGTCGAGCGGGAACGCGGCTACGAGCTCCAGCTACGACGTCTTCGCTGATGCTGCCCGACTACCGTCGTGTTTTCACCGAGCTAGTGATTCTTTTTTATCAGCTACCACCCCCTCCCCCTCCCTTTCCAGGGCAGCCCGAGCTGTCTTTTGGGAGCGTCGAGAAATGGCCAGACTCTCTTCTTCCTCACTGACGAGATATTCTACGAGACTCCTGGAGTACAACCCCTTAAAAAGCAACTCGCCTTTGCTTCTCCCGATCCTTCTCCCACATCTGGCGATCCCCATGCGAAAATCGAAATCCGTCGCTAAAATCGAGGAACGATGAAATTATCCGGTGGCTCAGGGAAATTGGCGCTTGGCATTTGCAATTTATTCCGGCAAGTAGCGAGATTTGGCGGAACGGTGGCGGCCAAGCGGCGAGAGGGGGATGGGGGGGGGGGGGGGTGATTCTCCTTTGACTGGCTAATAGCGCGAGTGTTACGAAACTACTTTGCAATTATGATTCTTCCCGAAGAAGAGAGTCTCGTCTGGCATCCTCTTTGCGACGCCTCCTGGCACGTACCCTGTCGCCGTGTCCTTCGCCGGGCTGTTCTTACCGGAAACCACCCCCTGACGCGTCCCCGCGAAATCTCTCGACATGTGCCACATGTGCATATTTCCTCCTTTCTCCTCTTTCTTTTCTCCCTGCTTTTTCCCAGCGGCGACCTCTCGGAGATTTTCCTTTTTCCACCATCTTGGCCTCGGCTTTGGTATACACCGCAGACAGATAGACAGATGGATACCGAGCTTACCTCGCGTCCCGCGGGACTCCCTCCGCTGCTGGGAACATCAAATTTACACGAGCGCTCACGTAGAGACTGTGCGCTCCGAGAAAAACTAAAATATTCCACGCGAGGCTCCTGATATCATTGGCGCCTAGAGAGATCGAGCGAGATCGACAAAATCGCTGCGAAAGGACAACGAGAGTTTCTTCGTTCGGTTCCTACCGAAATACTACCACCACCACAGGATATGCAGTTCCGCATAAGGATTAAGAGACGCAAAAAAATTCTCCGGTCGTTCACCCCGATATATATATTGTACTTTCGTCCCGGTTTCTCCGGTATCGGCAATAATGGATTCGATTCGATATCTAGAGGGTGGTGGTCGGGGGTGTGGCGAGAACCAGGGAGGATTTTACCGGATTATTTATCGAACATTCCTCAAATTAGTAGTTCCCTCTCAAAGGTTAAATATTCGCGAGAGATTTTTGAGACTGCGATTAGAGTATCCGAGGAATGCTTTTATTTCAATAAATACCGAACTTTTCAGCGGAATTCGCGAGATTCCTCGATACAGTATAGCGAGAACCATTTTCTAACCCCCCGATCCCACTTGACGGGAATTCTTCCAGGAGAAGAGACGCCAGCGGAGATTTTCCTTGTTCGAGTTCGCGGAAGAAAAGTTGACGGAGTTAGAAAAAGGTTGGGGCGAGGCGAGACGAAAGAGGAAGGGAGGGGGATGGTGGAGCAAGGGTGTGGAGGAGGAAGGCTCGCTACGTGAAATTTGCAAAACCTCCCGATAGACTCTCGAAATAGCTGTGCACGGAGCTTGCCCTCGGTAGAGTATTTCTCTCGAGTGCTTCCAAGGACTTTTATAGAAAGGCATATGGCGTGTGTCGCGAGGAAGACGCTCCAGAGTCATTTTGCTCCTTGAATCTCTCGCGCCCAGTCCCTGATAGGTCTGAAATTAAACGAGCGACGGAACCCTCGACTTCCCGGAGGAACCCCCGAGGAACGAAGGAAGAAATCCTTGGAGAGCTGTTTCCGAATCCTCAAAGAAAACTCGCTGCGACTTTTAAAGGTCCCTACCCCGCCTCTCCACCCTCTCTCCCCCATCGCCGCTGTATGCACCTTTCCTTCTCTTCCAGCTTGCTCAACTATTGAGAAAGCTGCCCTCTAATTTTATCTCGCCGCGAGCTCTCGTCCACAATTTTATCAATTGAAATCGGTATCCGAGATTCTTCGTCGTGCATCCTTTAAGTTGCATTTTATTTACGATACAACCCCTAAATATCCCGCCGCATCGCTCCGCGAAAAAAACCAACTTTATACACAAACGAAGAAAATCTTCTCACGATCTTCCATCAAATGATTTATCATCGTCGAATTTATCAGGGCAAATTCGCTCAAATGTATCGCTCGCTCTCTCTCTCTCTCTCTCTCTCGATGGACTCGACTAGAGAGTGTCGGAGGATTTTCTCCTCTCCTCTTCTCTCTATCCCGGGGTTAAAAACTCTCTCGTTCGAGAATTTTATCCCAGTGTTAGTAGAGCAGCGCGTTTATCGATCAATTATTAAAAAAGTACCAAGCCAGAAATCTGCGCTATTTTTTTCGGGCGATCGACTTGAAATTCATAATGAAAGTCTTCCGTGGAGATAAGATCGACTTGTTTCGGTAATTTGCTAGCGTCGCTAAGTTTAGAAGGGTGTTTAATAGCGGCGTTTTCACCCCTTATTCCTTCAGAGTGCCCGGACGTTTTTTCGAACGCGTAAAACTCCCCGGTGTGTATGTGTGTGCGTGTGGGGATCGGGGAGTGCAGATAGTGAAGGTTGGACAGTCGTCGTCGTCGTCGTCGTCGTCGGTCAGTAAAGCCTCGGCAGGATCTCCCGATGATGCTCGTCCGAATAAACTTACAGGTCCGTCGCGTCGGATTTTTTTGTTTTGTTTTCGCGGTAACGGCGCTCGCTCTCGATCTTTTATTAAATTATTCAACGCGATCAAAGCGCTACATCGCTAAATAATCCAAGGCCACGCCTACCGAGCGGACGCGAGGTTGCGGAGCCTAAGATTTATTATAAAAATTTCCAGACAGGATCGGCTTGCTCGCGTTTCAGCAATATCCTGGGATCAGTATATTTACCGAGGCACCGTAAACCCTCGTTTTCCCCGTTTATTTCCCGGAAGCGTTTCTGGATTTTTTCGCAATGGCGCCAGAGCGCAGGCAGTTCAACCGGAAGAAGCTTCGCTTCGTCGGAAGAAAAAGAATGAGAGAGAGAGAGATGGAGGGAGATGAGGGGGTCGGAAGACTTTGGTGGGATTTCGGTAATGTTCGAGTCAGCCTCGTACAGTTACGAGTGTGACGTGTCGGAATGGAGGTGGTTGCTCGCGATCGCGAGCGCTATGGAGTTGGGGAGGTGGTGCAGGCTCTCACGTCGGCAATCGAGCTCGGGCTTTCCGAGAAATCGTGACACCGGGAAAATTTCAACGACCCTCCAACGTCACTCCGAGCGCGATACGCAACATCGAACCGGCTCGTGAATATTTATTCCAGGAAGCATCAGCGGCAGATTTTTTAGTCCAGCACCGAAATTCCAGCTGGCTAAATTTTTCCAAGGGATTACAAGCTCGTTCGTTCGGGACAGCCTGTACGCTTTTACGCACACACGCACGTAGATGGTCATACAAAGAGGGGGGGGGGGGGAGAGAGAGAGAGATATACGCACACCTCGGTCCGATTAATTTCTGGCTCCGCGCGAGAAATATTTGAAACGCTCGAGAGAAAAACGGGCGCGTTTTCCTGGCCCCCGCGTCCTCGCACCCCTGCTGCTCTCTCTCTCTCTCCATCTCTCGATCCGCGGTGGATGGCAAACCCCGTCGCTATGGTCGATTGCAACTTTTCACGGAAACGATCGATGTGGAGGAGACGAAGAGACGCGGGTGGGGATTTATTCAACTTACTTTTCCATCGATACCTGCCGGTTATCGCGTGTTGAAAATTTACACGTCGATATTTCTCTCCGCTGGTCATATTTGCCTCCGCCGGAGGCAAATTCTACTAGAGCGCGTGGGTACCACGGGTACCGCGCGATGCCACCCAGTGGGCTAACACGCGGGGATTATTGTTAGGCCAGCGGAAAAAAAGTCGATTCTCTTTATGCGGAGGCGAGCAGTGTTATTAGTCATGCAAAACTTGAATGAAAATATGCTCGGAAGTGACTGTACACGCTTGTCGCAAAACGTACAAAACAAATTTCAGGCAAATTCGATCCTTCTCCACTAACTTTGAAAGCTTTAAGAGAGAGAGAGAGAGAGAGAGAGAATAATGAATATAAAAAAGCAACGCCATAGAAAATCAGCCTAGCCGAGGGAATTGGTTGAAACCAACTGAAAGTATTAGATATCGAGGCTTTGCCAGGTGAAAAATAAACTTGAGGCGCTTTGACTTATACGTGGCAATAAAATTCTCCGAGATGCCAGTGCTCTCGATTCGACAGGACAGAGTATTAGTCCTCGAGGGAAAAAAATTTTCGAGATACTTTCTTCGAAGAGTTAAGAAAGTATCGGGCAAAAGGCAAAAGTCCGGCACGCTGAGTTTCTAAGAATATGCTAGGAAGCCCCCGAGTAAGAACGAGCACTGTCGTGACAAATAGGAAACTTGGCAAAGTCAGATGGGGAATGGGGGTGAGTGAGAGAGAGAGAGAGAGAGAGAGAGAGAGAGAGAGAGGACTTCCCAGCGGAGGCCTGAGAAAATGTGTAAAGATGAAGCGCAGTCGACAAGTTCGGACACCGTGATACCGTGTACCGCTGGAATAACTCGCTTGAGATTAGGTTACTCGAAAAGCTCTCTTAAGCCCTCGAGGCTCAATTTAAATCTGACATTTTCACAATAGAAAATAAAGAATCGCGGAAACTCGGCAACAGCCATCAAAGCGCTTCAAGTTCACGAGAAATAAAAACATCGGCCCATAAATAGGAGAAATCTCACTCGGATCGCATGAGGCCAGAATAAATTCAGATTCGCATGACTGGAATTCGTGCAGGGCCAGCTACGGAGTCTAAGCTACAAGTTGCAGCGTGGCAAAACTTTCCATACACGGAATACTTTTAAAATCACACGGTAGTGTGCGCGAGTGCCTTGAAGAAAATATCAAAAGAGAAAATAAGCGTTGTTTCCGCGTTAAACTACAGCCGGGAACGGAGCTCTGGACTCCGTACTCTACGTATACGAGCACGCTATACGCGATGACACACACACACGCGCGCGCGCGCGCGCACCATGATCGCTGTCGCGTGTTATTTAAGCGTTTCCACTTCATCCCCTCCCCTACATCTCGTAGAGCGCGAGAGACGCATCCAAGAAGAGCGTTTGCCATCGCGAATGCTCCTTTGTTCCACTTTGGTGCTTTGGCTCTCGTCGCCGTTTGCTTCACCGTCAGTGACGTCGTATCTGCCCTCGGTTATACACGGCGATTCGCCTGCGAATTAGCTCGAAAGCCGAGCTAATCTCGCTTTTAAGTGAAATTTCACCGATTGTCAAGAGCGGAGAAAAGCCATTAGATTCCATCGGAATAATAGCGTTGGAAAAAGGGAAAGCTCGAACGCGTCATCGGCCGCGCGAAGACGATTAAAGAGTCAGTCGCCACGAGGAAGTTGGATTTATCGCGATGGAGGAGAGGCTAAGGGTGGCCGTGTGAGCGTCACCCGTGTGCCTGAAAAAGCTCGCTCGCGGGCTTTCCAATAACATGTTAAAACGTAAGCCCGGGCTGGCTGACAAATGTGGAAGTTTCGAAACTAAGTTAGAGTCCTCGGGGTTCGGGGTAGTTTGCGAGAGGCGGAGGCGGGACGGGGGGCGGAGAAGCCTCTAAAGGGGTTCGGAGGGCTCGAAGTGCTGGAGGCAGCGAGATAGCGAGGTTCCCTCGCTATCGCGATCGGGCAGCTTGGTGGATACGGCCCTGCCGGGGCAGGCCACGAGGTGCTAATGTCTGGCAGCTTAAATCTAGCCTGCCATCGCCGCCGCCGCCGCCGCCGCCGCCGCCGTCGTCGTCGTCGTCGTCGAAAGCCTGGAGGCGTGGGAAAAAGTTTCTCGCCCAGGGACCACCGTCGGCGGAACTGAGTCCAGCCAGACACGGCGGCCTCTACCGCTCTTTCCACGACAATTTTCTCTTTTTTCCCCTCCATCATCCCCATCTGACCGACCGACCGTCCGTGCACCCGCCCTCGACTTACCGGTATAATTCGAGGGTTGGTGCATAAGAACTCGAGGAACGAGTATCCATTTCCATGGAGAGAGCCGCTGTTGCCTGTCTGCCTGCCAAGCTGCTCGCCTGTCTGCCCGCCTGCCTGCCTGCGAGGAACGCATTGTAAAACACCAATTAATTCGAAACGCTTTTTTCCAGCGCGTTCTGTCTGCGATGTCCGCCATTTGCATATTTATTGCACGCCTCGGCCCGCATAATAGTACACGACAGTGCGCGGACGTTAACTTGATCGGATTAACCTTTGCCGTTAGCAATTTGGAGAAATGCTTCCTCGTTAATCGTATTCCATCAGTGATTCTGCCACCCCTCTCTCCCTGCACCCTGCTGCTGCTGCTGCTGTTCCTTTACCCTTTTGACTTTTTTCGAAAGTACGTAGCCTCACCGAGAGACACGTGGCAAAGAAATATTTTACGCTCGCCATAATATAACGCGAGGCGCAAGCAAGAAACTCCCTCTGTTATTTATTATTTATTATTCTCGGTGAAATCAGAGAAATTATCAGCGCGCCGTGATCGATTGATCGGCCGAATTCGATACGTGGAGTATCGCGAGCTCGGCGCCGCTGACCCCGATACCTTCCCGCAAAATGTTGCAACACTCTCGATGGGGGAGAAACACGAGCACCGAGACCTCGACCGAGGAACTCGACCAAGCGTAAGAAGAAACCCCTTTGGTTCTTTGCCGGGTTCCTTCCGGTTTGGAGGAAAAACCGAGAGTACCGCGCGGGCGACTGTCGAGGAAACGCGGTAACTGTCAAAAATTGACTTTGCTTCCCCCTGTCCGACCAGAGGATTCCGTCGGAGGGTGGCTATCGCAGTTAGAGGTAAGAAGAAGGGTGGTTCCCGGGGGGAAAAGGTACCGGCGGAGCGGTGCAAGTGGACTCTCCTGCGAAATGTCGTGCCGGGAAAAAGGTTAATGGTCCTGTAAGGAGTGGAGAAACAGTCGTAGTCGTTTAGCATTCGACTCGTAAAATGGGGGGTGGATCAGTGGCTCCTTTTTCTCGCAATAATTGTTATTGCCAGTCGCGAGGTAAATGGCTGCCCGGGTATTCTCAGTTTTTCAGGGAAATGTCACGCTGATAAAATTGATCAACTGCAACTCGGTTGGTGCATTTTCCTTATATTATTATATTATTATCATCACGATTATCCTCATCTTCGTCATTATCATCATCGTCGCAGCCATTAGCCGTCGCGCTATTACCGTCGCTCCTCTTCCTTGTCTTGCCATTATCGTTATTATTGTTATTATTTCGAGGGAACGAAGAGCATGGTGGCGGCCGTGCGTGGTCGCCAGTTGGACTTTGGGAAATGCAACACTTATCAAGGTTAATGGTCGCGTAAGAAACCGGCTCCTACGGCCTCTCTCGGTCGTTTAACATTCGTATCGTATAATAGAAAGAGGATCGCGGTGGCTTCTAGCGCGAAGGGTGCGAGAGGGTGTGTACGAGAGGAAAGGAGAGACAGAGAGTGGCGGAGAGCGTGCGCGATGGCGTGTTTGCGGAACATCCAGGAACGTGACCGTCGTTACAGCGGCAGCGACGAAATTGCCCGATTCGCGAACGTCCCTCGCGCCGGTTACAAAGCTGCGCCATTTTTCCTGGGGCTTCGTAAAGCGAAGATAAATAGTCGGTGGGTGCGGGCGCGGGCGAGGAGAGTATCCGAGGCATCGCGCGAGCAACCGGCTCCTACGAATGTCGCGAGGCTCCTTCCTTGCCATTTCTCACTCGCAACCGTAAAAAATGCTTCTATTCAATTTGACGTACGCCCACGCATTAAGTTTAATAGCGATATGTTTGCCGATATTGCCCCCAGGCTCATTCCTTACATCCCGGGAAAACCCGACTTTTAACCACTTTGACCAAGATTCCTAGCGTGCCACGACGTTTCTCAGCATGTAGGAGGGACTCTCCCCTACACCCTCGCGCTCCCAACCTCCCCTCTCCCTCGGAGAAATGTACCAGCACTAAAGTCAAATGCAAAAGCGTAAAACGCGACGTTAAAATATATTAAATTTTGTATCCTGTAATATCGGATTCCTACATTCGTTCCGACTGTTCACGGGTCAGATTTAATGATAATAACAATGATGATAAGGATAAATACAAATTTCTCTTCCTTCCTTCTTGCATTTCGTTCCCTGGAGTTTCCTTAAATTTTCAACTTCCACGACTATCAAGTTTTCATGTTTTCTTCCGTTATAACAAGTTAAATAAAGTTTGCTTATTGCGACTGTAGGGAGATTTCAGGATGCGAAAAGTAAAAGTAAAAATAGCTTTCCAGCGTATACATTATGTAGGAGCTATTATTATCCATAGAAATTGTGCACAAGATTTCTTGAACATGGCGAGTAAAAATGAGTACAGGCTTGGTTATTCGGTTGCGGAATAAAAATAAAGTATCTGGATAGTGGGTTAATGAAGAAAAATGAGCGATCAGCAGACTTTAAAAGCTGACCGAGCATTCACTCTTCTCACGACTTTATTTCTCGGCTCTCTTTCTCTCGCCACCTCTCTCTCTCTCTCTCTCTCTCTCTCTCTCGACAAGTCGACTCATTTGCTTCCATCGAAACTTTCTTTCGCGACATTCATAGCTTTTTTCGTCGGGACCCTTCGTTTCTGCTTCTCCCACTTTAGTCTCTTTCCGCCCATTGCCTCTTCTTCCTTGCAGTGAACCCCCCCCCCTCCCTCTCTCTCTCTCCCTCTCCTGAGTATCCTATCTCGCTTCCTCCCGGTGTGCCCAGGCGAGTTGGAGTTTTTTCTCCAAGCTTCTCCATTCGACGCTCCGACAAAACTTTTCTGCCATGATATATCGCGTTACGAATGGGGTGCCACCGGGACTATATTCCCGAGTAGCTGTTACCCCGTTAGCTTCTTCGCCGTAGCCCGCCCACGCGATTTATCTCCCGCGACTGCAGCTGCGCCGCCCGATCAGCTTCAACCCCCGCCGTGCTTCCACAGTCCACCTCCGCACCCGAAATCCCTCCAAATACTTTTGATTATTTTATCTCATCGATGTTTCGATCCTCGCGAACAAATTCCCAACTCGATCCGCGCCATATTAATTCTCCCAGGCGCATTTATCTCTGAAAGTTCGAAGGGAGGAGGAGGAGGGGGTCGTCGCCCCGATATCTTCGGCTCGATCTGCATCAGATTATTTAAAGTCGAGGAAATAAAGGAATCCGTCGAGTTGCTGAAAGTGGAGCAGAGAAATTGCAAACTCCACATCCGTCGCGCAAAAAGAAAGCCGTTTCGAGGGAAGGGGGTGGGAGATGGAGAAGTGACGTCGCTAGCGATGCACTTACCCATCAGAGGTAGCTTGCGCTGAACGGAGCAGCTATCGGGTGTCTGCGGCCATTACCACGTCGACCATTAGTAACGCGATAACCCGAGGAAAGGAGTTCGACACGGCGGGGGAAGGGGCCAAGACACACCCCTTCAAGGCTCTCCTCTCTCTCTCTCTCTCTCTCTCTCTCTACGTGGATGTAGCGTCTTGCACCTCTCCTATCCCTAACAAGTTTTTCCAGGAGGCATCCGGGATGGGGAAATGCCGGGCGCTTTCCACAGACTCCGATTCTCTCGCGACTCAAACTAATTGTGCCAAAGCGAAGTGAATAACCCTACTGCTACTACCGCTACCACCACTCGCTATACCCCCTAATCGATAACGCGGAACACCACTAATGAGTTGCTCTGCAAAATTCATCGCTTCCTTGGCCTTCCGGTACACCCTTGTATTCCACCCTAACGCCGCGATACTGAGAGTTACACCTCCCGTTGCTTGTGCTACATCGAATCCCGACGAGGCGGAAATTCAGCTTTTCTTCTTTGGGTCCTCCTCCATCCAACGGAGAGTCGCTCGAAGGAGTTGCGCGGACGAAATGCAATCGGTCATTACCGAAAGCTCACCGTCACTCTGGTAATTTCAATAGTGGTCTCTCTCACTCTCTCTCTCTCTCTCTCTCTTTCCTCTGTAAAGAGACGATCGTATTGTACCTGGCCTCCCCCTCCTCCCGTTTCACTGCTTAATTGGACACATCGATATCTCGCTGCTGCTGGTGTAGCGGTGAGATTGCGAGAGGCTGTGCAACTCTTTCCAGGTCAGCTGGGCTTTTCGGCGGAGCAATTATTAACGGGGGTTGGCCGGGAAATAGGGTCAACATAATTGTCCGACGAGCTAACATGGCCGGTCAAGCGAAAATGTGCACGCGAATGGCCGTGCATTGAGCTGTAAGTCGTGTAGCGACGATTACCGGACGACATTGCTTCTTTCTTAGCTCCCACCGCGGGAGCAACACGAGCAACGCGGCCTGCCAGCGATAAAAATAGTTGGCCCGTATCCAGCGCAGTTTATTGCTGGAATTTCCAGTTCCCGCTACCCTCCCCGCACCCTCCTCCGCGATGGACCACGCTCGCTCCATCCGCAGGTGCCGCGCGCGTGCGTGCCACCACGCTGCCCGACTCGCTCGGGAATATTTTATAAAAGGTTTTAATTACTCCAAGGAACGGCACTCGATGATTAAAAAGTCATTAGCCTAATGTCCCTAATAATGAAAAAACGCTCCGGCGCACCCCGGAAAGCGGCGCGACACTCGCGCGAGCGCGAGATAGGTTCGGGGATAAGTAGTTAAGGTCGGTGCTTTGTCGGACGCGAAACAACTGCATGCGCTCGCTACCCCGGTTAAGGACGACCTTGAAATATCAAGAGACGGAGCACGCGAATAATACTCTCGTGCTAGTAATTTTCCTACTCCAGGAGCCATTGAAACTCGTTCGACCGTTTATATTTGCGAGATTTATTGTCACTCCGTCGGCAGTCGCGAAGGGCCTTGTTTGCGACGTCGAGTGGCTTGGGGATAGTTGAAGAGGTCCATTGTGCGGCCGAGCACTATGCCACTATCCGCTTTCCACCATCCTTCCCCCACACCCTCCTTCTTCGCTTCTAACTCTCCGCATTTTGCGGTTTTGTGCCATCGACGAAACCAAAGCAACCGTGCTGATTACGTCCACTCTCCATCCCTTCTTTCCCCGGATTCATCCGGATCAACTGAAAAGCCTTTAAAATTCTTCCTTCCCATTCTCCGTGCTCTACCTCGAAAATCTATAGTTGCCACATTAACGCGTCAATAAATCTCAAATCTCCTTCGTAGATACGGACCCTCGGTGAAATCGTTAAAATTTTGCGCGAATGAAAGATGAATCCCTCTTGAATGAAATATGATGAATCGAAATAACCAAAGGGACCGAGCGGAACGAGCTCGCGATTAAAACGATTTCCTCATCCGGTGGAGGGGGGGGGGGTGTAGAAATTTGGATTAGAGAGTTTAGATAAACCAGCGCGTTATAGCGAGAACGTTACGGAGGGTGGATAGAAAGAAAAAAAAAAAAAGGAAATAAAAGAAAGAAAGAAAGGAAGAACGAAAAAATGAATGGCGAGAGGGAGGGAGAGGGAAAAACGATTTGAACACTTTAGAGCTTTTCCAACCGATGAAATGGCGCGTTCCAGAAATAAAATTCGAGGCTGCTAAAATCAATGCTGAAGAATTCATCGAGAACTGGCACTACTCGAGATTACGTAGGAGAGGAAGGGAGGGAGAGAGAGAGAGAGAGTTGAATTTCAATCCAAAACGATAAGGATAATTGAATATTAACGACGAGCATAAGAGAGGAAAGTGGGCGGGAAAAGAGGTTGGTGGAAATCTTATCCCACGGGAGGATTTATGTGGCGGCCGACGAAAACGGAAAACACTTTCCGGCGAGTCTCTGGGCGATACAGCGCGCCGGATCTAAATTGAATTCTTCCGTTTCATTTGACGATAAACCGCGTTAAACGAACGCGCGCGTGGCGCTTGCTGGAAACCAGCCATGACGCTGCACTTGCTCTCCGCTACGGCCAGAACTTATGGCGCGCGGAAATAACTTTGGTGCGTTCAGAGAAAAGCACTCGCTGACCCGAAAGAATCCTGCAGCTGGGAGCTTTATATGCTTAAGAAAGCATTGCTTATGCCTCGATTCTTTCGCAAAATTCCATTCGCCATCTCATTTCACCCCTAAAATCTTGCGTAATCTCCGCAAATCTCTACGGGGACTTGATAATTGAATTTACATGAAACTCATTCAAGTCGATTTCTCCGCTCTTAAATCGACGATACCACCACCACCACCACCACGCACCTTCGAGGCAAACGTTTTTGAGTTTTTTGTGAAAAATCAAAAGTCGTCCGATCGCTTTCGCGCGAAATTACGTTATCGTGGGCTCGTCGTCGTTGAACCGAGGAGAGGCCGCTGCGATGTATAAAAATATGTCAAAATTCGAATTTACGAGTGCGCCACGAGGGTTTAAGGTTTCGGCAAAAAATAAAACCCCGTTCGCTTAACAGGGTAAATAGGTTTTTTGAATTTTCAAGAGAAGAGAAGTAGCATTGTTTCAATGAACGTGTAGCGGAAAGATGTTTTCAGCCGAATATGTTGTGACGTTGCAAATTTGGATTCGCTACCTCACCTCCGCCGCCCTTCGTCTTACCCACCGTCGGAGAGCCCCTGGGCGCCAGCCCCGAAAAGGGCAAATTTATAAGGGGGCCCTCCGCGGGGATATTCCGCGGCTTCACCCGACTAGCTAGCCCTTTCGGAACGGGAGGGGCGGGGTAATAAGTGGTAGGTCGATTAGTAGCAAGAATAAGCATTTATTTAGGGCCATTTCGGTGGCGGACAATCTCCGCCTACGCGGCCCGTCGGCAAAATACACTGCCTCCCGTACGTTTGTTTCCCGCGGTCTCTTCCGAGTCACAGGGCACTTTTCTTCCGGAATCGGCTCTGACCTCCACCGCGTCTAGGACGTAATTGACCCGTCGACAGGGCACCTCGGTTCCTCGCCGCGCGACATATATACCCGGCGGGTGGTCACTCGGTTTGACGCTGCCCCCGGATCGCTGGCCCAAACCCGCCCTGGTCCCTGCTACGACTGCCCGCGCCCTATCGTGTCCGCGTAGCCGTGGAGGTCAAATCCAATGTACATAATAACGGGGGAGAACCAAGTTCTCACTGAAGGTAGCTTACCACCCTCGCAGCTAGCGTCTCCGTACGCGGAGGTCCTTCCTCGTCGTTCGTGGGCGTAGGGCCTTTGTCCGCCGGAGCCTCTCAAAATGTCGCTCGAGTCCTTGGGAGAGGGTGCGTGGATCAGGCGGGCTCTCGGGTATCTTCGGAGGGCACGTCCACGGGGTCTCGATAGCACACGATAGCAGTCCTTTTTCACTAGGGTCCTTATGCCCTTTCGCCGTTCTGGTTTTCCCTCTCGACTTCTAGGCGCACGTGTGTTTGGTTCCACAGTATATCGACTAATCATCGATCGGTCCGGCCGGATCAAGGGTCCGGTGCTTCCGGCCCGCCCACTTCCCCAATTCCGCCAATCGACAAGAATTAGTAAGCGCGGCAGGCCTCGACCAATTACTGGCTCAGCGTCGTATTCATTATTGTCGGCCACTTACCATGCATCTCATAGATGGCACGGTCAGTACCTCTCGCTAGATTCTCCCCTGGCCCCTCCACACGGGGGGGGGGGGGGGGGGGGGAAGAGAATCCCGGGCCATAGTGGCGCTGGCCCATTTGGACGGGGCAACAGCGTCACAACACCTCCTCCTCAGGAAGTGAGATTCGACCAGAATCTACTCTTGTCGGCTTTCATCGATATCTAGATGGCGACGTCCGGCTGCTTAATCCAAGCGTACGATAACTCATCCGCCGTGTAGGGTTCCGGGATTTAGTTCGGCGTCCTCTAGGGTCCTCTTCAATCGTTGGGCCAGGGTGGTAGGCTCGAGTATACAACTAGTCCCTTCGGGGTTACGCAATGCTACAACCATCTCGCAATGGAAGCGGAGTAGCGTGGCTACTCGCACCGACGTACATTCAGGCTCATAAGGCGGGAAAGGGTAGGGGGTGAAAAGATACGCACTCATGTAGGACAAAAATAACTATATTTCGGACAGGTCCTCTGGGGATAAGCAGGGTACATTGAGATCGAGAGGATACAACGTTCTGACAAACAAAAAGGTAACAGGCCCAAAACATAGGGGCGATCATACTTCATCCCCAAAAAAAAAACAGAATGATCAGGACCTGGGCTGACATAACAGAGAGAACGACTAAGGTCTCCCCCGGTAGCGGGGAGGGGCTACACCGCTAGTCGTATAAAAAAAAACAAAACCAAGTATTTTAGCCTAGGGGGGGGGTCTAACATGGGGGAAAACGTCCCTGCGAGGGGCGCGGGAAATCGCGCATTAGGGGGGGAATGTCCCTGAGGACCCCCACCGGGTGCCAGGGGCCTTGTGCCCTCCACTGCTCGCTGCATTCAGGGCAATCGCGAAGGCTGATTCCCCGACGTCCACACCTGTAACAGAAGAGCCTCCGTGGCTCGGGGCACTCGCTGTATACGTGCCCCCGCGCCCGGCAATTGTGGCACTTCAGGTCCGGACGTCGGCGCGACACGCGGGGCGGCTTCGGAGCCAGTATGCCTCGCCCACGCCCTCGCCCGCAGGGGATGCCTACTTCCCCCGGGCGCAAATAGGCAGCGGGAGGGAACAGAAGGCTCCCCGAAGGAGCGAGCAGGGGGGTGTCCAGAGTGGGACAAGTCTCCACCACTAGCCGTGCCAGCGGGGCCCGCAACTCATCGACCCCTCGGTGGGTCGGGACATCGTCGACCTGTGGCTCGAGAGCGTCGGCCAGCTCCGCATCGGCCGGGACCTCTGTTATCCCATCCTCCTCTTCGGGGTGGGGCGATTCGGTCGTCGGATCCTCTGGGGCACTGCACTCCTCCCTGTCCGGGGCCGATAGCGGTGCTTCCGACGTCGCCGTCTCCTTGGTCCTTGCGGCCATCAGTTGGTGACCGGGGTGCGACTCGTCCGCGGCGTCGATGGGGTTACGCCACTGTGGCGGAAGCCAACGATAGAGATGTATTAGCCTTGACATGGCCTCCATGTCCACATGTGTCTGCGTGGCCGCATCCTGCAGGTCCGCAGGCAACTCCCCTGAGGGGGCCGATAGCTCCCTGGTAGGGGGTGTGCTCTCCTGGCTGGCCGGGAGACTCTCCTCGGTGGCCGGGATCTCCGATCCTGAGGATCGGCCGCGAGTTAACCACGCTCGCAGGACTCCGCTCAAGTGCGACATCTATCTATGACGGAAGGTAGGGTTTAAGGTCACAAATATGGGACTTAAAGCAACGACCTGTGTTCGAACTCTCCACCTCACATACTACCGGGGACAGCAATCGGATGACTCGGTAGGGTCCGTGATAGCGGGGGACCAGCTTAGACGAAACGCCTCGAACGGCGGACGATAATACGCGCGACCTTGACAATACTAAATCTCCCTCCTGAAAAACGCAGGGTCGACGCCGCAAGTTGTAATACCGCGACTGACGGTCGTATGCTCGACTGAGATTGCTCGCCACCCACTCCTGCAGATCACGGATGCGAGAGGCGCGATGTCTCCAATCGACGGGGAAGTCGCGGCCGCAACGGTTAGGGGATTCGACGGTTTGCGCCACGGTATGAGCCGGTACGGGGTCCCTTCCCAAATTCAGGAAAGCGGGGCACATCGATAGCGTGGTATGGTAAGCGGTGTTGTAGGCGAATCGAAAGTCGTCCAGGTACATGTCCCAACGCTTCTGCGTGTTCCTCAAAAAGGCCGTAATCATGGTTTTGAGTACTCTGTTCACCCGCTCCACGGGATTAGCCTGGGGGTGATACGGAGGAGTAGTCGTATGACGGATCCCTACGTCCAGGCAAACTTGCTGCACCAGTTTGTTCACGAATTCCGTTCCGTTGTCAGATAGCAAGGTGGTAGGGGCGCCCCAGCGATTTAGTATTAAATCTCGGAAAGCCTCCACGACTCGTGCCGCTGTGGCTCGTCGGAGTGGACAACACTCGATCCATCGTGTGAACAGGTCCTGGAAGACCAGAATATACTGGAATCCGCGTGTACTCCGAGGGAGGGGTCCCATCACGTCCACTGATACCACGTCCCATGGTCGTTCCACCACACGGCGGCCCATGAGGCCGGCCGGGGGTCGTTGATCGGCCTTGCATCGTTGGCACACGTCGCAACGTCTAACGTAGGAGGCGACATCTCGAAAGACTCCTGGCCAGAAATATCGGGTGACCACCCGGTGGTAGGTCTTTTCCACTCCTAGATGACCAGACTGGGGCACATCGTGGCTCTCATGCATGATCGACTCTCTGTGTTCCTGTGGCACTACCAACTTCCAAGGATCCGTATCCGGTAGCACTTCGTCGCTACTTAAAGCGGGTCGACGATACCACAAATTTCCATCCATCAGTTTCCAGTCGGGGTACTTCCGGGGTTCCTTCTCGACATTCTCCAGTCGGTTTCGATACCACTCATCTTGAGCTGCCTTCCAGATCGGGGCGGGGTCGGAGGTCGTCTCCAGCGCGTCGGCCGTGAGGGTGCAGATGGTCGTAGGATCGAGCGGGTCCCAGCCATCCGTCCGCGAGAGTATGCACTCCACGGAACCCCGAAGGTTGCAGGACTCTTCGTCCCCGTGCGACCGGTGTAGATCATCGAGGCTGGTGGACCTGCCCAAGCCTTGCCGCGGGCATTCTTCTTCCCAATCCTCAAAATGGATTGTCAACATCAGATCCAGGAAATCAGTATCCGCGTCGATAGGTGAGGGTGTGTTCTGTGGGACGCCATCGAACATCCTGGAGAGGGCGTCGGGCACGTGGTTGAGCGACCCCTTTCGGTACGCTAAAGTGACGTCATACTGCATCAATTCCAATGCCCACCGCGCTAGTCGGCCAGTCGAATCCCTCTGGGCTTTCAGCCATGTCAGACTGCTATGGTCCGTCAATACGGTGAAGGAATATCCCTCCAAATAGGGACGAAACTTGCGGATGGCCCAAAGGACAGCGAGGCCCTCGAGTTCCGTGGCCGAGTATTTCCGTTCGGCATCCGATAGCGTTCGGCTTGCATACGCGACGACCGTTTCGCCCTCTGTAGCCTCCTGCGTCAGTACCGCGCCCAATCCGACCTGACTAGCGTCCGTTTGTAGGACGAAGGGAAGGGAAAAGTCGGGACACGATAGCGTCGGAGCGTTGATCAGACAGTTCCTTATATCCTCGAAAGCACGTTGTTCCTCCGCAAGCCATTGCCACGGACGATCCTTTTTCAATAATCCCGTCAGGGGTCCAGCTCTGGTGGCGAAGTTCGGGATGAAACGTCGATACCAGGAAGCCATTCCCAGGAAGCGGCGCAACTGTTTCACGTTCTTGGGTGGTGGATACGACACTATGGGTTCCGTCCGTTCCGGGTCAACCCGCAAGCCTTGTGCGTCCACTAAGAATCCCAGGTACTTCACTCGTGGTCGGCAGAATTCACTCTTGTCCGGATTCACGAGGAGTCCCGCGGCAAGAAGTCGATCGAAGACTCGTCGGAGCCACACCAGATGTTCCTCGAAAGTGGTGGTTACCACTATGATGTCGTCCAAGTAGGCAAAAGCGTGGGGAGACATCTCGGGTCCGATAACCTTATCCAGAAGACGTTGAAAGGTAGCCGGAGCACCTGTTAGTCCAAAGGGCATCCGGTTGAAATGGTACAAGCCTCTCCCGGGCACAGTGAACGCGGTGATCTCCTTGCTTTCCGGGGCCATCGGAATCTGGAAGTAGGCCTGGCTCAGGTCGATGGCGGAGATGTAATGTGCGGCTCGAAGTTTGTCCAATATGGCGTTCATGTAGGGTAGCGGGTATGCGTCCTTCTTGGAGACCTCGTTGACTTTGCGAAAGTCCAGACACAGTCGAATATCTCCGTTTCTCTTGACTTGCGGTACCAAAGGGGAGGACCAATTGCTCTGAGAGGGTTCGATGATGCCCTGATCCAGCCATTTGAGGACTTCTTGGTCGATAGCTTCCTGTACCTTAGGGTTCACAGGGTAGTATCGTTGTTTGATTGGTGGGTGCCCTGCGACGTCGATCCGGTGCTCGGCGAGCGACGTAAGTCCGGGCGCTTTGGCCAGTCGTGGCAACTCTTCAGCCAAGAAGGCAGTCAGACGCATCGTTTCTCGGGACGACAACTCCCGCAATCCCATGCAGACGGAGGGACTCGACGAGTGCGTGGACTTCACCTCCAGTGGATATGAGTGTTCCGGGTCCTCCGAGAAATGCCACGTGAGATGGTAGTGGTCAATAACTATGTGGAAGGAGTGTAGGGTGCCCAACCCGATGACGAAGGGTACCGTCAAGGCGGGGAAGATGGAAGTACGTATCCATCTGGTCCGGTCACGCAGTGTTACGTGCAAATCGGTTTCCTGGTTCAGGGACGTTCTGCGCCCATCCGCCGTGATCACTCGGATCGGTCGGGTTCGGAAATATTGCAGGCGAAGCGTACTCAGGGTTTTCATTCCCTCCTCGCCTAAAAAGGATCGCGACGCGCCACAGTCGACCAGAGCCTGGAGGAACAAGGACCCTATCCGGATTGTCAGGAATATTAAATACGCGCATCTCCCAGGCCACAATGCGGGGCTGGCGTCCAGAGTTAGGACCACGCAGGAAGCCAGGACTATTAACTCGCCATCATCATCCCTGTGTACGCAGGAGTCCCGCACAAGGTCACGCTGGTGGCCGCGGTGATCATGGGTTTTCCCCCGACGGGGCGATATCGCGCGACAAACCATCGCCATGCTCAACGGGTCGCGGGGGAGTTTCCCGGTCTCGAAGACTCGAGATCGCGTCTAGGGGCTGGGCGGGGTGAAGCGTCGCGGGGCCCCTGCGAAGCTACGCCTGCAGGAGGGTCAGGACATTGTCGCGAAAAGTGACCCCTACGTCGACAGTTCCAACAACGAGGACCATCTCCTGGGCCCGATGGAGGGGCGTCTCTCGGGTTTTCCCTACCCACGGGTTGATCGCGGTGTCGCCCGGGGGAGTCTCGTGGCCGCGAAGGATATCGCGGCGGGTCGTCTCTCCTCATGTACGGTTCCCGCGAGGCGCGAGAACGTTGGGTATTCGCGAAATCCTCCGGAGGTTCGTGAGGAGGGGGTCCTTCCTGCAGGAGCATGACCGGGCGCGAGGCTCGCGACGGCCGGGTCGAGCTTCGGTACGCTAAGTCCGGGAACAGGGACTGTTCCGGGGGCGGTGGTGGTCGGAACGTCCGTTGACGCAGGTAGACCGTTTCCACGTGAACGGCTCGCGTTTCGAGAACGTCGAAGGAGGCAATGTTCTCCGGGTCGAGGAAGGCGGCTAATCGGGGGGACATGTTCATGTGGGCCCACGTGACCCACTCGCCCTCACTCCACGGGGGCACGATCTTCTCCATCAGGGCGCGGATGCACGTGAGGTAGTCCGCCACGGATTCACCCTCGGCCTGAGTACGCCGCGAAATCTCAGAACGCAACGCGAACTGGAAAGATCGCGCTCCGAATCGCGCCCGAAAGGCAGATTGGAACGAGTCCCAATCTGGCCAGTCCATCCGATGACTGCGGAACCAGTGGAGGGCCACGCCACCCAAGATGAAGGGGATACATCGCAACAAATCGCGTCCCAGCAGCCCCAAACTGAGCTGGGTTTCCTCTAAGCGCTGAATAAAACTTTCCGCGTCCTCACCCGCACGACCGTTAAACGCCAGGTTCATACGTTTCAGCGTAGCGTGCACCTGGGTAAACTGGGTGGCCACGTGCCCGTCGCGTACTCGCGAGGAAAGAGGGGCGTAGTCAAGAGGGGGTGGTACGCTGTGGTAACCGCGCGGGTTAAAGGGCGAAAGCAAGGGGTCCGCGTCCGGCGGAAAAGGGACGGTCACGCGGGGGCGGGTAATCGGTCGGGTAGAGGGTCCGGCCTCCAGATCTCCCCCTTGAGGAGAGGAGAGACATGCGTCTCTCACCAGCTGAGTCAGCTCCACCATATCCCGACGGAGTTGGTCGAAATCGGCCAAGGAGGGTCCCTCCAGCACGCGGTCCCGTGGGACACTTCTCTCCCTCGCGGGAGGAAAGGGGAGGTCGCGATCTCCGCGGCGCGCTCCAACCCAGGGGTCTGCCGAGTCGGGTTGGGTATACCCGGGACTAGTCTCCCAGTGGGGTCCGGCGTCCTGGCCTGGGCCATCAAACTGGCGGGGGCGGGTTCCCGACGCGGTCACAGGGCCGATAACGGTGGGTCGTGACTGCGGGGTGTTCGGGTCTTCCTGTTCGGGGCCCGTCGTTTCCCCCGCAGGAGATAACACGGTTTCCGGCTCAGGGCGGATAGAATCCCGTCGTAGACGGACATGGTAGTCCAGCAAACGCGCACGCGTGGTAGGGAGAATACCCGCCGTATCAAGATGGAGGGCCTGTAAGCGATCACGAGTCTCGGCCGCCGTCAGGTCGAAAATCCACCGCAGCTCCTCCGGCGCGTCGAGGCGGTCCCGGTTGGTCATGACGAAAGTTATCAATTGTAAAGAGAATCCGGTGCGAATAAACCTGACTGGGACGTCTGGTCGCTAATTACGCCGGGTGGTGTACTGCGGTCGCCGTCCACGCTCCCGGTGTACCGCGGCTCGCTGCGCGAACGCGCTGGGGAGGGGCGCGGCTGGGCGGGGCACGCGACGCCGTCGAGTAGGGGGTATCGAGAGCTCGAACACAGGTGGGGCGGGAGATAAACAAAATATACAAATAGGGAATAATCACTTGCTCCGTGTTGCCAAGGACAATTAAGGTACACACTGGAAAAGGAACAAAGACATGGCTGGCAACACGAAGACTACCGACAGGGCAATATAAATTAAATGTTTTCAAATAACAAATACTGTTCAACGACGCAATTCGAATAATTCCCGGAATCGTGGTTACCGTGGTTGTAGCATGAACAATATTTGTGTACATTATTTTGGAAAG
This sequence comes from Sclerodermus sp. 'alternatusi', assembly GCA_037305995.1. NCBI lineage: Eukaryota > Metazoa > Arthropoda > Insecta > Hymenoptera > Bethylidae > Sclerodermus > Sclerodermus sp. 'alternatusi'. The sequence goes on along the minus strand of CM074547.1, from coordinate 7,128,303 downwards.
TGACCTGTACCCACGGAGACAGCGTTCGCATGTTTGTAACGGCTGCGAATAATATATATTCCCGATACGTTACTTAATGCTATTCCCAAAGGACAATTTGCGAATCGACCTACGATGCGCAAAAGCGAGGCCCCACGTTGGGCGCCAAATTTGTGACGTTGCAAATTTGGATTCGCTACCTCACCTCCGCCGCCCTTCGTCTTACCCACCGTCGGAGAGCCCCTGGGCGCCAGCCCCGAAAAGGGCAAATTTATAAGGGGGCCCTCCGCGGGGATATTCCGCGGCTTCACCCGACTAGCTAGCCCTTTCGGAACGGGAGGGGCGGGGTAATAAGTGGTAGGTCGATTAGTAGCAAGAATAAGCATTTATTTAGGGCCATTTCGGTGGCGGACAATCTCCGCCTACGCGGCCCGTCGGCAAAATACACTGCCTCCCGTACGTTTGTTTCCCGCGGTCTCTTCCGAGTCACAGGGCACTTTTCTTCCGGAATCGGCTCTGACCTCCACCGCGTCTAGGACGTAATTGACCCGTCGACAGGGCACCTCGGTTCCTCGCCGCGCGACATATATACCCGGCGGGTGGTCACTCGGTTTGACGCTGCCCCCGGATCGCTGGCCCAAACCCGCCCTGGTCCCTGCTACGACTGCCCGCGCCCTATCGTGTCCGCGTAGCCGTGGAGGTCAAATCCAATGTACATAATAACGGGGGAGAACCAAGTTCTCACTGAAGGTAGCTTACCACCCTCGCAGCTAGCGTCTCCGTACGCGGAGGTCCTTCCTCGTCGTTCGTGGGCGTAGGGCCTTTGTCCGCCGGAGCCTCTCAAAATGTCGCTCGAGTCCTTGGGAGAGGGTGCGTGGATCAGGCGGGCTCTCGGGTATCTTCGGAGGGCACGTCCACGGGGTCTCGATAGCACACGATAGCAGTCCTTTTTCACTAGGGTCCTTATGCCCTTTCGCCGTTCTGGTTTTCCCTCTCGACTTCTAGGCGCACGTGTGTTTGGTTCCACAGTATATCGACTAATCATCGATCGGTCCGGCCGGATCAAGGGTCCGGTGCTTCCGGCCCGCCCACTTCCCCAATTCCGCCAATCGACAAGAATTAGTAAGCGCGGCAGGCCTCGACCAATTACTGGCTCAGCGTCGTATTCATTATTGTCGGCCACTTACCATGCATCTCATAGATGGCACGGTCAGTACCTCTCGCTAGATTCTCCCCTGGCCCCTCCACACGGGGGGGGGGGGGGGAAGAGAATCCCGGGCCATAGTGGCGCTGGCCCATTTGGACGGGGCAACAGCGTCACAATGTTTAGTTTCGTATACTCCACTGTATTCTACTTTATGACGTTATTATGCTCCCTCTCCTTCCCTCTCTTGGCGCAGCCAGTCGTCTGTATTAGTATAAATATAATTCACTTACATTTGTACATGAAATAAAGTTATTCCGGTGTTCTCTAATTTAGAGTAGAGTTGATTCGAGGAGTGAAATGCAGTTGAAGCTGAAGCCATTTACTCGTCGTGAGCGGGCAACAAGAAATGGTAACGTTCTCTCGCAACATTGAATTTCACATTCGAAAGAATAACGGTGGGATATTGTTTCCTCCAACTTTTTTAATAAAAAACAAAGGGAAGAACAACCGAGGCAACCACTATCAACTTTCCCTTGAAACAACATGTAGTTTGTTATAATGGACCGGAATAGCGCGTACGCGTAATCTCGCGCAAAGTAAAAGACTTTTAACGTAGTTTGCGCTACAAGTAATTTAAGGGTCGCTGAGAATATTAGAAAATTTCTTTTTATCAAGACACGGGGTATGAATCGACGACTGGCGTTTCTTCTTAAATTTCACCGAACAAACGTGATTTCCCCAAAGTCTGATAAGTTTCTTTCGCGAGGCATTGTAAGAACTTCTCCCCCCCCCCCTACCCCCTTGTCCCATTGATTAGTTTTTTCAATAAATATTCATAAGGAATAATGAGTAACGTGATATTCATTCGGCTACGCAGTATATTTACTTTCATGCGTAATCGGACTCAAAACTTTTCATGCGTGGCTTCCGTTGCAAAACTCCGAAGCCCACGCCAGGCAGTTACTAGCAACGTATTTCTCGCTGGAACTCCCATATCCTTTTCGTGGCTTCCGCCCACGCTCGTTAAACCCCCGACGAAAATGTTATAAGAGAACATGCTCATAATTTAGTATGATGGATTTCAGAAAATAATTTAGCAGAACGGTAATTCGAGATGGATGTACCGGAAAGGATTAATACGTACAGTCGCAAGATAAAAAATTGTGTAAAATAGAGTTAACAATTCTCTCTTTTTTTCTCCCTCTTTCTCCTCCTCCATTTTTGCTCTCTCCTTTCTATCCTTCTCTCACCCCGTTCCTCGCTGTTTCATTGATTTTCGTTAAACTTACTTTTTCATTTTTTCACGTACTCGAGGTCTTTTTCGGATCAATGGATCTCATCTCACTCGAACTTTTCGTCGAGTTTTTTTTCTATCAAATTTTATCATTCGCTGCGCGTTATCCAATCGCTTTCCTAAAATATTTATCTATCTCATTTTTAAGGGATGGGGGAGCGAACGATACACCTAGGACATTCACTTAGGATATTTCAAGAAAAAAGAAAAAAAAGAAAAAACCTATCCGTGGCTTTTCCGCAATATTCTTACCGGGGGTTAATATCCGTGGCAAAGTTCTTTGTGTTGGCAGGAAAACTTTTCTTAATTCCGTTACAAGTCTGCTGCTTAGAGCTTTGACCACCACAGGGTATTCGACGCCGCCGCGTAGTTTTCCGTATAACTGGTCAGACGACTCAGGCCGAAAACTTCAACGAGTGGGCGACGCTTGGATTTTGACGATATTTTTCTATCGGGTCATTCTTCTTCCGCGTACGCGCGGGCTACCGTCATTAGGCAAATGCGGCGGCATTTATTGTGTTAGGAAGTCACGGAAGCAAAGAGGGTGGTAGCAGGCAAATTTTCACGCGAAGCAACAATAAAAGTGGTGGAAATTCGAGTAATCGTTTGCCGGCAGGAAAACGCGTGGCCGTTAAACGTTATCCGTCCGTCACATCGCTCGTACTTTGACAATTATCGGGGCTGATTGATCAGCGCAGCGGTAAAGCGATCGATATTATCGCGCGAAATCGATAAGCTAACGAAATTATTGCTGGACGATTATCGCTCGAACCGATATTACGGATTGATACGGTGCCCCAGTAATTATCGCTCGGTAAGCAATTACAGCTCGAACGGTATCGGCTCGCCAGCCGCAGTTATGGATTATAATTGGCCCTCGGCTTTCTTCCATAATCCAAATTACCTAAAACGAATAGCCGTTGCCATACCAGCCGCTCGTGTTTTGTACCGGGGGAGAGCCTCTTTGGAAATGTAGAGTTTCCCCTCTCTCCCCTTTTTCCCCCTTCCGCTAAAACACCACCACCACGTATCCGGTGGCGTGTCCCGAAAATCGGAGAATTCGAAAAATTCGAAAAAGCCGAAAAGCTGAAAAGTTGAAAATTCCACTATGAGAGAAGCGCGACTGTGTATTTGGGGTCTCCGAGAGGTACCGTCTTCTTATTGATTTTTTCAGCATCGCGCGTTCTCCAGCACTCGCATTTTCTCAGCGAGAAAATCTGGACTCTTGAATTAGACTCCGTGACCTCGGGTATTCCCAGAAATTTCCCGATGGCCCGTTTGGAGCGTTCGCATCGTTTTTAGCTACATCGGCATATTCTCCAGTGATTCCAGTGTGAGCAAATAACAACAATAATGCGGCTAGGTATTTTGCCGGGGGTTTTCATCGATTCTCCACCCTGCGATTTTCCTAGGGCGCGATTCGCGCTCCGAGCAAGCTAGAGCCGACGATTATTATTATTATTAGAAAAAGTCGATTCGCATTTGACGCTTTAATTACATCGGTCTGATTACCGGTTGGTGAGCTCGGCCAGCGACGATTAATCATCGGATAATGCTACGTGACGTGCATCTGGGTATTACTGTGCCGTTTGTCGATTATACCTCGGTGCCATTGTTGCGAAAATGGCCAATGAGCTGGCACGCCGTACGGTAAACAAAAGAGTCAACCTGAAAAGTGAGCCCCGAGTACCTTTTACAAGGCGGCAAACTCCACCGAGCGAATGAATGCTGATCGATTCTGAGCGGTGGAGGAGGAACGTTTCGAGCTCGAGCGAGTGGTTTCGAGCTGATTTTATTTCCAGCCTGGATGCCGCGCGATAAGCGAAACGAGAGATAAACAGGGAGTTCGCTTTAATTGGAGAAACTTTGGACTCCGACAGGACACCGATGGATGTCCTGCCGGTTCTCCTGAATAGCAACGAGACGTCGTAACTCCTCCCCCTCCCTCTTTCACTCTTCCCTACGCTTCTCCTCTCTTCTCTTCTCTTCTCTTCTCTTCTCTTGTTCGCTTGATTTTAGATTCTGTACGGGACTGCCGCATAACTTGGACTCACCCCTTCTACCCCCTCTCCAGGGGTTCCTGTACCACGACGTCTTGAATTATCGCGCGATAAGGTCAGATAAGCGCGCGGAACGTTTCGCGGAGCGAAAAAATAATCTCGACCCTCTCCGAGAAGAGGAAGGCGCGCGGCGACTACGGAACACGACACGGAGGGCACTCGCGCGAACGCCTTGATTTGGCCTTGGCTGCCGCGCTTTATCGAGAGGCGACAAGGGGGGCGCGTGGGCGTGATTCCAGATGCCGATTCCGCGCGTGGCGCATTAATTATGACGATCGGTGGTGGTTCCACGGAAGGGAATCGTCGCTCGTAATTAATCCTTTGATCGGACTGCTGCCGCTGTTCGAGCATCTCGTCAGGCGCGCGAGTCGCTAACAACAATTACGCGTCGTTACCGACGTGGAACGCCGCTAATATCAGCCGAGGATGCCTTTGGCAGGCAGCGAGAGTGCAACCGCTGTGAAATGTCCTGATAATTGAGTCTGCCGCGTCTCAGGGACAAGCTCGCCCGCCTGGACACGCTGTGTCGTCCTCGGTGGAAAGTTCCCAGGGCGAGAGCGGGGTGGGGAACTATCAAGGCCGCGCGTAATCGACGTGGTCGACGCGCAATCAACGTAATCGGCGGTAAACGGTGATGAGGCTTAAGACGCGCGTAGGCGATGGAAAAGCACGGTGACCCGGGGTGGGGAGGAGGGACAAATTCGGTGTTAATCGAATTCCAGCGGATAAGGTGACAGGGTGGTGGTGGTGATGGTGTTGGTGAGAATGTCGTCGGGTGGGACCGTGCTATTGGTGGTTGATCAAATTGTCCCCTCGGCAAATAGATCGAACCCCGCGCAACCCACCCCATTCCCCGTGTACACGTAAGAAGGCAAACGCGGAGGATCCGGAAACTGACATATCCGGCGAACGTGGTCGACTACCGATCGATTATTATTGCAGGACAATGCTCCGCGCAAACATCAAGCACGTTTATTATCAGGCCCGAGAACAATGAGCCCACTCGAGCCAACTGGGCTGCTGCTTTGTTACCAGAGCCGGGCCAAGCCCGGATCGAGCTAATTATTATTATTAACAAAAAGTCAATTTCGGCCAGGCTGGATTTGACGTTTCACTTGGGTTTGATGGACGCAACAATCGGAAGCGCCTATGATTAATCGCTCCGGAATCGCGTGGCTCTCTCCCCCTACCTTCACCACCCCCCACTGGGCCATTTGACCCCGTTCGTCGCTGATTCCAGATATCCAGAGCGTCGAGTCGAAACGACAAAAGTCCAACAGCAGCGAATGGACGGACGGTCGGACGAACGGTAGAAACCCGGGAATGATACGACGTTCTGGATTTACGAGGATAAGGTTATCACACGGGGAACATTCACTTGGTGGCAATGCAGTTGGTGATCCGTGGAGAGGGGAACAGGGAGTGGGGAGTCGGGGATACGCCGTTTTCGCGCATAGGGCGCGCGTTCTCTCGCCGAGTGGCAAACGTCGGCGTAATTGCGCAAACGCCTCTAAGCAGCCTCCGCTGATACTCTAATCCGCCATTATCGCGTCATTAAGCTAAGATGATTTCGGGAAATGCCGCTGCTGATTCTGCGTTTATGGAAATGGCGGAGCGGCCCCGAATCTGCGGTTCCCTGACGAGGTGCCGACGTCTTCTCGGCTTTCCTTTTCTTCCGAGTCTCTCGACGGTGCTACGCTCGTTAATGCGGCCAGGATAACGTCGTCGCGGAATAATTATCGGCTGCTCTCGGATATTTGTGGGGAAGTCGGCATTTCGCGGTCGCGAGTCGCTTATCGCACCACCGGGAGCAAACTCTGACTCCGTTGCCCCCGTATTCCCCCCCCCCCCCCACGGATCGTAGATTTTCATAATCCACGAGTCTCGGAACCGAGGGGGTGAAAGGGAGGCAGTGGCTCGACGGGCAGTCGAATCTCGAGCTTCCTCGCGCGCGCGTGCGCAAGTGTGCGTGTGCGCGCGCGCGCGCGATCAGAGAAGCCGGAGAAACGAGGACGAAGCGAGTAGCCCTCGAATGGGGTTACCGAACAACAACGGAATTGCGGTTGGAAGGGGTGGCGACGCTTTATTCTTCGCTGGCCGATCGACCTTGAAGGAGTAAAAAGTAAGGGAGAGAAAAATGTCCGCCCTCAGCGATTAAGCCTAAAACGATCACGTACCCTCCTCGTGCTACTTGTCCCCAGCCCCGCAGCTAGCAGCGATCCATCGTGACGCGATAGCTAGTGACATCAGGGCTACGCCACGGTGACGCATAAGCACGTCGAGCCAAGGATTCCGCGAAACTTGTAAAAATCGCCTCGACCGAGAGATTTTATCAGATCCCGCAAGATCAGACGGACGGTACAAGGGAGGGGGGAGACAGAGTGGAGGATCGATGTGCACAGGCCGAGAAAATGATAATAATAAAATCCTGTATCCCGTATCCCGTATCCCGTATCCCGTATCCCGGCTTCCTGCAGTTGGATTTTTTCCTAATAATGGTCCAGACGGTCCTGGAATCGCAATTTCGTTCGGGACTCCCGAAAATAGAAAAGGGGATTTAAGGCGAAAGAGCGGCTGGAGGAGAAAGATCGCTTTATTATCCAGCAGAAGCAGACGTCCCGTATAAAGGCAATGAGATATTAAGCGCTCGACCTCGGGCGCGACGTAAGTAATGGTAACAAAAGCACCTATAGCCAGTCCAGAAGGAAGAATGGCGCGCGCAAAGCCGAAGAAAAATATTTTTCGGCAAAGCCCTCGGTTGCGTCTTATGAAAATTACGCGACTCGCACAAAAGATCGGCAAAAGTTCTCCCTCTCTATAATCTGCCCAGGGCTCCTCCACGACGGGAGAACTCGAGCGGATCTTAATTATGCAAAAGGTGGAGGACGTTAATGAAAAAGGGATAACCATCCGTCCCTTTGAGTAGGGAGATTTCGAAATTAAAGGCGAGTCCAGCCTTCTGGCTCGGCTTAAAGGGACTCCCTCCCGGTAGACGGGGATTAAATCTTGCGCAGGGAACAAGTTCTTTGCGGTGTCTTCGATCGGATAACAGCTGTTCCTGGTTCAGGGAGGCAAGATTTTATGGGGGCACAGACACCACTGATTCGATTACAATTTCGCCCTTAGGAATCCGTATCCCTCCCGCGTTGCTCCCCCTCCCCCTCCCTGTCGTTTCAACTCCAAGACCGGATCTGCCTCTCACGAAGCATCCGGAGCGCGAGTACATCGACGGTAATTAGGTAGAATCGATACTACGACGCGCTCGCGAGATTCAATATCCAATCAAACTGGAAACACCCGCTTTATAGGAGTTCACCCTCCCGTGCCTTTTCGATAGCCCTCCTCTCCTCTCCTCTCCCTGTGCATCAAACGCCGACCGTCTTTGCTACAAACAGATTCGCGAACAAAAGGGAGAGCGAGAGGGGGTCAACGAGAATCTCCCTCCTCCCTCCTCTCTTCCCTCTTCCATCCAGTTCGGTACTTGAACGACTAATTCGTTATTCGGGCTTTTACGTGTCCATTTCTAGTTGTTAACGAGGTAAAAGCCGGCGGAGGAGGAGAAGGAGGAGGAGGAGGAGAGCGACAAAGAGCCTCGTCAAGAGTCGCGGGGACTGTTCCGATCAGCTCTAACTGGAGCACTTAATTGGTCTGATTATCGAAGAGCTGGCGCTTCCTTAATTGCCGTTCGTATCGGAAGTCGACTTACCGGCTGTAGAACGTCGATAAGAGGATTTATGTATTGAGAAGCAACGAAGGGAAAAACAATGAAAATAAGCGAACGAAAAGAGAACTGCTCTGGAGATGATGGAATTCTCGAGGATGGTGTTGTTGGCGATGATACCGGCTATAGGTTGGTTGGTGTGTGCAGGGACGAGTTCTACCGAGGGACGAGGGCGGGGGTGGGGGGAAAGCAAGAAAGCTGGAACAACTGCAGGATCCGCAACTGCAGTCTGGCCGGACCCCCTCCTCCCCTCCGTCGTCTATGTTCCACGTCTAAGATCCACGCGCAACCAGCTTGGAAGCAAAGCCAATTAGCGGTCGTTAGAGTTGCAAATAACTACGAGCCACGGAGCGCAGCAACGTAATGCAACGCCTTGGAGTCGGTAGGCGAGGTGGCGGCTCGCCCGGTAACTGACTGGGGCACGCGAAACATATTTCACTCTCTAATGGCCGACTTAGCATAATGTATGCCTGGGGCAGCCGCTCCGGCCTGTTCGGTCTCTGCTCTACCTGTTTCCACCCCCCTCACCCTGCCCTCTCTCCTATCATCTTCTCTCGGAGACTCCATCCTCTCTTGCCAGTTCGCTCTCTCTCTCTCTCTCTCCCCCTCTATACCCTTCATCCCTAGCCTTCTTCATCATCCAGGGTCCACACCTCGTTCCATCCCCCCCCCCCTCACCTATCTACGCGACGTCTCTTTCGCTACCAATGTCGCCTCGATTTTCCTATCCCACTATTCCCCTCTCCCCAGCAGCAGCCACGTGCTGTACCCAGCATACTCTTCCTGCTGGAATAGATATATCCGTTACGTTGGCTCGAGTTATCCGCGCGCAGCCTGTCAACGACAGGACCTCCAATGCCTCGATTTATGCAAATCCTAATTCCACGAAATTTAGGAACGTTACTTATTACCTCCACCTAAGGCATTCGCAGTGTTTTCCTCGCTGACCCGCGCATATCGCCAGTTGGGAAAAATCCCCCATGCATCGGGTTAATTCATTTTTTATCGTCTACGTCCCCCCACCCCCTCTCCCTCGTTGGCCTACCGTGACCTTTGGCCTTGGAATTGTGGCGCGTAAGAATAGTGGAGAATACGCGCGGAAATCGGTTGTCCGTCGAGTCGGATCGATGAAGAAAAGGGCCGACAACGGGGGGAGAGAGAGAGAGAGAGGCTCGAGATCCGTTCGGCCAGAATCAACCATTCCGGTAATGTAACGCGGCTATTAGAGTTCGGTGCCGGTCGATCGGATCGAAATGGGCCGAATCCGCTCGACGGCACGAGCACAGGGCCTCGAACCTCGCGCCGGAATCCTCGGGATTGCTGTAGCACCGGGACCGAGTAATTTGTCGAGAAGCCAGTGGAGTAGTCGCGTACGCCACTGCCAACGGGATTTAAACAGGCCACAACCGCAGAGGGAAATTCTCCCCATCCCACCCCCACCCCGGGTATCGAATCGGTCTTGAGATTCGCTCGACTCCACCTTTCGCAACTAGAATCGCTTTACCAACTCGACGAGTGTTCCCCCTTCCACCCTCCCTCCCACGGCTTTCCATTCCATATTTCATCTTTGATAAAGTAACCAATAGTCATGTACGATTTGTATTCCTTTCCCTTCTCTCGAGAGTGACACGGAAACTACTTCAACTAGAAAATAGACGCTATACATTGAATGTCCTGGATAAAGATTTATGCACTTCTCCTTAATTCATCATAATATTGTCTCTTCCATCTCTGTCCAATTGCTTCTCACCTTTCTCCCACCCCTCTATGCTTCCTTGCTTCCTTCCCTCCCTCCTCCGTTTATCTCAATTATTGCGCTTTCCACTCCTTGCTCCCGCGTCGCCTTTCGAGGAAAGGAAGGAAGGAAGGAAGGAAGGAAGGAGGAGAAGCAAATAACCGTCATTTTTTAAAATCAACCGGGCATTAACGGATCATCGTATCATCGGTCCAGGATAAGCGAATACCAGCTGTAAACGATGTTTTATTTTTGGGGTATTATTACAAATAGGTTTTCTACGAGAACGCTCGGGGGAGAAGAGGGAGAGCTCGTCGGGATTAGGGCACCGCCGTAGTCTACGTAGTCGCATTCGAGGGATCGAAAGAGCAGGAGAGAGGAGCGAGGGGTTGTTGACGCAAAGGGGATCGCTGCAGGGAGTCATCGGAGTTTCCTCTTCTGTTTCCCCGAAGCCCGAACGCAATCACACGATCGGGTAACTTCCCAATCTCGCGAGTTAACGGGGAGCGTTGTCCCTCCGTCATCCCTTCGTCGTCCGTCTTCCTCTAGGCTTCTTTGTCCCCCTGATCTCGACGAATTTCTCCTCGCTCCTACTTCCCCGTCCCACCCCACTCCAGGTCCTCGAGAAATCCTCATTTTTCTCTCCCTCTCCCTCTCCCCTCGACGCTCCTCATTGATTCCATCTTCTCTTGCTTCCGCGATTCTCATCGAGACTGTCAGATGCTCTGATTTGTGGGAAATTCGTGAGTGTAACGATGGGCCCACTACCACCACTACTTGCCTCGATTGCGTTTTAACCTTTCGCCTTTGTCCGACACACGCGAGGAATTCTTCGGGGGGGAGCGTCTCACTGTGGTGGTGCTGCTGCTCATCGAAACTCTCCTAATAACGCAGAGTCGAAAAGCTTTTCGCGTATCTCGTCCTTGAGATCCTAGCCAAGTTTTCGGTCGAACCCCCCATAAAACCCCCGAAGCCTCCTCTGCAATCGTCTCTTCGCGAATCGGACGATGGCGCAATTAGAGCGACGTAACCGCGGGGAAAAGCCGCTCCCCGTCTTACCTCGGGGCGTCGTTCAAGCGCAACGACACTCTCCCCGAGAAGGAGATTTTTATCGAGAGAGAGAGAGAGAGAGAGAGAGATCGGAAGATCGGTCGGGAACGCGCGGGAAATCAGTAGTGGAACCTTCTGTGATTCTTCGTCCAGATTCGGCATTATCCAATCGATTGACCGTGGGGAATAATTATCAAGGAAAATTATCCGGCTAATGAAACTTTCCGCTCACGGCCCGATAAATCGGTAATTAAAAATAAACAACTCGCGCGTCTCTTCGATCGCTCCCACCAATTACCACCAACCCCGCACCGGGCTTCTCCTCCCTCCCCCATCCGGCATAAAAATTGATTTATCGATCGAATCCGTTCGATTCCATGTTCCCGCGTCCCCCCAGATTTTTTTTTTGCAATTTTTGCAACCCCGGAGGAGCGTTATTTACGTCGGCTATTTTACATGAGGAATAAATTTAGCACGAGTGACATCGTTTCCCGAAGCTTCTCGAATGATAAAGATTAATTGATGGCGCAAGATTTTTTCCTCGATCTTCAGTTTCCTTTTTCAGCACGTGCACAGAGGCTTCGGGGTCTCGAGCTTCCTCGAACGGCAGGATCGATTTGTCTTTGGGGGCACGCGAGAGCAATACATATGCACCGAACAATGTCGCTCACCTGACAAGAAAAGGGGATCCTTTTTCTCGCGGATAAGGCTCGGTATTAGAAGGGGCGAAGAACCCTTTGTCCGGTGACTTCATTGTCCGTACGGGAAAAATATTCAGCAGACACGTAGGAGCGAGCGAGCGAGAGAGAGAGAGGGAGAGTAGGGAGAGGACGTCGGTTGTAGAGGGGGTGAAAATCCGGCGCGGCTGGATGTCCGTCGTCCTTTGTGCACGCGGCGTTTATGGCATGCATAATTCATGCTATAATGCCCTGATGTTTTTAATACATCGTAAATAAAGGAGTAAATATCATCTCAATGTCGACGCCCGTCTTAAAGCCAGAGGCCTGTCTCGCGCGTATCGCTCGCGCGCTCCCACCCCCTCGTAACTTATAGCGGACCTCCTCTCCTTGGCCTCCTCCACCCCCTCGATTGGCCATTAGTTTCAACGCGGAAGAAATTTTAGTCTGCGTCCCTTGCAAGACGCGCATTGCGCGAAACACGTGGCAAGCGCGGTGGGGTGCGCGGGGTGCGCGGAGGGCCGGAAAGATTACAAGAGCCACCGTTTTTCGCAAGTTTTCTCGTTATGCGCGCAGCTCTCTCTCTCTCTCTCTCTCTCTCTCTCTCTCTCTCTCTCTCTCTCTCGCAGTTCAATTTGCTATTTATGCATAAGGCATTATATGTGTGGCGGACAACGGGAGAATTTCTCGCGCCGCTCGCTCCCTTCGCACGCACACCAAGAGAGAGAGAGAGAGAGAGACGGAAGTGCGCGCGAGCGTTCGCGCGAATATGCACACACGTTTCCCTTCCGAGGGAATGCGAGCGCGAAATGGATCTCACTTTTCTAAGGAAATGGCTTCTCGTCGTCGCGAAACCGTCGAGCAGGATGCGCTTTGTACGATCAGCCGGGAGAGACGCGCGGGTTCATCCCCGCGCGCCACCTCCGTATACCACCCACTCCCTCTCGCATAGCGACCTTATCTACTGCGCAAGCAGCCTCCGCGCTTTCAGCCTCGGTGAATAACTTGGCAAGTGTCGTAAGTCGAGTGTATGCGGACGATTCGCCGAAGTCTGATAAGCCGACGCCCTCGGAATTGTCTATCTCTCCCTCTCTCTCCCTCTCTCCCTCCCTGCAGAGAGTCGGGCGATCTCTCGCAGCAGGATGAAGAGAACACGGGGGGTTTTTGCTTATTCTCGGGACGTTAGGAATCTCGTAAAGCTCAAACCTTCGAGCACTCCCTCTCACGCACGTTGCTGCGTTATCGCGTCCGGCGACGGTGCATTAACAACCGAAACTCCTGGTGGAACACAAGAGGCGACGCGGCGCGGGTTTTAAGTTATTAATAGGAAAGTTGAAGGGGCGACGGGAGATAAGGCGCGAATAAAATTAACAGTGGAAAGTCATGTAATTTAATAGGCAGGATCGCCGTGGAATGGCCCCGGAATGAATCTCGGTTAATGGCCGGTTCCAGGCGATTTATGGAATAAAAACATTCCTATCGGTTTTCCAGCATTGCTAATAACGGGCAGATCTGTGCCGAAGATTAAACGCCTCGCGAGACTGTAACCAAGATCCTCGGGGTCGGGAATAAAAAACCGCGCAAGGTGACCACCCAGGAGTTTAACGAACGAATCCCACTCACGCGATGCCGCGTTCGCGCGTTTCAACGACTCCCCCCCCCCCCCTCCCAGCCATCCAAAGGAGATAACACATCCGAGGAGTCCCCGACGACGCAAACAGCTGCTGAGGATACACACGCGCGGGATTTGTCGAGCTCGCGTGGTCGCAATTTTTAATAACGCGACTCACCTCGCCGCCATTTTGTCGCTTTACTGGCAAGCGCCACCATTCTCCTCGCTCGCTATCCGCTCCCCGATTATCCGGAATTAGATGTGCTCCGAGCTACTGGCAAACTTTTTCCCTGCCAACTGCTCGCGGAAATTCGTTCCGAGGGCGCGGCGGGGGTGTGCTTTCTCGCGAGATAAAGCGGGCGGTGGGAAGAGGAAGGGGTGGGGGAGGGGGCACCTACGCCGGATGTCCTTGGTGGAGTTGTCGGAGAGATTCCGGAAACGACATGCCAGGCCGGTACGTCGTCGAGTGAAGGGTGCACAATTTTTCCGCCGACGACCCCCCGTCATCCCCCGAGGAAATACGATACGCGTATGATTGGGAATATCGATTGTAATATCGGGAATTCAGCCGGCACCCTCCCCGCGAGCTCACCTGAAAGCGAATAACCCAGGAAGCGAGCGAGCAGCGCCTGCTTCTATCAAAGATGGAGGAGAATTTCCAAAAGGAAGCCCCCCCCCCCCTCCCCCGGAAAAGCGTGTTTCCAGGGGGTTCGAGGGATCCAGCACGGGGGTGTCACGGGGAACTGGGCGAAATCACACACGAGATTCGCCGCGCGTTTTACGAGTGGGGGAGGGGGTGGTGGCTCCAAAATGAATCTTTCCAGTAATAAAAGGCAACATAACCGAAATCGCTGCATGCATAAGATAATTGGGCATAAAACCGAGGTTATCGCCGGCATGTCCTTTTAATAAGCAAATTGACCGTTCGGGGCTCGCAGGGAAATTAATGGGCCTCCGGTATTCTCTAAACAGAACGTAAATCACGACTTTCCAAGTAGAGAGTGGGAATACGTAGAACGCAGCGTTAAAGTTAATGCGGGAAAATCGGGGTTAACGATCCTGGACCAGCGCCGGTAAGTGGATAACTGGCTGGCCAGTATCGTTTGTCGGCCAGGTAATAAAGCTCGCTGTTGAAATTAGTTGGACGTAACATAACGAAAGTGCGGACAGGTGTGTGCGCGCGCGACTGCAGGTGCGTGACGGCTGTTCGTTGGTAGGAGGGGAGAGGAGAGATGGATGGAGAGGAGAGAGAGAGAGAGAGAGAGAGACAGGGTAAAGTAATGAAAGGAGCGGAACGAGCACAAGTGCTAATCGGCTGAGTTTGCGTGAAGCATAAAATGGACAGAAGCCTCGGGGACGTTGCCTCGTGCCTGAGGATTCGCAATGGCGAGCACCGAGCACCGAGCACCGAGCACCGAACCACCGGCGCAAGCACACACGCTGGACTTTGAGTGCGAATCGAGCGTTACCCGAGCAAAAGCTGAATTTTCATCGAGGAACTTCGACGAGCGGTTTGCCGGGGTTTTCACGGGCCGACTCAAGTTATAGGCGGTGGAAATCATTAGCGAATTTCATCAATTATTTCAATAATCGGATTTGTCTATCGAACGCGCTCGAGTGTTTCGCTCCAGTCGAGTGAATTGATTATTTTTATGAATAATCGATCCTCTCCTCCCATTAGCGCGCGCCGCGCACGAGTTTCGCGAAGGGAAACCATTAGAAAATCCGATGAAATTTCCTAAAGCGGCAAATGCATTTCTGAAAAAATCGATGGGTTTTCGATCCCCTTGAATTTGTTTTCCGAGACTTTACCTTCCCCCCCCCCCCTCTATTGTTCACGGACGTTCACTCGTGCATTGAATTTTGCCTCGCTAAATCTATCCACTCGCCCCCACGTTGCAATTTGTCTCACTTTCTGCAGGCTGAATGCCCGAAGGTAGCGGGGCGGTGGTATATAGAAGTCTATGGTTAATCTACATGAAAAATACAAGCCACACTCGTCTGGCTTGTTACGGGCGAAACGTCTTTCTATTCCATTTAAACGTGATTGGCTTGACACGAGATCGTATCGAGTTCAGCACCTCCGTGACTCCCGTGACCGCGAACGAAAAGACTCCGATATGACACGAACTTTCACGGTTTCGATAGGTTCGCGTGTTCCGTGAAAATCGATCGAACTCCTCTCCCCGCTATCTCGCGAGAGAGGGGCTGGAGGGGAGAGAAAGAGAAAAAAGAAGAAAATAAGAAAAAAAAAGAGAAAAAAAAAGCAAAACAGAGGGATATATTCACGAGAAATCGTTAGCGTAATTATTTTCATGGGGAATTCCAGCGATTATCTCCGCGAATTTCTCGGAAGGCGAATTTTCTCTGTGAAGTCGCCGCCACCTTATTCGTTACGCCTTAATTCTCTTCTCGGAATAAGCCATGGTCGGGGAAGCACGCGACCGTCTGGAGAGAAACAGAGGGTTGCGCATCTGTAAAAGCAGTAATCGGCGTTTTTTTTTTTTCTCAAAAGTCTCAGCGAGGATGACAAAATTGTTCGAGGTGGAGGTGGAGGTGGAGGAGGAGTAGGGAGAACGCGGTTAATTTCATTGGGAGCATTCCCAGTAATTATCGGGAGGGGGGGGGGATCTGCGTTGGGACGTGGCGTGCTTTTTATGGCGTGGGAGCTGGTGTGCCTTGCGGTCGCTTTCAAGCGGTTTCTGGCCGGGCTACGTAAACATTGACGATTACGATCCGCAGTTGGATCGTCCACACTGTAAATACCAGCGTAACGATTGCCAGTCGTGTTCCGGAGGGTGCCATTACCGGAAGCATCTCCATTCGCAGTGGCCGTCGCGTTGACAACGATCCACAAGCGACGTTACTCGCAGTTTCCGGCAACGACCAGCGAGAAGATTCTCTCTCGACCGTGCAATCCGATTTCCATGAACGAACCCCCGGAATTTTTAGCGCGAGTCTCGCGAAAATGCAAAGCGACCCATACGGGAGGGAGGTGGTGGTGGTGGTGGTGGCGATGGTCAGCCACGACCTCCAAATTTCAAATACGCAAATGAAAAAATGTCGAGCTCCCGTTAATGGCGTCGTTTCCTCGCGAGCTCTTCCGCGATACTTTCCCCTCCGACAAAAATGTGTCTCTCGCGATTAAATACGAGCCGTTTCCCCCTCCGGCTGGAATGCCCGGGGCAAGAAAATTTCTTTACGAGACTCGGAAAAACAGCTGCGCGTTTTTCCACGAGGAGTTTCTTGGCGAGAGACGAGAGGCGAGAGTGTCTCTGGTGTTAGTAGTCCGCCTGACAATTCTTCGACAAATTCTACTAGTTTCCGTCGTCCAACCTCCTCCCCTCATCGCTACGTGCCGCGCGCGCGCGCGATATTGACACCACCGTCGTAGGATCTTCTCCCTCGAAGGCGGCTGCTTCGGGATAAAATTCAGCAGCCCGCTATGGAGCGTATATGTTCAGCATATGACTATGAAAAAAAGAAGCTTTATCACCAAACTGTTTGTGGATCGCGCCGCGCGCACGAGAACCGGGGCATTTTCTGGGCCTGCCTATACGGGAGCAACAAAAGGGATGCTCGTTGCAAAAAGGGAATGATATATTATACGTGTGCACGTCGAGAAAGTATCCATTGAAAGAAGCGAACGTGGAGCTTTTCAAAGTCGGGACGGACGTTTTCCCGACATACCCGCCGGCGGCGTGTAAGTCTCGGAGAAAAAAAAGCAACTTCATTCAGGAGCTAGTCGCAAAGATTCCTCGAGTCCCGAAAAACTGCAGTTCATTAAAATCATTGATGCCATCTCGTTCTCTAATTTCCTTTTATATAACAAGCCCCTCGCCCTTTCGCGAGAGATTCATAAATGTTCTCTCTCTCTCTCTCCCTCTCTCTCTCTCTCTTTGCATTGGCGTTTATTAGGGTAGAGATTCTTCTTCGCGAAGGAAAAAGTGTAAAGGGCATTGGAAAACGGTAAATTGCCAAATGTGGCCAGAGGGTGTGGGTAGATTGGGTGTAGGGGTGTGGACGTAGCATCTTCTTGCAGCAGATTAAAGGGAGTTTTATGCGAGGTGCGCCATAGTGTTATTAATCTTCGGCGAGAAATAAAAGAGGGTGAGTGGGTGGCGAAGGGAGCGGGGTAGTTGGGGAGTTGGCAAGCACCACCCCGGCTCTCCCTTTCATTTCACCCACTCCGGACTTTCCACCCTTTCCAGCCCCAGCGTCATATTCGTCTCGTTGTCACGTCGACGGCCCAATTTCTCCACGCTCTCCGATCAATCTCGAGATCAGCGTCCACTTTCATCCACTATCAAACACTCGTTTCTCCACACACGAGTCGCGCGCTCCGCCGTTGGCTCTCTGTGGCCTTGCTGGTTGGAAAAATTGCCCGACGAAAGCTTCTCGCACCTCCGGACGAAACGGGAAACTCCCACGGCCAGCGCTTTAATCGAGTTACCAATTCAACAAACTACCTCGCCTAAATATAGGCGTATAACTTTTATTTACCCGTGACCATTTCAGACTCCGCTCTAAATTTACACCGGATATCCAATTTTCCATAATATCTTTTCTCGACGACTAATTGCTAAGCTCGTCCCAGCTTCCGCAAATCAAATTATCACGTTTCGATACTCGATATTAAATTAACCCTGTACCGATCTTGGTTAGATGGATAATAGTAGAGATAGAGAGAAACATGTACGGGTGTGTGTGTGTGTGTGTGTGTGTGTGCGCATGAGCGCGTAAAAGGAACGTAAGGCGAAAGAAATCGCGGGGATAGCAGTTAGAAATTTATTAGAGGGGGGAGAAATTCCATTTGAAAATCGCAGAAATCGCGAAGAATTCCTGGCTGGAAACTGAAAAGGTAAGCAGCTACACGGATGAAATATTGATATTGCGGCCGGAAGTATCAGAAACTTGACAGCTATTGTGCAAAGATAATAATGGAGGAGAGCGAGTGGTGAGTGGAATAGGATGGTTCGTGTCAAAGATGACGCTAGATTCGATCTGCGACAAAGCAAGAGGCCGCTTTAATTTTCTAACCTACGAGAGGGGGTGGGAGAAAGCGAGGAAGCGAGGGATAAGGGGGGAGATCGATAGGTTGCCGGGACGTCGAATCCCGGCGGCGTCGGGGCAGCGGGGGTGGCGGCAGTGGCTTGTCATTGGTCGGATATCGATCGTTCTGAGATGGTCAGAATGCAGGGTGGTCCCCGGATATCCTAGAGGAATACCGGGTGGTGGGCGGGGGTGGGGGTGGGCCACGGTGACGTTTCATTAAGACGACAAAGGCTCGTTCCTAGCGTCGTCCCTTGATCGTATTCTGGGTGCGTACCCGACGCAATACTGCAGTTTAGACGACATTAAGCTTCGAGAGACGTACATGTTAATTGCGACCTAACGTGCCACGAGAAATCAACTCGAGGAATGACGCGAGCCTGCATACTCCAAACCTCCACCACCCTCGACAACCCCCTAGCCCAGAATCCCGTTTCTCCTTCAACTTGAAAATTTCACAAGACTTCCAATATAGCGATTCTTCATCCGAGTTACATTTTTCTTTTTTTCTGTCTTTCAGGTACGTAACAGGTTGATTGATCAGCGATTCCGGAGAGCCAGAGAGAGAGAGAGAGAGAGAGAGATAGAGATTGGAGTCTTGGAGCCATGGTTGGAGGACCAAGTACAGTCAGCTGGCGTTATTGTACCAGTCGCTATAATATTTTGGATAGCGCGGCGATTAGTAGTTAACGAGTGACCGGTGGAGCATAAATGGAGCCATTACCGGGAATACGGTACGAGGTCGGTACTCGAAGTCGATGGTTAATACGAGTCTGTCCAAGGACGAAGGGAGATCGGCATAATGGGGATTCTCCGACTTGGCCCGACAAGCTAATGCCGCTCGCTTTTAAGCATCGTCCGCACACACGCGCGCACACACACACACACACCGACAGCGCGCGTGATAGTTAACGATAGCGGAGGTCGTGGCGTTTGTCCGCCATTATTCAGTGTCGGCGTGAGCCGGTGGCTTGCACCCAATTTCACTCACTTTGTGGCCAGATTATCAGGGTGCGTCCTCCGCCATTGAACAATGTGTCACGGAGCTCCGATCGGAAGTTACGACGGCGCCGGCCGGTGCACGTATACACGGACCGGCGAAACCTGCCGGAAAAAATACGGGGGAGGGAAAAATCACCTCCCCCTCCCTCTCCACCCACCGAGTCGTTATCCGCTTCGCGCGCGACCCTAAATCACAGGGGGTGTGCGAAATCATGTTGTCGCGTCGAATATAGAAACACTTGGTATAACCGCTTGGCCATCGGCGTTCGCGTGCGTCCAATTAAATTCATTTTATTAACACGAACGGACCAATAAGTTCCGAATTACTCGCTATACATTTCGTTTATCCCCGAAAAATGGCCGGCGCGTCGTTACGGGCCTCCGACGGGATGCAAATCATTGTTTGCCTGGACGCGCTCTCCCGTTATGGCTGAAAGTGTTTTTGCTGCGCCAGAAATTACTGGCGCTTAGTGCCGGGCGACGTTTTACGGTAAATATTTATCTTTCAACGAAAGAGAGAGAGAGAGAGAGAGAGAGAGAGGGAGAGGGAGGGAGGGAGGAACGAGGGTGCGCACGGACATACAAGCGAGCTAGTAGTGGACGATCGATTTCCGACGCACGAGATATCGCGAAACGAACGATCGTTACCCCAATGGGGGTTGCTGCTGCTGCTGCTTCTAGCCGAGAATTGACCCGGATGGACGCGTCAATGTAAAATTCAGACAGTCTTGCTGGAAGGAGAGCCTTTGGAGGAGGCAGACCCCAACGACGAGGCTCCATCAATCTTCATCAGGAAAATCTCCACTCGATTGCCCGTGATTCGATTGATAAAATCGAATATCCGCTTGTCCAAGTGAAGTAAACAGCTGATAAGTCGGACAGCGGACGATCCACGAAAGTTCGTGCTGTCGAGGCGACCAGCGGGGGGGGGGGGGGGTCGCGGGTTCTATTTTTCTGGTGGTCGATGCAAATGAATATGTGGTCGAGTTTTACGTAACGTGCTTTAAATCTGGCAGATAACTGCATTGACAACGGAACAGATGATCGAATTAAAGCTGATTGACGTTTAAAGAGTGGACGAATAGAAAAGAGAAAGAGAGAGAGAGAGAGAGAGAGAGAGAGAAATTGGGAGCAGTGGCGAAGAATGAATTTTCGGTGAATATTTGCGCGACTCGACTCTTTCACATTTTCCCCTGTGAGGAGAAGAAATAGAAGAGAGGGAGGGGGGTAGTGCTTGAGCGAGGTTTAGGTTCACCAGGATCGAGCACGGGCAACGCCATTCGATCTTTCGCATGAAATTTATGCGTCAAAGTGGTGCCCGAGCGAAATCGAAGCGGCGAAAACCGATAGCGCGTGACTAATCGAACGTCGAAACACATCCTGCCCCCGCATCCCCCGACGACTGAGCTCTACCCCCTGCTCGTCCTACCGACGATTTTTCATTTGAAGCATTGAGAGGCTCATTAGCGGATTTCAGCAGATTTCATTGATTATTCCGTGCCGTAATTTCATGGAAAAGAAAAAAGCACGTTTAATATTCCGTTGAATACGATCGATGAAATATGGAGCAGCGGCGGCAACGGCGGCGACGGCGGCGGCGGCAAATAGCAGCCAGTCGTTAAACCCGTTCTACCGTCATGGTTAAGTATAATCAGACAGCCGTAATTACGAGCAGGCATAGACCGATAATAATAATTATGGTGTTGATAATAACAACAACAACAACAACAACAACAATGATAATAATAATAGTAAACAAGAAGCAAACGAGGAAACCTTGATGGCAACGAGCATATTTCATGGGAAATTCACAGGGGGAAAATTTCATTTCGCTGATTCGACTAATTTCCTCAACAACCGTATCGATTGAACGTAGATTGACTTTCACACCGCAGACTTTTCAATCGCGGGCATCGTTCTCTCTCTCTCTCTCTCTCATTCTCGCTCCATTTTTACTTTTAGCGGTGCGCGTTGGACATTAAAAGCGAACTCTGCTGGATTTGGCAGTGATGTACGCAATTGCTTGATAAGGCTGATGATTCTCAGTGTACCGGAAGTTTGGGGCTGGGGTTCGCAGGATTTTCCCATCTATACCGGGAACTCGCTTCGTGGTTGTTGTTGTTGTTGTTGTAGTAGTAGTTGTTGTGTAACAACGATTTTGAGCGATTGTAAGGGAAGGGAAATGGTTGCCGGTGACACGAGTTCCCTGCGAAGGTAATGGGAGCCATTTCTGTCGTTATGGCAGGATCCCGGCTGGGTGATAATGACAGGGTTGTCTTTTCGAGCGACGGAAGATAAAGCGTTTCCAAAATCCCTGGGGAAGCCCTTACCGATAAACAATTTTGCGCGCCCAGCACGGGTGCTTAGTTCCTTTTTTCTCGGACCCTCGTCAAAAGCAGCGGGAATACCCGGAGCCCTTTAACTCGGTCCTCGAATAAATCCTCGAGAGCGGGAGGGAGACTATCAAGGTCACGACGCCGAGTATATCCTTCTCGATATAACCCGCGATACGAGATCGAGAATCGCTCGTATTTCTTCGCCGCGTTCCTTTGCTGGAATTCTTGCCAATCCACCAATAAACGATAGATTTCCAAAATAAGGTCCGATGAATTATTTGCTTTTCCTCTCAAAGTAATTCGAAGGCAATTTTAATCCCGTTCGCGTTCGGATACAATAAGAAGGAGAGCGACGCGGGATTTCTCGGGAAAATTGGAATACGCGATGGCGGCGGAGGCGGCGGCGACGACGACGACGACGACGACGGTGGCGGCAATGGACGCGCAACAGTCCATAAAAGCAGAAAGCAATTAAATGATTCTTCTTAGCGAAGCCAATACCGTTCCCGACGATATTACAGATGGGTACACGCCGTCATCTAAATCGCAGGAGACCAGCCCTCTCTGGCTTGGCGCTCGTAACTCGAGTTTAACTCTCCATTGACTCGGGAATATAGGGAGCCGCAGCGACGCTCCACTGGCTGCCGCATCCATCGACTCTACGACCGCGCGTCTCATAAGCCAACGCTACCACCCTGACGGAGTATAAAAAAAATTACAGGAGAAACAACAGAAACGATCAAATTTTTCAGCCGTTCCTCCAACCGGAAGTTACCGGGGTGACGGTCGCCAAATATTTCTGGTCTCGCCCATCGAAGGCATTTCACCTTGTCTAATTTATTTTTTTTTACTGAATTTCGCAAAACTGTCGCACGAGGCACGTCGTAATATAATTAAAGAGAGAGAGAGAGAGAGAGAATACTCTTGGACGGATTTTTCAGGAGACTTAGGCCTCCCGGTGCGTTCAAGTTCGAGGCATGAATCTTATCTGTGCGCCGCAGGCGGCTCTATTCCCGGCTCCTTATTTTCCCTGACGATCAACTCATCCCCTTCTCCTCTCCCCCTTCTCTTCCCATCCCTTTCTGCTCACCGCCACCATCCGACTCCTCGTTTCATTTCATCAACTTGATCCGCTCCCTGCTCTCATTCCTCTCCGCTCTTGCTCCTTCCTTCCCTGCCACAAGAGAGTGTACACTCGCATAGAGACTCGTAGAAAGAGAGAGATAGAGGGAGAGAGACACACACACACACACACACAGAGACGATCTTCGGTAAAGTGTGCTGTGTCCACAGAGAACCCGCGGAGAGTCTCTAGTAAGATTGAGAAACCATACCACCATCCTCCGGTAACCTCTCGCTAAGTTTCCTTCTTTGTTTGTCTTTACCCCGCAACCGAGAGTTCAGCTAAAACTGTTTCTGTCTCTGACAATTTTTTCCCTGACCTGGCCTTTCACCTCCTCTCGTCCTTCTCGGTATTCCCGCTCGGCTCGCCCCTTTTCGATTCCTCTCTGTGTGGCTTCCATTTTCCGAATAACTGTCATTAGAACTCGGGATTACTCAGAATGAGATTTGTACCTCGAACTCTCTAGAGTTTTCAAGTTTCCCTGCTTCGTGTCTTCTCTCGGGACTAGAGTTCCACTAAAATTGTTTCTTTTTCTCTCACGATTTTTCCTCCGACCTGCCTTCTTGACCCCATCTCCGTCCCCCTCTCCGCCTTTCGGCGTTACTCGATTGGAATACTTTCACCTCCCTGTAATCCTCTACCCGATTTTACAATTGAAACTTGGCTTCGAGTACTCTCTCGCCACTGATAATAAATACCACTTTAATCCCGCTTCCTTATTTCAGTCTGCTTTATATTCCGTCTCGCGCTTCGTCATATTCGATTCCTTCATATCCAAATTGAATATCCCATCTAAAGTGGAATCTCGAACGAAAGCTTGGCATCGTTCGCAAAATCGGCGTCAGATCCCATTTAACAATACCTCGGGCTACCCAGAAAGAAGCTGCACGGGGAAACCTCGGTCGCGCGTAATTTTCACGAAAATCCGTACAACCCGTACACTCCCTCCCCCTTCTTCCCATTTTCACGCGCTTTGATCTTTAGTGCCGGTAGATCGAGTCTGGGGAGCCGCGAATTTCATTGCGCGAGTGGATACGATTGGTCTTCTCTCACCTGGTCTTTCCTCCAGAAAAAGTGCTCGATTCACCAGTGGTGCACTACCACCATCACCACCACCACCACCACCACCACCACCACCGACACAACTTGAATCTTTCAGCTTTTGGAGCCGGGCGACTCGCGTGGATCAGAGCGCGGATGGCACCGGGCGTAAAATAAGAAAAAATAAGTTCCCCGTTGGAAAGAATATAAAAAGCTTTGTGCAATCACACAGGACCTGTGGGGTGCTGCTGGGGAAGAGAAAACGCGGAAGTGTCGAGGTGGGGGGTGAAAGAGAAAAGCCGAGGAAGAGGCAAAGCTGCGATAATACTTTACGGCCATTCTCAACTAGGAATACTATAATATAATCCTTATTAATTCGCCCAGGTAGGGAAGTAAATTCTTTATTAAAGCTAGGAGGAGGAGGAGGAGGAGGAGGAGAAGAGGGAAGGGTTGAAAGAGAAAGGAGGAGAAGGAGGAAGAGGGAGAGGTCGATCCTAGAATATTCAGTAGTACAAAAGCTTAATCCCACTCATCGATTTAAGAGTGGAACTGATCGCTGCTCGAGTTCTGCATTTTCCAGCACTTTTGAGCAGCTCTTTTCGCTGAGACGCCCGAGGGATGGAGACGAGTCGAGGAGGAGCGAAGCGTGAGGGACGGGTGGTATTAAGCGGATCCACGACGCGGGCGCTGCGGGGCGACGGCGAGAAGGGTGGAGGCTTTGAGCAATCATATGCGATACCCGCTCCCAAAAGATCCGATCGCAATTTAAGGTTCTCACTGGAGGATAGAAAGAAATGGGACGCGCCTGATTTATTCCACGGTTTCTTTTCATCTGGATGATTCGAATGGGATTGCATTTCACGACTGCATTTTGACGCGCATAGTCCTCGCTTTATTTCAATCGTATTGCATTCGTCCGGGTTTCGCCAGGAGGGAGAGGAGAGGAGAGGAGAGAAAGAGAGAACTCGCACCTCGCGGACCCTCTCCGCTCCGGTTTGAGTTCCCCTCCTCCTCTCATCGATGTAAATACGCGCGCGCGCGCGTCCACGAGTTCCTCTCGGGTTTCTCGGGTTTCTCGGGTCTCTCCGGTTTCTCTCCGCTCGCTATCGGCCAGTGTGTTGGCCCCTTCAATCAACAATTTGTAAGGGAAGGCCATCACCACCACCACCACCACCACCACCACCACCACCACCGGGATCCTCCGGGCTCGAAGTATCCATTTATACTCTCGGAAAAGATCACGTTGCAAGTTGAAGCATCGATTACCCTGACAGCAGGACGATTCTAGCCCGGGGGAGGTTGCGTGCAGTTGCTCCGCTCGACGTCTGCGATTCGGAGGTCTATGATTTGCAAGATGTTCCCACTGCCGCCGTTGCTGCTGCTGAAATCGATTCGAGATGCAGTTCAGCCCCGGCGGCCTTGCTCGCATCTCCTTTGGCAAGGAACGAGCCGAGCGTTTCTCAACGTCACAATCCGAGTCCGACCGAGCCGAAGAATAGGCGCCGCCGCCCCGCTGCCGCTCTCTTACACACTCGACGCGAAATCGACTGCTGCTGCACTTCCGGCGAAAGCAATTGAATACAAAACGGAGAACGCGCGTCTGATTCGACTCGCGCGGGGCTAACGGGAGTCTTCTCTGGTCTCTCCCTCTTCCCCCCTCTCCCCTCCACCTCCTTTCGCCTTCCATGGGCCTCCGGTACAAAGAAGCATCCGTATCTCGCCCGAGGAAGCGGTGGAGGAGGCTCTCGGTTCACCTCTAATATATTTTTACCAAGGCGATGCAACGGAGTCTCTCCCTCCCGCTCTTCTCTCTATCTATGGGTATCGGGAAATTTTGCGAGTTATCCCATCGATTTTTACGAGGGAAACGGACGAGGCAGGGCAGACGCGAACAATCCGCTATCGTTTAAGAAGCTGGTAATGGGCCTGTCAGGACCCATATTCCCCTTGGCGTCGCGTGCTGTCTTCCCTCTCCCCTCCCCCTTTGCCCTCTGCCGCGAGCTGCTTTAGTTTTTCCCGCGACAGCGCCAATCGCAGCCGTATCGATATAGAGGGATTTATGCTAATCCCATTTCTCCTCTATCGCCGGCTCGGAAGACATTTCGTTCAATTTGCCGAGCTTCTTTGGAGAAGGGCTTTTACGAGTGCAATCGACTTCTACTCAAGTTGAATCGCAATTTTACAAGTGGCCCCGCGATTGATACGAGTGCGCGGAACTGGCCGGGCTACCACACGCTCGAGGCTCGGCACACTTCAACCTCCTTTGACAGCTGTGGCAGCTTCGGTTTGCGAATAAACACGAGTACACGGGGACCGAGGGCTCGTTGCTTTATTCGTGGAATCGCTCAATTTTCAGTCATCGGTGTTGTCGCGCAATGTGAAAAACTCGCTCTCACCCCCGTGCAGGCGCTGTACTTGGCTGAAACAAGAAATCAGAGAAACGTCGGGAGTTCCAATTGACCTTTGCCTCTCGGCAGTGTTGAACGTGGGGTCAATCGCGTCTCGCATATCTCTGGATTTGCGCTCTTTTATGCAGAATCGGAAATGCAGAGGGAGGGGCGCGGAGGGAGGTAAATGCATTAAAACCGAAAAGATCCAAAGCGCTTAGCGGTAAGAAGATTATACTTTACAAGTCGCGGGATGATAATCGCAGAGTTCCTAATTTCATTTGGTCTATTAATTTTTAATGGCGCTTCCAGTTTTTCCGTAAATTTACTTCCGGATTGTACATCCGTGCGCGCTACGGGAAGATTAAATTTTAAAGAGGTTGCGCGCGATATAAGATTTTGCCCTCGTAATTGAGTGGAGCGCGCGAGGGTAGTTTGTGGGACATTTCCAAGAATATCAGCGGCAGACGGTAGACACTGCGCGCCATTATTAGCCTCCCCTTACTACCGCTGACCTGTGCCCGATTAACGAGGCGGAATAATTATGTAAGCCATCGATCGACTTCCGCGATTGATGCTACCGGGTGAATCCGCGCAAACTTCCCAGAACAAGGTGGAGCGCAACACTTTTAAGGAGTTTCCGAAGCTTCGGCCGATCGCTTGCGTCAGAGATTCTGAAATCGGCGTTTCTTTGATTTTTCCCCTTTCTCCCGAGACAAGTGCTGCGAGGATCGTATCGGGAGTAGCGGGAGAACCAAGGGGGAACGGATTTTTCCCAAACATTATGCCAAGCACTCATTGCGTTGAAAATAGTTTAAAGGGAGAATCAGAATTTCTCCTTGAATAAAATAAGCGACCTCGCGTTAAGTAATAATGCAGGAGTGGTATAGTAGAAAAGATCCGAACGAGTTGAATAAATAATAAAGAAGTACGAAGTAGAAGCAGCAGTAGCAGTAGCAGAAAGACGAGGAGGTAGAGGAATTATGAAAGAGGTAAATTATAGAGGCAAAGGAAATAACGCGAGTACTCGGAGGTAGGGACGGACGAGGAGGAAGCTGCGAGTACATTTTTTTGAATATTGCGAATAAGGAGCGCGGCGGTGGGGGGCCAGAGTCTCAAAGGATTATTTTTATCCCTCCGCCGATATGATTCGTCGGAGGAATATGATTTGATTGAGGAGACCATAATAGTCTACATGGATAACACCTTGAGCGAGAATAATGGAAAAACATGAAAGGAGAGACGGATCGAACGAAGCCTGATAAAACGGAAGCTGGGGAAGGTGGGACAAAGCTCGGCGCAGAACGGGATAGCGCTGTCGAGAGGAGCCGGATGGCGGAGCTATTCAAACTATTCGAGTTGCGAGGAATTTCCTGCAGCCGGCTGCAGCCTCGTACACGTACAGTCCGCTAGGTATGTCCACGAGACTGTCCGTCCTTCCGTGCCATAGTTTCCCCGATGTAACCACGATCAGGAGCTACCTCTCCAGTGGCGCCAGCACCACCACCACCACCGGGGGGTATTGTAATCCTCTCCCTTGGACTCGGCGTCTCACCAAATAGGATTATGTGCACTTCGAATCGCTTGCTTCGGATGAAGCGAAGAATAACGAGGAGAGAGGCAAGCAGCTACCGGGATGATTCTCGAAGTCGTGTGACCTGGGACCTGGAGCGTGGAACTTTGTCGACGATGAATCTACTATCGTAGGGGGTGGTGGTGGTGGTGGTGGTGGCCCGGTGCCCCAAGGATCGATGTTGGAACGATCTTAATGGCCTCCGCGATTCGACGGGGACCAAACGATCGATGCGTCGTAGGCGCAATCGACTTATCGCGGCAGTGGCCGAGCTTTCGGGCCTGTTAAAAATGATTAATCGCCTCGACCGCGTGCATTTTCAGGGGGAAGAATGGTGGACCTCGCTTGGTCCGCTATTGAAACTTACCGTTGGAGAACGATTCCTGTCGCTATTATGCCGATGCATTAAGTTTGCTTTGGAACGTTACAAACTTCGGCCAGAACTATGGGGCATTTTGTTGGTGAATCGGTTTTAAAGCCACGTTCCTCGCAAAGTGGTTATCATTGTGTTGGTCGAATGATTTAGAAGCTGCGAACAATCGGGTTGGGTCTACGTGTATGCGCGCGCGCGAACGCACCCTTCCCGTTTGTTTCACTTGGAAAAAAGAAAAAAAAAAAAAAAAGAAAGAGAGTGAGAAAAATAAAAAAACATAATAAGATTTACGGGTCTCGTCGTCAGAGTCCTTTCGGCAAGTTTATTATTCATCCTGAGCCCTGCGCAACTGCACCCCTGTGTGACGTGACTGCGCGGCGGTGAGTCCAGGGTGAGCAGGTCCAAAGTTCGCGAGCTTTGCCGCGTGAACCGGGCCAAGTATTAATTAATGTCTCGCTGAGCCAGTGCAAATCAGCGCTGAACAAGTTTATCGGGAACTTAAGTCGCGGAAGAAGCCAACCATTACGGCTTTATGGCGAGAAACTTTGAGTTTTACTTGGCCGCATTACGATGCGTTACTAAAATATGAGCACACTTCGGATATGACATGGAATCGCCCACCCGCCGTTGGAACTCAACGACTCGCTATTTAAATGATATCGATTGCGCGAGTGGCGGAAGGAGAGAGAGGACGGGGGGATAACAGGGGTAGAAAACATCGGTGGTTAGCTTCCGTCCGGAGAGTTAAAGGGTTGGCTAATTGCGCTAAAAATTCTTCCGCGAGTTCCTTCGGTGATACGATATTAGAATCGGAAGCTGAGCAACCGCGAGAGAGAGAGAGAGAGAGAGAGAGAGAGCGTGGGAGTAATGTGGCCGAGAGTTGAATTATGGATTAGGACTAAAAGAGAGCGAACTGCTCGGAAGTAAATTTTATACATGAAAGGGTATTCGGGGAGTAGCGGGCCTTCGAGGAGTTGAAACAAATTGATGCGTCTCCTGCAAATGGGGCCATTTCGCCTTCCGGCGAGAAACCGGAGAGAAAGGATCTTCAAAGGGAAAAACGCTTGGAATGATCGCCAGTTTCGTCGATTATTGCCGAAAGGAGAATCCTGCGAGAGATATCCTACGAAGCTTATTTATCTTGAACGGGTGCACGCAACTGGACCATCGGCGGGAAATGCTACAAAGGATTTATACAAGACAAACGTTCAACGGCTCGAAAATCTATGGACCGCGACAGGACTTTATGCCACCACCACCACCACCACCATCCCCCGGCTCCTCGAATTATTTTTCAAGCAGGCGTAGCCGTAAATGATAAACGCAATAAAAAAGGAAGCGCAATCCTCTCCTGTCGTTTCTATAGTCGTAACTTATACGTGGAACATTTCTTCTAACGACGCAGTATAATGCTGCTTAGAACTCAAAATGCCGCTGCTGCTGCTGCTGCTGCTGCTGCTCGAAAGGGTGTACTCGATTTTACGCGGGGACTCGCTTCAGATTCTCGCATGAATATTTTATACGGCGAACGGAATTCGCTGGCGCAATAATAACAATAATGCGACAAACAACAGCGACAAAAGCAACGATAATGAAGATAGCGAGTGTTCTATCCGACGAAAAGTCAAGTCGGCTCTTTTGATCTTTGGGAGATAATCGCGAGCCCTCTCCCTTTGATTTTTAACGGCGCGCGGCACTCGATTAAAATTCCTTCGTAGACAAGTGCCTGGCCACGTATTTGTTGCGATCGATGTATAGGTACATATACCTATATACACATATATATTATATATAGTTTATGTCGGAGATAATATTAAAGTTGTAAAAAAGTTATTCGGGCGATAAAGTTTTCTCGGGAAGAATTTGCAAATGATTTAATGGCGCTTTTTACGAAGGCCGGGGAGGAAAAAAAAAAATTCCGAAGCGCGCGAGCCGATGTTGATATCGGTGACGTAGGCCGAGAGTCGTAAAAGATTCTCTTGCGCGCCCCGTGCGCGTGAAATCCTCTCGTGATCGGAATAACGAGATCCCGCGGGACGCTTCCGATCGAGTGTGCGTGAATGGCTCCCGCGGGAAGAAACTTTTCTTGCGTGCGAGAAAAAATGCGGATGAGCGGGCGGGGGATGACGACACGAGCTTATTCAACGACGAGAGCTCGAGCTATGAATCCTATTATAAAATTGGAATTACCATTTCTGCCGTAAAACGAACTGCTCGAGATCCTCCCCCGCAGACTTTGGGGAATATTTCACGGGCCTGGCTGCTGCCGCTGCTTTATTGCGATCGATCATAATTATTCGGCCATCGTTTCTCGGACGGTACTTTAGAATTCAAACGTATTAAAGGGCACGAGACATTGCCAAATTGCAATGTCCACCACGTCTCGATCGAAGCCGAAGAGAATGAACGAAGCGAGAAACGTTATCCCCACCCCCCTCTTCGTAATTTATCGATACACTGTTTTCTCTCTATCCGTGGCTAAAGTTGAAAATGAATCTTGGATATTCCTATCATATACGGTTACAAGGGAATCGATAAATAATCTGATCAACAATAAACGCAGTAAATGATTTCATGTTATATTGATGAGATTTCAATTAAATATACAATTCGATAAACGATTTCATGATTTAAACGAATGATATTATACACATATAATACTAATAAATTCACTTTACATAAAATCAGGAAATGTATTAATGGTTTGAATAAATTTAGCAGCGACCAAAGTGTGGAGGAAATTGCTTTAACGAACATGGTTATTTTTCAGCAATTTTCAGCCCGAGTGGAAAGTCGGGTGGAAAATGTGGCGAATGGCAAATTTTTCGAGAAGGGAGGAGCCATGGGATTTTCCTAGTAAAAATTATGGAGGAGAAAGGGTAGGGGGAGAGGGAGAGAATTGTAAGGAGCGTTTCGCGGGCGCTCGATACAAGTGATCCGATCAAAATAACGAGATCCCTGGGGATCGGATCGATCGAGTTGATGGGGGGAAATGGGGCCCGCGAGAGTAGAAAGTTTTCGTGCATAGGAGAAAAAGAAGGAGCGTCGATCGGTGCCGATTCCAGCAGAGAGCGATGAATTTTATTATAAAGCCGCGAAGGGACGGGTTGGTCCGGGGAAGGGGAAGGGGAAGGGGAAGGTGAAGCAGAAAGGAGAAGGAAGAGCAGAGGAGAAGAAGGAGGTGGTAGGTGAGGGTTCTGGAATTACGTTTCCCATCGATGCCGGAAGTTCGAACTGCACGAACTTCGCCGGCCGATTCGGACGCCATCGCGGTACTCCCAGGCGTCACGACGCGCGATTGGTAATTCCTCCTCGAACAAGATGGAAGTGCACGAATGACTTTATTTAACTTTAACGAAAGTTTAATTGGAATTTTTCTTATTTCGCCTGCTCAGCCTTTCTCGCAGGTAATCGACGAGTGAAAAGAGCGAGTTACCTTCCTCCACTCACCTCCTCCTCCTTCTCCTCCTCCTCCTCCTTCTTCTTCTTCCTCTCCTGCTTCTACCATTCCACCCCCCCCCCCTTTCTCCTTTCTCTCCATCCTCCGCTGCACCTTCCTTACGTTTTTTTTTTTCTCTTCGTTCAACGATGTCTGTGGACTCTTCTCCCTTTTCACGCCTCTTGGAAAAGCTTATTTTTGAATGCACCATCCCGACCTGACTCTTGCCAAACTCCATCCCATGATTTTATGAATATTGTTGTCAAATTTCCAAGATGGGATTATATTCATCCGAAAACTTTGCTGCTCCCTGGAGTTCCGATTTACACGCGGGACTGACGAAAACCTTATCAAAACTTCCAGGGCAGCTCCAGGTCCGTTTTGTTAGACTTAATAGATAGGATTTCACCCCGGCGCTATTATCGTGCGCTCGGTATTAAGCCTGAAATTTAATGGCGAATGATATTTATCTAAACAATGTGCGACGGGACTGATAAGCTGTGAATTTGTCCTGAAAAAATTAATGGAAATGAAAGGCCGCGTGACAAAGTGTAGCTACTTTTACAAATTTTTTGTCGCATCCACCGATATATAAATGTTATTAGATGAACTATAGAGATTTTTTCTAATAAATTTTTATGATTTGAAAAACTCCTTTTACGCAGCCAGATATCGAAATGCAATATGGTAACCTAAATTGAAATTTTAATCAGCAAAGAAATATTTCCGATAAAATTGTTTATTTTACATGTAGCTTAACTAGGTCAACGCGTTAATATTCATCAATTTGCATTCTTTAATGGATCCATTTCTTGCCTAAATTACTCCGAGCTTAATTTACATCGATGCGCGTAATTGTCTAACCAAATTAAATGGTTCGTCTCTTTATTGTGTTCTCTCTCTCTCTCTCTCTCAGTGATACAGCTTTAAATATATTCTAATTTTCAGTCGATCGTTCGTATAAGAATAAGATAGACAATGAACAATTAATTTAAGTATAAAAAGATGATCAAAAAGTACGCGGAGTCTCCATCTGAAATATATAATAGGATTCTTACACGAAAGCAGCAATCTGCACATCCGTTCGAATTGTCTCGACAGGAGGAAATAATGAATGGAATGTCTCTTAAATAATTAAATAAGAGTCAGCTTTATTTTTACATACACGCACACAGACACAGAGTTCGGGTTTTAGGGACTGCTGTATTTTTATTTTATAGGAGTGAGGCTTGATGGTAAAATGGATGCGGGTACAAAGGATACGCAGTAAATTTAATCGAAGCACGGAAGTAGCACCTGGGTATCAATCCTCATAAAACACTGACTTTACGACAAGTCGATATATAATTCAACTATCTCATCAAACTTTATGTATCCGTCCACTGAAACATTCGTGTTTTAATTTCCAAGAAACTGCTTAATCAGATACTCCGAGTTCTAGTGGTTTCACTCACCAATTACTGTATCCACTAACTGATTAATTTTGCCTCTCATCAAAGCTTCATATTCTTTTTCAAAATAACAAGCCAATCATTGATTATCCTTTCTAAAACGAGTTCTCGTTCCGAAATGTGATAGGATCAACGCGATCTAAATGTTGGATTAGATCAATCATTAATGCATTGTTTATGGTTGTAAAATTACGCAAAATCCAATCAATCATTTAGAATGAACGAGGGGATCAGAATTTGAGGCCATTTGGGTGCTTTATATATACATATAAAGTGTGTTAATTGTGTTGATAAGACACGTCATTTACACCGTATTACATTAACAAGCGAAAATGTTTCGAAGGCAAATTTAAAACGAGAGTCTCTATCAAATTGCAATAATGACCCAATTCTCGCATTGCATTATTCATAGGCGAAAATTTTCCAAATATAAACCGATCAATTTCAAAGATTGAGTTGCAGGGCCTGGGTGAGAGAATTTAAAGGGGTGTGTAGTAGGTAGGTCGCTGGGAGAGGAATCGATGGATGCTCGCTCGCTCGCACGCGAGTTGGTCTCGCTAGGCGTTCGCAAGAAATCTCCAACATTTATGATAGGATTCGCTCTGGGTGCGCTTCCGAATCGATTATAGAACGAAGCCAATCGAAAACGTCGAATCGAGAGAAACCCAACGCTGGCGGCCGTAAATGGACGAGCGGGAAATATGGCTGGCGGATAGGATGAAGCAGCAGCAGCAGCGCGCGCGAGGGCTGGAACGATTCTGTCGTCGTTCCACGAATGCAGGAGGGGGTGAGGACACGCGATGCAGGGGGTGAGACACCTTTATTACTCGAAGGGAGCCGATGGTAAGGCAGAGACGAGTCTCGACTCCAGTATGGCAGGCTGCCAGGAAACCCCGTAAAAGAAAAGGGAACGGTCAACTATGGTCTATAGGATGGGGGCGGGGTTGGGGGTGCACCTAATCCCGAGAGCGAATTTCGCTATTTGGCTGCTAAAAACCGCTCGTTTTCCGATTTGTCCCGTTGCGTGTGCTCAAGAATTGCGTTTGCCAGAGAATCGAAGAAGGATCTGCGATCCCGCCCTCCCTCCTTCCCCTAGAGAAATATACGCACGCGCTAAGAAATATTTGTCCGGAGCTTTATGAAGACTGATGGGAGTTTTTGGCATGCAAGCCGAAGAAGCCGGAGGGCTCATGGGAGAAATTTCGGCATGAGCGCAGCAGTGACAGGATGAGTTCCGTCTGGGATGCGTGATATTAAGTGAACCGTGAGGAAGAAAAATGAAAGGGGGAGAGGATACCTTTATTACGGAAGGGAGGCGAGGAGGCGAGGAGGCGAGGCCGAGTAGTCCTCAGCCACGTGGCATCCTGCCAGGATCCTTCTCCCAAAGAGCAGGGCCTTTGGGACGCGAAACGCGACGCAACGAATTGCTGACGAACTCGTTTCCGATGTAAAATAAAATATACGCGCGAGCGCACAAAGCCCAGGCTTGCGCTCGCTGCAGAAAAAGCTGAAAACGGCCGAAAGTCCTTGCAGCGGTGCGATCATCCGGTTACTGGAATTTGTCGTTTATTATAATCCGCGAAACGTAATTCCCAAAGGACTCGCGCGCCAATGTTAGCAATTTATCACAAATTGTATTTTAATATCTCTATTTTAATATGACAAAGTTTTCGGTTTGTCTTTTATAACAACGAATTTTATTTCATTTCGCTGCAATCTACTGCAATTTCTATATTTAGCTTCAGCGTACTATCGCGTGCATTTTGCTTCTGATATATTACAATGTGAATTTTATTGTAACCCATCGTAATTTGTATGCCATTTTTAATATCGTTTAATTGATAGCCTGGCTGCTCTCCTCTCCCTCTGCCAGGGGCTGCGAATGTATTACGATTCTTATTTCACGGTGGGGGTGTGTCTCTATCGTTCCGCTGCTTTCGCGCCTTGCATTTTTCTCCCCCGTTGAATGTGTTCGAGAGAACACGGTCCAGCGTCCGGAAAACCCTCCTCCACCTCGAGATATTTTCTCTTCTTCTTCCTCCGTGTTTGTAGCAGGGGAGGTTGTTCGTACGAGGGGTCCTCGGGGCCTTTGCAGTGGCCCTCTCGAATGGCGAAATAATCAGGGATCGGAGTTTCGGTATAATTTTCACGTAAGAAAGTGGAATTTGGAAACTCCGGAAGTTCCGGAAGCTCCGGAGGACCGTCGCATCAATTTCGCTTTAAGGGAGAGTGGAGAGTTCGCGGCACGTAAACACATCTAAACACGCTCCTTCGCACACACAGAGAGAGAGAGAGAGAGAGAAAAGCACAGACACAAGGAGAAAATTTATTGCTAGACGAATCTGCTTAGGTGAAATTTGATGCCTGTAAACATTTCGCGGGGAAAATCGGGGCCTGATTGCACAACGTGTAGTACCGTGTAACGATGCAGGAACTAGTGGCTTGTAAACAGTGTATTACGAAACTGAGAAATGCCTGCGAAGCACATCTCAATTGGCTATTTTAACGATGATTTACCCTTAATACTCTCAATATTGTTGTACGGAGCTCCGGCTTACTGGTAAACAGAGCACCTGTTATTTTCGAGTCGTGCAGCTCAAACTTGTTGTTGCGTTGTTGTTGTAGTTCTTGTTGTTGCATACGGTGCTAGTGGTGGTGATGGTAATAGCAGAGCAGAGCAGAGCAGCAGCAGCAGCACTAGTGGTAGTTGTAGGAAGATGCGTGTAAAGGGGAATGCAATCGACTATAATTGGCTGAAGCGGAGGCGCGCGTTTCAGGAATTATTGAGAACGCTCACTTCCGGTTTTCCATATCGCGAGAGTCGCGTCGCGTAACGTCGTCGAGACGCTGTGCTTAGACTCGACTGGACTTCCGGCAGAACGCTTATTCTTCGATTCGCTACCACCGGTTCGTTATGGGTCAGTCATGGAATCCCGTACTTGAAATTGACTCTTGTTTCCGCGATTTTCCTGAAAATGGGATTTCCCTTTAAAAATGGAGTCCTCCTCCTCCTCCTCCTCCTCGATCCTTTCCCCTCCTCGATTCTCCCCTCGCGTTAGCGCGTTGGACTCGCAAAAATAGCGCTGGATCTAGGCGATCGATGTGTGTGTGTGTGTGCGCGCGCGCGCGCGAGCGGCTCCTCATAGCCGAGGAGGATTCAAGCCAGCGGAATTTCCGGCTTGGGAATTATTTGGAGCGTAGAGTTTTCGAAGTTTCCCCTCGAAGCGCGACTCCGGCCGTAAACTCGACTTGACTTTCTGCCACGTATATAAACGTCGTGCGTGTCGAATATTAATCGATGTGGCTAACCGGCGAACCGCGTCGACGAGCCATTTTGCCCAGCGGAATTTCGACTCGCGGAAGGAACTCCTTAAATTTAAATTTCCATACTAAATTAGTAAAACACATCAGCCTTCAGCCCATCAAGATTCATCATGCAGCTTGCCGGGCTCACGAACGAAGTATGCTGCACTTTCACAAGGAGAATTACCAAACCATGTTTCTTAATCAAATAATTAAAGGAATATTAAATTTTCCATCAAGCAGCTACACGCGTACGTACGCGCGCGTACGCAAACCTGCGGATTTAGCAGAGTGGCTGCTAGCTGGGATTAGTGTGTGCGTTTAGCATCGCGGAGAGCAGGAGGGGCAGAGTGGAGGGGAGAGGATGGGGCCCCATCTCGCGAGAATGTAGATTTCAGCCATTTGGTTCAGCGAAATTGAATGGGGTGTGTTTTGTAACGGTGTAATTCGACAAAATTCTTTAGAGAGATGGATGGGAGGGGGGGGGGGGAGCGCGTCAGTTGTTTCTGACCAGAGAAGAAATTAATTTAGGGTCTCCGGTCGGTGGTGGATGACGATGGCGTCGATGTCGTTGACGTTCCGGTGGCTCCTGCTGCTTTATCAATGTAGCTCGCGTTGCTTACACATTCCTTACGCATAGTTCGCCCTGATATTTCCTCTATCAGGCCGCGCTGGACTCGTTTCCTGGAGATTGGATAACTTCCGTTATTTCAGGAAAGTACACGAAAGTCCGCGCGCGGCTGTTACGACGACCGGTGATGCATACCGAATAGGTCGACGAGGATCTTGTTTGCGTTGGCCGGGAGTTCGTCGTCGTCGTCGTCGTCGTCGTCGTCGTTGGGAACCGGGTGAGTCCAAGCATCTTAGACGATTTAACTGGTGCTATCCCCACGGGGCTAACAGAATGTAATCGTGCGCGACGTCAATCAGACTCGAGGAAACTCCACTGGAGCTTTTAACGCCGAAAAACTTGGGTGCCCCTCTCCCTCGCTCTCTTCCCAGTTGAAATTCCCTCGATCCCCACAAACCGCGAACTGCGTTTCTCTCCCGTGGAAAATCGAATTCCCGCTGGCAAAGAGGTTCTATCGTTAATTTCATATCTCTATCTTAAACTACGTTACACACACCTCAGTGTTTCTACTGCTGCTGCTGCTGCTGCTACTTCTTCTTCTTCTTCTTCTTCTTCTTCTTCTTCTTCTTCTTCTCTTTCCGATTCTGTAAGACTCGTAGAGGACGCGATGAAATTTTCGCGAGATCCCTCGTCGCTCGATAAATCATGAGACTCGAGTGAAAGGAAGGTTCTCTCGCGAAAACAAAAAAGAATGAGAGAAGAAGAAGAAACAGAAAAAGAAAAAAGGAGAAACAGAATAGAGGGAGAGAAATAGAAAGGAAAAAATCTCAACGGTGGACGTAATGTAACGCCGCTGACGAATCTGAAGGATCCATCAAGTTTCAGTCGCTTTCAGTCGTACTTTTTCAGTGCGCGCCTATACAGTGGCCCTTAGAATCCAAGTGGCACTGTAATAGAAAGTCCTGACAGGGGTCAATCTCCTAACGGTCGATTCCGAAAAGTTAACCCAGCTACCTCCATCGATCACCGTCCCAACCCATTCCGACGTGTTCCCTTCCTGGCCCAACCGTGTCGCAGTCCCTCCAAAACTTTCAGCCTTTTCCAAGATTCTGCATAACATTAGCACGTGGCTGACGCTAGTGGCCTCCTTCTCCTCCTTGTCTCACCCTCACCCCTTCTGCTTCTTCTTCTTCTCGCAGACTTCGCAAACCACCAATGACATTAATCAAAAATACATACATTTTCCAGACTCGTTAATCCGTGTTTCGACAAGAAAAAATGATTTACCCATTTTACGGTGAAAAGGGGAGCAGCAAATGCAAGGGAAACGAAAAAAAAATTGGAAAAAGAGCCTCGTGCTTTTCACGGAATTTCCTAATGATTCGATTAAACGGATACTCGTCGCTTATTTGACACGTAATTTGCCAAGGGGTAAAAAAGAATGGTCCCTGTCGAATTAAATAAAAATTAATACGGTTGTTCCTTTCTTGCGAAACAAGTCTCATTAAAGAGTTCGCGAAATCTATTTTACTCTCTCTCTCTTTCTCTCTCTCTGTCTCTCTGTCTTTATAAAGGGTCGCGCTGTAAGGAAAAAAATTTCAACTGGTCCGAATATCGAGTTTCGTTTCGTTAATATACAGATCAAATGCGACCGGTCGGTCGGCCGTCTTCAATTTGAATGGTTCGCTGTGTTCTTTTAAACAACAATGGCGCTGATGCTGATCATTCGACAATAGAAGCGCAGCATAAAGCGGACTTTAAAGCTCCAAGTGCCATTTCTGCGTGCGTCGCTTTCTCAAAGCAGTCCATTTAAAATTGTAAGACCTCAATCTTACTACAAACAGCATATTTTCCCTGCAATTTCTCCGCCGAGTATACAACTTTGCTGTTTCCTATCTTTGCCTCTTTTTATTATTATTTGCGCGTCTCCGCGACAGTAGATTAAAATCGTAAAACATGTAATCGTGCGCGAGCGCGCGACTTTCATCAAACGAAGATTCATTCCAATGGGAATTTTAATGGGAAACGCATTTTGCTCGCCTCGACTCTCCACCCCTCGCCCCTCGCCCCTCGCTCGAACACGAACAAAAACATTGCCAAACTATATTTTTAGAAAGCTTCACGCACGCTCCAGTAAGCAGAAACCATCAAAGAACCATCCGGTCCGCGATTTGTCCTTTCCCAGGGGAAAGAACTCGAGAGCTCGTCTCTCTCTCTCTCTCTCTCTCTCTCTCTCTCCCTTTTCTTTATCGAGGCGATCCCTTTCCAGTTGAAAACTTTAATTGGAGAACGAAGCTCTAATAATATAATACAGTGTTTCGTTTCGATTCCTTTATCCGCGCGACCATTTATCACGTGTCCGAAGCGTAGCAGCAGGACCGCTTTAAGAGACTGCTCCAAGCCGGGAAATATAATTTATTCGACAAGCTTCCTGGAGGATAAGACGAATGCCGCGTGACTGCTGTGAATAGGAAATTAATTTCCACGTTCCGTCTAGCGAGGGGGGCGGGGGAGCGTTTTATCCTCGAGATATAGAGAAAGAAATATTTAATACACGACTTATCACACTCGGTAAATTTATGAAGCGAGCTTTTACCCGTGAGAGCCACGGGGAATTATTTAAAATTGGATCGGTCATTGATAGATGATTGCGAGGTGAAATTGGCCAAAGTAATGGTAACCATTATTAACTTACGTTGACTAATGATCCGTGGCGAGTCTGAAAATAACCTGTTTATACGCCGTGCGATTTTTCCGCCGGGCTCGCGAGATTTCGCGGGAAATCATCCAGATTTCCCAATAGTGGCAAAGTTTTCGTAAAACCACGTCAGGTCTGAGGGAAATTTTCCGCTCGATTTGTCGGAGCGGAGAATAAATTTTTCGCGCAGTCACCGATAGAAGTCGCGCGTCGCTAACGAAACTTTTGGTCAAAATTGAACGGGATTGCAGGGTTGGTGGTGGTGGTGGTGGTGGTGGTGGTGGTGGTGCGCGAGGGAGGAGATGACGTCTCCCGAGGGCGGTTATGCCGACGGTGACAGAAAGGGCACAGCGTGTTCCAGAAGATTGCCCAAATGAATTTCCCTAAAGTACGTTGATCTGTTTACGCGACGAGCTCTCCCTCCCAAGGAAAATCATCCGAATTTTACCAATCTCAGTCGTACCATTAAAAGCTCTCTCTCCCCCTAAATAATCTGGCTATTCTCTCTCTCTCTCTCTCTCTCCGAAGACTTTCCGGACGATTTGTCGGATCGAAGAATAAATTTTTTTCACTAGCACTGTGGAGGGGGGAGGGGGAGGTAGCGAAGAAAGTTTCGGGGCAACACGGAGGTGAATGGAAGGCGGATAAGGGGCGCGGGGGTGAGGGAAAGCATTTTTTGACAGCGGTTCGGCCGTCAATGACAGTTAGTGGAAGGCGCAAAGGTTTGGTCCTGGCAATGTCGCTCGGGGGGATGGAATGAGTTTTCCAGGCGATTTAGCTAGGTATTTATTCGGTCCTCCCTCGGCGGTTGCCGAGGGTTGCCGAGCTCCCAGGACCATCTTCGGGGAATGCCTGACATAATGTAGCGGCGTTCTCCCTTTTCCCCCAGTCCTCCTCCACCAGCTTCCGGCCGCTTGACTCTTGAACTTCCCCCCTTCTTCTGGTCTCCCGCTTTCAAACCCCCACCAGCCTCTTCTCATCCGAGTTATTATCCATGCGTTAGCCGGGCGAGCAAGCCTTGCCAGGGATTCTCATTCTCATTCTCATTCTCATTCTCATTTTACACTTACGACCCTGCGCTACAAGCCAAATTTCCGCGTTCCTGACGAGATTTGTGTCTGCATCCTCCGAATTCAACGGCCGTCATGATCTGGCAAAAGATTATTTCACTTTGTTGCAGATGTTATTTAAGGTTGACGGAAATTTAACATAATTAATGGCTGATTTCATTGGATGAGCTCGCGGAGCGTGAAAATACGCGTTTTAACTCATCAAGAAACTCGGGGGGGTTAATGGATAAAGTAATTTTATTTGGAGGCTTCCGATTTCTACGGGAAGTATTAATTCATTGAATTATCTAAATTCACTGAGTCGTTTAATTAATTAAGTCCAGCGAATTTAACGAATGGAGAATTTCATTATCACGCTACATGGACAATACATACGCAGGTACATACACACACACACACACACACACACAATATACATCTGTATTCCATAGGATAAACGGATAGGATCGAGTTGATCAGATAAAAAGAAAAGAGTCGCATTAATTGCATTAATCTCGATAAACGAATACGTCCCCTAATTAATTGTACGAATTTAAACCAATAAACATTCCGTTTAATTCAATTAAGCGTAACCCGTAGAAAGATTACTTTGATTAGCGCAAGTTATCGCGCTAAATGGGCTAATATAATTAAATTAGTTAATTTAATTGGTTCACGGAGTGTGATTAATTAAATTATTTTGCACGTTTCATGAAATATATAAGTTGATTAATCGAATTAAATGTACATAAAGGAATGGGTCAGGAGGAGGAGGAGGAGGAGGAGGAGGAGGAGGAGTGGAAGGGGAGGCGATTAATTATACGTACAGCCACACGTATAGGAGGATAGGAAAAATTCAATCGGGTAAACTCGGTAATTTATTTCAATCTGTCGAGCGAGTATCGTTTGAATAAAAATCGAAGGAGATATATTGCGCATCAAACTGTATGGATTTAGTCCCTTCTTGATCTTCCGACGTAGAGCCCCCGGGTAAGAGCTTTAAGCTCATCCATAATTTTGCAGCTTTCCTTCATTGCATTTTATCATACCGCCCGTCATTCGCAGTATCGTCGTCGTCGTCGTCGTCGTCGTCGTCGGGCGAGGATGATAATCCCGAGGTTGCCGCGCCGATATTCCCCCGGGATTTTATATCCGCCATCCCGTTCATCGGGGCGAATTCTATTTATCGCGAGACGCAAAATCGCGTTACGCCGCAGGGCCGCTCGTAATGTGGCCCATGAGCCGTGAAAGGAAAGTAGCCTTTCGCGAGCTGTAAAGTGCGCGGAGATTGCCGCTCCACAAGGAAATTTCTGATATCGAACGAACCTCCGCGCGCAGCACTCCTCTTAAAATCAACCGAAAATCGCTACTTTCACTCTACTCCTCCTCCTCCTCCTCGCGCTTTAATCGCGCGATCTCAACGAGCGCGCCACCACCTCCCGATCGCTGAAT
This sequence comes from Sclerodermus sp. 'alternatusi', assembly GCA_037305995.1. Lineage (NCBI taxonomy): Eukaryota > Metazoa > Arthropoda > Insecta > Hymenoptera > Bethylidae > Sclerodermus > Sclerodermus sp. 'alternatusi'. Next base: position 7,086,178 of record CM074547.1, on the reverse strand, counting down.
GAAACATGGCCCGATCCAATTGCGAGCTCGTTTCGCCAATTTTCCATATTTTCCACACTTTTTTTTTTACACTCCGCCGAACACTTTCCGCGCGAGAAGGACAATCGACCGCGCGCAAGCCACGTGTAATTGGACGGTAATAACGAAATGGTCAGGTTTGATTATACACGTGAGCGTATCATTTTGCACTCAGTGTTTCTATCGACGAATCGATTTGGCCTGTCGTGCCGTGTCTCGAAATGATAAAGCCACTTAATCGGCTTGTTAGACCCGGGTGTCCGATCGACTTTTTCTAATTGCGCCGGCGTTCGAAAACCGTATCGATTTTACCACCGACTTTCCACGATTTTATGATTGTCCGTGCGACCGGTGCTACCGATGATTAAAAAAGCCCTGGCGCCCTTTTTTTTTTTTCTTTTTCAAGTCCGGAACGATTACCGGCAGAGGAAATCGAGCGTCAATAGCGCAACGACTCGGTCCTATTGGCTGGAACGAGGGTAGGTTAGCGCGATGGCCATGTTTTCGGGAAATCTGGCCGGATTTATCGTTAGGAACGATTTTATTAAGAACGTAATTGAAGCTGCTAGTAATACATGGGAAAGCGAGAATCGATTCCGAGCGCGCGTTCGCGTAACGGTAAGAAGTTACATTCTGGTTATGAGCCCTATCGTGACCGCGCGATCTGCTTTTATCGAATTTGCACGATTCTCGCTGCGCGACTCCTTTATTATTATCGTCTGGTGCCACGAAACGAAATAAAACTTTGATACTTTCGAGCTGCTGACACAATTTTACGAAATATTATTCCAACGAATCCTATATAGAATTCCGAAACATTTGTTTGTAAAGCTTGATAAACGGCACTTGCATTATCGATAAATTGGCCTCCCCCTCCCTCTGTCTCTCTCTCTCACTCTTCCATTCGTGTCAATTGAAATCATTTCTGCGAGGATAGTTCGTGATGCAAATTGCGGAGAAAAATGCTCCAGATCATTTGATACAATTACACGAATTTTGACTTGCTTCGCTTATTCCCGAGGGCGAGGGAGGAAAGTATTTTTAATAAAAGTGCAAGAAGGGGCCTCTGGTGATACCTCGAGGAGACAATTTAGGAGGAATAGTATTTCGAATAGGGAAAATATTCGATGCGCCTTGTACTTGTTCCCCTTTGCAGAGAGAGAGAGAGAGAGAGAGAGAGAGAGAGAGAGGGAAGAATGCGACGCAATCGATGCGAACTGGGTTTTCCTGGCTCTCGCAGGGCACGAACCAACCGGACGACCACGAAGATTAATCATCGGTCGATTTTAATATCGGGACCGAATCGATGCTGGGCCGTCCGCTCTCGGCGTAATTTATTAATTCATTTCTGCGAACGAGGGTAGCCCAATAATTCTAATTCGAGCACTTTCCAATTTTATAGCGCACCGAGAAAAATGTTTTAACAGGCTTCGCTTTTGACAAAAATCAACAAGCTCGACGATGACTTTATTTAAGTTATCCAAGAGCTTTTTTAATATTAAATAGAACGGAAAAAAAGAAAAAAAAAAAAGATAGAAAAAGAGTTAAGTGACTTTTCTAAAACTACACTCGCGAAGATTGAGAAAAATTAATTTTTCTAATTGAATCGTTGCTGGATCTTTGTTGAGGAATCAGATCGGCAACCCTCTCTCTCTCTCTCTCTCTCTCTCCGCGGTAATCGCAGGAAGACGTCGAGGGCATTCGCTGGAAATACTTTCTGATTTACCGCTGGAAAAAATCGCAGTAATTACAGTAAACAAAGTGTAGCTTACGTCGAGAGGCTGGAGAGCTTGCAAGCTTTGACTCGCGCTAACGTTATTTCGCGAAAATTCCAAGCGGCTCGCGCTGTGCTACACTTTTAACTACTCTGCAGTGGAGATTTAAAGGGGCTGGAGTGTCAAGAAGGACCCTTTGCAGTCTTAACCCTCTCGAGATCCGTAAACTCGAGATCCGCCCCCGAGCAGCTTCATTAACGTCAGCCGCCCCGTCACGGCTGCCCCTCGAAGGACACCGCAAAAATATACCCCTATTCGTCTTGACTCTCCTCAAATTGTTTTTAACTCCTGCAATTTCAGCCACTTCCTCGGGAAAGGCTCTCCTGACAAATGCCGCTAACAAATTCAGTGTCATTATGCTTTACTGCCATTTGTTGTAATTCCGTATCAAAGAAGCAGCTCGCGCGCACCTCGACTATTCCTCCGACTCCTTGCTTGAAATTACATTTTTCACAAGTGCCATTTATTACGGTCAGGGAGCTTTTATCATTTCTCTCGAATATCCTGCCAGTCGGGATTATTAAAGAACCATCTCTACCACTGAACCCTTCGACTGTCAATATTCGCGAAAACATTAACCGGCTAGCAAAGATGGGGGAGAGAGCCGTCGTTGCTTTTATTATTCTTATTATTATAAATCCGTGCTCCAATTATAGGCGGCTGCTGCTGCTGCTGTTGCTGGCTGCTAATGGTGACGTATAAGGATGCATTTTATAATGGCGCGCGATAAGAAGAAAGCAGTGAGTCGGATAGTCACGGGAGACTGTTTTCAATCATTTTCTCGAGTTCGCGCAAGTGGAAAGAGCGTTATCGACATTTCAGCGACATCTTTTGTCGAGCCTTGCACGGAGACTTTTAATTTATCCAAGAGCATCCGCAAAGATACTGCAGCAGCAGTAGCAGCAGCATCAACAGCAACGAGTGGAGTCCAGAAATGAATTTCCGGCGGCGGTGGTGGCGGTGGCGGCGATGCACTCAGCGTTAAAGCTCGACCCGACTCGAACACGACGCTGCTTTAATTTTTCTCCGAGTTTTAATACCAACCCCCTCGGAGCGCATACTCCACCCCATCCTCCGAGGAATTATCTCAATGAAGTCATTTCGCTGGTTTTACGAGAGCGATGAAGTTAAAGCAGGAAATGGCAGATGGGGGTGAGTGAGAAGCCCTCAACGATACGTGTGCTGATTACACGTACGTGGACACCGTAGCGCGCGCGTGTGTGTGCGCGCACACGGTTCGGTTCGGTTCTCGTTCGGCTTCGGGGCCAACCACCCCCTGTCTTTCCCATCCTCGTAGGCTGTCGTATCGATGAAGCGTGGGTGGTTGGAAGCGTTGCAAATGGCCGGGATTGTAATTTTCCTTCTATCTTTCTGGCATTCTTCCTCGTTCCTGGCTGAAGCCTCCCCTTGTCAGCTCCGCGCCCCTCCCCCTTCCCGGCCCCAGCGCCGCAAGCCCCTAGGCACCCGAGTCACTCGTTCCCGGCTTTTAATCCACTCGGTGGCTCGACGCGGGCCGCTCGAGGATGCGACGATAGCTGAAAAAATCGGGAAGCGTCGTTCCAGAAAAATAACTCCTAAACGAGGAGCTTGACTCCCCCCACCCCACCCCATTCTCTCTCTCTCTCTCTTTCTCTCTTTCTCTTTCTCTTTCCCTATCCCCTCGAATTCAGAATGCTGCAATCGGCATGAATGGAGATTAATTGTTAGCCGCGACCGGCCCGGCGCTCGCCTCGACGGGATTTTACAACTTTTTATTATACGCGCAGCGCTCCATAGCCAACGACCTCACCTCTCCCCGATGGCGACTGCTGGAAAAGTGGAAAAGCACCGGGAGAGAATTACGTCGCAACGCCAATTCTCCGCTTCTCCGCTTCTCCGCTTCTCCGTGACCTCCTCTCGCCCAGGCAAAAAATAAAGATTTCCTCTTTTCTTCCCTACCCTCGGATACTTTTTCATTTAATGACGCGCGCGTGCGAGAAAATTTGTGTGTGTCCAAGTGTCTCACTCTCTCACTCTCTCTCTCTCTCTATCTCTATCTCTGCAGATACATTACCACCGAATGTGTGGATACATTACGATTCCGGGCTTGGAGGGTTGCAGGGAATGCGAGAAACGCCTACAACTCGCACGCGACAAAATGTTAATGTAGCGGCCCGGCGAATTCGAGACAATAATTGAAGGGCTGCGGGAATATATCGTGCCACGATGGAAATCCCGCTGCAACTTAACGCGGTTCCTCACTCGCAATTTCCCCAGCCCCCTCCAGCGCCCGCCTATTCCACCGTGTTGTAGCCACCGAACGAGAACGAGAATACCGGGAATTCTAGCGGCGTCCTCCTACGAAGCTCGAGAGAGTGGCAAAAATAATTATTTAAACGGGGGTGGCCCGGGAACAGCCTGGCGCCAACAACAATTCCTCTCGCGAGGCGAAGCGTTTTATCTCATAGTCAACGGATTATCATAGTATTTTTACATTCCGCGCGTGTTTTCCGATTCTCTTCCAAGTTTTTCAAGGTACTCGCGCGTACACCTATTCAGGATTTTGTCGAGGATTTCTTCTCGAAAAGAGAGAGAGAGAGAGAGAGAGAGAGGGTGAAAATGTGGACTCTTCCAATTTCCTCCGCGATGGGTGTACGCATTCTCGTATCCTCTTGCTCGTAAGGTCGGAGGGGGGGTGGGTTCGAAAGGGAATTCCGCGCGAGCGCGAGCGCGAACGCGGGGTAGTTCAGGGCAGGGGGGAGGGAGGACTAGTCCATTAGGTCGCAACAAGGACGCGCTGACGCTTTTACGATGCGAATTCCGTGATCGAGCGTATCTCGCGGCCGGATAGTTGTTGTCGGGGGAATTCCAGGCTGCAGGTGCACGCGTTCCGCTGCGCCAGGATCCGATTCGGGCGTGCGGCGTGTTTGGGGTTTCCGAAATTAGTGGATCTGGCGCTCCGCTTCCTCGGCAATGGCTCAGGTGTGTAACTCGGGGAGAGTATCGCTGTCCGGAAACGATCCTGAGCCTCTGTGCAGGATACCCCCATGAATATTGATCGAGCAGCGGGTCTATTGGACCGAAATACGCGTCTAACCGAACGACATCTCGCGAAAGTACGCTGTGCTGCGGTTACGCATAATTTGCGGTGACATCAATTTTTATCGACCCCCTGCCCCAACCTCCCCTCCGCCGATCGATACTCTTTGCTCAAGGACCCTTTCACGGCTGTCCTTCCTCGACGATTCGAATGTCCCCCCACCCCACGATTGCATTACCCCCAATTAACCCTCTAATTGCTTTCCTTGCCCTTCCCATCTCCCCCTCCTCCGCCGCTACCCTTCCACCCTCGTGATCGCCAAAGCCACAAAAATTCCATCGAGGAACTACGAGGATGACTCACAGTGCGCGCGAGAACCATCGATACAGGGAAATGAATATCTTAACAAGCCTTTGCAAGAGGCTTTTGCGGTGTAAGAGGGTGGAGCGCCGTAATTTTACCGCACCGCTCAAAGGGAAATCGAAATTGGAAATCGGCGAAATGTTTAAACTAATCGTTGGTTGGTTCGAACTCGCAGCAGCTATTTTAGGGATAGCTGGAGCTCGTTGATTGCTCCTCGCTAACACAATGAAATTTCCTCGGGATCGTAGGCGCGGGTCCAGGGGGACGAGGGGGGAGAGTACGAGAGAACCCCTCGCCTAAATCGTTATGATCGCGCGACACTTTGTATCGCGGTGGGAAAACTTTGAGACTCGCGCGGGTCAGTCAGGACGGTCGCGTCGAATGGCGAAATAAAACCTAGCGGGATGGCACCCGGGGAGGGGGGGGGGGGCGATATCGCAAAATTCGCGGGGAAGATCGGCCGACGATCTCCGCGCAGCTAACGATCGCGGAATTACACGGGGGAGATTCCCCGTTAAAAATTCAGCTCCCGGACGACTGCACTGGCAATATCCGGCGGTGCAATCGCCGCGAAACAGTAACAGCGATATTGATCCCGCGGAAACACGCGGTTTAACGGGCTCTTTAATAAACGTAAAGTCTTGGAAAGTGCCGGAACGTTTGCCTTCCCATCCACTCGGCTAACAGCCCCTACTCAATTATGCAAGATTATTCCGGAGGAACGCGAATATGTTCTTTGACAATGAAAATCGAATGTTTTGGCCGGTGCTCGCGAAAACGCGAATCGGGTTGCTCCGATAAACTATTTTATAATTTCCCGGAAAAGTTGGCGGGACTCGATCGAGGCCCCCTTAACGAGGGGGCGCTTCGTTTCCGGGAATAGTTTTAACAGTTGAGAACTCAGGGAATAGTTGAGAGGGAGTTCCTTTCAGTTTTACGATAGCGCGTGCACGCGTGCGCGCGCGTTTCTGTATACAGCAGCGTGCATGACGTACACACAGGTGGAGGGGGAGGGGGAGAGATTGACGATTGAATATTAAATGGAACGGAGTGTGTGCGACTCTCCGAGAGAGAGAGAGTGAGAGAGAGAGAGACGAGAGTCATTTTGAGAATTCGAATGCGTAGTGGGGGTAAGTCGGCAACCTCTTCAGAAAGGCAGGGGAGCCGGGGGGTATCCTCGAGCGAATCGTTATCGTGTCAGGGAGTCCTTTTGTCGGATCCTCCGAGGTCTTCGGACTCCTGGAGCGCTTAGAGAATGTTCCCTGTTAGGTAATCCTGTCTGACTCGTCTAAAAACTCCTTGGAAGGAGTCCTGAAGTTTTCCGATATTCGCGTTGGTCGTATGATGAACTCCGAGGGCTTCTCCTCTACGTGGCGTGGCGCGGCGTGGCGTAGTCCACGGCGAGTTACGCGAACTCTCGGTTGCATTTACTGGAAATAACCAATAACGTTTGTTCCCGCTGATTTGTGCGGACTTCGTGTAAAGAGGAAGAAGCTCCCGCGATAAGGGTTGGAATAGGAAAGAGATGTTTTTCGTAGCTAGGGGGGAAGCGGAAGCTTTCCTGTAAATCAAGCACGTACGTTATAGGAAACGCGCCGCACCTGGTGCCACGGGTACTTGCGCCCGGTCGACTCCTCATAAGGAAGTTCCGGCGCTCGGCTGATTCCCAGTCACCCCGTATAAAGCGTCGGCCACAGGAGGAGTCGACTAAGGGTCGCCACAGATAAGGCCTCTGTCGCGCTATCGCAAACCGTTTTCGTAGGCCAACGCGCTTTACGAGGTCCGATCTTCTCCCGGAGTGTTTCCCCTCCCCCTATCTCGCCGCGAAAGAAGGTGCCGCTTCCTCCTCCCATAAAGATCCCTGACTAATTGCCTTGGCTCTCTGGCTTCCTTCTCCTCCTTGACCCCCGCACACACACACACACACACACACACACACACACACAAACGCGCAGTTATCTCCATGGGTGATCAGAGTGGCAAATCTTCCACATTCTCGCTTTATCCAGAAGCGTTTGCTCTTGCGCGCGCGCGCGCGCGTTGTCCTTGACGGAGAGAAATGATCGGCAAACCTGTGCTCCTGTGTTACAGAAGGGCCATCCTGACGAATCCTGACCTACTGGCCAGCACGCCCTGGTACAAACTGCTGGAGAACGATTTCTGGGGCACCCCGCTCCGGGAACGCGGCTCCCATGGAAGTTACAGACCTCTCTGCGTGGCCACCTTCCGAATGAACCACATTCTGGGTGGACTGGATCCCTGGGGATACCATGTGGTGAACGTGGGCTTGCACGCGGCCTGCACGATGCTGGTGGTGAAAATTGCGAGGAAGGTGAGTCTTTCGATTCGCGGAGGACGTGCTCGAAACTCGTGGAGATAATGGCGCGTGACACCTGTAGAGTCCGCGTGTCGCGTGTCACGTGTCCTGCTCGTGAAAACACCGCGAGTCATAATGCGGCGGCGGGAATAAAATCCTACGACGCCATTTTGCGCGCTGCTATTATTACGTTGATGACCGCGGAGTTAGCACCGCAAAAGGGGGAGAGGGGGATGGGGGGGGGGGGGTGGTGATACTTTTTCGACGATACCACGAGAGCGAACGATCGAACCGACCGGGAGGATACGGACGGCGAAGCGAGATAGCAGAGCTTTTTTTCTTCACTTTCAGGTCCTGCCGGCGAAAAATACTTTGGGCCACGCCATAACAGGCTTCCTATTCGCGGTTCATCCGATTCACAGCGAGGCGGTGGCGGGAATAGTGGGGAGGGCGGACCTCCTGGCTTGTTTCCTGACTTTGCTCGCCTTCCTGGCGTACTCGGCGCACTGCGAGCAGCGCAGGTCGCCGTTTCTACTTGTGCTGGCGCTGCTGTCCTCCGCTCTGGCCACCCTCGCCAAGGAGACCGGAATATCCTCCCTGGCTCTCTGCCTTCTCTGGGAACTCTGTCGCGGTGAACCCAGTCGCAAGGTAAGGCCACCACCATCGCCAAGGAGTTTAGACCCCACGTGGGAAATCCGTGGAATACCCGGAGTCGAATCAACCAACTCACCTACTACCTGCTACCTACTGCTAACTAACTTTGCTAAGAACGTTCAAGTTTCCTCGTGATCCTTCCCCGCGCGCTACCATCCCCGGTATGTATTGCGAAATATCGATTCCCGCGTCTCCTCGATGGAATCGCATTTCAATCATGACCCCACCGTGAACTCTGACTTTGATTCGTAGTCGTAGCGCGCGCGCGACCTTAGGAACATCAGGGCGTACACGTTTCGGAGAAAGAGAGAGAGAGAGAGAGAGAGAGCAAGAGTAGTGGACTCGACGCGAAATATTTTGGCGAGTGATCGCGGAGTAGAATTTTTGCCTAAAGCGGAGAGCAAAAATTTGTCCTTTGGCAGAACTTTCGTGGATTTAGCGTCGGCTCTCCGACGAGACGCATCCCTCGGTCTTTCGATGTTTCACTCAATGTCTACGAGGCAAAATCTAATCAGGGGCTAGGAGAGATTCTCGGCAAATGGAACGTAGCGTAAATCTCCCGTGGGAGCAGGAAATATAACTACGATGACGGCCGAAGAGGCAAGTTCGGTCTGCGATCCTCGATTCTGGTTCGCCACCTGAATCGGATAAAACCCAACGGTGGCGCAGGCAGAATTAATGGTCCCGTCGCTCCTCGTAAGACTTTGCAGGGAGAACTTAATTTCGAGCGGAGCCTCCTCGGCTTCCTCTCGACTATGGTTACCCGAAGAAATCAGGATTGATCCAACCAAGTCCTGGACGTCCTGGGCGTCCTTCGACCGAGTCAGTCCTGGCCGCACCCCGCCCCGCTTCCCCCAATTTCCTGATTAAAGGGCTCTCCGCTGGGATACAAATATGGCGAGAGGATCAAGGGAAAACATATCAAGGGTCGAGAGCCGGCGCCGACGTAACTCGTTTGATACTCGGAAAATGTCGCGCGTGCCCTCCGCCGACGACAGGGAACGGAGGGTCCCCCCCCCCACCCTCCACCCCCGTCGAAGAAATCAACTCGAGTCTAATCCGAACTTTCGCTCGCGCGAAATGCCACGGTAGTTCGGTCCTTTGGGTTTTCTCCAAATATGGCAGCGACGATGGCAGAGTGACGTCAGACACCACCAGTGGCAGAGACAGGCTCTCCCTTTGCGCGGCCCTAAAACTTTGGCACAGACTCCAACTGGGAACTTTTCCGTCCCCCTCGCGCCACCCACGAGATGCCGAAGAATTTTTCCAAAGTCCTTCCTGACTATCCTCGCGACATCGCGCCATTCTGCGTGTACGCGTAAAGGGCGAGGGGGGGCGATGATTTCCGAGGCCCGATGTCGCGAGACGTCATAAAGGGCTGCTTCCAAATTCTAATTTCATGGAGGGAAGTTAGTCGAGCGTCGTTGTCCCTATTACAACGACAGTCAACGGGACTTTTCATCGGATGGCTCGTAAAGGCGGAAGCTCGCGCGATGCTCCGCAAGTTCTTCCAGGTGGTAGTGGAGGAGGAGGAGGAGGAAGAGGAGAGCAATCTCTCGTCGGCGGAGCGTGGCTGCTGGAGATTCTCGCGCGCTCATCCTGGGACACTTGCAATTCCGGCAGAGTGACTGGTGCAAGCCGATTGTCGAGTTACGGCGCGCCAACTTGTCGCCTCGTATCTGGGGAGACAACAACGAGGAGAGTCACGGCGGGCTCTCCTCGAGCTCTCCCCGCAGCCCTGGAACTTTAAGCGCACTTTTCAGCAAGAACATAGCTCCAGCTCGCGATGTCAGAGAGGTCCGATGGCAGCAATGGTAGCGGTAGAGCAGTAGGAGGAATCGGCGAACGGTGAAGTCTGATCGACGCGCGAACTCGCGAGATTTCTGGCTGTCTCTTCGCTCCGTTGATGCGGTAGCGCGGCCGTCTTTCAAGGTCTTGGCCCGTGTAATGCCGGCGTCGCATTAAAAAGACACGGGGGAGGGGTCCCGGCGACGGCGTGATCCCGGGACTTTTCCTGCTCGATGAATCGCAAGAATAACGGTCCGTTGCTCGCTGACGCGAAAGCGCAAAGTCATCCTGCGTATAAAGTTCTCCCGAAAAAGAGAAACGCCGGGGCGAGGTGGATCCGGCTTTCGCGCGTGAAACTTTAAGCAGGGAAATAAGATGGAAGAGAGAGAGAGAGAGAGAGAGAGAGAGAAAGATGAAGAGGAAGGAAGGAAGGTAGAGACATACGGAATGGATCTCGCGCGACTCTTTGGTATCCGTGTGTCCGCTCGCGATTGTGTGGGTATGCGCATACGAAAACGCTTCGTCGTCGACGCGTCCTCCTTCCCCTCCTTCTTCTCGTACAGCCGATAACGCAGTGTCGTTGTAGCATGTGCAAACGCGCCAGCCATGCAACTCGGTGCTGCTAGAGACAGCGAGAGCTGATACAAGCTGAACCGGTAGACCTCGGCAACCAAGAAGCCTGCCCTCCTTCCGTGCCACCCCCGCTCACCTACACCACCACCGCCACCCACCACCACCTTGGCCGCATCTTCCACGCGCAACCTGCATCCGGATGCGCTGGATGCACCAGACGCCTTGCGTGATGCATGTCGCCCTCCTGCGGGGAAGGTTGGAGGGCTGCCAAGGGTCGTTCGCATTTCCCAACACCCTTCGACTGTTTTCTCTCTGCCCCCTTTTCCTTTTCCTTTTCCATCCCCTCCCTCTCAAACTCTCTTGAATCTTCCATCGTATTTCCACCTCTTTCCTCCTTCTTTCATTTCCTCTCCTTTTCTCTTCCGTACTCTCGTCTTTCACCTCTTCCGGGGACTTATCCTCTTCACCGGACCACTCCTTCCTCCCCCCCCCCCTCTCCATCCAAGCGTTCTAACCTCGCCCCGGCAAGTGCAGTCGAATGCAACGTGCCGTTCGGAAACGGAAACGTTACGCTCGCTCCTCTCTCTCTCTCTCTTTTTCCATCTTTCTGGAAATCTCCCGAGTACCTCCGGCGGTCCCTTTTGTTTTCAGGGTGAAAATATGCAAGGAAATGCGTCTGCTGCTGCTGCTGCTGCTGCTTCCTCGCTGCCACCGACACCGTTACTGAACCATCCAGGCGCGCCAGTCCGGAGAGCCGTTTCCACGCCTCTTCCCGATGCTAGACTATTCGCGAACTGCCCTTTGCCTTCCGTTGCAGAAGCCACTTCGGTCCCGTGATTGATATACGAGCCGAGTTTTATGGCTTTGTTTTCTTCGGCACGAAAAACCTGCCGGCGCTTGAAAATTTATCGTATTTAACTCGAGCCTTTTTCCCCGGGGATAAAATGCTAATATTGCGGAGCTGCAGATATTTTATGATGTGCATTTTCGTATAATTCCCCCCTACCCCGACCCTCGACCCCACTCCTCCCCTACCCTCCCCTCCACTTCCATCGAGAGGTGGAGAGGGCATTAAAAATAAAGAACGTAAAATCTTGAGAGTCCTCGTAAAAGAATAGAATGTAACCGAGGGGTTTATGGAGCGAAAAATGCCTCGAGTAAACGTTCTAATGCGATTGAGGGCTGGAAGGGCCCCAGCCCACCCCGCACCACCCTACCCCGGATATGCAGCTTTTAAGCAATTAAACCGACGAGATTCGTATCTGCGCGCGCGCGCGCGCTCTTTCTCTCACCCTTTCATCCCCCTCCGTCGTTACGTCGGAAGAAACCTTTTCGAATCTGCGAGGTAACCGAGTTTTTCTCTTGTTACAGAGCAGCTGCGGTTGGACGCGTGGCCGGAGCCTCGGCATCCTCTCCGGCAGCCTGGTGCTGCTGGTTTTGGGCCGTTTGAGGATTGCGGGTACCAGGCCGGAGTTCGCCAGCGCCGACAACCCCGCGGCCCGCCACCCCTCCCGATGGACCCGAAGTCTGACGTTCCTATACTTGCCCGCGGCCAGCGCCAGGATGCTGCTCTGCCCCAGCACGTTGAGTTTCGACTGGTCGATGGACGCCGTGCCCAGGATCAACAGCTTGGTGGACGTCCGGAACCTCGAGTCCATCTTGCTGTACGCCTCGTTGGCCGGCGCCAGTTGGTGGGCGGTGAAAATTCTCCGGCGGGCCTCGAACGTCGTCGAAGTCACCGGAAACGCACAACCCTGGCCTCGGTGGTCGCTCCCCAGGTGCACCGTTTGCCCTGGGAGGCGAAACGTAGCCGCCGCTTCCGCAGCCGCAGCCGCCGCCGCCGCCGCCGCAGCTACCACCGGCTACTACCACACGGACAGTTGCAGACAGGCCAACAACAACAACAACGGACCCCTCGGTGACTGCCACTGCGCCAAGAGGCAGACCAGGGCCTCCCTCCTCCACAACGAGATCCTGAGCTACCGCAAAGAAACCGCCACGGCGGTGGCCGTGTCCCTCGGCTTCCTCGTGCTTCCCTTCCTGCCGGCCAGCAATTTATTCTTTTACGTGGGCTTCGTGATCGCCGAACGGATTCTCTACCTGCCCAGCGTGGGCGCGTGCCTCATGGTGGCCGCCGCCATCTCCAGCAGCTACCGAATAGCCCGGCGAGTCTCGAGGACGAGGAGCAGGGCGGTGCTCCTGGCGACGGCGATACTCATCGGTCTGATGTCCGTGAAAACCCTCGTGAGAAACGCCGACTGGCACGACGAGGAGAGTCTCTACAGGTCCGCCCTGCACGTCAATCCTCCAAAAGGTAAATTTCCATCTTCGCCCCCACCCTGACCCCGACCCGAACCCTAAAGCCGAGACTCGACTCTTTTCGAAAATTAGCCTTCTCCATTATATTTCTTACGGTTATTTCCATACCTAGGAAAACACTGCAATGCACTGCACTGCACTGCGCTGCACTGCGCTGCACTATTAGAGGGGGTGGTGTATTTGTCATGGCGGCCACCACCAGCAGCGGCAGAAGCGGCGCCACTATTTACACGAGCCCTGCTACTTCGGGCGATATTTACCGTGCTTCTTGCTCTATTTGCCGAGGCATGCTGCTGCTCCTCCGCTACTTGCCCCGTTCCCTTCCCCTCTCGCATTCCTTTTTCCGGTGCGTTCTGCTAGTCGTCCGCAACTGCTCACGGTACCGTTTCGTTCCGTTCAATTCGACTCGACGTCTCGATTCGATTTCGAACGAACGGACACCCTCTCGTAGCTCGACAAAACGGTAAAATGACAAAATGGCAACAACGCGCGCCACGGCAAAGTGAAAATATCTCTATCGTGACGCACGGATATAAAATAACGTGCCACGCATTATCCGGCTCTAGCGGCCGGACTGAAGATAAGGATAATGCCAACCTGCCATGTTAATAATATAAAAGCCATTTTATACACTCGCGCTTCAAATCAGATAGAGTTCGTGGCGAAGAGATAAACGCGGCTCGGCTCGGGACGGGACGGGACGGGGTGGTCCGTCCAAATGGAATTCGTATTTGCGACGGCGGGGTATGGGGGTGTCGGGGTTGACGCGGACACCCTCTTCTTCTATCCCTCTGTCGCGCGCAAGACCTTGGGGCACGTTATAGGCAGAGGGATGGGAGAGGGAATCGCGCCAACACCCACGTTCTCCAGGGGGTCTCAACGTGGTACGACCAATCGGCGAACCCCAGCGCGGGTTTCGCTCCTAAAATAACTTATCGTTGGGTGGAGGTGGTGGTGGTGGTGGTGTTCGCCCTCCCGCGCCGGGCGCCGATTAAATAGCGCGTATGCGGCAACGGGCGTTCGAGTGCAATTTTCCATCGATCGTTTGCCCCTGCGAGTGTACCCGGTAGCCATGGCGGAATAATGGGACGATTAAGTTGGCGAAACGAGCAAGTCTCGGGTAAAAATTGACGAGAGACTCGGCGCGAGGGAGTGTGCAGGGTTTCCGGTCCGACGGACTCCGCCGCGATTCTCTACGAGTGGTGAACTCCTTGCGGGGTTACCGCGAATCATCCCGGGCGAGGGGGGGGGGGGATGAGAAGCAGCGAGCAGCCTGTAAGCGTTCCGTTTTGTGTTTCAGCTTACGGCAATTTAGGCAGCGTCCTCAGTGCGCAAGGCCGCGCGGCGGAAGCTGAAGAAGCTTTCATGCAGGCGCTTCGACATCGACCAAACATGGCGGACGTGCACTACAATCTGTAAGTACGGCATGAATAAATGATCTCAATTATTTGCCATGCGATGCTTCCCCCCGGGCCTCCCCCGTCTCCATTCCCATCCCCGTCCGCGGCTCTTTCGCCGTGGCGAGAAATGTCCGAGTCCGAATATAAATGGACGCGAACCAATTAATCCGCATTGAAACAAATCGAATCGCTGCGAATCGAGAGCGGCAGAGTCCTAATTGCCCGTGCATTACGCCACTGAAATTATTATGCCCGTTATTTTCTACCGTCGAACTAGGTGGATGCGTAGAAATGCATCGCATATTTTCAGTTAATTTAATGGAGCCCTGGCACAGTCCCTTTGCTTTCAGAAATATCCTCGCCCGCCGTCCAATTTACTGGCTCTACTTCTGTTCGCCTATCCGACCAACTACTCCCCCCCCCCTCCTCCCCTCGCATACACGCATTCGCATCCACCTACCGGTGTAATGGCATCGTTAAAATCGTCATTGTGGTTATTAACAGTCGGAACCTGCGCCGCCAAGATGTGTGCGTTATAATCCTATGCTAATCATAACATTGCCAAACAATACCCATTCCATCAACTATTAATCTCATGGTTACCAACCGGGAAACAGATTACGCGACAATATTCGCCCCACAATTGCCCTGTAATATTAGCGATCGACGGGGTAGGTCATTGGGCAGGATACTATGGTCCAAGTAGTACGACTCGACGAATGCGCCGACGGGCGAATATTTTCAATTTCGGGGATTTGCAAGGATCGGGAAAGAGGGAATTGGTTTATATAGCGAAGAGCGCGTGGAGGAGCAGCGGTCGCTGAAGATGCTTCCCGCTGCTGTTTTCCGAGCCCGAGGGGAACTCGCAAATCCCTCGTGAGTTTCGATCGACGCTCGTCATCTTTAGCTGGTTCACCGCGGAGTCGATAAGTCGACTACCGCGCGTATCGTCGTCCCTCTGAGGATTGGCGATAAGCTTTTCCCCGGGAGGTACGCATTATCCAATACGTGGAGCGACCCGATGGCAAAAGAGCTCGAAAGAGGCGGGGGAGAGGGGGGGGGGGCCGAGACCGTCGACGGTCTCTCACCCTCTACCCGTCGTCCCCATCGTCGCAGCACTTTGTACTTCGCCAAAAGGATTTCGGGCCAGAATAATGTTCCTCCTTCCTTGGCAACCATGGTGCGCGCCGGACCGCGGGTAAACAGCCGGAAGCCATCGAGATAAGCTCCCATGACCGTCGACGATTTCGGCGATGACATCCCCAAAGTCAACTCTGGCGGGTCCAGCGTTTTAGAAGTTGTCCGGACGGAGCGCTTTATCGGATTCAGCACACGGTCCCTAATTAAGCGTTATCTATCCGTGAGCTGACGAAGGTACGTCCAGCTGCGGAATGTGACGTCGGAGGAAGATCCGAGAAAGTCCCGCGTTGGAATTATGTAGATCTACCTTGAGCCCTGTCCGATTATCCTGGCGAGTTAATTATTTTCTTTAATCTTGCACCTGGTTGACTGGCTGGTCGTGTCCGTGTCCGTGTCCGTACCCGGGCATCTTGTCGGATGCGACGCAATTTTTGAAAAAGCATGCGGTCGTCGAGGTGGGGAGAAAGAGAGCGAGCTTTATCTACCCCCGATGAATCAGCTTTCATAGCGTAGGTATATTTTTTTGCGCTGCGCTGGCCGCACGAGGGATAAACAGCGAGATTATCCGGGCATTCGTAGGAGCCATCTCGTTACCATTTCGCCGAGTCATTGGCCGTTATCTCCGGGTAGATAAGGTGCTCTAGTTTGGCGCGGATAATATGACAGGACTATTAGAAGAGGGGGAGGGGGAGGGGGGAACTCCGCCCTCGGTGGGCCGATATTTTCTCGCGGCTGATTTCCCCGGAAGTAAACAAGCGAATCATCATTGCCACCTGCTCGTACGGATAAGCCGGCGAGCTACCCCCGGGGAAATCGATCCGGGGGGAGGAAGGGAGGGGGTGGGAGCGCTGGCGATCCCTCCGGGAATTTATTCTGGCTAAAAAGGACGAGTCGATGCTCGCGCGCTCTTGACACTTTCCCGGGAGGTCAACCCCTCCGGGGGAGACTGATGACGTCTGCGGGGCGGAACTGGAAGCCTGGAAGGCTGTTGATTTATTAAAAGCATCGCACGATCGTAAGTTATCCGTCAACGAGAGCGCTGAATAGAAAATTGATTAGTTCTCGACCCGCCGGTAAAACCGACGCGCCGCTTGAAAACGAGGGCCTCCCCCCGCCGTTGAAAAAGTAGCGGGTAATTAGGTATTACTTGTTCCTCGCTATCGGGGAATCGATACAGCCCTAATTAACGCAAAGCTTAACCGTGGCCCGCCATAAGGTCGGAGTTTAATTAACACGAAAGTCGATGTTACGGCCAAGAACCAAGAGAGAGAGAGAGAGAGAGAGAGAGAGAGGAGCGGTGGGAGCAAGGATGAGGATACCGGACGTGAAACGCCAAGGATAATCGTGTAATTGGATAATAGGACTCCCAACTTCCAGTGCAATTCCCGAAGAGATCACTCGTACCCGCTGCTGCCGAGGATCGAATCGACCCATCGATCAACGTGTCCGTCCTGAAATGTTCTCAAGGTTAAGCCGCGTCCCTCCTACCCCTCCGTCCTAACTGTTACGCGTATCGGCGAGATACCGAGGTGGCGAAGCTTTTTTTTTTTTTTCAACTTTCAACCCCCGCACCGCATCGCGATCGATAGGATGTTCCGATGACCGCGAACTAATATCTGCTTCATCGCTGGAAAGGAGCGCGCACTGACTACCAAACGTAATTACTCCACAAGCTAATGCAATTGGTAGATTAGGCGAGGATATTGACACCGGATCAAAGCCGGTGTGCTCCGCTCGCTTGATTGTCGGCGAGGATGTGCATGGAGTAGGCCGGATCGGCATATAGCACGCGTTCCCGGACCTGAGCGACATTAAGCTCTCAAGCTCCCCAACGCGTGGGGTCGGAGCAAAGAGGGTGGTGCGGAGCGGAGCAGCTGCAGAAACTCTAGCGGGAACGACCAGCGGTAGGAACGGAAGAAGGCGGAGAACAAGGGGGTTGTTCACCGGATGAAAGCGTAGGAGCGATACTCGTTGACCGGATTAATTTTCCTCTGATAATTGTATCGACGTTAACGAGCCAGAGGGGAATGAAAACTAACGAGGGCGGATTCTCGAGAGGGCAGCGTGGTGGCGAGTGAAAATTGCCGCGATGAACGGCGAAACCCATAAAAATGTGTAGCCTAACGAATTATTTGCGAATAAGTAATTGCTTCGAAGAGAGCGGGAGGGAGACGGAGAAAGAGAGTTATGCGAAGCTCGCGGCAGAGATTTCGACGAGAGAGGGGTTGGTTGTGGAATCTGGGGGAAAGTGGGAGAGGAGAAAGACTACGCGGTGCAAAAACTGGATATCTCTCCGCTTGACTTTCTCTTACTCCCTTCCAGAGTTTAACACTTTCTTTTCCCTCTATCGTTAATCGTCCTCCACCCCTGCAGTTAATCACCCTCTTCTCTCTCCAGAGAGCGTTCGCCAACCAGCCCTTTTTTCCCCATGTACACGCGTATACACGCGTGGAAATAGCTCGAAGGAGACGGAAGGGAGAAAAAGGAGGGGAGGGGAGGGGAGGGAGAAGCGGCGAATTGAATGGGAAATTGATGGGCTTCGAGCTGTCGGCCTTGTACGCGCATATCCGCCATAGACGCCAGGAATCCGTTGTCCAGGCTTGTATATAGTCTGCGCAACGTCGGCCCGGTGACCCCTTTGCGCCTCCACCCCCTCACGGCTCACGCAGGAATCCGGCCACGCGTGCATGTCGCTACTTACACCACGTAGAAGCTTCTCTTGTTCGTGGCTGCTTGTACCAACACTAGTCCGAGCCTAACGGAAGCTTCAACCCTCGGGGTCCGGCGCTCTCTCTCTCTCTCTCTCTCTCTCTCCGGTTCTCTGGCTTGGATACAAGGCGCAGCTGGAGACACTTGGCGAGACGTTCGGGCTAAGCTGCCACCGCTGCTAGTCCGTTTGGTCTTCTGTTTGCCAATGCTGCCGACCACTTGAATATGTATCGGCCGACCAGGCGGCCGGCCGGCCGCCCGTACGGCCAACCGCCGGTGCTTTGATTGTGCACCTCGGCGTATCTGCATGCGGAAGTGTTCCGGCGCGCGAGGATATCCACCCCCCCCTCCCACTGCTCGAAATACGTCCGAAATCCCCCTCCGAGAGAGGATCTCGGATCTCGGATCTCGAAACTCGCCACCTGGAATGCATTCGCGTTCAACCACCACGTTCGACTAAGATCCTGACCGACTTCCGTAAACCTGACGCCCGGTATTCGTCCTGTTGGATTTCTCACACTCCCTCCCCTCCCCTCCCTCCTTCTCCTTCGAGGATATTCTCTCGTTAGTGGAGATTCTCGCGATTACCGATATGCACCAGCGCGAAATTCGTGGGATCCGACGCGCTACGGGAGCACGAGGTTTCTGTGTGTATCCTGCGTATCTGCGTGTTACACAAACACGCGTGTTAGGCGCCAGGATCTTCCGGGTAAAGCCCGCGTCTGTCGAGAGACTCCAGCGAAAAAGACGATTATGAAAACAGGGAAGATGCAAAGTAAGCACTGGCTTTGTGCTTGCGAGTCTGTGTGCGCGACGGTGGATGGAATGATGTCTGTGTGTGTGTGTCTGTGTGTGTGTGTGTATGTGTGTGCGAGTGTGTTTCCGTCTACTCGAGAATTCCGGTTAAGATCGCGCGTCTTGCTGGATGTTCCTTTAATTCGAATATCCGAAGGGTAAGCTCCTACAGGTGCGTTCGTTTCCAGGAGGAATCGATTTAGCCAGAGGAGAAGGGAGAACGCGTTTGCGTTTCATTTGAGTCGGCAAAGGGTACATTAGTTCAAAGAGGCTGCACTCGAATATAACCCGATAGCGTTTCATCGCAACCCCCAACCCAGCCCAACCCTCAGCCCAGCCCAGCCCAGCCAAGCCCAGCCGCGACGACCTGTAAAGGGCAAAACTACCCCCGACGTTTCGCTAGTTTCTCCTAGCGAAATATCAGGACGATTGCCGTTCCCCGGCCTCTACCTCCCCATACACTACTACCACCACCATCATCACCACCACCACCTCTACCACCCTCCTCCGTCTTATCGGGAATTTTTGGAAACTTGGCAAACGTTGCAAAAACGGTGGAATCTTGCAAATCCGCGGCAGCTTCGCAGCGTCACCCCCCCCCCCCCCTCTCCTCCCACCTTGCTTCCTTGCAGCCTTTCTCCTGCCCTCCTTCCCCCGCTTCCCGCCTAGCTGCCTGATTTTCCCTTAATTTCTGCTCCGCTGCAAGCAAATGCTGCGCCACCCCCTCCTGGTTGGCGAGGCGCCGTCGCGTCATTTCGCGATAAATTCACCCCCGAGACGCGAAAAGCCACGCGAGCGGAGATCCTGCGAGGGTCTCGAGCTCTCGAGCTCTCGGGGCGGGGGAGGATCGGCGAGCGCTTCATTAGCTCGGGGGCTGATTCGACAGTGGTGCTCAACGCGTTTCATCTCGCGTCGACTTTTCCTCGTTTCTTCCGCTTGGGCCGGCACTTCGGCGGGGGGAGGGGAGGGGAGGTTACGCCCCTCGATGCTCTCCAATTTGGAACGGCCACGTGCACCGTCGGTAGCAGTGGATTGTCTCTGGTGCGGTGGCATTAACTCGGGGCTCGCGTTTGTGTTATCAGATACCAGCTCGTTAGCGAAACCATTTAACGTGACCGCGGTACACAACGCTCGCTCCGACGCAGACGCAACCGCGCGCTGCCGAGACGAACCTTCTTTGCTCTTCGGATAATCCCCCGCTTACCCCGTGTGCCACACCCCACACCCCACCCCCGTGCACCACGCACTCGCACTCGCACACGTTTCCTTTCCGCTTGATTATAACCCTCGTCGCCGCGACACTCGACTCAAATGTCTCCGCAAACCTGAACGCGAGAACCTTCCTCCCGCCCTTTCAACCCCTTCCCCAACTATTTCGCAAGCGGAAATCCTCGCGAGAAACTCCCGAGGACGATGCGTGCGTCGTACTTGGCGTTCGTTCTCCTTTGGTTTCCCTCCTCGGTTTCCCCTGGTTTCCTTCGCTTTATCTCGGCTTCCTTTGGCTTCTTCGGTTTTAACGCCGCGCAAACGTTTCCCTTGTTCTTCGGATAAGGGGATCTCGACGCTCGGGGGGAGGGGCGGGGGGGTGGCGGGGGCGAAGCGGCGGGAGTTCCTCCGGTAAATTACTCCGCTCTGCCGAGCTGTTTACAATATTGACGATTCAAGTACTCGGGCTTAATCGGGAAACGATCATAATGAAATTGCCATCAGCCCCTGGCGTTATTTCCTTTCCAGCGCGAACGCTCCGTTTCAATTATGTGCCGCCGACCTGATTCCATTCTACTTCCGCGACTCCTCAGCCGCGAGGATACGTCTCTCCTTTCCAAGGTAACTTTGCGCGCCGCGGCACTGCATAAAGGAAGCCGATGAAACTTGTTGTTTCCCCGATACTTCAATTAAAGCCACCCCGAGGAGAATCCTTGGACTTTCAGGTTCTCCGTCGTCGCGGTACACCCCTCCCCCCTCTCTCGGATAGCGAAAGTGGAAGACGCGAGAAGCAGGAGGGAAAAGTTGCGCGAAGCGGGAATCGATTAAAATCTCGCGGCTGCTTTTCAATGTCGAATGAAAAGAGGGTGGGGGAAGTCAAAGTTTTTCTCAGTTGAAAGGCAGAGACGCGTCCCGAGTCCCATCTGGAATTCAGGTCCTGCAGGATAACGGGGAGAGGCTCCTCCTGCCGGTGGGGGAGTGAATCGGACGACCGCGATTCCCGTGGCTGGAAGATCCAAAGTTCTCGTCCAAACCCGGTCCGACGCGCTTCAGCCGCCACTGTTCGACGAATTATAGAATCTTTGGAAACGGACAACGACAACGCGAGCGTCAGGACTCCCGAGGGATTTCGCACCGGCCCGGGAAACGCCACGACCAACTTTGGAATGCTCTTCCGCCAGGAATCAAGTGTCAAATCTTGCTACGAGTTTGCTTTCCCCCCGCGTTCCTTTCACGTATTCCAATCCAAAGAGCGAGAGAGAGGTACGGAGGGAGAGAGAGAGAGAGAGAGAGAGAGAGAGAGAGAGAGAGAGCTCATCGATCCACTATAAACAAAGCAAATTTCGATATCACTGCGATACTTTGATAAAGTTTCCAGGAAATTCGGTTAATAAACTAATTGCGGTCAATGTTTCCATTTTAGGGGTGCATGTGGAGCATGCAAATAGTGTAACTAGGGAGAAAGTTAAATTCCAAAGGTGATTTCGCGAAGCCGTGGTGCTTCCGCGCGTCAACTTCCTTCGGTTTTCCCGGCGGACGTTTTCCGCGTAACATTCGACGGTACGTCATATAATCGAGTCTATTTGCTCGCGATCGCGAATCGTCGTCGGTGGACGCTGCTGCAACGGGGGGAGGGAAGAGTGAAAAGTGAAAAGTGAAAAGTGGAAGTGGCTCGGTGCTCGGCGGTAGTTAATCGCGGAGCGCGGATTAAAATGAGCGTGGCGTGCTCGATGAACTCTCGCGTCTCGTGAATCATCGCGGAGTTCGCGAACGCGATAGTTTGATATATTAATCCGGCGAGTTGGAGAATTTATTGAGTTGAAACTTGCTTTAATCTGAGTCCGATGCGAGAGCATCCCCCGCTGTAACGCCGGGGGCGACGGCATTAGGCGAATGCCACTGGAATATTCTCCCACGGATCGGAGGAAGCGAACAAACAAACAAACAAACAAACGAGCGAACGAACGAACGAACAAATAAACAAACATGGGAATGATGACGCTAATAAAATCACGTGGATCTCTCCCCGAGAAAACGATAAAGCCCCGTGATCTACTTATTCTTAGGGAAATTTCCTTAAAACACCAAGGGCTATTGCACGTGCGAGGGAATTGCTTCATTTTGAATTAGTTTCAAGAGAGGAGAGAGAGAGCGTGGAAAAGAAGAGGAGAGAATATTGCGAGCTGATATCTTTATGGGAACCGAGAGAGGCGGAGGATATGGAGAAAAATTACCGAGGGATGACAGCTTGTAGGAGGTAATCTGGGAAGAAGATTACGAGGAGGTGGATTGATACGGTAAATTCACAGGAGTATTTGCAGCTGCGGGAGATAGAGCGGCGGAGGCAGATGCAAAGTGAGATATGGCGTCATGGCGTTACATCCGGTGGTCTTAAAGGCGACAAGGCACGCGCTGTCGTGGAATTATCTGCGGAGTCTCGGACGTTGCCGGCGGATCATCGGGGTAAACCGACTCCCCGTGAATTAATTAGCTGGCAAACGCCGACGGTTCGCGTTTGCCCGGTTTCCCCTGCTATCTCCACAATCGCCATCGTCTACACGATAGATAGCGATAAGGAGGAAGAAGGAAGCGGCGGCGCGCGTCTTTTCGAAATCGAGGAAAAAGCAGGAATGAATTTCCATTAAAACTGGCAAGAGGGTAAAAAGAGCGAGAATCGAAATCGGAATCGGAATCGAAATCGGAATCGGAATGAAAATGAATCCCCTCATCGTTGGGTATTAGCGATCGGAATGGAGGAAGGATCAGAAATAGGAAGAAATATTGGACCTTGATAGTTCGTGGAGATCTCGAGCTCTAAAGAGAGCTTTAGCGGGGTGGTGGGGAGGGGAGGGGAGGGGCGAACGAAAGAGGCGCCAGTTGTAAACTCGTGCAGAGGAATAGAACGCGTATTTAGTTATTTGCTGGGCGAGAAGCATCGCGTGTAATAAGGATACCGCTCAAGAGTACCCGACACTCTTGCCGTTCATAACAACCGGAATTAGTATCTTTAATAGACTTTAGCGTAGCGTCTAATTCAGAAAGGAGGACTGGCTGAGAAGGGAGAGCGAGAGCCAGTGGGAGTAAAGAGGAGGGAGAGAGGGAGTAGAAGGGATAGTGGAGGCCTTTTCAGAGTGTCGAGTCACGAGAATCCTCGAGCATCACAAGAGCCTCCAGACACTTAAACTTCCGCATTTGCTGGTGAGAAACCGGAGATTCGAGTGAAGAAAGTGCCTTTTTATCAAGCACCCTCGCTCGCTCGCTTTTTTCATTCCTGCACGAATTCGATGTTATGTATTCACCGGTGGAAACGTCCTTTTTATTGTAGCTGAATCCTCGAGCATTCGAGAAGCTAGCAGAACACTTAAAGTTCCACATTTGCGAGAAACCGGATTTGTCTGATGCAAGAATGTGCCTTTATTATCGGGAATGACTTTTTTCTTCCTCCCTGGGAAGAGGAAAGGAATTCGTCGCGTATTCATCGATCGCCACGAAAAAGGAAGGAGGAGAGGAGGAAGAGAAAGAGGACGACAACGCCATCGCCAACTTCCGTTTTATTCTGTAGCTGATTCCGATACCCTCGAAAGCGCGAGCTGAATAGATTATTGACGAACAATCGAGGGGATGATCATATCAGGAGGCGATGTTTTTACTCGAGCGAGTCATTAGCAGGTATCGCCTGCGAAGGAAACGCGTTGATGATTCTCTGGAACACGGAGGTCAGAGCACGAGTTCTCTCTCTCTCTCTCCATCGTCCCATCTCTCTACCTCTCTCGACTGCAACTGGTTAATCGGCTAACTGGCTAACTTATTGACGAGAAACCCTCTTCTCTCTCTTGGACGTCGATGGTCCTCGTAAATTTCGCTTTAAAGTTTTTATGCTGCGAATGGCGGATTTTAGAAAGGGGAATTTTGCGGGATTTTAAGGAATATCATGAAGATCCCGGTATCTCGGCTTTCCGATTACTACGCGTCCCTACGATTCTCCGGGGTACCATCGGAGAAGTCCTCAAATTCCTCAAAGTACTGAAAGTAGGCACACGTCTTTGGCTCGAGCAAAGATGCCTTTTTCCATTTTCCTCTCTCTCTCTCCCTCTCCCTCTCCCTCTCCAGCCATCCCCTCGTCTCTCCATACCGCGATTTATTTTTATGTATCTTTCCCGACAACATTCTCCTCTCTTGCAGGGATCAGATGCTATCGCTATGACTCCCGGAACACGGAATACCTATAGCTCTGTATTATTCACTGCTACTCGAATCCGGGGGAAGGGGAAAGGGGATGCCAGTTTCCGGCTACCAATAAACGCCGTCTTTCCTACCACGCTGTTCTTCGCCAGACCAATTCTCTCTCTCTCTCTCTCTCTCTCTCTCTCTCTCTCCTTTTTCTATTCTTCTTATTATTATTACTCTTTCTCCTCTTCCTACGTTCCTTTCGTCCCTCTCTCCTCCACCCGTTACTGTTTACGTATTTACGCGCTGCACAGTGCTTTATACCTCCGCCGGTCTACTCGCTTCATCTCCTATCCACTATTTTCGACTTATCTCTCGCGCCATTCGCCTTCCGACGCGTCTTTCCAGCGTCTCGCTTTCACTCCTCTCGATCTAGCGAGCTTATCACCCGGAGACAGTGCATTCCCCTTGGAATCACTTTAAAAATTTTACAGATTTCTATAAACACTTTATCACGGCCATAATGCATTCGTCGGCAGTGATCGCACGGCGAATCTCATTTATTCGTCGGAAATATTTCAAATCGACGTCACTTTTGGCCCTCTTTGGAAAACTTTGGAAAATCGTCTCGAGCACTTCTCCGAGTGCAAGCTAGATCGATGCCTATTGAATTTCGGGTGGGTTTAAGGCAATTACATCGGTTGCCACTAGAATGTTTACCCAGCAAATGTATTCGTAGCAATTCCAATGACTGTACGTTAGCCAGGAGGCCTCTGATTCAAAGCAATAGTGTCCTGTTTCTGCTTTAGCGGTGCTTTTGCTAAAATAGGATATCGGATAAAGCTTACCAGGTTGCTTTTGTAATCGAGTGGATTCGTGGCTGTCTGTTCGTGAGAGCCTTCATCGCGATGCAGCCCTGAATCGAGTCGAGCTGAGCTGAGCTGAGCCGAGCCGAGCCGAGAGTCTCGAGCTGATGTGAGAGTCGAACCGAGAGAGCACGAGGAAAACTCATCGATCGCGCGGCAATTCTTGAAAAACTCTTCCGCGAATCGACTGGCGGCGACTGCTCCACCGCGACCGTCGTCGGTAACCGAGGGAAATAATTGATCGGGGTTTCCTCGAGGAAAAACTCGCCCGAGAATTTCCACGGCGATGTTAAATCTTTAATGGAACGACGTTGACATTCGTCGCGGGATACGTGTCCGAAAAATTACATTTCTCCGGGCCGCTCGGTTTTAAGCCCGATATTGAATTTTCATTAGAGCCGCGTCGTTCCACTTTTAACTGGTGACTCATTACGGGCTAATCTGCCACGTGAAATAATTTCAATTTATTCCTTACTTAACCCAATTTGCTCCGGCGTACTTCGGCGTGCTCCGCCGCCAATTCAATTTCGTTGGAATCCTCCACACACACACACACACACACACACACACACCGTGGAGTAGACCGACGGTGGTTGCGCCGTCGCTGCCTTCGAGTCGTTTCACTTTCCGTTGACTCGACGCTGCGCTAATCGATTATCGGCTGTTTTCTAATTCAGAATCCTGGCAGATTAACGAAAGCCGAGCATCGGGCTAATTATCGCCGACTCCCTCGCGTGGCTGGACGCTGGCGTGCAAGCAAGCCAATCACTCTATCGAGGGAAACACACGGAGAATGAGCGAGCTCATTCCGTCGGGGCCATAAAAAATTCACCGGTATCGAAGCGCACACGATTCCGCTCCGTGTTTCCACAAGCGGAGCTTTTTCCTGGCGAAATTCCATGGGGGGCAGGCAGCGCAGAAGAGAGAACAATGGGAAGCCACCAGGCTCGGCGGCGCTGCCGCTTTGGATCTGCAAAATGTGGGGGGAGGGGGGGGGGAGAGAGCACGGGGCGAGGTGACAATTTGCCCAATGAACGCATCCTGTTTCTCGTCTGTTATCTCGTCTGGTGCGGGAGTGGCATCGACCGACCGCCTAATGGTTATATCCAATAACGGGACACTTCCGGTACTGGTCAGTCTGACCCCATCACAATTTGCCGACTTAAAACGCGATTAGCGATTACAATCCTCCAACTTTGACCCCGGAGAGACGCGTATCTCTCGTGAAATTATCTCTCT
This sequence comes from Sclerodermus sp. 'alternatusi', assembly GCA_037305995.1. Taxonomy (NCBI): domain Eukaryota; kingdom Metazoa; phylum Arthropoda; class Insecta; order Hymenoptera; family Bethylidae; genus Sclerodermus; species Sclerodermus sp. 'alternatusi'. The sequence continues at coordinate 7,059,830 of CM074547.1, read as the reverse complement.
CTCTCTCTCTCTCTCTCTCTCCCTGGAACTTTGCCAAATGCAACGACTGACTGCGTTTGGTCTCTCTTTACTTTTCCGCGAAGATGTTTAAAATCGTTTAAAATCGAATTGGTGTTTTTTTTAACACTATCACATCCTCGATATCGGTCGATGGTCGATACGAATTCGCCTTTTGCCTCTCTTTCTCTAAAGTAGCCGAATAACGTTAACGCAAAGTTTCTCTCTCTCTCTCTATATATATACAGGGTGTAACAAAACTACCGCACTTCCTTAAAGGGGGTGATTCCTGACGCTATTCTAAGAACTTTTTCCTCTTACGATTTTTTAATCTAAAGCTTAGTTTTCGAGATATTAAATAATATAAGTACTAATAGTTAGAAAAAGACAGATAGATAGTTGAAGTGAGACAGAGAAATGCTATCTCACTTCAACTATCGGAGTGTCTCCGTCTAACTAATGGCATCTTTACCATTGAATATCTGGAAAACTAAGCTTTAGATTAAAAAATGGCAAGAGGAAAAAGTTCTTAGAATAGCGTCAGGAATCACCCCCTTTAAGGAAGTGCGGTAGTTTTGTTACACCCTGTATATATATATATATATATTTATATGTATCCACTGTTTAACGAAATGACGTTTTTGACAGGGCTCGGATTAACGAGAGTAACGTAGGTATTAATTCCGTGACAAGTGAATGAATTCCCGGGGGCGATCGGTAAATTCGCCGGATGACTTAATGGATTAAGCGGGTAAATAGATTTGTTTATGCAGGCAGGTGATTCAACGAAAAGACTGTTTGCATGCCACGCACATTGATCCTGCCTCCCACACGGGCCATGCGCGTCCCGTTTCTAATCCACCCCCGATCCCGCCGCTGCCGCCCTGCCCCTCCGCAACCTCCGCGTCCATGTACCACTCGTAGAGACCGAGGCAAAGCCAGCAGCAGCCTCGATTCTGACCCGTATCTGGCCTATCTCCGGGGGCCTTTGCCGTGCCAGATAATATCGGAATAACGCGATGTTGTACCTCGTCGTTGTACCAGACGTTCGCACGTTGCATCGCGTCACTCGCGCACTGTCCGACGCGTTCCGATTTCCAGCAGTTTCGATCGCAAAAGTCTCTCCCCGCAGCTGCGACTCTGCTTTCATCGTAGCGAGGAGCCGAAGCGGTCGCCGGAATTAGCGGGCTCCATACCTGCTAAATTCACAAACAACGCGCTAATGAAATTCAACGCGCGAATCAAACTCCCACGATCCAAGTGGGACTGACGCGACTGACGTAAATCGTCCACTCGGCTAGCCGATCGCTGATAAATTATAACATCCCCGGCGGTATATCCGATGAGTTTTGCCAGCGAGTCTTTTCACCGGACGCTAAAATTAGGCGCTCGTACTACTGATTCGTCCTCGAGGATCTCAAGTGGTACGTTCTCGTTCGGCCGATCAATTAACCACGAGCAGGGACGCGCGCGCGCAAGAGAGAGAGAGAGAGAGAGTTCTCCTGCAAAGTGAAAGAGTTTCGCGAAAATAATTGGCTCGTGTCTCGAGGTAGACGACATTCATTAAACTTGTTGAAATAGCGTTATTTGGCTCGATATTAAGCTAAAGTTCAGCGACATCGTCGTGTGTCTCGTTAGCCCAGTTAGGGAATATTCTGTCGCGCGTCCCCTTCGACGGTCGCTCGTTCGATATTATTCCCCGTAAACCGAGCGGAAATATCGCTTTATCAGTTGCCCCCGGGAAAAAGTGAAAAAGCTGTGGAAAAGCTGTGGAAAAGCCGTGGAAAAACTAGAAAAACCGGAGGAAACTCTCGATGATCGTGGCACGCGCGATTCCTCTAGTTTCTTCCGTAATTTGCAGAGGAGAAAAAGTTGGAGGCTCGCCTAGGGTTCGCTTATGAAGGAGGAGAGGAAAATGAAATTGGAACAAGCGGGCAGTCAGCGAGCAAGGGAGGAACACGTCTAGTACGTGGGAAAGGTTGTGGGACGCGTGCTCCGGGTAGCGACGGCGGCAGCGGCAGCAGCAGCAGCAGCAGCAGCAGCTGGGACCCGACCCGGGTGAGCGTCGCAAGAACTTGTTAGACAGCTCCGTCGAAACTCGTGTTTTATTAGAAAAGTTATTGGAGAATTAGCCGAAAACACGATAGGCGGGCGATGGGGAGGTGTTGGGGGTGGCGGAGGGTCGCATTGGCGAATATAAAAAGGAAAATAGGGTCTGACTAAGAGGGGGGCTGTTGGTCTCGGGGGTTGGTTCTTGCAAGATGGAGGAGACTAGGGCGTATGGGGGTGGAAAAGGGTCATTACGTTGAAAGTTGCGGATCTCGACAGTGACTTTGCCGCTGCCGCTACTGCTGGTGCTGGTGCTGGTGCTGGTGCTGGTGCCGCTGCTGCTGCTGCTGCCGTTGCCGCTGCCGCTGGCCTTAATAAGCGCCTTAACATCTCGCCTATAAATTTTACGCGATGTAAAATTAGCAGAGTCAATGGTAGGTGGAGCTCTAGCGGCAATGGCGGCCTCGATCCGCTTCGATCCCACGCGCGGCTGGCCCACCACCGCCTTCCGCACGGAGGGCCTGGAATAATAGGTTTGCCAGGGCGCAGCTCTTTATTCATCGAAGCTAACGGCGGCCTGCCGTCGAGGAGACCGCACCGTCCGACGGCACGTTATTCAGAGCGTCGATTACATTACGTCGAGTACATTCGCACGCGAAAGAAATTGCAGCTCGTCGAGCCTGGCCAAACCAATTGGCAAAATTCAACTCCGACTGAAAGCGAAATCACCGCCAAAACCAAATTCCCTCTAATAACCTTCCAATGCGCTCCGTCCGAGGGGGAGGGGGGACGAACCTCGTTCGGAGCTTCGAGCAGAACCGGAAGTGCCCTCTGGGAGAAAAACTCGTAAAAAAATCGATGCTGCTATTACCCTCGATTTGTTTCATCAAACCCCTCAAAATTACCGAGATAAATAAATAAATAAAATATGCTATAAAATATTCATCGAGGACTATTGCGCGCTCGCACACACTCTCGCGTATATACACACACGTATAGACGCAGCCATTGATTTATGGGAGGTGATTACGGGGTGGGTAGCTTCCTGTTTGTTTTCGCCACTGAACAAACTTATTGTTCAGGTAAACTCGCGTAATCGGGTCGTTGAAAATTGGTGTAGATTGATAGATGGAAATGAGAGCGAGTGCGTGGAGAAGAAAGATGGCGGCTCATGGTAGAGGGACGGAGAAGCATAGAATTTGGTTGGAGGGTGTTTGCGATGGCTACCGGGGGTTAATTCGCAGCCATCCCGAGCTCCTTCAACGGATGAGACTCTTCTCTTCGCCTCTCCTCTCCTCTCCACCCTGTCGGTATGGCGGTTGACCGCGTCAGTCGCAAAGTTGGCTGTGTCTGTCGGCTGATTATTAAGCGTCGCGACGCTCAAGGCAATCCTACTTGCCTTACACCGGAATTGGCTACGAGTTCGGCGTACTGATGCACTTGCCGGCCGCGAGACGTGGTGTCAACGGTATTAAACTTCGTTAAGTCCTCGCGCTTCATGAACTTTGATGATACATCACGGAAATGTTTTAAATTAACGGGCTCCAAGCTCCCTTCCGTCATGAACCCTCTCCCTCCCTCCCACTTCCAAGCTCTCTCTAGGCCAAAGGAAACTCTCTCTCTCTCTCTCTCTCTCTCTCTCTCTCTCTCTCTCTCTCTCTCTCTCTCTCTCTGGCAGTTTAGGAGCACGTCAATAACTCGTTATTATAATAAGAAATATTCCAAGCAGGCAATACGCAGACGTAAGCCCATGCATAAATGCATGAAATTCGTTTCTTAGGCATCCCGCCCCCCCGCTGAACGTTGCATCCCCGTCTCCCTCTCTCTTCGTTTTCCGTGGAGCGAGGCTAAACACGGGCCAAACAATATTCAATTATTATTAATTAGCAAAATCCTTGGGGCTGGCACGGCTGGAAAAAGATCGCGCGGGCATCCAGGGGAGAGAGAGAGAGAGAGAGAGAGAGAGAGTGAGATAGACTTTAACTTTGACGGCTGTGCCCCGACGAGAATTATTTCTGGAAAATCTGCGTGTTATCTTAAAATAAATTTCCGGGGCTTTCGCCTTCTCCCCCGTAGCAGGAGAGTCCGGGGAGAATAAACACGCAAAGCCCGGCTTTGGAAAAATATACAGCGACTCGTCGAAATAAATTCGGCGCCTTATGAGGTAGCGCCGCTTCTTTCTCGAACTAAAAACGTTTGTGAAAATGTCTGAGAATGGTGAATGAATAATTCCCAAGTGCCGAGAGAGCGCTGGAAAAATCCGTGCCAACGCCGCGGAAATATTTCATAAAAATTTTTATCGAAAGCCACGCGTGCATCGCGCTCTCGAGGAACTTGCCCCTCCTGCTTTCCGTGATATGTACAGCTCAATTGTTTCGCGACAGTAATTCGGCCATTATAATAATATTTATTCTCTCTCTCTCTCTCTCTCTATCTCTATCTATCTTTGTCTTCGATTTATCGAGCTTATTCTCGAGAGAATGAATCATTGGCCGGAGAATTTGTGGTAAATTGAGATTTGCTAGTCGGAAAAACAGCGGGTCTTGGCCCGATAAGAAAGGATAGTCCTCGAAATGCGGCCGACTGGCGCGTTTTTCCTCGGCGAGCAGTAAGGGTGGGAGAGAGGAGGGAGGGGGGCCTGGGCTCGCATGCCACTTGGCAGCGTTCCCGAGGAAAAAGCTTGTCGGAACTTTGAACTCGATCGACGACGATCACTGTGAAATCGGCCGGAAAGCCGAACGATGTGTACAAGCCTGATGCTGTCGCGACTAACGTGACACGATTGACTTTACTTTCAATGCGAGAGAATTCTATCGGCCGCGAGAAACGGAACTTGAAATTTTCATATTCGCAAAACTCGGTCACAGACTGCGCTGCCGCCGACGACGTACCCATCGCCGCCGCACGGATTCGTTAGAATCAAGTAAATTCATTAAATCCGTTCGCGCAACTGTGCACAACTTTGGCGAACGACTAACGACGACGACGACGACGACGGACTTCCTTTCCTTTTCTACCTTTCTCCTTCTCGCGCAATAACGTTCTCGCGGAGAATCGCGAAGAACCAAACTTTAAATGTTAAATCCGCGCAAAACCATTTTCATACCGGCAAAACTCGATCGCGCTAAACCCCACAGATTCCAGAAAATCAATTAAATTTATTGAATTTAATATTACTTGAAATTTAATGCAATTTCATCAAACTAAGCCAAATTAATGAAATATATCAATTTATCCGGCTCGCACCGTCGAGAGAACAATATTTTTTCAACCAATTTACAGCTGGAGAAGCATTTTTATTTGTACGAGCCGAAGCGTGGCTAGATCATCGTTGTTTCCTTCGTCTTTTTCTCTCTTACACCGTTTTTTCGACCAACGCGTTTACCCTACTAGCACAAATTTTCTTTTTTTGGACTCGTATCGTTTTCATTTAAAAAGTGGCCAAACCAATTCTTATCCATCGATATCGTCGATCGATCTCTCTGTTTCTCTCTCTCTCTCTCTCTCTCTCTCTCCCTCCTAATATGGGACAGTGTTTAAAATTGGAGAAAAACATTAGGAAAAAGAGCTATTTACGATGATCGCTTATAAAAGTTTCAAGTCTTATTATTCCATTTCGAATGTCGATGTGGGGACGAGGAGGGGACTGTCAGAATTTGCGAAATAACTACTCTCGGAAATTGCTATTTGCCATTGATGTTCAAGGGACTATTTTTAGACGCGGATCGCTATGCTGTAAATTATTTCGAAGCAGAATCGTTATAGTTTGGCTTTGTGCGTGCACACAGCCACGTGGAACGTGATACGTCTGACCGCGTCATAAAGAGCCGAGTCACGCGAGCCTATGGTTCCCCGTTCGCATAAGCTTCTAGCAGATCGAAATGGATGCCGGTTCCATTAATTTCTCTCGTCGTCCCGTTTCTTCTAATTCGCAGCATCAAATCCCTCGACATTCGTTAAAATCCTTCGACTCGTTTATATCGATTAAACCTACCACCACCACTACCATCGCTATCGCATCGCATTGACACGCGAGAATTTTTCGCCCTCGGTTTTTCTCGGTTCGAATCAAGAAAGGTTTGCGCGGTGGTCTACCGATTAGCGACCGATTTGAAAAAACAAAGTCTCGACTAAACAGCTTAAATTCTTCGATTATCTTACCATCTTCTTCCCTGACTGACTATCCTCGATATCCTCGATATGCAAACTGGTGGTGTCGTATATCCTGGAAGAAATATTCGCGAAAAGCTCTCGAAGAAACTTGGCGAGGAAAGTTCTGGCCGAGGCGTTGTTTCGAGTTTCGAGCTTTGAGAAGTAATCGAAGTATGAAAGCCGACAGGAGGAAAGGCGGACACAGAAGTGTCGTCGATCCTGGAAATATATTCGGCTGTTTTGAAGCCGTTAACGTCCCTGCTTACGTTTATGCAATCTCCCGGACTCGCCTCTTTCTTGTTTTCCCCGCTTATTGGCCAAGTTTTCAGACAGGGCCGTATCAGGGGCGCCCGAGGAGTTTACCCGACGTCGTTTGCAAAGTAAATCGAGCGCGTTTGAATTTCCATCCCTTGTCCAGCGTCAGCTTCTTCTACTGAACACGCGATACAAAGCCCGACACCTGTTTACGTCAAACCAACAGAAGTCGTGGTTCTCCCTCTCTCTCTCTCTCTCTCCACTCACGCAACTCGACAAACTTTCAGTTTCGTGCCAGCGAAAAGTCTGGCAAAATCATCGATCAACGATGATCCATCGAACAAAAGCTTCTCCTCCTCGAATGACATCTAATTATTTCGACAGAATTGACAGAGCAAATTGCACAACGCTATGTAGATGGACCTTGAAAACGAAGCAACCAGGAACCATCAGGGATGCGCGCGTGAAAATCCAATGAGAACGGGGGGGGGGTGTGGTTTTGGTTGGAACATTATTAATCGAGCAGCGTTTTTGCCTAATTTTCTGTATTCTGCTAAGGACTGACGCGCCCGCACCCCCGCGCACCCCCGCGCACACGCGAGTATATTTCCAAACAAAAAGCCATCAGCGATTCCATCCAATAAGCGGCAACGGAATGGAATTTCGCGCAAAAATTTAATCGGCAATCGGGCGCCGAAATATAAATCCATTGTCCAGGGGCATTGTTGGGGGCTTGATATTATTGCTAGAAGCGCGCCGCAATGATTCCATCGACGCGCCGAGGGACGCAACGACATTTCACAGCGCGCCGCTTTGTATTCGCAGCTTTAATGACAAAGCCGAAACGCACCGTCCGATATTTCTCGCTCTCGTTCGTCCCTCGAAAATTTCATCGGTTCACGCGCGCCAGCGAAAGCTGCCACGTTAAAGCGAGACGCCAGACGCCAGAGTGGGCGGAGAAATTGAAAAAAGGGAGCATTTCGCCGAGGCGAGGTCGGCGCGGAATATCTGTCCATTTAGCTGGTGCACCGGTAAAATAGGAGCAAGCTATAAAGCGCGACACCCCGCAACGTCGATAAATGCCCTCGATGCTCCGGAAGGTGCTGCTGGCTGAAAAAAAAAACTTTGTCCTAAATTATTCGCCCATTCTTCTTCCCGCGAACCACCCACACCCTCCGCGCGGTGGCTTCATTTTACCTTTCGGCTGCCATCGTCAAATATTTTTTCCCCCTCGATTTCTCGCAACTCGATATAGGACAGGGGCTGCGCTCTGTAGAGAAGACTCTGTACAAATAACGCTGAAAATTTCCCTCCGTTTGCCTCTGTGCGTTAACCCTTTGCAACTCCAATCGTCAACCCCCCCCCCCCCAACCTCCTTTATCCAAAATTCTCAGCTACGACTCGGCTTATCTAGAAACGCGCTGCAGTGCGACGTTTTTGAGAAATGTTTGATATTTTTATCCGACGTAACCACGCGCGCACACGCCTACGCATTGAAATTAAATGCTTTTTCCATACAATAGTTTTCGCCCGAACCGCGTATCCTTCTCTCTATCAGTACTATTTCAAGTTTTATCAATCACGTTAAAATTTCTGATCTACGGAAACCAGGCGTCATTTATTTTGCCAACGTGTTATTGTTGCCTGTGTCATTCTGTTGCGGTCGCCGCTGCGTCTCTCTCTCTCTCTCTCTCTCTTTCTCTTTTAACATATCGATTTTTGCTTACGCTACTCATGATCGTGAAATATTTCTGTTTCCGGTTGAAAGATATTTTTTCAGGTTTGCCAGTCCCGAAATTTTATTGGCATCATAACGTGGGTCACGTAGCGCGCGCCAGGGGAAAACGTCCTCCGAGTGGTTCGAATGCTTTTTGCCAATAAAAAAGGATGAAGCAGCCGGAGGCCAGTTGGTCGGTCGGTCGGTCGGTCGGTCGGTCGGTCGGCTGCTCGGTCGTTTGCTCGGTTACTCGGTTACTCGGTTGCTCAGTCCGAGTGAGATCCCCTTTATTTCCTGTTACCCTGTAATCCACCATGTTTATCCAGCGAGGAAACTTTAAGATTCGTAAGTCGTCGAAGGATCAACGATTAACGAGTGTGTGCCAAGGCCATTGGTTTTTGCCAGATCCACTTTTAAGCTAACGCACACACACGCGCGCGCGCGCGCGCGCGATTCTTGTTACTTCTTGGTTCGGGTTCAACGGTGTGTGCTTCGATGTTAACCAAGATGTTTAACGATCTCTTAAATATTATAAGCCCGCGCTGAATATCATAACCATTAATTTTTACTTTGAATTCCGCTTCGTAGCCTTCGTAACAACTTTGCAAGTAGGTCTAACGAATTTTCCAGCGGACCATAAAATGCCACCATTTTGTTATATACGCGTAAAACGAACGACACGAGAAATTTAAAACTCGAGCAAATAACTTTGTCGTTAAAGTGCAAATTGGCTCTCTCGAGTGTGATTTTCTTAAAAAGAGTTTTCCAAGCGTCGCGGAAGAATGACTCGAGATTTTCAATGACTTTTAGACACGAACGGCGTCAATCCCATCGGAGAAACGCGTGCCCGAGTAGAATGGGACTGGTGGCCAGTCTCGGGGGTGTGGAGCCCTCGAAAAAGATCGAGGTCAGCGAAGTAATAATCGCGCTCACTCGTGGACAGAAATACTCGGGGAATACACCGCGAGAGAATAATGCGACCTCGAGTAGACAACAATGCTATGGAAATATAAAGGACGCGTTTCTTCCGTGAGAAATATACCTTTCGAGATACGTAACCTTGTTCCCGGAGAAACGAAGCAGCTTGACGCAGGATCTGTCCGGGTAGAATGTTCTCGAGCATCCTTGAAATGTATAAGCAAAGCTTTTTCCCCTCGCAGTGTCCAAGTAGAGCAACCAGACTTTGCGCAGACGTTAAACCTTTTCTAATCGAATACAGGGAGGTTTTGGGGTTTCGCGCGGGCTTCGGGGCTAGGGTGTACATCTTTCGTATTCTAACAAATGGAATCAGGTGAGGGAGGGGGAGAGGGGTCCGTAGAAAGTATTATTGAGTTTTTCACGCCACGGCAGACGAGACCAACCATCGGGGGATGTCCGTCTACGCTGGCTATGCGCGCCTAAGTCGAAGTAGCTGACGCGATATCCAAGCCGCATCGACACCTGGAGCGTCGGTGCCTGGCAGAATCAATTTCCCCGTCACGACGGGAGAGCGACGAGATGCGTTGATCGCGCTCTGCGTCCTTGTTCGGCACGTTCAGCCAGCCAGCCAGCCAGCCATTCTGCATTGTCATTTTCGGCGTCTTCGCCTGACGTTTCCGTTCGTTACGTCACGTGCGATTGACGCTAGACGATAATTGAATCGGCCTCCTGGCCACCCCACCCCCCAATCCTGGCCCATCCCGGCCAGACTCGCCGCGAGTAACGACCTGCGATTTACGAGTCGAGTCTTAACGATCGCCCTTTAAGGATGACCTTACCGGGGCCGGAATTCCTCGGGAGGGGATGTTTTCCGGAGGGAGCTTTACGATGCTTCGTGGTGGAATTTCGGAAAGCGCCTGTGCCACGTGAAGTTATGTAAGAAGGTTTACTACCCCCGGCTGCTGCAGTTTATATTACATTTGCCGGGGTTGCTGCTTGTAAGAGAATATTATGTTTATGTTTTATTGACGCGTAATGCGATAGGGAGAATGTGGATTATGCGAGATAAAGAGATACGGCCGCGGAAAATCCCCCTTTCGGAAAATCCGGCATCTTAAGTCCGAGCGCCCTCGAGTGAGCACCGATTTATTCTCGATAAGCGACTCGACTCGCGAGAGGGGGTGGTGGAAGGGAAGGGGGGTAACGCCAGGAGACTGGCGTTCCTTGGCAACTCGTTAAAAGGGCTCGGACTTCTTTTTTCGAGGAAAGAAAGACATGAGAACTTGGATCTTACCCCCTCCCCCTCCCCCCTTCTCCCTTGCAACATTTCCTGGCGTCCAACAGATCGCGGAGTTCTCGCTTAATTATACTCAGATCTATTTCAAGCCACTCCTACTAGTAAGCAAGCTAACGGTCGAGCGAGCATGAAATATAATATCTGATTCTGTATTCGCATATTCGAAGAGCCGTTTAACTTCGTTAGTAGATTAACGGAATCCCTCGGAATAGAAATTTCAACGTTTCCTCTCGCAGGTCTTCCATTTCTCTTTAAAGCTGCATAAACCTCTATTTTCACTTTTTCCCTCGCACTCTCTTATCGTTAGTCGGACTTTTGTCGAAACTGCCTCTCCCTCCACGTATTCGAAGAGTCTCGCAAGCTTCCCGCATTCTACTATCGTTAAATACTTGGCGTACGTGGTTACGTGTGTGCGCGCGCGCGCGCGCGAAATTGCTCAATTTGGTTTCGATGTTGGGGGGGAGAAGCTCGAGTACATCGGCCCTGGCTCTTTTCCGAATCTGCTCGTAGCTGTAATTCCTTTCTTCTTATTGCCGATCCGATTCACGATTGTCGCCATTGCTGCCGCAGCCACCGCCGCCGCCGCCGCCGCCGTTGCTGCTGCTGCTGCTGCTGCTGTTACTGCTGTTACTGCGTCTAGCTGGCAGGTCTTTTGATTTTGTGCACTCTCTCGTGAGATGCTTCCCTGCTCGTAGTTGACACGACGACGCTCGACTCGGCAAAACAATCGGCCCCAATTTCGACGTCCACGACGACAACGCGTAATTCTCTTCTTGCTTACGTAGGTAGAGAATCGGCGAGAAGGTTTGAGCCACGACGCGGTTCAACGGTGGGTGGTACCAGAGAGGTGCGCGAGAGGTAGAAAGGGTGGGGTGGTAGAAGAGAGAGGGAGAGAGAGAGAGAGAGAGAGAGAGAGGAAGAAAGAAAGAAAGTTGCTAATGAAGCAATCGCCATTAAAATCTGGAATAACAACACGGGCCCTTTGCGTTAGCGTGATTAACCGAGTCTAAGCGACGGAGTTAATCACGGGCGATGCTGAATAATAAACTAAGCGGAATACCGCGAATAATTGCAAAGTAGAACAAACGCGCGAGATTACCGTTTATACTCGAAGAAGCTTCGTCTTGGAAGTTAACGAACGCGGAGTGGCGGCTCGTTACGGCCGGCGAAGAACTTCCCCCTCCTCCCTGGCCGCTCGTACGTCTGAAAAGGAAATATTCCGTCCTAGTTCTGCTTTTTCCCCTGTCAACTCTCGACGAGGATCACAAAGGATGTCGTTAGTGTAACTTTTCGCGACGCGACACCCTCGCGTTGACTCTGGCCGCCCTAGCCGGTCTTTTCCACTCGTCCTCCCAACCCCCGCGTCTACCGCTGAACCCTCGAAAGCCCAGAGACGCAGTCATTAAGCAGAGAGAGAGAGAGAGAGAGAGAGAGAGAGAGAGAGTGTTTAATTCTCAACCACGCTTCAAACTTTTCGAGGATTCGTCTGATCGACGCGTTCATTTCTCCCTGCATTCGCACCTGCTATGGCTGCGTGACAGCATCTTTCAAGATGCGTCTTTGCGAAAAATGAAAAGTTTGCGCGTTTAAGGGAATATTGTGTGGAAACAATCGGTTGGATCGGGATCGAGAGAAGTAACGATATTTTCGAGTGTACGGTCATCATTACTCTGGCAGGTTGGAGAAGAAATTGGTGAAAAATGTGTTGGCGCCTTGTGCTTGGTGTTACAAGGAATGAGAGAGAGAGAGAGTGACGAAATGGGTCAAGCTGTCTTGTATATCGAAGAACCGCCAGAAAAGGGGTGTTAGCTGGGGGTTGGATCGGGAGAAACGAAAGCAAAGGGTGGAGGGTGTAGAGGGGTGGCGGTCTCCCACCCTCCTCCTTCCTCCTTCGATGGATAGCGAAGGCGAAGATACGAAAAGATACAAAGATACAAAGATTCTCTCTACCGCGGGTGATTAATCCTATTTGAAGTGTGCTCGAAAAAATGATGGAAATACTACTTGTCCGGCAGTGACTTATCGCAGTAGGCGGGGACCCGGCGCTTTATCGCTAATATTTTTCTCCCGTACGTTATCGGGCGGAGTATAGCGCTTCGGACGATATCGCTCATAGTTGTTTTGCTTCGCTCTCTCACGTGTTGTGCCGTCGGGACGAGCAGTCGAGAGAGAGGCTGCCGGGGCTTTTTTGATCGATCGATCGAGGCGTCAGTTGGTTATACGCGACGTTGACTTAGGAAAAAATTGCGCCACCGCACACCCCTGTACGCTTTTTCAGCCCCGAAATTGAAAGCGACCATCAGCCGGATCCTACCCTGCCCTTGCCGAACTTTCATTCATCCATCCTACTCACCCACTCCGCCGAACGCCACGCGCCTCCTCTTATTTCACTTGCAAAATTTCCCCGAATGTTTATTCAAACAGAGAACTCATGAGTAACCTAAGCGGAAAACGACCGATTAATTTATTTCGCTGAGATCCCAAATAGCCTTACGGGAGCGTTTACCTGGCGAAAACTTGGCGATTCGCAAAATACCAGAAATCCATCGATCAATCGATCGAGAACAAAGCATCTCGATGTTAAAATGTGCAATTTCTTTTTCTCTTTTCAGGGGTATTTTGCAACAGGGGAGGAAAAATTACGAGGAGGCAATCCTGAGCTACCAGCGAGCTATTCATTTTCGACCATCGCTAGCCCGTAAGTCGAGCTTTCATATTTATTCATTTTCGTTTACAGACTCCAGAAGAATCGACTCGCCCGGAAACAAAATTCTATTTTATTCCCACCCCTCTTCGCCATTGTCTGCTAAAACTTTAAGGAGATTATAAAATAATGAAATCGATTGCCAGTCATTAGCGTGTCCATTGTTGCGTATATAATTTCTTATCGATATCATCTACCCCACAGTCAGAGTATATAAATATGATTTTATAAAGATTTATGTCGATACGATGATAATGATTGCACCTAACCCCCGCGAGCGATCCTGCATCGGCTTCCTCAAATTCCCCTCTATAGCTTTCAATGCGTCAGAAGGGTCCATATCAATTCTTGGCCGTACGCAGGATAACGGACCAAAAAACGGAGGGGAGTTTCGATTCGGAATTTCTGTAATTAATTATCGCAGCATTGTCGACTCGGCAAACTTGATGAATTTAACTTGCACTAATAATCCGGTATTCTTAAAATTAAAAGTTTAAAGGAAAACCAAGGGAAAACTTGGCGAGTCTTCAAAGACTCGAAAGCAAAGTATTAATTAGGGCATTAAAGTATTAATTAGGGGTGGGCGAATGAATCGATAAGAAAAATATTCAACGAGGAAGTGTCTGGAGGAATGACTCGATAAGTTAGAATTAAGGATAAAAATCAGTTACTTTTAGCCCGGGGTTGTAAAACGTAGGTTTGTCATCCCTTACTTTTTAAGGACCTTCTTTAAAGGTCCATAGATCCACATTTGGTCCGTGAGGGAGTGACCATCGCAAGATACGCGCGAATCAGCAGCTTAACGAGCTACTTGTCGCCAGGGAGACTGGAACCTTTATGACCTCGAGTGCACGTGGGCCCGCAAAAGGGAGGGTAAAAAGCAGAGCCGTTTTTCACGTGGCATCCACGTACGATTCGCGAACGATTTACTTCGGTCCTGGGAACTCTTCGTTACCTAACGAAAAATTCCAGCAGCACGTTCGCCCCCTTCCCACAAAAGTCCCGAGAAACCAACCTAAAGAATCTTACGAAATTAGACGAATTCATTTCCACGTACTTTTCCAAACGAAATCATCCCACGCAATTTCCGTCGATCCTATTAAGGAGACATCCACCGAGGAAAAAAGTGCTTTTCTTATTTATTCGCTAGATTTCGCTAGAATCTATTGCGCGTCCTCCAATTTATGCCCTGTACTTCTTTTTACCCTCTCTCTCTCTCTCTCTCTTCTCTTTTTTGAAACTGAAAATGTAGAAAGAAGAGAAGAGAAGAGAAGAGGACTGAAGAGGGGATAAATGTTTAGCGAGGAATAATAAATAGCCTCGCCAGTATGAAAAAGCTCGTACGCGGAATAAAACCGACCTATAACATCTTTGATCCCTCGACGCACAGAAATGCGATATGAAAATCCAGGAATTTCCTGGAAGATATTATCCAGGACCAGCTGCATATGTGCACTATGATGTCGGCTATTGTATGTTTCGATAGACAGGGGCTACTCTTTGAGCATTCAAAATTCTACGGCATCCCTAAAAACGGTTACTACGCAATATGAAAATATCATAACTATTCAAATTCGTGAACGTCGAAGCGAGAAAAAGTCGAAAAATTATCTGTGAAAAATTTTGCGAGACTAGCATATTCTACCAAGCTTTCTCTCTCTCTCTCTCTCTCTCTCCTCTCTCCTTGGTCGATACTTTCAGAGAAACCAAGAGAATTCTCAAAAGGAGAGAATCTTCTCGTGAATTTAATTTTGCTTTTATACGCTAAAATTCATACTGGTTTTCTTCATGGTTTATCACAATGTATCTTCCAAATAAATGTTCTCAAGCGCAAAGTTTGATCGGCAAACATGGTGTGAGAAAATGTTATTAAGTATTCTCGAAGATTACGTGTAGTTTTATAAGAAAGAGGGGGGGGGGGGAGAGAGAGAGTTTAGAAATTTTCCTTCTCGCGAGGATGAAAATGGTAGAAGTGCGTTTTGAATTCTTTGAGACGGGGGTATGCCGTTCTTGCCAATTTCTAGGAGCAAGGGCGGAAAATTGGAAATCCCCTTGGGCGTATTGGATTGATTGGAACGATATTACGTACGGTGCCGTTTTGATGGGGCCACTGCGATTTTCGATTCGACGTGCCAGTATATGTTGCCTCTATAATTAAAATCCCTGCTGATGTCGGTTACTCCAACGGAGCTCGAAAAATTCAGCGGGGCAATCAAACTTTTGGTACCCACTCGAAAGTTTTTACTGCTAAGGGACCCTTAAAGAAGCAAGTCTTCTGGAAATATATCCGGGGTAAGTGCGGGACGCCCATAAATTTCAAATGCCGGCTATTTTGGCTTTCCCGAACTCGCCCGGATTCATTCCTGGCGATTTTTCTGAAAAACCTTCCTTCCTCTACCTTCGATCTTTGTTGGTTAACTTTGAATCGCACAATTAAATTATACGTTCGCCCTATAAAAATTCGGTACCCCAAGAGAGGGACTTGGCCAACTTGGCGTAACTCCTCTCTCCCCCCCCCCCCCCTCTCTCCAGCCTTATATAAGCCAAAGGAGGAATAATTTTTAGCCGAGTGCAACGTGTAAAACTACATTATTACGAGGCTGTAAATTAAATTGCAGCGAAACTTTCTTCCCGAAAGTGAGCTCGTGTGAATTCGTAAGAAGGGTTATTTCGAGGTTGGCTCTCTACGATTTTTCCACTCAATGCTCGAACGTGCCAAAACCAAATTATTTCGCAACACAATAATATATGTTTTTACCGACGATGAAACGAAACTGCGTCCGTTTCTCGTCTTCCCCTTATTTTCAATCACGACCACGCCAATTCTTTGCAAGTCAAACTTTCATTCGAGAAGAACGAAGAAAGAGGAAGAAGCAAATATATTCGCGCGAGTTACTCGCTCATAACTGTACGTTCCGCTAGCAGCTCTCGACTTTGGTTACTCTGGAGGAAAGTAGAAGTAGAGAGAAACACCCCACCCACCCCTTCCTCCTCCACTGCCACTGCTGTTTCTGGCTAAGGAGTACTAACACAAGCAGCCATTGTAAAAAGAGATTTACAATTCCGGGGAAATCGGATGTTTCCCGAAGGATCGATAATAGGACCTCTCACTCCTCATTGGGGTGGAGGGGCGAAAGGGGCGAAAGGGGCAAGAAGGCTGGAGTATAGTATTTTATTCGTGATTTCTCGTTACCTCGAAAGTCTCTTAGGCCGAAGGGATTCCGGGCGCGAGGGAGGGAATCTCGAAGGCAGAAAGATTGTTGTCTGTCTACGAATGCTTTGAGGCAGTCGTCGAGATCGATCCAATTTCGAAGAGAATGACGACTGTTTGTCTCCAAAGGTCCGATGCCATTCAGGATGCTTTATTATAGCGCTCCAGGTAAATACGTTCGATGACCATCAATGTGCGGCCGGCCGAGCTTTGCATTCTCCATCCACAGTCCTCCTCGAATCCTCTTTTCTACGAAAGAATGGCACAATGCCGGCGAATATATTTCCCAGAAGATTTCTGCTTGAACCTTTCGCGGAACCCTTGGAAAATTTTATACGAGTCGCTTCCACGTTCATTCTCCTCTCTAATTCCTCGGCTTTCAATTCACCGACGTTAATTGCACTCGATCTTTCGTGAAACAAACGTGAAACTAAAATATCGCGTTAATAAATAGATATTACGTTGATACGCGTGTGTCTGCGTATATATAAAGATATATCTGTGCACGTGGTTGTACGCGCGCAACACCTGTGCGTGTGTCTATTTACGTGGGAAATTCACAAGTAACAAGATCAACAGAACAAAATCAGTGGTCCCAGCAGGGATTTAATTTCGGAATTTCGAAGGCCCCGGCAAATAAGCCGAGGGAATTTCAATTAACATTCTTTATGCTCAATAACAATCGAAATTCGGGCTTTTGCGATAGGAACGGGAATGCATTAAAATGCGCTGCAACTAGTGAAATACGAGAGCGTTATTACGGTTTACTAACCGCGATTGCAATTTCTGCGCGAGACCCGAACGTTTCGACTAAACAAAGTTACGAATGTCACGTCGTTACGTCATTATTTCGTTGGGCATTCTCCCTATCTACACCCTTCCCCCCATCCACTCCAACTACCATAGGTTTCTCCGTGGCAAAATATTAATATTCTACCAACAGACTCTCTCTCTCTCTCTCTTTCTCTCGGAGCAAAGTGCCAAAAATGTTTTGCAAAAATAGTATTGGCCCCATCAATTTCATGGAAAACCCCTGGTAGACCCTTTTCAACTTTTGCCAACGTCCTATAAAAATTTCGAATACCGTCTCGTTAAAAGGCAAAAAATATCAGGACGATTTACCTCATTTTCACATGTACTGTGCAATGTCATTCGGCAATAACGACAAAAATGTTTTAGCATTTACCCCCCGAAATAGATAGCGATGCAATAAAATATTTTCTACTTTGAAGACTGATCAAATTCTTCTACAGGCAAATCCACACGTGCATACAGAGAATTCTCCATGTCAAATACGAATTTCTAGCAATTTTCAAAGCAAGCCATCGAGAGGCAGAGAGATCAAAAATAGTCCCTATATTTTACTTAACATAATGCTTGAATTTTTCATAGAGGGAAAAATAAATAAAAGCCCCAATAATCGCAATAACTTATTTACAGTGATCGTACGAAATAATTAAGCAGAGTCAAATATTTATTAGGTTGAAATATAGTTTATAGCTACCCTTTAACAACAAAATATATGTGGGAAACAGTGAAAATAACAGTATAATACATGGCCCATGTATTATTAGTATATGTACATACATCGATGGTTAATTATAAATACGTCATTGTATTAACATAAAATATCGAATGTAATCAACAAAACGTTAGTATACGATCAGTTCTCTAATGTAATACATAATTAACTTCATTAAATTACTCGTTAATAAAATAGCAGATCTTTTCTATGGGCCAGAAAATGGTGTATTATTATCGAACTCGTTCAATAATTATTTCCACGTTTAAACGAAGACTTGCGTAACGAGGCACAAGCACCACTTAATTAAAACTCACCTTCGTTAGAACGTGTCGGGCGCGGAAGTGGAACAACTTTCGATTGTCGCTGGCCTCGAGTGGTTCTCACTGCGATTTTCGCGCCAAGTCCTCATACCGTGAAAACTTTCCAGACTCTAATCTATATACGATTAGAGCCCCGCGACGACGCTCTTCCCCAAGTGCAATTAAATCTTAACGCCATAATGTCATTGAACGGCTGACGCTACGATTGAATCTATCAAGCGGCTTGGCCACAATCAAATTCTGCTTGGAGAACCTTCCAGGAGCTTTCGAGAATTTTGATTAATGAATACGAATAATCCTGAGAGATCATTATGAAGATTTCAGGGATTTTATCGAAAAGTTCGATCCTTCCCTATCGCTGGCACATATTATCAATGTTTACCGGCGATAAGGTTAATTTTAATCCTCCGAGAGGAGAGAGACGCGTGGCTGCGTGCGTGTATGCACGTACACGTTTATACGTAGGGGTGTTGGCGCACCGGTTGGTTTTCAATTAAAAATTCAAGCGATTTATTCAATGTCGAGGCAGCAGCAGCAGCAGCAGCAGCAGCAGCTATCACCACCAACATCACCGACAAAGCTTGATGTTTTCTGAAATTTTCATGTCAGTCGAATTAATTTGATAATTATGTAAAGGGGATCGAAATTTCCTGGTGGTTTTTCTAGCTTCCGTCTGTTTTTATCAATGCCGGCGGCATACGAGTAAAGTAAAGTGAGTAAAATGCGTAAAATGAGTAAATTGAGTAGTGCGGAGTAATAGTGCGCAAGGCGGCGCACTATGAAAAGCGCACTGTTCCAATTGAATATAATAAATTGACAGGGTGTGCGTTTGATTGAAAAGACATTTATCTGCTGGTGCGATAAAGATCGATTGATAATTTAACAAACAGGACACATTCGAATACGCAATAATTCACGCTATACTAAGCTTCATATACGCGCGTTGCTATCGACATATTCTTTGTCCCTCGCAAACAGCAGCGCGACGTGTGCGGTATTTTGAATATTTTGCAAATTTTACTCGCGGATATCACAAACGGATATGACATTTGACAAAATCGGCCATGCGGGCCTGAAAAAATTGGAGCACAAAACACTTGAAAAAATTTTATCAATCCGCCAATGAAAATTCGCTGGAAAATCGAGGAGCCCGCAATGGCTCGTGAATGGCAAAGACTTTTCTCTCTCTCTCTCTCCCCATTGAAATTTCAATTTCATTCCCCGGTCCGATCCGTCGGCAAAAAATCGCCAAACAGTATTTACATAGCCGGCATTATAACCGCATCGCGCGAGGTGCCGCAAATACGATATTTCAACACCGCCAGAAAATAGCGCAAGCTTTTGTGCAACAAGGACTCTCGCCACGATAATTCCGGCGTTTCTCTCAAACTACTTCCAAATGGTCTGCACACGCCTCTGTGTATCCTTTCCCTTATACATATTTTCTCTATTCGCGTATACCTTATACGTATAATTTAACCTTTCTCCTTTTTCTCCTTTTTCCTCCCTTCCTTTCCCTTCCCTGCCTCTTCTTAAATTTAACTCGCGCACAGTCACGTGATTTTTATACTCGTTTCAACTTTTCCACTAAAAACTCGAAGAGCCGAGACCGGGTTCCAGAACCGGGACCACAGGGTATCGAGTAATAGTAATAATAGTCTGTTAAGGCTCTCCGCTAAAAGGGACATTTTATTCGGGAATGTGAATAGCGGGGAGAGAACGTAACGCGCGAAGGATTTCGACAAGAAGAGAATTTAACCGTCCTCTCTCTCTCTCTCTCTCTCTCTCTCTCTCTCGCACTGTTCTTTCGCGTTTCGTTTAATGAAATTCGTGTATTTAGCATCCGGCCAGGATTACAAGAGGAAGCATCGTGGCACTGGAGAAAACGCTGAAAACTTTGTCTTCTCGCGTTTGTTTGCAAGCTCGCCGCGCTAGTTCGGCTCGGGTTAATTACATTTCCTTCGTGTCTTCGTGGTGGCGGCGACGGTGACGACACGCACCTGCGTAAGCAAAGTACCAGCCACGCTTCCGGCCAAAAGTGAACAAGGTCCGTCTGGAAAGTTCACGGGTTTTCCGGTCGCGGCCACTTCCGCTACCACGCGGAAGATTCGCCAAAAAGCGCCCTTTATCCTTTACCTTTTGCCTTCTACCTAGTTCATCCCTTTTCTTTTCTGACGAAACTCGTGCAATCGAGAAATCTACTCGTTCGGAATGCCAAGGGAATTTCTCTCCCCTAATCGGGCCCAGGAAGATATTTTCTTATTATATTAAAATTCTACGGCTCTCCGTTTTCCCGAAAGGATATCGTCCCTTTAATACGCTTTTTCCAGGGCGTTACACCGGCAAATTTCAGCAGCCGTCTCCTCCAGCCCTACTTTTTACCCTAAGTGACCCCTATACCGACGGCAGCACCGGCACTCTCTTTCCGGAATACCCGCGTGGATCCTGCACACGTGCTTATTGACACACTCGCACACTTTCAAGCAGTTCGCCAGCTCGATAAGAGCCGCAGCTCATCTATCGCGCAGTTCCACCCCAAGCGCTTTAACATACCGTTGCGTCAACGTGCATCGAAATGAAAAAGTGTTTAGGACTTTCAGACTGCTTGCAAAAATCTGCCCGACACCCGACCACGAAAAATCCATCTCGGTCTCGGAAAACCGCGTAAGCCAACCACTACCGGTGGCGCAGCCTAACGCGTCAAATGTTTTGTATGCGTGTTACGAAAATACGATACGCTTCTCTATATGTAGCCCATTCGAATCTATCCCCGAGAGGTGCTCGATCAATAAACTCGATTTCCCGGAAAATCGCTTTTCCGTGAATTAGCCTAAGAATTTTGACACAGATCCTGAAAAGAAAAGAAAAGAAAGAAAAAACAAAGAACACTTCCTTCGATTTTTTCTTTCTTTGCCTTATATTTTGTTTTTCCTCTTTCCGTTTTTCTCACACACCCCTATAATATATATATATATATATATTCTCGTTGAGCACGGAGCCCGTGAATCTGTTTCTTGGTGAATTTCGACGCTTGGAAAAATGTGCTATTGCCGACAAATGAAAATCTACGAGGGCCTACGGAAAATGGCAGGAACCGGCGCCATTAGTCTTATGGCGAAAACACGATACATCATTTTCTCCGGAGCCGGCTGTAGATCCGCCGTCTGCAGGTATATTAGTACGAATATTGCTGCAAGTATATATATTCGCGAATGTGTGTTCAACTTCAACTGTTGCACCGCGCACTCCAGCATGAATGAATGTTCTCTATTTACTCGGCAGAAAATGGCGGCGGCGGCGCGCTCTTCGATGGAAAAGTTCGAAACGCGCCAAATATGTAAATTATATTTTCTCGCGCAAAAAGTATTTAAATTTATCTAATATATTGATTTACGGCGAGCGCCCCATTAAAATGCATGCACTCTTTTTGTGGTAACGCCACATTTTAAAAGACACATTTTTATTCTACATTCCCGAGTAGCGCGAATGTGAAAGTTGATTTTAAGCCGATTAAGCGCCGCCGCCGCCATCTTGCTCTCTAATTTTTCAAAGTACGCACAGGGTACGTGGGTCTCGCGACGGAACAGGCGAATGGGAAATGGTGAGAATGTTTTGGCGGGGTCCCTGCGCAAAATATTCACACACGATTTTGAGTTGAGCACGTGCCGTTTCTTAATCGATAACCGATCGAGTCGCTAATCACCAGAGTCCATGTGTTGGCGAGGGTTGTACGAGGAAAGTAAGTCGAGGAATAAAATCCGTGAATCCAGCGCTAAAAACGCATTAAAAAAAATATCAGTTTAAAAAGTCTCGGCCATAAATCCAAGGATGACCAGGGGGGAATAAATTTCTCCTAACGAGCCTACGATATTTTTGGGAAACGCACATAAATAAAGTCGGTGTTGGGGGCTGCCGCTCTCGATTCGGAAATAGCGCACGAGGCAGTGGCTACTCTCTCATGATAAATGTGGACAGAGGCCTCTCTGCATAATCGTGCAAGGAGAGAGAGCCGCACAACCGCAGTGTGGTGACCGGAAATGGCGAATAACCTGATAATATCGAACGAAACTCCCCGCGTGCCCATAACGAATGCAGCAAGTCGAGTGCGGTGTAAAATTTTCCACTTGACAAATGCCTTGATAAATAACGCATTAGAAGGGAAGGGTTCGTTAGGAATGAGGGGGTAAGGGGAGATGATGCGAGAGAGAAGATCAGCTAGCACAGGTGAGAGAACGAATTGGCGTCGACGACTAGTAAATGAGTGACGGAGTGCGAAGTTAAAGTAAAACAGAGACTGGGGGAGGTGGAGGGTGGTGGTGGTGGTGGTGAAACGGAAGAAGGATGGGTGGATGGAAACTGCTGCTGTTTCATCTCCGACTCCGCCAACTTGGTAAGACCGTCGTTCTGTTTGCTTCCTAATTACGAAAGAGAGAGAGAGGGAGAGACGCGCCGAGATGGATCGAAGAAAGATGGAGCAACGAGAGCGCGGCTACATCGTCGGGGATGGAGGGGACGACAAAGACGGAGAAAAGCGAATTCACTTCCACGAACGGTGGAATTAAGATTCCATCGAGCAACCGCGTTTTGTGTGTGTCTTGCGATTTTATGGCCAACTGCGATATCCCCCGTTCGAAATCCACTTCCATTCACCGAATCGGAAAGCACCGGGGTGAGATTGATAAAAGCACGATTAGAGGCATCCACGGGATTATTCGTTTATTTTCTCAGCGTTTCAGACCGTGCCATCGCCCCAGCCCCATGGATGGAAAATGGCGCGAGCCAATTTACTCTTCCCAACCAGCGGCGCGCTTACCGATCTCCTTTTAATTCAGGCGAACGGCTGACTGGCAGGCTAGGGGTAGGGGCTGGAAGGGGACTCCTCCATGCTCTCGAGTATCGGTCCTTCGTCAGCATCGTTTATAAAAGTTACCTGATTATCCCTCGATTAATGAAATAACGAGGGCGAACCGGCAGGTGGGGGCAATTAGATCGTGCATCGATCAGACACCGACATTACTCGGGCGTTTACTTTCACTGGACTCATGGCGCGCGGCGGGGGGAGGCGGTGGTGTAGTTGCGCGATCGATCGTTCATTATCGAAGAGTGGAAAGTGATTCGCCTGCATAAATCACGCTTGCGGCACTCGTCGGGAAGAGCAGACAGTCCTGAAAGTCCGTTGGCATTGCAATATCGATCGTTGCTTTCATTAGCGATAGTCAATTATTCAGCGAGCGACGATAAGTAGAATCAAAGTTTCATAGACTGATCCGGAGCCACCCCGGAATTAGGATCGGACTTTTGTTTCTTTCGTGGAAAGCAACCGACGGTCGCTCCGTTCGAGGGCGAACCCGCTCCCTCCCCTCTGCGCTTCCATGCTAGAGCAATCTAATCCAGAGCTCGATTTCTCAATCTCGGTCCTCGAGAATTCACGGGAATGCCTCACCGGAATTTATATTTCAATAAAGTAAATTGTTTCATCTGGAAAAAAAATGTGTGTGTGTGTACGCGCGCGCGTGTGAGAATGTGTATTTGTGGGTATCGCTACAATTTATCGCCGAGTATTGTTAGACGAATGCAATCTTTTTCCCGGGCGGACCTGTGCCGCCGGTGTGTGTCGTGCATCACGATCTCCAAGGCTGCTCGGTTGCTTTGGTACTCTAATTCCATAGAGTATCCCGTGGGAAACGCGGTGGGGAAAATGGATTGCCCGGTTCCCGCCTCGTGCCTTATTCAAAATAATGTGAGACGTACGCCGAGATGCTTCTCCGACCACTCTCTTCTCTTCTCTCTCCTCTCTCCCTCTCTCTCCCTTCCTCCCTCTCTCTAGCTCTCTCGCTCTCTTCCCGAACAACTTCCCGGAGAGAAAGAAGCGCTGGGAGGACTTTTCCTTAATTAAAACGAAGAGACCCGAACGAGGAGCGATGATGAAAGCATCCATGCGGAATATAACTGGGTCAACCTTGAACCTTTGACCGATAGCAATAATGCAATGCCGCTCGACGGATAATAAAGTGGAACATTATTCCTGGACAATTATTTCACTGGCGGGAGAGCTTTAATAAAGTCGAGACTTCGAACCGAGGCCATGAGAGAGCGTGTTTGCTTCGTTCCACGTTCCAATTCCGCGAGTTTGCGAGGGACAGCGGTCTTTTTTAATTACGACCGCATAAAGGGACGCGGAAACGAAAAACATGTACAATTTAAAGCTCGAGAGGTTTCCTCCGTAAATCCTTGGACGGGGACTCGAAGAGTTTCTTATCGCCGTCGCCATTTCTTCGAGCAAAAAGCAAAGAAAAATCGAGTCAGAGGGACGAAGCAAGCGCGAGCGAACGACATTGAGTTCCCGACTATGCGGAGATTTGCGTAATAGCTCGAAATCTTTCGCGTTCTCGCGTCGCGCCCTGACGGACATTGGTTTGTTCCTCCCGCGGAGATGGGAAAGAAAAGTCAAAGGGAAAATGCCTTGTGTCGCGCGGAAAATCTAATTCCCAACCTTGAACCACCCTTGGACCGCTTCCAAATTGCTAGCCTTTTCACCTGGCAATCCGCTGCTGCTTCTTATCATCGCTGACGCTTGTTCTTTGGCCGATAACCGACCTCGAACAGCTTAAGAAACGTCCCGGAGTCTCCGGCCAAAAAGAAGAGCTAATAATCTACCGCAAGAAAGAAGAGAGAGAAAGAGGACGGGCAAAAATTCACGACAGTCCCGACTAATTTCGATCGCAAGACTGATGCAAAAATAGATAAAACTTATAATAGGAAGAGGGCAAGATATGCTTTGAATTATCTCTCGGCGAAGATCCCAAAGTCGCTCAACCTTGAACCTCTGGACGGTATCCAAGGAAGGAGGAGCAGAGCAGCAGCTCGCTCGCTCCCTCGGCAATCTGACTCTCCTTATCATTTCGCGATTGTTTTCAGTCCGGACTTCGGAGATAGAAAAGCCTCGAGGAGACGAAGTCGAAGGAGGTGGATGGTCTCAGTCTGAAACTCGTCGTCAGCACTCCTCCAAGTAGAGGTGGCGGTAGGGTTGCGAATCGGTAGAACAGCGACGTAGACTTAGCGTTAGGTACCGAGGAAAAGGCTCGCGCTTAATTAAAACCAAAGAGAGGAGAAAGAGAAGGGAGACAAAAAGGGAGAGAGAGAGAGAGAGAGAGAGAGAGAGAGAGAGAGAGAGAAAGTAGAGTTTGTTGGGGTTGAACGGTGACGAACAGCCAGACTTTAGGGAAGTAAAGGTCGAAGGACTCTTTGGACCGGTTCCAAAGCTGTAGAGTAGAGGAGAGCAGGAGCAAGCAGTCCTCGAAGCTCGAGCTACTTGAAGCTGCTCCTCCGCCGGATTCAGCGGTCTATTCAAAACTACTCCCCCGACTATTCGACGGCACTCCGCGTGAAGGTGATTTGGAGCGTGTCTCTTGATCTTGCTCGTTTGTCTTTTCAGAGGCTTACGCGAACCTGGGAGCAGCTCTGGTGTCGGTGGGTCGCGGGACGGAGGCAGCGGCGGTTTTACGGGCCGGCGCATCTCTGGATGGCTCCGGGCTGAAGGACAAAAGGGCTCATGAGGCGGCCAGGGTGCAGGCGCTGCTTCAATTAGGCGCCCTCTACGCCGATCAGGGCAGATTACAAAGAGCTCTATCCGCCTACAGGGAAGCGTTGCGCGCCTTACCGGATCACTACCCACCTCAGGTTAGTAGCAAGCCTTCCTCTTCATTAATCCATTAAGCCAGAATGGCTTACTACCAGCGAGTAGCTACCAGCTACTAGCTACCAGCTACCAGCTACCAGCTACCAGCTACCAACTATCAGTTACCAGCGACGACCAATGAGAAACACCCCCACTTCTCTCCCTCGTGTTCCTACTTACAATGGAAATGCGTATCTTCAACCGGATACTTCCCCCGATCCCTTCCACGGAATGACTCGATCGGTCATCCGATTCTGCAAGATTTCTACTTGCTTGCGACCTAATCGGTAGCGACCTATCCCTCTTGCCTTAATGTCAATTCCAAGCGAAGCATAAAGCCTTTATACCTTAACGGAGAACCTTAATGGATCACGACAGTTGGACGTTCGGATGCACTTCTCCCTAATAGGGAGGGAGGACTCACCCCGGAGTTGCCCCAGTCCTTCTCTCTGGCTCCCCTCTACTTCTCACGAGTGCACAAATTCCAAGGCACGTGCTTATTATGCTTGATAGCCTTCCGCTTCCGGTGTAGCCCCTGCCCTGCCTTGCCTTGCCTTGCCCTGCCCTGACCTGCCCTAACCTAACCTTTCTCTCTCTCTCTCTCTCACACACATACACACATACACCAAGTCAAGTACTTGTCCCATCGCATCTTCTCTCCCATTTCCTCGTAATTCTTATTTTCTCGATAATCGCCTTTTTCTTCGAGGACTCTGCGCACGCGAGACTCGATAAATATCGCCGCGACTGAAAACTATGTTGAAGGAGCAAAGTTCCCGAATGGAATGGCG
Organism: Sclerodermus sp. 'alternatusi'; assembly: GCA_037305995.1. NCBI lineage: Eukaryota > Metazoa > Arthropoda > Insecta > Hymenoptera > Bethylidae > Sclerodermus > Sclerodermus sp. 'alternatusi'. The sequence continues at coordinate 7,033,216 of CM074547.1, read as the reverse complement.
GATGAGATAGGAGTGCGTGTGTGTGTGTGTGTGTGTACGTGGATCGGAGATGTTTCGTTGGCGCATACCCGATTTCAACGGAAGAAGCGGACCACCCCCACGTACAAGACTAGTCCATCGTTGTCAGCACGGTGGACATGATTCGCAAAGGTCATTGGGTGTTGAGTTCCACTATTTCCAGCGGGGCGAGAGGAAGAAAGTACCTCGACACGGACGATGTTTCCGAATCACCAGCCATGTAGGCAGCACCGTATTCTTGGAACTCGTCGAAGCGTCGCTTTTACTCGCTTCGCTTCGCCGGATAGCTTCGCGTTGCTGCCTGCGATCTACCACGTTCCAATCCTTTCTTCAACCCTCCCCCTCATTTTCTATCTCACTTCGAATTCCCTGGACCCATTCGCATTCCGTGCCCCATTCCTTCGTCGTTGCCCACTCCGGAATCAGCGGAGGATCGACTTACCGACTTACCGTGCAAATCAAGTCGACAAAGATACAGAAACCACGAAACTCTCTCTCTCTCTCTCTTTGTTGATTCTTTTTCCGATCCACCATTAATTTCCTTCTCTCCTTCTTTCTCCGTAGGTCTAGAATTGCGTCAGAAATCAGCCCCTTCGAGAAACGCGCGGCTTTTTTTCCGCACACCCTGTATATTGCCATCTCTTACCCATCTCTTATCAGCAACTATTATACTCTCAGTCAGCCGTCCCGAGTTTTGTCTTTCCACCTTTTTATTTCCTCCCTCTTTATATTCTCGTATTTTCCTTGTTGTTTGCTTACACAATTTTTCTCCTCTCTCCCCTCCCCGCAGACTTCTCCGAGTTCTTTCCTGGATCACCTTTCTTCGTAGGTTTTTATCTGACCTTCCATCTCCGTTCTTTCTTCACGCTTGCGTTTTCACCCCTAGGGAACTTTCTGGAGTTTCCCTCGCACGGTCGTTTTCAGCTCCGTTTGTTTTTTCTTTTCTTTTTCGCAATCCGTGCCCAACTTTTTGGGCCGATGCGACAACAACGGTCGGCGTTACGAGCGGGTCTTCGCGCGAGCGGCTGCGGCCTCGGGGGTAAGTTGGGGGTTTGCATTTTTACGACCCACCCCTGTAGACCGCAGCAACGTTTTGTTCCGCGCATCTTCCTGAAATTCCTGCGCGACAATTTATACGAAAAGTACTTCTCGCCCGCAGGTACACGTAAGAGCGCCAGCCAAGAAAAGCAAGACCCCTCGCACAGTTTTCCACCACTTCCGGTCGGCCCGCGAATTTACAGCGAGATTTCGCAATTTTGCGTTTGTCGCCCCACTCACCACCACGTTCCTACGGGATTTACGATAACCCACCATCACCGCCACCACCACCATACTACCACACCAGGCTCTCTCGTTCTCACCTCCCTAGACTTCCCTAAGAACATTCATTCCCAAAATATTCCAAGACAAATTTTCATCCCACAAATATAAAAGCTTTACACGCTACGGTGTTACTCGCCGCCTTATTAAAAGCCATTCGTACTTGGCTGAACGAATCACGAGGAATAGTTGGCTACGATACGGAGCAATTTATTGCCAGTCGCAATTCTCAAGGCCCGGAGCAGTGACAGTAAGAACAACAACAACAACAGCACTCGCTACCATTGAAGAGTTTGCTGGAAAATAGGGGAAGTGGATAGTTCTCGAGAGTTTATTTATCTAAATAGATCTTAGGGAAAATAGCCTGCCACTTAAAATACAAGTTCTTTGCCAATTCACTCGGTACTCGAACACTAATAATTCGATCGATCGAAGAACTCCGAGCTCCAAACTTGGCTGAAAGCTTGCCCAAGGAATCTCAAGTATTTAATATTACCCAGATTAAAATTTCTCCTTGCAAACTTTTCGTATTCCCCGTTCATTCCTATCTCTAATAACTGCCGATACTTACTTACTTACTTCTTCCACTTTAACCAATTGTGAGCTCCAAGTTTTGTGTATCCATCTTTAGGTTTATTTCCGGAGTGAAATAAGAGAATTCAAAGAAATAAAAGATAAACTGCGGACGCTGAGAAACCGTTCTTGATTCAATCTCAAAATTATACTGACGAACCTTCTTACTCTCTACTCTTTTCTCCTGTGCTATCGAGAAAAAGGGAAGAAACTGCGAACAATTTACCGTACTCTCGATTATTATCCTGCGAAAGGTTCGCGTATTGTCGCACGTTCAATATGGGATTTGCTAAAAGTTATCGCGACCAATCCCCCCATTAACCCCTTAAGTAACTTCCAACTCACATCCATTTTTACGGCTGTAAGTCTTGTATCAGATGTACAGCAAAAGTTAAGAAATCTAATGGGGCCCCGGCAAGTTTTCGCGATGGAAACTCGATCAATTGCAGTAGCATGCTTATGTGACATCGTTAAATTTGGCGGAAATAAGAGTTGCCCGGGATTTCTAAAAATCCAAACTTTAAATTGGCGAATTAAGCGATATTGGTTGGTAGAGCTCCCTCGGACAGTACCTTGGGCCAGTGAGAATCTTTTGACAGAGTTATTACCTCTCCTTTCTCCGGAGAAGCCGAGCGTAGACCCTGAGGAAACTTCGTCTGCATTCGCGTAACGAGTTATAATATCCCGCCAAGTACTTTGGCCCAACTTCTCGTCGTTTAGTAACGCGGCGACACCCTCGGGCAACTCCCTCTGGCTTAGAGTGCCAGAAATCGACAAATACTTCGAATCAGGAACAAGAAACTCTCGTGCAATTTACGGAAAATTCCTGTCGTTTCTCACGCAGGGATCTCATCAAATTTTTCATTACCCAAGATTCTTCGATCCTCAATTAAGAAGAGAGCCTTCTCTCATTCATCAATTTCTTTACGCTTATACGGAGTTACGTCTGCCTCGATAATTGGATCATCCTACGCAATTAGAATTTCCGCCCTTGGACGTATTTTTCATATTCACGAGCATTGCTCTTCATTCCATCACCATTAACCCATTACTACCCGTTGCTGGACTTGAAAACTCAAAAAATCAGAGGAAAAATCTACGCGCGTGCTTTTTGCGGTTTAACCAACCGAATTGTAGAATTGAAAAATATTGATATCGGTAATAATATAAAGCTAAACTCTCAACGTCACTTTTCAACGCTACTCTTCGTTGTTAATTTTAAAGGACTTTTTCCTTTAAACGAAGGGAAAAAGATTTTTATAGTAATTAATACTTCAAAAAATTAATATCACGGGTTATTTGAAGATTCGCAAAAGTACACTTATATACTAATAACAAACAGTTTATAGCCCGATAAAATATTATCAGTTTCTCGGTTCAATAGAAGTCTCCGAGACGGCCGTAGTTTACGTTACAGTTTTACTTACGTATTATGACTTTCATGGGTGCTTAACCTGAACGACTCGCGATAGACCAGAAATGGCTCGAATCACTGCTAGAAATGCATTCGAGTGACTGGTTTAAGCTAAACGTTCCGGCGTGTACCCTATCAAGAATTGGAAAAGCATTAAGGGCAAATTTTGAACTATCGCTTACACACAGTGCTTGAAATAATCCAGAAGAAAAAAGCATTCGCCAAGTAATGAGAAAAATAAAGAAATAAAGGTGGAATTTTCCTCGTTCAAAACTCCGTCAAGAATGGGAGAAATATAATATTCCTCTTAGCAGTATTTGTGATTTGCGTTAATCAAATTACTGGCAATATCTTGGTCAAGTTCTTAACGAGTTTAACACAAAGGGGCTTCCTTAGGGTTTCTCTCGAGGTAGATCTATATTTAATGAAAAAAAAAAAACCAACGGAACAATTCGCAAACCTCATTGAATTTACTTCAAACAAAGTGTGCTCCATAAAAGATTTTTCTCAAGAGAAAATTTTTCCCGGGTAAAAAGAAGGCTTTTTTTGGAGAGAGGGGTGGGGGGGGGGGGAATTCTACCTTCGGTATCTAGACTGCGTTTCAACTCCTTGACCGCAGAACTACAAATCACAACCGAAGAAACTAGCAGAAGAACGTTTTAATTTCTTTATTCACCGCGACGAGTAATACTGGCGACGCTCCCATGATTTATGAGTACCTTAATCGGTGCTTATTCTTAGGTAATAGGCAATTAGTCGGTGGCTGTAATTCTGCAGTGCGATTTATTCATGTCTCGCTGACTTATCGCGCTGCTTCCACCAAGTTCCAGCATAAAAATACCACTTGACGCTGTTTCTGAACGTCCACGGCTAGCCAGACAGACAGATAGACAGCCAGCTAGCCAGCCAGCCAGCCATCCCTCCAGACTGCGAGCAAGAGGGGTTGATTCGGAGAATTAATTCGAATCGCGAAAGGGGCTGCTTTCAAATAATTTTAATGATGACCCTCGTAACGCGTGGGAGACTTAGAATTAAGAGATCTCCGTTATCTTTATCGAGGCTCGTTCGGTTGGTCGATGTACTCGCGCCGTTCGAAACAGGGACGGAAGGAAGGAAGAAAGGGAGGGAAGGAGGAAAGAGATTCGAGCTCGAGTCGAAGGGGGCTTGAAAAATTTCGGCGGCATTCGAGGAACACTCGAGTGAAGAGGGCGGCGCGGAGGGTGAACGAGGGTAAATCGGCGTTACCGCAGCGGAATTAGAGGACAGACCAACGAAAAGGGAATCCGAGGGAAAGTTGCGCGTTCACTGATGCGGAAGTGCAGGGGTGGAGCGGCAACGCGAAAGCTCGCTAGTTGGAGGGGGTTGGCATCAGAGGGCGGAAAGGGTTGCAAAATTACCTTGGCCGGCATTGTGCACCGGCCGGAGAACTGCAAGCAAGCACCTAATTAGCTACTCAAACACTGGCGCACAAAGCGGCGGGCCCCGTTATTAAAACGACAACGGAAAAATGGTCGAGTCCTTTTTCCTGGGGGAAGCGATATCCCATAGGCAGCCTCCTTCGGCACTAGGGTGGGGGGAGGGCGCAGAAACGTCTCACAAAAGCTCGCGCTCCCCGAACTAATTGTGAGTAATGAAAGTAGTAACGGGGGAAACGATACGATATGCCACAGGGTAGCGAGTGTGTTCCACATTCTCGTACAAGACACACGGATAGGCGTGCGCGCGCGCGCTAGCGAGCGTGCAGGAAAGTATAGTAAGTTTCTTATCGAGGTGCTATACCCCGAGGCGAGACATAACCACCACACGACGAGTATACGACACGCTGGTTGATGATTCCAGAGCGCAGTTAGGGCTGACGTAATATCGCCGTGGCATTTGACGTCTCGCGGACGTGCGGAACGTGTCCGGAATCCTCCGGCTAAACGACTACACACACACACACGCGCGCGCACATACACACAGCCAGACACATGCATCTCGCAAGTCCGATCGATATCTGCGACGAGACTTGCGGTTTTCGAGATTTATGCTCCATTCAATATTAGCGGACTGGAGAATTTTCTCAATCCGGCCGATTAGCGGGCCGACGATCGCTGCGGCCAAACTTTCCGGTTATTAATTTTTTCTTAGCCCGGCCGAGAGCTAAGTCCGCCGATTTTCCCCCAAGTTTCCCACCACTTATCCCGCGGGATGAACGCCAAGTCCCAAAGTTTCCCGCTCATAATTGATGCTTCGTGGGGAGAAGCGCAGCAACTTTTTCCTCTCCGACCACCGCCACTCCTCCTCCCTACCGCACTCTCGGCGAAATCAATCGCTACCCCGGATAATTTGTCCCCCACTGGATTATCATCCAGCGGTGGACCGACCAGAGTCTTTTTTTCTCGAATAAACGAAAAAAGGAAAAAAACGAGAAAGTCGAATCCACCTTGCAAACGTCCAAGCACAGGCAAGCTGCGCCATTCCGCCATTCCGCATTTCATTAGTGAATTAAAGGGGAGGAAGTCCAGCATCTCGTCAAATGAGATTGAACCGGTGGAGAGAGTGTGTAGAAGAGCAGCAGGGTGGACCGGCGGCCGAGTTTGTTACGTCTACGAATGATATTGATTGAAACGTTTACCGGGGAAACTTGTCACGCGCCTCGGCACTGCGGGGAAACTCACGCTGGGAGAGCGCCGAGGCGTGGAAACGACCAAAACTGCATTAGTCCGAGCGAAGAGTGTCAGGGAAATTGGAAAATCGATGCTTCCCTCGAAAAACATGGGCAGTTAAACTCGCGAGCTCCCTAAGGTTAAAAATGTTGCCTCGGTCAATTGAATGATTCAACGGCGAAAATGGAAAAGGGCAGAGCAGCAGGAAGGAGAAACGATGCTTGATATAATAACAGTGTAGCTTGTGGAAACGTGGTATGAGACGGGGGGGGGGGGAGGCAGTGAATCCGGATCGGCATTCCCATTCGGTTCCCTCGGAGAATCAGTCGGCGAATTGGCGAACGGAGATTTTCCGGCTGCGTAGCTACGTGTGCATGTGTCTGTCTGTGTGCGCCGGAGCGTGCGAGAGTGTGCGAGGATGTACGCGCCAGCGGGGCTAAGGAATCAAGTTCGAAACGGCCAGTCGGACATCAACGCTTCTCCTCCTGGAGCTTATGAGAACCGTTCCCGGAAACGTTGACCTTCTTTCTCCCGGTATTATTCACGAATATCCCCGACTTTCCAGAAGGATGCGTCGGACACGCGGCACCGACGAGGGGCCATCGCGATAAAACATCGGAAACTGGCGAAACTCTGCTCTAATCTTGCCGGCAATGTTTTACTTCAACAGCCACCACACGGGGAACCCTGTGTGTGTGTGTGTGTTTGCGCGCGCGCATGTTTGTGCACACTCATTCAACCACTTTTTCCCCCATGTGGAAAACTAATTGTTCCTTCGCTAGTCACACTCTTTTCAAGCGTAGGTGGTGCAAGGTCCTAATAAACGTGTCCGGGAACCGCAAGTCCCCGCTCCCCGCTACCCGATCTTTGGTCCCATCAAATCCAGACCGCGCTCGCTTGTTTCGATGCACGTGCAAGGAAACAAGGTCGAGACGCTGCTGTTCCACGTATAGGAAATCCAAGGCGCAAAGTCCCAGGAAATATCTGTAGAACGCGCGCGTGTGTGCGTGTACGGGTGCGTGTGTAACACGTGACAGCCAGAGCCCCCGCATCCGAAGAAAGATGCTCGCGAGTGTGTGCATAGTTAGACACGCGTGCAATATTGCATCCAAGCTGTGCCTGTGGCTGTGCCAGTAGTTGTGCTCGAACACAGAAAGGGGGGGTTTGCGGGTGAGTTTGCTATGTGCAAAGAGAAAGACGGATAGAGAGAGAGAGAGAGAGAGAGAGAGAGAGAGAGAAAGTTCTCTCCCCGAACGTACGTAGGTAGAGAGTACGTGTGGTATCCTTGTGCCAGCGAGTCCCCTTCACCGTGCTCGAATCCTCGTAAAGTTCTGAGAGATATCGCGCAGGCGATTAGACCCTCGTTTCGAGAACTAAATTTCCCGTGGCCCTCTCCCTCCCCCCCCCCCCTCCAAGCTCTTACGGGAATCGTAGACCGAGGACGGGGGGAGTCCTTGCGCATAGTCGGGGGAGAGGAAGGGCGCAGGACTCTCGGGGACACGTGACGCTGGAGCTGAACGATTTTTCGGCTTTCGACTTTGGCCAATGGACGTCGTGCGTCAAGGCCGCCAGTGGCCGGAACGACGTATAATTTAGCCGAGCAACCCCCGTCGCCTCTGAAAAGTAATCTCTGGCTCGATGGAACGAATTCTGATTTGTATTCGCGTTTCCTGGATTACGCGAATTTCCAGCGTACTCGCACTCGCTCTCGCTTTGGAATAATTTCAGCGAGTCCCTAAATCACTTCAGCGTAAACAGGAATTTATGATCCTGGCCGGCTATCCCCGGGGCAGCCCGGTGCCTTTAATTCCAGGTAGGAAATGCAGATGCGGCCAGCATTAACGAAAGCCCCTCGCGAGCTCAAGTCGAAAAATACGTCTCTCCAGCGGCCCATTCGGGAAGCCCGAAGGACGCCATTCCAGCTTGGCGACAGGACTTTTCTTCCTTTTTCCCTTCCGCTCTCCTTAACTACTTAATTCGGACGAGATGCAAAAGAGATAAAACGCGCGTAAAAGAAAGTGATGCGGGATATAAAGTAATAAGGGAGACGGAGAAGAACGAGGGGGAATGAGAGACGGGCAAAATACGAAAGAAGGAACATACGAGATGTAAAAAAAATAGGAGGAAAATCTTAAAACGCTGAAAGGCCAAAGGAAGAAAAATGATATTCCTGACAAGAGGGAGGGAGGTAAAAAGCGGTGAAAATGGAAAACGAAGATCGAAGATAAAAAAAGGCAAAAACGGTGCGCTGGCAAGAAGTTAACGAAAATCGAGGAGACAATATTCGCGCGAGATAAAAGGAAAATAGGGTAAGAGCGATAGGGGGAGAGGGAAATATCAGGTCACTCGTGCGCTTCCTTTGGTACGACAGAGCGTGACGAGGATGGTGAGGAGAGGGAAGAACGAAGAAGAAGAGGGAAACATACAGGAAAATAGAATGAAACAGGTGACGGGGTAACCAAGTCCAACGATGCACAATGGACGTACTTCTGGAAGATTAAAGTGCGCCAATGGCTTGGGGATGGTTTGGAAGCTGTGCGGGAGGTAGGGGGGATTGTCGTGAAGGGACAGCTAGCGTTAAAATTAAAATTGCGCACAAAAACCCCGGCCAAGAGCAGACAAGTATCCGAGGGTTGTAATTTAAAAGCGTCTCCGGGGTTCTGGCAAGAAGACTATACCTGATAACTGGCAATAACATCAGGTGGGGTTGAGAGGGGGGGAGGTGTACAGCGTCTCCTCCAATTACACCGCGCGACTTCGGATTACCTCGACGATTTTCTAGCTGGTGACAGCCGATAGGCGAACGACGTCAACGACGAGGACGATCGGAATCGCGGAAACAGTCCGGAAATGAATTCCCGTAAGCAGGATTAGTCGAACGTTTTCCCTTCTCGATAGGCGACCCTGGATTACCCGGCTAGATAATCCGATGACATTTTATTTTCCAACCCCCTCTCGATTATATTTCTCCTCATCGAGATCACGTTCTTTGGCCATCTTACGTTTTCCCTTCGAATCTTCCCCCTCCCTCCCTCCCTCCCTCCCTTTCTTCTGAATTTCCCGCGAATAATCCTTGTTCCAATCGAACGAGCGAACGAACGAACCATCCCCTCCTCCCATGATTTACGTAATCTTTCATTCAAACAAACCTACCTGAAGCAATTTGTCGCGTAATTTTGATCCTCCCTACTAGCTACGATAACAATATAATTCTCATCGATTCCACGCGTAAAATGTGAAAATTTCATAATCAGGCAATTTATCTCGTTTCTTGACATTTTCAAAGAAGGAGCAAACAATCGAGAGAGAGAGAGAGAGAGAGAGAGAGAGAGAGAGAGAGAGAGGAGGCACTCAGTCTATTCCCAGAGGTTTATGAATTTAACGTAAGGTCGGATACATTCAAGTTTATTACAGCGCGAGAATCCATTTTCGAGGGGATGTTGCGTGCTCCATAATTGTACTCCAGCAAGGACTAATCTTCAGATATTATTCATCCCGGGGAGATCAAACGGGAGGTCGAATTGGGAGATTCCAGAACGTGGGTCTGATTATCTCATTGAAACAGTAGCGGTGGCGGGATAAACAGGGCAGAATTTTCGAGGTGTTCCCGAGGCTTGACTCCTTTGCGGCTCCGAGCCATCCCGGGGAATATGGAGAGATGGGACGATAGAGATCAGCCGCCACGGGTCTCGCAGCGCTGGTTTAATGCATAAGCAAACTGGCCTGGTACTATGGACGTGTTCGGGATTACCTCTCCCTAAGTATACAACATGTTCCCACCACTCGACTCGACTCCACTCGCGAGCTTCCTATCCCGCTCGATTTGCGATTAGTCCTAATCGCATTGGTCCGACTATCGGCGAGTCTCACGGTGAAACCATAATAAGCCACCCCCTGCCACGACTTTCCCTCGACAAAGACACCCACCAAGAATTCTGATCCCAAATAAAAACAGCGAGACCATTTCGGGATTCTGCGGCTAAGCCGCCTGGACAAATGGGCCGGGGATCCGCTAGGTCGGGGAAAAGACTTCCACACACCAGCAGCGGTGGGGGCGGGGGGCAGTGAACCCTCGGCTCGGGATAATTTTCCGACGAAGGAGGAAACTTTGAGAGGAAAAGCCAAGCGGAGAGCCAAACAGGTTGGGCTGGTTACGCGCGAGGCTGTTTCAGCGCTCGCTCATTTCGAGCCACTGCGTAAATCAAGTCTGACCGAGCGAGGGATGCGGGGGTGGGAGGGGGATGGCCACAGGCTTACGGTGGGAGTGGTCAGTCGGCGGGATTGCGTTTTGCGGAGAAAATGTGTGTGTGTGTGTGTGTGTGTGTGTGTGTGTGTGCGCGCGCGCGCGCGTGCGTGTGTCGCGTGTGTGGGTGAGCATCTCGCGAGAGTTCTGATTAAATCCGAGAGTACAGGAGAAGTCTCGGGTCCACTCGAATGCGTCGTCAATCGAGTTATACGTGACGATTAATCCTCTCGCGTAATCAGTCGCCTGATTGTCCAACTCGGCGTGCCGCTCCCGGGGAGAAGCTCTCTCTCTCTTCCCCCCTTTCCTCCAGCGTTCGCAGTCAGCACATTATTTGTATGCCAGCTACTGTCGCTCCGAGCAGAACGTGTAGCCACTACCGGATTAGACGCACACTGGACCTTCCGTAATATTCGCGATTCAGGACGAGCGGCGATTCGATAAATTAGACGCACGCTGATTCCCGACGAGCTTCCCTCAAATTTGAATTTTCTCTCCATCCGCCCGCTCACCCCCGAATCAAAACATTTTTCGCGATACGCGCACGAGACAGAGGCAAAACCACGCGGCCCTGACCGTCGCTCCTGTGTCCTAGAGCCATGTGATTAAATCCTGTCCCGTTCCTGGAGTTGGGGGGGGGGGGGGGCTAATGAATCCGATAAAGGCGAAAAAGGGATGAAAGCGAATGAATTTTTGATTGGACGCGGCGACATCATCCACGGGGCCTCGAGAAGAATCGAGCGAATCCGGACGAACACGAGCGACCGCGTTGAACATCAAGGAAACTCGATTCTCTGGGACAGAATCGATTTTCCTGGTAAACCCGTGGTGGAGCAGCGAGGGAACATGAAAATTTATCAAGGATTAGGCGATTTACGTAACAGACCCATTGTCATGCATGTCCGGTCAGTCACTCTTTGCACTCGGGACCTTCCGCTTGGCTGGAGCGCAATAGGCGCGTGTCCACCTCGACATATTGTCTCACGCACGCCTCCATTAATCCTCGAGCTAATGGAGTTCCACATGGTCACATTACGGACCATCCACGAAACCCGAGCCAACCATAATCAGTCGGCCAATTGAAGCCGTGCAACAGTCCCCCCCCGGTCGACGATCCTCGAATCCACGAGCGAGCATCATTGTCCCTCGATCATCTCGCACCAGGAGTCTCCTCAAAATAGCCTTGGGATAGCCATACTCGACGTTTGCGTCCAACCTGTCCTTTCTTTGCAAATTCGCTCTGTCTCTACATTTTTCTTTACGAAATCGATATTCCCACACACACACACACACACACACACACACACACACTCTCTCTATCTCCCTTTAGCGTAAAATTACGCTGATTGGTTTACATTTGCGACCGGTCGGACCCTAAGGTTGTGTCTGCGTATCGGCTGCACTGCGACGACTGTACACAATTAGACTGGCAAGTGAAGCAAACCAATTAGGTGACTGATTGTATTGGAGAGATTCCCGAAAGGAGGAATGTACGCTGAACAAACCGGAGGAATAATTGACGAGAATAATTCGATTAAAGCTCTGTACTTGCGTTTTGCATCGAATCGTTGCACGCCTAACTTTGGGCGGTACGGTATCGTTAACTTTTTTCAGCGATTATCGCGAGATTTTCGAGGGTGATTCGAAATAATTTTAATTTCGTAACATTCTATTTAACGGAGAAAGGAAGAACGCGTTACTCCTCGGCTTTCACGAATTTATTAGGGATATTAAATACACTATCGTGTTCCAGTGTTTTTTCTAAGCAAATCTCCAGACGAGAAAAATAAATATGTTACTGCGAAGCATATTTGGCGTGTACAAACATAGAGGAAAATTTTTAGCAGTTCGCGCTGCAGAAAAATTCGAAAAAGATAAACAGGTGTGCTGCATATTGGTTTGGCCCCGTTTATAAAATGGTTTTAACTGGTAATGGTCCGAATAATTAGGTGAGAAATGATATCGGCAGATAACTCGCTTAAATTATGTCTCTTTACTAATTATAGACAGTACCAATTAACCGTAGCGCGCGCGCGATCGTAACGTTTAAAATTAACACAGTAGCCAATATCAAGTGGCATCCATTATTCTAGTCCAATTAGATATCTGCCCCGAAACATTCGGTCCAAATAAAAATTTCATCGATAGGCCCCTGATGATATCTCTCCTCTAATTGAACGAATCTCTTTAGTGGAGTTAACCAAATCAATTTATCAAATTCTTGAAATCTCGGATGAAGCGAAGTAAGAGACACCTTGACGTGTTTAGAATTTCCCGTTTCGCCGTTGTCCTTATTATTGAAAGACTAATACTCGGAAAGAGTGACGTAATTAATCGAGGATTGATGTTGCGGAATCGACGGCTATAATGGCAATTGACAATGACAGAGAACTTGATTATTATTTATAGAGGAATTTACAAAAAAATACTATTGATAAACGACAAAGTTGATTGCGGATTCTCGCGACATTCGTCCGCGTTTGAAATTTAGCGGTAACGGGCGAATGAATTTAATAATGATGTGATTTAAATGACTGTTTGATAAATGTGCGTTAGTTTTCCCGACGATTTAATAGCCTGGACTGCAATCAAGTGCGTATAATAAACTATTCATTAACCATGTAACAATGACTATCCCTTTCCTCTACCAGTCCCCCGCTCGCCCTTCTGTCGTCATCCGTCCATCCATCCATCCTTCTTTTGATTTTCATAAATGCACCAAATTAGAGGGTGGGTTGATACGTTCAAAATTAGGGTCATCCAATCAATTTTATATCACTCTCAATGCCGTGCGCATTTTATAATAAATTTTCCTATTCCCTCGGGCTTTCGTGCCTTTTCCATCTGGCGCACTCTCCGCGCTCAGGGAAGACAAAGCTTAATGGTTCATTTAAACGGTAGCACCTCGACGAGCAGCGCGCGAGTGACTTTTTCAAGGCAATTAGTTTATCCATTCGCGGGTGTCGGGGGCTTAAAAAATATCGCTAATTGGTTATCGCGAAGAAACTCGTAAGTCGCGCTTATTAGCGTGCGTTCGCTTAAAGTTTCAGTGCATAACTGCGGGGGAGTGGGAGAAAAAGCGCTAGCCGACTAGCCGGAAACTTGAAATGTTCTCAAAGGCGATTTAGCTGACCTCGAAGAAGCTCGGGGTTGCTTGGCCTTCGCGGCACGCTATTATTTGCCCGGTGCATTTAGCTAGTTAAAAAAACTTTGGGAAATTGCGCCGCAAAATACTTGGCCAAGTGTAGCGGGGAGAAAAGGAGAAGTAGCATCGCGCCACTTGTACGTGGCTAACTTTTCCAGGAGAGATTTAACGAGCGATAAGCCGAGCTTGCTCTAGCACCGGATGGTCAAATCATTTTAACCGGACCAATTATGCTTGATCAATCGAATTAATTCAATGAATTTCAACCGATGTAATACAATCGATTACACGAATTCGGCTACGTTAAGTAAATGATTAATTCCACGCTAGCAATAATTTCAACAACTGTAATTGCGACCAGATCATTTCGGCACTTCCGGTTAAGGATGAGAAGAAAATCGAGAGTTCCCTCTCGCCGCTCTGATGTAAATACACGTTCGGCGCGCCGAGAATTTTTATCTGACAAAATAGAGGGAGGCGGGAGGGGAGGGGGGCGGCCACTCGGCAGAGTCGCCATGTTTCAATGCAAATGCTGCTAAAGCCACATTATTTTCGCAATGAAATTTACGAATTACAGCGGGGGACAGAAACGCCGCGCGTTATGGCTAATGCAGTTGAGAGCCTCGAGAATTCAATTAGCCAGAAATTTCGTGTCAGGATTTCAGTAGGAGAGAGCGCAGAGTGTTGCGAAACGCCGTGTGCGGAACGTTGAGCTAAGTGAGAAGTAACCCGGACGCTAAATAATTGCTAATATTTTTCACGAAGCTCGTCCGCTCGAAGAAGAAGTGCCAGAGGGAGATGGGGTGGCGGATCAGGCTGACCGAGGGCGAGAAGTAAGAATTTCCAGGGAACTCCCGCGCATTGTTCCCAGTCATTATTCACTTGTACCAGTTTTCAAGGGTGCAAAGTGCGAAATGCCACTCGCTTTGTCTCACAAATTTAACGTCACCTCCTGACACGTATTGCGTCGCCGCCGTTTACTCTCGAGGGCGCCGTTGGCGCCGTCGTTCCGACGAATCGTCAAAAAACAGAGCACGGCCAGAAAACAGCGGTGAAAAGCTCCTCGAAGTTTTCCGGAGTCAAGTTAATCGTCTCCTCCCTCTCACGCCCCACCGTAAAACTGCACGCCATTCATAAGGGATGAAAACGAGCGAGGTGGGGAATCGAGGGGGGGTTGCTCGACGATTCGATAAACGGAACTGGCGGAACAAAACGAAGGGAAATATTTTCAAGAATCCCGCGATCCCGTGTTCGCCACGTCCTTATCCTTTATCGAGGGAGCAACAACCCTTGGAGCAGCGGCGGGATTGCGCCTCGCGATAAATAAATATACGCGTGCAAAGTTAACGCGCGCTTTTATTAATCAACGCGCTCGCGGCGTGGGCATTGATTTTATAATGGAGCGAGAAAGACGGAAAAAAGAAATCGATAGCCAATGAATAAGACTCGGGCAGGAAGGAAGGGGCGAGGGGTGAGGGGAGGGGGGAAATGAGAGGAGAGGCCAGCGGTTCTCAAGCGATGCACCGAGAAGGCGTTCCATTTTCCGCTTTTAATTTGAATTTGCGGTGAAAGGAAAGAACCGAAAGGGCTCTCGTATTATTAAGCGGACTCTTTCCGTGCAGGAGTCGAAAGATCGATTTGCACCGCTGCTCGTTTTTAAGGCGTTCAGCTGCACGCGCCCGTTAATTGCACATTCGAATGACCGGCGATTCGTCCCGGCTCGAAACCTATCGAGACTCGTGAGTCGGATATTCGACCTCGTTTCCTTCGTAGCGTTCCGCCATTTGTCTTGTCTTGGCCGCGATTGCTCGAGCACAATCATAAAAGTTTTAGTTCTCGGTTCTCCGTTTGGTAGCGCGTACCACCACGAAACACATCGAAGCTGTGCAGCTGTGAATTTTCCACACGTACGCACACACGCGCGCGCGCGTGAACAACCTAAGAGGGAAAATAATTGCGCGCGCATGCCGGGACGTTTGTTCTTCGCGGCGACGTTGACGGCCACCAAGTGGAAAATCAATGGGGAATCTCGCGTTCGGTAAACTAATCGCTTAAATCGTATTTCGAAGTCGCCAAGTTTCTCGGCTGAGCTCCGCGCGCAACTTGTAATGCACGCTCGATCAATTTCTCTCGGAGAGCGAGTCGTTCTCTCTCTCTCTCGGTCGTAGCGAGAGGAAAGTCCTCGCTCGCGAAATAGTGGACTAAAACGGCAATTAGAAGTGTCAGAGAGGCAAGTGGTGAATCGCTGCCGCGTGTAGTATCCAATAAATTTATCCATCGTCGTCGTCGTCGTCGTCGTCGTCATAGTCGGGTCACCCGGTAGTGGCAGTTCGTTCGCGGCTCTTCCGGCCCTGGCAAAGTCGCGATGGCAAAGCGCGAGTCAATGGCGGGACGGACTATTTACTAAACTAATCACTTAAATCCTATTTGGAGGGCAATGAGAGGAAGGCAAGCGCGCGAGTGATTCAGACGCTAATTATAATTCGCGCTCGAGTCCAAAGGCTACAGTTCGCCAAGTTCCTGTGTATTCGGCGTGTTCCACGGGAAAGTCGTTAATGGATCTTACCGAAGGGCTTGGTATTGGTGCACCAACTGCGCGAGGCCGTTCGGAGCACGTGGGCGTCTGTGTCGGGGGCCGGGGCGCGCGCGAGTTTCCTCGACTATTAGCAGCAGCCGTCGGGCTTGAAAATCAGAAAACTTCGTAACCCGATTCCTTTTCGTGGCAATTATCCCTCGGGAAGCCGGCGGAGCTGCCGGGCTAGATCGCGCACGCACTCGAATTATTGGTCGGATATCATTGGCCGAGAGCCAGAGGACAGGAACGACGTTAAGCGTCCTTTTTGTCGTCGATATGGGATCCATTATCGGCAAATGTCGGACACTTCATTAGCCTATGGCTCGTGCTCAAAGTCTCGCAACATCGGACTCGCACAGCGAGATCAGAATCGGATTAAAAAGATCCGAATGGGAGGAGGAGGAGCTTTAGCGAACGATTGCAAAAAATCCCTGATAACCGCGCCCCCGAAAAAATGTCGTTTGTTCGTTCGTTCGCTCGTTCGAATTAGGATGTTGGTTTTGGCTTGCAGAGCGTCTACAACCTGCTGGGGGAGACCTTGTCGAGGCTGCAGCAGTACGCGGAGGCCGAGAGGTGGTTCCAGGCGAGTTTAGCCAGCCAGCCCGATCACGTGCCGGCCCACATTACTTACGGAAAACTTCTGGCTCGAAACGTAAGTAGTTCCAAGTTGAACCCCAAACCAGAACTCCTTTTGGTCGTCGGCTCTAGCGACTCCGAGGTGCATCGCCGAGAGGACCCTTCCCCCCTCCCCTGCGAAGCTTAAATGGCTAAGTGGCAAACTATTTTTATCTTTTCCCGAAAACAGCCTATTTCCGAGACGAACTCTCGACGAACCACACAGTTTCCCACGAATGTCCTCGCGCAGCAAAATTTTCGAGTCGTCCCCGTACTCTGCAAAAAGAGTCGAGGGACTTTTGTGTTCCGCGAGAGACGAGAGGTGGGAGGTGGGAGAGGGGTGGTGGGAACGGTGATCCCCCTCGAGATTGATGGTCCCCGTGCGCGAGGTCCAAAAGGAGAATTCGTGATTTCTCCGGACATGTAATCTCGTATCAGCAACGACAGCGTCACTCGCAATTAGTGGATGGTCAAAGTGGTGGGTAAGTAGGCAGGCGGTGGCTGTGCTCGGGCAGATTCGTCGAAGGAACGTTCGATCGACCCCCGACCGCCGACTGACCCACATCCCCCACCCCCGTAGCAAGGAACATTAAGCATTTAAGCCGATTCTGATCGTGCGCGCGATCACTTTGTGCCGCGCGGAACTTGCAAGTCGTCCGACGGAAGGAAATCGGCTTACACCCCCGAAGAGGCTCCCTTTCTCATTAACCTCCATGGACATAATTAATTTTCCTGTTTGGGGATGCAATTACTAGCTTCGTGGCGCGTGCACATCAATCTGCTGCGCGCCGCTGGAGCCGCTGGCTGAAGAAACGTTCGGCAAGCGGGAGAGTACGTGGCACTGGCGCTAACTACCACCAACTACCATCGCTTAGTGGATTAAGCACTCGCTAATCTCGGCCAAGGTCAACGGACCGATTTCCGCTTCTCACGGCTTAATCGGGCAAATTGAAATTAGGGATGAGAAAAGCGTCGTGGTCCTCCCCGCTCTGCTCTTTGTTTCCTCCACGGCGTTTGGAGAAGAAGGGGGTGGGGGGGGGGGAAAGCTTTTAACGAGAGTTCGTTTCGTTCTCGCGCGAAAAGTTTCGGTCGCGGAACAAAAGTGCTCGAAACGATCGGTCGGTATTACGAATAGTCTCCTCGAGTTCATCACCAGCCAGTTTCGAAATAGCCTCCGGCTAATTCCTCGGTTAAAAGTTGACACGAGTGCCCGGGGCAAGAATCCAAGGGTCGGGGGAGGGGTTAGGGGCTTTCTCCTCGAGTAGATTGAATTCTCGAGAGCTTAACGTCGTTTATCGTTTCTTTTGCAGTCCAGCCGCGTCCTGGAGGCCGAGAGATGGTTCCTGAGAGCCCGTAGGTTGGCGCCCGACGATCCCAGCGTGCACCATCACTACGGTAGGTGCAGCCTGAGCCCCACTAATTACCAGCCGGGGTCTCGTCGTCCTCTTTCCTGAATCCGGGGCCATGGACGCCTCGAGTTACCGCTTGGGTTACTTCGCCTTCATCCCTCGCAATCCTTCTTGGCCCTCCCTATCCACTTTGCCGCACCTACACCTCCGCTGAGCCAAATAAGCCATGTCCTCTTTAAAATAGATCAGATACCTCTTTCATTTTCTAGCTTTTCTACCTTTTCTTTCCTCTCTCTCTCTCCCTCTCTCCCCCTCTTTTTCTATTCCTCCCACAACTCTCGAGCACACGCGCGCCAAAAGAGAAATGAATTAATGGACACGCCCGCCCTCCCCCCTGCCCCCCGTTGGCCATGCGCTGGTCCTGGAATAACAATTACGCGGAGAAAAATGTCTGTCTACAGCGTCAAGCTGCTAGACATTAAAGAGTGTCCAGCCATTACAGTTATTATGGGCGTCCTGGATGGTGCGCGGGAGCGGAAAGCACTTCGTCCATTATTCAAGTACCGCAGTACGGAGCGCTAAACGTTTCTGTAATCTTGGCAAGGTGAATCGAGACGACGAGGGTCCTCGCGGCTCGTTGTAACGGCAATGGAATAATGGCTACTCGAAGCCAGGGGCTCGGAAAGAACGTGGACCGTGCGGCGACGAAGAAGGCGTTTAATAAGCCGATCGAACTTTGCTCGCAATTGTACTCGATCCCTCGCGGACGAATCCGCGCGAGCGCGCGATAAACTCGAGTGGCGAACTAATCGAAAAGAGGCTATTGCCACACCATCGCCACCACCACCACCGCCACCCCCACACCCCCCATCGGAAGCAGACTCCTCCGCCAGGAAATAATTCGCATTCGGACCGAGGAGAATCGACTATTGAAATTCCAGCGGGACACCGAGATCTCGGGAATTCCTCTCCTTTCCCAGAATTTGTCCCTGATACTCCCCCGTTCGCTTCTCGGCACCCGGCACCCACCCCCCTCCACTACTATTCTAGCCGGAGCTGCGTAAACTTGAAGCTCTCTCGCGTGTCATCGATCTGTTAAAGCCACCTTTTAAATTCCATTCCAGCTCCGAGTCTCGATAAATTCAATTTCTCCCCTCTTCCCCGCTTCCCTCCTTCCCCGCTTTTTCGCGCCGCGGACATTCGTGTTCGCGCTATCGGCGACTCTTCCATAGAGTCAAATCGATCGGAAAGCCCGACTTCTGTACCAGAAGGGGGAGGGGGGAGGAAGGGAGAGGAGAGTTTCCAGGCAGGAATAGCGTGACTCGGATGTTTTGATTGCAGGGGTGTTTCTGACGTCGCAAGGTCGACTGGCGGAGGCCGCGAACGAGCAACTGCTCGCGGCGGAGCTCTCCAGGTCGGACTACGAGTTGGCAGTGGCCGCGGCATCCGCGCTACGACAAGCGGATCGCCGCGAGGAGGCGGAGATTTGGTACAGGCACGCGACCAGCTTGAGGCCGCACGAGGCTCGCAGCCACACAAATCTCGGCGCGATCCTTCACCTGAACGGCAAGTACAAGCAAGCGGCCGCGGCCTACAGGGAGGCCCTCAGGTTGCAACCTGGCGATGCCACGACCATTACGAATCTCCACAAACTGGCCGCCTTGCTGGCGTGACCCCAGCGACCGGTCTGTTGTATCATACCGCCACCTCCACCCCTACCCCCACCTCCACCGCCGCCGCCACCACCACCACCACCACAACTACTACCACCGCCGCCACCACTACCACCACCACCACCACCTCTACCACTATTGGTACCAACACTACCGTCATCACCACCACCACCACCACCAACTAGCCCACTTACGTGTCCTCGCCCAACCCCGAAACACCCCGACTCGACGTTCGTTTGTATCTGTCGGTGAACCCGCTGCAGTCATCCCAAAACTTACGGAAGCTTTCCGAGCTACTATCCTCCTTTTTTTGATGACTGTAGCAAGGCGCTGACTCGTGTCGCCTGCTATGGTATGTAAAGAATAAAGCTTCCTTTATTTTTCTCTACGAAATTGTCGTTTTATTACTTCTACCGCCACCCCACGCCTCCCCCCCTCCCCTCTGATCAACCTCCGAATTCTTCCGAGATTCTTCAAAGTTATCAGAAACGAGTCGTTTCTCGGCTTGCTTCTAAAATCTAATGCGAGACTCCTCGTCTAGATGAAGAAACTTTCGGAGGATACAACGGTTGGTAGCTTCGGTGTGAGCTACCTCGGCAAGGGAAAAGGGACGAAACGTTTAATCATAAAAAAAAAGTTGAAACAAAGAGAGAATCGCAGCGATCCAGGTAAGTTTGGACGATAAAAAGAAATGTTTATCGAAAAAGTTTTCGTCGAGAAAAACATTGAGCAAGTTTGAAGGAATTAATAGAAAGACTAGGACCAGTATGAAATTTATTCAAGTCGAGCAAATAACGTAAGCCCCGGCTAGCATAAGGTAATTTCATAAAAGACAAGCAGCAGGTTAGGGTGCATTCTCTCGGTAAAAACCAAGTAGTCGGGGTGAGAGAGAGAGAGGGAAGGGGGAATGCATTTCATAAAAGAAGTTCAAAGGCGTAATGGCAGAGATCCAGGTGAGTTTCGACAGTAAAAGGAAATGTTTATTAAAAAGTTGGCATTGAGAAAAATATTCAGCGTGTTTCACGGAAGGAGTTAATAGGTCAGCCGTAAAGGGTGAGAGAGAAGAGAGCGAAGGAGAAAGGGGTCGTAGCAGAGGCAGGAAAAGGAAAGAGCTAACGAGACTAGGAGCGCCTGCGTCGCTGACGCTCCATTAATATCGAATCTATTTGCTCGAAGGTGCCAGCTGGAATATTTAAGTTTACACTTTAAATCACACCCTCGAGCGAGTGGCAGACTCGCGGGCCACCTGTCGCGCCTGACAGAGACGGTCTCGGCAAACACTCGACGGTGGTTACCTGCCTTTATTCCGCGAAGAACTAGCTTCGTTATCTTTAAAGCGGAACGTCTCGACCCATCCCCCTCCCTCCCTTCGCATCTTCTGTCATCGCGAAGCCTCCGCCCCGAGTGATTAGCTTCATAACTCAAGAAGCACTATGAGACCTGGAACGCTTACCATCTTACGTTCTCCTTCCTTCCTTCCTTCCTTCCTTCCTTCCTTACCTACTTACGTCCTTTTCCCCGATCTCCCATATTCCCTGTCTTCTATCCTTCCGTTTCATCTCATTAACCTACTAACTTTCATTCACCCCCCCCTCCCGCCACCACCATCACCATCATCACGATTGTTCCATCAACTATGACACGTCCAAATCTGCTTTACCTTCCACGTTTAATTTTCTTAATCGATGAAAGATCGGTTTCTTGCCAAGTTAGGTCTCTACCGGTTAATTTAGTTAATTCGGTTAATTTTACCTCCTCCGCTACTCGTTACTCCCATTCGTTTAAGCTCTCGCAATCACCTCCGCTCCCACCCGCACATTCATGATTTTCGCTTGGTTCTTTTATTATTTTCACGAATATTTCACGCAACATTGGACAACTAATATTTCCTACTAATTAATTTAAACATTTTTTTGCAACAAAAAGGAAGAAAAATCGGTAATGTAAGCTATGCGGGGACCAATATTTTCCCAGTTGAAAAATATATTTGTTACTTTTAGGACATTTTTCATCAAATATTGAAAGCTTTTATTGATTCATTTTTTATAAACATGGTTATTCATGAAATAGCCACCTCGCGGTTTTCTCGTATTGAGAGTGCGTTAAAATGTAACTTTTCTAACTGTATTATTTTATTTTTAATGGATTATTGTTATTGATTATAGATTTTCCAAACCTTTTTAGTCGTTATATATTAAAATCTCTTTTACTTGGAAAACAATACACGGATCTACATTTTTCATTTTTCATGACTGAAAAGGAATATAGCGCGTGATACATATAACTTGACGTTATACATTATTCACTGTTTATGACTTGCTCTTTAAACTTTAAATTTAAACTGTTTCCACTTACTCTTTCTGAAATTTAATCAACTATCTTTTATGAAAATTTGACTAGAGGAATTTAATTATATTAGCAATTCCTTTGGTAGTACCAGAATTCCCTACAAGAGGTTTCCCTGTGTTAATTCAAAAAGTTTGTTGATTTTTCTCTCTCGGACCTCATTATCTAAGATTTTTTAATATCAAACTCCTCTTCCTTTGAATTCATGCTTTTCTCTCTTTTTACACGACTACGTTTAACTTTCATCTAATGTTTCCTCGCCCCTCGCGCCGCACCACTACTCGTTTTTACATCAAGAAACCTTCGAAGCTTCGCTCATAATTCAAACACTCAAATATCAGCTGGTCTTACCGGATTTCCATTTTCAGCCAATTCTCCAAACTTCTCTATTTTCGATTCTTCTTAGCGCAATGCCGGCCGATTGCTAGAATGTTCTCCTTATCCTCCCATGCCCCCCCCCGCCCTATTTTCTGTACGAAACCGTCGCGATGGGTGTGGCCCCTGACGTTTCTCACTCCCCCTCCCCCTCAACTCCACTCCCACAGGTCCAGCTTTCTACTTTGTTATCCTTTCTCCATTCCTTTATCTTCATTCACATTTTCCTGACTCTTCTTGCCGGCGCAAGGTGGTCTAGAAGTTGAAGTAAGAGATGGCCAGACTGGATAGGCGAACATTTATTATGCTCTAGGAGTCCCGCAGGAGCCGGCCCACCCAAGCTCCGATACAAAGCGCGGGCCAACTTGGCGAACAAAGAGCCGAGTCGAGCTCGGAAAATAGAGCGGCTGCCTTTTTCATGTAGTCAAATTAATGTTACGAGTTCCGATCAACAATGCAGTTCGGTATAAGTGTGTGTACGCGTAAAAGTGACTCCTGGTAGGTCCTTCGAGTGTCGAAAGTCTCGTTGCAGAATAAAGAATAACCCTACTGTTTGGCCCGAATGATCGTAAAAGAGGTGGAGAGAAAAAGGCAAAATCCAATAAATTCAGTGGAGCCAGCGTTATACATAATTAAGAGCCCGTGATCACAGTGAAATTATGTTAAAATCGTGTATTAGCGCAGTAGTGTCCCCTTCTAAGGACTGGCTGATTCCACATTGGTTCTAATCACTGTGATTAGAGTGGAAGATTGAAGCTTAACGACTATTTAGCAGGTCAACTACCGTGTAACCCTACACGTGTTAAGTCTGCACAGGATAATCATAGAGGCATTGCAGGTACCGATTAATCGATCAGATGTGGTCAATCTGATAATCCTGAGCCATTCTTAAGCACACTATCAATTTTCGTGTTTGATATAAGGGAAACTCGACTGGGGAGAAAGGACCTCGGGCGATATCAATGACGTGTAAATAAAAGCAAGTGAAGGAGAAGGGTCCTTTGCTGGATGATCGAGCTGTTTCCAGGATTAACCGAACATTTCGCTTATGAAATAAAAGTAATCCACAAAGAAAAGTCCTTTGAAACGATACGAGTGTGTTAGGAGATTAAATAAAATTCCTTCCCCCCTTCCCTCCTCTCGCTCTTTCGCGTCTAAGGAGAATTGTGGAAAAATTTCTTCATGGGACAATCAAGCTGCGCGAATGGATTAAATAAATTTTCATGCGAGATGTAAAAACATTGAGAACGGTAATAATCGGTGGGGGGAAAAAAGAGTTTTTAGGTGGCGCTCGAGTGCCGGGAAGACTCGAAATGACTTTCGTGCATGGCATGAGAAGTAGATCGAATAAAAAGGGTCTTTTCGAAGGCGATGAGGCAGCGGCGATGGCCTAAATGAATTTTCCTTTAATTTACGATCGTCGTTAGGCGTTTACGGACAAAATACCCGTAGCACCGTCGCCATCCGGCGTCTTCGGATTTAACGACGCGCGAGTTCCTTCTGAGAGCCGCGGTGAAAAGCAGCAAACAAGCGGTGCGACTACGATCGGAGATTTTATTGCACGATCGATAAGTAATTAAGTGACGCCGTTTACCCTTTAATGAAATGGAGCAATAGCGGGGCCGGATCAGAAGAGGGAAGAGTCTGGAAGAGGGGTAGAGAGGGGGTGGTAGGGTAAGTAAGTTTCCGAGTCTTTCTCGAGCAAACCCTCTTCGTCATGCTACGCTGATCGCGCCTGAAATGAAGCGCTCCATTAGCCACCATCTGTCACAAGTCCCGCTAAACACTAGCTCCCGCCAAAAGAATCGAGCAAAAACGCCAAAAACACCCGACCCATCCGCTACGTGCTATTTCTTTGCGACGAGTTTCGCGTAATTCCAACTTGCAACAAATACAAACTTGCGAGCCATTTCGGTGATAGGAGCTTTCTTTCTCTCTTTCTTCTCCCGTTTCTACTAGCCCTCTTCTCCTATCTCACCCCTGTTCTTTGTATCGTTGACACTTCATCCAGCGACACGATCCAATAGCGAGAAATTCTGAGGTCAAGGTCGCGATTAGATCAGGCCGGGCGAAAAAATTCCACGGTGGGTATTCATGGAAATTGAAATTTCGCGCTAGAAAACTGTCTCCCGCGAATGTTATTACCGCGTGAATTCTTAACGCCTCCTCCGCGCATTGAGATATTTACAGTGAATGGAACGATGTTGATGCGAAATTACGTGGGACGATCCCTGTCCACGTACACGTTCCACCCGTGTACTTGCATTCCGAAGTTCATAATCAATTCACCGCCAAATCCCAATGTTAAATGAACGCGCAACACATCCACGCAATTGTCGAGGCAATTAATTATCTCGATAAAAAGTTAGATAATAATTGTAGTCGCAAACTATTAATTAATTTCGCACGAGACAGATATACGGTGGAAAAAAAATCGTGCAGCCCCGCTCTAATGAGAAAGTTGAATAAAAAATTCACTGACAATTTGCGAGAGAAAAAAAAAAGTGTTTAGGTCGATTTATCAAGTGCGAGGAACTAGAAACCAGTATATTAATGGCCATCTTCGACCCTCTTTAACTAGATCGATACACGCCATTGTGCAAGGCCAATTAATTAATTTTATCCAAGAGACTCTGCGCGAAATGTTAACACGAATAAAAAGCGACGAAACTGGAAAAACTGGATGAAGAGAGATATCGATGCCTTGGAAATCGGGGACCTGCGAAGGATGTGTGGGGGGAGGGGAGGGGGGGTGGAAAACGAGTCGAGAAAAAGAGGGAGAAGATCGCGACGCAGGGTCAAAGTATTACTCGGTTATCGAGATATTTTCTCTCGTAAAAACAAGTAATACTCCGGCTGGAAAATCACGGAGAGCATTATCGAGTAAAAGTGGGAAAATTTATGCATCAGGGAGGAAAGCAGGTGGATGCAGCAAGGTAATGACTAGCGGCAAGGTCACGGCAGGGGAAGGTCAAACGGTACTTCGTTACCGATGCGTTCTGCTGTAAAAGCTCGCTCGCTGCTCTAAATTTATTCGGGGCGCAGGCACCGGATGAGAGGGAAGTGGAGGGTGCAGGGTGAGTTCGGGGGATATACGGGTGGATGGAGAATAACGGGGTGGCGCGAGATGCACGCTAGGCGCCCCAGGGCTCTTGCATATTTTATCCGGTGCGCGGAAGATTAACGCTTGGATAACGCGAACGGTGTCGCCTCGGTCTGGAACGATTATTAATTGCTCCGTCTTCGCGGCGTGTGCCGCGACGAAACTATTTCGTTACCGATCGATTTTCTCTCCTGCAGTAGCACCGGGGTAAAGCACCCCCCCCCCCCTACAATAATTGTCAAACTGTCCATTCTCTCCTGGACACACCTGGTCCCTCCCATCCCACTCTCGGTCCCACATAAAAATTCCTATAGAATTCACGTGGAAATCATCCAGTGATTTTTCTGTTACTCGTCGCGCGGATTTCATCAACGATTGCCTCTTCTCCCAATTGATCGATTAAATCCTCTGGATTTCATTATTCGAATAGATTTGAATCATGGAAATAAATTATGAGGTAAAATTCAGCCGAATGGTGATTTATACGACTCGTGGTTGATTCTTTATTTGTCTCTCGGTCCTGCTATGGGGTATAATTTATCTCGCTATTCTTTGAAGAAGATAACGAAATAACCTTGCTATTGGTCCGAGGGAGGCTCCGATTTCAATGCAGCGTGTAATGAAAAAAATGGCAAAATTGCAAAATGGCGCAGGTAGCGGCGCAATAGCAGCGGCAGTGGCAACATCGCAGGTTGCAGCAGCACGTCAGTTACTTTCGCATCGACGCGTCTCATCGACATTCACGTCGCGAACCGGAAGTGGGCTTAACTGCGTCGAAAAAAAGGCCAAATATAATAGTGATGGATCGACGGAGCAGCGCGACGATTCGCTTTTTGTCTCGACGCAGCCTTTTTACGAGGCGATGACAATGCTCTCCACCCCCCTTCTTGTTCTCGCTTGAACAAAACGCAAAAGAGAAGCCCCGAGCTTCACCCCCAGTCCTCTAGCGAGCTAAATCATTTTCGAGCCTCCGTCGATTCTCTCGACTTTCAAGGAATCTCTTCCTCTCGCTTCACCCCCCCCCCCATCTCGCTCTCTCTTTCTGCGACACTGTAGTCTCTTGAAAGAATTTCTTTGTTCTCGCGAAAGGGGATAATTTGGATCGCTTACCTTCCTTCTCTCATTTCGCTCATCCCTCTCTACGCTTATGGCATTGGCACTTCCGGCAAACTATGCGAGTGATAGATCGAATCGCGCATGGTTTCACGAGAATGCGCCTAGAGGATTTAGCCCGCTCTGTCGTTCTAGGAAGCTAATCGAATGTGTGTGGCAGCGGCGTCGTAGACGCTTAGGCAACCGGCGGATGTAACGCCGGGCCGGAAGTGCCGCACGGTGAACGTCCGCCTGAAATATTCCGAGCACCAAAGTAACATCCGCGCGCTTGGTTAAAGCGCCTTTAGACATTGTTTCGCACTACGAGTCGTGTGCAAATTAGTATAAGCTAATCCAACTAAGAGAGAAACTTTGGAATAAAAGTTAGCCCGGTGGTTCTCGCGGATGGATGTGCTAGCCTTCGTGTGAAATTGGCTGGCTGAATAAAAAAAGGAGATATTAACCCCCGTAAGGATTAAAATGAATGCCCGGGCAAAGCTTTCGAAATAGCGGAACATTCTCAGCTGGAGCGGCTTCAGACATTGTTTTGTGCGAGTCGCGTACAAATTAGTATATGCTCATCCAACCAACGAAATACAGCCAGCCAGCCAGCCAGCCAGCCAGCCAGCCAGCCAGCCAGCCAGCCAACCAACCAGCCAACCAGCCAACCAGTCAGCCCCACCAAAAGTTAAACCAGCACCGTAATCCGCAAAGATATTGCGAGAAAGCTAATGTTTTGTTCTCCGAATTGTATATGTATAATCAGTGTTAGCAAACGCATAATTATTAAAGCGAGCAATTCGTCAAAGCTTATTTAACGCTGCTGAATCCCCGCTATGTTTGTCATAAATTATGCCGAAAATATCACCGAGAGAGAACCGTAAGAGGTGAATCACGCCTTTCTGCATTTTTCTAAAAACGATACCTTCCCTTCCCCCCTCTGTGCGACGCGTAGGAAAAGTCAGAACGTGATCTTTATTAAAGAGAGATGAATAGGAGATGGGAGATGCGATCGGGAGGTTCGTGTCACGAAGGCACCGGGCGCTCCGCAGCAGCTCCTCGATGGAAGCAGGAGATAAAACGGACCATCAGGACTTTTGCCGGGGAGTTGGATAAATTCGCGTGTTGTCCACCGAGGTGGAAAAATCAGCACTCTCGAAAAGATTGGAAATCGGCAGTTGCGTCGGATCAAAGAGAATTCCTTCCTCCCGCCTGAGGGATTAGCGCGAGGGAATTCATTTCCATTCGATATCCGGTCGGTGCGCCAGGCCGCACGCGTGCTGCTGCAAACCAGATGTATGGAGCATCCATTTCCGGTAGCGCCTATATCGCCAACCAGGGATGGTAATTCATCTTGCAACCTACCGAAGGAGCCGAAGGAACTGTCCCGCCTCGCTCATTTAATGGATCGCCGAAAGAACTGGGTTGAACCCTTCCTCCTAGCGGAAACTCCAACATTTATAACGTTGCCCTGTAAGCAAGCGCGAAAACTTGCGTTTTAAGCTCCACGAACCCCCCTTCTTCTCTCTCTCTCTCTCTCTCTCTCTCTCTCTCTTGGTTTTCATGGTATAATAACGCGCGTTGAGTGTCGCGTTAAAACGCCCCGGCGATCAACCGCGGACGAATTGGCTCACGGGAAAATGCGTGCGTCCGCCAATTACCGTGTTGGCCATCGCTGATTCTCCACTTACGAGTAATAACACTTGTGTGCGCAGCTTAAGAAATCAGCTTAAGCTAATCGCGTACATTTGCGGCGAAGGTGCTGGTATTCTGGTGTTGGTAACAGCCAAGGGGGAGGGGAGAGCCTGTTGAAGGATCGATGATCCGTCAAAGGGAGGTAAATCTATCATGGCACGCTTGATTGATCACGCTCACTCTAAATACGTCGATAAAACTTAAAGCCATACCACCACTCGATAATCAAGGCTAATAAATTTTCAAACTTACCTTCTCGAGGCTTCGATACATTTTCATGCGAATTACACTGACGCTACTCTGGCCCCTCTCTCGTGGATGTCCCTCTTCTCGTTATTCCTGCAAAACGAACAATTTCGTTTTATACGTGTGCATACGTATGTGTGTGTGTCTTGGTACGTTTCTAATCAATTACTGGGATCCAATTAATTTTATTCATAGTACAAGATGCGCTAGTTCCGTTACTATCCCGATCAGTGCCTTCGCGCAGTGATTAATGATGTTATTAATTAAATTTCATTTAGCAATTTGTTACATTATGGGAGAGGAAGACGTTTCTTGTTGGGATAATCATTATTGCCTTCGGGAAAGAAAATACTTTTGCTCGGGAGAGGGGAGAGACAGAGAGTGAAAGAGAGAGAGAGAGAGAGAGAGAGGTTGCTTCGATGATAAAATTTTGAATGTGTCGTACAAGAAGAGACTGAAGTAATCTTCCCTCGTGACACGCTTGATAATTAAACCGGGCCACCTCGTTAATGAAAACAATGTGAGCTCCCCGTAAACGACACCTGCAATGTGACGCAACGTCTTTTCCGGCATAAACCAAGACTGCAGGTGAAACGTGAACATTAGACATGTCAGCTGGGGCGAAAATACTAATCTTGGCTTTTCCTTCACAATGCACCTAAGTGAGATTGACATTAGTACTTATGAATGAATGCTTCGCATACTATATTAGCAGATTTTCTCTTTCGCGCTCAAGCCCTTTCATATTTTATCCCTGCACACAGATATGTAAAAAGCCCCGTGTGAAAGAACTGCTTTTTCCACATTCCAGCTTATTTAATAATATTAAACTTTCGTCCATTATTCCGGAATTCGATAAAGCTCCAGACTTTTCTTCGTTATTTGCAAATCTAATAAAACCACCGACGACCTACGTTTGATACTTGCGATGTTTAAACCCTAATGGGTCGTCCCTTTAAAATGCGACTATGCTCGACACAATCTGCTCGAGAATCAAATCATGATGATTGATTGTAAACTTTGTTCTCCTGCTGGGATAATCTGGGGCAGGTATCGGGTTGGAAAATAGAAAAAAAAGGAGAAAAAAAAACAAAATCTAATTGCTCTATACCAGGTGACCTTTCGTCGAGGAGAGGAAGAGAGTCGACGAGAGTCGATTAGATGTGTAAAATATTGGTAGTGCGCGGTAAAAACAGGCCCCCGAGGAAGTGACGTTTGGGACATGTTTGATAATTAAACTGGGCCAGTCTTGTTAATGAAAGCAGCGCACTGGCTTTTCCGCCATAAATCATGTCAGCGGAAATCCGCAGCGGAGCGGATGACGCGCCCCGACTGGGCCACCACGTGAAATCGTGAAACGTGCAACCTGTCCAAAGATAACGCCTTAACGATCACTGGCCGCCACCACATCCTTGCAAGGAGAGAAGCTCGAATCATATATTTTTTAATTATTTTACCGAGCGACTAATAAACTCATTCGCCGCACATCTGATTTTATTAAAAAATTCTTGCTTGCTACGCGCGCGACAACTATAGAGATCTTGCCAATATAACAATAGTTCTCCGACAAAATATTTAAAGGCGACCGTCCCCATTTTCTCATTTTCTTTCCAGCTGCCAGCGCGCCGAGGTCATCTCGTTTGTTTCAGCCGCTGACCTCAAAAGAGTTTCGTAAAATCCAGAGGATTAATTAAAGGCAGCAGAAAAGACGAGGTTTCGACGAGGAGTTGGAAGAAAAGAAGCTGCGCGCGGAGCTAGGAAAAGTCGAAAAGTAGACGAGAGGAGACGAGAGCTAGGTGGAATTTCACGCTGGTGACGAGGTTGATAATTAAACGAGGGTTCTCGTTAATGAAAACAGCGGCTCGCGACGCAGCAACGGCTTTTCTACCATAAATCACGTCGATGAAAGGCTGCGCGTGAAACGCGAAAACTCGACATGCCGGCCGCAGCTGAAATACTAATCTGGACGGCAGCAGTGACATAACGGCCTATTCAGATTGACACTAGCATTCGGGAATTAATGCTTTTTTAAAGTTTTGCCAGAGTTTTTCCTTTCGTCTCTCTCTCCCTCTCTCTCTCTCTCTCCTCTGTGATTCGAGTCATCGCTCGGAAAATCCCGAATGAACCCTGCGCTAATTAATTCAGTGGTGACCTACGAAATTCATCCGGCGAAGCAAAACTCGACTACTGAGACGCCGACGACGACGACGACGACGACGACGATGACGATGAGCATCGCTCAATGCTCCGGTATCGTATCATTCGTTCAATTTCTTCTTCGAGTAAGCTACGAGTGTATTGGTGAAAGTTTTATGACTTGCCACTTACCGTGAGTATTCGTTCATTCAGCTCTGCTTATTTCATCGTTCATTCATCGTTTCGCCGCTCCATTATTTTCCCGAAGAAAACCACTTTCCAATTTACGTTTCGTTTTTCGTCCATTACAAAAGGATTACGCGCGAGCATAACGCACACGCACCTACGCGTGTGTGTCTGTGTGTTTTATTACCGCACCAACCTCTAAGCAAGCATCAATTTTACGAAGAGAGAAAACGGAAAAAAGTAGAAAAATACCTGAAAATAACTGAATACGCGCGAATATAAATGGGTAAATAATTTTTTTAATAGATCCCGGAAAAGTTGATGGAAAATTTATGGAACATTAGAAAACAATCGAGAAACGTCCAAGCGAATTGTTCTCCCTCTCTCGTCCATTGTTAAAAATATGAAAATCACAAGTGGCGCCACTCACGGACTCTATTAGTAAAAACTGTGGTAAAGCCATATGAAGCGATGCAACACTGTCGAGCCGCCATTTTAACCTTGCAATTCGGTTAATATTACCCGAAGTGCATACTTATTATTGGAATATATCGATTCGTTCATGCGAAGTCTTAGATTCCTCGTTACCTCGTCCGAGTTTTTTGTAAGTCAACAATGATCTAATAAAATAAATAAGGAAAAAACTTTTTTCTTAGACCACATTTACTCTGCGCGTATGTGTGTGTGTGTGTCTGTGTCTTTGTATACCATACACGCATACACGTATGATGAGGCAAACGTGAATTCAAAAGTATTTTCTCTCCAAGGTAAATATTTCATGAATTTATTCCCTTAAATAATGCATCCGTACTTTTTACAAGTAATACACGGAATCTTGCTCAGGTTTATTAACTGTTAGTTCAGTTTATAGATTTTTTATGGCAACCGATCACTATGTTTATTTCTTTACTGAATCCACAAAAGTTGTTTTGAGATCATTCTTCCTCGTATAATAAGCAATATTTTCATATTTTGCCCTAGATAAATATAACATTTTTATATTCGCTTTGCAGTGTCACGACTCTGAATAGAGAAGTACTGTCACGCTGTTGTTGGTCAGTTATAACCTTTACTTATTTAAAACCAATGTACGTACACTGCAAATTAGAAAATGATAAAGTAATGTTTTATTCAATGCTACTTAAAAATTATCTTACTGTTTAATATTGGAAATATTTTATTTTTCAAGGAGTGAAGTACATGGGATTATTGGAAGGATTTAATTCGGTATCAAATGAAAGCAAAGATGGCTTGCTCGAGGGAAAATATAAACTGTAAGTAAGTTAAAGAAACACATTGAACAAATTACATTCGATTTAACCTGCAAGTTTTTGCATTGCAAGAAAGCTAAGATGAAAGTCAGGCGTGGTTAAAGAATGAAGCGAAACTTTTTCAGAGCGACACAGGTCTGAAAGTCGAAATTAAGTTTCACCGCGTAATAACGCGAATTACACGATTTGTTAAGAGATTGCGAAATGTTTCTCGCGTTTACAAGTATTTCTCTCTCTCTCTCTCTCTCTCTCTATGTTCGTAATGTTTCACAAATATTCAACGGCGAGTTCCAGTAATTTGTATTCGGTTGTCAGGCCAAGATTCGTCGAAACTTTGCGTGTTTGAATATTAGTTTAGCTTTGAATTCAAAGAGATTCATTAATAACCAGGATTATCGAATGTCATTTCGCCGTAAAGTAGCGTTAATTACCGTCAGTTATATTAAACCACCGAAATAATTTCTTGCTAAACGTTATTAATTCAGTAATGATATATAGCATTCAAGGATTTGTTTATCAATGCGATATGTAATTGCGCGTTTACCGGAACGCGTAGAGCAAATCTTGTCGCAATTGTTAAAAATTATCAGCCCGTACAATCCGATTTAATTAATTATTACCGATCAAATATGTGTGTACTCTCCATGTCGGTAACTGTATTATGTCTGTTCACTTAATAATGCTCCGTAATTTCAAGCTGTCTTGTCTGTTGACAATTTCATACGTTATTTAACAAATTACCAGCAAGAAATTTCTACGGGGTTTTCCACGTTTCACAAGTAAGGGAGCTTTTACCGATATAGATTACGTGCTAGCTAGCTACCTGCACTATATACGCGGCCAATTGATTTCCCGTGCTTGAAAATCAAGTAGATTTATTTCCCACGGTTTAAATCAGGCCGGGGTGACAAGATGAGGTGATTTGTAAACGAAACGCAGATAAAACAGATAAACGTCACCCCGGGGTGGTATAAAGTACGCGTTAAGAAATCAAATCGATAGGCGAGTATCGCGAATGGAGAATAAATGGGTTCGGCCGGCTCCTAATTCACTCTAATTGAATTCCTCTACGGACGTGAATTAGCGCACTCGGCGAGTTCTTTTTCGGGCTGGCGAACGACGTCCGTACCGGATTGCTACCGGAGATGGATCGTCTGGAAGTTTACGAGCATCTTCCTCGGGGTAGAGAAAAGGATAGGGTAAAGAGAAAGGGTGGCCGGTAAAGGGGCGAGGAGGGAGGAGGCAAGGAGATCACGAGCCGTAGAGCGGCTCGCTGTGTTTCGTTTGAAAATTTAATTTCTGTAATTAAAGTGCTTGCGGGCCCTTCCGGTAACCTCTGCCCGGATGCAGCCTCGCGGTTTCCACGAGTCACTCGTTTCATTAGACTAATGAAAGTTTTCTTTGACGATCACCGCCAAACAATTTCGCACTGGCCCACTTCACCAACACCGCAGCAGCCAAGTGACGACCGGAAGTGGTGGAAGTACCGGGAGTGCTGGAAGTGGTAGCGTGCACACTATAATTAATTCCGTTCGTCCGCCGGATTTTCTTTCCATTTTCCATCGAAACATTTTCATGGGAAAAAGCACCATGTAAAATATCCATATAAAAAACGAGTCGACCATTTCGACAAATTAAACATCCAACGATTCATCACCTTTTCTCCCCTCATTTGTTTATTCATGAATTTTTCCTAATTTGCAATAACAAGAACAGTGCTTTATTAAGTATGCCCTTGAAGCAAATTATATCGAGGTTCCCATCATATCGGTATAATTGCATTTGCGTCCCCTAACAGCTGATACGTATTGAGGCACGGACGTCATTCCGGCGAGAAGATTCGTTTTTATCGAATAGTATAATTGCATTCGGCCTTTATCGTCGGAAAACACTCCAGTGACCAAAATTAAGATGCAAACGCTGTTTTCCCCGCAGCCTCGTCAAAGCTGACATTTCATTTCCTGGGCGGACCTTTCCAGAGGAAAACAAGTATTGGGGGAATGAAGAGAATGAAGGGTATGGGGGAGGAGACGAAGGGATGCGAGTGTCACTTATTCAATGAGCTTGGCATTACCGCGTATTACCGTTCCTGTCCAACCCCGTACGGGCCCTCAGGGTTTCCCTTCTACCAGGAGTCAAGTTTGATGCGAGGGTGACGAAAAAGGGGCTGCTACCTCGATGGGGGACTAATACGGGAAGCGATATCTTGATACGGCGCTGATGCCATTAGCTTTTCATGAACCTGCCTCGCTGTAATCGAGGATCGAGCGATGGGGCTTTGATTTTTTGCGCTTCAACCTTCTTGTCTTCATCCGTTTAACGTCACACGCCTATTATTCATGTATATTTGCGCAAATAATCTTTGGCCTAGCCAGAAAATACCACGCTAAATACACCGCTACGTGCTATTACAGCGCTCTAACAACATCCTAGAAATAAAAAATTCAGTAAAACGTATTCCCTTTGTAATTGCTCTCGATGATCGATTCGCCTTATTCGAAATAAAGCTTCGTTTCGAGTGTTTGTAATCAAGCCTACCTTTACTGGAGAGAGAGAGGGAGAGAGAGAGAGAGAGAGAGAGAGAGGACAGAGAAAAAATAGAGAAAGTTATTTGCCTATTACTGAAATCAATCGATCTTGCTCTGCCGTGCAGAAGTGACACGTGAAACTTTATTTGTACTTTACTATGTGTAAACGATGGTTTTTAATCGTCGATTCAACCACATTTTTCTATATTTTAAGCGTCGGCACAACGAATGCTTTAGCATGCCATAAGGATTCTGTTGTACCAAGCTTACCACGCGTGCATCGCTTATTTGCCATGCCTGATCTAGAGCTTACGGAGAAATAAAATAAGCAAACGTTTCGGTCGAATCGATTTCCAAATAACATTATCCAAACACGTGGGAACTTGGCTCATAATCATCTCACGTATATCTTATATTTTTTTTAAATCTTACATATATATATATATATATATATATATATATATATACACAGAATAATTTTTCGAGATTAAGAAAGAGTGAAAAAAAGGGGAAGAAAAGAAAAGCGTCGCGTTGATTACTAATGACCTAGAAGACATTTAGTATCCTTCGAGATTGGCGAGTTCATTATGCCACCGCATCTCCCATTAACCAAAGGATATAACCTAATATCAGTGGGAAGATACTGGGTTTAAGGGCTAATTTCGTGCAAGACGCTATTTTCGCGAAACGCGATACCTTCCTCGGCTGCCGAACTCGTGGCGAAACCTCCGGCGTCTAACGAGCTCCCAACTTGTTTCACTTGCGATCTGCAGCGGCAAACAAGATTACCGTGACGTGCTCAATTTCACCCTCTCACCCTGTCTTACCGAGACCGTTCAAAGTCTAACGAAGAAGAGGCAGGAATCCCAGGCGCGAGCCTAAACGACCAGGGAAAAGTCAGGATGGTCCACGAAAACTCGGTCGTGGGATTAATTTTCGGAAAGGGCCACTCAATTTGACTTTTGCACATCCACGCGTTCTCCGCTAAGCATTCGATACTTCTCATGGTAGCAAAAAAGGAGTAAAGGGAAGGGGAAGGGGGGACTGGTCACAGCGAGAAAAAGGGAAAAATTCCTTGCAACCTGAAAGAAGCTCGCGAGCAGCCGGAAAGTCCGAGTGGGATTAATTCGAGAAGGGTGTGGGGCAGGGACGTTACTTGGTGAAACGTGATAGCCCAAGCCTCGCTTCGCCTCACCTCGTCTCACGTCGTCTCACCTCGCAGGATGACGTGGTGAGTCCTTGAGGCGTCTAACGAGCTGGCAACTCGTTTTACTCGCGATCTCGGGCACCAAACAGAGTTAGCCCGACTTTTTCCCTCGGCAGCAGAGCCACCCACCTGGTGGATGTTGAGTTGGGTCGGGGCAATGGTTTCGGGAAAAAGTCAAGGGAGAAA
Source organism: Sclerodermus sp. 'alternatusi' (assembly GCA_037305995.1). NCBI lineage: Eukaryota > Metazoa > Arthropoda > Insecta > Hymenoptera > Bethylidae > Sclerodermus > Sclerodermus sp. 'alternatusi'. The sequence continues at coordinate 6,997,272 of CM074547.1, read as the reverse complement.
TTTCAGCTTGTAGGTTAGGTGGAAAATGTGCGCGTGTTCGTGTGCATGTATGAGTGTGCGTGAGCATGTGTTTGATGAGTAGGATGAAGGTGTAGAGAGAGAGAGAGAGAGAGAGAGAGGAACAGGAAGAAAGAAGGAAAAAGGAAGGAAGGAAGGAAGGAAGGAAGGAAGGAAGGAAGGAGGGAAAGAGCGTTGGCAAGGCTCTTTGGTCTCGGGTCTTGGGTCTTGGGTCTCGGGTCTCGGGCGGTAACTCGATTTGTCGCCCGTCTTGAGCCAGATGGATCGGAAGTAGACGCGAACGCCAGCCGCATCTCAAGCAGTTGTACCTCTGTGGCTCTCTCTTTCTCTTTCTCCATCTCCTTCCCCTCTTTCGGTATCCCGAACTCGTTACTCCTTCTCTCCTGTACATTTCTCGTGTGTTGCCACACTCGGCCCACCACCAACTTCTGACCATCGGCCTGCCGCGCCAGCCGGCCTTCCTCACCGGAAGCCAGCAAACTTTTCGCAACACGCCAGTAATTCCTGCTTTAAGCGGCTGCTACCAGCTGCAACTTCCACGCGAACCTTTCCTTCTCCAAAATGCAAGCCAGCCACTTCGATGATGTTGCTGCTGCTGCTGTTGGTGCTACCACTGCTGCTGCTGCCGCTCCTGCTGCTGCTACTGCTACCACCACCAACGTTGCCTTCTCCTTGAAATCAAAGTTCTTTGACGAACTTTTTTAACATCTGTAAGCTAGTCTGGAGGAACAAAAAATAAGGGGATCCCTCATGGATGTTTAGGTGTATGTCTATGTGTGTGTGTGTGTGTGTGTGTATGTGTGTATGATTCGTTTTAAGAGAAAGACCAGGATCGAAATACTAGCGCTCTCCGCTTTGAAGTTAAAGTCCTTAGAAGCTTTGTTAAGTGACTTTCACCGTACTTTTTCGCGAACGAAGCTTTCCAACAATATGCAACCCAGTTCGATGCGCTTTGCCGCTGCGAGAAATGGGTCGACGCGATAATGCCGCGCTTCTTCCAAGATCAATATCAAACTTTTTTTAAGATCTCCAAACTGAATTCGATAACGCGCCCCGTGATTCTCGAGTAAAAAATTAAAGAAGACGAGAGAAATTTTATCAAGGATATTATCGCCGTTTTTCACTTTTTATTCCCGAGACAGGAGTCTAAGGAGTTTTATTATCAACTGCACTCACCTGCTTTGAATAATATAGGATATCGTATTCGATGGCTATGGACTTAAAAGTATGTGACTCCGCGCTATTGGAAGTGAGATTTTTCAGATTTAAATTTACAATAGCTATAGAGAAAGAAAAGTTTGCGCGCATTGTAAGAAAATCGGACGTCTGATAATATTGATGTTATCGATGAGAAGAGTGAAATTCTTATTTGTTGGTAAAGCAAAGAGAGAAAGGCAGGAATAAAAGGACAGACAGACAGATAGACAGACGGATAGAAAATGGTTGACGAAATATACATATAAATAAATGCTCTCGGAAGTATTTCTCTCTTCCCTCTATACTCGTCAGGAAAGAAGAGAAGCGGATCGTCGTAGTAACTTTTTCTTGATTACTCCAAAGTCAAAGATTCGTCCAGGGAATTTCTGGTAAAAAAGTGAGGGGAGGATGTTTAAGCAAAATTCCGAGAGGGTCTTTTGGCTTGATTATTTTTCTAGCAAGCTGTTATCTCGCGTCCGCAGGTCTCGGAGAAGGCCAAGTTAGTGTGTGCTATCTGGGGCACCTTTGGCAACGCGCAACCCAGATGAAGCCCAGAAGCGATGATAGTTCGGACAGAAACGAGACGGGGATAAGGTAACGACGAGCTGATACTAGCTCGGTGTACCCATGGAAACAAGGCGGTGCCAAGTACGCTTTTATCCGAGATCTAAACTGTTGAAAGAAAATTTTCCATTATGATCCCTACCGCTTTCCCCTGTTTCGCCATCCCGGCTCTTTCCTACTTAACCAAGCAGTCGCCATACACAGCCAGGTGCATCCGAGAGTGAATAACCTGTCTCCTATTGAGAGAAATCCATTTATCCTTGCAACGCTAATAGCGCCAGGGGAACTTTACCGAAGCAAACTCTCAAGAAAAATAACTGAAAGATTAATTGGGACGAGTGTAAATAGACCAAGCAAAGTGTCGTGGTGCAATTGATCTTAAGTGAGAAAACTAATGATTCGAGGAATGATGACTTAATGTGTCAAGAATAAAATTGTGACATATTGGGAAAGGCGGAGGGTGACTCTCTCTCTCTCTCTCCTTTCTTTCTTTCTTTCTCTCTCGATGAGTATAACCTGTACCGGAAAAATAGTGATTTCTTATACTGTTCTGCCTTTAAATAGTTTTCTCCGTTGCCATAGGAAAAAGAGACAGAGTTGAGTAGAAGAGAGTAGGAAAATAGGATGGAAAAATAGAAGGATCCGACAAATGAGGAACAAGTAGGGCAATGCGTAATGGCGGGGAAACGGAGAGGGTGGGAGAGGAGGAGGAGGATGAGGGAGGGAAGGGGGCTTGGCGATACACAGATTGTTGCTTCTACGGTTGGCCTGGAAACACAAAGTGAAAGATGCATAGTGTGTTTACAAAGTGCAACGCATATAAAATGCATATACTGCTCGCGCGCGCGCGCACACATACAAACAAAAACTTTAACCGAAAATCGCAAGCATGTAACACACCGTGGTTTGATGAACGCTAACGGCAACAATGTCACAAGGCGAATTAAATCCGCGCGGACGAGGTTCAGCCGCGAAACTCGAAACCTTTTGTTACTTGCTACTTGCAAAAATGGAAAATACCAAAGCAGGGAGAATATGACCAAAGTAAAAGACAAAAACCGTCCAGCAACGAAACGAAATACTCGCGAAAATTTGAAGAAGGGGGAGAAGGTATAAGAACTTGGTGCGTTCCCATTTTCGATTCAGGTGTATCGGCGTGCGTTTTGAAAAGAAGGAGAAACTTAAAAGAACAAGACAAAAAGATCGAAAGAAGAGTAGAAGAGCGTTTTCCATCGAAAACCGGGAAAAATTTCATTAAGCCAGGGAACAAAGGGAAATCTTGGAGTTCGGTGGATATCTAATAAAGCCCTAAATTCCGGCTTCACGAGCAATCCGAAAACCTAAAAAACAAACGAGACAATAGGAAACTGGCAGACTAAGTAGTACGAGCTGCAGTATGGTCAGACCGGCAGCGTTATCCAGATAGGTGGCTGCGTTGGTAACGAAATGTGGGTACCGGAGGGGGTCGAGGGGTGACGAGCGGGGATGGCTTTGGTGTATAGAGGGGGAGGGGGGCGGCGGGTATCACGACCGTAGAGTGCCGGGAGTGCCATTAGCGGGGTGTGTTTTGCGCCCGGGTCGCGCGATCAACTGCGAGGCGCTCCACCAAGGGACACAGCAGGGTTGCAAGAGGGTGGCTCTCAGGGGCAAGGAGGGGGGAACCCTCCATTGTTGCCGCTTTACCCGGCATGCATATTTAACGCCCGAACCACCCCCTTTCCTCTTTCCTCTTTCCTCTTTCGAGCCCATCCCTCCCCTGTACACTCTGCCCTGCTCTGTGTTCTGCTCTACTCTACTCTGCTCTACTCTGCCCTGCCCTGCCCTGCCCTGCCCTGCCATGCCCTGCCCTGCCCTGCCCTGGCCTCTTCTCACCCAGACCTACTACTTGTATCTATCGCGCTTTAATTTCCGCGCTTCGATCCTCGCCCCTGTGTTCGTAAACTCGACGCGTGCACGCACACACACATTTATTCTACTAAACTGAACACGCTTCGCTCTGGTGTACATTGCGCTACTCGTCGGTGGTGGTGGTGGTGGTGGTGGAGGTGCCGGTACTGCTGCTACCCCCCAGTACCACCCTCTTTGCGCGTGTGTACAGAGTACGTGAAAATGATAACCCCGAGAGTTTTTTCTCGAGACTCTGCCAGAATCCCTGGAATTCCTTATGAAATTAGCTGTATTGTTTCAGCCCTTTCTCAATCTCCTGGTGAACAGTCTTTGAGGCAAGCCATTCTCCTTCACTCATTATCCGCACGTGTTTTGTAGGAAACTTTTGCCCCGGCACCTTGGCGGAGAGACCGGCTCTTGGCTCTTCTTCTAATCAAGTCTCCTCCTCCTCCCCCTCCTCCTCCTCCTCTATTCCGGCTCTTTGTCAAAGTCTTTTACATACACAGGTCGTTTGATTAGCTCTTTTGTTTAGGGCCCGGGCGCCTTTTCTTTAGAAAATCTTATAGCGCTCCGACGTGACTCCACCCCCGAGTTAAGAGTTCTTGCTTCTCGACTTGTTCGCGTAGACCTAAAATCTCTGATCTGCACTCGAAATCTTTTTCCACGGAAACTTATCTCGGAATTTCTTTGGAGCCTTCTGCCCTACCTTTTTGCGAAGAGCTACGAAACCTTCCCCAGGTCCTGCCGGAGATTTTTAGCCGAGCGAGCGTCCGAATTTTTTCTCCGGCTTTTCCCGGGTTTTTCGCCCTCGAGGACCCTCTCTCTCTCTCTCTCTCTCTCTCTCTCTCTCTCTCTCTCTCTCTCTCTCTCTCTCTTCGTCTCTTCCTCTTTCTAACAGAGCGGCAGAGATCACTTGAAAATACTGCGCGAATCACGCCAACTATAAGCACTGCTGCATGGCGTAGGAGGGTGTTTTAGAAAAATGGAGTAAGCGGAAGAGACCGAAGGGATATTTTTGCCAGTGACAAAGAAAGGGCCGGATGTGCACGTGTTCGACACGTAGCAACTGCGGGAAGTGAAGCTTGAACGCGCACGTGAATGCGCCAAGCAGATAAGGCCGCGGAAAAATATTCCAGCGGCAGGATCACGCGTACTTTTTGCCCCGCGGGGGAACACGGTGGATACGCACACGCATTATTGGCCCGCTAATGCTGCAAATACACGCGGTAAGCCGAACTACCCTTTTTTTTAGACGGCCCACCCCCGCTCGCTCCATTCCCCGTAAGCTTCGTCCGAAAAACAATGGCCCCCGCGCGGACGGATGAAAAGTTCCAATAATAAATTGCGTGCGCCGATAAAGTTGCCGCTGTCAGGAACATAATCGTAACATTTCCATCCCCGTTGCGTTTCGAGGGTGAACGCGTAAATATTTAAGCGGCGCTATTTCTAGCCGGAGTGAAAGAGGCTGCTGCTCAATCGCACCATAAGTATTTGCGTTTGCCAAAAGTAAACACATCGGCTAATGAATTCGATGAAAAAATTCTTAGGTGAATATGCGTGTGTGTGTGCGCGCGCGCGCGCGCGCGGCACACCAGTGTAGGTGTACTGGTTTAGTGTGCGCAGACACGCGTGGGAGGAGAGAAAATATTTTCTTCGAAATGAGAGGTAGCGGCAAAATGAGCGCTACAACACCGGAAAATCACGGGCGCTAATTAGTGGCCTTATGAATAGTAATTAGAGCGATGGCGTACGGTGCAATATTTACGCAAGATCAAGTCCAATTCGTTCCTGTCCATTTCTTGCGGGCACCGAGTGCGCTAATAAATATGCAAATGTCCAATATCAATGCAGATTTATTAATGCCGTAAATGTCACAAACGCCAGTTTTCCGAGCTTTCTTCGTGTCCTGCTCCACCGCTGCCACCGCCACCATCGCCGTCTCACTGAAATTATATATTTTTCATCCGGCGGCGGTCCCGCTGTCAGGCTAAGTCGAAAAATTCATTCTTCAACTTTACGACGTCACACGACTAAATTGCGGATTCGCCATCGAAACTCGGCAGCGCCTATTTTTCCAACGCGACAAATAATCTCTCGTAATTCCATTATCGCGCTCCCCCGTAGTTTTCCTAAGGGTGAAAGGGGAATGAGAGTTTTCGGGATCCTCGCAAACGACTAGTGATCGGGTAACGTTAGCGCGGTGAACGAACCGCGGAGTAGCAATTTCGTCTAATGATTTCTAGTATAATTTTGCTGGGGAATAGGTTACCGCGGGAGAGAACTGTACCCTCTGTAAGGGCTTTCCTGGGGAAATATCCCGGGCGATAGCGATCCTAGAAGTGTCAATTACGGGACCATTCGGCGACCGCGTGATCGATCGTTAGTTGCATTAATAATTGAATTGACATCACTAGACGTGATTTACAATTAATTATCGTCGAGCACTCTCTCTCTCTCTCTCTCTCCCTCCCTCCTTTCCTCTCTCCTGTAACGATAAATAGTTACGCGCGGCGCGTTCGTATTGTTTGACCATTAGCACCGTTAATTATGGCCCAGGTTTGCGCTCGGGATCAGTAGAAAGACGGTGCAACGCGTACTATTTTCATTATCATTTTCGCGGACCACCCTAACGAATCGTTGCCAGCTGCGGAACGAGAGAGAAAGGAGAGAAATTTTGCAGTCGTCAAATCGCGACTTTCTTCCCAATGGAATCCTATGCATTGCGAGCCCTGTGCTCGAAGGGGGTCGCGCGATCCGCGAGAATTGTACGCGATGTTCCCTCGTACCCCCCCCCCCCCACCCCCCTAATTCAAATTAAACATCGACAGCACGCGTGGAAGCGAAGTTACGTGATAAAGAGTCTCGGGGTGCTATCGGAACCGCCGAGTCATCGTCAAGGTAAAAGCAAAAAAAGAGAATAATTTCTGAAACGAGGACACCTGTAAGGGTGGTGGCTGCACGTATTTCTCAAGCGTGTGGTAGTTTTCCATAAAAGTGGAAATGTCTCGGTTTTTATGGGCCTCCATCGATTCGCGTCCTGCTGGATGTGTAAAGATGGATACGCGTGCCCACGTGACCGTCGAGGGTGGACGTAAATTCACGTAATGAGCCTTTTACGCGTAGGTAAACTCGTCTACTAACGGCCACGATGACAATAAACACGCGACTATTGATTTCTCCGTCTACGCGCTGCCTACGCGCATTATCAGGCCTTTTGCCAGTACGTCCTGGCCACCCTCTCCCTTGGCATCCCTTACCCACCCTCTGCTACCACTCATCTTTTCTCTCTCTTTCTCTCTCTCTCTCTCTCTTTACATACGCGTCTCTATTTTCTATGAACATACCCATCCGCATTGACACAAATGCGCTGTTGCCAGATCAAGCCGACGACATCCCTCTCGTCTCTCCCTCATATTTCTCAAAAAGTCTCCACACTCTCCACAAGTTTGTTTTACAGCTCCTTTTTGCGCCAGTCCCTCTTTTTCTCCTTTTGTGTTTATTTGACTTTTCGTGCCTGACGCTAATCGAGTCTCTCGCGAATCTCTATGGAAGGAGAAAGGACGTTGGAATCAAAGGGTTCGATTGAAATATCGGGTGAAACGCGTTATAAATTACTTTTAATTGAATCGCCAGAATCGAAATGCTTGACGAATCGATTCAATGAGCCATATTAACGTGCTGCGGGCTGTACACTTCCCTTTGAAGGATTTGGTGAAACCGATTTTTCCAGATTTTTCCAACTTTCCCAGCGCCTCTCGCTATTCGACGGCGATTGTTTCCTTCGGGATCAAACACCGCGTTATTTCTTCCGACGATCCTCTCTCCCTTTCCGCCTCTTTCACGGGGAGACGAAGCACAGCCCTCCAGGAGACACTTTCCTTCGTGTCCGATCTTCTTCCTCGTGTTGACATTATAATTTAGAGTAATTTTTTGTCGCGTTCCCAGCGAGACCCGGCAAAAAGCTGAGCGACGAATCCCGACGACGATATTTCCACACGGCGGTGCCGCTTGCTCTCTCCTGTTTTCTCTGTGCCACCTCAGCAAACACGTCGAGCGCCACCGGATCGAGTGCGCGCTCGAAAAAATATCGGCAGCTCCTGCAAACCAGAAAAGCACTTTAGCCTTTCCAGAAAAGCGTCGTCCAGTCCTCTCGTTCTCTCGATTCAATCGGAAAACACAGTTTGAATTTTTTTCAAACAGTTAATACCCGTGTCTCTTGAGCACCACCACCACCACCACCACCACCGCCACCACCTTCTCCCCATGGAATTCTGTTAAAACTGGGAAAACACCCCCATTGCCTCATCCACCCTCGTAATCTCGTAGAGGGGTAGAGAGAGAGAGAGAGAGAGAAAAGCATCGCTGAAAAGTATCAAGCAATTTTGATGAGAAACCTTTATGATAATCCAATAGAGAGCTCCGAGAAGAAAGAGAGAGAGAGAGAGAGAGAGAGAGACGATAAAAACACGCGAATTCATGGACTCTCGCTTATTTTCTTGCGCCGCCTTGAAAAGTGGATCGAGCACGCGCTCGAAAAAATATCGGTTGGTCCTGGAAACCAGAAAAGCACTTTAGTTTTTCGAGAAAAGTGTCGTCGAGCTACGTCCGACAGTCTCGCGCACTTTTCCACCGCACGAACACATCCTGTATGGCGAGCGTAAACTTTTAACGAGTAGCTACCCACACGCGCGACACATTTACGTGCGTACATACATGCATACGTATATCTGCCATGAACTGGAAGGTGCCGTTGAGAGGGAAGAAAAAAAGTAGCGAGGATCCAGGGCGGAATACGACAATGCAGCGCTTAACACGTTGAAGCCTCGACTGGAAATAATAGGAGCACCGATAAGGCGATTACTCGCCCCTAGATTCGCTTGGTTCCTGCTTGTCCAACAATTACCGTAACTCTGGGAGAAATTCCTCCATCCGTACCATTCTCTCGCCAGGAGGGGAGGACAGGGAAGGGAAACGAAGAGTACGCTCGTGACAATTTTGCTTTTTCCAAGTTTTTCAAAGAGCCACCGATTAACACGGTGGTGGTGGTGGAGGCAGAGGTGGTGGCTAAACCTCGTAAGGGATGACGCACTTCCCTAGGTCGACGTAATTCCTCATCGTATCATTTGTCAGGTTTGGCAACGACGTGAAAACAGAGCAACGCGGAGCCAGAGTTAAACTCAACGCAAGAAATGTTTACGCGAAACGATCCCATAACTTTGCTATCAGCGGAATTATTCAACGTGTCGGGGGAAAAGAAGGGCGATACATTTTATTTAATGCCAGCAGCAGCCGCGCACGTTTCACAGCATGAATTAAATCCATGAATATTATCGGCGCAACACGATCGTTTGAAATAATTTCACTGTCGGAATATCGCGGCGATACAATCAAATTCCGTCAGAAAATATACCGTGCAATGTTACAGATAGCGCGATAAACTGCCTAGCAGCTTCGTCAATAATTTGCTGAAAATCACTAACCAAGTTGCGCCGCGCAGAGTCCCACCCGAATTTTCCAGGAAATTAATGAAATCGTCAGTGCGCGGCCACAAACTGCAGTTAGGAACATGGGGAATTTTCACGAGTCGCGCGCGCGCGCGCGCGTCGTCTCGAATGCAACAAATTGTGAAAAACCATCGAAACGAAGCGATCAAGGACACCGGGAGTGAGTCTAACGGTGGATAGCCAAGTTTTTCCATCATCGTTCGATCTCGCCAATAGAAACTCGCGTCCCGTTCCATGATGCGGTTGCTTCGATTTTCCAAATGCGAACACGCCTAATTTCTACGTAGCAAATTAATGCAGTGCGGTGGCAACTGCGGGCGGGGGGGCCGTCAACTTCCGCTTTGAGCAATGGATAAAAAGGGGAGTAGTTGGCATAATTCTATTAATGCTCGGCGGAGCATTTAGTCAATTGCACGGGAAATTGGCGTCGGGAGTGGAGATTGAAAGTTGGCTATGAGGGAGTTTTGCAATTCGGTCAGAGTCGCCTATTAAGCATCGGGCTAATTGTAAGTTTCGCTTTGTCGTTGACGCACGTTCGACGTAGACGTAGACGTAGACGACGATGGATTTGCATAGTAATGTGGCACAGATATATTCGAAATGGGGCGAGTGGGGGAGGGGTCAGGTTTTCCCTCGTTTCCGCGTGGCCACAGCAAAGGCTGCCGGTTGCCGGCGCTCTACAATGGAAAAGCCGCAACGCGTTGCTTCCCACAAAACTGGCTTTGTGCGAACGAGTGTCCGTTCGACTCTCGAGGTTTCCTTGGACGAATGAAATTTTTTCAAATGGATAACGAGGATCTTGCGCGGAATAGACGAAATTTTCAATTTCCCAACCGTAGAAACGAGACTGGCACGGTCAGGATATTTTTTCCTCGGAGCCATTCTTCTCTCCCGGTATCTTTCCCTCTTTTCCTCTTTCCCTCGACCGGGAAAAGGGAGCAAGGCTGAAAGAATGCGGGATAAGAGTGCATTTGCGTGCAGGCAGGTTCAGTTTAATCGACGTGCCAAGTAATCGTCGCTGAAAGTAATTTACTTCCACGCGTGCCGTCGACAAAGCGGCCGGCTCTCGAAGCTCGGTACACATTTTAAAATTTAATTGAAAATCTAATTAAAGCGAAAGCTCGCTCCGAGGTCGACGGCGGGTCAGCGTGTGACCAAACCTAGAGAAGTGGAAGCTGAAGGGGAAGGGAAGGGGCAGAGGGAAATGGAGAAACTCCCTCCGTCAGAGAAGAAGCAGGGCGATGATGAAAAGGCAGAACAGCAAGAGACATCATTAAGATTCAGAAAATACTACTTGGACGAACCTTCCTCTTAATTGGCAAGTGAGAAAATTGAGATTCTCGCGTCCTTGCTAAACGAGAGGAAAGGAGCTATCAAAAATTCTTTCTTAAGCGCAATTATCGAGACTGCAAATAATCTTACCGGCTCCCGTAAAATTCTCTTCTTCTTCCTCCTTTCTCTACCGATTTTAATAGCAATTATCACGAGGATTATTATTGCGAAGGTGAAGGGACATTAAGATCCCAGATATCCTAAGTTTCCGGTGACTACTCCAGAAAATTATTCTCCTAGGGTAATACAACGAAGCCTTTCTAAATATTATTTAAGCATATTTTACTTCTCGACATATTTCTCTTCGCATCTATAATTAAAATCTGCTCATCTGACGTACCAGATAAATTACCACATAATTATTAAATTTAATATTCTCGTGTATGCGTCGTGTGTGCGTGTGCTTGTGCGCGCGCGTGCACGCACACACATTATCGTACGATGTATATAAGATAAATTAACAGATTATTAAACATAATACGCTTACGACGCATAAGATATTTTATAATCATCTAATGCTTCAGATAAATCGGCAAGGTAATATCTGTGGTGGGATGGCTCAGCGCAAAAGACATTTTATTATCGTTTAATGTCCGAGATAAATGGAAAGATATTATTGGACGCGGGGTATAGCTGCATTAAACTTGAAATTATTTCATCGGTCGTGGTTCATTTAAAAAGTGAAGGACGTAATTAGCATCGTCCCTAAGATGCATTAGTTTCGCGAGATACTTTTTATGGAAAATTTGCATTCCATCGCTAACACAGCTGTTAGTAGGGTTAATCCATATTCATTTTTGTCTTGGCAGCGCGAGCTATCCATCTGTTTATCTTTAATTTCTCAGCAAAGTAAACGCGATTCATGATCCGAAGTTGCGTGGGATTAGCTCGTCAATTTTCTACGTCGTCGATCATTCTTTTATCGGAAGAATAGGCGAGCAAACAATCATCGAGTGGACTAACAAGGGACATTATTAAAAGATCCAGTACCGATTTTTTCTTTATCCTGAAAATACTCGAGTTTATCAGCTGGAGAAGCGCGACTTAATTAACTGCTGCTTTAAAATACATGCTAAGGAAAGAAGCGAGGAGAAGGGTGGAGGGGAGAAGGAAAGAGATAAGATTTTATTTTTGTCCCGTCTTGTTTCTAAAATGACTTTTCTCCGAGTTATAATCGTCTAATCTTATTAATCCCATTTCCAAGCAAAGAACAGATTTCTGATTTCTGATATCCTCCGAGGTTTTCGACTGCTGACTATCGACTACTGCTATCCCGCTACACCACTACTACCCATCATCATCTACGAACTGACTTTTAATTTCTTATTTCTCATTATAGAGTTACTATTTTCGAGGAGCTTTATCTCAATTGGGATTCAAAAGCGAAAAGTGTATTTTTACTCAGGAAGATCGGAATTCGTGTTTAGTCGACATTCTCGTGATTGAATTAGTTCTTCTCCCTTGTATTTCGGTCAGGTCCAATTTTACGGGATACTTGGTTATTTTCGCGAATTAACTTTTCTCGGTGTAGAATAAACGATCCTGTTCTACCCCGCTGTGTCCCAAGGTTCTTCCCTCGTTTCCAGTTGATGACACGGTGACAAGAGTCCTTCGCGAGCGCGCGCCCCCCATCGCTACAAGTTCGCACGGTAAACTTGAGAGGCTGCAAAGTTCAAGGGTCGTACAGCCTCCAAAGGAGACGCCAGCATTTAACAAAGCAAAGCAAGCCTGGAAGAAATTGTCTCGCGATATGGATGATCGTTCATAATGCTCAAACTTACTTCTTCTTCCTCCCAACGTCCCGTATCTTCCATGAAAACACCACTATGTGAGTTCACACGGACACGCGTACGCGTACACGCGCGCAACAAACCTATAGATTCAGCAGCGATAGGAATTATCGGCGAAATAAAAGTTTAGCTTATTATACATAGATGGAGAGCGAACCAACTATTGTTGAACACGTGTATCGTATATCCGAGAGATTATCTCTAACATTTAAATCCGTGGACGGGAATTATCTTATATTCATATGGATTGCACAGAGTCCCATTGTTTACAACACGCGATCGGCTTTTATCAAATCTTCCAATTGTGAAATATTCGATGGAATGAGGCCCTTTGTTTTTTTTTTTCTCCCTTTTTTGTCAGAGGAATACGCCGCGTATAGACGGCGAACAACTAGAAAACGTACGTTTTCAGTGAATCATTTTGCTTGGCAGTAATTAATAACGATTAAATATTGGTTGCAGCGAATAAACAATAGCTAGTTGTTAATTAGTATTTAGTAATTCAGTTTCGAATCGGGATCGTTTACTAGAATTTTCATATGGTCGGCGATTTTTCTTTATTTAAAAGAACTTTGTTTTGTTTTTTTTTTTTTTTTTTTTTTTTAAGCATTTCTTTAATTATCAGAGATTATTTTTAATCAGCGGTATTTAATTATCGAGATAGTTGTCGTTGCTGCCGTATCCGCAGCAGCAGCAGCAGTCCGCAGAAAGTATAAAAGGACATTGGGCAGATATGGCAGAAGCCACATGGCACCCCGGCTGGATATTAGCTGGCTAATCGTCCTCTAAGCACACTCCACTTGCTGTTTTTCCCTGGATTTTTTTTCCTCCACTCCTCGCTTTCTCTCTCCCTCTCTCTCTCTCTCTCTCTCTCTTTCTCTCTTTTGCGGGCGCGGAGGACGGGGAAAAGGTGGAACTGGCGAAGCAGCGCGGCCGCAGAGTAAGCAGGGTCATATTTGCTCGGGCAGGAGCATGTGCCACCCTCCCGTCTCGCAATGTTGATTTTCATCGTAAAATGAACAACAGCTCGTTGTGCCCCGCACGCCACGCACGTAAACACGCGCAAGATTGCGCGTATCGAAGGACTCGTATAGCCGGAGCTGCCCTCGCCAGACTCTGTTTTCCTGCAGCGTTAATTAATTTTCCAGCCTCCATCCAGTTTAGATTTATCGGCGCCCCGAGCACTTTCAGCAGAATCAACCTTTAATGACACTCCAAGACATTTTCAGAGGAAAATTCAGCAGGCTTCGAGGGCTTAAATTTTGCAATAAATCTCATCCAACCCTATCGAACAACCCCGCGACACACCCTCTCGTCATTCTTCGCGTTAAATGACTTTGGCGGAAGATAATTGAATCGCCGTGCGAGATAAGGGCGGAAGTGCGATTGGACCGGAGAACGCGGGAAAAAATATGATAGATATTGATCATTCAAGAGTAAGATAGCGATGGTAGCGAGGAGCGTGAACAGCCCGGTGCCGCTCTTAAAAATAAATCCACCTCGGGGAGAGCCGCGAGAAGGGTTGGGCCGGGGGAATTCAATTCGGTATTTCATTTGGAGCCGATGCGCCTGATAAGCATTCGGGGTTCAAAGGGAGAAGCCGGTTCCAATGAATCTTTCAACGACGGCGCGTCGCCGTCCGATTCTCAATTTTATTGGCCCCTCACCCCCTTGCCGCCCAGTTATTCGGAAGCGCCGACGAGGCCGCTTTAGGACCGTTCGTTCCGGTTCCGCGCATCCGAAGTACCAATTACGCGAGTCTGAAGGATCGACACACACAGTCTTTCTGGATGAGACGTCGACGTCGACGCCGCTGTCGTATCTATTAATCCCTCTGTCTGTGAAAAACAGAAACAACCCCGAAAGAATAACGCTAAGAGAAATTGGAAGGAATCAATCGTTAGCGTTGTTAAATCCACGCGAAGGAAATTTGGTCGATAATAACGCTCGGCGGTTCGAGTCCTTTGCGAACGAATTTCATTTGGACGCGCGATTAAAGCGGTAAGCTGTTGGCCGACGTTATACGGATTAAGCGAGAAGTTATATAAGGTTGGATGGGGAGAGTCGACGGAGTGGGGAGGGCCAAGAAGAAAAGAGAACGAGGATCGACGACGAGGACGAGGCAATAAATCTCCGAGCGACCGCGAAGCGATTTGGAGCTTCGTACGGGACGCCACATCCGGCGTTTACCGCACGATAGAAAAGGCCCGAACCAGCAGAAGCTACCGTGCTTGGAAAAGCTTCCTCCTTTTTTGTTTCACCGCCCCCACTCCCCCCTCTCTCCTTCCCTCCCCCTCCCAGCCCTGCTCTTTGACCAGCCGGAAATAACGAGGGGACCGTAGGAACTCTTGCCAGCGGCTGCTATGTATCTTTACAAATTGAATGCGATTCCCCTACCCCGTTGAAAACGATGGCGAAAAAAGAGAAAGAGGCGAAAACTTAGAGAGCCTGAAATGGAGGTGCACGTTTATGCGTGGAGAGGGAAGTGCGCGCTAGGAGGAGCTTTACAGATTTAAAGCGAGGGCCGGATGTATACTAAAATTGGTCCGGAAGTATATGATGGGGCCAGCAGGCAGCGCGAGGAAAGTTAGGAGAGGAGAGCCAGAAAAGGGACGAGGGTTTCGAGAAATTAAAAAGCAGCATAGAGATATGGGAATGAGAGGGAATCGAGGCAGGAGGAGAATTGTAAGGATTTGAAATACGACAAATGCGCGCTGATATTGGATGGGAAAAACGAGGGCTAGTGGAAAAAGAAGGAAGAAAGTGAAAACTTAAAAATGAAACAGTCTCTGGGCTCCGAGGAAAAAATATTGTACCTTTGTGAAATAGGATAGATATCCGCGGATGTTGCTGCCGCTGCTGCTGCTGCTGCTGCTGCTTCTGTTACTACCGCTGCCCTGGAGAAACCGGAACATCGGGTGTAACTGGGGGAGGAGAAAGGTTAGAAAAAATAATAGAGCAGACCGCGTTTAAAAATTAAAGAAGCGGTCTACCGCTCCCTCTGAAAGCTAGATAGCTGTACCTAACAAAATGGAATACACGCGAATGTTGTGGACCGGAAGTACGTAAAGCCAGAACGGAATACGAAGCGCGTTTGAACGAGGAGGGAAAGGGGCAAGGGATTAAAGAAGGAGAATAGGAAGGAAGACCGAGGATTTTAGTGGCGAAGAAATGAGCGCGCGCGCGCATCTAGCGGAAAAAATGTTTGCCGCATTAGAATACACCGAGACGTCGGACCGGAAGTATACTCGGTGTATGGAAGATTGGAAGAGGAGATTAAAAAGAGGGGGTGGAAGGGTGGAAGACTCGCGTTGAAATTTCAGAAAGAGAAGGGAATATTTTGGGGGAAAAAATTATGTCGATTCGCGGTTGTAAGAGGGTTGGGGATGTTGGACCGGAAGTAGAATGCGAAAAGAAGTAGGTGGAGGGGAATGCAATCTGTTTGGAGGTCTGGGAGAAAACGTGAAATCCAGGGAACGCGACGTTTCTGGATTCGTACGCGCGGCCTCTGGCGGTACTACATTGTCGAGAGACATTACGCGCTGCGCGGAAACCAATATCGCCTCCAGTGAAATTTCCCTAAGTCGTACTGGAACACGCTTCTCCTACCCTCCCCGTCACCGTTGGTAAACGCATACTCGAAATAACGTCTCCGAAGGCTACGCGCCTTGTCACGCCCACCCACGACTGAACAGCCGGGGGTGCCCTTCTTCTCTCCTCCTCCTCCTCCTCCTTCTCTTCCTTCCTCCCCATGCAACAAAGACTGCCGCACAAATACTTGAGGCCGTGCACGTGCACTTCGACCTGGCTTCAGCGTTGATTACTCTTTCGAGTCAACTGATTAAACACCTATGAATACCCAACCCCGAAGATACCGCGCCGTAATACGTATACCCTGAAACCATGATAATTTCAATTTTCTTTCTCGAGCCAGGAATTACCTAGCAGGATTCGTAAAAAAATTTTGAAATCCTGTTGCAGTGGTAGTTGTTATTGTTGTTGTTGCGTCGTAGTTACCAAGGGAAAATGCTATGATAATGCTTTTATCCACTTAGGCATAATTATAAACAGGTACCTGGCTAAATGGTGTTTTTGCTGTCTAACACTGACTTTTAAAGAATTAATTTTCCTGTTTTTTTCTTTTTTGTATTTTCTTTCTTTCTTTCCTTTCCTTTTTTTCTTTTTTTTTTTTTCTTTTTTTTTTTCTTTTTTTTTTTTACTTTAATGGAAGTCGTAATGTAAATGTCACTGGCAAACTTACTCCGAAAAATGTTTGAGTACCTAGTTCCACTAGAGTCAGGCCATTTCACTGTTTCTTTTAGTGTTATGCATCCAAGTTGAGTGCCACTTGGTCCTTAGGTTCATTGCAGAATACGCTCGTAAGTCTCGTTCAGCCATTATTGTCACTTAGTTCTATTGTTTTCTCCTGTTTAAAAGATCCCTTAGTGAAAGGAACTCTCGGAGTCTTAAGCTAAGACTCTGCATACAGTCTCCTTAACAGTCTCTGAAAACTACTTTAATTTCATGCGATGCATCCACTCCGCTCTGTTAAAATTAGTTTAAAGAGGAAAATGAACGAGATTACCTGAAATTAGCAGTAGCTACTACTTAATAATTATTTTTTTCATTTACAACTCCGCCGCATTAGGAGCGATAAAGTTCCAAAGACGAGGGAGTTTCATATAATTGTGAAATAGAGGGAGACGGGGGATAGACTGGTGATGCCGGTGATGAGGATAGCAGAGGAGGAGGTGGTGGTGGTGGTGATGATGGCGGTAGCGATAGTGGGGCGGTGGTGGGAAATTCATAAGTTTTACTTTGCTCGTTAGCAAACCCATATTTCGGAGTGGCGAGAGGACAAAAATGATCGTGACAAGCGAAGCGAATATTACTGCTAAGCAAGCCTCCGCAACTCTCACCAGGCAACGCTCCAAGTAGTCACGTAAATACTTCAATTTGCAGCAGCGCACGTAGAAATCGAAACGGATGCTGATTGGTTGCCGAGGAATTGTGGGGAAGTCATCAGGGCCTGGATGTAAACCAGGATCTCGCCATTTTCCAATAGATATAAAGTAGACGATAAAACAGCCACAATGTGTTTTCAATAAAGATAGGGACGCTGCTTCTCCTCTGCCATCCCCGTAAACTCGACCCTCCCTTCTCTCTTGCTTGATAATTTTTTTCAAGCCCGGCCGAGCGTTATCACCGTCGTGAAATAAATAGTCATAGCGAGCCCTCTTCCCCGAGCATGTACGTATCTCTGCCTACGCTATGAAATCAACTCTGGAGCGATCGTGATTGGTCGCTCGCAGTCAAAGGGATGATCGGGTACCGGTGACTACGTAAGATTTTCTATTTCTGCGACATCAAAAGAACGCGCTGAAAAACAAATTTCCAGGATTCTTGAAAAATACCTCATTTCCGAGAAGGAACGCGATAGCATGCGGGATGCTCCGCTGTGGGGAGAGGAGGAAAGGTATCAGACCTGCATCAAATTCATTCGAGCTTGCGTATCCCAGAACGAAAGAGAAATAGGGAGAACGTGGGAGAGAAGGAGAATCTCTCTAGACGAAAAGAGAGAGAGAAAAAAAAGAGGGTGTGCGCGAGCGAAAGACAGAGAAAGCGAGAAAGAGGGAAACCCGTGAGTACATAAGTGCCGTATAACCGACTCGGATAAGAACCAATATTTGCTCGTTCGCGTCGCGAGGTAATCTCTCTCGCTTCTTGCATACGCGAGAAATAGAGGGGCATCGTGGAGGGACAGGGATAAGGAACAGAGAGAGAGAGAGACAGAGAGAGAGAGAGAGAGAGAGAGAGAGAGAGAGAGAGAGAAAGGGAGAGACTTTGCAGAGAGAAACAGCCAAGCACATCTTCCAGGCCACACTGCGCATGAGAGTTCGTGAAAAAATTCAACAGAAATCGAGTGCTAATTGAGTAAGCCTCCGTGTTAAAGAGGATCAACCCTTAAATATTTCGAATTCCCAAATTTCAAGTTTCGCTCGCAGCGATCGATTCTTTTGCACTTTTTTCCGAAATTGAGACCTGTTTGGATCATACGCATATTCGCGAGAATAAATTTCACCTTTGCTACATGGAGATTAAGCGAATAAATCGATCCACAAAAATTCTATTTTCATTGGCTCGAAGCTCTCCGCCAAAAATTTTACAACTTTTCAAACGTCTCATCCGACCGACAATTTTTCCCAATTTTCGCTTAAATCGATTTCGCCGATCGACTCGGACCGCGTGCTCGGAACACTGCGGGGGTACAATGAAAAATAAAACTGCATGCACTTTTTTTTTACGAACGATTCAATTAAGAGCCTTTGTACGTGCTTCGCGCAAAAACTAAATTTACGACGATCGAAACGCATAATTATTTCACTGGATGAAGAATAATTCAGACTGATCGATATGTGCAAGGAGTCTGACTGTTGTTCGTATTTTAAAGTCAAAAAGCAAATATGGAAAGTCACTCCGAAACAACGCGTTCGCTCGCTCAAAGCAGGAAGATCGTAACCCCCCCCCCCCCCCCCCGGTTATATAGAATTATTTCGCGCATAATTAACAATTAAAACTTGGCGAATAGCGGACGAGTCTTCTCCAAGTAAAATTAGCGAGAGGCAAAGAAATAAAAGTGATGAATGGAGATTGGGGAAGGGGGGGATCGATCGAGGGGTGACAATTATTAATTTTCCACGATTAACGACGGTACCGCGAAAGATCGACGCTGCAATTTTAATATAGCGATTCATTAGGAGCTGGAGTTTGTCTGACTAGCGCGAGACTCGTGTCAAAGCACCGCTAACGAGCTAATTATCCCAGCCCTTCGAAACCACCCTCTCCCCCCTTCTCCAGCCTCGTTTTCCCTGCTGCTTCCGCTCGCCATCGATCTGGCTTCAGCGAAGCACACGAGTACCTGTCACCTACTGAACCGATTCTCGTCCTTTCTAGTTTCCAATCAATAGCCCCTTCGTTTGATCACCCTCGATGAATCATACAAAGGGTACCAGTTAGTACCTCTCGAACTGGTTAAACTCATTTAAGAATTGACTTTTCACTTTTGCCTCCTCCTATCTCGCTCGTGGCAATGCCAATTATGTCCCAGTACATTTCCCCCGACAGAAACAGGCGAAAATAGCTAGAGTGACGTGGTAGAAAGAGAGAAGAGATGAATAAGGTGTGGGGCAGAGAGAGAGAGAGAGAGAGAGAGAGAGAGAGAGAGAGACAATGGAAGAATACAACTCGACAAAAGCCTACGCAAGGGTGAATGCGATGATGGTGGTGGTGGTGGTAGTGGTGGTCGCCGAGAAACTCGGGTATCTCCCCAACTCCGACAGAAATATAATTGCGACCGCGACAGGTGTTTATTATAGCAATTATAAGCATTCTCCGACGGTCTGCCGAATTTTCCCGAATTCCCTTCCACGTGAGAGCTAGCGGCTATACCGAAGAGCATTTTTCCTGCCGTTTAAAACTTTGTTAATGCTACGTCTATCCCTGATTTAATTGACAATCCATGTTGATATTAGTTGCTCCGGCGGATATTCCTCCAACTAATTAATTACTGGTATTAATATCGCAGCAATGCGTCCCACGTAGATTTCATAAATTCGTTTAATTAATTTCGACATCGAGTGGAATTAAAGCGAACTGGGCTTTCGATTGAAAAGCAGAGAAACATGTCGATTTTAAAGCAAAAATGTTCTCTGATATTCTAGCGTGGTATTATCATTTCGAAGAACAGCGGAAGATCGAAATTTCATAATTTCACTTTTAATAATTTTAATGGACTCGGCTAATGGAGGAATGGCAAATAACGAAGATAACGGGCGGAGGGAATTTCAGCTGTGATTTTCAGGCGCCGATTAAAACGAAATCCACATATTTTACCGACTCGCTAACATTTCGCTAAAGATTGACCGAGGAATCGAACAATTTTTTATTCAATCATTTTAAACAGGTTTCGCGATAAAGAAACGACAGACTGGAAGGATAATTCACGGAGGGAATGCGTGGGAATAAAATTTCAATTAGAGTTTTCAGTATTGGTTTAATCTTTTACCAAGCCGTGTAACTCTTCCACAGAGTAAAAGTTCTTTGAAAAAGTACCGTGCGCTCTCTGCACAATATTGAGAGAGAGAGAGAGAGAGAGAGAGAGAGAAGGGTGCGCGTTGGCGGTCACTGGTTGTTAATTTTTTACTTGATATTTCGCCGATCCCTCCAAATTTTCTTCTACATTAGGAAGCTGTAGGGTCGTGAGAATATTGAAGGGAAATGTACATACAGAGGAGGAGAGGAGGGATGGGAAGGGAAGGGCAGGGTGTGGGAGGAGTGTCGGCGCACGATGATTTATGGCAGTCATGGATTTTAAGGAGAAATTTTCGACGAGGGACGATCTCTGCGGTACGGAAAAAGAATCGCGCGCGTTCAACTCCGAGTCACTGGAAAATTTCACACATTGATTCCCCCGTCGGCAGGGGCGTTTATTGAGAATCGCGTTATTTTTTTCGATACAACGCCCTCTGAATACGCCACGACGTAGTCGCGGTAGTCGGATAAAACGGATTTCGTACTTTTTGACATGCACGCGTTACGATTGATACACACGCTGGAAAATTCGATATTCCTCGGCCGAGAATTTCGACGCGGGTTTCTCCACCACGTCTCACTGGTATATAAGTAGAACCGACGTAAGTACCGGGAAAAGACGGCAGCACGAATAATCGTTGAAACTTGGCATGAACATTAATAGTACGGAAATCACCTTGACGGGAGAAGGTATTATGAAAAATAAAGTTGTTCTTCGAAGAATTGTAGAAATCGCGAGATGTTGAGGGAAAAGTGCACGTTTTATGGTGCACGATTTGTATTATAAAAGAAAACTCGATGGACTAGACCAGAATTGGTCGGAGTTTCCCTGCAGTGGAGAATCCCTCGAGGCTGCTTCCGTTGATATAAGCCAATAAAAGCTTCGACTACTACATTATCCGTATGACAGCATTCCATGCATGATACAAACTAAACTTTCTCCTACGTAGAAAAATATATAATCATCCGCAAGATAAACATTACATTATGAAATCTTTCGTATAATATTTATCTATGCGTATATCTGTGCTCTCCAAATCAAGCAAACAGATTTTCATTAATAATCTCGTGGAACGTTTTATCGGAGCTTTTCTATTTACCTTTAATTTTAACCCCGAACAAAATAAGAAATTTGTTTCACTCGCAAAAGGCACAAGAGAGGACCGTTGCAAGTGTAAGTGCAAGGAATACTCGTGGTTGTTGTAAAATGAGAGTTGTTTAAAAAATTTCCTTCTTGCGGATTGTAGGATGAGGTAGGGATGATTCGAGTCTTAAAATACGCATGCAATACTCGGCATCGGTGGGGTAGTATTAAGGGGGTAAGGAGGTGAAACTCGGTCCAAAGACGTCGAGAACGACTCCGACAACGAGGTACACGCGTTATTACGTCTCCGCCGCGAGTCGAGCTCGGGCAATATGTTCCGAAATTGTTTTACTCTGCCATGAAGGAAGAAGTGGAGGACTAGAGTACGAGGACGAGGACGAGGACGAGGACGAGAACGAGGACGAGGAGGAGAAGGAGATCGAACAGGAAAAGGGAGGGGAAGAACGGGGGAGATAAAAATGTTCCGTCGCAGCGACGTCGCTCTCTGCTTCCTGGCCCAGCCGAGTAACTTTTGCGGGATGTGATGTGGAAAATTGGATTCAAGTTTGGGACGGAGTATGGTGCTAGAGGGTGGGGGACTGGGGAGTTGGAATTGAAGAAAAAGAGAGAAGACGGCAGTGGAAAGTCAGAAAAGGAGAGGGAGAGGTAGGAGAAGGAGAGAAGGAGAAGGGGGTAGGGGAAAACGTGGAAGAGTCGGAGACGCGTGCAGAAGCAACAGGACGAAGCAATGGAGACTAGGAACTGTTAGGAACCATCCGGAGGAGGGTTGGAAAGGTTTGGAAGGGGTTGAAGGGGGTATCTGGAGGTCAGAAGCAGATAGAGATAGATGGACGTACAGTAGAAAGGGATTCTCCACGGCGAAGAACGTCCACCGAGGCTGGGCGCGAGGATGGGGTTAACTTCGAGCAAGGACACGCTCCTTTTATTGCGCTCTCTCGCCTTCCCAGCTTCTCCGTCTCTCCCCCCTTCACCCTCTCTTCCTCCCTCCCTTTTTCGCCACGCTATACTATTCGTCTTTCTCCCCGTCGCATTCAGCTTTATATATGTCTTCTCTATCCTATGATTCTCTTCCTCTCTATGCGCACACCTACACTCCGAAACTACTCCCCCCCCCCCCCCCCCCCCACCTATACCAAGTTATCGCAGCTGCACAAGCATTGCGCGAAATCTGAGTGAGTGTTGGTTCTCTGGTTATCGCAACGTCCTTCTCCCTTTCTACTACCGCACCTTTCTTTCTCTCTCTCTCTCTCTCTCCCTTCTCGTCTTTCTTATTCATCTCTCTATACAATTTGCTGGACTGTCTTGAAAAATTCACATGTATATGACACGCTCGACTCTCCGCGCGCTGGCTGTTTGTCCTGTGCCGTTGATACACACAAGGATTTGGCCTCAATTCGACCTTACCCTTCGTGTCCTGTCTACAATTTTCAACTCGACGAACCGGTTCAACCGAGTAATTCCCTGGTGGCCGGAAGCTGAATTCCTCCACCAACCCCCTGACCCTCTTCCCCGTCCCATCCCATCCCTTTCCACCCCCAACACCGCAACCGCTCGCTCCCTGTTCTTCTCAGCTTGTTTCCACTGGGCGAGCATGTGCACTGTTGTTCTACCGCAAAAAGCTTCTCTGCTCCTAATTCTCCCATTGATTCTGAAAAATAGGAAACTCCGAATAATGCCCCCACTGTGAACTACCACTTGGCTCCTTAACCATGTTCCGTCTGTTTATCATAGTATTTTCAGCAATGATCAAGAGGCCAAGCCCCAAACTCTATTTCCCTCCACGACAAATAGACTCATCGTTCTTAATTCCCTCCATTAACTCTGAAAATGGAAAACTTTGCTCAGAGATAATGGCACTTGGCTACTTGATAATGTTTCGTTTATGCTTTTGCTTTCCGCGATGCTACGTCCTCTGCTCCAACCACCCCAACCCGCGTACTCCTCCGACTCTCCCAAACATCGGGCTATAAATTTCTATGAAAGCACGATAGAACGCTGCTCACGCGAGTACAGATGATTCAACCCCATGAATTTCACTGAAACCAGCTTTCCTAGCACCGCGAATCGGTGCAACGGGGGTTGAAAATTTATCTCGAGGTTCGTGATTGGCAGTTCTCCATGACTTCGTGGCTCCCGAGTACTCTAGGAGGATTCTCGCGATTGATGAGCCGTTGGCTCATTAATTCATCGGATCATTAAAATGAATTTGGTTATTTATTAGACCGCCGGTGGAGGGGCGGGGGGGGGAGCCGGATTGCGAAACTCGACAAGCGGCAGCATTGTTTCGGCTTGCCGACAATGCGTGCTGGGCATCAGGAAGATGAAGACATAGCGCGGCCCGTCACAAAGTGCTCACTGGCTTCGCGATAACGTGAATTTGCGAGCAGCCAGCTCCGCTCCTCCCCTTCCGTCGTTCCGAATGTCGCGTCGATGATTGACGTGTTTTCATTTTACGCACAGCTCCGCTTTCTTCCGGATATGCGCTCGCCACCCCATTCAGAAGCTTCCACCGAAACGGAATTTATCCCCTCGCGGTACATTTGGAGCGACGAATTCGTTACGGGCACACGCCCTCCTATTAAAATTGCAAAACTTTCTCCACACCAGTGTTTCTCGCGCAACTGTGTAGAGAACCTTATTATGGATTTTCCGTCAAAACCGCGTTGGTTCGCTCCGAATCTTATAAATCATCGACGTTCGCCGACTTTTATCGGCTTCTCGTTGACGAACCAAAATCCAAATGAGCAAATGGTTCCTCCCGATGTTTCTTTGATCTCTTTTTTTTTCTTTTTCTTTTTTTTTTTTTTTTTTGGTTTCTCTTCTTTTCTTTTTTTTCCGTCTTTTTTGTCAAGGATCTGTATTAAAAGGCTCTGCGGCGCAACTCTAATAAGCAGCGGGCCCGGTTTTTTGGCAATTTCGAGGATCCCGTCGGTTAATATCAGCCAAGTTCGTGGACCGATTACGAATCCCACTTCTTTTTCTGGCACACCGGAGGAAAAACTGACCGATGGCACATGCTGGCTCCAAACAACCTGGCAATCAACGGAAGGGAGAAACTCCTCCGGCTTCATGATCATTTATGTTTACTATAGAGTGGAGCTCCTTGAGAAATACCTCCGGCAAGTTTCATCGAAAGGCCGATCGCTGGCCATTATTCAGAGCAGGAGCGCAAAAAGAGAGATTAATAAAGTTCGGCGAGATCCTCGCGGAGCGAAGGTCGTCCAAGATTTTCCTTGCCTGACACGCTCCTCTTTCCCTGTGTGTTTGGCTCCGACAGGACTCTGCCAGGACTCTGTCGTGATTGTAAAAAGAAACAATGTTTGCGTGCGCCGGTATCGATACTTTTCATAAGAATATACGTGACTCAACGGTATAATAACGAAACAAGTTACGAGCCAGCAATATAAATATTATATCACCGCATAACGTTGCGAAAATCTCAGCTCGCCGGCGTGTCTGGTATCGTTATTTCTCCATTATCGATGTCGACCGATACTCGACATCTCGTAAAACGCGCGTAAGTAGCTTTCCCGCGAAAAGTCCCGAGCGGCAGCGCGGTGATAAAAACAAAGGATAAAAACGCAGCCCAGGAGAGAAGCCGGTTACCGCTATGTAAGCTCTTCCCGTAGATTCTTTCGCTTGGCTCACGCGATAATAGAGTGGAAAGGGTCCTGGCCAAACTTGCTGACACGTGGAACTTAACGACATCTCGAAAAATCCCCGGTCCATTGATCCTACCGTAGCAACTTGTCGCACGTCCCATCTAACAATTCTTATTTTATAGAAATGCATTCAATCCTAAATTTTCCTTCACCGCGCGACCCTTTCTCGTAGATTTGCTTCTCGATGGGTCGAAGCGAGATGAATTAATAAAACTCTAAGTGTACGCGCACGTGTGTGTGTTTGTGTTTGTGAGTTTTTGCGTAGATATTTATGTGTACGATGCTTTATTGGAAAATATAGAAGAAAGTCCGTTCAAAGTAGAATAGAGATACATCTTCATGAGAATGTTTTCAAATATTCCAGATCCGGTGATCCCCCTGAATCGTTTACGCCACCCACATACGAGCACTGCTAGTCGTTATTTCATAGGAAATGGGTCCCGAGCTAGAAGGGCAAATGGCAAACGCCAAGATCTCTCAGGATATTTCTTTCAGGATCCAGGAATTCAGATTCAAAGGCGAACTACATGGAATTAAGTTTTCTAGAAGACAAGAAAATTATTCAAGTCAATTTTTCTTTACTTTTTAAGCCACTAAACGGCTTGCATTTGATATTTTGTACTTTGAGAGGAAAGACTTTTCTCTCTCTCTCTCTCTCTCTCTCTCTCTATCTATCTCTATTCCCTCTACACATTATTCATGTGTGTACGATGATCCATTTGTTATGGGTATTGATTTCATAAATTGATTGTAAATATTTTATTGGATATTGCACGGGCTATCAGGTTGGATTACAAAAATCCACAAAATAATCTCGTGACGTTTTTTACGACGGAGAACGGGCAGAAACCGTGGCTGGGTTCGGTGTCGGGGAAAGAAGAGGGAGGGGGGAGGTGAAGTCCCAGTATATATAAAGTATCATGATCCAAACTGTAAAAAGCTCAACCTAATAGGGATGTTTCGAAATACCCTCTGATCTTTCTAAACCGTAAATTTTCGCGGTCTGTACGGGCTAAACGTGTCCAACTGGTGTAATTCCTGAAATTCGAAAAGTGGAGTGTAGAGTGTAGTAGAGCGAGTGTGTAGCTATTAGAATATTAATAGGATCGCGAGACTAATGAACGTAGGAAGGTAGGAAGGCCGGCAATGCAGCATTATTGAATTTAGCGAGGTGGAAGGCCGAATCCGGAAAATAATTTTCCGGCGACCCTTTACAAATGTCCCAGCGGAGCAGCGAGGTAGTAACGTAATTCCAGCAGCTCCTGCAGGAAACGGACGCATCTTAATAACAGGTACCACAAATCGTATCCCCGAATCCAGCCGAGCATAGCGGAGAAACGAGAAGTTGGCTGAGTGGAGGGTCGAGATGGAAAAAGTGCCTTGCTGGCCGAGAAAGAAGAAGAAGAAGAAGAAGGGGTCAGTGGAGGAAGAAGAAACGCTGGTTAGGGGATGATGGGGTTGCCGGGGGGAGGAAGTCGTACTCTCTCCACGGCAATCTGTAACTTTGCCATTCGACGTAACAACCAGCCAGCACGAAGAGGTCTGCTGCTGCCTGCTCTCGAATCGTTCCAATCCCCTCCCCCCTGGACATCCCTCTGGTCTTCCCATACTCGCAGGAAGCCCCCTCTCCCCTGGCAGACTTCAGCATCAAGTTTCCTCGCCAGTATGGCTCGAATAAACACTAGCGATGCTCTACGAAGATGCTGGAACCACACAGGGTCTTGCGTCGAACTACAGAAACCAGCTTTCATCGTGCTGCCTGAATTTTATTAGTCCCCTAAAAATAAAATACTTGACCCGTTTTAAGGGCTGAGGAAATATCGAAGAAATAAAATCGCGCACGCTGCTGATATTAAGGCATTCCCCTGTGTGTGTGTGCGCGCGCGCACGTGCGTATATGCACGCGCATAGATATACATGGAATAATATACATGTTGCCGCAAGTAGTTGTTGATGTAGTGGTAGATACGCGCGCCAGTCCCCTCTCGTTTTTCTACTTATCCAGGACTCACTCGCGATGTAATATTTCCCGAGAACTCTTTCATCTTTTAGAGCGCCAGATGAATGTCTAATTCGAAAGAGATGGTGTAAACATAAACCCCAGGCTCCTACTGCAAACGTTACTCTCTCTCTCTCTCCCTCTCTCGCTGCGTCTGAGAGTGGACGAGCGATCAATTTCATAGGATTCGAGGAAAAACTTTAATTTCTTATGACCGCGGAAACGGTAAAGTCGCTCGATAATACTCCATCGGTCTAATCGATGAACCACATTCTCTCGTGGCACGGTTCGCCCGACTTTTTTCCAGAAATCCTCCGAGTTTTATATCACGAGTTCGCGCGAAACGACGAGAGATGAAATTTTCGAGGTGATTCCTTGACGATTCGCTATCACTGTCAGAAGAATCACCTGTTGAAATCAAGCCCTGCCGAGAACTAATTTTTCGACTTCCGAAAAACAACGAGATGTCTTCCGATCTTCCTTCCCTTCGAAATTCCCCGTATCAGAGATGCTTGCGAACTCTCTTGTCCGCTCCTCTCGAGACTCGCCTCCACTGCGTACCGTGCTATTATACTGCTTCTGAAAAATTATCAGTGCACCCCTTGCCCCGCGGCATCCCCGAGCTAACTCCTTAATCACTTTTATCCGAGGATTTTGCCAATTTTTTCAGATTCCCCTTTCATGGCGCGCGCCTCCGCTTTAGCTGCTAGGGCGTACACGAGGGCAGAGGAAGTTGAAGTGGACTAAAAGTGCCATTACCTCGACTGGCAACAAAACTCAAGGTAGAAAACCTCATTCGAGATCACCTGTTGCCACATAATGCAGCATGTCCGCGTAGGAAAGATTAATAATACGCGTTAAATAATTAGTTCTTGTCAATAGCCATTACGAGACGACGTTGAACAAGAGATCCGAGTGGGAGAGACAAGCCCGCGTCGAGCACCTGTTGCCCCCTCTTCCTCCTCCTCCTCCTCCCTTTCCCCAGGTCTTCGGGATTAGGATTTCCATTTTAAAGTTGGCTCTTTTGCCAATAAGGGCTCTAAAGGGCCTTGCCGAAAAAATTGAAAAGAGACCGTGTCTTGCCTTTCTTTTGCCACTCGTGACGCGGTTGGCGCCATATTGGCTTGCCGGGTCCTTCGTTAGGTGGGGAGAGGGGGTGGAAATTCGAGAGTGCGGGTAGGACAGGTGTGCATCGGCCTTATTGAAAAACGGTCATGGCAAACGTTGGCCCGTGCAGCCAAAAACGAGCAGTGCGCGCAGGCTGAAGCAAAGTTTTCGCTTGTAATTTAAATACACAAAAGAATATATTTACGAGGCGGAATAAAAATTAGCGTCTGCTACACGTGGCAGGCATGTCCGTGTCGCTATTGCACACGGCGCGGCCGGCCCAGGGCAAAAACTTCATTTTCCGGAAACGCTGTCCTGAAAGGATGAACTTGTAAAGAATGTAAAGCGCACAAAACAATGGGATGAGCGACCGAGTTGATGCGCCAACAAAAAGAGTCTGCATTCGAATTTCGTTTGCTTTCACCTGCCGAGTCTCTCGAATCGTTTATTGTTTACGTTATCCTACCGGCTCCAGCGAACTCGGAATTTAATTAACTTAATTAAATCCACACTCGCCTCTTTAGACGTGCTGCAGTGCCACGTAGTCCGGAATCGCTCAATTGAACGAACATAATAGTATCAATATAAATATTATAATAGAAAACTCTCTCTCTCTCTCTCTCTCTCTTTCTCTCCTTCTTCCCTGCCCACCCTCCTCTTCGAGGCACATCCAAGTCTGGCCGGAACCATTTCCGTTTAGCGGAAATTCTCGATAACTCGTCGATATTTATTTACGACGGGATGGAAGGGGTAGACCAGCTAGATATTATATTTTGGCAACAATTTTAATTAAGTTAATCATGCTCCAGAGTGATCCCGTTATTGTCGTCGCGCGAATAAAGCTCTGCATTATGTGAAAGATTGAAAAGGTCGGGTCAACATATAATAATAAATTTAATATTTGAAATATCAACGGGACGTTTCTCCCTCGTCTCGTGATCGTGTAGCAATTTCCTGCGAGACTTATATTTGTAAATTTTACACAAAAACATTAGCCTCGACACTTGTTAGTAGCGGCTTGGCTCACTACTGGTTCGTTACATTATCTTTAATGACGTGGATTATCAATCTGACACCGTTCTACGGTTTCCTCGTAAATTCATTCCCATTTGTCGGTCTCGGGATGTGCTCGTTTGTTCGTCCGTTCGATTTTCACCGCTATCGTCAAATAATTACGAAAGAACACGTATTAAATGATTATCGAATAAACATCCCATCAAATACTTCGCTAGAAATAATCCTTTTTCTTCCAATGAAATCAGTATTAAATATCGAGCGCTCGCGCATTAAACATTAAAGTATTAATAATTTTATGTATATATATATATATATATATATATATATATACATATACATATGAAGCATTAAGCTTCGTGAAAACGCAATTAATTCAAATCTGCTCGTCATGCAACTTTTATTCATTCATTTAAAAACATATTTATTTCACGTGGAGAGGAAGGCATTTTTTAACCGGAATATAACAATACGTGTTCGTGTATTCCAAATTGAAATATTTCCCAATGTAAGCAATATAAAATTAAATTAAATGCGCTTATTTGTTCAAACATATCAAATTCAAAGTGATTTAGGAATTTCCATCCATAGCAGCGTGCGTTCGCGTAACTTTATTTTGACTTTTTAACTCTGCCCTTTTATTAGAAAAATATTTTACAAGTGGAACGATAGCTTGAACCACGAAAAAAATAAAGGGATGATACTTTGGAAAATATTGATCTGGAGAAAAGAAGGGAGGAAGGTTTTCTTTTTCGTTACTTTTGAAAAAATCTTGAGGGTTCTTTTTTGATAATTGTGCATCGTTTCCTCGTATCGAATCTGCCGCCATCGCCATCATTGCCGCCAACCAACCAGTATCAAAATGATTCGAGTTCGTTCATCGATGAAAATAAATTAAGTAGAAAGCGAGTAAGTTGATTAATTCGGTATTCGATACTTCGTTATTCCAAGAGAATGACTTTCGAAGCATCCATTGAGCGTATCTTTGGGATTTTTCTAATGAAATGATCACCGCTGGTCAGCAAACGCACAATGGCGAAGCCACATAAAAGCATAATTAATCTGTTTGTAGCACAAAGCTGATCGCAGGGGACGAGATTGGCCTCCAATCGACGCGTGCACCAGGATAGTAGACGGATAGTCGAATTGCATTCTATCCGATGATACCGAGGGGGGAAAAAGGGGGCAAACCACATTCATGATTCAATCAGCAAAGTTAAAGCGAGCGCGAAATGATGCCGCCCCTCTCACCCGGTGTCCCCTCCTCTCGTACCTCTCCGATTCGATCGAATCGCATTTTAAGAGCTCTTCTCTCGTGAAATCCAACCCTTTTTCCACACTCTTTTCCCTTTTCTCTTCAGTTCTCTCTCTCTCTCTCTCTCTCTCTCTCTCTCTACTTCCTCTTTTTTCTTGCTCTCGTGAACAAGCTCGTGCTGTTCGCAAACTTCGAATAATTCTACGCAATGAAGTCAAGCCTATCTCCAGAAAATTTAGCAACAGCAGCAGCAGCAAAATGAACCGACCTGATTCGCAAACTTGCCGGAAGCCGCTAGCAACCCTCTGATACCATTAACTTGATAGAACGTTTCCCGGTTGAACCGAATCCCATTTTAAGAGGGGCTTCGGTCCGTCAAAGGCCTGGCCAGCTTTTTTTCGAAATGCCCATTTTTTCGACTACTCCAGCAGTAACCGTCGATCGAATGGCGTGCATTTGCGACGCGAGAATCCTTGTCGATTGGCTTCCTTTGAATTTCGATACCGATAGCGGTTTGCAGCCGCGGCTCCCAATTTTTTTACCCTCTGCCCGTGGCTGGCTTTTGTTTGATAGTTTTTGTTCCTGGAATGCGCATTACCAGAGAAAGCGCCTCTACCCTCACACTCCTCCCTCCCTCCCTCCCTCCCTCACTCCTTTTTCACTGTTTCACGTAATTCCGAGTTTATTTGCAAGTTCTAGTCGCAAGTTTTGCACCGAGCTCTGTTTGCCTCACTTTCAAAACGGCGGGCCGCTACAATTTTTACGCGGCCATTCATTAGGAGCCGAGCAAATTAGCATTTTCACTCTCTAGTCACCCGCAAATTTTTCTTCATTAGAATCCTCCTGGATCTAATGCTCGCCAGCCAACCCAGCCACCACCAGCACATCTCTTTACGGGCAATTTCCCTTTTCAGTTGGACCCTTTACAATCATGTTCAATATTTTCATTTTCATTCCCATTTTTTACCCTCTTCTCCTCTCCTCTCCCAAATGTTTATCCAAACACAAATGAAGCTTCTTTTTTAATTAAATTCAAAATGCGTATACAACTTTAAAACACTCGTCAAATGATATTTGACAAGTGGTGCGATCAATACATCCGGGACGTTTAAAGGGATAAAGGCAAAACCCTGCGGCAAATAGCACGTATAATTTTTTTTAATATTCCATCAATTACTCGCGTCTCGCGTATCTCTCGGAGTTCGCTAAGATTTATAATAAACGTGGCAGATTTCACTCTCAATGTCTCATTAGGTTGATAGATTTTCTCCAGAGTTATGTACATGGTTGGAAACACGTATTTGCGCGTGTACGATGTAAAGAGAGTGAGATGGACAGATAGATGGATAGATATGGAGAGAGAGAGAGAGTGGAGAGGAGCGGGGGAAGAGTATTTATCGATGGAGATCCAGCAGTCGATGGATACTCGATGGAAAGCAGTTAATTAATTCGACTAATCACCTTTCCTCTCGTAGATGGAGGTTATCAGAAAGGGCCTGACGCATCGCGAATAGCTGGCTCGGTGTAATCAATTTTGCAGGAAATACATATTTTAACAAGCAAGCCATTTACAGGGCCATACAAGCGTATCCTGTGTCTATTATGCGAGCCATACATATTCATGGCAGGCTGCATGAGCGCGCCTATTGCTTTCGATGAAACGATTGCGGCCGCTTGATTCATCGCGCGACGACACGATATAGCGCATCATCGGGGGATACACTGTGGATCCCCCAGGTTTATCGATCCTCCCCAATCAAAGGGACCTTCTTCTCGTAATTTCATAACCGCACCACCACCACCACCACCACCACCATCATCATCTCCCGGCAACGCCCCGCTTGCCGAAGCTTTGGACTTTGAACGCACCGACGACTTTCGCATTCCAATTTGCTCGGTGGCCAACTCATTTGTCATTTCGTTCCGAGTTACTCGAAATTATCGCCATCCCCGATCGCGAACGATAATTCCAGCCGAATTAAAAAAATCCGGTTAAACGGGACATCGTTCGCCTAAAACTCTAACGGTCTTGCCGAGAAGAAGCTGCTCTTGGGACTTTTGGCGAAGATCGCGAAAACACAGAGAAAAGATTCCTCGATCAACAACAAGCTTACATTCCGCGGCCTGTTTCAATTCTCCTAACATCCTAGAGACGTAATACACGCCTTACAATAGAAGGAGGATCGAGGATCTCCGCCTGATCCGAGATTTATCAAACAATGCCGGAGTCTCGAGGTAGAAAGATTTTTGGTAGACTTTTCCGGATGCCGCGATGAACGGAGGGAGATAAAGTTGTACGAGAGGAAGAGAACGGGGAGGAGGAGGAGGAGAAGAAGAGCGGGTCCTCGGAAAGGTAGGCAAAGAGGATAATGCAGCAAAGGTGGAACGGGATCATCCAGATTAGTATGATCTTGCCGCGTCTACGCTTGGATGCAGGTGCATGCGCACTCGCTAGTTTCGCGACGCACAGTCGCCTTTAACTCGAATCTTCTCAAAACACTTCTCTTCTTTTGCTCGCGCGCCATTGCCAATTCCGTGTGCGTCAGTCATTTGCCAAACCGTAAAAAGACCACCGTGATCGGAGGAAAACGGCGGCGAGAAAGGAAGCGACGATGACGATGATCGTATCGCGCGTCCAAGTATCGCAACGCCGTTCGCTCGAGGGAAAACGTACCCGCGAAATTTGCTCCGGCGAGTGTTTGTTTTGGAGCAGGCATCGAAATTAGTGTGGTTATGATGAGTATACGGTTCGGTGAAAGTGCATGCGCGGCCACGTAGTTGTCTGGCGATGCTATCGCCATTCGGTGGTTCGCTCTGCTGCCACTGCCACCCCCTGCTCCCCCCACCCCAGCTACAATCTCCGGCAAAGCACTTCCTGCCAAATAAGCGAACGTGTGTGCGCTCCTCGGGTCCCCCGGCCCCCTGGCCCGGTAGCCGACCTGTCGGCACGTTGAAACTTTGAATTGTCCATTGTTACGCGGAATGGCGAAGGGGTGACATCGCTACTCGCCAAGCCAAGAATCAACCACGATTGGACGCAGCTGCATCAGAGGCGCCAGAGCTCATTTGCCACTGGCAGGCGAAAACTCCGCGGGTTCTTCCGGGGTACCGGGAACTAGCGAGCAACCCTCGCGATTCAATATCGCGCCGGGTAGAAGACCTAATTGATTTAGCCCAGGACGACTTGCAAAGGCTTGTAATTCAACGCTGCGGGCTGTACCGGAGAGCTTTGACCTCGGGTTTGTTCCCGGGTTACGAGAGATCTTATCGATCCCGGAACCGGGACCGAGACCGAGACCGGGACCGGGACCGGGGCGGTTCGAGCATTTTGATCGGCTACTCCCCCCCCCCCCCCCCAGCAACCTCTTGTAACCCGGCCCAATGCAAAAAGGAATTTTGTGGAAAGATCGTGGTGCGGTCCTCTCTGCATCCCCCTGCTATATCCAGTAGCCACTTTGGCTCCCTTGAACTCGGAACTATCGACCCGTCGACGCTTTAATTAATACTTAGCGTTGAGTTACGTGTGTACCCACGTAGGTACGGATGTACCCGCAACGTACCAGCTTCTCCTTGTTAATTGTTGATCGATCCGTTCCCGGTGCTTGTCACTCTCATCCCCTTCATCCCCTTCGTTCCCTAAGCCCCGATAGCCGGTAATTGTATGCGGACAAACGTTCAACGGTGTATCATCGCTCGAGGCACCGCGCCGTTTCATCCATCATTTTTCTCTCGCGCCTGGTAAATGCGCCAAAATTTCAATTTCGTATTCATCGATACTCGTTACGTCCTTTGATCGTTGTTCCTTCCTCCACTGACTCTTCCTTCCTCCGCCTCCTCCTCCTCCTCCTCCTCCTCATCCATTACACCCGATTCCCGTGGAAATGATGGAAATCATTGCAAAAGCCTGTACGCTATATCCGTGCGCGAATGATTTCCATATTTTTCAGGAGCAGTTTCCCGCGTTGCGATTATTCTCGTGACGGCCGAACTTTATTTTTACCTCTTAACGAGTCCCCTTGGAGATTTGTGACGAAGATGATGGTGATGAAGGTACAGTGGTGATTAGGGGACGGAGATAATCTCAGTCGAGGATGAATGATTGCAGTTTTCGAAGATTCGCAGAGAATAATTCGCATGGAGAGATAAGTGGGTGATAATCTTGCAAAAGAGTCGACGCAAGATCATCCGGATTAACCGTGGATTCGCCTGCCTTGGTGGCAACGGCGAAGGTGACGCAGGTGCACCGGACAAGTGCGCGTAACCGGAGGAGGATAGGAGGGGAGGGAGCGAAATCCAAGTGGATAGTGGCCGCTAGTAACTACGGTAGCACAGGGATGTGACAAGTGCTAAAGCAACATTAACGGCAATTCCACGCGCGATTGAAAATAAATGTTTTATTAACTGGAGCAACTCGGCAAAATGCGCTCTCTCTGTCCCTATATGTATAATATTTTAAACGAATAATGCGCCGGTATTATCTCTCTCTCTCTCTCTCTCTCTCTCTCTTGAGCCGATACCGCCGTTGAAAGTTGAAAATGCTGGCAAACACGCGGATTTGCAAAAATTATATAGTAACGATTTGAATCGGATACCCAAAGCAAATATGGTTGTCAGATTTATAGTAAACATTGCTTTTACCGGGAGACATTAATAACACTCTGTTTCTCCTACATATAATGAGTTTTCCATGAAAAATGTTTTATCTCCTCGTAATTATTTGCTTTCAAAGGATGTTTTAATGTATTCCCTAGGGAAAAGAGTTAAAAACATTGCTCGACTTTTCGTGAAATTCATTTCGCTCCGGTTTAGTTTTTCACGGGCATTAGAAATTGCGCGTCCCCTTACGATATACTTTTATTTTACTCCATTCCTAAGCAAAAGCAATTTTCCACAAAATTACTTTGTTCGGCGAAGATGACGGCGCAACAACGGATTGCTATTAATATTGGAGCTTTCGTGAAAGGAAAAGATCACGCGTTTGGTAGATCTTGATGCTTTATTAAAAATTTTATGATAATTTGATGGAAAGGGGCATTTCGGAATAATTCCAAAGGGTTTGTGCGAGTTGCGATTGCCGAGGGTGGAGGTCGGTGTAGTGGGGGGAGACCTGGGTGGGGGTTGTATCCTTTAACGTCGCGATGTTTAACTCGATCGATCTCTGTCGTTGAGTTTCCGTGGACGTTGTCATCGGGGCCAGCGTTCCTGCTCCAGCAAGCACGAGCTGTTGTTATTGTTGCAGCTGCAATCGAGCCGGTTAGCGAAGCTCCCGGGTCACTTGGGAAATATCTCGTAATGCCCGCAAACCTTGCTCTCCCAGGACCAGCCTTTTCTATTTTCTTCTGCGTGGCGGCTTTCGTCGGCTTTCTTCCTCCGCCCTGCCATTTTTTCCCTGTCATCCGTCTCCTCCGATTCCTATTCCGCTTCCGGAACGCGTTCCAGATCCCCTGGCCTCTCCGGGCCGCCAGCAGCTTCGATTCATTTCCAAACGAGAAGTGCGACAGCCTCGAGGACTGGTGGCCAAAGGAGTCGCGTGCGCGCGCGCGTCCTTTCAATTCCCATTGAATTCTGCTCAACAATTGGGAGTTGTTGGACTAACGCGAAACCAATAACTACGCGCGGAAATTACCGAGATATTGAAATGCATTAAAGCAAGCATCGAGGAGTTCTACGATCAATTATGACGGGCCAAATAGAAGGAGCGGGCTCGGTTTGCTGGCGATACAAACGATGACGACGACGACGACGACGACGAGGTCCTTTGAGCAAAGCTGGAAGAAGAGCCTTGTTATCCGTTATCCACTATTCGCCATCAGTCTTTCTTCTTCAATTTCTGCGCGGGCTCTTTCGCTTTGAAACGCAAGAAGGAGAAGAGGGATAAGAGTAACCGGATCAGTCGACGTATCAGCCAAAGAGTCACCAGGACCACCAGGATGAGGAAGAGGCCTACGTCCAAGAGGATTCGCTGGTACCACGACAACCCAATGCCGTCGTTCCTCAACAACTCCAGTGCGTTGCCCCTCCCAATGTATTCGGTCCACCAAACCGCCGTCTCCAATGGACTCTCTCGCCTGTCCCTGTAAGCGATCGAGAGCGATCTTGCCTTCTCCGCGTACCTGAAATCACAAGGGAAAAATTCGTTAGATTCTCGGGGAAACGAAAGCAATATCGGTATATACGATACACACAGACATTTTTATGTACATATATATACATATAGCGCCGAGGGTAGGAAAGTTCTATTCGATTCCCTCGATAGCCCCTCGAAGAAATCGGAGAATAATAATGATGATCTCCGAGAGGAAAGGAGCGGAGAGGAGAGGAGAGGAGAGGAGAGGAGAGGAGAAAAGTAGAGGGAGCAAGGAAAAGGCAGAAGGGTCTTTTTACGCGAGTCAGCAATTAAAGAAATTAAATAAGAAAGCACGGTTTGCTTTACCCTCAAGAAAACAGAGCAGAACTTTCAGCAAAAGCAATGAAAGGAAGCCGTGTGTTCCGCTTTATCCAGCTTGCAAGATAAAGAATCCGCGAACGATCTGAGACAATAGAGTGGCTCCGATAAATTGTCAATATATGAAACCATAGGACGGAAATAGACAGTTGTGTTAGTCGGGGAAAAATGTACGACGCAATGTTTGCCTGTCGCCAGCCCGGAAATTCACAAATCAGGGGTTACGTGTGAAAATGAAGAAGGTGAACGGGAAATGAATACCGCCGCGAAACTTTGCCTTCCTCTCCCCCTGCTGGAGGAAAATTATGAAATTACGAACGACAGGCTGGTCCGGAGCGATATTCTCCGGTCTTGCAACATTTTCTTGAGCTCGTCTCGACGAATAATCCCCTTTTCCTCCTCGGTTCAGAGTTTAAAAATTTTATTAAAATAATTGCCATGATTCGTGATAATGATTGATGCTCGAATTCGTAATTAATGGAATAGCAGAAGTGAGTGGTGAAAAGTGAAAAGCAAAAAATGGGCACGTTGGGTGAGTTAAGCATATAGCGAAGTAGCAAAGAGAGAGAGAGAGAGAGAGAGAGAGAGAGGCACGGAGGGAAGAAGAGAGTTTAGAGTAGGGAAGGGCATTGGTGGAAAAGGGATAACGCGCTCGACGCCACCCCTCGATGACCCGGAGCACACAATTTACCAATCGGTGCTCTCCATTATTCGTGTTTACAGCAGCAACCCGCGAATCAACCCGGTCTCGTTATTTGCCTTGGTCAAATTCAGTTGCAGCCTGCGGCGGTTTTGAATTAACCATCAATTTTAAGCGCGTTCGACATCCCTTTCTCTCTCTCTCTCTCTCTCTCTCCCACTCCCGTCACTGTCCATCACTTTCTTTCTTTCATTCTTTAATTCACTCCTTTCCTTTCTCTCTCGTTCCTTCTCTCTCTCTCTCGCTCTCACCCTCTCATTCTCAAGACAACACTTTGTCAGCTGGCCTAAAACTATCACCATCCCTCTCCCCCGAGACTTCTTCTCTCGGCATAAGAGAATTAATTAGGAACTATTAATTAAAACTCCAGCCTTCTTTTAGCGCCGGATTAAAAAGTAGCCCGTAGTCGTTGTCTTGTGCGATTAAATTAATTAATTTTAATTGGATTAACGTAACGTGACCAAGGATAGTTTCTAATTTATTTTTCCAATTTCCTAACTGGGCTCATTATCGCGCTCTAAGATTCCTTTTATTCTCCCAGCAGCATTTCCTCGCAGCGTATTTTCTCGCGTGTGCGGAACGTACGTATGTAGAAGTAAGTATGTGGAAAAGCGAGCGGTGTGCCGAACCGACTTTGTTGGAAAAGTTGCGGCGCCACGGAAAAAAGGCGAGCGAGAGTTATAGGCGAGAGAGATACGGTTCGCGTAATTAAAACAGAAATTAACGTTTCGCGTGCACGTGTAATTTATTACGTCACCCGGGTAAGCGTTGATCGATGGCGAGAGAATGGCAGCGGCGAAAAACCGGCGGAAAGTCTCCATGTCGAGAAGAGCAGGTGTCCGGGAACCAAACGAATCATCCCACATTTCCCAAGGAAGAAAAACCGCCTAACCAGAGAAAGATGGAAGAAAAAAGAGGAAATTGGCAAATTGAAAAGAAGAATAATTTGACTCGTCGGAAAAAAGAGGGGCGCATCACCACCGAAATAAATAGGAAACCGGAAGCTGCAAGCTGAAGGGTACTACTCGCGCGCGATTAATTCTTGAATTCCAGTCAAAATAAACGATGCTCCGGGGACAATCAGTTTCCACTCGAGACCTCGGAACTTAAGAGCGTTCAACGAATTGCAAAACTTGCAGCATTTAACGGACCATTCGAGGGAACTAAATCCGCCGAACGGGGTCTAAAAACATCGATATATCAGAGCTTGCCTTTACTATCCGCAATTAGGTGGGCGTAATTAAACAGTTTTTCGGCCGCTGATAAGAGAAAGCTCGTTATCGAAAGGAACCCAAAACGGTTTGGCGAGAAAGGGGATGGGGAGAGAGGGGAAGGAATTATTTAGCGAAAGTCCATGGAAACTTAGGGGGGAGGGAGAGCAGGAGGATGAGGTTGCGATGCAAAAGGGAAGCGTACCGGAGAAATTCTATGGTTCGGAGAGAGAAAAGAGCAGGTATCTCGGGGGTATCATAATTCGCGCGATATCTCGGATCGTTGTCGCTCGAGTACTCCAGGCCCGCGTTATAAACTTACTTTCTCACTTGAAACGTTATTACGGGGATGCGAGAAGCTGGCGCAACGCTAGCGGTGCCAACCAGTGACGTCACACCGCCGCTACTAAGCAGAGCTAAAGTTCAAATCGGAAGACGAGGCGGTCTCGTTCGCATTTCTCATCGCGATAAATAGAACGCGAAACGGGGAACGGGAGGGGAGAGAAAAAGGAGGAAAGCCCAATGAAGAGAAAAGAGAGGGAGGGAGGGAGGGGACTCTTCTTTGGCGAATTTAGCGCGATTACCTTCGGATTCTCGAAGGCTACCTTTGCTCGTGAAGATTTTCGCGCCGCGCGAAAACCTTACGCGATTATTTAAGGCGATTCCCGCAGGTGCCAGTCCCAATTGATTTATACGGACTCCCCGGTAGTCTCCCCAGAATTGCTTCCAATTAGCCGCAGATTTCCAGCGGAATTATTAGTCACGTAATTACACTTGAATCTTGTCTGAAGTTCCGCTGTGGGTTGGTTTGGATTCGTTCTCTCCTATTATCTTCAAAGATGTACGGCTGTATTCGAAATTAATGCGATGCAGCAGCCAGAATAAATGAGAGAAACGTCGCGAAGAAGTTTCGGGAGTCAAGGATCCGCAACGGATTTACGTGCGTTCAGTTACACATTCTTCCTGGAACTGCCTGGAACCGGGGAAGGTTGCTCCTGTGAAATGACCCGGGGGTCTTCGATCCAATTAGATTTTTAATAAAAGTTTACCCATCCCGTCCCGCTCGATCCCGCGAGTCACGTACCGATTCGCGTCCCACGGGACCGTGAAACGGATTAACACGGTACGAAGCAACCTGCCCTGCGATGCTCCTCACTCTCACTTCTCCCCCCTCCCCCATCCCCTTCGCTTTCCTTTCCCTTTTCTTCTTCCTCTCTTCCCTTCTTCCCTTTCCTCTGCGCCATCAAGGCCATCGTCAAAGTATACCTCGAATCTTCCTCCCTCGAACTTCGACTTCCAATATGTTACAAGTTTCATTTCAACGAAAAGTCAGGATACCCCCCCCCCCCACAAACCTCTCGAACATCTCCACCAACACCGTCCAGTCAACTTTTCGCTTGGATCCCGAAGAATTTCGAAATTTGCATAATCTGCTTAATAGGCGATTTTCTTGCGGATTGAAATTCGAAAAATTCTTGAGAAATATCGAGACTCTCCTGTTTCCTTGTCAATTTGAGAAATGTGAAACTGGAGCTCATATCCCTCGAAAATTTTCATATTTCTCGAAGAACCCTACATAGCTAATTAATCTGGCCATTCGATGCGATCCCACAGGACGTGGATCGCGTTCCAGCAGGCATCGAATATCCTGCCGTGAAAGTGGGACAATTTGCTCGTTAAATTTCCCGAAAATTTTCTCTCTTCTGATTTCACGCACGAATAATCATCCCTATTTGCGAGTTCACCTTGATACAGTCGCCAATTGTTTCGCTGGAAGAGTAATCAACGGGGGGAGTAACACGAAGCTCGCGTAAATTCGAGAAAACTTCGGAGAAAACGCCATGAAACAAATGCCACTCGTTAATCTTGTAACATTCATGCAATTCTCCAGTATTAATTTCGTGAGTCAAATAAAGCGGAACCAGGATGAGTTCTGATTTTAATGAAGCTTTGATTAAAATGGTAAAAGACAAATCGGAAATTTTTTATTCTCCTCCATATTATGTCTGATTCCTTTCTGCTCCGGGATTTCCCGATAAAATGTCTTTGCTCCCTTTTTCCCGCGCGAAATCAAAGCCAGCATTCTGAACTGTGGAAACTATTTATCCTTTGGCCGATCGATACCGCGTAGAGTGCCCTCGGAGTAATGAGTAAATTTTCCCTGCGTCCATTTGTCTATGTCCCAGCTCGAATTCTCTCTTCTTCATTTTGTTAAGAAAATCTGCGTTTTGTTCGAATCCCTGATTATCCGATCGAAATTGTTTCTCCTGATTACCGGAAAAAGGTCATTTAACGACCAACAAATCGTTTTCGAAACAATTTCATCCCCCCTAAATTCTTGATCCGTTTATTATCGACGCAAGAAATAGAGAGGAAGGGAGGGAGAGAGCGAACGATATTGCGATTAAAAAATTATTCCAAGTATTAATACTGCTAAAGTACCGTGTTTTGTTGCTGTAGCTGAATTAAAATTGATCTTTGGGGAGCTGGAGCAAAATAATCAAGTTATTCTTTCGCAAATCGATCATCCGCATAGAAGCCCTTTAGAGTAATGAGTAAATTTTCCTACGCCCCATTTGTCTTCGTCTATGCTGGAGAGCTCTATTTTCGATTTTCACGAGAAAACATGTGTCACGCTAAGTCCCTCCACATCCCATCAGATTTAACTCGTTCTTCTCACGAGAAAACATTCCTCTAGTAACTTAATCATCTCTTTCTCGCTTTACGATCTCGATTTATATTATTAATTTAATGACGCTGAATCTCTACACCCTCGTAGCTAATAAACCTTTTTACTACCAGAAATTTAATATCCGAACAAAATGCTGCTGAAACGCTGTATTGTAAACGGTATATAAAACACTGCCAAAAAAAAAAGAATTAAAAAAAAAAAAAAAAAACTTATATAATACGTAGGAAAAATTTTGATTGGAAAATTGCCAGAAATAAAATTTTAGTTTTAACATTTTGTATGGTGAACCTTTCGATGTATAGTCGCACATATGCGCGTATAGGTGATCCAACCCCATAGTCATTGCATTAAATCGTTCGAATGAATAGGAAGAAAAATTCAGCTGTTTTTGTTGTAAGAACCAAATACATTTGGTATTTGGATGGTAACCATTTTGACAAATATTTGAACACGAATGCTCAACAAAAATATTTAAACATGGACACTTGAAAAAATACTCGGCTTACGGTACAGGCCATAAATTTTTTAACGATCGGTGGTTTCTCGTACCTCGAAGATCCAACAAGTAAAAAGCGTACATTTATAGATCGTAATGGGTTTTAAACGATAATCCCTTATACGCGAAGTTAAATGGCATAAATCAAACATTGCTATCGTGTTCCTGAACGTGACATTAAATTCAGAATTTTAGTTCCTGTTTTGGCCTGCAAACAGGAAGTGAAAATCCTAAAGTCCAACAGGGTGGTCCTTGTGGGTGATTCGTTCCCTGCTACTCCTCAAATAAGTATTTCCAGAAAGGGCGGGGCTTTGGCAAACGTTGCCGATGCATAAAGATCGGCCACCCTGTCCGCGGCACGAATTCTAAATTATCACGTAGCCAGAGAGGAAAGGAAATAAAATCTACCTATATGCGCTATATTCACCCACTCGGTGTCCGATAAGATAAGGGCAAGTATGATTTGCGAATGCGACATCGAGGGGAAAATAAGCGACGCTAAAAGAAAGTAGAAAAATCAATAATTCACGCTCGTAAAGTATCCGTATCTCCTACCAAAATCCTCTAATTTATTCTCGAGAATTTCAATTGAATTCATTTTCATATATAAACAGAAGTTTCAAGTTATTTTATCAAAATTCTTTAAAGCGCCCTGGCATGTCTATTAATTTTCAAACGACACGGTAAGAAAGGAAGATCCACCTTTGAACCAGGCCGGGCCCATCCCTGAGTCACTCCACTTTTATAGAGATTAGTGAAAGTGTGAAAATCGTCAAAGAAACTTTTTCCCTTTTCTCGGAAGTTTTGGATTTTTCTTTTGAATTAAGAAAAGCTTGAAGGTTGTATTAAACGTTCCTGGTATTTTAATATTAGATTTATCAAGGTGATGCTATTTCTTTGTAAGAATGGGGTCGAGAAAAGTGGTAGAACAAGCCCTGTGATCAATTTCCAGAAGATGGCATCCTGCAACGCGAGCCTCGGGCTGACAGTTGACACACGGCTTGGCTTCATATGGTAAACCGAATGTCCCCTTTCTCCTTCCCTCTCTCCTTCCCTTCTCCGGCGATCGGTTCCACGGCGATACGCCTTGACAGAAGGATGCGACGGTGGGTAGAAGAAGGAGTAGGAGGAGGAGGAGGGGGATGCAACCGCGGAAAATGAGACACCCCGTACAGTGGCGCGCGTATATAGAAAAGCGATCTCGTTCCCCCGAGGCTGCTGCTGCTGCTTCTGCTTCTGCTTCTGCTTCTGCTTCTGCTTCTGCTGCTCCTGCTCTTGCTCTTGCTCCTCGTCGGGTGCTAGACGGCGGTCGGGAAAATCCAATCGCTTCCCAACGATATACGTCTTTGTAACTCGATAAGTCGCCCGGGTAATGCGAAAGGGGATGGAGAGGGAAAATTTCGTCGCGCGGCATAAGATCACAACGCTGGTGGAAATCCTATCTTCCACCCTGATATTCGGACCCGCCGCCAATCCTTTCGCCAACTCAAGGCGCTTACCGGCTAATGCGCAAAAACATCGGATAAGCCGCCCCGTTGAAATTTTCCACGAATTTCTCCTCGCTCCTGGCATCGCAAAAGTCTCTCCCTTAATCGTCGATTCGTTAGAGATTAACTCAATTACACTCGAAGCTCGATCATAATTGTTGCGTCGAGCTATTGCTTTCAAGGAACAGCAGCAGCATTAGCAGCAATTTGTCTGGAAATTTTTTTTTTTCTTTCGGCTTTAGTTCGCTCCTTAAATGACGGCCGCGCCGTTGCGGGCAGTTCCTCGGAGTTTTAGATTCCCGCTCGTTTCGGGATAGAAGAGTGCTTTGAATATTAGAGCGCGGGGATGTTTATAAAAAATGAGTAGCACTTGGTAAAGGTAGTAAGAGGGCCTTTGGAGAGGTACGGATGGAGTAGAGTGGCACGAAGCTTTTACGAGGCGGCGATAGTGTCTGACGAAGCGGCGGCGGCGGTAGCGGCGGGGGTGGCGGCGTTGGTAAGCGGGACCGCGATATTATCGGATAATCATTAAGGTGGTGGCCCAGTGGCGAGCGTTAGTCGGCGAAATACGTCGAACGTTACGTATTAGTAGCCCGTAAGTATCTTAACGTAACTGGCGCTCAGAACGATCCGTAATTTTGCCTTTCCCTCCGCGCCGCGCACTTTCTCCGCTCTTTCTCCCTCGCTGGAAGCTATGGGAGGATGGAGGAGGGCGGCTGGGGGTCGTTACTGCGCTATTTCTCGTTCTGCGCCCCCGTCACGTGGTCCCCTCCTCGCCATAGTGGACCATTACATTCCTTACGCGCGAGCAGGTGCGCCAAAGCACACGGGGACGGGCCG
The DNA here is from genome assembly GCA_037305995.1 of Sclerodermus sp. 'alternatusi'. Taxonomy (NCBI): domain Eukaryota; kingdom Metazoa; phylum Arthropoda; class Insecta; order Hymenoptera; family Bethylidae; genus Sclerodermus; species Sclerodermus sp. 'alternatusi'. The sequence goes on along the minus strand of CM074547.1, from coordinate 6,952,876 downwards.
GCCAAGCCTGTAGATCCCCTTCAGGAACGAGCACATTCTGCCTCGCGAATAAATCCGCCAGCTGTGCCCCCAGCCACACCACCACCACCACCACCACCACTACCACCACCAACGCCATCACCGTCAGCCAACTCCCGAAGTAGGGGAAGCTCGTTTTTATTATCTGGAATGTGTGGAAGAGGGCGAGAAAGAATTAGCCAGGCTGGCAATAGCAGCCGAAGGGGATGAAAATGTTGAAAGTGTACTAGTCGGGAGAAACTGGGCGATAGGGGGGGGGGGGCTGGTGTTTATTGCAGAAAAGGAAGAGGAGACATTGGCAAAGCCGGAAGTGGAGCTCGAAAGGGTTGGCTAGGACGAGAACAACAGGGCAATAAAGAAGACGAGGGACGCTCGGGGATTGGATCGGTGGGGGTTGGCGGGGGTGGTGGGGATGCTGTCGGACTAACTCCGCAGCCGTCTGCACTACGTTATCCCTCACCCGTAACCGAAGAAGAAGCGCAGAAGCAGGGGCGTGCCTCGTTCTCCTTACAAACTACCAAAACTTTGACTACCGTTTCCCTCACGTGCCAGCTTGCGCCTAAGTACATGCTCGCCTACGCCTTGTCCCCCTGGTTAGGCACACTACGTTATATTAATGCACTTTGGCAGAAACCTCCTCTAATAAACTCACCACTAAAAATTACATGAACTTTAATGATCGGCTCTCTAAAATTATTCTAATAAGTATGGCATAAAAATTACGGGGACTTTAATCATCGGTTCTCTCATCCTCTTTCTCCCGTTCTCTCTCTCTCTCTCTCTCTCTCTCTCTCTCTCTCTTCGGGAGAGGAAATTGCATCGGACCAGAGTAAAGCATTCGCTAAAATTTTACTAGCCACTCGTATCGCGAATTGTTTTCATTAAATCTACGCTAATAATCAAGTCGAATCAAATATTAACCTTAAGGAAATATTTGAAAAATTTTATATCCACCGAGGGAAGCTATAAAATTAAACATTATTAAATTACAGGGGAAACTTACTCTCCCCATTGATGTTTAGAACACGAAGCGCAGAACGATTCTGCCAAATCAGAATATTTTAATATCTGACAATCACAGCGAGAAATTTATTGTTCGCGTTATGACAATAACCAAATTGGATACTTTATTAAATATTCTATTACATCGTTACATTTTAATTGAAACTAGTAATATTATCGCGAATGCATATCTTATCCCTTAGGCTATTCGACTCGTTTTATTTCCAATTACAATTACAAGTATTATTATCGCGCAACGATATCACCTGGACTTTGCTAATATCAAATTTATTAGCATGTCGTTATCGTTATTGCATATTTTGATTGCAATGCACGATGAGAGAGAAATGGGTGGTGCGCATAGATGGACGGAGGGAGAAAGAGATAGAGCGAGAGTCAATGAAAAAGCAAAGGGCGGGAGGGAGGAAGGGTGTGGCAATAATGGGGAAAAAAGTGATGGGAAGCAATGGATGCGGGCTTTGCCATCTCCTTGAGAACTGTCGAAACTTTGTGCTCTTGATCCAAGAACAATTTGCCATGGGGCACGCGGCGCTTAATTGAAACTTACTCAATCGATGAAATCGATGAAATCGCAGAGGTAATTCGATAACCGATAGTCCAGTGGTGGTAGCAGTAGCAGCAGCAGCAGTGGTGGAGAGACTCGAGCGTCTTCCGCCATGAGACTAATTTCATTATCCAGCGATCATTCTTCGCGCAACTAATTATTTAGCCAGCGTCGCTGTCAGCAGCGTCATCGATATTTCATTAAAATAAAAGTCTCCGGAATATAGCCTGGCGAACGAATGTAATTCGCCGGGTTTCCGGCAAATTTTACACGGTGCGAATGATGCGAAGCTCGTAAAGCAGGTTAAATTACACCTTGCAGTCGATGGGGGCGCGTTCGAATTGATTTACTGGAGAAGTTAAGTTGAGAATAACGGCATATCAAACTTGTACTTTATGCGTGGTAATACCGCCAGTCGAACCCCTTAACGATCCCGGATGGAAGTCGACTTGGCGAGTTTCGAGTGAGCCGAGTAGTTTGAAGATGCCAGTGATTAAGAAGATGACGGCCGTTGGCCGCCGTATCACCCAGGGACCGGAAGCCTGATCGGTGACCCGAACTTCGTTATAGTGGGAATCGTACGCCCACCCCCACCGCCCCTAGGCGTCATGCAGAAGCGAACGCCATCCGCTCGAGGAAAAGCCTCTCGAGCAACCCCTCCTCCTAAATTCACTTCGCAATTCGACAAGTGGAGGGACACCGATTCCTCACCCTTCCACCACCCCCTCCTCCGTCCATCCCGGCTCGTCGTGCGTGAATCATAAACCAGACATTGTTACCGGAAGCTGCCTGGCAAAATTTATTTAACCAATAGGCTCGAACAGTTCCGGGATTACTGGCACTGTTTAACTTTTATAGCGAAATAAAGCTTTACGCTCGATCAACAGTCAAGCTACCCGGGAAAGGGATAAGTCGTAAACGTACCGGGACATTCCAGAATCTTGAGATGGCGGAACTGCGTCGGTCACGTAATAGCCGATGCGTTGTTGCCAGATGCGCTACCGAGGTGCCTCAAAGCCCTTAAGGGACTCGTGAAATGGCTGTATTTACTTATTACTGGTTTCATTAAACTGCCCGTAAAATGATCCTATTTATCGCGTTGCCAGCGAACATCGGGGATCGTCGGGATAGTCTCTCCCGGCTAAAGACTCGATTATGAATAGTTCGGAGAAAGAGTCGGTCTATTTCAACGATCGAAAGAGAGGTGGCTTCCGACGATGGTGTGCCCCGGGTTGTTGGAAAAATGCTACACGGTAATCGCGAACCAATTAGCGGAGCTTCGTCGTAGAGGGCAACGCGCCTCTGGGTGAGGGTGGTTGCGGTGGTCGGTAAGGGTGGGAGGTGGATAACAAGTTGTCGGGTGAGCCACTTGAATAATGTAACATTTAATTTCACGTGGTTCCTCGTCGTCATTGGCGTCCCACCAACCGTTGATTCACGCTGTGAAACATTTACCAACTCGTGAAATTTCCCAGGCGACCCGCAGCCGCGGATATCTCGGCGCGGTGTGCGAATGTGCGCAAAATGGCCACCGCCCCTTAATGCGCCGCAGTACAATCAAGCGGACTTTTTCCGAAAACGCGTTCTCCATTATGCATGTGCTAGAATTTGACCGCGAGTGCATCCCGGAAACTCGACGGTGCTGGAAACCCCGGAGAATTGAAACCGATGTGGCTCCGCTGGCACTCTCTGAGCGATCGCCATTTTCTATTGATACTTGAAAATGGACTCTGCGCCGGGGCTAATGGCTTCCCACTCTGACTTTTTTAACGAATCACCCTCTCCGCCAACTCCGACAGCAGCAACAACGAGGGGTAGATCCCGTGAAATTCTCTCGGTTATTAAAAACGTCGCGTTTTAGCAAAAATACAGGGGGGTGGGGGGCGAGGGTAACGACGATAGGGGTGACGCCAGCAGTAAGAATTTGGCGAGGCCGAGTAAATTCTCGATTTTGAGCCGCGTTTTCTTGTTAACGAACGTTTGTCGTGGTATATGTTGCGATGGGTGAACGAGGGAGAGAGGGAGGGGTGGGGTTACCTCCTCTCGCGGCAGGAGCATACTGTTTAGGCAAATGCACATTTTTCAAATAGGCGATAGGAGCTGCAACGACACGTTGATTCACGGCGCGAAACATTTACCGCTCGTGAAATTTCCCATGCGGCCTTACCGGGGGACCCGAACAGATACATGGATTTATAAAGATATATAGACTGGAGTCTGCACCCTGCCGCATCGTAGTTACCGATCGGGCGGCGGAGGGCCGCCCGCAGAACACGTTCGCCCTTTCCTACGCTGCGTGCCAGGAATTTTCGAGGGAGCGCAACGACGTGGAGAAAGCGGGAAGAAATTGGCTCGATGAGCCCCGCCGAGCATCGGAATGAAAGATTTAACAGCGTGGATCTACGCTCGATACTTAGGAGGCAAGTACAATTTGCTAAAAAGAGAAAGACAAGATGGATAGGTAGCGAGAGAGAGAGAGGGGGGGGGGGGGAGAAAACGAGGAAAAAAGCAAGAAAATAGAGCAAACCGCGCGACGGGACGGGAAATGATCGTGTTGCTGCACAGCCTATCGATTCGACGTCGCCGACGACGACATCCGCTCCCAGAGTCCGCCGCTGAGTGAATTCGGCAATTTCCGGTAGACCGGAGGAGAGGCCACACCGGATTACGCGGCGACTGGTACCGATGAAAATTCGAGCACTTACCGGGTATTGTTGAAAATTTGGTCGAGCGCGTCTCGGAAGTCACGCTCGTTCAGGTGCTTGTAGCTGAGGACGATGGCCGATCCTCTAGCGGCGGCAGCCGCCGAGTTGTGCGGCTGGTCCCCGAACATCGGCACCAGGATCATCGGAACCCCCGCGAAGGTGGCCTCCGACAAGCCCAACAGTCCACCGTGACCCAGATAGCACTTGACGTTCGGGTGTCCTGGAACAATATAATAATTTAATTCTCCGCTGAAGGAAAGTCCTGCAGGAAGGAAGAAAAGAAGAAGAAGGGCTGAGCGATTTATCACGCGGCAGGACAGTTTCCCGAGAATATTTTTATTATGATTCGGAAAGTGGCTCGCTCGCGGCTGGCATATTATTCCACGTCATACAGGCTTTCCTTATAAAAGTAGCTCGGTGGTCCAACGTCAAGTACAAGTAGAGTGGCTGACGTTTGGGGCTGGCTTGGAACAAGATCGATAAGTAACTTTGATCGCTCATCGACTCATTCATCATGGCGACGCGCTCTCGGTACTCTCTCGACGCTCTCTCGACGCTCGCACGGCACTCGCGATAGCAAATGTCGCCTTGACGAATGGCCCGCTCCTATAAAAATGTCTTCATTCGAAAATTCACCTGTTTACCAGCTAACTCGACTGCACGTGTGCGAAACTCCAAACGCGTTGCGCGCCACATGGATGAATTATAGCGGGGATTATACTTGGCGACATTGACGACGCTTTATCGCTTTTACCCCGCGCGCTTCTCGTCCCGCCTACTTTTTCCACTTACCACCACCCCCTTCCACGACAAATACGACGCTGCTCCACCATTATAATTACCGAACGATTTCTGAATTCGGTCGATCGGTCCGAGTCCCGAGGAAGAACCTTGATAATTGGCGAATGATTTTTCAATGATGGGGCATCGAGGAGTATCGTCGTCGTCGTCGTCGTCGTCGTCTTCGACGACGTTGTTGTTGCCGAGAGACTTGATATCTTCAAAACCTCGGGCACATTCGCTCGAGTGACTTTCATAAAACCAGAATGTCGGAGCAATTAAGATAGCACAGGTAGGAGGATGCTGAATGGAGGTGGTGGTGGTGGTGGCGGTGGCGATGGTGGTCCATCGCGTTTCACGTTCCGTGGAAGCTCTCGAGCGTGTAGGCAAATCCGGGGGAAATCGTGCAGGATTCGATATTTGGCGGGGGCGAGGAAAAATGTTCGCGCGGTACCCGTAGCCGTCGCTGTCGATAGATATTCCATGTCACGTATCGACGTACAGCGATATGAGGTGTATCGAGTGCGAAACCTCCAGTCGTTTCCCCACATTCCGTCCCCGGCGCCGCTACGTGCGCTCGTAATACACAGAGAGCCTTGCCTACAAGGAGATGGAAGCGAAACGGCCGGTAAAGCCGGCGGGGAGGATGCGGCAAGATTCGAATCTATTATCAATATGGCTGGAGAGGCGGCGGGAGGGAAGGAGGGGTGCAGAGGATTGACGAAGGGCGAGAGGGACGGGGTGTGTGGATACCTTGGCCAAACGGTTACTCTGGAATGCCGCCGCGTTCGAGCGATCCTCGCCGAAGCCCTTGTTAAAATAATTCATCCGGGTATCTCCCATCCCCGCGTATCATGGGATAATCGCGAAAATAATTGATCCCGACACCGCGCGTTCTCTCCCTGAATATTCCATCTTCGTACGCTCAATTTCAATATTTCAGCGAAATACTCGGATGTTCGGATTTGAGAATTAATCTTTTACCCTGATGCGTAATGGGGCCAGGCGGGAGGAAAGTTGAGGAAAATAGAGAAAGAGAGAGAGAGAGAGAGAGAGAGAGAGAGAGAGAGAGAGAGAGAGGAAGAAGTTTATCTTCGAAACGTTTAGAAAAAATCGGATTTCGATAATTCGCGAGGAAAGACAAATCAGAAATCGATGTGGATGGGCATCGACAGGAATGCCGATGCACCGACGCCTGACTAGAAAAATTCTCGATGTCTGCGGTTATCGCGATGAAAGTGTCAGCGAATGTGTGGGCGGAGGCATCACCGAGGGGGTGGGAGTCGGAGGAGAAGGAGGAAGAGGGATACGAGAGTACCGTCGTCCTAATGTCAAATTCCATTACCCCCAGCTACGCTCGGTCCACGAATCTCCCGCCACCCTAACCCACCCCTCTCACCCACTCTCTCTCTCTCGTAGACGAGGGTTTATATTACGAGCGCACGTAGCTGCGCCAGCGACCGAGCGTGGCTGAAGGTTTCACACTCGATACACCTCATACACATCCCCCAGCCACGCGTATAAAATTTTAAGATAAAACATTTTAAACGAGTACCACGATAAAACGCTCCAAATAATTACCCTCTTTGCTGCATAAAGTATTTGAGCAAGAGCACGCTCTAAAACAAATATTTTTCACATTTGTTAAAGAGGGGATGGGAAAGGGAAAAAGAGAGAGAGAGAGAGAGAGAGAGAGAGAGAGAAGGCAGGGAGGCAAGCGAGTAGACAGGCGGACGGACAGTCAGGAAGAGGAGAGGAGAGCAAAGAAGAAAAAGCCGCTCATATTTGGAGAACTAATTAAAATAAAAGGGCGCTGCTCGAATATTTGGATTTCAATAAAAGCCGTGAATTTGAGCAGGCGGCGTACCGTGGCAAGGTAAGTGTCGGCGCGTTAAGGGAAAATATTGAAATCGATTGTTATTGCTCTTGAAAAAAGTCTGCTTCCCCTTTAATTGCGCCCCAGTGTTTCTCGTTAATTGATACTCGTGCGTCGGACCCATCGCGATGCTGCCGCTCGTATGACCGGCAGCCGCGGGCTCATATTGCGGTGAACGCGGCTGCTGTATGTGGCTTTTTAGAAATTACAACTCGTTAATACGCCACGTTATAATTAAGCGAGCTGGAACAACGCCCACGCCATGGACATAATGGAATTTCAAATGAAGTTTCCTGTTATGCCGCGCCAGCCGCACACTCTCGCATTCCGCCGGGAAGAAGTAGGCGTTCCGCGCGCCTTTTTTCCAAGTGTCGTGTCTCCAGGTTTCCCGCCGATTCCTCGATTCTTCGATTCTTCGATATCGAGGGTTGCTCTTCCTCTGCCCAATCGACGCGATCTCTCCGTTGTTTTCCCACCAAATTCACGTTCGGCCCAGTGGATCCAGAGCGAGATCCAGCGGGGTGCGGTAGACGAAAGTTTACGCGGTACCGGAAACAACGAGCCCTCCCCGAGGGTACTCGGTCGATAATGAAGAACACTCGAAGACCCGGTGATATATAACGAAATCAGGAAGGGCTCTCCGTGGTTCGCGGGAGAGCTTTTTAACGCGGGGAAAGCACTTGGTCGTCGTGCAAACCTACCGAGTGCGTTCTCGAACCAACGGAGCGACGGAGGGGGCAGTGAAATTCGAGTCGCAACAACCACTGCAACGAAGCTGAGAATCTCCTTGAAGTTTTGCACGCGACGCGTCTCCTGTCATCGATACGCGCGACGCGGGAATCTGTCGCGGGATCCGCCGCATTTATGCAGAAACGCCAGCCGCGTTGCAATTTGCACCGATGAAGTTTCGAGGCGAACTTCCGCTTCCTCTTTTCGCACCTTCTCGGGGGCGAGGGGGGTGGGGCGCTCTAACCCGTGATGTCATCAACGTCACGACACACCGCTACCACGGTTGCGCGATATCTCGGCAATCTTTAAACGAGCGTCTCAATGTTGCGAAATAACGCACTCTCAACGTTAGAGCGCTTTGACCCTCGGTCATTGAATTTAATTAGGATCGGGGTGTCGCGTAATCGAGGGAACGACGGGTGTCGAGGAACGAGGTGTCCGAATGGACAAGAAGTCCAGTTTTTCGGCTCTGAAACGCGAGAGGGCGGAAACCGCGGAAGGTCACTGAACATGCCAAAAAAAAAAAAAAAGCCACCGCCACCTGTCTTGCTGGCGGGCAAACATTAATGTTATTAAATTCTATTAAAATACACGATGCACCCCTCCTCTCCTCCTGCCCTTCACCGCGGCTCTTCCTGCCGACTCGCTCCGTTTTTCCTATCTCCAGGATCGCAATTAAGGAAGAGCCCGATGCAAATTGCAAAGAGATTCATTGCAATAAAATTGGAATGCTTCCTCTGAGATTTCCTGCGAAACTAATGACGCGCAATAATTAATAAAGTCTACCGGAAGGCCGCCTAAGACGCTGCCATTTTTGCATCGGCAGGAATAATGAACTATTAATACGGTGCTACCCTTGATGAAACAATTCTCGGTTATGAGGAAGACCCTCCCTCACTCCTCGTTCCTCTTTCCAGCTCGATCCAGCTGATATTGCATAATTTGCATGGCTGCATCAAGCAAGGGGAAAAATGGCCGACCCTTACGCGCGCGTAAAGTAAATGAAAAATGATTAGCTTGAAAAAAAAGATTTGGCTTGCTCGCGTTGGAGCCCCGGCTGAAAAAAAGAAAAAAAAACAGGAAAAAAAATATTTCTCATATAAATAGAATAATGTGCGTGGGTGGTGTAAAAATACGAGTGAGAAACAGCCGCGCCGAAATATTCTTCCTCCCCCAGTAAATTATCATAAGGGAAACACGACTCGTCGCCTGGGACTTTACGAGGGCGGGGGGTGGAAGAGGTTTCTTAAACACGCCGGGTCGCTGGGTCGCTGGGTCGAGAATCGCGTACAACCTGTACACGTAAAATTAGTAAATTTCGGGCTCATTCGAATACTCCAAGTTCCGTCGTCACGTGTACAGCATGAATCTGCTATGTGTGCAATCTCGAAGATACAGGACCTTTCTTCCCGCGCGCAACCACCCTCCGCTACAGGCGCGCGCGCGCACGCCCTCAGGACGAACTCGAGGGTATCCCGAATACTTTGGCAGTTTTGGCCCGGAGACCGCTTGAGAATTTTCGCGTAAGCAGTTTTGCAGCTTTCCCCTACCGAGTGAAACGACTTTAATTAGGCAACTCGCTAACGACCCGCCGCCAACATAAATCACCGTTAAACCTTCCACAGCGACGAAAAGACCGTCTTCCACCTCGCGCCACCCCGCTCCTTCACCACCACCACCACCCCCAATGGTTCGCCAAACCTCCGCGACTAGTCTCCAGCCGCAACCTACCAAACTGCTCGAATTCTCACGTACAGGGATTTCCCTGTTTTTTCCTTTTCCTCTTCTCTTCTCTTCTCTTCTCGTCTCTTCTTTCCTTTTTTCTTTCCTTTCATTTCATTTCCTTTTACTTTTCCTTTTTTCCCCTCCTCTAATCGACGCGCGCTCCCACAATGGCCGACGCCCAATTCCTTCCGGGAGAATTCTTGAAAATTCCACCACCGGATCAAAAGTAATTCCTTGATAAAACTGTGTCGAGCGCAGATTGCACCCGGGAATCTCTTCTCCCCGAAAGACAATTTATAGATAAGTATGTGATTATTCGCGGGGAATATATATTTCCTACGATTTACCGCAGAGCCGTATCCCGGCTGTTTTAAATTTATGACAAAATTTTTTTCCCCGTAAAATTCTATGGTTTATATGCTACGTACAATTTTGTAGCGCGCGCATTGTAGAAAACTTGTGACATACGTGTTACATCCAATTTCGCGGTGTGTGTAATTCATAAAACGTAATACGTAAAAATTGTCGGTGTATGCGAAACCGGCAGTGCGTGCTCGCGTACGTGCGTGCGTGTCCGTCCGTCTATCTCTAAAGGAGTACGTCTTCATGTACGTGGTACGGATAATTTCATGGTATAGGTTTTGTACGGAACTCTTCTTGGCACGTGTATCGCGTGAAATGTTTTGTCTGACCCGTGCGCGCTTCATCATTTAAATTTTCGAGGGGATCTCGAGGGTGATAATAAAAATAAGGGGAGCAAGACGTGAAAGGTCTATTTCCATGTCTCAATCGTAAATCGTGTATCATCTGGAAACAGCGTACACGCATGCCTCCTGTTCCCCTTCTCGATTTGCAGTCAGGATTTATAACAGAGAAAGAAAGAGAGAGAGAGAGAGGGAGAGTATCGATATTCCTGAACGATTTCCATCCGCTGCCGGAGGGCGTCTCAAACAGATTTCAAGGGACTTCATCTTCCGGGAGATCCCGTCATTTTTATTTTCCACCCCCACGAGCAGCGATCTTTGATTTCCGCGCCAGCTTATCCTGCAGCTTCACGTTCGCCCCATTAAAAACCTTGTTCGACACACGAATCCTGGAAACACTTTCTATCTTTTATCACCTGATAAATATCGTTTTCCGATTAAAGCGAGAAACCTATCCCCTCCCCTTCCTAGAAACGAGAATTCTCGATTAAATGGAAATTAATAGAAAACCACAATTTACATAATTATTTCTAGTTTGCTTGTTACACGAGACTACCACTTGTAGCCTCGGATTATATTTAATGATGAATTAATAATGAGCTTAATGCTCGAATAAATTTCAATTGTTACAATTTACCTGGTTTTCGAGGGCGTATAAAATTCGATGGGCAAACTCTTAAACATCCCCCGGCCCGCGTAATACTTTGCTCCGTTTTCGTTTGCTTTTTCTGTTTTCGTTATCAACCTCTCTCCTGGAAACTTGGAGTTCGCTTTTCGAAAATACGTCATCACTGACGTTTTAATTAATTCGCTCAACAAAGAACAAACGGGCCAAAGTTTTCCGACGATGTGATTTTACGAACAATTGCAGCGCGCGCGCGCGCGCGATTTTCCCAAGCGAATTAAAGAGACCGCGTAAGAGGGGCAGGAGAAATTTACTGGACGAACCGTCGGAAATCCTCAGGGTGCCTTCAGTTGTCGATGTTTAAAAAACACCTCGACTAGGACTCCTCGAGATAATTGTAAAACCTCCCGAGTTCCCAGGAGTTTTCTTTCATCACCTAAGTCTTGCGATTCTTTTTTTGACGCACCTATCCCGTTTTTTTCTGTTTTTTTATTTTTTTTTATTTTCGTATTTCAATCGACCTTGCTTGAGCAAGACCAACGCGCATGATGATTGGTGACCACCACCGAATGTGTACAGCTTTTGGCGTAACACGAGGGACTCCATATCTGTCCTAGGCTGTACATATACCCGGATTACGGGGTTGCGAAACTATTTGACACCGAGGCCTAGCATGAATACGGCGACCGAATACTGAATGCTGAATTCACGAACCGACCGACCGAATCGTTTCAAAATTTGCCAATGGTTTTCGGGAGTTTCGCAACAATCCGGAAGCCGCTGGTATGCCGCCACTGCCGCTGCCACTGCCACTGCTGTCGCCGCCACCACCACCACCATCACCACCACCACCACCGCTGAATCTTCTTTCTCCAAGAGCATTCAACTGTTTCACGGCCGCCATTACTTCCCATGACAAGATAAGCGGCAACGGCCCTCCGCCATGTTGGTCCGCCCTTTCTGTCGGCCCTCCAAATACATTCTGAATACCTTCCCACCGTTTTCCACGGTTACGTCGCACGTGTTCCACCTCACCTACGTATCGTGATATTCTCCCATTCCCATTCTCATTCACGCTCACGTTCACGTTCACGTTCACGTTCACGTTCACGTTCACCTTCCCATTCCCATTGCTACGGTTACGGAAAGTCATTCCGCGTACTTGGATTTTTCCAACACCCCCTCCCCCCTGACAAGTAAGCAGAGCCTAGACTAGACTTCCGCTTCCCCGACTTAACTTTCATCCCGGTTTATACAATTCGCCTGTTTCCACCCCTTCGCCCAGGATTCCATTCCCGAAGTTAAGCAACGGAGCGGTAGCCTCTTTTCCTACTTTTCACTTTGCTCCCTCCGTATTCTAACGCAGCTATAAAGAAGTTACTCGTTCTGGGCAGACGCGCGTGTCGCCATTTTGTACCGAGTCGTTTTTCCCATCCAGATTTCCCCCGTGCTTCTCCCCCCCCCCCCACACACACACTCGGGGATCAACCACTATATCCTTTTTCACGACCACCGGCGGCCACGTGAAATTCGGTCGCGCACCAGGAGCCCGGCTGTTCGGCGACGTCAAACAATAATCCGTTGAAATAAAATGCGCAATTGCGCATGACATTGGCGGGAAAACGCTCTGTGATAATTGCACGTTGTTACGCGAGCCCGTTATGCATAATCGCACTGATATTGCACAATCATTTCGCTTCGATATTATGGAATTATTATCAAATTATTTCTGGCACGTTACAAGACACCAAGTTGATTATCTTGTCATGCAGGCTGGAATTAACCGACAAATTAATTACTAAGCAACGGGAAATAATCTCCCAATCCCATGGCCCGATCGCAGTCGCCCTGTTGCAGCAAATGAACGATTACGCCGCTAAGCGATGCACAATTTTCCGACGAATCAATACATGGGCCAGGCAAAAAAACAGGCGGAATCGGAATAATATTCATGCGCCGCAGGTGCAGACCCCGTTCCCTGATCGATCAGCGCCGCGTAATAAAAACTATCAAACGCCGCCGTCCTACAGGCCGCGCGCGACATTTTCTCGAATACCACCATTTTTAATAATGGGCTTCGCCGCGCAAAACAATTGGCGAAATTCCACCGAATTCCGATGCGAATTCTACGAAAACGCGCGCGGACCTTGCTCGAGGTCGGAGCGGAACGGAGCGCAGCGCAACGCGCTCGGGTACCGGAAACTGGACGACCGCCATGACGCGGTAACTTATAATTAGCTCGGTAAAATTGACTCGTGTTTGAAAAATACGCGACTCGAATGGAAAAGCATTGTCTCTACGCGAAACATCATCCCTGCTTCTACTGCTACCGCTGCTACCGCTGCTGCTCTTTTCATGGATGAAGGGTCAATGACACTCGAACGAATCACGCTACGCGAGAATGCTAATTGACTTTTTATCTTTTGTCTCGCTCTCTCTCTCTCTCTCTCCCTCCCTCCCTCTTTTATCACGTCGAGGTCGTCTCAAGATCGCTAAGCACGTGTACGCCGACACGAGGAAAACAAGTGGTGGCATCGATTGTATCGCTTTGCGCGTCCACGATCTCTGGTTGCGTCGTCATCGCGTCAGAAAATTTAACCCCAAAACTATTCGTGGAACGGAGAGGGTCCGTTGTACATGCTGCTTCCACTTAATAAGCCGGGTGAGGATGTATTACTTTGACCAATTTATCCTCGGATAAAGTTGACACGCGCGCTCGCTCGCTCTCTCGTTCCAGATGTTAATCTTTCAATAAGCTTCAATCTACCCATTGGATGACAATGCGATTTAAGGAATATGAGTTTATTCTCAAGTAAGATCGTACCGAAGAGAAGAGTAGTCAATAGCGAGTCGATAAAGTTCAATGATATCGACATGCGTTATTTCTCAATGATTCTCGGTGGTCGCGTTGAACAATCGTCGGGCAACCCTCGCATCGATTTTTTCTTCAGCTTATCCCGGATAATTCGGGAAAGCGAAAGCCGATGACCGTCGAGGCGCGTGAACCTCGACAAAAAAGTGATTTTTTGCTTGGTAAAAATCGGAATCGAAATTGAAATCGAAATCGAAGTCGAAGTCGAAATCGAAATCGAAATCGAAATTGGCCTTGGCTGCTATTCGAGCTCGCCGGGACGTACGCGAATCGTTACCTTTGGGATTCCATTAAACGACGGTCGTTACGTCAGGGCAATTCTCATGTTGCACAATTTCATAGCGTAAGCTAATATCTCGTAATCCCCGACGTGCACATGTACAATATTACCGCATCACCTGGCGCGCATAAATTACTCAAGAAGTTTCATACTCACTCAGTACATCGAACTGCGGCAGCCATTTTCTAGCCATCACGTTCTTCAGTCCCCTGGGGACTTGCTCCGTCTCCCACTTCCACAGGACCTTCCTGGGGAGTGATTCAAGGACGTTGACGATGATCTCCAGCTTCTCCGGGTGCATGGAGGTGGCTTTGACCATCGAGCCGAAGCTAAAGTACAAAACACCCTCTGTGGCGTCATCGAGGAACTTCTCAATGTCCTTGGGCAAGGGCCTCTTGACGGGATCTATGTGAAGACCGCCGACGTCGATTATATTGGGCAGATGGGGCCTTGAACCGTGCAGGGAATAATGAGTATTGAGTAGAACTGCCGACACATTGCTGGCGATCTCCGACAAGTCCGGTAGTCCAGGTCCGAACGCTTTTTCCGCCAATTTTTGATCCGCCGGCCTAAAGTAAAACTCGTAAACGGCCTTGGTCGTTAACAGGTTCAGAGTGTTGGCTACCCTATTGAGAAAGGTCAAGGGTCTCGTCAGGCCCAGAAAGACGCTGGGCATGTAGCTGGATTCCTCGGCGTCATTCATGCTACGAGTGACCCATGGCATGATCTGGTGAGAGGACAGACCCAGGTAAGGTGCTTTAAAACGATGCACGAAACCCAAGAAGCAATCCGTGTTGAAGAACTCCGTTAGGATCAAGTCGAATTTCTCGTCGGAGGCTATCAGATTCTGCACTTCCTGGTTACTTAAGCCGACCTCGCAGGCCGCCTGGCTCATGTACTGTAAGAACACCAAGTCCAATACAATGGAGAAGGACGAGTGGCTCAGCTGTTTCAGGTCCACCACGTTGAGGAAGATGCCCAGTTTCGGGTGCACCAAGCTAATGTCCTTGTAGTTGGCCAACGGCCGTTTCGCCTTGGCTTCGTTGCTACGCGGGAAATGGGAGATGACGGTGACATCGTGGCCTCGAGCAGCCAGTTCCTCCAGGAGAGGCTTGAACACATCGAAGTGGCTCTTACCAGGGTGTCCGAAGACGCCCAGGATCTTCAAGTTCCCGACGGCTGGCTGAGTCCAACTCGAGGACTGGTCTGCCATCGAGCAACCAACGAGAACAGCAACGAGCAAGAAAAATTGCAGTTTGCCCATTCTGCCGTATCGCAACACTTGCTCTTTCGATCACTTTTAGCACACTCTCAACACCGCGCTAACTAACTAGCGCACGCCACTGTCTATGCTACTATTACTACTACTACTACTACTACTACTACTACTACTACTACAACAACTGCTGCTGCTTCTTCTTTTTCTTCGACGATAAAGCCTCCGCTATCGGAGTTTTCGTAGAGAACGAGATCAGTGGAGCACGAGTTCAAGTGCGGCAGATTAGGGACTGAGCAACGTCGAAGCAGATGACTGGCTATATATATATATATGTATGTTCTTGCTCGCCAGAAGAAATGACTATTTCGGCCTTATCGAACAATGACTCTTGAATGATGCATAGATTAGATAGCGAGGCTACTACCTTGCTCGAAATTGATTTGGAGCGTCTTCAAAGGTCACCGAGCGTAACACTAGTAACACGCGCTTGGAAACTATTTCCGACGCGGATCCTCGAGATCGAGATGTTGCCGAGATTCGCGTTCGACCACTTTCGATTCGACAATAATTCAGCTCAATAATCTTGAAGGATTTCAAGGATCTCTCCCCCCGTCCCTCCGTCCCGTCGGGAGATTTGGGGAGTTTCAGCGGAAGAGTTCGGACGAGACTGCGGAGTTTCCCGTTTCCCGTTTCCGGTTTCCCAGTTATTCCTTCTCTTATGGGAATTTATTACACAACACTGGATCTATGCCCTCGATTCAGCAGATAACGCTTTTCGGATAAAGATTTCTCGCTAAAAGGTTCTTCGCTCTTTGTTTTTGCGAGTCCAGCATTCGGCTCGGAGCTCCTGTATATCGCGTACACGAGGAATTCTGAAAGAAGACTAAAATTTTCAAATTCGGTAGATGTCTATTTACAGGTGTACGGTCGGTCGAGTAACTTTCCAAACAGGGACAAGACCCATTTCAAAGCTATATTTTTCATTTGGACTTTAAGAGTCGTCTCCGTTTGTTTGGTGATTGAAAGATTTCGACAAATTTGCAATGACGTGTTACAAAATTTACCGATGCAACCAAGAAGAGGGTGTTCTTCCGTCAAATCCGAGTCTCTTGGAGGAAGAAGAAGAAAGGAGGATAGTCTTGGGATTTCTAGAAGCGAGTAGTCCGCAGTGGTAGGATGATTGTCTATTGGCCCCAGCCGTTTTCGCCTTCGACGCGAGTTCGACTAAAGTCTCCGACGAGTCTCGACGTTCGTCGCGGACAATACTGACCGAGGGGGTATGGTGGAGTGGGGTTGGCAAAGCTCCGCACACCAGGAGCTTCTCCCTAATCCTGCGATAACGCCACTACACTATTTAGAGGTGCCGTAAGAAACCATACATTCGGACGATCCGTAATCCCCGATCACCCGATTTTATCGTCGGAACTCGATGCTTTACCCTGCCCGGAGACCTTGAACCTTTCACCCGGTGCATCCGGTTCACAGAACAATAATTTCATCGATCTCGATCGATAGCCACGAGTTTCAGGGGATGGCGGGTGTGTGTGTGTGCGCGCGCGCGCACGTCATTTTTAAAAGGAACCTTATCGGGGGCACAGGGTGAGGAGCGCAGGGTTCCTGGAGGGTAGTCAAAACAAACTGAAAACTCCGAGATAAAGACTCTCCTGATTAATGTTGCAGGCAAAATTAATGCGTAACTCCCCCCAGCTAAATACGTACCTGGGCCGTGGAGTTATGAAAGAGAAGCGAGTTATGCAATTGACGCCGAGGCCCGTTAAAATAAGATTAGATTAGATCGAGTTATTCTCGACGGCTGCTTTCGCGGTCGTCGCGCCGCTCATCGCGTCTGTGTGTTCTCCTTTGTTGCGTATTTACAAACAGTCCGGAATAATTATAGCAATAACTTTGTAGGGCTGTACATTAAACTTGCTAAATCAGCGAAATGCGCCGCTGCTTGCCCGTGCGGAATGAAGTGAATAAAGTTTTCACGAGACCAATACGCGGGAGGAGGCTCGTGGAAAAATTATGATACATCCATTTCGCCAATGAACTTGAGTAGTTCGTTAAGGTCTACGAGCTTCCATGATCATACCCGAGGAAAAGCTAGAAATCTTATTTTCAAGGTCTCTCCCCAGCTACCTTCTCTCTCTCTCTCTCTCTCTCTCCCCCTTTTTCTTCCGTTTGAACCTTCTCTTATTAAATTTAGCCGAGAGAAGCACACGGACTCAATTACCGACTGTATTTAAGTTCTTTGAGATTTTTAGTTTGGATTAATCTTTCATTCATCGACTACGCAGCCATTGTCGCATAATAGACTGAATAATCGTGACTGGCTCTTAACTTGGATTATTAAGCTTCGGCCGGAAATATCTGGAGCGCGGCGGTTTAATTGCATGTAATGAGAGATATCAATTTTAATTAATTTTTCAAAAATGAAGTTTTGTCAGATACAGTCTTTGCCGTAACATCGCCTTTTAACTAAGATTAAATGGGCAATGGAAAGATAACGGAGAGCCGATAGATTTGTATCATATGAAAATACGATAGTGGCTCACGCGTATCGTATCGTATTTACTCTACAAATAAGATTGCCTATCACGGATTTTACCTCTAAAACTAATATCATCCTAGACATTTCTCAAGAAAACTTATCGCCTTATTGACAGTAGCGTAGTAATGAGAAGGCAATGATATAAAACTCGTGAATCATTTCGATTGCGAATACAAAATTTTACCGAGTCATTTCTTCGACTCCTCATTAGTTGGGATGACACCTCGATTTTTCATTAACGACTGTTGTTAATTTATATTTATCCCTGTTATGTGACGAATAAAGATGACTTTTATTTTCTATCAGTCGCATGAGGAAACTCGATAAAATACACTTAATCGTCTTGCCGAAGATGTACCGTGATGAAAAATGTTGAAACACGCTGAGATTCGCGAGTGGGATTGGCGTAACCCTTGAGAATGCAGATGAGGCTTTACGGTGAGTAGTTTTTCCGAAGAATCGTAAGAAAATTCGGATGAACAAAACCGAGAAAGAAATGAATGGTACGCATCTTCAGCGGAGCTGTGTAAATTATGACGGTTAGCTCAGCTGTGGGTTCCCGTGATGTTACGCTGCCGAAGGGTGGTCGTCTACGTGCCAAAATTCACTTTTCTAAGATTAAGGAAAATCTAGAGGCAACGAAGCATACATTAAAAATTTTCTCAAAAACCCTTTGGTGAAAAACAAAGAAACAAATTACCCACCGAGGGAACAGGGTGTCGGCTATCCGTCGAAGATTGGAAAAAAAAACATGTAAACGAAGAGAAATGTATGAATCGGGGGTTGTGGAATTATGAGGGTTCGTACGACGAAGGGAATGGGGGGGGGGGAGAAGAGGGTAGTTCCAGCGTGGTGGATGAGATGAAGAGATGACCGGATGACGGAAATGGAGGCAAGTAGTGGAGTTCCATGGGATTGGGCTTGGAAGAGTGAAGCAGCCTCCCCTCCCCCTCCCCAAACCCCTGTCCCCGTCGAAGAGTAATTACTCTAATGACACTGCGGGGATAGCAGTGCGGTTTACCTCCTGACGCTTCTGCACCAGCGAACTTTGCCGTTCGGCGATCCTGCTCGCTTGGCCGCGTGTCGATCTTCCGGCAACAATTAAGCCCACGATTGCCCACGACACGTTTCCGGTCTCCCGGAGCCCCAGCACTTCGTCATTCCGTCCTTCCTTCCTTCCTTCCTTCCTTCCTTCCTTCCTTCCTTCCTTCCTTCCTTCCTTCCTTCCTCCCTTCCTTTTTGCCAAAAACGACGCTAAAACCACTCGACTGCCTTTAATCCTCCGATCATAATCAAAGTATAGCACGAGTATGAAGTTAATGAAAAAGACTATGGCGACGGAAGGGGGGGGAGGGTGGAGTCTGAAGAATTTCATCAGACAAGCACCCGAGGGAATCGAAAATTCTTTCGAGGGTGAATGGCTAGTTAATGCAAGACTCGAAAGACACTCGAAAGTATCCTGCTGTCGGATAAAAGATAGGAGAGCCTTCCCCTCCCCCTCTCTTCGGCCACCGCTACCTTCTCGTCTTATCGCGAGACCGATATCGATTATTCTTGAAAATGGAAAATTCGCCAGCGAAAGAGAAGCGAAGCGCCGGGCATCGTGATATCAGGCAGCGACCGAGATGAGCTGCACATTCGAGTGATTTACAGGCCGCGGTTAGCCCGAGGATGTTCCAAGGTCATAGGAAATAGCGGACCCTCCAATAGCGGACGGTGGCCTCCGAGTAATTGGGACTGTGCGGAGACTCCGGCGTCGCTCCACTCAACCCTCTTCTTTTCGAGGGGGTGCGCACACGCACGCTCCTACCGAATTCTGTCCGTGACCTCACGGAAGACGCGCGTCCTTGTATAATTCATGAGAGAAAGAGAGAGGGAGAGAAACCGATCCACGCTAGATTCCCGGAAGATTCTCTACAAATTACTACTGGCGAACAACAAGTAGCGCGATCCCGTAAAGCAAGACGCTGTCCATTCACAGACACTACCAGCGAGTACAACCCCCCGACCAAGTACCGCTTAATCCTATTGGTTTCCGTTGCCTCGGGAAATAGCGTTATCCTCCCTCTGCTCTTTGTTCCGCGGCAACGAATGAGAGACTCCTCGCAAGCAAGCGAGAGTGTCGCGCAGCCCCTGATTAAAGTGTACCTGAAAAGTTTACTACCGGGCACCGCACTCTACCTCCTGCCCCTCGTCGCTTGGGACAACAAGGTGGTAACCCTCTCATTCCCTCTCGACTCCCGCGGATCAAAGCGATCGATAACTTCCGAGGGTGTACCACGCGCGCTTGCGGAAAAAGAAACAGAGGGAAAAGGGAGTCGAAGCCCTGGGACTTTTGGGGGGAGAAAATCGAAGAGAATGCCGGACTTACGGCGGCTCGCTCATTACGAGATGGAATTCCAGATAAGTTTGGTCCAGAATGGATCAGCCGCTGCGGTAGTCGATACTCCGTACAATGAGAGTCCTTATCTACCGCGCGCGCATGGTACACTGGCCGAACAATGCGGCCCCCGTCCAGGCATCGTCCGTTTTATTCTCCGTATTATATTTCGCCCGAACAAAGGGCTTTTGCCGCCAGTTAAAAAAACCTCGTCCCTACACGATACGCGAAGCGGCTCGATACCGCAGCCGCGAGATTAGACGGACGCGTAGGCTTCAAAAGCCCGCGCGGTTGTTTCTCTCTGTATGCGTGGGCGTATTAAATTTCGCGATCGTCGCCATCGACGAGCCGTGCGAATCTCCGATCGACCGAGTTCCATTTAAACTCGTTGAACGAGCAGAGGGAGCAGACGAGCTATCGAGTGCGATCCTACGAAGGGTCTTCCCGGCCTGTAACATCGCTGGAGTTTGGCATTCGCGTTGGAGAGACGGAAGAGACGGAAGAGCGTTGTCACGTCGGGTTGCTGTGCGCGAGTATCGGGGACGTAGGCCAGCACGCGCAATTTTCCAGCGAAAGAAAGGCGCTTGCACAACGCGAAATAAAAGGAGCGTAAACCGCGAGTCGGCGGGGGTGGCTTGCAATTTCCGCAGGATCAACAAACCGGTGCGGTGGGGTGCGGTGGGGTGCGGCGCGCGGCTTATTAAGTTTTACGAGGGCAGCGGTGGGCTTGAAAATCTTGCGAATGCGACTCGCCAAATTATTCCAGGCCGACCCAACGGCGCTTTTAGCGCTTTTCATCGCGGGGGAGTCTTGAAACGGCTAATTGACAAGAGACGCCGAACCGCTTTGTTTACCCGGACAATTCCTTCCTCGCAATAAAATCTAGGGAATTTCCTTCGGCGGTTGCCGGTGCCGCTGGCCCCGCTTTAAAATATCCCGTAAAAGCCCTGTGATCGCCAACGAAATTATAGCCACCCCCGCTCAACCCACCCCCTGGAACAGCGTGGGACAGGCCGAAGAGGGTGGGGGAGGCTTTTCTCCGTGTGGTGGCAGTTCGATAAATCCTCCAAGATGTTGTAAAATAAAAGGGAAAAAAAGAAAATAAAAAAAAACCCGTTATAAACAATATTTGAGGGCTGTCAGTGAAGGAAATCGTAGATTCGCTGAGTCACGCTGTTCCGGGGGTGAAAAAGCGAGGCCGAAGTTGCGCGGGTTCTTTCCGTCGACGGGCACGTCCGCCTACGTGCATAGCGCAGGAGGCGCCACACGGTTATGACCCTATCTCGAAATGTCGACACGCGTAAAATACAAACCCGGAAAAGCAAGTCGGTGACAACAAACCCCGGCCATAACAACGCGGGGCTAATGCACCCTCCATCCCTCGCGAGAGATCCCGAAGAAAACCCTTTCCCCCTTTATTCGGGGGAAAAACTCTCCCTTTCTCTCGCGATGATTTTTCGCCTCTTCGCGTCTTTTCAAAAATAAAAAAAAAAAAGAGAGAAAGTGAGAGAGAGAGAGAAAAGACAGCATCGATTTTTGCAAAAATAACACCTAATTCCTTTGGAAGGACCTCTCTCCCATGCTCAGGTATTTTTCCTTGGTCAGGAGATTCTGTGTTCTCCGTCGTGAAGAATTTTCCCATAAAACGCTGTAGGGCATTACGCGCAAACATAGGAGCTCCTAAAGTGGTGAAAATTTCAACAATTCGTAGGTTTTCACTGGGAAACATGTGTGCAGCTTAACCTGGGAAATCTATTAAGGTGGAACTGCGGCCACTTTGATATTATCAGGGCGACACGAGTCGTGAGATACGCGCGTGTACATCATTTGAATGTGGAGGGTAGGTTAAGACCGGGGGTAGGAGTTGAATGGAGAAACGAACGGGTTGCGGGAGGCTTTGCAGAGGGAGAGGGTTTCGGAAAAGAAGAGTCGAAGAAGGAGGTAGAGAGTGATAAAGGAAGAGGGCGAGAAAGGGATGGGAAGGGAAGGAGAAAGAGAAAGAGAGAAACTAAGTGGAGTGGGTTGGCGAGAGCCAGAGAGACGTATGACTCTCCAGGGAAATTTAGGTGCGACCTCCATGTATCACCAAACCTACCATAAGTAGCTACGTAACCGACGTTTCTACGTTTCGCGTATGTACGCGCGTCGCACGCCTCTGCACGGACTCCTTTTCCCTTTTCCCCAGTGCACGCCAATCTCGGCTTACACCAAATCGATCTCCTCGGAAATTCCACTGCCGACCACTATCGGTGTTAATGGATTCACCTCGTATCGTAACCGCCAATGCCACTAATTCCACAATTGCCCTCTTCTTTCATACCTGATCGCTTCCAACTTATGAAAAATCATTAATTAGACTCAGGCATCCTTGAGACCTTGTAATCTCCTCGTAGTCAGAGTTCTTACGAATCCTTATTATCGTTGGTGCATTAATCATTGCTATAAATTTCTCAAGCCTTAATCATTAATCAGTAACTTTGAAATTAATCATTTAGTGTCTGCTTGGTAAATGCCTAAGTTAATCTTGGATATAACAGTAGGCATAATTGTAAAGGAGGATCCATTCATCTCCCAATACGATCCTCCAATATGATCCAATATGAAATCCCAAGTAAAAGTGAAGGAAAAATTGAGAAACCGATTCTTTGAGGAGCACTTGATTTCCTCATCATTTAATCATCCCTTACAAAGAGATAGTACTAAAATCGATGGTTTGAATCTGTTTCGGTTGTAATTGAATCAAATTAATCACCCCTTCTCGCTCGTTCGTTCATTCCCTCCCTCTTACCCTCTCGCTGACCTAAAGCATCTGGCTCGCTGTTACCCAGAGCTTCTCCAATTAATATCGAGGCCCCCACGCATTTCGTCGGGACTTTATAAAACCAATCCAATTACCAGCAGCAGTTTGTCAAAGGCTCAAAGCAACGGATAGTTTCGGCCCACCTGACCTGACCTGACCCAACTCAAAGTAACGCTACTGTTTTTTTTAGCATTTGTCAACAGCAACAAACGCATCTCCCAAAAATGCAACGAAAATTCGTGGTTAGATCGCCAAAAGAAATAACTGTACGAATTGGGATGCATTATAAAAAATGTTCAGAGACATTGTAAATAAAAATCGCCCTAGAATCCTCTTTTCTAAATCTTATTCAAATTTTTCTGCATATCATTGTTGCATCTTGTAGATAATAAATAATAGAAATAAAGAAATACCAGAGATTAATTGCCACTACTAATTTATTTATCAATAGAAAATATACTTTTTAGAAAGTCAGAAATTACTACATAAAGAACTTTATTTAATACCCATTGTGTGTACTTATAAACTATGTACATACACACACATATATATATGTATATACACATGTGTGTTTTTTCAAGACATTACTTTTGAGATGCCTACTTTATTAAAATAGTTCAATTGCTTCATCACTTTTATATATATACATGCATATATATATATATATATATATATATATATGTATATATTTAAACATGTTTACTCTTTCTTAAGTATTTTAAAAATTTGACAAAAACAGTTTTAACAATTACAGAGTACCTATATAATTTGCATAATGGGCACATTTCGTGAAACAATATTCAGTTTGCTCATTATTTGATGAAAACTGAGTAACCTGTTAAATTGCACCTTCATCAGATTTAGTATTATTAATCGTAAAGAATACATTGAACAACTTTGTTATCGCTTTATACAAGAAAATAGTAAGTATCACTAATCCAGCACAAATCGATTTTCAATCCTTGCATAAATATATTATTTTATCATTCTCCTATTATAAATAAGTAATACGTGGACTGTCAAATGCACCTTAAAATGTACAAAACAAGCAACATGTAATATAATAAGCACTACGATGATGATATAGATTTTTTCAATATGGAATAATTGGCTTTATCAGTCACTCAAAAATATCAGATCAACGTGCTTATTATAAAATATTAATTGAATTTTATACTATCCAAGTTTTATAAAATCTTGCTTAAAGTAATTTGGGCTTATCGACGTATTGCTTTCCGTGGTGAATGATTGTTGCAAAAGTGCCAGAAACCATGCCACCCCAAAACAACATGTACAGTAATATTTCAGTTGTGTATCGCGAAGGAAGTATTATATGGGCAACTAGCATCGCTGATGCTACTAACAGAACAAGAGGAAAAGAGGCGTAACGCCAATTTCGTTCAGGTTCTAATGGACATTGAATCATAGTACATTCACCCTCTTGAACCACATAACGTCCTAGGAAAAGTTCCAATGAATCCTATAAATAATACCAAAACAATTCTTAGAATAAAAAACAATTTATATATTTTATCAATTCCAATAAATTAACAATGTAAAAAACTTCAAACCTGTCTAAAGCCATCTGCAAAATTATTTTTGTAATATCTAGTTAAGGAATTCAAACCGTCTTTCATAGCTCCTAATTTACTACGTTTACCAGTTCTAGTAAAATCTGTTTTTAACGCACCAGTTCCAGAGTACTGAATACTAATTACATCTGCGTTATTTGTCCAGGTCTAGAAAATAATTGTTATTCGAATACTCTTATAAAAATAATGAAGATTAAATAAATGTTAAGATAAATAACATACTTTTCTGAAAGTTATTTCCAAGAATGGGTGTTCTTCAATTTTTGTTAATATATTCAATCTATTTAAAACTTCATTAAGAACCTTCTTAGCTAGCATGCTTTGAACAACGTTAGTACGATCAAGACAGTCGATACAATTTGTGCGAAAAACACCGTCCTGTGCCGATGCTAAAGTTCCATCCCTCATTAATAAGAAATATCCCATTTGTTCTTGATCGTGTGCTAAGCGATCTAATAAGATATTTAAACGATCCCATCTTAATCTTCTGCATTCAGCATGAAAATCAAACGCTTCGTATCGTACTTCTGGATTATTAATACGCTGCACTATTTCGTGATATGCTTTTTCCAGTACACCTTCTGGTCCACGTTGATCAACCTAAGCAAATAATAATAATAATAATGAATCTTTGCTTAAAGACAATTTAAGAATTATTTTATATTCGAATAGACATACTAGATTCACTAAAACTTGTCTACCGTAGTGAAAAATTTGAGCATCAAAATGCCGACTACAAGCAGTTTGATGATCTTCGTGGAAACTTAACAATGGCTTAGGCTTATATTTTAAATTTGGAACTTGCTGCCAGTAAAGTGGAATAGAACCACGTGTTTGAACGAATGAACTACGATCTCCGTCAACTTCAACCAGTTGTTCTGTTTCTACAAAGTTTGATACATTCCCATTAGAATCAATACCACGCGAAAATAATCTAGTTCCCGCACGATGTACCCCTCGTCTGGATACAATTCCCCAATTAAGTGAAGTAGAATTAATAAATACAATCATTAATTCTATAACTATTTAGAAGAAGTTAAGGTAATTTATACAAAAATTTTCGTCTCAAATGATATTTGAGAAACTTTAAATTTAAAAGGATACAGCCATGTATGATTGGCAAACAAAATTGATGCTGCTCGGGACTACTAGCCAGATCTTGCATCAGAAAAGCGTTCCACACAAATCTAGGATCTGCTCTTTCATGAAGCGGCATCTAAAAAAACATTTATACTCTTTAAGTAAAAAAAAACTTCATTTTTATGTTATTTGCTTCTATATAAATTTAACATACCTCTAAGAATTCTGGAGTTGTATTATGCAACCTTTGCATAGTATGACTAAGATCATACGTATAGCTAAAGTAAAAATACGGTGTATTTAAAACTGATTTAAGCATTCCTAAATACGTGGCATTATTCTGAATTTGTTTTTCAGTTAAGTGCAACGTCGAAATAACAAAAGGTATCACATCTGTAGAGACAATTTCATAAATCCAATGGCCTGCTATTGAGCCAATTGGCTTAGCATCTGTGATTACTATTAAATATTGACATGCTAAAAGACGAATAGTTCCTACAATTCCCCATATTTTTCTCTTACTTGCACTTACTGGTATTTGATCTGGTGAACCAACTGAAAGAAGACATCAATATTTGCTTTCAGAATGTATGCAACGAAAAATATTGTTTTAATATCAATAACTTGAAAAATACCTTGGATATACATTTGTTGTCTTGGCCTGTCAATAATGAGTAATTTATTTAAAGCTCTTGCAGGTTCAATATAAAATTTCTCCAAAGTTGTGTATCTTCAAAACAAAAACAATGCATTAGAAAATATTCCATTATTAATTTGAATTTTTAGAATTAGTTTCATCTGTGCAAAAAATTATTTACAATTATACAAACTTAAAATGTACTTACAAGTTTAAATCATTGTATACAGTAGCATTAGATCTCATATTGTTAGCTAATTAATTATTTTCTTAAATAGAAAGTTAAATGAAATAAGAGATATTTAGTTCTTTGATAAGATATGTGGCGACTGTAGTTAGCCACCAGATGTCTCACTGATTACAGGTTTTCCGCTAGTGGTCGTACTGGATACACATTCTATATATATGGCAGGGGTTGTCAGCATAACCTTACTGATGAGTCCAATTGACAACCCTAGGAGAAAATGCAAGTAGTGGAGAAATATATTAGTTTATAGTAGTACCATGATACCACAAGCTTTAGATATGCACTCAAAAAGTACATTTGTTCATAAATTTGATTTCACACAACAATTGGAGAGCCAATACACTTGTGATAGTCAATTAATAATATATAAATGATGAATTTCTAATTATCTACTAAAATTGCAATAACCTCGCGCCTGCATAAACCTGGAACCTTTCTTGCACTTTGATCTGCACTATACTATTTATCTTTTCACATAGTGCAAACTATAGTATATTGTTGTTAAAGTGCAATTTTAACGCAGTCGATCGAGGCGCAACTAGATTCTGTTTCAGGAATTAAGGTGCCGCAATAACCTTCACACATTGACACACAGATATATAGTATGTGTCGTTTACGCAGAGCATTCCCATTTTTTGTTTTACGCCCTCAAAACACAATGAAAACTTATGAAACCACTTTTAATCGACAGTTAAATATTCACAAGTAGCTGCTCTGGTCAGTATGGGATGGAACAAGCTTAATTTAATAGAAAAATTAAAGATTAAATTTATGAGAATTTTGACAGCTTCTTTTCTACGAAAAATGGCAGACTTGACTTGTTGAATTTGGTCATTTTTTAAGCAATAAAGACTTTGTTGTCACCCAAATGGATCAGTTATCATAATTATTAATTACCAGGATTAATTATCATAATTATTTTGATTTTTGAAATAATTATGATAATTGATCAAAAAAATGAGTTGACATATTTTTATATAATAAATATCAGTTTCGTTTGTTATGGAGTTATATAACAAATTGAGAAATATCTTCAATCAGCAAAAGTTAGAAATTCATATATAGTATACTATCTACTAAAAAAGAGTAATTCTTATTGGCTGATCACTGATAGTATACCTCTGGCATAATCTTTCGAATATATTTTCCAGACTAAAAACACGTATATAGCATTACTCCATTCTGGTCAAGTGACCTTAGTACCTCTTCTTTCAAAGTCATTAATATTTCTAGCTGTAACTTCTAATTATTTTAACTTCATTTTAATCTAACATGGTAAGTAATGTAAATTTAGTTAAAATCTATTTTTATGCAATATTTTTATTAATTTGTATATAAGTTTATTTTTATACATTATTATAACCTACAGTCGACCTTCATTTTTTCAAAAAATAAAGTAAATGGTACTTATTTCTTTTGAATTGTACTTTTTATATATTGTATTGTGCTTTCATATCTATGCATTTTCCATATTATTTACCAGTTAGTAGGTATACACCATTTTAATAAATATCTTTATTAAAGGCTGAACCAATTAATGTTGTTGTAACTGGAGCTGCTGGGCAAATTGCATATTCTTTATTATACCAACTTGCTGCTGGTTCGGTATTTGGTCCTAACCAACCGATTAATTTAAGACTATTGGATATTCCTCCTATGATGTCAGTATTGGGTGGAGTAGTTATGGAATTAGAAGATTTAGCGTTATCTCTTCTTAGAGGTAAGTCATCAAAACTTATATTAATTTAACACTTGATCCAGTTGATCAGAAAGGATATAATGAAATTTATTCACATTTTCAGAGGTAATTCCAACAGCAGATCCTGCTAAAGCATTCAAAGATGTAGCAGCAGCTTTCTTAGTTGGTGCTATGCCTAGAAAAGAAGGAATGGAACGTAAAGATTTACTTGCTGCTAATGTTGAAATTTTTAAAGTACAAGGTGATGCATTGGATAAATATGCACTTAAGGATGTTAAAGTTTTGGTAGTTGGAAATCCTGCCAACACTAATGCACTTATCTGCTCTCACTATGCTCCATCTATCCCAAAAGAAAATTTTACTGCCATGACTAGACTAGACCAAAATCGTGCGCAAGCTGCGTTAGCAGCACGTATTGGCGTTCAAGTAAACTTTTTACTTAAAATTTAATGCTTAAACATACTTTATAAAGAGTAAATAATAACTATTTATCTTACATCAGGTTGATAAAATTAAAAATGTAACAATTTGGGGTAACCACAGCTCAACCCAATTTCCTGATGCAGCACATGCAACTGTAGATACAGCATCTGGTACTAAATCAGTATCAGCAACTATAAATGATGACAATTGGTTGAATACTACTTTTGTTGATACTATTCAAAAACGTGGCGCTGCTGTAATAGCTGCTAGAAAAATGTCATCTGCAATGTCAGCCGCTAAAGCTGCTGGTGACCACATGAGAGATTGGTGGTTGGGAACCAAACCAAACGAATGGATTAGCATGGGTGTTGTTTCTGATGGAAGCTATGGAATTCCAAAGGATATCGTGTTTTCTTTCCCAGTAACCATTGAAAATAAAAAATACAAAATTGTTCAGGTAGATGTATATTATAATTACAAACAAAATAATTGAACTATCTACTTAAATTTCTTTGTATATTTTAGGGATTAGCTATTAGCGATTTTGCTAGATCAAAACTTAATATTACTGCTGATGAATTAAAAGAAGAGCGTGAAGAGGCTAATAAAGTTCTTAAGAAGTGACTAGACTTGGAAAATCAAAGTACAATTCAAGATAATAAAAAACTATGCACACGAGCAAGATTATGAAAAAAAAATCAAATTTATAAGTTACATAAACTATATAAAGAAATAGTTAATTACGATATATTGAAAAAATCGTAATAAGATTAACGCTTAGAAAGATGTTTTAATGGTTTTAATGGAGATGTGTAAACGTTAAGATAAATTTTTTATGTATACGGATTTATGTATTTGTTACTAGAAAAGTAAATTTGTTAATCTACTGTTTACTATGTGTCTCTGAATTTTTTGTATCTGTATCATATACACATGCACTAGTTCTTCCTCTTTTTTATAGTTATAATTAATATTAAACATTGGGTGTAGTTTTTAACATATTTTTGTTTTATTCATCTCCCCAGGGATCAATAATAATTTATATTACAGTAATAATAGTAACTATCTTTTATGTTGATATTATCAATTAATCAATCTCTTCTCACATTTATATTATATTTATATCATCTTCCTAGATGCTATTATTACAAGTATACTGATTTTTTTTCTATAATTAAAGTTATGGTGTGAGCATTAAGTAGCATATGGTACAAAGATGCAGAGTGCTCAGCTTGCCAGATTTTCAATGATGTATTAAGATCATTTTTTTTTTTGTATTTGGTTCCTTACATACTTTTTATGCATTGACCCCAAAAACACAATATGATGCCTTATAAGACGACATTTGCATAAAGACCATTGATGAAAAAGACAGACACTTAAAAACAGTGATAATTGGTCTCATGCCAAAAATTATCTTAATGCAATTAATAACTTAGCACTTTGCAAGTATGACTCAATTTTGATTCTTATCACTTTTCAGATGATTAAAACGGTTCATCTGACATTTCTACATATTATAACTGTAGTTTTTATCACCAAAGTTGAAATTTTCGATAAAATTGAAATTCTCCAACTCCTATATAAGAACCATTTTCTGAAGCATATTTTATAAAGATAGGGCGAATATTCATTTTAAAATGAGGAACTGTAAAGTTCTGGTTTTATATGAACAGGAAATACACTCGTTTATACTCGTAAATATGACATTTCGTGAGAAAATATTCTTCCTCGATATTTTGGACTAAAAATTACCTGGAACGGATTTTTCGAGATTATAACTTTACCTCAAATAACACATTTGTAAACTTAAATTATTATAATATTAAAAACCCTACGTTCTTAAACAAGGTATTTATTTAATATTTGCAATTGAATATATCAAACAAAATTAATTTCTTAAAGATTTCTATAAAAGTCTTATCGTGTATACACAATTCGAGAAAACGTTTAAAAAACATAGTTTGGCTAAATTATATAAAAAAATTCATATTCTATAGACATTGTAAGAAAATGAAAAAATTCACTAACGTTCTTAAATGTAATACACAAATCAAATTTTTATAGCAAAATCGAGAAGTTTCCGCTCCAGGTAATGCACTTGGTTAATTTTTACTTCAATATTGATCTTTTACTGGACAATGATTATAAGCTAGTCGCCGATTAATATCGAAGGCCATGTTTTGCTTTCATAACTACATTTTACATATATATTGCATATCCAGCAAAGTTTCTCATACAATTCACGAGCTGATAACTACGTTTGTCAAAATCTGTTTCTTATTTGAAGGAAAACTAATTTAATTTAAATGAAAACCTCTTTCTCGAGTAGCAGCTAAAAGTCTTTCTTTTAAAATTTCCTCAGTAGGATATTCGGGTAATTTCAAATAATGTACACAAGTATTTACGGAAGGATAACCACCCGATCCAGCATCTACTTTACGCACAACAGTTAATCTAGGATGTAAATTGCATAGACCTCCCGGCGGTAAAGCTGAGCAACCAGTTGCAAATTGCAAAAAGGCTTTACGTTCCGGACCAGTTAATGATAATAACACATTGACAAATCTCTGGAATCCAGGGCTATAATGAAAGCAAAAATAAATTAAAGACACCCCTTACAAGACCTCTATGGAATAAAATAGAAAATTCCTTACCTTTCTCTTGTATATCCAAGCTTTGGCTCGGTATAGTTAAGCAAATCATCTCTGGTCCATTGTGGATTTTGTTCACCACAAAGCATAGATCTTATTTCTTCGGGACTAAAAGCGTGTAACTTTTCCATTGGAAAGACTTTAGAAAATCCACATCTGAAGGCTTCGAGCTGCCGATTAATTCCTCGATCAAGACAATAACCAACTGTGAGATTAGCATATTCCTTGGCATTCTCGGTGGTAACTAGAATTTCGCTTCCGCCCTCAATCAGTTCCACATGCTCGTGCTCGAAAACTTTCGAACTTGGCGAATACGTCATAGTTAAAGCCATATCTTCTATCGCTACTGATGCACCAGAAGAATGAGTAATATAAATGGAGTCCTCATCATCAGAATCCCTACCTTCTGAGAGAGTTCTCTCTCTTCTAGTTACTGCACTTTGTATTTCTTTCAAAAACTCTCCTCTAACTGGATCGATCTCTATCAAATCATCGATATCTAACAATCCATCGTACCATGGAGATGGCTCGAATGTTGAAGAAACCGTGTCAGCCTCATCTTCTTCAGAAATAAAACTACTTGCCATACTGGACGATATGCTCTCTTGAGTCACACCCGTCAGGCCGATTCTTTCATTAACATTGTTCGTTATATCACCGTGACACATTAATTTCAAAAACGGTCGAGATAGTGGTAAATCAACTAATCTATTATCTTGAAGGACCTTGGCTAGAAACACACCCAGGAACCAAAAGTATCTGATTGAACGTTCGCAAGCTGCCGAGTCCTGAGGTAAAGGTGCGGGGAACAACCCACTAGGCCGTGTTACGTAGTAGCCAGTAGGCCGGACTTGTTCACCGGACAAGTAGATCTGTTCTTCATTGTTAGGCTCTTCGTCATCACATAACCAGAGACCGAGATCTTTTCGTTGTAGTTCTGTAGCAACTAATGCGAAGAATTCTAGTGTTGGACCTAACCCGGTACCTTCTTCACCTATAAACTCAACTTCGAGTATGCTCTTACGACTTGCGTGTATCTAACGAGAAAGAACACAAAATAAAAATTAATAATCGAGCTATGTCCAATAATATAGAATTACACCCCCTTCCCTCTCCCCATTTCTATATAAATATACATTAACTTTGAGACTTGCCTTTAATACTTGTTCTGCCCAGTCTAATAAATTCTCTCCCCTTGGTACACTGACTCTCTCGTGTTTAAGTCTTCCAACGCGAAATTCGTGACTATCATCGCGCCGAGGACTTAAGCCAGGCGCTCTTTGTCTTTCTAAAATAGCATCTCGTTGTGTTTGCAACCAAACAATCGATCGAGAAGCACCAAAAGCAGTACAACTGAAGTACAACCGTCTAGTTTCGAAAGGTAACAAAAATGGGCAACTTCTAGCTAATTCCTCGCACCAATTTGGTAAAGCACCTGCGGCCAATGCTAGCGGATCTTGAATCTGTTGAACGATTTTATTTGTAATTTTTTTGGACGTAAAATCATCAGGATGTACCCAACAGGATCCTTTCTCAAGGGATTCTTCTTCAATTATGTACTTTCCATCGTCTCTAGTGGTGCTTATTACAAATACATGTCTTAAAAGTTGCAAAACATCCTCGACTGTGCATGCATTTGAGCCTTGCATAGGATTACGAGAATATAATGTTACGATTGGTGTTGCACGGCCGGACGATTCTTCTTCCTTCGCCTCCTTGTATATAATTCTATAAAAAAATGTATGTTTAAGATAAAACAGATTAATCTCTCGGTAGATTCAATTTTTATTCAAAGTCTTACGTATAAGTTGGCTCCCATATTCTTCGTAATTTTTCTTGCTTACTGCTAAACTCAGTTACTTGCATCAGTTCTTGAACTGCTTTGAATATACTCGCGTGTGATTCTGAAAGAGGTATTTCAACATCTTGAACACCAGGTAATCCAGGCCCTTTCAAGGTTAACGAAAGTCTTGGCATTGGCGCTGTGCCATCACGTGTAGTGGTTTGTGTTTCACTGCCTGGTGGAGGAACTTCCAAATCTGTGGTCTATTCAATAAAAAAAGAAAAGAATTTAATAATGATCTTCTACAATATCAACAAAATTATACGCTATAAAGCTTACTTGATTGATATTAGTTCGACCAGGTCTTGGGTCAAATGCAGGAATTAAAGCAGAAAATTGTCGTTTTAATACATATTCATCATCCCAAGCACGTCTCTTACTACTCTGCGGTGTTTCTTCATCCATAAATGAAGCTAAAAGGTTACGACTGACCATCACTTCTTCATATTCTCCTTCGCACGCATCTGCTTCTTCCTCATTTTCTTCGTCGTCTTCCTATATTTCAAAATGTATAGATAAAATTAGTAAAATGAGTAATTAAGGATTAACAAAATCTTCTTCTGTAGAAATAAAAAATACTTCTTGATCGTTATCTTCCTCTTCCTCCTCTTCTAGAAGTCCATCTTCATCATCTTCCAGTTCATTAAGAAGTGCTGGCCTTTCAACATTACGACATCCACCGGCGCTTGAACTTGCTACGCCTCCGCAAGAATCCAAGAAATCATCGAGACTAACCTGAAGCCACAACTGCTCATTACATGAAAGGGAAGTAGGTTTTCTGCATTACTACATAACCCTTTTAATTAAATTCTACAATATCACGATTACATACTAATATTAAAAATTTCCTCCTTACGAACATGAATTAGATGTAGAGATTGACCTTAGAAATATAATTAAGAAACTTCTCTATCGCAATCTTTTAAACATATAGTAGCTAACATAATCTCACCTGCTCACTATCACTGCTTGTACTAGTTAGAGACATAGTTAATGCTTGACCTAATCCTGCTCCAGTTGTTGTTGTAACACCACTGCCAGCAACTTGACCACTACTAGTCAAACTTGGATAACTCTGTGCAGTACTCAATAGACCACCAGGAAAATTCGAGCTCAGTGCCAGGCGAACTAGGCTCGATACAGAATTGGGCCCACGGGCATTCGATCCATTATTTGAGTTAGAAGCTATATGTTGACCACCTATAGGTCCTAAAAATGTTAATTCTATCACGTCAAACGACATACTTAAATAATATAATCTAAGCTACCTTTTAAGGACAACTTAAGAAAATTAATAAAATAATGGAAAACGCAATAACTCTGACCTAATGTTCGTCGTCTCGCCATGGCAGCAAAAGTTTCTAATAAACCAGTAGCTGATGCTGGTTCTAAGGTATTGTTAGCATCGGAACAAGCAAGATTGGGTACAGAAACAGACATGGGATTTGTGACCACAACAGGACATGTACCCACAGTGTTTTGCGTGGATGAACTAGCTTCTTTATCTCGGCTACACTCTTTAGCAGCTAGTTAGAAGGAAATAGTTTTTAAAATATTAATGGGAATTATACCGGATTGAATTCATTAACATCAATTTAATTGCGAGGGTAAAATTAATTTTGTTTGAAAGGAGCAATTCATCATAAAAAACATAGAGCATTAACATACCATCTGTTATTCCTGGATGTCTTGGTACGTTAAATGGTTTAATTCTCATTGAATTCTCATCTGCTTCACCAGATACACTTATGCGTACTGGTACTAGTCCTAATAATTCGCCACTTAAGAAACTATTTGTGTTATTTCGTAATCTATCAGCACCTTCTCGCATGCGATCTAACATTTCAGTGGCTTCTAGACTCAATATGCCACTTCCGGACTGTAATGTTGACAAAAAATATTGTTAATTACAAAGCTCAAGTGGTAAGTCTTATATTATCCAGACATGATCGTTCACCTTATTGGCTCGAACAGCAGAAAGAAACTTGGAGCTACTAGACGCACGATTACTATTACTATTAGTAGAACATTCAGTATTAAGGGCAAGACTCTCAACAATAGTAGCTAAATCACTTGTTACAGTAGTATCAGGTCTTGGATGTAATACAACAGAAAGTTCTCCTGTTGAATTTGCTGCACCCTCACCAGTTACAGCAACAACTGCTTCAGCTCGAGCTACTGATAAAACGCTTTCTGCTATTGATTCTGCCGCTTGCTATTAATTATAATGAAAATATACATTTCAATTAATACCAATAGGTTTTTAATTATGAAATATGACTGCAACTAACAACTATCTAAAAATTGCTTGTAAATATGATTGAGCGTGTACCTTTGCTGCCAAGTTATCTGCACTCGCTGCTTGATCGGTTGAAGCAACTGACCCACGCATACCTGTATCGGTACAATCAGGTAAACTAGGCGTACTACTTGATTTTCTACCTGTCAAAACTCCTCCAACTTTGACTTTGGTACTTCCATTAGTTTCGACTCCAGTTCCAACTAAACGCAAATCATATTTGCCTTCTGCTCCCATTCGGTAGGAATTAGAACCTCCGTGATCCCAAGTTACATCTATCCAACCATTATGCAATTCGCCTGTAATTGTGCCTTCACCTGAAAAACAATATCATCGTATTATTATAAGGTAAATCTTCAAAAATTACTAATATTTTAAAAAACATACATACCTGGTGGTATACCATCCTGATCTTTCCATTTCCAGTCTAAGCCTCTTGCAACTCGTGCTCCAGTAACTAGATATCGAAGAACTTGGGTTTTAATAAATCTTCTTTGCTTTCTCACACAAGCTTCAGCTTCTTTGGCTGTACGACCCAAGTCTTCGCAAACTCCGGTTACATCTCCATACACTTCAAATCCAGATATTGATAAATAATGTGTTTGTCCAGATGCATTTTTTCCGTTTTGTTGTAATCTTAAATGTCGCCAGCCTTGAGTTTCATCAGTTGGCGGATCAAACGTCCATGTTGCAGTATTGCCAGGCTCATTTAATGATGAATCATTAAGATGTGAATATAATGTTGTCCAAATTACTCCATCTTTTGACGCCTACGATAATTACATATTATAACATCACTGTTTTTTTGATAAGATTTATTAACATGTTTAATAAACAAATCATTACTTGGAACTTCCAATTTCTCAAAGCACTTCTACCATATCCTCTTGAATGCCGTAAAGTATAAGCATTTGGAATAAGCCAAAGTCCTAAATCAATTGAAAACCAAGCTCTTTCATCATCACTAGTGTGACAATTTAATGGTAAAATATCACGACTTAGAACATCTTCAACGTGGCCATAGGGTAAATTTCTCCCGTTACTCGATGTAACAACGACTAGACCAAATTGAGCAGGATTAACCCACTCTTGACAAGTACTGTTGATAAAAATATATATTTCAATATACCTTTTTTGTAAATATAACATATACACAAATGTATACAATAAAAGACATAAATTATTTACTTTGCATTAGTCCCGATCCAATAAATAACACCATTTTGATCAAAATTAAAATGGTGCTTAAATTCAACTCGACTTCCTTCCTTCAGCTTTTTTACGAAAGTAAATGTTGAACGTTCATGGTCATACCATTGCTTTGCAACCATTTTTAATAAATGATTTTCCAACTGTTGAACTGTACTTAATGGTTCCATTTTTAGACTTCTACCTGATCTATCCATTAAAGCACTTTCACCAGATGCTTTCTCAAGCCGAAAACGTAGTCTTCGAGTTAAAATCTATGCATAAACAAAATTAAATTATTATCCTATTCTTTCCTATACCTATTCAGTTTCTTTCTCATTAGTATTACCTGTAATCCATAGCCAGAGCCAGGAGTATCGTATAAGTAAACGGGAAGTTTTTCAATAGACTCTAAAACCGAAACAAGTTTATGCACTAGAGTTTTGGCTGAATTATGCCCTTTTTTAATATCTGTAGCTTGAAAACAATTCTTAAACACTGCTATCCTTTGCATTCTCAACTTTGTTGCTCTTAAAGTAGGTGGTTGTGGCCCAGGTGGTGCGGCTAATAATGACAGTAGTGTTTGTACAAGACCACTTGAATGTAATTCATAAGTTGAGACTCTTCCTTCCTCATTCAATAAAACTTGTAAATCTTCTAAAGCACTTTGCAATATATTTCGCCATTCTCGACGACCAGATTGTTGTTTTTGACATGCTTTTTCAATTTGATTAAGAATTGCATTAAGTTTAGCAACAACACCACGCGGTTGTGCTTGGGCAGCTTTGAAATATCGTTCATAAATTTCTTGAGCCTGAACTTTAACCTTCTGTTGAATTACTTCTAATTTTGATCGTAAACGTTTTCCTTTCTTGCCAACCCAACCAGCTGCAAACTCTGGCCCTATGAGAAAAAAGAAAGAAAAATACATTACATGCAATGATTAAAAGCAAACAAATCTTTCGACATTTGGAAAAAGACAAATACCTAAACTTGTTTCTGCGGTGAAAGAGTGTTTGGTGCCACGGTTAGATTCGAAAATAAAGCCTGGCAAATCTTCCCTTAGAATAGTTGCTTGCGGATGACCTTCGCTATTGTGAATGCAAAGTTCACTTTCCTTTCTACTAGACAATGCCCAATTTCCAACCAATAATCGTGTAGTACCAGGTCGGGATAACACCGGCTGACTAACAAGACTCTGTTTCACTTGCATTCGAGCCCTCTGCAGTTTCTCCAGGAATTCTCCACGATTTTCTGTAAATCAACGTCAATGTAATACAAGAATTTCTAAGCAAACACTGAAAGGATGATTGTGAATAAATGGAAATGTTACAGCGATAGATGCTAAGGTCATGCTTAGACAAGGGGGCCCCCTATGCATCACCCGCTGAGAGTTTGAAGCGATGGGTAAAAGTGCGTGCTCAGCTATAGGACTTCAACATAAGTACCTACCTTCGGTAGCAAGCGACTCTGTGTTCCTCCCCTTTCCTGTAGGCAGTTAGTAAAACCAGTTATTCACTAAACTATTCCCCTCGCAAACGTTAATCACAAATTAAATAAACACTCAAAATAATAGAAAAAGAGCTAATTTACATGGCGCAAATGTGTGGTGAGGGGAATGAAGGAATAGTTTAAGAAGAAAACAGTGATAAAACATACGATACACTGATAAATGGGTCATGATTTTAGTACTATTATAAATTATATGTACCAGATGTGTCTGTTCCTCCTTCGGGACTTCCACTAGAATACATTGTAGCCAGCTTTCCATCCAAGATAAATCTGAACCATCCATTACTTCCGTTCGATAATTCTAAGGCAGCAGCATCTGACCAAACGTACAAGCAATCTCGTCCTCTACATATACACCAATCTCTCCAATGATATGCTCGGCCAACCAATAACTCTCGAGCATCTTCCATTCTCTGTTCTTCGCCAGTCTGATTTTGTTCGGTTTCCACCTCAGGTACAGTCTCTTGTGGTCCGGCCAGTGCAGCAACTTTAGAAAATACACCTAATCGAGCGAAACGCTCCAAAAACTCATCTTTTCCTTTAATCATCAAATCTTGTATCATTTGTAGAACAACCAAATGACCATCTTCATCCTCCTGTTGATATAAAAAATCAGACAGTTTTTATATAAGCTAAATGAATCAAAGAATGAACTCTTCTTCCGATGAAACGGATCGAGTGTCAATTCTATGAAATTATTTGATTTACTTCTAAGCAATAGTGTCAATGACTGTTTTATATAGCCATATTAAACATGACACATTATAGCACAAATTTACGTTCGAGCCAACAAAATATTACAATTCAATGAAATTGAAGCAGGTGCTCTTAGATCCCACCAGTAGCAGGCAGACAGTCGACAGGAGTGGACAACTGGTTATTTTCATTTTTCTTTTTTGTTAGAATTACAAATCATTTAAAGTCTTGCCAATCAATTAAATCTCCCATTTTTAATCAATTCTTTCAGTGTACTTGAATCCCACATATCTTTCACTCTTTTGTTTATGATACGCAACAACAGCTGTCCTCTTATGCCAAGTTAAATGCCAAAAAATATAACGCGTTGCGCATCATTATTATCAACACCATTATTTACTGTTAAAAACTTTCCACGCCATGGTGTATGAACAATAACTGTGATGCTGTATAAAAAGTACTTGAACCAATGTCAAGTAAACTTTTGAGCACAGTAATCAAGTCATGCGTAAGTATGTTAGATCTCACGCTTCGAATACAGTGAGTACATTATGTTAATGATAAATAAATAGATAGACGTGATTCTAATGTAGCAATTAATGATCATAGTAAAAATTATAGAATACGAAGGACGAAAGGGACAACATAGGATACCTTCAGACTAGCTTGAGCAAATATTATACAACGGATTTTACCGTTTTATCGATAATGAAGTACTGGGTACTGCTAGACTTGCGCGACGAAAGGCAGGGCAATTTTGGGCCAACGATCGACTTGAAAGGCGGAGGTGGAGGCGTTGGCGCCGTTATCTCAACCTCCTGTGAACAATCTTATCTAAATCACTTGT
The DNA here is from genome assembly GCA_037305995.1 of Sclerodermus sp. 'alternatusi'. Lineage (NCBI taxonomy): Eukaryota > Metazoa > Arthropoda > Insecta > Hymenoptera > Bethylidae > Sclerodermus > Sclerodermus sp. 'alternatusi'. The sequence goes on along the minus strand of CM074547.1, from coordinate 6,913,328 downwards.
ACTGTCTACTTGCCTGTCTGCATGCACTCTGGGACCTTAGAAACTTCTTCAGAAATAATATTCTTATTAAAAAATCATTCCTTGAATAATAAGATAAAATATTTCACTCACCTCATTATCTAATACATTAGCGATTGCTTCAACAAGGATAGCACCGCAGCCACCAGTTTTATCAGAACCGCATGTTTCTATTAGTAGTTCTGGCTGGATATAATGAACCATTTTTCTTATTAAACATAAACTTGCTTTTCTAACACTTGGTAGCATGGTAGATTGGAAAGTTGCACAGAATACTGGCAAAAGTCTTTTTAAATAAATAGGAGCCATTTCAGGATCACCTTTGGGTTCTGTAAATTCTTCTACTTCAGTTTCTTGTTTTTTGGCCTCCTGATTCGATGGTACCATCCATTCTCCAGGCGACTGTAATATCACTGCAACTTCCCTATGTCCTTCATCGACTCGTTCTCTAGCTTTATCCAATGGCGTTTTGCCATCCTCATCTCGCAAATCAGGATTTGCTCCATGCTTCAATAAAACTTTTGCTATTGCAGGTCTTCCAAAACAAGCGGCATAATGCAAGCTAGATGAACGCTGACCTTTATTTACATCAGCTCCTCTATCACATAAAAATTCGACCATCTCCTTTGTACCAAAAGCCGAAGCCCAATTTAATAAAGTTTGACCTACGTCGTCCATAAAATTAACTTCAATATTTCCAGAGTCAATAGCTTCTATTAAAGCATCTGTATCTTTTGATCGTATACAATCTATAAGCTGTCTGTGAGATTTTTCACAAGCGCTATCCAAACGCCTCAGTCTTGGTAATAATGGACCCGAGGAACCACCTGTAGTACCTCGACCTAGTGCTGATCTACCTTCAAAGAGTAAAATCAATAACAAATCGACTAATCTCATAGAATCAAGAGCACATCTTTCATCTCCTTTTAACGCTTTTTCAATTGCATCGGGTAATTCAGATCTTAAGAGATCGTGAGTAATATATGGTGATCCTCTACACAATGTGGATAAAAGACTAATTATTGTTGAGACAGATGCACAAGATTTAGGTTCAGGAGCTGGTATTGTTGTTGTTGTACTAGATGGTGGAGGAGTCTTTGGATTGCCAGATGTAGCAGCTACAGATGTACCAGATCCTGCAGCATTAGATAACCTAAACAAGATTATTATGCTTATTTTTACAAAAACATATCATTAAAAGCATGCGTTTTTGGCCTATATTAATTTATTGTGGTATTATTTTTTGTTTTCTTCTATCTTAAAACTTACCTATATAAAAGTTCTGAGACTAAACCATTACAAGCTAATGGTGCAGGGTCGATTCCCTTTCGGGAAAATCTATCTGCTAATGATGCGAAACAACGAAGTGCCCCATCTGCAACATGTGCATCTTCATGCCTAAGTAATGTTGATAGTGTTTCAACACAATCTGGCAAAACTAAATCTTGAGGTTCAACTTTGCCACACAAACGTGAAACCACAGCCATTGCTGAATGTAAAGTGTCACGATGGACACGTGCACCATGTTCTCGAATGAAACTTAGTGCACAAGTAAGACCACCATTCTCAAATACAGCACCTGCTTCTCTAGCACATACAAGTTCCAATACCTAGATACATGTAAATAATTATCGGCGTTTAACTATTTTTTTCCAATGATAAATTTGTTAATTCTTCTTAAAAAACAATGTGTTACCTTTATGCACTGTTCAGCTAAATCTCTACTTGCTCTTGAACCAAGACCAGCCCCAGATAAACGCTCGCAAATAGCTTTGACAGCACCATCTATGGCTACTACTCTTCGAGTACACTCGGCAGATACATCTAAATAATATGTTATAGCTCTTGCAGTTACTTCCAATACACTATCTGGAGCAAGTTCATCCAAAAATATACGGCATAAAGCAGGAAGAAATGTACGTGGAGGGCAACTGTTTAAAAAAGTAGTATTTATCAGTATATAATCCTCCATTTCCCTAAATTCTTAACTTACCATTCGAAACATCTGTCAACATTATCTGACATAAGTAGAAGCATGCATAATTGCTCTAATGCAATTAATTGCATATCTCTTTCATCTCCTTGCCCCATATTGAGCCATTCCAATAAAGTCTCAGGATCTACATCAGCCATCTGTATAAGCAATTTTTTTAAAAAATATTAAAATCAAAACATTAATATATTAAATTTTGGAAAAATTAATTGCACAATTTATGATAATAAAAACCTTGTATTTTTCTTAGCAGCACCAAAAAGTAAACTTCAGAATGATAATCTGAAAAGACGATGACACATCACAATGTAAATTAAACTTATATCTATGTCTTTTACATACAATTAAAATACTAGGAGAAAAGCATATGCTTAAAAATCGTTAATTTTATCCCACACATTATCATTTGACATCAAAATAAACAATCGATTTCATTAATTATTCACAAAAAGAAATACCCCAGCAACTTTCTCCTACTTACAGTAATAGTGATGAAAACAGATAGATATTCTTAGTAATTTTATGTATCATCAAGGTGTAACAATACAATACCAGTAGCGGGATACGCAAAAGTTCTCCTTAATAAATAAAGACACGTGGTTTTAAGATGTGGTAGAATGCAATTAATTTATTTAAGAAAGCACAAAGGAAATGATGAAAAAAAAAAGGTATTCCAAGGAGAAAAACAAGGCTGCGTTAAGAAGGTAAGAAACTAAGAAGAGTTTTTAATGAACGCCCATTATTTAATTAGAGTATATATAGAATAATAATTTCCAATGGAAACTTCAAGAAGAAATTTATTTGCATTTCCATAGACGCGACCTTCCTTGATGAAGAAGCATACCGTTTACAATAGTGTTCCATTCTTCCCAAGGATCAGGTCACTATTTCTCCAACAACGTACTGTCTATTAGCAAGAAGAGCAATATTATAATAATAACGCGGTCAGCCTGTTATTGACGCGCGTGGTTAGCTGCACCGACAGTCTGATTATGCGCTCCTTCGAGCCCAAAACTTCTTATTTTCCTCCAGTGTTGTCGCGCATACACTTCGCCATTTAGGTGACGTTCGAAAAACTACAGAATCGTGTGAGCCTTATAATCGCCTCAAGTCGCGTTTCCCCTAGTATTTCCTTACCTTAAGGCACATTCTAATGCTTTCGATAAATTCGCGAACTATCAAAATGACCGAGACGCCACCAGTATTTATTTAAGGAATCATGTATTACTCGAAAGATAATGCCGGTAAAATAAAACCCTCGCTTTTCAAAAAAGGATGAATGAAGTAAAGGGGAAATTATTGCATACAATTTTACAGAAAACGTACGAAATATTTTGAGCGCCAAGGCATTCGCGATATTCACTGCAATTTTCCTTTATTTTCGTTAATTCCATAATGAAAGATCTTCAAGTCTTTAGAGAGAAAACGATTATAATCGTAGCAATTGTGAGGAAACGGGGTAGATCACGAGCAAGTGCTTCTAAAAGAAAAAGCAAGAACGTCAGAGGTTCTACCCTCGCATGACAATCCTGTAGGAACGAAGAAACAGAAAAGAATCAGTGACTCCGGGCTTCGATACCTCTTGCTGGAATATATGAAGAAAAAAAAAAAGGAGAGCGCTGGATATTACGGAACAACGCTGTGAGAGGGTTTCATACCCCTGGGAATTAAATTAATTAATTTATAAATTAATTAAAAAAATTAAACAGAGAGAAATCTGTTGAGCAACCCGTATCACATCAATCGCCAAGCTAAGAGAACGCACGACTAGCTTCTCTAGCCAATCACTGATCTTTGGGAGCACTTCATCCTCCTAAGGGGAAGATGTAACGCACACATAAACAAACTGTATATAACTACGAATACATTAATTATGAAAATGTATTTTATTAACAGAGTTCATCATGTATCATTAATAATAAAACTCTTTGTCAAGTATTTCTTCACACTAAATGAATGTCTCTTCCATTAATGAGGAAAATTTTGTAATTTCGTTATTTTAGAGTAATAAAGTAATATCATTATATTACGAAGAACTGTTTTTTAATTTCAATAATATTCACTTTGAAAAGCTAAGGATTTTTTTTCAAATAACATGTAAATGAACCATATAATACTTATATATAAATGAGTTAATGATAAGTTATGTATTCACATTTTATTATTTGTTTTTTACTTCAATTTTAATACAGATCTTAGTAAATTTTCTTTTTCTTCTCTGCAACTGAAAAAAAAGATATTAAACATACATCAGTTAAGATAAAATGTATATAAATAAAGTAATAAAGGAAAGAAAAAGTTTGATGTAAACACTTACTACTTCTTTCTTGCATAATTTCGAATCTTTTATCTCTTTTGGCTTTCGGTAAATTATCTACCATAGTCTCAATAAAATTATCTAAAACTAAAGCTCTATTCATGGATCTAATCGGTGATCTACAAACAGGACATTCTTTCCTTTTCTTATTCCATAGATTTATACAATAATAGCAAAAAGTATGTGTACAGTTTAATGTCGTTGCTTTTATAAATAATTCTGTACAGATACTACATCCGAATTGTTCATCCATAATGTCGCTAACTTTATTCAACACGAGATCTGTCTGCATATCGTTATTATCCTCTTCATTGGTTTCTGTAGTTAAATCTATTGTCTCCATCAATTCGTAATCTTGTATATTATTAATATTAACTACTTCCATAAGTATGCAATTATCTACAACATATATATATATATATATATAAAAAGAATATGTGATTAATTTGAACCCATCTTAAAATGTCTATAATTACCATTTACTGCCTGCAGCTCATTGGCTTTAGCCTTTTCTTCGTCCAAGGCTTTTTCAGTCTCCTTTAATTTTTGCTCTAATTGATACTTTTCATTTAAGAGTTTAACTTGAATAGTTCTTTCTTCTCTTACTTTATTATCCATCATATTTTTCCATTCCGCTTGTTGTTGAGCTCTCCAAGTTTCCATTTGCTCTTTCATTTTTATTTCTAATTTCTCTTTTTCCTGTATACTCATATCTAAAGCTTCTTGCCATTTTTTCCTTTCCTCATTTAAACGAGCTTCAAACTTAACTCTTTCATTTTCTAATTCCTGTAGTAATTTATTATACGATTCTTGTAGATTTTGTTCTTGAGTATTACCTGTTTCAATTTCTTGTTTTAATATTGCAATTTCCTTTATTAAATCTTCCCTATCCTCTTTTGCCACGCTTTGTTGTTTTAATAATTCTTCTAATTGTGTTTTTAATTCTTCTTGTTCCTTTTGTTTAGTTTCTAATTTATCTTTGAGCTCTTTTCTTTGAATAGCTTGATTTTCTGCAAATGTCTTTTGCTCTGTTAATACTGATTCGAATATTTGTTCATCCATACATTGCCTCTTAATGGGCTGTTCCAAATTTGTATTAAATGCAAATACATATTTAAATTCCTCGCATAAACCAAATTGTATTTCATCGCCATTTTTAAGTTTATACGATACACCATTACTTAATAATTTATCATTGACATGGGTGCCGCTAGAACTTAAATCAATTATGATCCATTCATCATTTTCTTCATTTTTAATGACACAATGGTGCCTAGATATATTTGTATCTAATATAATTTCATCATTCTCCCTTGCTCGCCCAATTTTAAACTATAAAGCAAGAATAAGAATAGAAATTGTAATATACAATACATTAATGAAAGATAGGGCTTATTTACACACAAAATGAAATATTTACCTCGCTCTTATCTATGACTATATTTCTAATTTTACTATTTGTATTAACATTTAATAAAACGGGCTTTACATTTCCGTCAAAATCACTGGGGAAAGGTCTCTTTTCTGATCTCGTTAATTCCATTTTCAATGTTAACTTAACAAAATCATAAAAAAAATGATTTTGAAGCCAAATATCACAGACTTGACATTGCCCTTGCTTTTTGGTTAAGTTTGATTACTTATGAAATTTGTCATATATTAACAGTACATGTCAACATTATAGAGAAACCGTACGTAGAAAAATATTAGAAAAATTCAATAGAAATGTGCTCTCTCTGCGGGATATTAAGAAATTTTCAAGAACGTAACTTTATTGGGCAAAATGCGTCTCTCATTGAAATAAGCTACATTAGAGCTAAGCTTAAATGTAAAATAAATTAAAAATGAGCAATTCTTGGCGCTTGATCTCAATTGAAAAAGATAGGAGCAATGTTATTTTTCCAGTATTAACGACTTTTTTGAATCAAGATATTTGACTTGTGAGCGATTTCCGCGTATTCCATTGTTCCGCTAATAAGAATTATTCGTAAATACATGGACGATTCTGGGAAACGTTCCGCGAATCTGATTGGCGGAGTTTATTGGTAGAGCCCGGTAAATTTCTACGAATTTGAACGGATGAAGAAGGGATGATGGAAGAAGAGGAAGAGAAAGAGGAAGAGGTGGTCGAAGCAAAACTATCGGAAAACAATTATCAGTGAGTTTTCCCAAGAGAGCGATCCGTGGTCGATAATAACTTTCTCGAAGATGCTTTCTCCAAAATCGCAGTGCGTATCAATAGATAACAGTCTTACGGGCGATTGTCAATTAACAATAAGATTATTGGAATTGTTACGGCAAACGGATTACGAGCTTGTGCAGGAGAATGGTCAACGGCGTTTAACGGCCCCGGAAATAACGAGTGGTGAAAGAGAGCGTATAAAAGGAGCCGAAATCTTTCTGGGCCGTCTACCCAGGGATTGCTACGAGGATGAGTTGATGCCGATTTTGCAAAAAGTCGGAAGACTGATGGAACTGCGCTTGATGCTCGACTTTTCCGGTTCAACGCGCGGCTATGCCTTCGCTCTTTTCGCCGATACGAAAACGGCGAAGAGAGCGTGTCAGGAGTTGGATGGTTATCAAATTCGGCCGGGACATCGCATAGGAGTCGTCAAGTCTGTTGACAATTGCCGACTGTTCTTCGGCGGCGTGCCGAAGAACAAGAGCAAGACCGAGTTCCTCGACGAGCTCAACAAGATCCTCGAGGGCATCACGGATATTTATCTCTATCCGAGTGCGCACGACAAATCATTGAATCGCGGATTTATCTTCGTCGAGTTCAAGGATCATCGAGCCGCCGCGATGGCCAGGAGAAAACTGATTCCTGGACGAGTCATGCTCTGGGATCACGAAATTGCTGTCGACTGGGCCGATCCTGAGCCGGGTGACCCGATCGACGAGGAGATCATGGAAACGGTGAGAAACCTTTCATTAATTTTCATTCGTTCTTTATCTTTATCTTTCGTTCCTTCAATTTCCTCTTTTCCTTCTCTCCATTACCATGAGCGCAGGTCACGGCTTTATTTGTCAGAAATCTCACTCTGAACATATCCCAGCAAAAGATGCGAGAGGTTTTCCAACGGGAAACTGGAGTTCCTATCTTGAAATTGAAGAAGATCAATCATTTCGCCTTTGTCCATTATGAGAATCGCGAGGCCGCTCGTGCTGTTTTAGAATTAATGTCAAGTAAGTTTTTTACGCGCGAGTCAAATATATTCTTCTTACAATGAGTAATTGTGGCATGCGTGTCGATAAATCAATGTAAATAGGAGCAAATAGCGTCGCTGAAAAAGAGGGCTGGGAAATACGCTGGGCGAAACCTATTGGAGCGTCCAAGATTTTGGAGCGACAGAAATGCATAAACGAGGCTGTGGCGCAATCCGAGAAAAAAGAGAAGAAACTTTTCAAGGACTGCGTGCAGAAAAGAATGATCCTGCCCGAGGAAGGAACAATTAGCAAAAGTACGGCACACATGAACGCGTTGCAAATTTTAGTTCGCGAACAATTTAACGCCAATTGTACTTTCGAGTGTCTGCGCGTTACCAATCCATGCGGATACACTTGTAAAGTAAGTATATCATACTTTTCTTTTTTGTATGCTGAAATCTGTCCTCTCTCTTTCTCCTCGCTTATTCTTAACACTTGCATACTCTGTGACAGATAACAATATTCAAAGATGGATGTCAATGTTACGAATTCAGGGGAACTATTATGCAATCCAAGCATAAAGCAATAAGTACTGCTTCACTAAAATTATATCACGATCTTCATCGAATCGCGGAAAATCCAGGTAAATGTTTATAATTCTTTTTCACATTATTCAAGCAAAACCTATTCTTCTACTCAAGCATGATTAACATTTCTCTCACTAGGAATTGGCAGAAACATTTAAAGCTTTTTATTAAAATCCTAAGAAGAAATTTTATTTCGATACTAAAGATCTAAATGTTAATTTAAAATTTTATGGATTTTTGTTTTAACTCTCAAGAACATAAATTAAACACGTGACTCGTGTGCATGATTTCAGCCAAAGACAATTTTATAATACAAATTAGTGATTAAATTTTTAATCTAAAGTTGATTTTAATTAATGAACGTGATTAATAAGTATTTATTGCACCTTGATATAAAGACATAATATATAAATTGTAATTAAACACACTATTTTTACTGAAAATTAAATTTTAATTTTGATTTATAATTAAAAGTTATAATTTTATTTAGAAATAATAAATTACAGACTTTTATTCAAGAATTAACTTAGATTTAAATAACTTGACATGTGGATACACGATTTTAACATAATTTATGATACTTATATAACAAGGCTGAATCATCTTTTAATATTTTAAAAGAGTTTTAAAACTATTCATTATTATATAAAAAACATAACTTTTATTTATAATTTCATTATTTATATATAATGGATTTGTAGTAAAAAAGAAACAAGTCTATAAATATTTAAAAGATTTTATAAATAATTTATAAAATTCTTTTAATATTTCAGACTATTGAATATAAACTTTTTATTTGATAACATAAGTTATCATTTGATTTAGCTATTAAATGCGAGACCAGAGAAAACTATTGCAATAATTGTATTTAGTTAATTTTCTAATTTCATTTATTAACCAGAAATATACGTCAATTGTAATAATATTATAATAAACGACTTCATTTATATTCTTATATCTATTTTACTCATCGTAGTTAGATTTTGTTCTTAAGAGATTGGAATCTTATCTTTTATAACATTAAAGTTTAACCACTTGGGGTAGGTAACATTTTAAATGGCATAACACCATAGTTTATGAGAGATAAAATTCTTGCATAATTTTGAAGAATCATTCGCATTATTGATAATCAGTGTTTTCTATCACATTATTTGGTAATTGTACGCAACGAACTAATCTTCTAGCTTGCGTAATGCACTCATTATCATGGAGGTTTTGATTAAAAATCTTTTGTGCAAAATCAATAATTTGTAAATAATGCAATAAATAATTTTATCACTTAGAATTTCGTCATAAGCATTCTCAATGCACTGCTTGATCACTGTACTTCATCACTGCCTTATGTGAATTATCTTCGTAATTTACATTTTCTTATTATTATAATCCGTAATTTCCCATATAAATAAGACTTCAAATAAAACTTTACCCTGAGATACTCGGTGCGTTAAAGTCGTAGATTTTTATTCCACTCATATTACCCATTGCCTTTTCTAAAGTCTTTTGCAATAAAGTGATTTCAGTGCACATAAAATGTGCGGTTTGGATTATTCTCGAATCACTCATCGCACACAGTGATGAGACGTAGGTATTTTCAAATAGTAAAAAAGAATAGAGTAATACCGTGAACGATCTTCTTCGTGAACTTTTTATCTACTTGAGTGAGAGATAATAATGGATATTTAATAATTATTGTAAAAACAACATTTATTGTCGTAAATATATACATAATGATGAATATCAATCAGAGAAATATAAGCATCTACGTCGCTTTACTATCAGATCCCTTATAGTATATTAAAAATAACAGGAATAAAACTAAGTGTTTTCAAACTGATAGTCTCTACAAACTTAAGTTTATAGTTTTACATTTATAGAAATTGATCTACGTTTTATTGTCATAAAAACATTTTGTATTTACATCATGTTTAATCAATGATTTTTCACTTGCATGATATTCGATGCGTTATTAATGATTGCCAAACAAATATATAAGAGAAATGTATGTTCAAAAATGATTTCTGTACAACTATCAAGAGGTATAAATATTGTATAAATATTGGTACCTCAAAATTGAGAAACAGAGAGAATAAGAATTACTTGTAAGTAACAATTAATATGAAATGAATCGACAGACAATAGCAGTGTAAGATAAAGTTATTTGCATTATTTAATAATTGCGTTGGCGCGGAATGAGCTGGTGAAGGGTAAGTCCTGGAATTTGGTTCATATCCAGACAAGTTATTTCTAATTGGTGTGATTGTTTGTGCAGAAATGGATCCTGATTTAACAGTAGCATCCAATTCCTCGTGGATAGCGTACAAATAGCTTTTGCTCTTTCTTTCCTGCTTCCTCCACTTATGCTGTTGAAGGTCAACCTTATCCGACGCCATTGTGGTATCTGCAAGATGTAGTTCTGCAGGAAAAAGCGAAAATCCAAATGTAAAATGAAAAGGAAAGAGAAAAAAGGAAGTCAACTTGAACGAAGGAAAGCACATAATAGGATTTTAACCTTGAAGCCTGATACTGCCTTCGGCCCTGCCGAAAGCATTTTCCGCGGCACAGATGTAGGTGGCAAAATCCTGCTTCTTCAGGTTCTTAATCGTCAGGTTCATCAGATAAGAGTAATCGTTGACGGTGATTTCCGATAAGACATGTTTGTCGTCCGTGAGTATTTTCACGCCTAAAAAAGGAAGTCGTCAATCAAGAGTAGTCAACACCGCAACGAAAGTGTTGCATAGACCTCGAAAGCTTCGAATCTTCACTGAGAATTTCTGAATTTGATTACCATTATCCCTGTGCCACGTGTTCATCGCTCTAGGAGAGGCCTCGACCTGGCACTGAAGGATCACATCGCTACTAGCAGGTGCCGCTACCAACTGGTTCGAAACTTTGATCAGAGGTTTAACTACAAGCAAAGGAGTGCAATTAATCATGAAACTTCAGCGACGCCCGAACCGGTTACGTTTATGACTCACAACGAACGTTGACGTAATGTCGTTTGCTGACCGTCGGTGGCACCCCGTTTGATGCTATGCAGAGGTACGAGCCCATTTCCTGTCGCTGCAGCCCTGTCAGCCGAAGTTCCTCACCTTCGTACGATTTTACTGCTCGATCCAAAGATTAATGCCATTAATCTCATTAGATCGTCTACCCTGGACTAGTCTTGTTCGGCGAAAACAATTACAACCCCCTTTCCACCGGTATCCCCATCCTCATTACCGGAAGTCACCGGGCACAAGGTGAACCCGATCCAACGGCAAAAGTAACCCGTTTATCAATTCAATGGAACGAGACAGAGCTGATGTACGGTCGAGATACGCGCGCCAATTGCTAGTTTCTCTCGGGGGGGGGGGGGGGGGTGAAAAGAATTTGACCAAAACAATTAGCTGCTTGTAAGTAGCCCCCCTGATGTACAACACGCTACCAGTAACGCGCTAATGCTGCTGGTAAGGGTACAGAGGAAATATTAGCAAATGGGATCGTCGAGGGGAAATATATGTAAAGTCAACATCCATCAGTCACAGTCAGAGAGAAGTTAATCGGATGGCAGTTTCCGCGCGAGCTCAAACTCTCGTTGAATAATTGAAAATGCCAATGAAATTTTGTGGGCGCCAGTGAAATTTATAATGGCGCAGAGACGACGGGTACCTCGATTTATTCCCTGTTCGGTTCTTATGGTGAGGTTCTTGCCATCTTCGCGACGCCAGAGGACGATCGGCTTGGGGGTGCCCGTGGCACGACAGGTCAGTCGTACTTCACCGTTTTCCTTCGTCGTCAGCAGATCAGCGTCCTCCTCCAGGTCCATTATATCCGGTGGTATCACCACCTTCATTCTCCCTGTCTGCGTACAACCCATCGTTACTCCTGCGCTGCTCCATACCGATCAATCTCTTATCCAACTAACGCATCTCTCCCCCTCCCCTTCAATGAATTTTGTTTTAGTAACAATTTCTCCGGCCTTTCTTCCCTTTTTTTGTGAATTTTCACAAGTGATTCGCGCGGAACAAAGGAGACAGGGAAGGGACGAAGGAGTTTAACTAGTTTTTACGGGGACGAGAAGTCTCGGAATGTGATACTTAATGATTAATGTTCACGGCGTGGCTGAGTTACCGACCAGGCTCCTCATGGGGTCCGTGTTAACCTGGCACATGTACGTGCCGGAATCGTTTGGATGGACGTTAGTCACGTGCAGCTTCCACGTGTTGTGCCCGTTGTGGGTGACGAAGAGCCTCGGGTTCTGGGCGACCATACGCGTGTGGATCGCCAAAATGGCTCGGGAATCCGATTTTATCCAGGCGACCTGAAGAGAGTTCTCTGTTTTAATGATCGAGTGACGGCTGGTTTCCGTCGCCACCCCCCCGCGGGGTTTACTCGCTCGACACCGCGGTCGAATCGCGCGGATGATCGGACACCCTCCGGAAGTTCCAACACTTGTTGCACGCTACTTCTTTCGGGGACGCGTCTGTCCGCGGGATGATTTTCCCGAATTATCGTCGAGTTTTGGTCGATCTACGGAAATCTCGGCGGGCAATTGAGCGCGATTGACGAGCAACAGCGACGATGAAGAGAGGCGCGTCAGGGTGTGTTAGCCATCGGTACTCGAGAGAAGGAACTTGCTGCCGGAGGCGAATCATACTCTCGTGGAATCTCGCGCACCCCCACTCAATCGACCCATCTGTCATATTTGAGACGAACTGCTCCAGCGAGCAGGTGAAAGGGCTTTTAGAAGAAAAATACAGTTCGATCTTCCAGAAGCGATAGACCCTAAAGGGCACGATCGACGTATGATCGAGCACACCTGTTCCGTCGCTTCTTTAATTCCACACTTTCCACCCTCCGCCCTCAAGCCCTCGAATCTGCCACTTATCTCGCGGCCACGGGTTGACTGCCCGTGGCTTCTCTTCAATTGGCGAGCTATCGCTTTAGGGATCTTACGGTAAATGAGAAGAAGGAAGAACGCAGGCTTTCCTCGGACGAGGGGTTGAGGAGGATTTCGCGGAGGGAAAGCAGGCGAATCGAGTGGGAGTTTCTCTCGGGGGGGAGGGGTAGGAAATAAGCGAGGGCGCGCAAAGAGTTGCGGTGGGGTGCATGCGAGAGGCGTTGGGAATCGCCAACCAGGAAGCGGGGAGTAGGAGGAATCAGTTCCATTGAGGGGGTAGCTATATCTGGGATATTAGCAGTGGTGATTTATAGCCCTTCTTCCAGCAACGGCTGGCCGCTGCTAGAGCACGCGCCACCCAGAAGAGCTGGAAGCAATTGTTGAATCCGCACGCAATCAAACTTGGGCTTCATCTCGAAAGTGAATTTACCCGAGGAATTTTTCGCCTCTCTCCTTCCTTGGTCTCTCCGCCGAGGAGGAGAGCATATCCATGGACCTAATTGCGCCGTTTGATTTCCAGCCGAATATCTAATCTTGTTTACGGGCGGCGGCGCGCCTCTCTCTCCGAAGGAATTATTCGAGCGCAGTGTCCTGCTGCGCGTGTGAATTGCCCGCCTCGAGATCCGGATCGATCCTCGTTAAAAGCGCGGGAACACCACCGGAAGCTTCTTGCGGCGGACACCCCCGCGGAGGAGGCCCCGATAATTATAATAATAGCGATCGACTCGCACAACTGCTGCTGTTTTACGAAACGCGAATTTACGCGGGGGTGGTACTCGTCGTGATTTTAGGGGGGCGCCCTTAATCGACTGGATAATTACGCGTGCAGGCGTGGGTGCAATTACCTTGTAAGATTGAAGATGATTAACGACACAAGTGAAGGAAACGTCACGACCTTGAGTGACCGTGTGGTTCTCCAGGGGCGCCAGGAACTCGGGCTGCTGCTCGTGCTTGGGTAACATTTGACCTAAAATATTCGAAATTAACGAATAGCTCTCGTACTCCGCGAATTTCAAATTCTCTCGGAGGTTCTGAGAGAGAGAGAGAGAGAGAGCGCGATGACTATGTCTAATCTAATCGGTAGCAGTGCGATCGCTGCTGTGTCAACTCACCAGAACTCGAATTAAGAAAGGCGAGAAGAAAGAAAATGGTGACGTCCCCCGATGCCATGCCATAGACCATACTGGAGGAAAAATGGCACAGTTATTATTCATTGATAGATACGGATGGAGGGGGAGGGATTGTTAGATACACTGTGCAGAAAAATAAAAAAAAAACAAAAAAAAAGCATTGCTTTCGATAGAATGAAACATTAATTTAGGAGGGGCGAACTACCCCTAATATTCTCATAGCTGCCGCTTCGGGAAGAAGTTTGCAGCGGGGGTGGGAAGGGAAGTTTGAGTCGACAATTTCAGGGTGCGGAGAAGCGAAGAAGGGGTCAGTCCGGAATCGCGTGAATATTAACTCGACAGTTGGTCTCCACATAAACGCCAACCGTTGATACTTCCATCCCACCCTTCCAGCATCCCCTGCAACTGAGCACCGTAATAATACTTGAATGCCAGATATTTCCTTTCGCCGCTCCCCCTCTCTTTCCAAGGGGATCCCACGCGGATTCATATGTAGCAGCGATATACCCCTAAATTCTATTTTGCAGCAGCTAATTAACTGCCTAAACGCGTGACCCTTATGAATTTACGGGTCTCATTATTCCTCGGCTGGAAAAGGGACTTTGGCGCGTGCCGTAAAAAATTTTACCCACCCCCTCCTCTTGCCCCTCAGTCAACCGTTTCACGAAACAAATCTCGAGTGGATATTGATGCGATTGTTTAATTAAACGAACCGTTCTTCTGGCTTGTCATTGGGATTAATTCGAAAATTTAATTACTTCCTAAACCGCAAATATAAATTATATAGCACCCTGCTACTAATGGCGGCCGCGCACAGTCAAGTGTAAACGTGTAGCGCGTAACGCGTGAATTCAGTAATGCGTGGATCATTTGCATTTGCATTATGTTTACACGTGTCTGTGTCGAATGCACTTGGAATTTCTGCTCTAGTATTGAATATGACACGCGTACGCATAACGGATGTACGCATTAACAGTTGCTCAAGCGAGTAAGGCACTAAATTCGTAGAACAATGTACGCGGGTATGAAATAACGCAAGAAAATCTTCGCGAATAAAAGCATGGAAGGAATAGATAAGCAAAGGGCCGGCCCTCGGCCTACGGAACTGCAATATGCGCGCGCGCGCGCGCGCGAGGGTGGAATTAACCGAACCAATTACGGAAAGTAAATAAATATCGAGATAAAACGCGCGTTAATAATAAATTTTCTCGTCCGTTCGGAGGTTTCCCGCTGAAAATTATTGTCCTCCACTGTACTTGATGGATTCCGCACGTGTCCGGCAGGGAAATAAAATTTCGACCGAATTTTGCCCTTTATTATTCGCAGTGGCTCGAGAATTACCCAACGCCGCCGACATATTTAAGCCAAATATCCCTGTAAAAAGTGGCGCGATGCGCAAAGGAAAAATTTCATTAGATTTTATTAAAGAATTTCTATTTATGCCAAATGAAATTATTGCGATTGCTCGCGCCCGATTAGTTCGTCGGAGTTGCCTCGAAAACTTAGCTCGGTCGAGGGGGAAGCGCGGCCCTTGAATATTTTCAATAAATATCCAAGGTAAATTTGTAAGATAAGTTTTAAAAGGAAAGGAAACACTGGTTGGCAATGGCCGGAGAGATTCACGCGGAGGGAAATTCAAAGGAATTTCAGTCGCAGATCAAGTGAGAAATTGCAACTGATAACACGAAAGGTTGGGGCTGCGCTGGGAACTGCATGGACGCCGATGTATTCGAAATGCACCGGAAGTAAGTGTGAAGGAAACGGCTCTTGAACTCGGGATGAACTGACCCTTTTCTATCTTAGCACTCTGCCAAACGTGATTCGAGTTTCAAGGGTCACTCGCGTCCTACCTTTCGATTCTATTTACGCGGGTCCATGCAAACTCTCGAGAAAGCTCAACTTTACACTTCCGATATTGATAAGCGTATATCATATCGATTCTCTTGGAGGAGGGAACGCTCTAATTAGATTTTCGCTCAGAACTCGTCGCAATTAAAGCGATATTTTTCAGTCGATGGCCGACCGGATGAAGGGGGACGGGGAATTTGTCCTCGAAACCTGAAAACTTCCAGAAGTGAGTCTGCGAAGTTTCGAGCTTTCATTTTTCACGAAATGCACCCCAGATGCACACTTAATTGGTAAAAAAATGGGCGAAATGCGCCATCGAACTGTTGCGCAATTGTCTTAACCGTACCTGCTCGGGGAAACTCATTTATTTGAACTCCTTTAATTTAAACAAATGCTTTCCTCTTTCGAAACTCAAAATGCTATTTACATCTGAAAACAATCGACAACATTTAACGTTTAGCTCACGCTCCACGTGTGCCCGTAAGAATAGAGAAAATTCAAGACAAAATAAAAGTCTACGTTGGAAAAGGAAAAGAACAAGAAAATAGTGGAAAATGGCAAGTCGAGTTTTTCGTTGGGAAAACCGAGAAAACGGAAGAAAGCGTTGCAAGTAAAATTAAGCAAGGGAGCTTAAAAAATCAACGTTATTGGTCTTTTAGAAATAATCAACTCTCTGACGTGTTTATTTTCATAATGATCCGAACGCGATGATAAAGAGAGAGAGAGAGAGAGAGAGAGAGAGAGGAAGAAAGGAAGGATCTAACTTTATTCGAGATTCTTATCGCAAAAATGGGAGGATACGTGAAGTTTGCTGATTTTGATTCTACCCTCTTATTCTCTTCGAGAGTCATAAATCTTGGAACGTGGGAATAAATGCAAGTTAGTCATTATTATCAGCTGTTCATTCGTTTCAGTTTTGCTCGTTCTAGAAACAATTATTTACGAGTTCCATCCGCCCGTCCGTCCATCCACCCTCTTTCGCCTCCCTTTCACCTACTTATCACTTCCGGATGAAATAGAAGATAGCCAAGGAAAGTCCCAGGACTTAAAAATATCCCAGGATATAAAAATTTTCATAAAGATTCTCTGTCCTAGAAATTATAATCGAATTGATTTAGCTGGAACAGATTAGAGATGTCTCTCCACCCTATGTACATTCGATAAGAGGGATGCAACGAACGTTATCTCGGTAAAAAAGAATCTTAAGAATTCTCAATGAAAATTTGGCCGAACAGCACTTTGCTATTTGCTCGGAGAAAATTGTATTGCAGTTTGTTTTGCATCGGACTAATCTTCTCATGGGATTAACACAAGAGTTGCTATCCCGTTTCATTTGAGCTGCTAAGGTTCGAGGGAACAAATGTATCTGGCCTCGGCCTCCACTCGAAATAAAAGTGGTTGCACCTACCCCGCTAGTTTTACCAGCCACTGCTGGAGCTATTACTTACGAGTTTCTCTACTCTCGCTCTTCTTTTCTCCCGTCGTTTCCAACACACTTATGCAATTGGCTCCATCTCGATGAACCAACCAAATTTCTCCCTCAAACACAGAAAAATTGCTTCCCTCGGATTGAACTCCCTCGAAATTTTGACCGGGCGGGAATTTTAATCATGGATTATTTTCTTCGCGCTTAAAGATATAGAGGGGGGAGAGAACAAAATAAGGGTTGAATAAACAAAGTCCATGAAATTGGTACGCGACAGATCATTATCGAATTTAACTTATAAATGGAATGAGCTGATAATCTCTAATTCCAAGAAAGGGAAATTCCGTCATTTGTCATTCGAGGACAAGGGAAGTGTAATCTTAACGATTCTTAGGCAAGATTGCCATCCCTCCCTGGCTCTCTCCCACCGTCTTAAGCATCCGGATTCGTCCGTTTCTTGCCTTCTCACATTCGCATTCGCCTAATCTTCCGGATTCGTCGGGGATTTTTCGCCCGGTGAGAAAGCAAAGCAGGCCGCGTAATTAGATATTCCGTGTCACTTTGGAGAAAAACGCCGCGACTGTTCTTGGATTACTTTGATCCCCAACGGATCCTCGGAATTTTCAGCGATCCTACAAATGCCCCTTCCGCCTAAATAAAACATCTGGGACGTAACGGCGAACTTTGATAGCTCCGAAGAACGGAGAAACGAACGAACGAACGAACGAACGAATACTTCCGCTGCATTTATTCGCTGCAATTCAACTTTTATCTACTCCCTTTTTAAACTGCACTCGCGAAATCCTCAAATTCAAAATCAAGTTGCTCATATTAATCCGGTACAAAAAGGGATTTCCACGTAGGGCTGATACTCTCGTGAAATTCTTCTTTGGAGTTCATTTTTTAAGATTTCTCTGTTCACCTAAGTAAATCCATTAATCGACGAGCAAAATCGATTCTAGACTCCTAACCCAATGTTATTCGTTGCAAAATATTTCACGCCCATTATGCCCGCATCCCTTCAACTATCATGCGTTTAGCAACCATTAGCTTGATGAAGGATTTACTGATTCATCGAATCCTAAATATTTCACTAGCCACGCGCTAGAGCTTCCGATTCACAACAATTAATTAGCTTTGATAAAAGGAATATTCTCTCTTTGTAGAGTTTCATTGATTTCTGTGATTTATTATCTTTGTTTTGTTTTGCTCTCTCTCTCTCTCTCTCTCTCTCTCTCTCTCTCTGGTAATTCATAGGTACTTGTCACACTTTGTGTTTTATCGATCGAAACGATTGATAAAAGTACTCGATACATGTCTGTTCAATGAAATTCTACACTACGTGGCGATAGCTTCTTTTAGAAGATACATATAGCGGAATAAACAGTTTACTTAGTTATCGGCGAAATTTATTTCGTAGCCCTCTGAAGCGCACACATCTTATCGAATTGTTTCGAAAAATTTAGTCAGGCACGGCGCTGAATAATACATGGACGTCGCATACAAGTTGAAGTTAGGTCGCCTGGAAGATAATCAATCGTGGCGATGATGGATCGATATGTTTCCTTAAGTGGCAACGACGGTTTCTCGATTCGCATAAAATTTCGAACTCGAAACTTGCATGACGGATCCATCTTGTGATCGGAGAAAATGCAAATGCCCACGATCCTCCCTTCTCCATAACTTCCTACCAATTCTACGCTATATCTCCTCCTGGTTTTGGCAAACAGAAGAACACACACCCTACAATCGAAAATTGAAAATTGAAAGTTGTCGCGTAAAATATTTCTGGCTAATTCTAATTTGGTTAAGAAATAGCAAAAGCACGCGATGACATGGAACATTAATATCCCTCCGTTTCCGGTTGGTTTGTAATTTCATATTTAACACTTTTCCATATATGCGAATAAGTGAATATGGAAAATAGATCATTTCGAGGGCACTCTCGAGATTTTTGGGGCAAAGCATAATGCATGAAATATAAATCGCTTACGGATTCCCGTTCATACCTTAAGTCAGTTCGCCGTTAAATTCGGCAACTCACGGAATTCGATTGGAACTGCTATCGTCGTGACGTCACGTGTGAAACTTAAGGATTTTGCGGTTTCGACTGTCTGGAAAGCTGCTCGACTCAGCTTTCGTCGGAACTTCCGCCTGCATAAAGAGTTCAATTACAATTGATCCGGTCTCAGCTTTAATTCCGCTCCTACTACACAATTTACATCGCTTCACTCCGGCGGAGCCCAGTAGAAAAATCAGGAAGCAGTCAGCCGAAAGCCGATTACGGTACGTACCCGTGGAATATCCAAGATGTTTTTTTAGCGAAGCCTAACAAAAAATTGCTCCGACGCAAACCTCCCTAAGAAATTTCAAAAACTGAATCAAAGGCTTTTTAAAAAGAAAAAGAAAAAGGAAAGAGAGAAAAAAGTCGGACGGTCGAAGAAACGGAGTCTAAGATGAAAGAAAGAAGGAGAGAACGATCGCAATCTAAATACTAAAAGGTACTTGATGAACCGGTCATTGATAGGCGAGTTAATGAACATTGATTTTCCTCGTTTCCTGGTATGGATGATATTTTTCGATGAATATCCAGTCAAATTAATCCTGCTGCGCAGCTTGATTGGAATCAGGTGCGATTTGAAAATGAGGTCAGCGATAGCAGCCGCAAACAGGGGATTGGAGAAAGCGGATGAAGAGACAGGGGAATAAAAAGTGTATTCGCCAAGAGGAAGAGAGAGAGAGAGAGAGAGAGAGAGGAGCCGATAACCTGGCACGGAGTCCGCGGGGCATGGCACTTTGCAAGGCCGCGAAATTCTCCTTTCGCCACTTGTGTTCCACCCCCGCCCCAGCCCTCCCAGCTACACCCCTTCTTAAGAGGTGCATTGAAACGTCAAGTGTGTCTACCATTGTGTATGTCACTGACTGTGGAGGAGGGGATGCAAAGCAGGGAAGCTTAATGTGACTTGATGGATTCGAATCTACTCGAATCAAACACTGACGCTACTACGAGTATCTTTGCACCGACTTTTGACTGGAGAACTTTCTGTTTGCAATGACCGGAAATGACGAAACGACCAAAACGACTTTCCAACCAAGTTGATGTTTCGCTGGATAGAAAATTGCATAGGTTTTCGAAAAAGCTGGAGACGCCAGTGGAGAAGGAGCGAGAGCGCGAAAGGGGTGGTGGAAAGAGGGATGATTTTCAAGAGAGCGAAGGAGGGATGGAAGAAAGTGCGGCAGACAGGAAGTACGGCAGGAAGCTCGTTAAGTTGCAACCAACGGGGTACGTGCACGCACCACGCGGCCTTCGTTAGCGAAGAAATTAAGATAATGACGAACAGAAAATGGCGAACGCCACAGGGGCCCTGCAACAGCAACGGTGCACGCACCTTTAATTAGAGATCGGAAAAGCTTCCGATTCTTTTTAACGCGATCGGCTAATGAATGCCAACGGCTCTGGCATCGACCAACCAAAAATTTCTCTAATTTCAACACTGAGGAATTTTCAGAAGATCAAATATTCCCATCAAACGTAAACCGACCCGGATCGGATATTAAAATCTAACAGGGAAACGAATAACAAGAATTCCCGATTGATAATAAAGAGAGGATAACAGGGAAGAGAGGGGAAATCAACCCTTCCCTCTCCCGAGGTTACAGCGAAATATTCGAGGTACCGCAGCAAAGAGTACCTTCGGGAGGGCTGAAAGTAAGCGGCTAAAATAATTCGAAGAGTCTTCCGGAGTGGAAGAGGAGAGTTGGAGCATAGAGACTCGAAGCGCATAGGCTTGTATCGTTATGGATGGAAGAGCTGGGAAGGACGGGTGGTTAGAAATTAGGAAGAAGGGTCAAAGAGAAAGAGAAGGAGAGACGGAAGGAGGAGATGGAACAATGATGGGTGAAGCGACGAAAGTGAACGACAGGAATAATGGACAGGTTCGAGTAGAGTGGCTTCCGGTTCGTAGAGGCATTTGTTCCCTCAGCGGCAACGCGCTCTGGTAATAAACATGCCGAACCAGCGGATTGACTGATGATACTGCTTTCCGGAAGCTGTTATTGGTTACTC
Source organism: Sclerodermus sp. 'alternatusi' (assembly GCA_037305995.1). NCBI lineage: Eukaryota > Metazoa > Arthropoda > Insecta > Hymenoptera > Bethylidae > Sclerodermus > Sclerodermus sp. 'alternatusi'. Next base: position 6,891,917 of record CM074547.1, on the reverse strand, counting down.
GGATAGCCTGGTGTTCGCCGGTACCACTGCCATCCGACGAATGCCAGTAATTATCTTGGCCATCCCACCCTTTTCTGCCCCATGCGCGTTAAGCTTTATTCGATTGTCCATCGCAGTCTCTCCCATTGATTAACCCTTATCGCAACATATTTAATCAGGCCGTTTCATTCAGCAAGAACAAGAGGTCCTCGTTTCATTTGCCTATTCTGCCGCGACGCTTACTATTATCGCCCAGTTACGTAATTTACTCGCGTTATTCGCCGAAACCAATTACGGAGCACAAAAGCTGAAAGCAAAAAGCTTGCGAGGACCTTTCTCCTTTTATTTAGCGATTTTTCTTCGAGCCTGTCTCTCTGCGTCTTGATATCCGGTGGGACCATATCGCAAGGCCAATATTGAAACGTCATTGGATAACTTGGGTGCTGCACGGCACTCGAAGCTTTCCACTTTATATAAAGATCGCACGCGAGATACACTCTCTCCGATCTTGACGAGGCATCCCGATGATGAACTTGTCAAGAACTTGAGTTCACTCTCGCTTTCAAATCGTTGCGTTGTAAATTTGACCGGATGATGATGATGATGATGTTGGTGGTGGTGGTAGTGATGGTATATGCATGGATCAACGTCTACGTATGGGAGTGAAAGCAATTCACGACGAAGCTCTGGGATAAAAATGACTTTGAAGACTTTTCATGGAATCGCATGTCCGATAAAAAATCTTAATCGCCGCAACTTATCAAGGAATCTCTCTGAAGAGCAAAAAAAGCGTTTTTCGTTTCTTTGAACTTGCAGCAAAGTAGTCTGTGATTTATCCGCGGAGCTTAACGCCAGTCTAGTATGAAAATGAAATTATAATGGTCCCTTTCTCGTCCGACTGCCCGCGCAAAAAACTTTTAGCTTCTGGCGTATCGTAGTCCCCTTGACTCCTTTTGTTTAAAAGATTCAAGCTATTCCGCGTTGCAATTATAAAGTTATTCTCAAAATTTCGATGCCTGCGCGTAGAAAAAATAAGAGAGAGAGAGAGAGAGAGAGAGAGAGAGAGAAAGGAAGCGCGCTCTCCTCGAAAATTGGAAATTGAAAAAAAATTGAAAAGCAACTGGACGATGATTTTTTTGTTGTTCCGCGAAAGAAATGTGGGAAGGGTGTAAATCAAATGAGATTATTCATTAATCACCGAGCGAACGGATCGCGGGACAGATTGCAATTTCTCGAATCGCCCCCGACATTCTTGAAATGGGCTCTTGTGGAGCATCGAGACGCACGATTTATCATGGAATCTTTTTGGAGAGAACGCGCAAATTACAGTTTACGCAATCTTGCATAAATTAGCCGCGGAGAATCTCAGAGTCGGTGGGTCATTCGAGTCGGATGACTTCCGGCCATATTGGTTTTGTCGGCTAGGAGGATTAAGAATAAGGATGGGATCGCTGCTATTTTAGTAAATAGAAGGGAAAAACTTGATCCCGAACTGGATAGGCCAGCCCTCTCTTGGCTTCTTCCTGAAAATCCGTCGAGACGTGATAAAGCACACCGGTGCAACCTGACCAGTCGCAAAAATCCTGAATAAATAAAGCTTCGTTCTCCGAATCACGCACACACGCGCCTTATACTCGACTCTCTCTTTAATAATCTCACCAATTTTTCTCGCCGTCATTCCTACGGAATTATATTTTTCGTGGCTACCGCGTAGTTGTTGCGTTGTTGTTGTTGTTGTTGTTGCTGCTGCTGCAGTTGTCGTCGTCGACGTCGTTGGAATTGAAACGCGAAGCGCAATGGAATTGTGCGACACCTTAAATTTTTCATGAAAACCATTGTCAGAGATCAGGCGCGTCGAGGAATTGCAGTTTGTTAAAAACATTTATTGAGAGAACACCGTCTTTTTTGAAAATATTTCAATATTTCCCAAAGAGCTCGGCGTGCGCGGAATTCTTGAAACTTTCCCTCGCGGATCAACACGAAAATATTTACTGCATTTGTTCATGATATACCGCGTCGCATAATACGGTCTATGAAGTAGCCAATAAAATCAACTTCTGAACGAGAAGCCATTCAAGTTTATACCCAACGCGTGTATCAATTTATTCCGCGAATGCGCCTGGTGTAAATAAGTTTGTGCGTATGCCCCGTACTGAAATTTACGCGCAAATCGCTACTGAAATATCCCACGAATTTTTCCACCTTTAAAATTTGATAATTTCCTCTAAAAATTATTGAGCGCAAAAAAAGAGAGAGAGAGAGAGAGAGACTCGCGTAATTGAACGTTCTCCATAAATTCATAATTGTAAATATAGTTCGCGGTGAAAGAAAGGAAGCGAAAAAAAGCGTTTATGGAACAATAAGCCAGATCCACGGAAATAATTGTGAAAATCGTTTAAAGGATTAAATTTCATTAAAAAATATCTATTCATTGACGTTTCCCTCTTTTTTAAGGATAAAAGAGGTTGGCAGATTTAAAAGTATTGCAATTTCTCTTGGCGCTCGTAGAGATCCGCACATTTTTGGATAATATTCGCTTTGATTTGCTCGCTGCATTTGCGTGGAATGTTATTCTAATCGGAGGAGAATCGATGTCGGCAATGCAGAAACTCTTGAAGGGAATTCTACTAGGAGGATCGCGCGGCGGAACAGATAAAGCATATCGCATCTGTGTACATGCTGGGAAACACGAGTCCTCCCTCCCTTCCTTTTTATGCATGGAAAAAGAAACTAAAGCTTATTTCCATTTTCCACTTACAACTTCATGACGTCACGTACGTACGTACGTGCACGACGCTCCAAGACATTTCCGCGACACCTACCAATTTCTATCTCGATATATACCGTGGTAAATTTATTTAAAAATCCCATTTTCTTATTCATTTATCCCCTTACTCCATTTTTATCTCCTGAAATTATCCATAAAATAACTTTGAAACTTTTACTCCCTTCGTGTATACGAAGCAGACCCACAGGGGGTTGATAAAGACATTCAAGTTTTCAATTATATCCATTGATAAATAAACAAGTAAATGAAACAATTATCCGCAGCGTGTAGCAAAGACGTTGAGTAATCGTTTCATTGCTGCACTTTACGAGATTTCTTCTTTTAAAGAAAAGTTATCGGCGTCGATTATGTGAATGACGTTTAACTTATTAGGGATGAAAAATTGTTCGTATCAAGTTAGTCTCGAGTGAGCGCGCGCAAAGTGCATTATATTTACAGGACAACATATTGGGAAAACTCGAAGTAAAATAGTTGTGGGAGGATCAAGGGCTCGAACGCAGTAAGGGAGATCTACGAATTTGCAGAGATTCAAACTCTGTGGGGTAGAGCAAGCACTTGTGCTAAATGGCTCGCGAACTAATGTTCAAAATTCGAGATAGTTCGCCAAGCACGAGTCTAGCAGTGAAAAGACAAGTCAGTCAGAAATAAGGGGTGGAGGAGGAGGAGAAGGACGAGGAGAAGGAGAAAAAGTACAAATAAACCGATATTGCAGATTTACTTAATTTGTGTATTTACTTGAGATAGAAAAGTTTTCAGGATTCATGAATTAATTAATTGATTGATTAGAAACTAGTTAATTTGCTCTGTCATTGAGTAAATTAAAAAAAAAAAAAGTTTCTTTCCATAAATTATGTGTATTGAAAAACTTTCTTTTAGCGTGTAAGATCGCAAAAGTTATCAATAAAAATTATTAATGAAATTATTGATAAAAGTTACTTGCCGCATGTAGAGTCCCCGGATCACTCAGATATATTCCATGAAGGTGCTTGGAAACAGCATAATGGTTTCAGGGAAATAGAGTTTGAAGATGAGAAATAGAGTGACCGCGTGTAAATGCACGTGGGCCACTAGACGACCTGCCTTGGCGGATACGCCGCACTCGACTGTGCGAATCCCGCGCGAGTTTCTCCATTATCACTTCTGCTGCCCCGCAACCCCATCTACGCCACCAACCCCTTCTCCAGTAGTCCATATAAACATGTATTAAACAAATGTACACGATTCGGACAGGCTGAGTTTGTTCTATCACAATTTCATACAAAAGTTCAATTAACTCCTTAAGCCTATGATTCTGTGACTTTAGTTGCAACTGTCAATCACGTAATTTAAGCTTTTTCTTCGCGACAAACTTCTACTTAATATTACAATTTATTGTGCATACCAACGACTCTTTGCACGGCTCTCATTGCGATAAAAGAAAACACATAAGCTAATGCATTATTAAGCTGGAAACGATTGGGAGAAGAAAAAAGCGAAACGATTAAAAGTTATAAATTTACATTTTATTATCAATTTATTAAAATTATATTATTAGTGATTCTTTGAAGTAAAAAATTCAATGATCATTTACACATTTTCATTATATATAAAACACACAACATTTTTAAGATATTTTTCGTTTGGCTGGTTCTTCGTGTACTCTGACTTGAATAGAAGTGCGCGGACTGCATTTCCACACATTGCCATCTTTATCCAAAATACTGGCACTAGCATTCACTTGATATTGTAAAGCTGAAGAGACACTGGTCGCTGAACTATTTGATGTTGATGGTGCACAAATTTGAGATACAGAATTACTTCCCAAGGGAAGTAAAAATTCGCAAGAGAAGAAATCTCGATGTGGTATGACAGTTTGCTGTACCTCGCTTGTAACTGATTCCTAATAAATATTAATTAAATATAATCGAAAAATATGTAGAAAAATATGGCAATTGGAAATAAAAAAAAGTGAAAGATAAATTACCTTTTGATCGTTATTAACCTTCGTGACCGGTGTAGTAGAGATAGAAATGCAAACTGCAGCAACAGAACGAAAGAGAGAAGCTCTTCTGCCATGGCGTAAAACACCTTCAACTTTCAATGCCAACTGGCTACCTGGCAAAACTGTAATAGCTTCCCCGAGCACTCGCGGCTGTGGCGACACCGAAAGTTTTATGTTGGTCGATTGAAGAGCTTGGAAAAAGAATCGTGGATATGGTAATCTCATTTTTCCACCTCCTATTAGCATTACTTGCGAGATTAGACAACCTACTCTCGCGTGGCTAATTGTTGGTGTTGTATCCTCGCCCGGCCATGACGGTGCCAATCTTCGCAGTTCTGTGCAATACCGGGCTAGTTGACGCATTTCCACTGTACGACCAAAATCGAAATTTACTTCATTTTGTTGATTATTACTTATCTCTGGGCCACACACTCGTTCAACGCTATTTGCCATTAAACGACACATTTCTTGCAGACTATAGTATTGAACTTATTAAGGAATTTTTATCGAGATTGCATTTGGTAACAAAAATAAAACATTAGTATTCGTTTTTAATAAAGGATACGCTCTAATATTCTTCAAAGATTCAGGGTCAGCATCAAAAGCAGATTGATAGAGCTTTTGATAATTTTCAGCACATGTTTTCAATTGCTGCGTTGATTTTCGTAATTGTTGAGTTACACGACCGTAACGTTGAAAATCATCTTTCGTTGAAATAACTACCGTAACAGCAATGGCCGGCGGTGGAGCTGTACATAGTGACCTAAAAGAACAAATATGACATAACGCATGACATACCTCGTGCAATAATAGACAAAGTAACAACTACTACCTGCACGAATATAAAAGTTGTACTGCACCTTGAAGAAACTCACAGCGTAATTTTGCATATTCACTAGCAAACTGCAAGCTCCTTAAAGGCGTACTAGCTGCTTTTAGAGATGCGCATGCACTCATGTATTTAGAAATAGCTAGATTCATTTTTTCAACGATAATTAGTTTTTTATCTAAATCATTGCCATGATCTTCCCTACAATACGAATGATGTTATCATTAAAAATAATATCTTTAACAAAAATTGATTATTATTACACTATGACTTATCTACTATTCATACATTAAATAACTTTCTGCTTTTGTAATCAACTCCAATCCAGATAGCCAGAAATATAATTGTTCGGATGCTACGCTTTCTTTTATATTTTTAAGTATCCGAGTAGCAATCATGTGATGACCATAACGCATGGCGCTTCGCGCTATTCTATACTTGTTCCATCCATTTACGTTTTGTACCACTTCATCTACAACTTCTAAACATTCGGAATTCCATTCATAACCACCAGCAATTATTTGAAAGAGTAATGTACATAACATTACCTAAAGTACAAAAAACTTAACATTAATAATTGTTGAATTTTTTTTACTTTTAATAAAAATTACCTTTGCATTAGGATAAGAAATTTGTTTAAGTTTTGTCAATATATCAGCCAATAATGGTAACAAGACATTATCACCAAAACTACCAATAGCACTTAAAGCTTCGCACAATGCAATAATCTGACATTCATTTTGACCATTTTCAATATTGGTACTAATCAATGTTGATCCAATAGTGTCGACAAAAACAGGACTATGAGATGGTTGCGACTCGCATAATTTTACAGTAGAACGTAAACATGCTTTTAACTGTCTTATATGAATACTCTCTAAAGACAGTAACACGATTAAAGATTCTAAACATGTTATGATTTCTTGAGCATTGTAGACTGGTAAATTTTCTTCATAGCTAAAATTTAATTTCACTTAATTTTTTCAACTTCAAATTACTAATGAGTATTCTAATAAATTTTATATACCAATAGCAAGCAATTCTGGCCAATATTGTTACTGCTTTAACTGCAACAAAAGGATCTGGAGAATAGCATGCATTTATGCAAAGTATTAGGAGTGCACAATTTTCTTCTTTGTTTGCATCACATGTTACAGCACTATGACTAAGAACCTAAATCAATAAATATAAACAATGTTTTCACATATTCTAAGATATAACAATAAACAGAATTTTATAAAGAATATTAAACAACCTCAATTACATCGAGAGTACGAATAAGGAGATCCTTATTCTCACCACCATCCTCTAATAAAGTTGTGGTGCTCTCTAAAATACAACGGAAGTAAATAAATACTTTAATATTGATTAATAATATATAACATTAAAGTATTTTACCAATTAAGTTATTAAGGGCACCCTGAGGCCAAAGGTGTGCGCCTTTCCTTGCCAAAGTATGTAAAAGTTGTAACGAATGACGCTTTATTGATAAGCGTGGATCATCTTGTAAGTATCTTAACAGTAGAGCAACTTGTTCCGGCACATCTACCAATGTTGCAGAAGCCAGTGTAGTTATTGCACTTAATGTAACTCTAACAAATTCTTCTGCAGGATAACTAGCCAAAAGTTCCATACATAATTCATTTACTATGGAAGCAGTAGATGTATCATGATGCATATATTGTAAAATTGGAATGAGCTGCAATTTCATAGAAGCTGGAGTAGCTTGTCCCTTTATCATATCAGAAATTTTACTGCACATAGAAACAGCAAATAATTTGGACTGAGCAGCAAACATTCTAGCTGCATATATAGCGGCTTCAACCTCAACTGTATCATGAGAATCTAATGATTTTCGTATACTATGATGTACCTTAAAAAAATTATATAATTTATAAAAAAAGAAAAAAACAATCATATATTGTACTATATGAAAAAGATTTTAACCTGTTGTCTTTCTGGAATAATTCCAGCTACACTGCCTAATGTACGTAAAGTAAGAGCTCGAGCTACAGGATCATTTGAATGCATTACACTATAAATACGCCTTACAAATTCATCAACATTTAAAATTTTATCTAAATGTTTTTCACTTTGTTGGCATACTCTTAATACCCAAACTCGTAAAAAATTAGTTCCCATACGAAAAACTTCTGATAGTTTTAACAAAGATGAATTTATCAATATAGGAAATGGATATTTCTCAAATAACCTTGGGAAACGAACAATTGCCTCACATTGTTCACCGATTTTCGTGGAACGTAAACCTAAAAATATAATTTTTAATAACTGAATGCAACAAGCTTAATGTTTAATTTGTATAGGTTAAAATATTTAACCTTTATCCAATTCAATAAGAGCTGAATTAGCATCCTGTTCTGGTTCTCCTAGTCCAGTATCATTAAATGTGCTCATCTTTACGAAGATTCTTTCTGTGTCCTTATTAGAAATTAATAAAACATTATGTACATTTTAAGTTATTATTAAAAAGATATAAGATTCGCTACACAGAAGTTGATTTAAGGTGCCGCCGTAAACATATGAAATAAATAGACGGAGCATAAAGTCTAACTTTAGATGAGAGGAGTGAAGCTATCGAGGGAATAGGGACGGGGTAAAATTGGTACCCACTTTTCATTAGTCAAACCAAATTTAGTGCTAAATTTAAATAAAACTAATATGAAAATATTTGTAACACTTTTAAAAAGCACTTTTAAGTTAATTTTTAATGTTTTTTCAAATGAATTTTTCACAAGAAATGAATATAAATTAACGGATTTTATAGGTAATATAATAGTTAATTACAATTATTATAAAAATTTTTATTATATAATAGCACAATTACTTTTTTTTAATAAAACTAAACCTCTATTGACGAGTAAATAAGAGAATTTTATTGCAATGTAGGCGTAATGTGCAAAACTGTTTCTTCGGAAAAAAACCCAAAAGATAGCTCGGTCAAGAGGCCTACCATAATCCCTATGAATTTAATAAGCGCTATAACTTTTCCGGCGATGCTCTAATCGAAAAACCACATTCAAAGTCGCATGAAGGAGGAGTGACGCGGAGACGAGGTACATCCAAGTCAGAGCGCGAAATTGTAATGAAAGTTCAAAATCCTTACCTCTCCTTAGAAGGAGAACTTAAAATGAGGTTAAAACCCAGTTCCCCCCACTCCTTATGTCCACCCCATTTTCCCATTCGAAAAATTTCATTTTTAATCATTTTTAGTGAATTTAATTTTTATTTACCTCCTGTCATCCACCACTCCATCCTCATCCCCCTCCTTTTATTCTCCCTACTCTTCCTTTTCCTATCCCTACTGCACCTTAAGTTATACGCGGTTCGTCCGTATCATAAGTAATTTGTAATGTCAAAACAAATAATGTAAAAATAAAGTAATTTATTAATGTAAGCTTTATAAAGTATTATTAAATTTTTTTTAATATTCAAAGAATATTGCCAAATATCTATTTATTTTGTTGCATATCAAGAAACATAACCTATATATTAATTTTAATAAATAATAGCGTGTCAAAATATTGCTACTGATTGTGAAAAGATGCAAAGTTCGATGGATAATAAAAATATAGACTTAGACAGTTGTAGAAAATTAGTAAAATCTTATATTGATTTGGTAAGTTAAAGATTGATATTAATAAAAATAAAGAACAATACACATTATTAATGCTTATATGTTTATAATCTTTTTTAGCATTTGTACAGTGCAGCTTTATTTTGGGCAGATAAAGTATTATCATTAAGTAATGAAGATCCAAAAGATGTTTGTGCCTTAGCACATTGCATGTTTCTTATGAAGCAATATCATAGAGCTGCGCATCTTATTAAAAGTCGAGGTCTAGAAAAGGTAAGAAATTGATATTATGCATTGTCTTTACTTATTTTTATATTGCAACATTTGAGTAATCTATTTTACAGACTGATGTAATGTGTCACTATTTAACTGTAAGAAGTCTTTTAGAAGCAAAAGAGTATAATGAAGCTCTACAAGTAATTAATGATTCTGAAATATGTTCAAGTATAAACCAATCTGGAGTTAGCTATAATAATCGTATGGACATGCTGGAGGATGCTTCAAAAAATGTATGTCAATCTTATAATTGTGTTCGTGAAATGTTATATCAAATTATGAACCATTTTACAGGTACAAAGTTCAATATTTTATGTAAAAGGGAGAGTATACGAAGCTATGGATAATAGAGCAGTTGCAACTGACTGTTACAAACAAGCTTTACACTGTGATGTTTATTCATACCAAGCTTTTGAAGCTTTAATACAAAATCAGATGCTCTCGGCGACAGAAGGTATATATTTTTATAAAATTAATTCCAATAATAAAAAGTAAGAAAACTATTTTCTTAGAAAAGGAACTTTTGGAGTCTCTTCCATTCACGGAACAATGTACAGAAGCAGAGACAGAATTATTACGATTTTTATATGAAAGTAAATTAAAAAAATATCAAGATCCAAGTAAAAAACAAGTTATTGTTTCTGCTGGTATAATGGGTATAAACATTAATGAAAGATTATCAGATAATTTAGACATAAAAGTTTCTGAAGCTGAATGGCTATATTACAATTGTGATTATCAAAAATGTTTTACTCTTACAGAAAGGTATTCATCATTTATTAAATAATTATTATGTTGATGTTAATTATATGAAATTACAATTAAAATTTTATCCATTTAGAATATTGAAAAAAGATCCATATCATAGTTCATGTCTTCCTGTTCACATTGCTTGTTTAGTAGAATTAAAGAAGACTAATGGTAAATATTTATTTAAATCGATAAAACTTGTAGAAAATATTTATTGATTATACTTAATATATTTTAACACTTTCAGCGTTATTTTATTTAGCGCACAAATTAGTAGATCTTTATCCAGATCTAGCATTAGCATGGTTTGCAGTTGGCTGTTATTATTATAGTATAGGTTGGTGTAAATATAATTATCTTTAGATAATGTTTAGAAACTTTATACGTATATTAAATTTATTAATGCAAAGTGGTTGTAATTTTTGATTAGGTAAAAGTGATCCAGCTAGAAGGTATTTAGCAAAAGCCACTGCATTAGATAGGTTATTTGGACCTGCTTGGTTAGCATATGGACATTCGTTTGCTGTAGAAAATGAACATGATCAAGCAATGGCTGCATACTTCAAAGCCTCTCAATTAATGAAGGGTTGTCACCTTCCTCTTTTGTATATTGGACTCGAGTGTGGCTTAACAAATAATTTAAAATTAGCTGATAAATTCTTTCAGCAAGCACAAGAAATAGCACCGAATGATCCATTTGTTATACATGAAATGGGTGTTATATCATTTTATAATCTCGAGTAAGTGTACTTCTATACAGCTATAAGCATTCTATGCATTAATTGAAATATATTGGTCATAACTGTATTTCTATATATAGTTATAAAAGTGCGGAACGACAATTTAAAGAAGCTATGAAGAAAATACAGTGTGGTTTAAAAGATGTAATATTACCTAGTAAGTGGGAAGCACTTCTGAATAATTTAGGACATACTTGTAGAAAAATGAAAAAATATGAAGAAGCACTGGAATATCATCAACAAGTAATTATAAAGCGATATATGCATGTTATAAAAATAGTGTTAATTGTAGTACTCTTTTTGAGTATATTTTTTATATATTTATAGGCATTAGTATTAAATCCGTTAAACCCATCAACATATTCAGCCGTGGGTTTTATTCACGCGTTAATGGGACACACACAAGAAGCAGTTGATGCTTTTCACAGAGCACTTGGTCTTAGAAGGGATGATACCTTTACTACCACTATGTTAGGATATGTGATGGAAAGACTCATTGATGAATCTCCACCCTATCCTGGTATAAAAATTATAATATGTTGTAGAATGTATTACTATATAAATATATGAAAAAAATATGAAATTAAAAAAAATATTGAATATTTTAGATGCACCGATAGAGATGCCTAAATGTAAATTTCCTAATAACAGAATAGAAACAGAATCTTCACAACAATTAGATAACCCAAGCGATGTACCAAATACAATAGGTGTGTACTCAAATATGGACAAATTAAGAGTTAATTTATTTTCTACTTGGGGTGAAGATTCCAGTAAAGTAGAGGACAATACACCTGCGAAAATTGAAAGTTCGCGCGATATTGTTAATTATTCAACAAATGATGAAGTTGAAATGCTAGATTCATCTACTGCATACATAGAGTATAAATAAAAGTATCTAAAAAACATTCTATCATTTAAATAAATTTGTTTTAATATAAAAACATCTGCATATATTTCATTAATCTCCCTAATATCAAACCTCTTTTCTTAAAACATGATATACATTAAAACTATGTATTTAAGAAATTCTTAGCTGTGTCATACATACACAAAGAGATTTGGTGCACACATATTAAGAATTTACATATCGAAGTACAGAATATGATTCATTTATCTTTTCTTAAATATTTTTATCACAAGTCAGCTTTAAATTATTTCATAAAATAAGTAAAATTTAATGAATTTTAAATATTGAAATAACAAAGTAATTGTTCATATCGTTAAAAAATATCGTTTATTATTTAAGCGTTGTTACTACAAAATTTTACGTGGAAGAAGAGGAAGAATTAAAATTGATTTTCTTAAATTTTTATTGAAATATAATTGATAACTCGAGGCTATAATTTTATCGTTGTATAAACACACATATGTGCAATGTATGTGTACTTATAGTAATCATATCACATTTCTACGGTTGCTTCTTGTGCTGTTCTGCGAAATTGTATGTGAATTCCATGGGATTCCGTTTACAAACCGCGCCGGCGTCGTAATCAGTAGGTTCGCCGGTGGAATGTATGAAGCGTGAAGCGTGATCTTCAATTCAGTTCGCGCTAGTTCGCGTCGTTAGCAGGTGGTAAAATAAATAGAGAGTAACGTGTTGGATTTATAATCGTGTGCCATTGCTGAAATCGAAATAAGCCTAATTTTCCGGTACATCCGAGTTGTCTTCGAACAACCGGTTTGAACGGGGAAAGTAAAAAAATTGTAAAAATAATAAGATTGAAAATAAATGAGAATTGTGTGATAATTGATACACACAGAATTGAATTACATTTCAGCAAAGTCCGTTGCTACCCAAAGTATAGTTTCACTTTTGCGTATTTTATAGAGTGAGACTCTTAAGAATTGTTATTAATTTATATTAATTTATTAACCTTTATTTAATTTTTTACGTTACTGTCACGCGAATTAATTATTTCGTTAAGTACTTCATGTTCGGTATTAACGTATTTCATTTAATTCTGTTATATTAATCTGTACAATTAAGGCAAAGAAATACGCAAGCAATCGAAAGCTAAGAAAAATAAAATATGGCTACATTGATACAACAGGTAATATGTGCTACAAACTTTTATATATATTTCTCTATGTGTATAACGTATGTATTAACATTCAGTTCTTTTTCACGTGTATTTTGTTGGATACTTAAATCTTTCATCAGATTCTATTAATTTGAAAGCATAATTTAAAGTGATTGGAAAGAACAAGTTACCAGTCGCATTATCCACGCGCCTATCGAGTAATAAAATAATTCCAGGTTTTTATTTATCTCTTTTTGCATGGTATATTGCTGTTTATATATTTTTCGGTCTATACTAAAAAACACGAAGAAAGTGGACTTGCGTCTCCGATATAAACAAACACGGAAATTACGTGTGGCCCCTCTTTCACTTCCACGTGCGAAGCACGTGCATCGCTAATTAATAATTGTTACTTAACCTTATAGGTTCGAACGTTACCTTAAAACTTTTGGATATATTAGAAATACATATTTGATATATTATTTTGGGTAGATTTTTTTTAGCGAAAGATCCTGCACGATTTTCCTTGTTTTGCCTATCCCTCTATTCATAATGGCCCGATTGAGAAAGAAACAAAGTTTTCTTTTGTTGAAATTAACAAATAAGATAGATGGTCTTGAAGGTAAAAGCATTCGCATATACATACATGTCTACTTGTACCTCCCCCCGTATGTACATACAAATACACATTTATATAATGCGTGTGTGCACGTACGTGTGTGTACATGTGGATGTTGACCAAGTTTGTATTATAAATTTACAGTAATATTTCTTGTATTTCATTGCTCGACTATTTATTGCTCGAAATATAGAGGAAAATTCTGAGAAATTCGAAATTCGCTATAAATCCTTTAGAACAGCTCGTTATGCCTCGCTGGTATAGAATTTTTTTTCTCGAATTCCCCGAACGCAAGTTTGGAACAATGTCCTTCAAGCCCTGTTTTCGTTACACTGCGAATCGCTCGAGACGTAGTCCGCTTTTATCGTTCATAGGGATGAGAACGAGGCATTCTTGGGTACGTGCGACCATTGTTTTACTTAAATAGGCGTTTCTCTCAAATATTATAATTTCCTTCGTGGAATAATAAAGCTAACAATTTAAAAGTAACCATCGCGAGGAATCAAAAGTCCGACCGAGGCGTCAAGGCTCTTCTTCCTCTTGAGAAACAATGAACAAATAACAAATCAAAAGCATTGTATAACAAAAGTAGTATCATTGTTGTTTAAATAAACGATCGTGGGCAACCATTGGGCATCTCTGAATGAACGGGACCCACCCACCCCCCCAGCTATTCGCAACAATTTTGCTCGATGTGCTTTTTGCGATAATAATACTGATTTTAATTAATGAGAAATATAAATGGGTCCTCAATTATCGAAATTTCTTGTTTCAGTTGAGTTTGTATAACGATGCTGAGGGAACAAATGGAGCGGACGGTTTAGGACGAAGCGATACAAACGCACAAGATTTACAAGTGCACACGCAACATGAACAGGATCAGTTGCAGGCACAGAATCGCGGCAATGAACAGATGCAGCTGCATCAACGGGAGAGAGAGAAATTGCAGTTACCGCAACGTGATAGGGAATTGCAATTGCAATCCAGAGAACGCGATCAACGGGATCAGGAACGTTTGCATCAGTTACAGCAAATTAACAACCTTCTGCTGTTAGACTTGCAGCCACCATCCAATTTTCATCAACCACGCTCCTCCCATGATACATCTTGCAATCAGCCAGTGAAAGACAGTAGTCCAGAGGAAGGTAATCCTTTATAATCAAATTTGCAGTAATTCGCCTTCTTTTCCGCTCCTTTAACTTCCTCCCCCTCTTATCTTTTTTATATATATATATCTGAAAAATTATTTATGATTTCCAAAATTTCTTCTTACTATTATGATTATTGTGTTTCGACCTTTTTTATTATTATTATTATTGTTGTTGTTGTCATTGTCATTGTCATTGTTATTATTATTATTTTTTGCTACATATTAGTATTATTTTTATTATGCATTTTACTATATTTATTTTTCCTGATGCATACGCGTATAAACTTTTCATATGCAATACACAATCCGCATTATCAACTTGTTTTCTCTTTTGTTTTGTTTTTTATTCTACTCTACACTTTAATTTCTCACTTGAACGTTCATTTTTTAATTTCTCTCTTTTTTTTTTTCTTTCGGCTGTTTTTGTTTCTATACGCGATGTCGCTCTAACTGAATTTATTAAAAGTGATTAAGAATAATAAAGGACGCTTAGCAATATTTTTCTATTGTTTTCTTAATCCATAATTTTCGAGATTGTTTATCGCTCGTCAGCTGACAGTCTTCGTGAAATCGTTAAGCTGATTAGTACTGTTAGGAAAAGTGAATTTTTTCTCATGGCAGCCGACATGTCCATCTCAGATCTGTTTGGATTGAGTATGCCTCGAGGATCGCTAGTGAACAGCCAATCCACTGGGAATTCGCCACCTAGCTATCGTCATTATCAGTATCATGGACAAAACCGTAACAACCAAGGATCTACTCATCAACATTATCAGGTCAGCTTAGCTTTTATTTTTGTACGAATATATTTCAAATCCATCTAACAACTTTTCCTGTTCTTTTACTTCATTCGCGAGCATCTTCCAAAGAAAAGAAGAGCGAAAACAGAAATCCGTTAATTTCTATTTTA
Source organism: Sclerodermus sp. 'alternatusi' (assembly GCA_037305995.1). Classification (NCBI taxonomy): domain Eukaryota; kingdom Metazoa; phylum Arthropoda; class Insecta; order Hymenoptera; family Bethylidae; genus Sclerodermus; species Sclerodermus sp. 'alternatusi'. Next base: position 6,876,276 of record CM074547.1, on the reverse strand, counting down.
CGTCCACTTCATTTTACGCTATTAAATTGATAGAAAATAAAAATTAAAATGAAGCTAATGCAGCTGGCTATTTGCGATAAAAGCTATCCTACCCGGAATTCTGGAGATAATGCGATGTAACCATTTGACTTTTAGTTTCAGGCAATTCTACTAAAGTTATTATCTATACTCCTAAAATACTTCATTTTTCACCCAACGTTATATAGATTGATTCCATTATTTTTTATTGAATATTAAATAAATTATTAGTACCTCTATATTATATTATTTTTATTATTGTTAGTATTATTCTTAATATTCGAGTGTTTGTGTTATAATCCTTAGTTTGTTTTTCGTCGTTCATAAAAAGCCATTGTGCCAGCCGTTTTCAGCGATGTAATACGAGTCAGAATGAGCAATAACGAATAAAAAAGTATGCAGTTTTAGCGGTAATTTTGGCAGAGTATAAATAATATTACACATAGTAACGATAAAAATGTCAAATCTGAAGTAGGCAGTATTGTACTGTAGACATTCGACTGTTGCGGCCAATGCAATAACCAGAACAATGATCAATTTCGTTGGATCAATTCCAAATATGTACTAAACTTCACTTTTTCCCATTAGAATTATAGCTAATTTACTCATTAATCTGATTTATTTATCTATTTAAGAATTCCTTACATATTAGGTATTTTTTCAACTAATTCATTTTATAATGATATAACTGAAAATCAGTAAACTCGTAAATAGATTAGGAATGTATTTTTAAATTATTTCGTAAAAATTAAAAATGTGCAAATGTTAAGTATATAGAAATTTCTGAACATACATTCATTAAATAATAGTTTCTTTGATTTAAAATATTTTACGAAATTGTTAGAGAACTTGTAAAATATGAGTTTATGATGCTATCATATAATGTGTTAAATGAAAGTCTTAAAAAAGCACGTATTAGACTCCAGAAAGAGGGAAGAAGTCAAGAAGCAGATGATGTACGCGGTGATACGACCTCGATTTTAACAGAGCCAAGATTTTACAGACTTGAGCCAAATGACTTTATCGCGGTTATAACTTGTATATCCTTCAACAGGCTCCGTTAAGTAATCTGTATCTGAAAAGAGACGGAAAAGCCCACTTGCCAATCCCATTCTCTGTGTTATATTACACTATTATCTTGGAAATACTCCAACCATTACAGCGCGAATTTAATAAACAGTAACATAAACTTACTCTATTGATATTCATCTAAGATAATTTATTCAAAATTAGCTGTAAAATGATTAATATTTCAAGTAAAGTAAAATTTTAATTTGAAAAAATACTATCCACATACGCAAATTTTGTTATATAACAATAAATGTCTGATTACATTCTCAATTTACGTGCTTTCTTTTGTTAAGAAACCTTGTGAGGAAAACCATGGATATTGTTCAGCATTAAGTACTATGGATGCACCAGGTTCTCCTACTTCGGGAATTCCACCGCCGAGTCCAAGCACTCCTGGTAGTCTTTATTCAAATCCATATACTTATTCATCTACTAGCAGTGGTAGTCCTAGAGTGCATAATTCGTCGCCACAATCCAATCGTTCTGGTCTTCAAGATTTAGGCTCTTCATCTTCGCCAGTTCACTTACCCTATTACGGGAGACCTATACGCGGTTCTCCATCATATAGGTACATTATACGATTCTATATTATTTCCCTTTCCCTCTCTTAATAATAAAGTCATTCTAGTGCTTACGCCAGTTATTGTATAATTTTAGTGATTGTAGTAGCCCTACATGGAGCACCTGGGAATATCCTCACACTCCTGGATGTACTGGGGCACGATCAAACTCTCCTGCAGATTCAGGAATAGGTGTTAGTAGTATGGACGGCTCTTTATCCGATATAATGGTAAGTTATATTTAATTTAATTTAAAATAAAATAAGAGTTATTCTTTTGACTTTCAGAGTTGCCTGTCATTAAATTCATCTATGCACTCATGCCATCCGCAATCTTTGGGTACATTAATGTCACCGGATATTGAACTGTGTTCAAGTAATAAAGCATTCCAAAGAATGGCAACCAAAAAATATTTAACACAACCTCATCAAGGTCAATCTGTACATCATCATCACCATTCACATGGTCACAATCGAGGTCATCATTATAGTCACTCACAGCCTGGCTTTATGAATAATCTTTTTAACAGTGATAAAACTTGTTGTTCTGGCGGTAATACTCACATGATGTCTATGAATTCACCTCCCATAAGTTATGGCGAACCTAAAACTTCACTCGATAGAGCAGCTAGATTCCATCGTAAAACAGCAGGTTTGCAGTAATTATATCTTTAAATTTATAAATAACTATTTTGATTAAAATTAATGAATATCAAAGCAGCTCTGTGCGATGCTACTTGTACTTGGCATGGCGTTTTACCTCAACGAACACAGAAACCTGATGGATATTCTTCAAAAGTTTTCCTTGGTGGTGTGCCATGGGATATTACAGAACAAAATCTCATAACTTCCTTTAAGCATATTGGCCCTATACACGTTGAATGGCCACGACAAGACCAACCGGAACAACAGAGAAAAGGATATGTGTATATAATATTTGATTCTGAGAAACAAGTATGTTAATATATTTTTAAATATATAAAAATTAACAAATTTTTACGCACATCTTTATTTGTTAATAGGTTCGAGCGTTATTAGCCTGTTGCACACACGATTTCAGTAATGGTGGAAGTTGGCATTACAAAATTTCTTCCAAACGTATAAAAGGAAAACCTGTAAGCTCTATTATTTATTATTTAGTATCATTGAATTATCAATTTATTTCATAAAAATTATGTACATATGTATATCTATATATTTTTTATTTTGTTAATAGGTGGAAGTTATACCATGGATTCTAAGTGATAGCAATTATATTAAATCATCATCACAAAAGCTGAATCCTGACAAAACAGTATTTGTTGGCGGACTGCACGGTATGTTAACTGCTGCTGGTTTGGCTAAAATTATGGACGATCTTTTCGATAACGTAATTTATGCAGGTACTTTAATAAATTAAGTGATTTGAAAGTTTCCTTTTTTGCAATAATAGAAAACTGTATGTATGAAATATTTCTATGTATTTCACAGGTATTGATACGGACAAATTCAAGTATCCAATAGGATCCGGACGTGTAACATTTAGTTCAACTCGTTCCTATAAGAAGGCCATAGCAGCTGCTGTCATAGAAGTAAAAACTGCCAAATTTATAAAGAAGGTAAATTTATTAATATTAATAATAAATCTCTTTATTAAATTGTTTTTATAATTTGTATTTCTTTTATAGTTCCAAATAGACCCTTACATGGAAGATGCTATGTGTTCTGCATGTTCAGTGCAGAGAGGCCCTTATTTTTGCCGCGAAGAGGTATGACAATTATTTCTTGAAAGTATAACTTTTTATTATGCATATAAAAATGAAAGTCCCCGTAGTTGTGCCTTTATTATTATCATCATCTTATATTTATGAGTTTAATTTGAGGCTGTGTAATATAGTTTTAATGAATTTGCTCAATATCAGGTCATATGCTTATCTATACGTAAATAATTTGTTTTTATTGTAGGTCTGCTTACGATATTTCTGTCGTAGTTGTTGGTATTGGCAGCATTCTATGGGAGCATTGCGTTTCCACGAACCTATGTCGCGTGATTCAAAATCTTGTTCCGCGGTCGCACTGATGCCCTATGATGGCTTAAATTATAATTCCCGCGGGTTAAACGATATATCGATTTAAAATAGTCGTAGAATGCCTCTGCGCAATTTTGTTCAGTTATTATTTTGACTGCTTTTTTTAATTCGGATCTTGTGCAACAAGACAGTAAGCTTAGTTTTTAATACAAAGTTTCCAACAGCTGATAAAGATATAAATGTGCAACAGAATTAATAGCTGATAAAATTCTTCCTTTCTTGAAGTTAGAACATACTTGCACAAGTGTCCATGATTAAAGTGTACTAAGTAGTTACAATCGTGTTTATAAAAAGTTCCTACATCGAATGCAGTAATAGTTGCGTTCAAATAACCATTACTTTTATTTAGTATGTTTATTTGGAGATGGGTTCTCATTGTTTTATTATGAGAAAAAGAATTATGTCGATGATGTATCAAATTTCACAACACTTATGCGTTAGGTGCATATACCTTTTCGTTAATTTGATGTGGGCTGAATTGTGACTTTTACAGCGGCATTACATTTTTACACTACAATATGGGAGTTGTTCACCTGTTATCTTAATATTTAATTGTTAATTAATAAGTAATTAATAAATCACCTCGAAAAGAATTTATAATTTATGAGAATTTTGTATCGCCATAAAAGCGAGATAATTGGTAAGACTTGCGCTTAAATGTGGAGCGTTTTAAAAAAATTTAAGCGACACGTTAACAATTGTTCATTGTTATAACTTCGTGTATAATTTAATTAATTATATATAATAGGTGAACTAACTCTTCAGTGTATTATCAAAAGGCCGTTATATCCTAACTTCGATAATCGTCGACAATATCTTCAGCGACAGATTTTTATATTCGAATATACAGTAAGAAAACTTTAACTGAATATGCTCGCTGTATTCCTTAATTTATATTAATGGTCACAACATAAGGCTTTCATGGGTCTTTGTTTTCGGAGCTGTTTAATTGTTGACGAAATGGAGAAGTATACGGTCTACGATTCTGGGGCGAATTGTGATAAGTTGATTCTGTTTTTATTTTTTTTGTTAAAAGATATGTTAAGTCTTTTCTTTTTTCAATAACATTTCGCACCATTTCTCGCTTACATTTTTCATGTTTTTGATATTATTTTGTTACAATGATTAAAATTCCAATTTTTGCATTTATTTGCTAATTTTCTTAATTATAAAGGTTTTCTCTTTTATTTTTACCCTTTTTCTTCCTGTATTTTCCATTTTATTTTTGTTTTTCTTCTTTTAATTTGTTATATACATATTACTCAATTTTTTAAGAATTTCATAAATACAAATTGCAGCTTATTTAAAGTTAATAAACCATTTTTGTTTGTTTTATAGAAGTTATAAAGTGCTATATTTTATTTCACAGTGATCTTTTATTATTAATAATGGCTATCAGTCTTATACTGTAATTTTTTTTAATTAAGAAATTTAAGTTTTTCATACAAGTATCGCATCTGTTTTTTGGAATTTATTATTCTGTTGTTAAAACTTGCAAATAAAAAGTATTTTCGCGTTCAAATTTAACAGTACTATCTCAATTTTAATAACAAAAAAGCATTACACATGAAAAAGATATATTCTTCACACATAATCCATATAATTATCATTCAATAAAAATTAGTATAAATTTTGGAAAATGCTCGATCCTCTACATATTAAAAATATACTTTTAAAAACATATAAAATTATTCAAAAGAACTTTTTTGCATAATTTTAATAATAATTATCCTATTATCTTGAGCTACTATTGAGTTAAAGAAAATTAAATAATAAATTAAAAGATTGAATAAAAAGTTAAGATTCAACAAATTTTAAAAATACTATTTTATTTTACATCTCTTCTTTACACAAATTTTTAATCAGTCGTGCCTTTTAATAATACTTACATTTTACTAAAAAATAGATTGTTTAAATATTAGTTTTAAATTATTACTATATAATGTAAGGTGCGTATGTGATTTTCTATTTAGTGAAGAATATTTAATGCGCTTTAAATTTTTAAGAATTAAATGAATCATATGCACAATAATTGTTTCATGTTTTTGGAGTGCCTCTTCAATTATTAAATTTTATCGACTGAAATATTTAAGCTATATATAAATTGTAATCACATGTGTTGCGTATATATATGTATATATATACATATGTTTAGTTATTTTGGGAGTATCGGAAAGAAAATCAATATTTTGGGATTTTAAGAAAATTAAAAAATAATGAATTTCTTTCCAATCTACCAAATATATAATTACAAAAAATATGTATATGTATAAATATATAACTAAAAATACATATTGTGTTTTACACTGTGGATGTAAACTTAAGTTCTTTCTTGTAATGTCAATTATTATTTTAAATAAAAGGGTTTTGTTATTATAAAAATATTAATCAAATAATTATTTATTTTCAACTATATTTTACATGTTTTTATAAAAATATATAGTAAACACAAATATTTAATATACAGTTTTATTATATACAAATAAAAAAGTATGACAGTTTTGCATAGAGATTATGAACATACATATATACATGCATATATATACAGGATGTCCTACCAATTTTTGAACACTTAAAGATATCCTATAATCCATGATAAATAGGGATTCCCATTTTTATTAAATTAAATAGAATGAAAGGACAATGTGTCCAATGAAAAAAAAACTTTATTTAGTACCCTCAAAAAGTTCATTTTTATTTTATTATAAGATAAGTAAATATATTTAAGTATTTGAAAATATGTGAGACAGCCTACTTATATATTAATTAGAAGTCTTCTCTTTACTATATTTAATCAAGGATTGATAAAGACTAATTAAGGATGACATTGTACCGAGTGCTCCTACATGCCATCCTTTTAAGCAACCGCTCCATAGTGTGCCAGGCGGTAAATAATGTATTGCATAAGTTATATCCATTAGCAGACGTAAACATGTCAATAATTCAGTTTTCTGCTGTATAACAATAGTTTTCATTGCCCTTCTATTAGAACATAAAAGTTAAAAATTACTTTAAGTATAGTCTAAAATCACTTTTCTTTAAATAGTTACCTTGTATCACAATTTGTTTCTGTTAGTTTCCTACCACAGTTTAATAATTTATAATATCTTCTTATTGATCTAAGAAAAAAATTATTATTCATAAGATTGAATTATTCTATATATATGTATATATATATATTAGAAAGACATTTTAAGTGCTTACTTGATTAATGCAAAATACAAAGATATTATCCATAAGTAAGTAGAAGTAGTATCCCAAGCATTAGATTTAAGGGATATAATTTTATGTTCACCAGCCCACGCAATATGTTCAATGGGATTAAATATAATATCAACTCCATTTTGCAATATATCTAATACTCTAATCAAGTAATCAGATTCCTATTAGAATATATATGAAATTTAGAGTTGGTTCTCTAAAAAGATATTAATCTTACAATATAAAACTTTAAAAAAATTTATATTGTATACTTATTATACTATAGAATATAGAAAAAAACTTTGATAAAATTAATTTCAATACAAAACTATATGTAAAAAAAAGTATATACCTGTTGGCCCCATCCATACTTCACAATACCATAAAGGGTAGGTATATCATCCAAAAGTCTTAATATTACTCTACTTCCACTTAATTGACTTCCAAGAATTTTTAATTTTTCTTCAATTTCTTTTGTCGGAGCAGCAACAGTTGCTAATTTAGCTGCATATGAAAATAATCTTAAAAATTTGTCTCTTCCTTGATAAGTCTCTAAGTAGTCAGAAATGAATGCTACGCTATACATTTTTGTAAAAATTCTATAAAACCGTTTATTAGAATAATTTAAGCGTTACTCTATTTTTTGACAATTGTCTTCTGACTTGTAGTTACTTATCTAAGATTATACAGATATGATTTCCTGTAATCATAAAGTAAATAAACTTATTTATCATGTAATAATAAATATAAATAACGTCTATATAAAAATTATACATACTTAAAAAAAATGTTTTCTGCTGAATCACAAATCAATTATACAAGCATATGTGCTTAAATATGTATACATACACTATTAACCATGTTAAATATTAAACCACATGTTACGGTTTAAATTTTTGACACATCAGAAACTTACAAATGACAAAATTATATAATCTTTTATTTCCCAATAAGTACTTTCGAGAAAAGGCATCACTCAACATAAACTAATAAATATTGAAATCGTTTACTCTCGCATATCATCTTATTTATATAAAATATTGCAAAGAAAATATTGAATAGGCCTGACTATTTATTACAAATATTTCTCTTATACCGGACAAGCAAAACAGGTACAAGAGTATCAACCAAATAGCTTCAATATTCCGATAGAGCAACTTTACATTTCGCACTATCCATTTAAAAGACTAGTCCATCGTAATCGTCGCATCGTCCAATCAAAACCCACCTACATTGACGCAACACAGCGCTATCTGTATCCAAAATACAGAAGGACCAAAGTGCCCGATTATTAGTCAGAAATTTTGAACGACCAATTTCAAGAATTGATTCGCTAAGAAGTTCGGTTGATCTCACGGAAGAGGAGGACGATTCATCCGACGATTCAAGTCGCGAGATTTGGTCGCAAATTCAAGGAGAAAGACGTAGAAAAGATGAAGAGTGTTCTCCTCTACATGGAACATATTTAGTGACAGCTGTCGGGCCGCTTTTTAAAGAGATTTCGTAGAGTGGAGTATCCCACCACCACCACCACCACCACGGGTGGACAAGACGAAGTGAGAGGCGACGCGACGCGAGACGAAACGAAAGGAAACGAGACGAGCCGAAGTGAACCGAATCAAACCGAAGCGAACGGAACGCACCGAAGCTTGACGAAGCGGGACGAAGCGGCGGGGTTTTTGCTGGTTTAGACATTTGGATGTGACTCGCTCTCAGTTTGGTTACTTCGTAGCACTTGGTAGGCAGCACCGTATACTCGATCGTCAAGGCTGGCCGTAGTGTCGTCTTCGAACGACGTGTTCAGTGGTTTGCCGACGTGATGACGTCAGATTCGGCCGAAGCACAAGCCGAGAGCGCGTTTAAAGCCGAGTAGGGCGTGAAAGTGTGTGTTGTGCCGCTCGTTTCCCTTCGAGTTCTTTTCAGGCATCTGCTCTCGTGCTCGTGCTTGAAATATGTGCAAATAGCAACGGGCCTGTCCGTGAATCTGCGGGACAATTATGCTCGGTGCTGCTCCAACGTGATTAATAGTGAAAAGCATACCATGTTCCGCTGCATTCCAATTTTTAAAGGGTGTAACAGGCAGGTGGAATTCGTTGACAAGCGTCATTCCTCCCTGTCCAGCGTGCCCGATGATATTCTACGATATTCCAGAAGCCTGGAGGAACTTTTGCTCGACGCGAATCACATTCGGGATTTGCCGAAGGTGAGGAATTTGCCGAACAACGGGCAAAAAAAAAAAAGGGAGGCGGAGAAACGAGCACAAGGAAGAATCGCCACACATGCCACAAGCGACTTTGTCGCTGGATTTTTCTCTGGCCTGACTCTTTTTCTCTCCCCTTCCCCCTCTCCCTCTCTTCCTTTGCTTCCTGGCTTCCTTACTTCCTTCCTTCCTATTGTCTCCGTGACGTTGCTGCTGCTACGATATGAGAATAACCATGCGAAGCACGTCACAGTCCCACCAAGGCTCTCCTCCAGAGATTCCCCAAGACCTTCCCATAAAACTCTCTGGTAATCCTCCTCCTCCTTGTTGTTCTTTGCTCGCTCGCTATCTATCCGTCTATCCGCTTGTCTATCTCCCATCTCTCTATCTACCAACTTACGGCAACTTTTCCTTTTTTTTGCAGAATTTCTTTCGCCTGCAAAGGCTACGAAAGCTTGGACTGAGCGATAATGAGATTCACCGCTTGCCGCCGGATATCCAAAACTTCGAAAACCTCGTGGAATTGGATGTCTCGAGGAACGGTGAGTTTGACGATTTTGACGCGTCGCGCCTATTGTTCAAATTTATCCGGCGGACTTGGTGGAAGAACGCGAAGACGTCCTCGTATCGTGCATGTGTGCGTGCATGCGTGTGATCCGTGGATGAAACCGTCACGGATCAGCGTCTTTTCCTTTCCTACGCACACCTTTCCCCGGTCGAAGCTTCCTTTTGGATCTCTCTGTATTCTTGCTTTGGCTTCTGTGTAGAAACCACGCCGACTTACGATACGGCACGGCACGACACGACACGACACGCTTGTCTTTTCAAATGAAGCACGTGCCGCGTTTGAGAAACGTCAGTGCGCGATCGCTAATTGTATTAATTAGCGAAAAAAAAACGTGAAACGATCGAGGCGAATGTCCACTTCGAGAAACGGTCCTTTGCCCGGCTTTGCAGTAGCTCTATATTCTCGTAATAAAATTATTAATAGAATGAGAATAAGAATGTTTTTCTAATGACAATCCGCTCGAAAAGGCTCGCGTTGTTGGACTCTCTCGCGCTGGGCAAGTTACCGTTATCGCTACATTTTCTTTCTCTCGGTTACGTAGCTCTGCAACCGGTACCACCTATAAAACGGCTACCATTTTCATGGCTGGTGCTCGCTCGTACACATTTGATTCCGAATAAAAATGTGCCAGGCCACGCCGAGAGCAAGACCCTTTTAAGGCTGCCTCACCTTGACGCATTCGCTGGTCCTCCACGACCCGGAGGATTTCAGAAATTGCATAATATTCCTTTCCTACCGCTTTTTCTACTTGGCATTTTAAATAGATTCTATATCCATTAATTGCACTATTGATTTTCAGCGAACTATTTTTACTGGCTAGAGTGGCTCTCGCGAGTAACGTCGTTGTCGTGTGTGTGTGTGTGTGTGTGTGTGTGTGTGTGTGTGTGTGTGTGGTGTGTTATGTGTTTGCGTGCGTGCGCGTCGCATGTATGCTCGCCGTGCTCGAGCATTCATAAACGAAGCTGTTTTTTCATTTTTTTTTTCCTTCCTTTTTGTTTGCAAGATAAGAGGATCCTTTAGCGTCGCGTTTTCAATTGCAGGAGATAAAATTTATAAAGCGAGATGAGTCGAATTCCAACGGGAGCCATTATTGTCGGCGCTATTTACTTTCTACAAGGATGCAACAGACAGCGTCTTACCAGTCGTGGAGACGAGTTAGAACCTTCTCTTCGCTTTTCTTCTCTTCTCATTTCTCATTTCTCTTCTCCTTTTCTCTTTAATCCTGTCGCAAACTTGAAGCGATGGTTGTTTCCCAAGAGGGAAGCCTTTCCTTCACCGCTCTTCACGGGATTTACTTAGCATTCCTCTTCACAGCCTTTTTATGTTTACTCTAAGTTCGCGCTCCACGAGCGTGTGGCGCTCCTACGGCAATACTATGTGCTCGTGCTTTTGCTCGTGCCTCCTCGATTCTTTTGAAATTTCGAGCGCACAATAACTCGAGAAAGGCCCAACTTGTTTTTTCTGCGAGCCGCTTCCTCGTAGCGAGAGAAAATAGAGCACGACAAATCTTTCTCGGGACTCCTCAGACGCGAGTGCCCTTGTCGCCGTGTATAGAGCAACTATGTCCGGAAAAAGACTTCACCTTTATTCAATGTGCTTTAGGAATTAACGCGTGGATTTTCGCGGATGCTGTGCTCTATGAATATATTTGAAGAATTTCTTAAACGTGAAAAGAGCCTTCTATCGAACAATGCTTTCCAAAGGTGTGTTCATGATCATTGCCGCGTCTCTGCTCCCCGCTCTTCTAACCACAGCTCTACAACAGTATTTGCATACCGCATTAAACACCTGTTTACCAAACTATGCTTTTAGTGCTCTAACCAAAGGATATTCCATCCGTGTTTACCACTAGATTCGGGATTAGTCTATGAACTATTTAACGCACTTCGTATTCCGCGTGAACCATGGCGGACCAATGTGATGCGATTAAATGGAACGTTTACTTTCAAAAAGAAAATGCCTGAACTTTCCTTTTCATTGGCTCATCCTCGTGAAGGTAGTGGTGGTGGTGATATTGCACCACTACTGCTACTATTACTTTCAACAAAAAGATTTCACGCACACAGTGTAAATATAATCAGAAGCTAGTCGATATTCTGTGCTAATACTCTGGTCACGGAATGCGCTAGTACCGTCCATAAAGTCTAGGGAAATCGTTTAACTTTTCAATTCTTTTTTACCAAATACAATACGGTTTATTGATTAAAGCATCCGGATTAGTAAAGCTTTACGATAAACCCATATCTTGCACGAGAGATTGTTTTTTAACGTTAAAAGCAACTAGGAATAGACCGCTTACTATTTTGACCCTGATAATATCGAGCCGATATTGTCCCAATTTGTCTTCCCGAGGTAAACCCGAGTACCTCGAAAACTCTGCATTGAGTTTAAGCGTGATTTTCATATCGGCATGACTCCCGATGATTGGTCAAGCGATTTATGTGCCACATAACTGAGAAATGATTAACCAGGGGGTGTTGGATAAACTCGACTCGTATAAGAAGAAAAAAAAAAAAAAAAAAAAAAAAACGTTGATTTCGCTTAGATCCGGGTTTATCGCGCTAATTATATCACGAACAGTGCCACACAGAAATTAATAGAGTTCTTTTTATGGCTATGCGAATGTCTACACGACAATTAAACCTTCTAATTTGCCAGGGAATAAGTAGACATCGGTTAAATTGCAGTCTCTACTATAATGTTTTTTAAGAACTGCAGCAATGGGGTAGGTCAACGAGCTTTTTATCGAGTTGCAACTTCTGAATAAAAAGGGCACCACGTATATCGGGAGTAATTCGACGTAATTAGTGCTTCCTGATGGGCCCGCTCGTTATCAATATAATGCACGGTGCATTCTTTAACATTTCTGGTACATGTCTGTAGGGTAATTAAGTCACACAAACCCACTGCACACAATTAAGCGTAGTACACGTAAGTGTGATACTCGCGCCTAGCCCGTTCCGTATCATTATATTGTTTCATTTATTGTTCAGCGAGAGCTAATTATAAATGTCAATTTAATTCATTTCTTCCATCCTACGATCACGCGTAATCCGAGGAAGTTGCGTTTTTCTTCAAATTAATGGAATTAACAGGGAGTTTATCGTCATTAAATTTTGCTTGCCTCTAATTCTATTATTGTTCTGTTTTTCGTTTCCCCCACCCCCTATATTTTTCACTATTTCCTCCATTAGACGAACACGCTTACTTAATTAGCATAAAGTAATTGCGTGCTTGTATCCCGTGGACACAAGCAATCCTCGCGTTTTGCCAAGACTTGGCGCCGTTGCGTTTATTTCTTCCACTGGGATTAAGAGTTGTTTTAAAATCAGGGTTCCAGACGCATCGCAACGTTCGCTCTTCGATGGGAGACTATTATTTCATCGGAATGAAAGAACTATTCATGTGGAAGGAGCGAGTATTGTACGTATGTCCAGTACGGCGAAATTCAATTCGTTATTCGCCGTGGTTATAACGCAACTGCGGATATGGAAGTTTTACCCATTGTTTTACCTATTTTAAATGATCGTGTAATGAGGTTTCAATGCGTGAAACGAATTAACGAGCAAGGCGCGTCGACCCAGTTTACCCTATCTCGTAAAGTAGCTGAAGCGTGTTGCATAACTCCCTCCCCCTATGCTAAACCGATCAGGAAAAGAGATCCTCGCTGGGAATCTCTTATCTTCGTAGTATTTCCTCTTTACCTCTCTCTATTTTATTTTTCTCTTCTTCTCGTTGCGTTGTAGCGCACAATTTTCATCGTCCCGCATTCCACGCTTCCACGCTACGCTAATACTCTAATGTTTTATACAATTCCTGAGGTAATTCCTACGTCGTTGCTGTACAATAGACGAACCTGCGATTGTTCCCTGAGCTGTGTGTAGTTCACTAGTTTGTTTTAACAAGCTCCTCGTTCGCGCGACAACTATTTATCGCTGGCACAAAAGTATATGGAACCAACCATTCCTCGTTGCAACAATTCGTCGACGGAAAGACGCTATGTGTTTTCTTTCGCGCGAGCGTCAAAACTTTTAAACAAGCAACTCTCGATGCTAACTCCGCCAGCGATGTGACGAGGAGCGTCGGTCTGCTCTTTAAACACGAGTTACGTCACGGAATTATCGTCGAATCCCTTCAGCCAATAATATTAGACTGACAAAACATTCCCGCGTATTTTGTTATGATTTTTTGTTTGCGTTTAAATCCCCGATTTCTTACTTTTTCTCTTTCTTTTTTCTTCTTGCTTTGCAGAAACGTCTTTTTAAACAAACTCTGTAGCTCACGGATATCCTAATGCGATGAATTCTTTCTAGGAACTCGAGGATGTAAACGCGAAAAAAACAAGCAGAGTGAGAAAATCGCATTTTATCATTATATTTTGCAAAAAGTCAAGTAGTAACGTTTCCAGCTACCGCTATCAATGGGAATGAGAAACTTTTTGTCGCGGGTACGGAGCAATCGCCGCGTCTCAATGGATTAATGAAAAAAAGAAATTAGTCCAATTAGTTGACGAACAATAGTGTTTAAACAATAGTTTCGAGAACGATTATTCAGCGAATCGAAGAGGAGGAAAAGCGCGTCATATTCTTATCTCTGTAATTTTATATAATTTGCATTAATCCCCTCCAAAGGATTAGGGTCGCGTGAGTACTCGTGTGCGTACGCATACATACTAATCTGCAAAGAGTATTAATTAAGAGTGAACAGTTGTGTGTTATTTCGCGCTCGATAGGAACACGATTCTCATTGGTGGGTTTCTCCGAAAGGTTTCAGTTTAAATCGAGATGGTTTGTCTTATCGGCGCCGTTAAAACAACCAAAACTACCGGCCCCGGTTAACTTGAACGTCAGAATGTGCCCAGATAAAGTTGCGTTGCGCACAGAGGCTCTCAACGGGCAGGAGAAAATTTACGTGGATGTCGCAGTTGCACACCTGCAAACCGGAAGTCTTAATCGTGCGTTTATCAACTTCTGAGGAAAAGGTAGTGCCAACTTACCTAAAAATTTCTTCGCGCAAGAATCCAAAGCGTCGATCGCTCTCTAATCGGGATTTCCTTAATCCCGTAACGAAAAGGACATATAAAAAGGAACAAAAATAGCGCGTAGCGCGATAACGTCGCGGAAGGAGAGAAAAGTGTACGCTGTGTCGCAAAATCGTTCAGCCAGCAATCGCTAATGGAAGCTATCTAATTGCGGGACTTGGAAAGCTTCGCAAAGAACTTGACAGCGAGCTTTTGTCAAGAGAGGAAAAAAATTAATGTAACAGATTCCTCGTTGCGCGAAGTATGGTAGATAAGAGAAGTATTAATATTTATCGATGACATAACTGAGGGGTTGGGAGGGGGAAGAACGATGAGGTTCGCGCAAAGAAAGGGGTAGAGGAGACAGAGACGGGCTGAGAGAGTGACGCGATCATTGCAGAGGAGGGTTAAAGAAGCGAGGGGAGAGGGGTGAAGCGATAGGCGCCGGTCTCGTACGTCGATTTACGAGTCCAGTTGCTACAGTATAGTAAGAGATAAGGATTCTCCGTTTTCCCTTATCAATCAGGAATTTCAGAACGTTGGCCACGCACGTGCACGCGCGTATGTGTGTGCGCGCGCTACGCGTAAACTCGAGGAAGTCCCCCGTAGCTGTCGTATTTTCAGTTAGACGTTTTCGCTTCATTATCGCGCATTCACGGCTGAGAACTCGCTATTCTTGAACCTTGATTCTTATCAAGCGTCATTAGTAGCATACATAGAGCGCGGTTGCAGAGGGTGTTACGGTGTTAGGGTGATCTTTGATCAAGTGACGGTCCATTTTATTCAAGACCTATCTGCCTACCTAACTACCTACTGGGTGGTAGTACCCACTCTTACCTGCCTACGTTCTGACTAATGCCCTAAACACACACACACACACACACACACATAAATATGCCACAGCTCTCCAGTACTTCTTGTTTGCTCGCTTATTATACGCTGGCGATGAAGTTATGTACGTACGCTGAGATAAAATTTCAATAGTCGCCTGCAAGTGTGTGTGTGTGTGTGCACGCATACCTGTGTGTTGGCAGCTGTAATTTGGTTAGGTCCGTGTGTGTTCGGCGGTGGTAGCGGCACTGCAGTTTGTGTATCGCACGTGTGAACCGCTAAACACAGCTACCGGGAATAAGCTGCTTTCCAGCCAGCTGAGCTTCTCTCCCGTGTGATAATTATCCTGGTCATGGTGATTCTGACCACTCGCGCGTGATTACGCACCTGTGGACTTACGAAGCTTCGGAGGAAAGTTTATGTTCGAGTGGTCCGTTCGCTTCGGGCGGTGGGTTTACGAGAGAAGGACAGCGGAGAGAAGAGGGTAGCCGCCGTTAGAACACCTTGCAGTTTTCTGCCTCGATATCTGTCGCGTGGTCGCGAAGATCGAGTGGGAGCTCTGTGCGCACTCTGTGAAATATTGTATGTTAATCGACGCGTGCGAACCCCTGGCACCTGGGAAACTCCCCGTCCTCCCCGAGTTATTCTTCGCTCTTGCCGCCGAAGGTCCTCGTCATCCTGTTGAACGCGCTTCGGTAAAAATCGGCCTGTGCGAGACCCACGACGCTTACCGCTATCGTGCCAACAATCTTTAGAAAAATGCAACAGAAACGCGCGTGCCCCCCGAGTCTGCTTGCAAACCTTCGGAATGGATAACGCCCCCCGTAGCATACGTTCTTCTCTCCATTTCTTCTCTCTCTCTCTCTCTCTCTCTCTTCCCCACTCGATCTTGCTCCTCAAACAAAATCAAACAATGCGAGCCGATGCGATCATATTTCCAAAATAGCGATTCTGAGATCGCGCTCATTTACAGAAACAGAATTAGATTAGGAACAATATTCTTTGCACCCGCGCGTTCTCATCCTTATTATTCTTCTCCGTTCCCTGGCACAAATTCTCGTTTGTTCATTGCACGATGCAGCATCGATCTCCTTTTATTAGCTCCTTCGGTGCATCGCGCTTTAATCGTAATAATATTAGTAATAATAACAATAGAAACCGTAATAATAAGAATATAATGGTATTATGAATCGGACGATTCTTTGGAGTTGAGGAACAAACGCGGCGGAAATGCTTTGATCGAACGTTTCCAAGTTTACCGAGGAATCCTCTTGAAACCGAGTGGGGTGAGATGTACGCGGGGGTGGCGCGGTTGCCGTAACATCATTAACGTTCCAAACCACGACTGATCTCCGTTTTCCGATCCCCGATCCCCCCGATCCTCGTGCGGCTGTTAATTCACATCCCGTGCAAATCTGCGCAATTCGCCATCTTACAAGTGAAATTTCTCTCGGGGGAGGCGTCCCCTTCCCTATTTATTTATATAGAAAACAGGCGATCCGGTATCTCGATGAAAAACATTTCCTCGGGATGAGATTTCAAAGGGGAGGAAATTCCACGGGTCCTAAGGAAAATAAAGACGCTCTTTTGTTGATAATCGTCATGCGAATGAATGCATCATGATTCTGATTAAAGTTGAATTCCGGATCGGTCGTTTCATTCCCGGAGATACGAGCGGTGAAACCCCAGTGTTCTCGTGTGACATCTCGACCTCTCTTTCCCTTCTCCGTCCCTTCTCCCACTATTTCTGCACACTCTCGCTCTCTCAGGAATATTTCGCGGACACGTCCGAGCACATTATGTTATCCTGTGATGATCAGCCATTTCCCGGTTCCAGTTAGTCTCTCGTCCGGTGGCCATAGCGGTCGCAATGACACTTGGTAATGGCAATATTCCCTAATGGAGTTATTAAAAGCAGGTAAATAGCGGCGGTGTTCTTAGATGGCGATGAACGGAGGAAGGTGGGTTCCCTTTGGTACCAAACACCAACTCCAGCCATTTCGTAGCGATCAATAAAGTTTTTTTTAGCTCTTAACTCGTCGCGCTTGCTATCACCGCCGGCAACGGCAACGGTGGTGGCGGCGGCATCTTCCTTTATCGAAAATCACCGTGCTAAATTATTGCGCGAAATCGTCATGCAAAATTCTCTGCCTCTCTGTCTTTCTTACCTCTACCGTCCGTTTAATTTCCGTTCGAAATCTTTCTCTCCTTGACGTTAAGACGGAAGTGATGCAAAACTGAAGCAGCCACTATTATTGCACTTTGAAACACTAAGCAATTCAATATTGACTCTTCATATAATTCCCTCTCTTCCTCTCTACCTCCGTACGATAAGACTCCATTAAAATCTCTTTTAATGACTACTGTAAAATTGAACTGTGCTGGGATCAGTTTTCTGCCTTCGTAATCCGAGAATAACGGGAGCAAGGCACTAGGTATGTTTACTAATTAATTTTACCACTTGGTAATCATGATGATGGCATAGGGCTGGGGGTGAGAAAGAGCGAAGAAGAGAGAAAAGAGAGAGGGACGTAGTTCTAATGATATTATTTAGCAGATCCTTTTAATTAAGTGCACACGTATACACACTCTTTCTCAAAATCATGTTATTGGGAAAACACATTTATATTTTTACAATCGTGGCTCATAAATCCAGTCGAATGGTGGAATTGCATAGGTGAAGCGATGTATTTTGAAGTGATTATAGGGCAAATAGGATGGTCGGTTAATGTTACAATTAGCAAGATAAAGCACGGATGCTCTTCATGGGATTATCACAGCGAACAAATCCTGTTCTTGGTACACGTGCGTTAATGAACTACTAAAAATACCATCAAGTGCTGCAGTTTCCGCGCATTACTCTATTTTACGTAGTTATACTGACGTTACTTGTTCATTTTACCATTGGAAAATTGTGCATTGGCACGTACGTTTGATCTTGGCTTGTTATCTAATCGTGGAAATCGCGTGGGCGACCAATTGTCTCTGCTATCCGTACATATTCTTAAATCATGCCAATGAAAGGCAAATTTATTGAAGAAATAAAGTTTTCTAATTTTAAACAATTTTTTTTAATTTTTTTTTTGTATTTTCGTACAGAATTTACGAAAACTGCAATTATGGGCAATGAAATTTGCTGAAGAATGAATTAGAGAAGTAATTAATTGGGTAAGGAGAAGAAATTAAATGTGGAAAATTACGTAGATTTCTTTATAATTTAGTTATGGGAAATTTTGTATTTGTGGTTAGTTAAGAGGAAAAAGAATATCCGTCGCGTTCCAGTCTCTTGAGTTTCACACATTCCATTGATTTTAACAAGTTCACTAAGGATACTTGACTAACACATGACATGTTCTCCATGAATGCTATGCGAGGAAGATGAATAATAAACCTATATAGATAAAAATATTCACTCAAGTGAATCACTCTTGTTGAAATGATTCATTTCAAGTATTAATACATATAAAAATTATCTAAGTATCAATTGCATTCGATGCATGAATAAACAATGGATCAAAAATATGTGGGTTTGCACGTATCACGCATATAACATTCAAATCTTTAATTCTTTTGAATAAAAGAAATCTCTACTGTAAAACATTACAAAAAAAAAAGATTCAATTTCATATTTCTAGATAACAGTAATCTTTATATTCCCTTTTTCAATTGCACGAATAAATTCATTTATTGGTTTCATCGATTTCGTAATTTTCATTCTTGAAATTTCTCAATTTTATATGTACAAAGCTTGTCCGTTTGAAAATATATTATTTCTCAACTTTAGATAAAATTTCTTATAACCTATTATATTACGAGTAATATTCAACACGTTGAAGACATTCTATACATAATACTTCACAAGTCAGATGATAAAACTGTATAATAACAATGGTAATAATATGTATAAGTAAAAGAAACTAGGGAAAGGGAGAATTAATGTAAATTGAGCTTTCCACCCCTAAAATCTCTTCATGTGTTGCATGAATTTATTAATAGAAACTCATTCATATTACAGAAAATACATTCGGTAATTTTCACTCACTGAATTAAGTATTTCCACCCACGTACCTAATCAACTTAAACATTACGAGTAATTAGCAGTATTACCAAGATTATTATTCTAAATCTATAAAATGTATCAAAACGTAATTTTTACATTCTACCTATTCCAATGCCGGAGAATCATAGAGAGAGAGAGAGAGAGAGAGAGAGAGAGAGAGAGAGATCTTATGAAGCTATCTCAATATTTGCCTGGAACAAATGTACATATTAAATGTTTAAAATTCAATGCTTTCAAGCTACACGTACAATCTTCCTCGTGTTAAATAGACTTTTTCATCGTTTAACAAGAGAAGAAAGTATTTTTCGTTGGTACAAAATCGATGAAAGGATCAAGGAGTTGAGGATATTCTATAAGAAACAATGGAACTGAAATATCAGCTTTTTTATTTTCGCGATAACCCAAATCTCTACTTGAGCCATGCTTACGTTCGCTTCACTAACTAGGACACCGATTTGATATACATCGTACACGTCGGGCAATTCGACTCTTCGCCGGTATTTCAGGCGTATTTAGCTAACGTAATTAAGTCTACCTAAGGCCTTCCAATATATCGTGATGTCAGATTGCATAATCATTTTGTTGAATCAGCAGTTGCGACGTACCAGGAGCTTTTGACCCAATACTGCTAGAACGTAATCCTTAAACGCTACTTGCTTGCTTTCAGATAGAAGATGATCCTAACTCTAAACAATTAAGACAAAATTTTTCCCTCTTATTTTCCATTTTTTTTTCCTCTTCTTTTTTTCAACGAGGTTCACTAAATTTTTTCTCATACCATAATAAGGCTCCAGTCATCTCGATAATTTTTCCAAGAAAAACTGCGAAGGCCTCCTGTCGCTCTGTAATGCCTGAAAAGCCTCAAGCTAATTAGCGTGCGACCTCTATAGCCGGTCGCATCTAATAACGTTACACATTAACCTGCAGTGCTCGCGTCCATCGATAACAATGTATCTATCACCTATACGTACGGCCTATCGTACAATGTTCTTATTTTTCTAAAAAGGTGTCGTCTCTCTCCTTTGTTCGAAAAGATGCGTTCTGGCGTATTCATTTTCCGTGATTATTCCAAGAAATTAGCTCTTTTATTATTTCCGTGTTTACTCGGATAAATAAGATTCGATCGATTCTTGTTTTCGTCGCTAGCTTGTATCCGATGACTGACCGCGTACGCGTGTGCGTCGAGGTTGATGTGAATGGGCAGAAGAATTTCAATCCTATAGCAGAATGTTACGTCGGAAGTGAAAGTAAGCAGATAATGATGCGTACATGTGAATGTACGTGTGTACACGCGAGTCGTACGGGGGGGGGGGGGACAAGTAAAAATTTCAGTATGAAACATGAGTCGAGTCGCGTTAACGTGAAATCACGTTGGGAGAAAAATGACCTCGTGAAAATTGATGAGGAGCGGACATTATCTCGTTTTTCCAAAGAGCTAATTTTTCGCAAGAAACAGCTTCCTCGCGAAGCAAATGGTTATTACGAGATAAAATATGAGTTCCGTTTTGTTGTCTTGATATAGTAAGATTCACTATATCTCTTGTGCCACGCCTGGCTGCCTCGCTTCGTTCGAGTCTATTTTTCCTTGCGTGATAGTACTATAGTACTCTACTACTACTACTACTATGAATACTACGAATACTACTACTACGGGATCGCTAGCAGCCAGTTCACCAAGCCAGAAAACCAAGCAAACCCCATCCAGTGAGCCAACCAGCCAACCAGTCAGCCGGCCTATCAAGCTTCGAAGGCTTGTCGAGTTAAAAGGCCCCACAGATTTGTTTTAATTGCGAAACGTCAAGATTTCCTGACTGCTCGCCTCTCCTCTTCTCCTCTCTCTTTCGCAAACTCGCACTTCCAACATCGCAGAACTTTTTTCATTGACTTTTAATGACTGATGAAAAATTTAAATCTCCCCCGCTAAACGTTTTCTCGAAAAAAAAAAAAAAAGCATTCGATTTTATTTTGCATGAACTCGACCAAAATGAGATTTTCTTAGGAATCAGGTCGAATCGAATCGCTTCGACGCTCGAGTAGTACTCGTTAATGAAGCAAGTGCGTTAGGGAGTGAATTTCTCAAGTCCCTTAATCCGCGCAAGTATTATTTGATCCTTGTGCGAATTTAATGGACAAACCTTTCTCCCCGAATCAATGTTTGTATAACAAACAACTAATATAAGATCCAACAAAGTAGAGGTTGTACACACAATTGGAATTCCATTGGCTGGAAATTCCACTTATAATCACTCACCGGATATCCGAGTTAGAAATCATGATCGCTTGTAATAACGACCTCAGAAATAATGTATTCTCCCTCACGTATTCCACAAAAGCATCTGGAAACGTGTATTGGTTGACCCATTTCATGAATTATCGCTTATGCGCGAAGATTGATCCTCCGTCGCCAGTATTCGATAATTGTCTCATTTCGACATTGAAAAGAATCGTTCGACTAAAATTTCAATCTTACCCCCCCTTTTTTTTATGGTCCTTCGGTAGTATCCTCCCTCTCCTCTGTATTTCTTTGCCACGCGAAACCTGCTTGGAGCAACCGACTTTTGGGAATTCTTATTCTGAGAAATTATACATGCGTTACATTTTGCGCGTGTTGTTTGCATGTTACGCCGAAGAAAACTTTAGCCAGATATTTCAGTGAATTTTTATGTTTAATCAGGAGACTTGCCTCGAGGAAATTGTCGTGCATATTAGAATAACGAATGG
The DNA here is from genome assembly GCA_037305995.1 of Sclerodermus sp. 'alternatusi'. Lineage (NCBI taxonomy): Eukaryota > Metazoa > Arthropoda > Insecta > Hymenoptera > Bethylidae > Sclerodermus > Sclerodermus sp. 'alternatusi'. The sequence continues at coordinate 6,853,958 of CM074547.1, read as the reverse complement.
CCAACTTAAATGCCCGAGTGCGTAAAGTTCGCGTGGGTTTCTTGCGCGATAAGCAAAGTGCAATAATTCCATAGTAACGAGCGCTGAACAATCCATAAAACTATCAATCCGTACTTTACAACGACGTCACTTGCATTCTCCTATCTTACTGTGTCACGGACTTTTCCACATGTAGAAACGTATTCGACTGTCACGGTCACTAACGATATATGTGCGAGCGCTGTATACGTGAGTATACATTTATGTAAATGTAACATTGGTAACCCTATTATTTTTTTGTTGCTCTCTTTTATTAAAAAGTTCGTCGTTTGATCAACTAAGCACCGATAAAATTGAAATTGAAATTTGTTAACGTAATGTCCCTTTCATTTAGGCTGGCTAAGTTTTCCGATTTCTCATTATCATTCGTGTCTTGACTCTCGACGAACAAGCGCACACGCGTAAACAAGCGTGTAGATTTATTCGGAAAAAATGTAATGCGGTTTCAGGTAATTGAATTTGGTATTTGTCAATCTTCAAACATGCCAGTAATGCTGAGTAATCGACGTATACTAGAATTAGGCTATAGTCATTGGCTTTATACACTCGGCTTCGAATCCATAACTGCGAACGTGCACACATACATATACATTTGTATAGGAACTTAGCGGACAAAGGAATACGCATAATCTACTTTAAGAAGCTTGTAAGGCGCATCAACTATCCAAAGTAAAAATATCCAGCTTCTCCCTGAAAACTTTATGAGTTTTACGCAAAGCCCTGCGTAACTCGTCGTCTTATTTGCGCCGAATGAAAGAAAAGACTTTGGCATGGCAAGCGATAATTTTGCATGGTGGATTTCATACCATGACATCTATCACCACCATAATATTCATCACACAAGCGCGCGCGCTCCACCCACATGTACGCGTATAAGATTATCGTGTAAAATTAGGCATTGAATTTTGAAATGGACCATGACGTAATCCACGTCTACCTATCCGTCTGTCTATCCGTGTCTCTGTGTCCGTGTCTGCTTTGTTTTCACAAGCATTCCCGCATTGTATGTAACAGGCGCGTCGCCATGATCATACGATAATAAGGTGGAGGGAAGCCAGAGAGCTGATAGCGGTAAATCAAACAGCCACGGAATCGCGAGGACATGATCGTCGATGATTGACTTTCTACATAGTTGGGCACAAGTGTCATTCAACACGTAGCACTGGCTGATCAAACGAACAGATCGCTTCGGTACTAGCAGACACACGCAGAGAAGCAAACGGCGACGGGTAATCGATGATGAATCATTTGAATCGGTTGAAATTGAATCGATCGGCAAAACCCATTCGGAAGTCTGTGCGATAATTCAAGAAAAAGTAGAAGAAGAAGAAGAAGACGACGAAGAAATGGAACATTAGCGATTGAGAAATGTCTGAATGGTCCGAAATTTCAAGTTGCGGATGAGTCGTTTAAGAGGATTTTGGCGTCTTCCTATCCAATCGGACTGGCCATTTCTGGGACGCTTACGCGTTTGTCGCGCGAGCTATTCTCCACGTGTGACGAGTGTCACGGCCGTCGTTGAGTAATGCCTTGTTCACAGGCAACGTCTATCGGCCGGACGCACTCGACGTTCTTGTTAATCGACATTCCATCGCAACAGAAACGCCACCACCACAACCACCACCACCACCACCACCACCATCATCATTGCCATTGCCTCCTCCACCTTCTCCTCTTCCTCTTCCCTCGTCCCCTTCTATAAACCAACCTGCATGCTTGTCTTGCCTGTCTGTCCTGCTTGGTTCTGTGTCCGCTTATTGACTCTCCCTCCCCAATTTCTACTCCTCTCGATGTGCGTGCATCTCCCATGGTTTGCGTTTATCCATACTATGCTACGTATGAACCATGTAGGTACGCAGAAGATACCAACGGCAGCCAACCGCCGACCGTCTACCGCTCTATTAACGCAAATAATTGCCAATCTACCAGTGCGTTGGCCAAATGAAATCTTTTCGATAAACGTATTTAGTCGGTAATAAAGCTGATTGCTCGCAATAATCAAATGAAGCAAATGGCCGGACCGATAGCATCGGATTATACGAGTGTAAATTAATCCACCGCCTGATTTGTTGTATTATTGTTAGCCTTACTTAAAAATAGTTTGCAGCCTTCTCGAAATTCCTTCCTGAACGTTACGTGACTTTATTTTTATGTGCTGCATATGGGAATGCGAGAGTGTTTCATTATTTGCCGGCAGACGAACGAACGTCGGTGTATTTCTGTTCTCTCTTTTGCGCTCCTCTCTCTCCCTCTCTCCCTCCCTCCCTCCCTTTCTTCTTTCCATCTTCAATTGCGTTAAGGAAAAATCTATCACTTACAGCTCATCTGTAAAGTGCAGCACCTAATCTGGAAATTGAATGTCGGCCGTTTTAGCGGAGGCTCCCTATTTTATTTTCATCCATTTTTGTCCTTTTTATTCTAACGAGGGAAAGTACATTATTTCGAGTGATCCATCGTCATCGATTTTTCCAGTCGATTCATCTGTTTCGCGCCACGTGAACTTGACTAACGGGCTTGCCGCTGTTTTTTTTTTTTTCATTCGTTTTAGCCGGGTTTGCAAGTCCAATGGCAAGGTAAACTCTTGAATCTCCTCTTGGTTCTATTAAAAGTCACGTGCTCGATAGTTTATCCGAAGAGCAGAGATTTGTCGAACGAATTTGGTTCCCGAAGTGGCTACGACGCTACGAGGGGCTTGTAAATCTTTAACGCGTTTTATTTTTACTCCTCGGTCAACTACTTCATCGAGCCGTTCTGTATCTTTAACGATGATTGTACGCTCGAATCGATGAATATTCTCTACTTGACTGTATAATCGCGGGCTCCTTTATAATTAAAATTGCGCTATCCTCTCTGCTCGCAACAGATTTAATTCCGAGCCACCACTTTCTTCGGCCATGCTAAAAATACTTAATGCTACCGGATTAAAGCTTGCAATCAAGGCTTCCGACAATAATTGTGAGATGCACGCTACCCACCACCACTTTCCCCTCTAATTTCTACCTGCGTTATGCCACTTGTTATGCCACTTATTAAAATTACCTCATTTTCAGCTGGCCTCTGATTAGATCTCGGCCTTGAAAATAAACACCAAAACTACTCGCGTCTAGATAAATAATTCATTGCATTTATGCACTGAAAATTTCAAGGTGTATCAGCAAAATATTGCATAAATCAGCTATTCTACGAGTTTGTAGTACCCGTTAGAAATTATGTGAATGGACGAGGAGAAACAAAGTTCAGTTTTGGATGTTATTAAGAGAGGGAGGGACACTGACCAGATGCGATTATTGCGGTAAATGATAAATGGAGGCAATGACAGTGGTGATGATGGTGATGATGGTGGTAATAATTATTGAGATAGTGGTTCGTACTAGTAATAATAATGATATTATTATTGTTACTGATATTAATCATGCTATTAATTACGGAGAGTATGTTTGCAAGCACTTGCGTTATAATGCAGGTGCGACAGTTGCGAATGTGTTCAATTGGAGTTAGAGACGAGTGAAATGAAGTGTGCGAAGCCAAGTCGGCTGCACGTTCTTCTAACTGAAAACGTCCGGGAAGTCGATGCGTGTACGCGCTTCGTGTAACCCAATTGTGGTGCCTTATTGAATTTCCAGCGAGTGTTTGGTATGCGAATATCTATGCGAATATTACGTTACTGGTCGGCACAAATCGCTTGAACTGTAAACCGATGCTTTTAGCGCACACCAATATTCAGTTCCCTACTTTCGAGTTTTATTAAGTTCCCGATATTTATTGTAAAACCGCGAGCAATCGCACACCCCTACATTAAACTTCTGGAGAAATAACGTCGCGTACACCATTTCACTTTGGCATTTAACGGCATTTAATGGCATTTTTCGTCTCGGGCTGCCTCGAAAAATTCTCGTTGGCTGGCTGAGACTGACAAGAGGGCTGTTGGCGCCGGAAGAAGGGGAGGGAGAGTAAAACGGGGGCTGTGATGCTCGTGCTTTGTTTTCCTGCAAAACGCCGGCAAAGTGGCCCAGTTTCTGGCTGGGAGGCCCTTCAGCGTTCGTTACTTCGATCGTTCTGCTTTGTCTTTTCTAAGGATGTCTGCTGAGGTCACCTAACAAACAAGAGACCCCCAATGAGCAAGTTCCAAACACCCAGAAGATTTATGAGGAAGACGAGTCACTCGCGCTATTAATCCCTCAAATGATAATTTTACTCTTTAATTAAATACCACGTGCTCATGATTAAGGCTACGTTTTATAGGCTTCCTTAATTAATTAATGACTTAATTACATCGGTCGAATTAATTGCTACTTTTAAGCAAACAATGCAGTAATTGTCCTTTGAACAAGGAGCCAAATTAATTACCTTGCTCCAACGAAATTAGTCTTCTGTTTTAGTAAAGACACGTATTCGTCGCTTATTTCCGCTGCATATTTTAGTAAATCCATTTCGTTGTTTCCACCCTGTCGAATCAAAGTAAGCGAATCGAGTGAGGTCGTAGAAAACTAGTAAAAGCAACAAGTGAAACTTCTTTATGATCATACTATAGGATAAATGTTTTTTTTAAATACTTTGGTATTAATGATTCTGGTAATTTTAATGCGATAAATAATCTGTAAAATTGTTTTCTGACATGTGGCACGTGCAACAATCGCTAGAAAAGATAATTGACACTGAAAGGCTAAGAACTAAAATATAGGTGTGATATTGACTTTTCACTAACATGAACATTTTATAATGTCGATAATCGACCGATATAGATGTAATTTATATACCATGAATGGTCATCATTAAACAATACCTGAGTTTGCTTAAGCTATTTAGATATAATGAACATTTTATCTTGTATCGAAGCCCCTGTCAATTTATCAAAAGAAGAATGAATTTAACGAGAAAATATTATAGTTCGAGATTTCTTTTATCTCTAATAAAATTTTTAAGAAGATCAAGAAAATGGATCTTAGAGAACTTTGTTCTTTTCAGGAATAATGACGCAGGAAAGGATTTAATATTTCAGGAGATATACGCACAATAGAAGTCGCAAACAAAACTTAGGTTTTAGAAAACAATACGATGAGTAAAGAGTTAAAAAATAATTTAAGTTTTGTCACATGAAAATAATACACAGCGATAGAGCACGAAAGTAAATGATAGCGGGATAAGTTTAAGTACATTGACTTTTAGTGATCGCTATAATTTAAGTGAGGGAGAAACCTGCTTTTCACAGAAATTAGTAGAAGCTTGCGTTGCAGCCAATATAATTCATGTGCAAATTAATTTAATATTGAAGGTTTTACGCGACCATAATTGTCACTCGTATTTATCTACGGATGAATGTTATTAGAAGCACCGCGGGAGATAAAATATACAAAATACGGTTATTCTCCATCGTACGTTTCTTCTTTAATCTTGAAAATAGAACTTTACTACTCCGTTCATTTTTTTCCACCATTTTCTTATTTTCACCATTACCATAAAGACATGTTAATTCCCACTTCCAATAGTACCGGAACAGTAGGATGTTATTGCGAAGTTATAATTATTTCGGTGCACTTTTCAAATAATTTTTTACCATGAACATATTGGTTAATTAATAAAATGCAAAAATTGCCTTGGGCCTCGAGGGGAGTTGCCCCTGTTAATAATTAATTATTAACGGAGTAATGCTTCCACAAACGGAGAAGGGCTGTGTTCGATTAAACTTGCCTTGCAGGATACAATATACTGCATATTATTTTGCAATATAAATTGCTGTCGTAGTAATCTAGTAGCAGCAGCAACAGCAGCAGTAGTAGTAGTAGTAGTGACGGTGACAGTAGTAGTATCGACAAGAGTATACTCATAAAAACAGTAGACGTTTATTGTATATCGATAAATGATAGGGCAGAGAGGAGAACAAAGAATTTTTGGAATCGTGTTTTTTTTAATGGAAAGAATCCAGGTCGAATACTCGATATGTGTGGAGATGCAGAAGATGCCAATAAACACACACATTGTCACTCATAGACGTATAATTAAAGAGAATAATAGAAAGAAGAGCAATCTGTTCTGGTAGCGGTAAGTAAAAAATAAAAAAATGATCGAATCGACACCAACGCTCACCTTCGGGTGAACAATTCAGGTTTAGGCCCCATGCGACGAATCTCCTCTATGTGCAATATCTTCTTGGCACCTAGTGCACGCATACACATGTACACGTTTGTAGTATGTGCGCGCGACAAAGTTTGTTGTGAATCAAGTTGCACTCGCATGGAGTCCCACTACTGTTCCTCGTGGTCGACCTCGCTAATGACTTCTATTGCTCGCAAGGCCGAGTTAGAGAAACAATCAGATGGCAAACAGTAACTACATATAACACACCACTTGCAACAAATCCAGATTTCTTGGCGAATCGCGACAATTCCTCACTGAATTCTTAGTTCAGAAACAAGAACAACTCCTGTTTGGAACTCTCCTTTTACCTTTTATTTCTCTCTTTAGTTCTACCTTTTCTGCTTCCACTCCTCCTCTTCCTCTACCACTTCCTCCATTTTAGTATCTCGTTACCGCACTTATTAATCCGTAAGAAAATATTTTCTCCTTTAATGATGATAGACGATTACGATACGTATATTACATAGGAACTCGTGTGGGTAAACAAATCGATCGATCACGTACAATAGGAAGCAAACAAATTGACCATTCTCTAAATATTTCCCAAGCCTTTATTAATAGCCTCTACTATTGGGTACACAGACATCTACTCTCTGGGTAATTCATCGAGGTTTGCACATGCTCCTTCGACAAAGCCTAAAATACAACGTTTCATTTTATAAGCCTCCTCTCTATTTGCAATAAGCAAGTTCTCTTTTCACCCAAAGAAATAAATAAAAGGAATTTATTTCTAGGATGCGTCGTGTGTTTTACTTTCTTCCATGTAGTTCTAAATATAACGCGCGCACACGGTAATATTTATAGTACTAGAGCGGATAAGAAATGAACCTAATACCTTAAGGTCCAAAAAAAGAAATGGGAAGATGAAGGTAGCGATGGTAGTGTGGTAGCATTAGATGCATAATCCTCCTCCTGGCGTGTTTGCCTATAAAATTTGATTGTTCGACGTGAACAAATACCTTCGTGTACCAATACTATGCACTCGCATCTGAATATTTTTCTTGCACGTCAGTCACGCAAGGATTTGCTGACGCCGCATATCCCCCGCTTCCCTTCTCGCTCAGTGTCTCTTCTCAGTTTCCTATGGAATACTCTAGGAACACGATACGCGCAATTACATGTATATACGTACAATCGCTTTTAGTGATCGTGTCTGGATTCATTCATGTAAGAGTGACACACACACGTACACTCGCGTTATGTCAGTTTTTCTTATCGCACGAAATCGTCAAAGGCTTCTGCGATTCAGAATAACAAAACTCAGGTTGAACGGCGGAAACCAATTTATAACAATAGGAATATCAGTCCTTATCTTTCCTTTTATGTAGGTTTTTATACTTTTTCAGCGTGCGTATTTTTAAAACGAATGAATTCGACAGTCGAAACGTTTTGGTGATGGGTGGTGGTGGTGGTGGTAGTCGTCGAAGTTCTTGGGCGATAATTTTTCATGGTGGTACCAGCTGACGCTAGATGAGAGAGGGAAAGGAGTAGCCGCGTATCTTAACGAAATGGAACTTTAGCGTCTTCCACCTGTCTTGTCAGATTCTATTTACGAGCGAGACGGGCAAAAATCAAAACGTGCCGTTGAGTAAGCAGCAGGTAAGCAACAGCAGCAGCAGCAACAGGCAGTAGACACTCGCGCGTAAAGAGAACTCGCGCAAAACTCGTTACCAGCACCGAGATAACCGCGGTGTATAACAGGTTTTGCTTCGGGGAAACTTACCTTTTCTTTTACGCATCCACCCGCGAATATGTACATCTTTTTATAGATTGACGTACGTGTGCGCATATGCGTATATCTACGTGCGTAGGCGTCTGATAAAAGTGTGCGTGCCACGAGAGAGGGTTGTTGTCACATGGGCGAACCTTCCAATTTTGCAGCTCGGATTTTGTGAAATTCAATTCCCTGTTGCACAAAAGCCCCCGAACCCACCATTCTTTTCCCGTGTTTATCGAGAAGCCTCTTTATTCGCATTCGCATATTTTGCCCGATTGGAAATATTGATATTTCCCCATTTGGCGATTTTTCCTTTATTAAGATCGCGCGAATTCTCTCGTTTTCAATGAAGCTCTAGCGTCAATTTGGTAGTGGACGAGCCTCGTCGACTGGCGATCAGCGTCATTGCGTACATAGAAATTCTCTGGTTTATTCGTCGAACGTGTTTCGTTCATGGACTCGTCGACTGATCGTTGAGGTGAAAATTCTTAACATCGCAGGATCGCTCGATTTTATAACCGCATCGCCAGTGGATTTGCCTTTTTAATTAATGGGAGCTTCGCTGATGGATGTTAGGTGGGATTTTTTGAATTTTTTCAACTTTAATGTTGATCGCAATCGCTTGAATTTCATTCTGGCTTTCTATTTGGGACTTTGGCAAAGCATAAATTGAAAACGTTAGCACCCTAGCAGAGTATTCTGGCTCATCGGTGTTGAGCACCTTGAATATAATAGTGCGCGCCAAGTATAGAGGAGAGATTGGCCGCCGGGGGAAAAAGCCATCGCGCGCGACGAATACAAGTTGCGACAGCCGTAGGTTCGAACCTGACAAACTTTGATTAGTTCGTCCATCACGCACACACCTATACCATGATACTCGCTTTGTCTCTGTATGCGAGGACAAAGATTTCAGACCCGTAGATTTAAAAAAACGAGTTAGCTTTTTTCTGGCTTTGTCGCCAAGCCAGTAAAATTCTATTTTCCGGCCAACGGTTTCGTTTATTTGCGCAGTGAGAAAAATTTATAGATAGACAATAGTTTTGATCTTTACGCGCCGACACCCCCTTCCTCGTAGATGGAATATTTTCATTGCAGCGCACACACGCGCACACACGTACTTTATTCTTAGAATCAGTACCCCGATTGTAAGTACAAAGTTACATAAACATAATAATGAAATAACGTGGAGAATGTTCTAATTGTGTAAACAGGAATAATTACGGAGTTGGGCTAAAATGATAAATATAAGAATGAAAAACGTGAATCTCGATGGTAAAAGAGAAGAGAAGAGAAGTTAAGAGTCTTATGCTTTAATAAAGTTTCAATTAGAATGTGCTTTTTTCTCATCAGATTACTAGCTTATCTGAAATGTGAAAAGAAGTTTCGAGCTTCTTGCCAAGATTCAGTAAGCTAATCTTTTACCGTGCTTTAGTAATTTATAATTCAGAAACGTCAGGACTTTCGCTCCCGTCGTTATTGCTTCAGCTTTCCGTTCCATTCTCTCCTCGTAATTCCAGCTTTACCGTGAGATTCTGCAAAGCGTAATCCCGCAGGCGACGGGCATCCTTGCACAAACCTATTTGTTGCAGACAAAAGAGAGCCATTTAAAAAAATGTGCTCCATTTCTTTCACGGCCATTGTACGCAAGCTCAGAGATCCACGTGTAATTGAAGCGAGACATATACCGTATAGATGAATTTTCATAACTCTTTACTTTCACGGATTACTTTTTCTCGCTGACTCCAAATTTCATACGCTATCTCGTATTTCAGCCATTCCTTTCTCATCATTTGCATAGCAAAGAAATACTCGTAAGGCCCTGTTCCCTGTACCGCCGATCAAGAGTAACACAAGTATAAAGGTGCCTCGTCAACGTTAGTTTCTAAAGAGAGACATCGAGAACCATGCAATATTTTGAGAATCATCAAATTTTCCACCGAAAAGACCGAATAGAACTAATAGAGAAGGAGAATACCAGAGGGAGGAGGTGGAGGAGGAGGAAAAGAGGAAGCCTGAAAAGGGGGAGCGTTCTTTAAGTCTTCATTAGCTGTGCTTTAATGCGGAGTTTAAGCGCGTCAGAAATGAAAATAAACAGAATCATTTCATGAGCGCGAGGAGGAAGGAGCATTCAAGTTTCTCTCTTTACGTTGACGAAAATATTTTGGCTTGGCGCTAAAAGTGTACGGATGCCATGGTTGAAAAGAGAGGAAAGGAAGGAATAAAGAAGGAGGAAAAAAAGAAAGTTGGAAAGAAGTGAAAGTGAAATTACAACAAGGATGGAGTGGAGTGGTTGGGTTGGAAAGGGGAGAGAGGAGAGGGGGATGAGGGGATGGCGAGGAAAGCGGGGACCAAGGGCAGGGACATCATAGGTATATATGTATAGTCAGTCAGTTGGCACAGGAGGGTTTACTCTCATTCGGTTTACCCGGTCTTCCTGGCGGAATCACGCTCGCTTGTAATTGCCCCACGCATTCACCTACACAACTGCAGCTATTCTTCCCTTACCTCTGCAATCTCACGCACACGTTCGGATATACATCCGTTACACGAGACACGCTTATATTTTCCATTCGATCTTGTTAAGAAAAATCATTCCACGCACAAACATCAAAGAATTCTCATTGATGCGAAACAGATCGATAAATGATAATGCTGTCTGAATAAAATCCATCCCGTTATATCTGACATTACACGTTATTTGTATGCGCGCGTACGTGCGTACGTACGATATTACGCACTTTACATTTTAGCATTCCACGTGTCTTACCATAAGTTTTTGCTTGCACTTTAAAGGCAAACATTAGCAAATAATTATAAGCGTAAAAGCGATGATCGATCGCCAGAAAAAAGCTCGAGCTCTTAATGAGGAATCGAAGTGGTGTGTGTGTGTGTGTGTGCGTGTGTAGCACGTGTGTTGAGAACCGCTGCAATGCGAGTAGCTAGCGGTTTTCCAAGGTTTGATTCTATCGTAAAGTTTATCCTTTTCACAAGGCTCTCTTTCTCTCTCTCTCTCTCTTTTTCTCTGTCTCTTTCTTCCTGAATATACGTACAGTTCCCCAGCGGAGTCTTCTCCACTTTTCCTGGCTGCTTTATATATCGTTCTCTAGGAATACACAATCGCGTCAGGAACCTCCATAAAGCTTAGCCTGGATACGTACTAGCTGTCGTAAAATGTCATGCTTGTATATTTCTTGTAAATTGTATAGCGACTACTCGATAACTCGAAGAAAAATTCCTCTAGATTGAATCCTAGTACAACAGTTATCTAGATCGAACAGGGAATCGTTCGATAGCCGATCTAGTTGGGATCTGCCGTGAGAACCGTAAAACAAGATGTTTATTAGAAACCACTACAATTACCGCGCTAATTATGTACGAGCTCGACGCAGTTGAGATAGCTCCATGCTTCTTTCCGCTGGAATCCTGCTCTATTTAATTTTGTCATTACGCAAGGCTATTTAATTGCCCGACGATAAGTTTCCGTTTAATAAGCAAATAGGAAACCGGTGAGCTTTCGACGGAATTAACGTTTCGACAATGATCGAGTATTCTCCTCGTCATGGTGAAAATTCACTTTGAGCTCTTAATCAAAATTATAGAATAAAACAATGTTCGTTAGTCCTTGAGTGCAACGAAGCATCTCGGGTGAGATAGGGTGTGAGAAGGGATGGAAACAGGAACTGGGCCAGCTGCAGGTACGACGTCTGTACAAGGGTGGCAAAGAAGAATGAAAGAAGGGAGAGAATAAGAGGGGAGTGGGAGTTTATTACGTAAGATGGAAGAAATAGCATTGCTGAAAGATCAGAAAAACTAAAGCATGTTTATTAAGGAAGTTTTAATAGTGCGATGAGATTTTAATATCTAAATACTGCTATGCTGCATATTTTAAGGAATTTTATCGGGAAATTTGAATGTTGCGAAAATGATCTGGATAATTAACAAACTCTCTAGAAAAGCCACTTGTACTCTAGACTTTAAACGATGGAACGCTCGTGTATCTTTAGGAAAATTAATGAATCGAATTATATTTCCTCGCACCTTTTGGCTTCGCATCAATATCTTTGAGTTACGCTTTTATCTTTAGACGAATTCTGCTGTTATTTAAAGATTTCTTATTGTTGTTTTCCACAATTGCTTTCATGCGGAAATGCTTCTTTATTACTCCGACGAGTTGTTCTCCTGACAGAATTTGAATTAAGAGGCTTAATTGCGGTGTTAGATATAGAATGAATGTATCTTGAGTATGCGACACAAAAATTTATCTATTGACGCAGTAATAAGGCTATTACTGATCATTGTTTACCGTTCTACTGTTACAGACATACCAGACATTCCTGAGAATATCAAAAACCTACGGGCGCTACAGGTGGCAGACTTCAGCAGTAACCCCATTCAAAGGTAAGTGAATTAAACATTTGGAATTTTATCAAGCTCATTAATAATAATCTGATACAAAAGTATCATGATTACTTGGGGAAATGAATCTTTCTTGCAATTTGGTGAATATTATTGATAGACGGATACAATGATATTTTATATTTTATTTTCGTAGACTTCCAGCAGGATTTGTACAGCTGAAAAATTTAACGCTACTTGGTCTCAATGATATGTCCCTTACGAATTTACCACCGGATTTTGGAAAGTAAATAAGCGATACTTGTTAAATAAAAATGTACAAACTCTGTGGAATATTGGATGATAAAAATTTTCTAATTTCATTTTAGTCTGGAAGCTTTGCAATCTTTGGAATTAAGAGAAAATTTGCTCAAATCCTTACCAGAGTCACTTTCCCAATTATCCAAGCTCGAACGATTAGATCTTGGTGATAATGAAATTGAAGATTTGGTGCGTACCCTACGATATGCTTTCAATTCTATAACGTAAGGAATATTTTTGTATGTAGCAACTTATTTTTTAGCCACCTCATATAGGAAAATTGCCAGCGCTGCAAGAATTATGGCTTGACCATAATCAGTTGCAGCATCTGCCTCCTGAAATTGGTGAATTAAAAACTTTAGTTTGCTTAGATGTTTCGGAGAATCGTTTAGAAGATTTACCTGAGGAAATCAGTGGTCTCGAATCACTGACGGACTTGCATTTGTCTCAAAATGTTATTGAAAAGTTACCCGATGGCTTAGGACAATTAAAGAAATTAACAATTCTAAAAGTTGATCAAAATCGACTTTCCTCTCTTAATCCGAACATAGGCAGGCAAGTATTTACACTTATTTTAATAATTAAAACGAATACAAGAAAGTTCAATTACGACATTTCAATGATAATATATATTTTTCAGTTGTGAAAACTTACAAGAATTGATTCTTACTGAAAACTTTCTTTTGGAACTGCCAGTATCTATAGGAAAATTACATAATTTAAATAACTTAAATGTAGATAGGAATAGTTTGCAATCTTTACCAACAGAAATTGGTAACTCTCATTTATTTAGTTGAACTAACTTTATCACATTTAATTTTGAAGTATATGTAACTTATATATACTTTTATTATGCAGGTAATCTAAAAAAACTAGGTGTACTCTCTTTAAGGGATAACAAATTACAGTATTTACCAGCTGAAGTTGGTCAATGTACAGCGCTTCATGTTTTGGATGTATCGGGAAATAAATTACAATACTTGCCATATTCTTTAATTAATTTGAATTTAAAAGCAGTTTGGCTTAGTGAAAATCAAGCACAGCCTATGTTAACATTTCAAAAAGATATTGACGAAGAAACTGGACAAGAAGTTTTAATTTGTTTTCTTTTGCCACAATTGGAATATCATGATCAAGGTTTGAGGCTAATTTTTTACTTTAATAACTAGTATTAATCTCTTTTTTTTAAATTATATTTATTAAACTGTCAATAATTTTAGATACAAGTCGATTAGGTATGCTGGCAGGAATCACCAATGCTATTCAAGCAAATGAGATGCGGGAAATTGGAAGTAGCGATGATGAAGGCTGGCAGGAAAGAGAAGCGTCTAGAACACATTCTGTTAAGTTTACTGACGAAGCTCCTGAAACTGATAAGGAAGTAAGTAAAATTTAAAAAATTTAGATTTTTATAAAAAATAATGTAAAAGTACCTTGTACAAATAAAAGTTAATTCGCTTGTATCTACTATTCTCTATATATATATAAGTGAAATAGAATATTTTTATATATATTAAGAAAATAAAATAAAATAAAAAATATAATTTCAAACGTAAATGAATGGATATAGTTTAGATAAATATAATATCATTTTTAGACTCCGTTCGTGAGGCAAAATACACCTCATCCAAAAGAATTAAAAGCAAAGGCTCATAAATTATTCAGTAAAGGAAAGAACGACAGTCGCTCTGGTTCTACTGAAGATCAGGCAAGTATATTTTTTTTATGATAAATCATTAGATATGTTTATACTAAAGAAGCTTATTTTCAGGACGTCTCTCAAACATTCGGTTTAGATAAGTCTGATGACGATTCGACAAAAGCTGCAGAATTTCAACAGCTTGTTCCAGAATTAGATGAGCAAATTGGACAAAAAGATACAGAAAAGACTGATTTACATGGATCAAGCACAGATGGTGGACTTGCCCAATCAAATAACACTAGTGATTCTCCAGCACCAAATATTATAGAACCTGTTACTGTAAGCTTATTTTTTACTTAAGATAATAATAATTTATTATGTATAATTTTGATTTGCACTCAAAATAAAAAAAATATATACATACTAGGAAGCTCAAGCCGAGGGTTCAGTAGTAGACTCAAAAAATAGAGATGATGAAGAATCTGAAAACGAGGAAGCACAGAGGCACGTTGAATTTTCTATTAACGAAGATGGAATAGAAGAAGGCGGAGAAGCGGGTAGACCAAACAGACTTCATCGTAGAGATACGCCACATCACTTAAAAAATAAACGTATCCACACAACAGTTGATAAAGAAAAAGTAGCTTCTATTATAGCACAGGTAAATTGTGCTTTATTAAATGGATTTTACTTTTGCGTAACTAGATACTGTTAACCCATGTATTAAAATTTACTGTGATGAATCCTTATCTGTATTAGGCATTATTGAAAAAGCCAGATGAACTTCCATCAACTACACCAGTTCCAACTGAGTCTACCGAGGACTATGATTCGCATAGCCAAGGTACGTTAAATATGTTATGTTTAATCAGTGACTAATAATAAAAGAAAAGTTCCAAAAAAAGGCTCTAACTTATAAATGTATAATCATAGAATGTGGAAACGTGATAAGATAGCCTTATTCGAGAACTATCTTATCTCTGATCCAACATTATGAGTCTAAATCGCAAGCCAGTCTGATACTGCGTAAAGCCACAGAAAGAAATGTTATTAGCGCGGTTAAACTTCGTTTAAAAGAGCACTTGTACAATGCCGAGAAGATATAGATGTTTTGTGAAAAAAAAGTTATTAAAGGGTAACGATTATAAATAATATTTGATAAATATTGTTTTTGTTTACTTATCTCTGTTTGTAGGCGCGACATCAGATGTTGAACCAACATTAGAAGTACGAGAGGAACAATATGAAATACATATAGAACGTACGACTGGTGGATTAGGATTATCAATAGCTGGTGGCATTGGTTCCACTCCATTTAAGGGAGATGACGAGGGCATTTTTATTTCAAGGGTAACAGAAGGTATGTGTTTTTTTTTTAATAGTTCCATTTTATATATAGAATATATGCTAAATTAGTATGAACATATTTAAGGTGGTCCAGCTGATTTGGCTGGATTACGAGTAGGAGATAAAGTACTTTCGGTAAATGGTGTATCAGTTGTAAATGTTGATCATTATGATGCTGTGGAGGTATTAAAAGCATGTGGACGTGTCCTTGTATTAGTTATTTTAAGAGAAGTAACAAGGATAGTGCCGCCGTATGAACAGGTAAGATTTTTAAAAAATTATTTCATCAACACAAACAAATTAATTTTTTTTTAAATTGTAATTATTATTAAATACTCTACTTTATAGGTAGGAATTAGAAAAGATTCTGTGTGTTCGAGCTTAAGCACTAGTAGAGCACCAAGTGCAACATCTTATGTATCATCTACAGCTTTATCGCATAATTTAGAGAATGGAGATTCATCCGAAATAGTTAAGGTACCTTTAAAGTAGAGCTTAATTATTTCTTCATCGTAATAATATAATATAATACTTAACAATATAATATTAATTTAGGCAAAAAAAGTACAAGAACCTGTTTCATCAACAAAATCTCCAAGTGAGCGTATGATATCGGTACTCGTGCATACAACATTAATAAGGGACCAAAATGGGCTTGGCTTTAGCATTGCTGGAGGAAAAGGATCTCCGCCCTTCAAGGATAATAGTGATGTAAGAATAGTGTTATATTTACAAAGTTTTAAATGTCATACTATTATCATCGTAATATTATTATTTTTATTATATTTGCGTCATAATGTTTTAGGCTATATATATATCAAGAATAACAGATGGCGGAGTTGCACAAAAAGATGGCAAATTATTAGTTGGCGATAAAGTTATTTCTGTAAGTTTTGTTTAATATTTTGTTTAAATAAATATATAGATGCACAATTGGTTATTTATATATTTTGTTTATTACTTAGATAAATGGTGTTGAAATGACTGGAGCCAAACATGAGCAAGCGGTAGGATTGTTAACGAGCTTGGAAAGGTTTGTTCGATTGGTAGTCGAGCGTGAAATACCTATTTCACAAGCGAATCCTGCCACTGTTGTGACTCCGTCGGACAAATCACCGAGAGTTATAGGCGCGCCAAGACCGTACACAGGATTGTATAATGCAAATAGTTATATGGCTAATCGACCAGGTTATACTGGTTACCGGCGCTCAATGGATGCAGACAAAACACTTTCGCCAAGCCCAACGTCGAAGACCCCTCCACCTCTAAAACCAGATTTTATTAACGAAGTTCCAAAAATGAACGGTGTCACGGAGTCAGGAAAGAATGCCTTTGCTGGAACACCTAGTCCAACAAGTGCTCCGTCTCATCCGCAGCCTGCCCCGAGACAAAGCGTCCCTCAGACATTAACTTCACCTACAACAAACACTACACCTTCGCCTTCGTCTTCTGCAGAGCCTAGACCAACATCCTCACAGGAAGATATACAGGTACCGAAGCCAATCACCAACGAGGAATTTCAGGCCATGATTCCCGCTCATTTCCTTCGACCTCCGACTTCCTCGCCCTCACCAGACTCCCATCAGGGTCCTGTTGTGACGGTGACTATCAAGCAACCCGATAATCTGCCAGGAGATGTTAACTTTCCTCCAGCTCCCACTACGCTTGGTAAAGTCACTGAGACCATCACTAAGAGCACACTCACCGAAACCGTCGTTACTCGAGTGACGGATAATCAGCTGGTGCAACCGCTCATTATTGAGGTATGTGCCTGGTAGTTGCATGATACATTGAAGAACAATGCTTCATAAAAATGCTATTCAATATTAAAATCATACAGTTTTTAATTTTCTAATCTTGAAAGATCTGTTTCTATATTATTTTGTTTTTCTCTCTATAATACATGAATTAAAATATTACTAAGTTTTTCTTAGAATTTCTAGTATTTCGTTTTTCTTCGTTTAATTTTCTTTTGTCTGTGGGCTCTTTACGTCTCCTTTGATCCTTTACTTATATTCTTTTACATATTAATATAATCAACATTAAATTTCGTTATTTTTCTTAAAAATAAATTAACTTAACACATTGATGGCCAACATATATTGACCGCATATTTGAAAATGTCATATTACCAATTTATTGCAGTCATTGTGTTATAATATTAGTTTAATTAATATTTTATAATTTTATTTTTATAGCATGTATATATATTTGCATGTTCTTATTTAAAAATTATTTTACTTGCTATAATCTATTTCCATGTATTGATGATAATCACATAATTATGAAAATATTTTTATTTTAAAGTTTTTCATTATTATACATATAAGCATGTATCGTTATTATTGTTCTTTATCGTTATAAATGTATATGAGTTTATCCTTAACAATTATTATTTTACTAAGATTAGCTGTGTGATCCACAATCGGTGAAAACAGATATTTTAATATTGCTTTTATAACACTTATATATACTTTATAACATTATATATTATTTGAGGTAAAATATATAGAATTTTATTTTAAATGTGTATATATACACATAACATGCATGTTATAAATTTCATTAAAATATGGAGAAAATGCATGTAAATTAGATTTCTCTATTCAGAATAATCAAAATATATACATATATACATTAAAGTATAAAAATTTATAATCAGTTATTTGGAATAAGTTTTGGTTTAATGGGATGTTATTGCCTTATTGTAAAAGCAAGTGTTTATCCTCTGGCATGGAAATAGGTAAGTAGTAATGAGTTAGTTTAATTTCAAATGAAGCTAGAAATAAGAAAGCAGAAATATTTAGGACATGTAAGTGATTGTGCAAACGTGAACTATTCACAGGGTGATGATCTATTGAAATATCTATTGTAAATATTAATTGCTCAATTTCAAGCACTGTTTTCTTATATATTGATAGATACTATTTTTTAAATATTCACAGGGGTGCTATGACTCTAAACAACACCTTATCCAAATTGGCCTTATAGCACTTAAGATTTAATATTTTCACAATTTAATCGAAATTCATGGATATTTAATATTTTCAATGCAGATTTATTTACATAAATATATGGCCATGAATATCGAGTAAAGTACGGAAAAATATGAAAAAATTGGTTATTAAATTTTAATACATCAAATTGTGGTGTTTAGGATGTCGTACTTGTGAAAGAAGGTTCTCTAGGATTCAGTATCATTGGTGGAACTGATCATTCTTGTACTCCATTTGGAGCAAAGGAACCTGGAATATTTATATCTCATGTAAGTTATCAAGTTAACATATATTTTACATAAATATGTGTACTTTCATCATCTTAAGAAATTTGTCAATAAATGCGTTATTAAAACAGGTTGTACCAGGTGGCATTGCAGCAAAATCAGGTAAATTAAGAATGGGCGATAGAATATTAAAAGTGAATGGCACTGATGTAACAAAAGCTACGCATCAAGAAGCAGTAATGGAACTTTTGAAGCCTGGAGATTCTATTGTATTAACTGTTCAGCACGATCCACTGCCAGAAAGCTATCAGGTATATATTTGGACTAATTTTTTCTGTCATACTGCTTGCATATAACTGCACCAGCATATTATGCTTTTTTAAATAGTTGCTTCGATCTGTCATGCTTCAAGACTCAATGCTTTAGTTGATGAGAAACAAAAATGGAATTATTATATATATAAATATTTTTTAGTTATTGAAAAATATAATACATGAAATATTATAATAATTTTCCATGCACAATTTGCTATATACATTAATTAAATAAAAAGAAAGAAAATGCATTACAATTATTTACAAAATATTTGATAAATAATTTATTTTATTTTCTAACTTCTTAAACATGTTAATCCTTTGAACTCACATATAATGTAGATTCAGTACTTTTTTTTTTATCTAAAACTTGAATACTAAATTGTTAATATTAATAAATTGCACAAATAAATTCACCTTAAGGCAATTTCCTTATGTAATGCAAATTTTTATAATTTGTCCCACAAGCTGGTCGAAATAGAATACATCCCTGTAACAGTAAGTACTCCAAGCATTTGTCCTTTTATTTTTATTTTTTTAACTTTGTGCTTATCCCAAAACCAATACTGCAAGAAGCTCATCACTAAATCACTTGCAATTGCTTTTGCCTAAGCTAAAACTATATAGAGTATATTATTTTTCATCGGTGCGCTTTCTGTGCTTGTACAGAAACTCGTGTTAATTTAGTTTAAAATAATTATACATGTGACTTAATTTAATATTTACAGTTTTAAAAAATTATAATAATATGTTAAGCTTAATTAATTAATTAAATACATATTATATTAACATTTTTTATTACTCTTTTTTTTACAATGTTTTTCTGTTTTAGGAATTAGTAATTGTCAAGGAGCCAGGTGAAAAGCTTGGCATGCATATCAAGGGTGGTCTCAGAGGACAAAGAGGAAATCCTCTTGATCATACGGACGAAGGCGTATTTATTTCAAAAATTAATTCTGGCGGTGCTGCAAAAAGAGATGGAAGATTAAAAGTAAGATTCAATATTTTTCCTTGAGTAATAATTATATATATCCAGAAACTAATGCGCTTCCTTTAAAGTAGTTGTCCCTTAGGGTTTAGTCAATACTTTAGCATTGAATATCTTGAAAATAAAACTCTAAATCAAAAAATTATAAATTAAAATCACCTTAGAACCACCCTTTATAGAATCCCTTTGAAGGAAGTGCGCGAATTTTCGGGTACGTTATATATATGTATATGTATTCATTTTATGTAAAGGTTGGTATGAGGTTATTAGAAGTAAATGGCACATCATTACTGGGTGCTACACATCAAGAAGCTGTAAATATTCTTCGGTGCTCGGGCAACACAATCACACTAGTAGTATGTAAGGGTTATGATAAAACTGAAGTTGAGCAAGCTTTACCCGTTTCCGAAAGTGGAAGAGATTCTAAAGAATCAAGAGTTTCTCAAGAGTACAAGGATATGCCTATGGAAGGTACAAAATCTTTATCACAAAGTGTATCTAGTTTAGATCGTGATGATGAAGAGGCAGCAACGCTTAGACAAGAACAAGAAATGACAGCAGAGCTTGTTGCATGGGAACAAGAAGAGCGTGAAAAAGCTTTGGTTGAACAAAGAGAAAAATCTACTCCTGAAAAGGTAAAATTATACTGATATTCATTAAGTGTAATAATAGTTAGTATTTAACTCATCATTAAGACAATTTGTTTATGTATATAGGTCTTAGATGTCGTGAGAGCAGCTGAATCATTAGTAAATAAGGCAGGAAGTCCAGTTGATGCACCAATGCCGCCAAAATCTCCGGGAGGTACAAAAGATCTCAAAACTACAACTATAGTAATGAGCAAGCATACACTGGCACCTCAGAACCCCACGGTAAGTTTTTAATATATCGCCAAAAATCTTATTAAAAATGATAATATTGCATGAATATGCATGATAGCATGTTTTTAACTAAATTATATATAATTAAAATTAAAATTCTTACAAATTTCTTAGAAGTTTTATAGTAAATAGTTTTTAGATAAAATATAAATCAAATTTATTTAGAATTCAATATGTATTATGCAATTTTTTTTTTTCATTATCTCTTCTTTAATTCTTTTTATTTATTTATTTTATATATGTATTGATAATATGAAAATGCATGGTATACACATATATGATATTTATATGTTATGTATCATTATGATATATTATACATAGCACACAACCAGCACTTGATCCTAAGAAATTTTTCCCAAAAATTTAAATCATCAATTCATTTCATTCATTTGCTACTTCCCTTCTGCTCTACGTTATAGAAAATGTATGATGCGCATTATTTTAATCATCATAAAAAATTCATTGTAGGTAAACTTATATAAATCATCTCAGAATTGAGTCACATTATTTATAGTAATATATATATATATATATATATATATATTATATGGTTATAAGATATTTATATGAAGTATTAATGCTATAACATGAAAATATGTTCTCATGTATTCTTTGTTAAATTCTTCACAAACTTATAAAATTATTTCCATGGCGCATGAAATATAAATTTGTCGATGTTGGTAGCGTCGCATGCTTTAACAAGCGACAAAAAGAGACAATTTTAACGTGTTTACAGAAAGTGGAAGGTGATAGTACTACTTTGGCTGCCCTCTAACAGGAGTGAGTCGCTCGACCCTCTACCCAAATTCCCCTGTGTCTACGTCCATACCTCTGAATTTACGAGATTGAGTGCCATAATATAATACATTAAGGAATTCATGACGTTAATTGATAAAACACATTAATCATTTATTACGTTTTCATAGTTATTATTGTTATGCAGTTTATCTATTGTTATTACATTTGTTAATGAATACTGCCACTACAATATTAAGTATGCTCTTGGGAAAAATGATTGAATCCATTTAAATCAATTTTTGGTTTTAATGTTGAAAGGGGTAAATATTTTAAACTACGTGTAAAGTGTGATATTTCTTGAACTAAGAATTCTCGTGTATATAATCGTATTGTCTCATTCTCATTCATAAATATCTTTTAATAAAGACAAATGTTTCTGTGATAGGTAGACAGAAGATAAAAATCAAGAATTTTTTATGTACTTAATGAATATTTTCTAGAAGAGTTTATATATTAACTCCCGGATTCGTTTGCAACTTGTTCAAAATATTATTAGATTGTAAATGCGTAAAGGGATGGTTGCTATAACAAATACTTGAGCTTATTACCGCGCGATTATTCCTGGGTACTGAATTATATTCTATTTATAAAATTAATTAAATTTGTGATACACGAATTGAAAATATTTTACAATTTTATTAATATTGATAAGATTTAAAATCAAGTAAATTTTATTTAAAAATATAATTAAAAAGCGCGTGTTTATAATAAATATAAATATTTATGATCCATTGAAGATATATCACATACAATGTACAAATTTCATCTACATAAAATCATTATATTCGTAATTAGAAATGATTAAGATATATAATATCTTAATCTAGAAAATTTTAAGACATTATAAAATAAAAAAATATAGAGAATATAAAATTTATAAATAAGATATATATATCTTTTATCTCATGATTTGTGAAGTATATTTAAGCAATACGTGTATCACGAATGGACGATGTGCCCAGCAATATCAGCTATTTATCAAAAATTCCATCAAATTTTATTACTAAAAAAGAATACATTAAGAAAAAGTTTGCATTGCACGTCATGCATTCTTTATAAATTGAAAATGCTAGGACTTTATGACGTTCACTGTTACAGTAATTCATATCAATACTAAAGTATATAAATCAATGTACTGTAATCTATAAATTTTCTATAAATGTTATATGTTGATATAAATCTAATGGACCAGATGTTTATATATTATTACGAAATATAAAATAATATAATATTTATTTAATTAAGAAATAAACACACAAGTGTTGACGTTAAAGTTCCAGTTGATTAAAGTAGAAGAGATTTGAGCAGTGTTTTTAAAGTATAACATGTTAATACGCGGGATATTTTTAAATAAAATATTTTTCTCTATTTAAAAATACTGAAAATTTTACATATGACCTGGGTTAAAATTATTTACACTGGCAGATAAAAGCATTCAATTTATTTATTACAAAATATCCTGCGATGCATTAATATGTTCAATATGCGGATGATTAAGAAACAAGTTAAGCGACTTATATAACTGATAATACATTTCCTGCACACATAAAGAAAGATATACAAATTGAATAATACAAAAAATATATAAATAAGTTGAAAGCTGCATCAATTGTTGCAATAATAGTACAATGGAGATAATTACAATTTACTTAAAAGAGCAGAAAATGGAAGTAATCTGATGAATACCTTTAAAGCTGATTCCTTTTTGATTCTGATATAGATTTTGTATGACATGTAGTATGGGAAATAAACCTCTTTTTGAAGTATACTCATCAAATTTCTAATATACCAATAATTTAATGTTAAATTATTGACAATTTTTTTATGCCTTTTTTGTTACATTATATTACTTTTGTGTGTAATTTTACAAGGTTTTTATAGTAATATTTTTTACATTTATTTATTTGCTTTTTGTAATATGTGACTTAATTCTTAGAAGTCTTTATCAATCTATTTCAATTAAATTGTTTCTCTACTAACACTAATCTTAATTTTTTATACAGTCAATAAGCAAAATCAAATCTGGAGGTTCAGTGGATTCTTCTTCGCAGCCGTCTTTGGTGTGTGATCGCGGAAGAACAACAAACCTTGATCGTTCTACTTCTGCTCAAACACTACCTTCTCCAAAGAAAAAACATTCTGATATGCCTAAACGTAGCATCACTTTTGCTGATCTTCCACCAGTTTCAAAAGACAAACCAATGGCAGCAACATTACCATCTAACACTAAAATTAAATCTATGACAAGAAAATCTCCGTCGTCCGTGCATGATACGTCAACTCCTCAACCCCCCATAATAAATTGTAGAACATATCAGACACCTGTCCTGTCCTCTCAACCCCGTTTCCAACTTCCACCTACGCCTTTGACTACTCCTGAATACATGGGAAATCTCGGTACTGCATCTTCCTTTAACAAACGACAGATAGCACGTTCTGTCGATGGAAAAGTTGAGGTGGGTTTGACTAGCATGTCTTACTAATAATACTACTAATACTATTAATACTACTACTATTATTACTACTACTACCACACTACTACTATTACTATTTAAATCACTTCTTTTACTTTGCACACTTGATTTCTTTGATATTATTAAGAAAAGAATTGCAATTGAAAATAATTACATTTTATAATTTTAATAATACTTTTAATATTAAAGTTCTTATTGCTTATTTTTCGATTTCTCTGTATATTTTTTCTGTAGCATTCACCAACTCAGTCACCAACTCCACCTCCAACAGCAAAAATGTCAGTTAGTGATAAGAAAAGACTTTTTGAAAACGCCATGGAAGAACATCTCAAACCATCCCCTAAACCAGGTAAATTTAATTATTCTTGATTGTAGCAACATCAGTCAATTGTTAATTTTTATTTTTTTAATTTATTACACAGAAAAAGTATTTAGCTTTTTGAGTCAAGATGAAGTTGAGAAGATGAAACAAGAAGAAGGTACAATTTTTTTTCATAATACTACTTTTTTTTTAATGTAATAAGAAATATGAAATAATAAATAAAAATAATATGCTTTAGAAAAGAAAATTGCAACTTTAACTAGAGATGAACTTAAATCGTGGGCCCAACTAGATGAAAATGAAGGATATGAAGATTTAGACGAAGCACTAGAAGACCAGGATAATCGACGTCCTAAGTAAGCTATTAAAAAAATTAAATTTTTATTAACATATTATAATTATTGATTTCTATTTTCACCGTATTTTTTATCACTAATTACACTTTGATTTTTTTTAAAATTGCAATGTATGTGAAGAGAATATTCAATGTAGTGTTTATTATATTTCAGTATTTGAATTTTATCATAATATTTATGAAGAATAGGTGATAAGTAGGAGGCATACTTTTGGTGCATTATGATAATTTTTTATTTAAATATATACAGTTAATTTTTTTAGAAAACTAATTTTACGTACAAATATAAAAATATCCATGACAATATTTAAAAATATATAGCATATCAATAGTCCTAATAATATAAGTATTATATGAGTTGTTTAGGAGAGTCAGTATGACTAAGTATTTCATTTATCGACATTTTTTGATATTTGTAAATTTTCATCGAGAATTCTAAAACAAACTATAATTTACATTTAAATTTAATTCAATTAAATTTAATGTAATTAAGATTTACAAAAATTAAAAAATTTCAGAATTAAACCTTATCACATTGACTTTTGAATAACTTATTGTACCAACTATATTGGTTGATTTATAGATTTTTATAGAATTAATTTGGTTATTTAACAAAAATTTTAATTTTTTATTAAAATACGTTTATTATTGTATTCAGATTGAAGTAATAATGTTAATAATTTACGTTGTTATTTATTATAAATGCAATATTTTATTTGTGATAAAATTCTATTCAATATCAGCACATTCTTTTTGACAAGCTTTTTGTAGTATAAATGACATATAGTGTAAATTACTCTAAAATTACACAATGCATGGGCTTATTGGAGCACATTGATTTAGAGTATTTATATTTTACCTCTGATTGCTTTTTGTAAAAAAAGCATATGTCTGAAGTAAATACCTGCCTATTATATATATTATGTTGCAGCAAATAAGGTTTTGGCGATGCGCTTGTACAAACATTACGTATAATAGAATGCCCATTTTTTATACTTAAATCAACGTTTAGTAAATGAGGTATTCTTTCTTGGATTCTTTGGAAAAAATCCTCAATTTACAAAATACATAACACAAAGTAAATTTTAAAATAGATTCGTATTAAAGTATATTGAGTATTTTTAAAGACTTTATTATTATTTTTTAAGAAACATTATGAGATATATTTACAAAATACATTAAAATATTTTTTAATATTTTGAGAAGTGGGCCTTCAATTATTTTTTACAAGTTTGAATCTCTCTCTGTTAAATAAAATGACAATAGAGGAATTCTTTTTACCTCTTTATTAGCAAAATCTTATCAGTGTTTTGTAATTAATTGTATAGCTTAAATATGTTTTTATTTTAAGTTTCTTGAACGCTTTGTAATCTTTTAATGCTTTTGTAATTATATTTTTATAAATAAACATTATATAATTTTAACGTACAAGATATTTGTCAGTATGCATGCTCGTTACCTTACAGTAGCCGACTGAGTTCGCGAAGTGCAATCCCTATTCTTCAAAATATTCCAAGCACAGTAAGGACAGCAAAGGCTGAACGTCGCTTGAAGGAAAGAATGATTCAAGAGGTATGATACCGTGTTACTGTATATTGCTGAAACTAGAACAATTTAGTGCGGAGAATAACTTTAATTATGTTTTAATTTTTATAGGGTTTAATGTCAGATGAAGATGAAGAAAGTCACTTATCTCCTGCGGAGCAAAGAGCATTAAGGGCAGAAAAACGGGCTGCGTGGCGACAAGCACGACTTAAATCTCTTGAACAGGTTTAAATTAAACTTTAATATAATTTTACTTAAGAAAAACATTCGTTTTGTGGTATAATTTGTTAAACATATATTATTATATTTAAAGGATGCACTTCAAGCTCAAATAGTGATTAAGAAAATGAGTGAAATGATGGACACCACAAATAAATCTGATTCAGTACACGATGTACCGGATGCAGAAATCATCTCGGAGAAACTTTCTGAGAAAGAAAAAGAGAATGAAAAGGAAAAGGTACTTGAGGTAAGCAAGGATAGGTAAAAAAAAATAATATTTGACTGACTAAGGATTCTCTAACGTGGACTGTAATACAGTTATTAACCTGGAAAATGTAATGTTGAAAAATTCTATGTTAACCTAATCGATTACTAATTACTCTCATTCGGCTAACATCGACATAGCAAAGGAAGGTGTCAAGTCATTATATTATAATCTCGGTTCCTATTTGTCTGTCTGACTATCATAGTTCACCGCGTTAAGGCCGTCTAGCGCAGATTTTCCTAAACTTGCTGTGCGCAGCAAGGTGGGTCCCCCTAAAGCCATACGCGAATCCGAGAAAGTAGTGGATGAGAAGGTCACGCGCCGTACCGAAGAATACCTGGATGAGGTGACGGGTGAGCGTCGTGTACGTACGGTTGAATACGTCGAGAAGCTCATTGAACGCCAGGTACCTGTCCAACCTAAGCAACAGAAATATTATCTTAAAGATTACACTCAATTATAAAAGCACTACTCGTTTAAAGCACACACCTATGACATACGAATATGAATAAGCTGCACAAGTCACAAAATTTTTCCTATTAAATTTCCACAAACAGTATATTATAAAAGTTGAACTCTCATAAGACTTTCTATCTCTTAAGTAAAAATAATAAATTTAAGTAGTAAGCTCTCGTGTACATATATACATATATAGATAAAATATTTTTGACTCTATGATAATTATATGGCGCGCATTTGTTTGCATGATTCTATTTGGAGCTTCAGTCTGTTTCGCACAACTTAATAACAACTATTAATTTAATGGAAAAAAAATCTGTCTTTGTTTAAAGCCTGCTGTTCTCACTCTGGGAATGCAACCTGCACCGCCTTGAGCAAACGTTTCATTTTCTGATAACTAACAAATTCTTCATGCTCTTCTTTATTGGTAATACTTATATCTTCATATTTTCTATATATTTTTTAATAGCAAAGGGTGGTATTTATTAACCAACGCTAACTTTTTACTTCTTGACATTCTTTTTCATTAAATTTAACAATCTTCATTATTTTTATGCTATTTTTATAAAATTGTTTAAAATTAATATTGTGAATACCTATAGTGTATGTTGTAAATATCAAACATGCTTAATGTGTTCTCATTAGTTGTTTAATTTGTTTAAACTATATATATAGTATATGACGACGCACTTACAATACCTAGAATATCTCATTTTTCACTTATTTAGGTTGAGACTTTGAGGGAGAAGATTATTTCATTGGAACTAAGTAATGCCGAAGATGAAATAGAGAGTATTACAGAAACTGGAGTTAGTGATGGCGAAAGCGAAAGCGATGTCACGGGACAAAGTTCCACTTTAAGCACACCACTTCAGGAAAAAACTGATCCCTTAACATCTGTAAGTGCAAATGAAGGTGTTGATCCTAAGATAAGTGCAAATATTATCGTTGGTTCTACAAAAAAGAAAAAGAAAAAACGTTCGAAGAAAGGTCGTCATTGACAAATAAAATATGCAACGAAATATCGATGCAGGATTATTATATAAAAAATCTATTGAACCGAACAATTAATTACTCATCATAACATATTATCATTTTACGGCATTGTATTATAATGATACAAACTTAGGTTTATTTTTGCAGTTAGACTTATGTATACTTTAAGTTATAATTAATGGACGTAATGTGCATAAAATTGATGCATAAGATTAATATGAAAATATTTTGTGAAAAGAGGGCTGATTATATGTAAAGTGTAATTAGACTATAATGTGTAAGAAGGCAGTTATCACATTCGTTATTTCAGTTTCTAATAGTACTTTTATCAAAAAATCTATCTCAGACAATATAAATAAGAACTTTAATTCTTTTTATAAGAAGATATATATATACTATATATATATTACCTATAAATTTGATATAAAAAACAATTTTTTATTTTATTTCAAATAATATTATATAAAATAAATAAATATTACATATATATTTTTAAATTCATAATATCGATGCGGTGTTCATGTATTTTATGTTAACTACATTTGAACTTATTATTTCAAGGTATTTAGCGTATTTTATCTATTTCATGAGCACGTTTATATCAAGTAACTTTAGCTGACATCAGTACATCATTTATGTCATTTTGCCATTTAGAAAGTTTTATTTACGTTCCGTTACGACTATGATGTTCATTTTCGTAATTATTTTATTGTACAAAATATGCAGGGTTAAAAAACATTTTGATTCGCAATATTAGAAGACTTGTATAGTCTCATACTGTTTTATGAGTTTTATACATATATTAATTACAATTTTGTGTAATAATTTATAGCAGCATTACATACGATAAATGTTTGAAACAATTTTACAATTTAAAATAATAGGACATTCCGTTTTTACAAGTTTGATAACATCACAATATAATAGGTTTCATTTTTTGTAAATAATTATATTTAAATTATTAACAACTTTTCTCAAATAATAATAGCTTTGGGATTGATTATATTTCTAAATTAAAATAAGTAAATTTACTATCAATTACAATAATTATTTTAAAAAATAAATTTTTCATAAAAAAAAATTGATATTACATTCAGTATGTTACATCTTATTTAAAATATTTAAATTTCTGATTCTGTGAATAACAAGATTTAGGTTTTCAAATTAATTATTTTTATTCACAGAGTCGTTAGATAAGTATACTAGAAATCATAATTAGGTAAAATAATTTGTTGTAAAGGGTTTGAAAAAATGTAAAAATATAATTGCAAAATTATAAATCTCAGTTGGAATAATAATCCGATTTGTAAATTATATTATTTATTCAATTTTATTAATAAAAGTATCAATATACTATATTTTATAATAATATTTCTTTAAAATTAATTTAATTAGGATTTTGAATGTAAAAGTATCATGTTTGATTTATCATTATTCTCATAAAATACTGTATACGTATACATATGAGTGTGCGTGTGTGAACGCATAAACATTTGTACACTATGTTTTGTACACTGATAAAAATGATGTGCTTTATTTTTAACTGAATATGATTTTTCACCTAATTATTTATTTGCATTAAAATATATAAAATATTGCGGGCCTTAAAACTATTAAATAAACATTAATATGCTTGCACATTATTTTACATATAAAATATAATTATAATAGCTGATGTAGTCTAACAATTTATATTCTCGATATAAGTATTGTAATAATGAAATTGCCTTAAATATAAGAGAGTATTATTTTATATTGATTATATTAAATAATATTTTCGTATGTAAACAGCTCATGTTGATACATCTCGCTAAGAAAGTATAATTAAAAAATTAAAATAATTAGCAATTCATTTTTTATTGTAATATGTGTACAAGCAGGATTGCATAAATAGGGACCAATATGTTTATTCATAAATTCACACCAAAAAGATAATATTTAAATTAGAACACTTGATATTTTATTGCGCCAATATTTTTCTTTTATTCTGAATTTAATACATCAGTTATTTTATTTTTGTAATGTAAAATTATTAATATTTATATGATACATTTAAAAGAACTTGAAGGTGCCAATATCAATAAATTTTAGATCGAGATAACTTGAGACTTGGTATATTTCTTTTATCAGTATAAAATCATTTAAATTATTACCGGTATTTTAAGTTAATGTTTTCACCTCTTCATTGTTTAAATATTCTGCTGTAGAGAAGATTCGATTAATATTAAAGAATATATATATATATATAAAACAGTTTTAGACGTTTTAAATTAAAAGAAAAGGAAAAAAAACATTCATATTTTCACATACTTAATTATATTATTAAAGTATTTTATACAATATTATTTTTCAATGTGTATAATAAAATATTTTTTCAATTTACGGTAAACATTAAGGCAAACATAATATTTTGTCAGCATTATATACTTCAGCTTTAATGTTCTTAAGATTTATCTCAGCTAAATGTTACATTACTTCAACTTAATCATTCCAATTCATATGAAATCATTATCAGCAATGTTAAATTATTTATAATATTTTTCATGAATTATGATCATTTTAATGATCCATTTTGATATCAAAATAAACTACTTCATCTTAAAACGAAATACAAGTTTTAACATTGCTGTATTTTTTAAATCAGATGTATAATTATGGTTTAAGGTGTATTGTAACGCTGCCTTAGTGCGAGAAATAGAATTCGACAAAACAGGTAATTAAAAGTAGACTGTAATACATTACATTAAAAATATATATATATATATATATATATATATATACACACACACACACACACATTATAATTGTAATCCTTATTACATATATTTATACGTTTTATAATGTTATATTCATAACTTTGTAAACAATACATTATAGAGATAAATAAGTTCTAAAAAATGTATACTCGCAATATTTGTATCAAATACTTTTTATAAGTTGGTTATATTCTTAAAATGTTGTTTATTATTTCTTTTTTTTATACAGTTTCTATTAGAATAGATGTTCTTTACATTTAGAAAAACAAACAATTAATATTAATATTAATATTATTTCCCTTGATCACTTCGTATTTATACTTTATTTTTTTGGTGCAAGGATTCCTTCTAACTGAGCCTTTAACTGAATATTTGTTTTTTTAAGGAATTGTATTTCTTCTGTATGTTTTTTTTCTTCTGCTTCTCTTAATTCAGCAGCTCGTCTTTCAGCTAAATCAAATTTTTGTTTTAATTCGCTGACTGTCTTTTCTAAATCTGCCTTTTGAATTCGTAAATCGTTGACTGTAGCTATTAAATCTTCTTTACCTTGTTCTGCCTAGGATTTATAATATTTTAATTTTTTAAATATATATAAACGAAATATATAATTTTTTTTAGTATTAACAGTACTTAATTTTGTTAATAAACGAAAGTTACATACTTGAAGAGCTTTACGTATTCCAAATGCAATACTACTCTGATAAAGTGTTTGATAAGCAGACAAAGTCATCCTAAGTTCATCTCTTACTCGTAATAAAAGTAATCCTCGTTCTGCGCAATTTATTGTTACTTGTCTTATCATCTCATCTATAACAAAATTTATTATATAAAACGTATTTTGCTTATGATAGAGATAAGTTACTAATTTCAACACATTTGTGTTAAAGAAAAATACTACAAAGTTAATATAATAAATATTTAACAATACCAAAGCATTGTGTATAAAGTTGTCGACGAACAGGACAAATTCCGGTTTCTCTAGCTTGACGTTGTTGTAGTCTCATGTCTAATTGTTCTTGCAAATTTATAACATCTAATCTTGTTGCAGGTATACTTGAAATCTACATAATTAGTTATTAATAAGTTTTAATTATTTTCTAAGCAAAATCTGGATGGATGATTCAATAATTTTTATTCTTTAAAAATAATTACCTGTTGTTTCCATATTTGTCCATCCTCCGAGGTCCATTCCTTAGGGGGTAGGATAGAATTTAAAATCTCAAGTGTTTCTTTTCTCGAATCAGCAGGTGTTGCACTAGAGAAAACTTTGCATCCGGTAGCAGCTGCTTTTGCTGCTATTGTTTCTTTGGGTGGCTAAATATAAATAAAAGCAATATACGCAATATTTAAAGAGGAAAATGTAAATGTATAAGTATTTACCTTTTCTGGATGAGTTGCGATTAAAACTGGATTATCGTATCTTACAAGCGTATCTAATGCGGGTATAATTCTTTCTGGAGCCGCTGTTGCCATTTTGTTTTTTTAATTAAAATGTTTTATTATAAATTTAGTAAATATTGGTGGAGACTTTTTATAAGAAGAAGTGATGTTCAATTTCATCTATTCATTCAACGTTTTATATATACTATTTTGTTACTATGGCAACGTTGACACATCTTTTGGTTTATAAAATAGATAAATATAAATAAAACACTTGATAAATTGTTATCACATTTTATATTGCAGTATTTAGACATTTATATTTTATAAGAAATCTATAATTATAAAAAATGTTAATTTTCTTTGTATACATTCTTACACATGCTTTCTGTTAGAATAATTACACAGTTATAAAATTAAATAATACTAATCTTACTTTGTCACTTTTGGCTTCTTAAAAATTTAATGATTTAATATTTTGAAATTACTAATCTTAATTGGTAAAAATATTTATTCGATCTAAATTTTTTGTCATATATATATATATATATATATATATATATATACACTTTGCTTAATCACTATTTTAAAATTATATTATTAAATTATTCACATTAACTGAGATAAAAAAATTTGATTTTTATTTAAGAATTTTAATATTCCTAATAAAAATAATGAATAAGCTATTTGCTTTAACTAGGTTCTGAAATATAATTTTTTTTTTTATACTCATTTTGAATCTCATATAACACGGCTTAACAGAATATAGTATTTTTTATGAATTCATTTAATAAGTTATAGGAAGATTACCTATATTTTTTGTTTTAAAATCATTCTGAATTATGAAATTCATTTTATTTCAATATTTAATGTACTAATTTTATTAAGTTAAAGCTCAGAATGTTTTTGCGTAATTCTTGCTTCAAGATCCATGTGTAGTTTCTGAACTGTTCTGGTATGTTTTTTAATTTGTTGTTGCATTGTAGAATTTTCTTGATTATTAGCTTTCTTTTTACGAGCTTCTTCTAAAGCAGCTTCTGTATGCAGGTGACGTAATTTTAATAGTCTCGTTTCATAATGAAACAATTCTTCCTATAACACCAAAATAATATTAATATAATAATACCACACGAGTTAGTAAATATTTAATTACCTTTAAGGAATTAAGTTCATCTTTTGTAAAATTAGCTTCACGTGCCGTTCTCCATAATTCTTGTACCTTAGGTTCAACGAACTCTTTATTACTTGATCCTTTAGCAGTTATTTTATCAAGACGTTCATACCCATTTGTGAGTTCTAAATGTTTTTCTCTAAAATAACAAAATTATTTTTATTATAAGGTCTATTTATAATATTCTATATAATTTTATTCTGAAACTTTTCTTTACTTCAGTAGACTTTTCTTTTGCTTATAATCTAATTTCTTGCTAGGCACCTCATTGGTTTCTTCAGCTTCTTCTAAGGCATTCCAGCTATCTGGCTTTTTAAGATTATTATCTATAAATCATAAATTAAATATTATTTAATCAAATGGTTTCAATAGAATGAAATGGTATATTTTTAAATAAACTACAAACCTTCATTTTCTTTAGTGTTTTTTCCATCAAAATCTTCTATCAAACTCATGTACTCATCAACTTTATTTTGATGATGTTGAAATTCTTCTTTTAAAATCTGGAGTTCATCGTCTAAAATTAATAACAAATTATTTTATAAAAAAAAATGAAGAGAAAGACTAGTAATTAGAAAAGAGTATTTGAATATATGGAATTGTACATACAATTGAATCCTGCAGCCTCAGCTTTTGACCATAATTTGCTAAGTTTTTTATCTTTAAATAAGTTCTTGGGTATATAGTTATTACCTTCATTAAGAATATTGGTTATTTTTATTAATTCTGGATTTTCTGCATCAATAAAGTGTTCGAGTAAACCATAAGTACTCATGATACCTAAAACGTATATTTATGAGAATCAAAATACAAAATTTACTTCTATTATTATTTGCATGACTATCCTACAATTTACGTTTAGAAAGTGAATATTACCAATAAGTTTTTTTCTTAACTTTGCTTCTTCTGTACCATCTTTATCCTTTCCATCAGATCTAAAATGCTTATAGGCTATTTCTTCTTTATCATGAATCTTTAAATCACTAAATAATGACTGCAGTTTAGGTTCCGGAACACGCTGCATAAACATAATAATCATAATAATTTAATTATATATAATAAATTTAGTAATATAAATTGTTGTTAGCTTACACTTATAGCTTTAACCCATAATAAATTCAATTTAGCCATACGGAATGGTTTTTCTAATTCACGTATAGAAGTAGGAAATGCAGTAGGTACATCGTCATCTTTAACATTTGCTTCAGCAGAATATTTATTATATGCTACAGCATTGTTTGCTAATATCATGCAGAAAATACTAATAATGCTAATACGTATTAAATATTTTTCCATTTTTTAAATGTTTTTTCTTTAATTTTTCTCCAATTGTTTTCAGTAGAATATTTAAAAAATTATTAATTGTAAAAGGAACAACCTAATACACATTTGCTTATAAATTATTATGGATTGTCAAATTACGATTAACACGTGACACTTGTACACAAGAAGGAAACAAATAAGGAAAGAACATCCTTTTATGCAAAAATAATCTTATTATGGCGAGTACACATCGTCAATGACTATAATATGAGAAGTGTGTTCCATTTCACGCATTGAACGCTTTAAATATACTGTATAAATGTGGTAAATGATAATTTTATGACATTTAAGAGGATGTAAACCGCGCCAAAAATCGTACTTTTCGGATTTCTCCCTTAAAAATGAACGGACTTGAAAACTATTTGATATGGATAATCAGGGAAGCCTAAGAATACTTTGTACGGAGCGTTTTTTCTAAAATTTAATAAAAAAATAAAAGTTACTAGATTTTCATTAACAAATTTCTACTTTGCAAAAAAATAATAAAGTTAATCGAAAAAAGGAGCTCGGTAAGAGAATTCTATTTTTTTAAAGAAATCATTACAATCTAA
Organism: Sclerodermus sp. 'alternatusi'; assembly: GCA_037305995.1. NCBI lineage: Eukaryota > Metazoa > Arthropoda > Insecta > Hymenoptera > Bethylidae > Sclerodermus > Sclerodermus sp. 'alternatusi'. Next base: position 6,818,399 of record CM074547.1, on the reverse strand, counting down.
TTTCAATCATACCATCTAAGAAATGAGAATGAAATCCGAAAATTATGATTTTGCTAAAAATATTAGACTGTTTTATCTTAAAAGAGATAAAACAAAAAAAATTAGTTCATTGGAACTGATTCCATACGTTTATTATTTATTTTGTGCTTCTGCCACTGAATGCGATGGCTCTAGGTACTGGATTTAGCGAAGCATGAACCCCGAAACGTACATTATCTGTTGGGTATAAATCTTCTTAAAGAAAGAAGAATAGAAGTATAAATTTTACCAATTTCTAGTAGCGGGAAAAGCTCCGAAAAAGCTGTGAAAATCGAGTTTAAATGTTTTCCAATACTTTTGGAACGATGCCATTTCCAAGAAAATGATTATTTTGGAAAATTCTTCTTGAATGCGTTACTATCCATCCAATACTAAGTTTATGTCAATTCAAAACAAATTGAATCTTTCATCGATTTTCCTGAAAATGAAAATCGATACCACTTGCAACTTTGTAAGATATCGTTAGTTAAATATTAATAAATATATAAATTTATTTTACATTTACAAGAAAAAACATTATAACTTGCTCACTGTCTTCAATGAAAACTAGAAATTCAATTAAATTTGATATTTTTACGTTTCTTCACCTTGAATCTTCCGCTCAAATTCAGTAATGCTGTTACTCTACATAAAACACTTCAGGTTTTCACTGATGCGATTGAAGCATATCGATACGCGATAAAGAAGTGTGGATCTAGGGAAATTTTATTGTTGTCAGTTTCTACTATAGCGTGCATTGAGTAAAACGGAACGCACCCTAAATATTTAAGTATCCTGTATACTGTAGATGAAAATGCTGCATAATATAATTATTTTGCACCTATCAAACTACGGTTTATGATTGGCTAATACGTTATGTTTACGTTAGATTTCAGTCATTCAAAAACTTCTGTGGCTGCTGATCAACGAGTGCAGTCATTTCACAAAAATACATTTTGTATTGTGCGTATTTAATATTTAATCTTAAAATCATGGTACGATATGTAGCTCTCAAGGGGTTATATGAACTCGAAAAAACAATTGGATGTGGAGGATTTGCGAAAGTTAAATTGGCTACTCACATTGCAACTGGGGAGAAAGTAGCAATAAAAATTATGGACAAAACTGCTCTTGGAGTATGTAAACACTTGTAATTATAATAACAATTATCATATATATATTATTGAATATTGTATACGTTAATAATTAATATTTATAGGATGATTTACCTAGAGTTAAGCTAGAAGTGGAAGCATTGAAAACAATATTGCATCAACATATATGTAGGCTTTATCAAGTTATTGAAACAGAAAGTCATTATTTTATGGTGATAGAATACTGTTCTGGCGGAGAGTTGTTTGACCATATAGGTAAGAATTTAAAGAAAATGTTTTATGAAAATAAAAGTATATAAATCACAGATTGTCTTTTTAAAGATTATTTTAATTTCAAATTTATAGTTGAGAAGCAAAGACTTTCTGAAATAGAGTCCCGTAAGTTTTTTAGGCAAATTGTTTCAGCTGTAGCATATTTACATAATTTGGGCTATGCACACAGAGATTTGAAACCAGTAAGTAATGATAGGTTTATTTTTTTATTATTTTATTTGTTACTTTTGAAAACAAATATTTTGCATTGACACAGGAGAATGTTTTGCTAGATAAAAATGAAAATTTAAAATTAATTGATTTTGGTTTATGTGCAAAACCAAAAGGCGGCATGCAAGCCCACTTATATACATCATGTGGTTCACCAACATATGCAGCTCCAGAACTGATTTTAGGACAAAAGTATTTAGGATCTGAAGTTGATATCTGGAGTATGGGGGTATTACTTTATGCACTCCTTTGTGGATTTTTACCTTTTGATGATAACAGTATAGAAAATCTGTACAAAAAGATTCTTGTACGTATGTCATATTTTTTAGACTTATAATACTATATAATGTTACAATGGTTCAAAATTTATAGAGTGGTAAATATGCTGAACCTAATTGGTTGTCAAATAGCAGTAAGAGATTAATTCATTCTATGTTACAAATTGATCCCAAGAAAAGGATAACTATTAAAGAATTGTGCTGTCATCCATGGATTACAGCTGGATTTTTAAATCCTGTTTCATTTGTGCATAAAACAAATGTAAATAGTTTTTTGCTTTAATTTTAAAATAAACATAATTATATGCACACATGAATTTATTGAAAATATAATTTTCAGTTTGAAAAAGATAATGATGTATTAAGTACAATGTCTGCAATTTGTGGAGAAAATGTTGAGGATATTTGGAAGAGATTATCCAAAAGTGATAGAACTGATTATAGGACTGCAACTTATTTATTGTTACTTGATAGAAAATTACGTGGCCTCTCATTAAAAATATCACCTTCTCTAAAATCTCAATTTAAATCAGCTGGAGTATGTAGTCTTCAATATATCTAAGTTACTAATTATATATAAAGTGTATTATTAAATTATCATATTTTTTTATTATTTTATTATATTTAGGGTGTAGTACTACGAAATTTAGAATTAAAAGAAAACCAAGTTAATAACTTTATAACCAAACTTGATCATTCTCCAAAAGCTAGAGTTAATAGGACACCTAATACTTCTGATGCCACGTACAATATATTACCAAAAACTCCGGAAAATGGTAAATAGTAAAATATAAAAAAATATTATGTAGAGTATATAGCATTAAATAATATGTATTTTTTAGAAATAAGAAATACAGATAATTTTACAGAACCGCATGTTCCCATACGCAAAAGATTAAGAAGTAAAGAGTTGGATGATATGGTTTCTCCAGGTAAGTGTTTTAAATATGTATGCTAACTTTATTTTTTAATATACATATTTTTTTTTACACAACTTTATCCAATAGAAAGTTTCAAATCCTGACCTAATTAGTTGCTACTAAGTACTTATTATTTATGAATTTTAATGAAAATTTTCAAATTTCTAAAGTTAGTAGCTATGTGTGTAAAGTTTATAATTAACCACGTTGATTGTTAACTACTATGAGGTAACTACAAATTTATCCTCCTAACCAGGGCACTGTTTTTAACGTATTTGTTTCGTGTAGTTTCAATTATGTAAATACAAGGTGTTTCAGTGAGGTACAATCAAATTTTAAAGGGCTTTAGAGAGATTGATTCTAAGATAATTTTTCATTTACCACTTTACGAATATCTTGAAAAGTAAGCTTTAAATTGCAAAGTGGTAAATGAGAAATAATCCTAGAATAAATCCCTCTACAGCCCCTAAAATTTCAGCCATACTTCACTGAGACACCCTGTATATTTAAAGATAAGCGACTTTTATGAAATTAATTGATAAATGAACAGCAAATATTTGTAATTTTTGCCATAATTTTTAAAATGATCTTCCACATAAAGAACTGACTTTAAGAAAACGCAATCTGCATGCCTTTTTATGATTGCTCTTTAGATTATAATTAGAATTTCTAATTATGTAATACGAATAAATTATACTAGCTTTTGATACCAAAATCTTGAAATTTGTTATAACAATGAACATTTTGTTTTTTAACAAAAATAATGAATTAGCTAAATGTAATTGTAATATATTATATGTATATAATTTTTTACAATAAGCTTATTGAAATAAACTGCTTTTTTTCCTTCAAACAAATATACAATATTTAAAACAATTTAAGTATATGCATACAAATACATATATACACACGTAGATTATTTAAAAATAGATACACCCTTTTAAGAATGATTTCTGACGTAAAATTGAATTGAAATGTCTAATCACATTTTCATCTAGTGCCTGCGAAAAAATTCACGGAAAAAGATAGAAACTCGCATACACCAAATAGTACGCCAACAGCTGAGACTAAGTAAAAAATACTTTTTTATTAGTGGTTTTATGAAATATAAATAAGTATATAATGTATGTATATAATTATTTATAGGAGCGCACAAACATCTACTCCAGGTAGCGCGCGTAAAGTTATGATGGGTCTAGAACGTGGATTGAATCGTGTAAGATGTGTCCTAACACCAAAAAGAAGGATGAAAAATGAAAATAATGATCCCACGCAACCAAATGTACTTTCTGCAAAAGGCCTGTGTAATGTATCATCCACATCAAGCGATGATCCTAAATACGTACTTTCACAGTTACGAAGAGCTCTTCGACGTAAAGGAATTATGTGTCATCAAAAAGGGTATACTTTTTTAATGATAATTCAAATTTATCTTTGATTTAATTTAATTTATTGTTTTATTCTATTTGATTTTTTCAGATTCATTCTTCAAGGTGAAACAGAAGACATAGAGTCAGAGAGGAGTGAATCTTCAAGACCGTTTGTATCAGGAATTAGTTGCTCATTTGAATTAGAAGTTTGCTTATTGGAAGGTGTTTCAAATACAAAACCACTAGTAGGTATTCGAAGGAAAAGATTAAAGGGTGATGCCTGGGCATATAAAAAAGTTTGTGAAGAAGTTTTAGCGTTAGCTGCAAAAGATATGACATCAAACCAAGAATGTCCTTTGGAATCTAAGTATCCTATTTAATATCTGAATTCTAAATTTGGATAGTGTTAAATACCTGTTTATATGATCTCATCGCCATCATTGATATTTGAAAGTACTTTATGTATAAAAAAAATGTTAAGAAACTGTGCTCGAATAGCGAATTATTTAACGTATTTTACTCTTCCAAGGTTATGTGTGGTGTAGGGGAATAATACAGTTAGGGAATTGTAATTAAATTATTTTATTAATTTCATTTAATTTACAAAGTCTAATTCGTGTGCAACACGTTTTTTAATATATATATATTTATATGCGTTTTTATAATATAATTATTTACATGCTGGAACAGTGAATAGTATTCTGGTGAATATTTATACAAGTGAAGTGAATGTCATGTAAAATTATAATAGTAATATACCGTAACCTTTTATAATTACCGGTCTGTAGTGATCAGTATATGTATATGTATATATATATATATATATAGATACTAATTTAAAAAACAATTTTTAATTATATTTCGTATATAATAAGACACATGTACACAAATTCATTTTATTTGTAACAATATTTGTACAGGAGAATATTCAGTACTTGAAATAAAAAAGATGAATGAAGTAGATGCGATGTCTGTTTTTTTAGACTTTAAGATTTTTTTTTCTTTAATTCGGAAAAATATTTTAGAATAAATAAAAAGACATATAAAATTAAAAAAGGACTTAAGATTAAGAGAGAAAAAAAATATTTACACTCTTGCAAACTTGTTTATAAATACTCTTTTTACTACTTTTTGTTTAGCGTATGGTCTCGATACACATATATTGTCCAATGAAAGTGTAGTATATTTGCATCAAATAGAATTCAAATTAATATAAATGAACAAAAAAATGGAGAATAGAAATGGGAACAAAATAAATTCCTTAAACAATACGTAGTACTGCAGGTGTAGCACAAAGAGTTTCTCGAAACAATACCTGAAGACATCGTGAAGATTCCGTGCGGAATATGTAAAGCTCAATTCCGATTTTACGCCACAAATATGAATCGCGGTTCGTTTGAACTGCAGTGTATCGGCGAAGCTACCTATAGACAGGTAAAGTTATAAAATCACCACAAATCGATCAACATAAAACGGAGCCGTATTCACGATATTTTATGGGAAGAGAACCGACCTTTCATCTTTGCCCGCTCAATAATGCGCGTACTACCCTCTTTTTGGCATTCCTGCCACTTGCACAGGTGAGTTGCGAATTTGAATATTTTTTCGATTTCCAGTTGAAAAAACGTCTCTTTCAATTTCATTGTCTAAATTTCAGATAATATTGATCCACTGCATTAGAAAATCTGAATGACTCGAATAAGTGCCATAGAAAAAATTTATATTTAAAATCTGAGAAAAAGACTGGGACAACAATGGTCGATCGTCCACCAGTATCAATTGTCAAAAGAACAATTTAATGATAAATTGATTACCGAGCAACGAGTGAACTTGCACGCAACTGTACGCTTGAAACCGCGCACGAAAGGTACTTGTGAAGAAAATGCGTCTACGAAACAAGCAGATGGGAGAACTTACGATAAATCTGTAAAATGAATAAAAGCGCAATGAGCATTATGCGAATGAATAATATCGAGGTAAGGGTCCGATTAAAAGTATTAATTGGTCTCCGGTTAGTCGTACAGATTATTCCTCGGTATGAATTAAAGATCAGGAAGGAAAAGTAGCGAGGTAAGTATAAATGAAGATACCGCAAAAAGCGTAGAGACGTGTTTGTAATTCGATCCAGCATAAATTACAATTAAGCGAAGCACGCTTGCCCGTGCGTGTTACGAACTTGAATTTATCGTAGCCTCTATCGAAGAGAGAACATTAGAGAAAGGATCCATGTAAATAGGACTTACCACACAGTCATATTCATTTATTTATTTGAGCTTTCCCGAGATTTCTCGAGAAACCAATGAAAAATAACAAGTTTGCAACAAACAAGTGTTACCCAACGACGAAGATGGTTTCTTCTTTTGCAATAAATTAGGTGTCGTGTATCGTCCGTACCAATTACCATCTGGCTGCTAGTTAATTAAGGATTAGGGCAATGAGGCTTGTCCATAGTTTCCGCGATAATGAATATCTACGATAATGCTAATTAGATGCTGCTGGATGCGAGCAAGATGGGGGAATCCAAAATGAGAGGGTAAATTTGATGAATGAGCGGAGGCAGCGGCTAGGAAAACTTTTCAAGGGGAAGAAATCTTACTAGTACAGTGGATTTTCAACGAGGGTCCTGTATCCCCGAGGACTCTACAATTTCCATAAAAATTAAATTATATACTATTTATAGTGAAGTTGTCAATCGCTACCGCGCGCAGGTAAGAATAATTCGAGAGATTTGCAATTGCAAAGTACACAGAGTACAAAGTACAAGTTTTCCATATAAGAATTCTTATGAGAGTTTTAATTTTTTTTTTTTTTTTTTTTTAAATGAGTATAGCAAAGTGGTAACTGGCTTCGGTCAGATAAGAGAGTGGGCTTGCAGTGGTGGAGGAAAGAAGGAAGAGGCTGAAGAAGAAGAAGAAGAAGAGGAGCCGGTAAGGAGGAAGAAGGATGGTGGGAGGTAGGGAGGAGTGAAGGAACGCGAGGTAAGGGTGGCACGCGCGGCCCGCTTCTATCGCTTCCGGGCATCAGCGTGCTCGCGAGCCGCGGCTAATTGCTCTTTAATGCAAGCGAACGCGTTACTTTTCTAGACAGGCCGACAAGGAAAGACTCCCCTCTCTTCTTTCCTTTCCTTTCCTTTCCTTTCTCTCCTCTCCTCTCCTCACCTCACCTCTCCTCTCTTTTCTCCTCACTCCCTCCCAACTCCCACCATCATTTTTTTCTCTTCTGCCAGAACCATGTGGATAACGATGAAAATGTTCTGGACGTGCGAATAATTACTTCTCGGACTAAACTCCGCTGCACGATGCTGCTCGGTTTATGCTACTTCACCTATATAGAAAGCGTCTACTCTTCTTTACATTTTTTTTAATCGCCCATTCTTCCGGCGTATGAAACCTATTAGCGCGGTAACTGTTCTCTGAAAAAATGTGCTTTGGAAGCTTTCAAAATATCGCGCATTCGACATTAGCGCGAAGGAGAGCTTTCGAGAGAGAGGAGAGACAGAAGCGAGCACTGATTAACCGACTCGAGCTTCTTCTTTGGGGGAGTCGGTCTGTCAGGGATGGTTGTTCGGGTCCTGTTGTTTATTATTCGTGAAAGAAGCGAGGGCGAGGGCTAGGGCGAACAGGGGTGGAAAGCTCAAAGCTCGCCGAGCCATGACCAGTGGCCGCGTGTCCAGCATCCAACCTTCGGCAAAAAGAAGCTCATACATATGTAGGCAGAAAGCCACCGCTTGTCCGCGGTCACTCCCGCTAGTGGGGGCACACCACCACTGGCTTCACCAATGCGGAGGACCGCAGGACCCTCCGGAAAAATGAATATGCAGTCTCCGCGTTTCTGTATTATTTTATAAAATTTACTACCACCATGGCTCGCGCTCGCGTCCACAGAACGGAGGAGCCAACTGCGTGTGCTTTTTTTCACTCGACAAGATAGCCGCACGATTTTCCTCAGACAATAACTTTAATAAACACCCCGTTGCTTCAAACCGCATCACTCCTCCTCGTACAATTGTACGATCCGAGGATCGCTGTAATTTTGATCACTGGACGATGATGCCACTGGATGATTTTGCAAGAAGCGCGATAACGCGTTGAAGGATCTTACTGCACTCTGCATGTGCGCGCGCGCGCGTGTGTGTGTTCTCGCAGTCTAATCGCTAAAGTTCAATCGTTGATGAGAAATCTGTGGCAAAGCACGGAGGAGGCCTCTTTGCCTCGTCGAATCTATGTTAAGCGTATTCGCTGTAAAATTCAAGCTGTTATTAGCATTAACGTAAAGTCATGTTTCACTTGGAGTTAGTTAACAGTGATATTTATCTTTGACGAAATAATGTTCGGGCATTCATTATTTTTCCTCGGTCAGCATTTCCGGTAAGTAGGAAAGACTCTCGAAGCTAAGCAGGATCTAATTTCGAATAGAGTACGTACATGGTTTTTTTCGAGGGGGCTGCCCCGTTGCTGCTGCGTGTTTATAGTTCGTAGGTTCGATAGTGCGCGTATAAAATTGTGGCCCCTTATCGTCGGAGAGGAAACGAAACATTAAATCGGCTCTGACGGGGGCGGGGTGTTTCGGTGGGTGCGTCTGAGATTTCCTGTGTGGACTCGGCAAGCTAGGAAGAATCGTTTCCTACCTACCTACCTACCTACCTAGTGCGTAGGGTGCGTCCACCGTACGCGATGATGCACCACCATTCCATCGAATTTATCCCAAGTGAAAATTACAAATTGCGCAAATACTGAAATCAAACGAAAGAAAAAATAAATTAGGCCTCGTGAATTGGTCAGAGACGCGCAGGGTTTATTGTAATTTTTGGCAAACGATATCGCTGAATATCTCGATAGGTTCTATTTTACACAGGGCTTTAAAGGCATTAAAGCAGGAGTAACGTCGCATTACTACGGATTTGTATATAATGGTGCTATGTACATATGTAATGCGAGAGGCTGCGCGTAATGGCGATATCATAAGATACGAACCAATAGCGGCAATTGTATGGAAATATGTATCTATGAATGAAGACACTTTCATTTATGAAACCAGATACTTATGTACCGGACACGGGCGTTGTAACATCCTGCTATTATGTGTCCTTACTTTTTATGGGTATCCTTTTCTCCCCCTCGGACTTTCCTCTCCCTCGGCATTATCGAAATTTGTCCCTCTTGACTCGAAAGAAAGCAAAAGAAAAAAAAAAAAAAAAAAAAAAACAACTATCGAGGTTCGCGCGTATTTCGCGCGCGGTAAGGGTACCCGAACCCCATTACTGCACTCCCTCGTAAGTAAAACCGCGCTGATTGGGGCATTAGCAGGGTAATTAAATTTTCTTCCTGCGTGTTTCCGCGAATGCGGCAGGATGGACTCAGGCCATTTTCCATGAGTGCCTATGCGTGATTTGAGCGCCGCACGCCAAGATTTATCATGCTCGAGTAAAATTCTATAAATAGAGGTTTGCCAAGGGGGTTAAGTATCACGCGCAAGAATACTTGACGGCAGAGAACCAGCAGCAGCAGCAGCAGCAACAACAACAACGAAGAAGAGCAACCCTTCCAAGGTGAGGAGGAAGAAGGAGGTGGCCGCCGCGAGAGGGTGAAGGGGGGAGGAACGAGGCTGAATTCGCCGACTGTGACGCTTTCCGGTCAGGTGCCGCCCTGGTGAACGATTCTCCTTCCAACTTCTACTCGTTCACTTTCCTCCCCTTCCTTTCCTTCCCCTCTCTCTCCCCTGCTTACTTCATCTCTTCCTCCCCCTTCTTTTTCTCCTTCCCTCGCATCCACCCCCTCTTATTCTCATTCTCATTCTCCTTCCCCTTCTCTTTTTCTCTGTCCTCCTCCTCCTCCTCCTCCTCCTAATAATCCCCACTCGAGCGACCCGAGAAAAACCGTGAGGAAAAAGCGGAAATGCGTCCAAAAGGAGATCGCCGCGAAGATTCCGTATCGTGCGTGTTTCGAATTAACGAAAGCCGAGTGGATCAAATGTAGAGATTGGTTTGCTAGGTAATTTATATAACAGAGCATAATGGAATGTAATACTTTTACATTATATAAATGCTTAATGATACTTTCAACAACGATTTACTTACTACTCCTTTTAAGAATTTTCATCATTTTGCGATGAAAATGATTTCGCGAACGACACTGATGTACCTCTCTCGCTCTCTCTCTCTCTCTGTCTCTCCTTTGTTCTTCCGACGAGAATGCATTTGGTAAGAATTATCGACTGGAAATTCTAGGGCTTCGACGCGAAAGAGTTCCTTCTGTAAAAAATTCGCCAGCATTGGCCAATGATGTTCTTTTTCACGTTCTCGAGAAAGGAATTTCAGACATATTCGGATTACCCAGCAGAATTTCCTTCTGCGGAGAGCCAGCTCTTGCCGTCTTGCATTAAAGCGTTCTCCGATGCTTTCGAGGATTTATCTTTAATTCTCGATACGAGGATCCTCCAAGTACGTAGAATCTCCAAGCGCGTTGCCTTGTCCATCATCGGGTAGTACAACTGTCGTCTCTCCCGTGCTTTCCGTTCGATATTAGAGCGGGAAGAGTCTCCTCCCATTGGATCGGTTTTATTCCGATCGATGAGAGTGAGAAGCGACAAGTTTCCCGCGATGGTGACCTACGGAGGAGACGGGACCTATCCAGTAAATGAAGCAAAATTGTATGTAGGTCTCGAAAGACACGCTCGTTACAAGGCATTAGTAGGAGGCAACAAGTTCTTTCTCCACTGATCAGTAAGCGGATCTAACAGCGAGACAATGGACGAAGTCAGTGCTTCTTTCTGTTTACTACATTATTACCGACGCAATTATGACACTACTACAGCGGACCATCCAGCAGGCACAATGGGCGTCCGTAGTTTCCCTACGATTATCGTGCCGAAAATCTCTTCGTGGCCACGCTCTTCGTCCACTTCCTGCGGACGGATGGACAATGACTATCTGCCGCAATAGTTAGGATTGCTGAAGAGAGAATCGGAAAAATAGGCGCATCATCGTCGTCGTCATCATCATCAACTTTGTTACATTCTCTTTTTTCCCTTCCGCGTGCATCGATGCCTTTCTCCGGCAATTTTTTCAAGAATTAAAACCTACGGCAGCCGCGCGTACCACCTTGCAAGTGCGAGCCCCATCCTCGCGTAGCGAGATCAAAGATGGAGAGTGTCTGCCTCGTTACTCCGGGAGGAGAGCGATCGCCGACGTCGCGGGAGACCCCTACATCGGGGTAGAGAGTTTTCCGGCGATTTTCCAGGATGAGGGATGAACATTCGCACACGCGACGCACGCGGAAGGAAGAAGAAGGAGGAGGAACAGAGCGTCGAAGAGGAGTGCGGCGGTAATTGCGGAAGAAGAGAGCGAGAGAGAGAGAGAGAGAGAGAGAGAGAGAGGAGGACCGTTAACCGGGGAAGAGCCTAGAAGATTCGTTTCGTAGATCGTTAACGACGCGATAATCCGCAGTTCGGTGTCCGTCCGTGCAAAGTTGGAGTTTCTCCGCGATTATCCTACCGAAAAATCTCTCCGAGCTCTCGGGTTTGTACTCTCGGGGCCTAACCGAGCCGCGTCGGGGAGAGTCCGTCGTCGACTTCCTGCCGACGGTGGACAATGACCAGCACTTGCCGCAATGTGCCAGAGAGCGGGGCAGACGCTCTCCTCCTAATATCTGTCCGGCGATCTAGTTCGCGGAAGCCGCTGCTGCTCTGCTACGCACGCATACACGAGCACGTTAACTACACGCATCGCCCGATACGCTCGCTCGTGCCATCACCGTTCTTCCTTTGCCCCACCGCCCTCGAATCTCGAAAATCTCCGGATTTGAATCTACGGGGGTACTCCCCCTCGGTTCCTGACCGATCGTTTCCTTTCGTTTCGTTGCGTCTCGTCTCCTCTCGTTTCACCCCCCGTGTGACATCCTCCTCGTGGATCGAGTCCCACGACCACTCGATCGAAGCGAAGCCGCGCGTCCTCGTCGAGGGTTAGTCCGACCTCATCCTCGGAGACCCTGATGTTTCGCGAGGTCGCGCGAGGATCACAGGTGCGTACGATCGACGGCACCTGGAGGGAACTGCGCGTGCAATCCTAAAAAATGATATTGCGACATGGTGGAGGAGGAGGAGGAGGATGAGTAGAAGAGAGACAAGGGGAGATAAAAGTATGCGGTGGTATATCGACACGCGCGTTCGAGAGAGAGAGAGAGAGGAGAGACACAGAGGAGAGACGGACCTGTGCAAGAGGAAAGTGAGCGATCGTGTGTAGCTGGCGTGTGCGTGCCGAGACATAGACGGCCGAGGAGGTTGAAGGAGGGTGTGGGAGGACGGTAAGAAGGGCAGAAGGGGGAGGGGGGCTAAAAGACCGCGGAGGGTTTCTGGAAGGAGGATATGATGGCTCGTGGCGTTCTGCTCCGCGAGCTGTTATGCTCCTCGAGCACCAGCGGACCATAAGCGAGGCTACTTCGCCTCCGTACGCCCAGCGTAACAGCCGCCACGTTTCTCGTTATATTAACGCATCGGCGCCGACTAAATAAAGCCGCGAGCGCGTGCTCCTTTCGAGCTTTTTTGCCACCTCGCTCTCAAGGATCCACGAGATTATTCGCGCGGGCTCCTCTCTTAAATCGAGTCACCCCCACACCACCCCTTTTATTTTATTCGGTAAACCCTCCACGCGCGTTTCTCCCGTCGAAATCGCCAAGGATCCACGCAAAAACACGGGTGAGTCGCGATCGTCGCGATTCGTCCTTGATGGATCAGCTTCTCACCCCTTGTCCTTTTTCGGAGCGGCGTCGCCGCCGATGGCCGTGAGCGGAGAGTTGGCTGACGCGCTGCACCCTGGTCACGGTTGTAGAAGAGAACAGATGGTTCTTTTAACGAAAGGTCGAATTTGTGGATTTGAGGGGTTCGCTGGGATTTCGTGAGATTCGGCGAGATTCGTCGGGATATTGCGAGGAGACGCCAATGGATCTAGGCACGAGCCACGAGTCTGCCTCGAGTCGAATATGCCTCGGAGGCTCTGACCCGCAGTTCCTCCTGGGGTACAGTCTTCCGGGGGAGCAGTGCGTCAGCGTTAGCATAGACATCAGCGGCTGGCGGTGGCAGTGGGGGTGAGGGTGGCGGCGGGGAAGCTGGTGGTAACGGCGCTCAGCATGCGTAAGGAGCGCTAAGACATTACTCGTCGGAGTCGGCCAGCAACAAGCGAATAAGAAAGTAGTTAAGGCCTGAAGCGGCGGAGGCAGCTTGCCCGCAGGTGAGGATGATGGTTTTACCGCAGCCGCAGCCGTAGCCGCAGCCGCAACCGCAACCGCAACTACAGCCACAGTCACTACCGCTGCCCCGTTAAGTTCTTACCCCTGTTTCTCTTTTCTCTTCCCTGCATCGACGATCGCTTTTTTTCTTTCTCTATCCCTCCCTTCTTCTTCACCCCACTCTTTCTCTCTCTCTCTCTCTCTCTCTCTCTCTCTCTCTCTACTTTTGAGTAATCTATTCCTTCTTCTTTCAAAAATCCCAGTCCTCGGTAAGAACCTTCTATTTTTCAAAGAATATGGACACTCGAAAATATCGAGCCGCCGAGTCCCTATAATAGCCATTGAATAAATTTCTCACAAGAACCGAGACTTTTTCTCGAGAACGCGCTTTCTTTTAACTAGAAACTTCTATCGCTGCTCTTCTTCTCGACGGGTTTCTTTCCGCTAATGCGTCGTAGATTCTTTGCCGGTTCCATGTTTTTTTTTTCTCCTTCCTGGCGACGATGATCTTTCGCCGCGACATTATTTTACTCCGTCTCGTACGCGTGACGAGTTCCTATTTTTCTTCTTTTTTACGAGTATTGTGGAATACACCGATTAAAAATCTCTCGCGATAGACTGATTTCTCGAATTTAATAGGAAGAGCCGCGCGCGTTCTTCTGCAATGGCGTTCACCTGGCTCCGGACGGCCCCTAATGTTTCTTCTCCTCCTAAGACGATCATACTCCCCCACGGTGCAACGTGTAACAACACAGCTCGTCACACTCTGCTTGCCGGCGCACACGATAATTGCCCTCATTATAGTTATTTAAAAAGCGCGCCACGGCCGTTTCGTCGATCGAGGCGATATAAAACAGCGCGCGCGCGCGCGAATTAACGAAGGTGGAGGAAAAAAATAATGATAGCGCGGGCGCGCGCGCGCGCGCACGAGTCTTTAAGAGGCTCGATCATTACACTCCCATTGTACATCGCAAGAACTTTCGTGGTAACGCACTTAAAACCCATTGAATTTTAGATTTTCTCGAAAGAAAAACCCTCTTCTCGATCTCGCACGACGTCTCTTTCGAGGAGGCGTTTCCACAAATTTCTTGCATAGCATCGTTCTTTTTTATTATCGCAATTTATCGCGCTGCGAGAGTCTTACGAAACTTTTTATGCAGAGTGCGAGAGGTTCATTCCTAATTTTATTCGCGAAACGAACCAGCTGATTCCGTTAAAATTTCTGTAACTGCGTTCACTTATCTGTCTTGCGCGCGCGCATGTACGAGTACGTAACTCCTGTGAAAGTAGTAAAAGATTAATAATCACAATCCTATACTTTCAACAACCTGAATTATGCCATTACTATTATCACTATTGCTATGATTTGCTAGTGCTTCTGCGTTGTTTTACAATAGCAAAAGAGTTTTTTATTCCGGACAGCGTTAAAACCGCAAACTATAATGCTGCCTACCACAAAAGATACGTCGAACGCCTTTAGTTAAAAACTTTTGGACCGTATTTTCTGAAGTCATAGTTATTTAATCTCGGTTATCCAATCTTGTTTCGCATTATGTAAATCAAAGTAGACGCGCGAAAAAATATACAGGGTACTCGAAAAATTCGCGCGCTTCTTTTACGGGAGGTAAATCGAGTCGAGAAGCGCTGCTCTGTTTTTTCCGCTCGAAGTTCATTTTTTCGGAATGCGTGAGACTTGTTTCGCGCGCTTGAATCACACTCTTTTATCGTCGGAGAATTTCGAATGTTTCTCCTCCCGGTATGGAAACGGCAAGGTTTGCCTTTTCGGAGATAACTGTCGCATAAAAATTCGCCTCGCGTCCGCAGGAACGATCATCGCGTGATAAACCTATCCAGGATACGCGCGACCCTATCCACGAGCGGAAGACACGAGCTTTCTGGCCGAATACCAGTTCCCGGAGGATCTGGAAATCCCGTCCTCCAAATTCCTACGGGGCTTATCTTCGTGGGAATCCGCGTGGTCCGCTCTACCAGCTCACCTGCGCCACGCGTCCATTAATGCATTGTTACAAATTACCATAAAATGTGACAAGCACCGCACCTCTCTCCCCGCTCCACGTTTCCTCAAAACCACCAAAAAGAACTTCTCCGGATCCTCTCGACGCTAATTGTCCAAGCGACCCGAGGGGGAACCTAACGCGTGCATCAACGTAAGAAATGCATAAAGGAAATTGGCGCGCGCTTTCCGTCTTGCACAAAAATCCGAAAATGACCAGTTCTTAAATCATACAAATGAAATGTTAGCTCGGCGGTTCTCAGGTGGACGACTTAATTAGATGTTTTGAAACGCAGTTACATCGGAGAAGCCAAGCGCTCTTGACGGAATTCTTCGAGTGAAATTAAGTTATTATCGTTAATTTTTTATTACGCGCAGGGAGGATAATTTCACAGAAGAAGAGCGGAGAAGAACGAGGAGAGAGAGAGAGAGAGAGAAGACGACGGCGAGAAAAGAAACCGTCCTCGCGCGTTCCAATTGGTGAAAAGTTTGCGTCCACGATGTAAAAGTTATCCATGATGTAAGAGAGGGGTTCAGCGATTGTTCCTGGGGAAGGTTCGCGCTGGAGCTCACCGTATTCTCGCGGCGGAAGAAGAAAAAGCCGCGGTGGACATAAATAAATAGGTGGTGGGTGTGGTTGGGTGGTCGTACACATGGCGTCGTGACCCGTCTTCGTGCGCTCCTGGCTGGAGTTTAAGTTATGCCCCGCGGAATCCTGCTCCCGCTTTGCTAGCTCTTTCGGTATTAAGACTAAATACGACTCGCCTGCATCAACTTCCTCTTTCTGCGCTCGCGTCGCCTCCTTTCGCGTGTTCCAGGCTTCCTCTCCCGGAGCAACGACTCGTCGTCGGGTTCCAAGCTCTCCACCCCCGCCAATTAAAAGAGCGAGACAAAATTTTCCGAAAAAACTTTCGACGTGCGATCGGCGCACCGTATCCTCCGTACCATCATTGGTATTGGAAGGTTGCGCGTTGCGTTGTCGGTTGCATGGCGGGGCGAATGAACCGAACGAATGACTGGAGGAAGGAATGAAGGAAGGAAGGAAGGAAAGGCGTAATATATTTCGGAAGTGAATCGGGAAGCGAGTGAGTGAAGTCGCGAGTGCACGAGTGAAGACGCGTGCAGCACGTGCAACGTGTAGCGCTATCCACGACTTAACACGGTGCTTAGGTTCGGTTGTTCTTTGGCGGTTGAGCTTGTCCGAACAATGCCGTATTGTTTCATCGTCGTAGCTATCTAGTCGGCACGGTAGCAGGCCTCGGGCGAAGTTTATTATCCTCTTGCGCAACAAAACAAAATGTACTCGTGTTATATTATCCCCGGATCGTGGCCGCTCGAATCGGACTCCCATAGGAAATCCAGAAAGCCATAAGCTCTCCGCGCGTTTTAATGGCTGGAAGGAAAAAGCCGCGTTTCCCTGATTAATTTCGACCGGGACACGGGACCGGAAGAACGGGAGGGGTGGCAAGTCAATGGAATGGGGTGGTTCGAATGAAAGAGCAGTTGACCGAATGGGACGTTGGCGCGCGATATAAAAAAAAGAAGAGGAGGCGAGAGGAGGGAGAAGCGAAGGAATAAAACGAGGGAAAACGCTTGGAATAAAAGCGCGCGCGCGATACTAAAATCACTAAAATGACGAGACTAGCGAGGTGAGGCTTCTGGTACGCTCGCTTTGCATAGGAAAATTTCAATTTCTCATGGAATTCTTAATTTGTTTATGAAATGAGTACAGTGGCCAGATGGCCTTCCTATTTCCATGAAAATTGAATTTGAATTTGGCGATTTCGACGACAATGCCATTCCGGTGTTTTAAATGCAAATCCACAAAAGGAAAAACCGTAAGGGCATTATAATTTATATTACTACATGTGGCAGCGGCACTTCCGGCGAAAGAGCATAGGCGCAGTTCCGGTCAGCTCGGGTTGGAGATCCTACATCGCCAGATTATGAGCCCATGCCGCTTTTACAATGGATCGTCTGCCTGACTCGTACGTCAGCCAGAATAATTCTCTTGCCACATTCGTCTTTCGAAAAAAAAAAAAAAAAGAGAGAAGCGGGGAAAAGAACAGTTAGTAAAGACGAAGCGGTATCTTGATTCAATGTTCCATTTTCAAGTAATCGCGTTAATCATTCTTATTCATTTTCACGCTTGGAAACGGTCTTTGCTCCTTCTCTCTCTCTCTCTCTCTCTCTCTCCTCCCACTCTCACAGGCGCACCCTTCCACCTAATATTCTAGACTTATGAGACGAATTGAGCGTGCATAAACGTAAAGTCGAAAAGACATTTCCTCCTACGTAAAATTATATTTTTTGTTCATCCTTTATTCGTTTATCGCTACATGAACTACGCTATAAATTCTCCAGTTCTGATGAAATCGACTATCCGCTGAACGGTATCGCGGAAACGAATGAAAACTAAGCGGGCATTTTCAACGGTCCGTGATTTATAAATGGCTGTGGTGTATGCTGACGTCAACTCGGAAACTAGATTTTGAGCTCGCAGAGCGGCTAGTTCAATGGACCCTGAGGGATTTCTGATACTGCCGGCGGTTTTCACAATTTCCCCCTTAACGATGTCGACCAGCTTCTCGTCGTCGCTTTCATCGGCCTGTCCACTCCCGATCTTCCGGAATAGCAAACTGATCGCCTCGTCAGGATTACCTTGAACAATCGATGCAACATTAAGACCTATGTGACGCAAAAAAGCTATTCGAACAAAGAAAAAAAAAACCCCCAGAAAATTCACAAAATTGCAAACTTATGAAGTAACGATCGAGACACCTACGAAAGGTTTTCTCCTAGTAGAGAAATACCTAGTATCGGTTTCCCAGTGGTAGCGTCGAGGACTCGGTCGAGCGTTTTCCACTGAACTTCCCCGAAGACACCATCCCGGGTCCTTGCCACGAGGAAGAGCAGCAGCAGCGATACGAGACTCGGTAGAACCGCAGATTTCGCGTTGGCCATCTTCGACTTGTCATTCGTGCAATACTGTCAATTGCACGCATCGCGACTCTCTCTTTTTATATGTCGTCGCCACCCGGGTGAGCTCGGACCGCAGCGTTAGCTCGCGTCTCGGGTAGGGACATTATGTAAAAACGCGTCCTGCCATTCAGCGCAACGAAGACGGCGCTGCTGCCCATTTATAAATGATCCTAATGAGTGTCATTAAAGAAGAAGCATACGGGAGAAAGTGGGGCAAAAATCCCTCGCTGGTGACCGCAAGAAAGTACATTGTTCTCCTCAGAGCCACTTTGCTTTTTTTCTTCACATTTCCATAGCCCCTGACGATGTCCGCGACGCCTCCCACCCCCCTCTTAGGATTATGAACAACGACGACGACGTCCATCGCGTCGACGACGATAAATTGCGAATGACTGCCAAGCCACCCCCTTTACAGTCGCGCATTGATTGGAAATATTTGTCTAACGAGAAAAGGCGGAAGACTGCCACAGGTGAAAACTTCAATCTAGCCTATGATGAACATCGTAATCTGGATTTTTCTAGGGACAGCGAACGAACGATTCCTCCTCCCACGTGGAGTATTAACGTTATACATAAATAAGTGTTTCGGGGATTTTCACATTTGGCCGAACGGTGGGAGATTATTTTCTAGATTTTCCCGTGGCATATACTGTTTCATTAGTTTCGCCATTAAAGAAGAGGGAGAACGGAGGCGGGGTGAGGGGGCCAGGGGCTATGTGTTTGTTCGTGGCTCAACAGGTCGCGTCCGTTTCCCCTCGAAAAATGCAGAGGCAATGCCGATGCTGGCCGACAGTAAAAGTGCGTGAACATAGGGAGGGAGAGCAACCAGCCATGATTCCTCTTCACCGATTTTTACCCCCTTCCTGGCCTTCTTCCGTGCCACCCTTCACGGTGCAGTGTCGCGCCATTACCTTGATGCGCCACCGATTAAATGCTGAAAGCCTGGGGCAGTCGGACCCCAATTTTCTTTTTTTCTTTTTTTCAAACATCGCCAGCTTTTTCTTTCCTGCGGCCTCTACTCCCGCGCGATGAATGTCCTAAGGGCCAATACCCCCCCCCCCCCCCCCCCAATCCGTGTCTCTGTACGCGATACGGTGCTTCCGCTCGTGCAGCGAGTCAAAAAACCGACGATTTTTCTCATCTAAACAATAAGTGAATTATAGCATGCGATTCGTTGCAAAAGCGCTGCACAAAGCCGGGTCCACGGATTTCCAGAAGAAAAACTTCCAACCGTACATAACGGGGTGGAGGTGAAAAAGCAATTTATGAAATATAAAATTCGACTAAAAAGAATTTCAGAAACATGGAGAGGGAGCATGGAGGTGATGCTGGTGGGACGAGGGGAGGCGTCACTGCGAGAAGATCGGGTTTCCGGTGAATCTTTTATTTCAACGATAAACGAGATATCGTATCGTTCGTATCTCAGGATATAAAAGAGAGAGAGAGAGAGAGAGAGAGAGAGAGAGAGAGAGAGAGAGAGAGAGAGGGAGAGAGCGCGTCCCACTCGTGCTTCAACTCTTTCGAGAGAATATGGGATAAAAGAGGCCTGTGAGATCGGGCAGGATAGAATCGACGTTAAATGTCGTAGCGACGGACGCGTCTTAGGAGGAGTCGTGCCATACGCTAATGCGGGATGAATGAAAATACGGGTACTTGAGTATGTTGAAATTACATTTCATTCATGCAAGAAAGCAGACATGCGGGAGTCGACTTTCCGGCTCGCGCTGCGCTCGCGTAATAACGGCCCCCCTCGATTAATGTGTGTTATCCTGGACATCCTGTCCTGTCCAATCGCTTCGAGTATACGCCAGCATTTCACTCGCGTCTAGATTCAGCCCTTAAGCGAGATTGCACCAGCGGCTTTGGTCGGTCGACACAGTTGTTTTGCCCGCTGCTTTTCGCCATCTTCCAAAAGCGTGTCGCGGCTTACGCGAATCGCGCCCGCGCCTACTTAAAATATATTACATGGATGAGAGTGACCTTTGGGCGAGGTGAGTGTACGGGGGCTATTGGGTCACGAAGGGCTTTTGGGAAAGAAGGGGAGTGCGTAACAAAGAGTACCGAAGTTGCGGGGTCAGATCGCGAGAAGAATGACAGCGTTTAAAAGGGCTTAAAGTCAGCGTGGACGTAATCGAGCCTGTCGATCTTGGCCAAGCCCGAGGTCGATCGGCATAATCCGGGCTGTCCTCCATTCAGCCAATACGAACTCATTGTGTCCCACGCGCACTTCATAATAGGCCACGTCGCTTCCATCCTCCTGTCGCCTTCTGATCCGAGAAGAAAGACCCGTCGATGTATGCAGGCCCGAATCTTGATTTCTTCTCGATCGGACTAAATACGAGCCCCCCTCCCCCAGTCGCTCCTCTTCCTACAGTATACTCAGATAAAATCGTGATCGATGGTACGTGGCGCGATCGATTTATTATTTCCTCCTTGCACTCCTTTTCACAAAACTTTCTTCCTTTAATAAACTTCTCCCGCCGACGGTCTCCATTAATGAAATTCTTCGAATCAATTACGATCTTCCTAATGCGCATAATAATAATAATAATAATGATAATTTCGTTAAGCGTCGGAAGTGAAATGTAGAAAATTCAAAAGTATACGCACTGCAACGCCTATGCGCATATATGTACAACAGTGCGATATAAATTATTTATAAATGATTTGCCTTAAAGTGTCTATACAGTAGTTAGAAGGGGAAGTTTAATTGGTTCCAGAGGAAAAGCATTCGTCACTGTTAGAAGAAAGAAAATGTCCTAAGAACGAGGTTGTAGCAGCTAGGATCCTGATATCCTGAAAGATCGTCGGCCTAGCAGGACAGGAAGTCAAGATTCGGCACGGACTCTGGGGGTTACGCCTGAACTGATACCGCGCATCTATAATGCTATAGCTATAACTTTACACACACACACACATATGTACATGGAAAACCTCAAAAACAAACGCGTGAAATTAATAGACAAGTATAGTTCGTTTTCTCCGGTTCTTCGTAAATCCCACATTTTTCACATTTTTCTTAAAGTTAGTAAGTAGCAAGACGTTGCATCGGCTATACACCTATGACACACATGTATGCATACACGCGTGTAGGATCGCATTACATGTATAGATTTTAACATAGCATTGTATCGAATCGTATGGAAATTGAGAAAATCTTCAAAATTTTCGCGAAAGCCGACAATGGGGGAAGAAGATAAACCTTTTGAAACGCGAGTGGTAAATTTAATTCTATTTATATGATAAATAATTCAGCTTGCACCTCCGCTTGAATTTCTCATCCGTCGATCGATTTGTTGCCTGATTTCTCTCCGTAGCATTGAGTCACGGTAGTTTTTGCGTTGTTCGCGAGGAGTCGAAAGCAGGTGGCAGTTTCTCAGACATAGACACAGAAACCTTTTATATTCCGTTACGCGGTACAATGACACTTCTAGAAAATTCTGAAAGAATGCAATGAATAATTATAAAATTCTCCAGGGACCGATAAAACAATAATTTTCAGCGAGATTCTGGATAATCAATGAAGCGGAGAACACGCGCATCCCGAGATGTGCCTTGTCCTGGTCCTCGTTTGCCATCCGGCAACCAATGGATTCACCTTCGAAAGAAGGAAAAGATGCGAGAATTAAGTTTGCGTCGAGAATACAGGGATTGAAAGCGAGGAGCGGGGACAGGGAAGGGGATGAGAGGGTAAAAGAAGGGAAGGGTCTCGTGTGACGTATCCGAGCGCGGGTGGGTATCGCGTAAACGACGGAGGATAGAGGATAGAGGACGGAGGACAGAGGCCAGTGTGGGAACGCGAGTCCATTCTAGAAACGGACACACTCGCAACTGCACTCGGACGTTGCATTGTAGATGCATCATAGACAAAGAGGGATTATTTTTCGCCGCGCGCGGTAAAGGAAGCTGGTATTGTGCAGCTAGCCACAACAATGGACGCTCCTCTTGCCTCCTTGTTCGTGTTACACTGGTTTGACTACTCTTCTAGAAGACTGCTCTGCACGAGGAATGCTCTTCTTCTTCTTCTCTCTGTGTCCACCGGCTACTAAATAAACCTCCCTACCAGAACCGAGCTTTATTTATGCCGCTATCTAATTGCGAGATACCGCTCTGACTTCTGAAATTCTACGAACGGAAGGAACATCAACTCGAATAGCGGACACGTACCATCTCTCATCGACGGGAGGACAGTGGAGAGATCCTTGCCGCGTATGCACGAAATGAGATGAAATGAAATGAAATGTTCCCCGGAAAATTGAATACACGGGAGGAATTACGGGTCTGAATAAATTTATGGACCAAGAACGTGTAATTATGGAAAAAAAGATGTTGGTCTTTCTCAGGTAGATTCTTATCGATAGTCGCTCTTTAACGCATTGAGAAGCTTACGCAACGTTTAATTATAACATTCGTCATTTGCGCGATTCCTGGGAAAAAAAGGAAGAGAAAAAAATTGAAAGGGGAGAAAAAAGCGTGTTTCAATTGAGTAACGGTTAGAATTATTAATCGCGATAAGTGATGAATATCCAAAGTCGTTCGAGCGGCTGTCGAACGAAATTCTTGCAGCGGCAGCAGGTTCAATTTATGCCTGAGTGCCAGGACTAATAATATGGAATCGCTGAGATAAAACCAGAAGCCGGATTCAAAAGCCCCTCTATTTAATTTATTCGATTTGTCTCTAAGGCGATTCACGGGCGAATTATGATATTACGCGTTTCGGTCGAACGCTAATAATACCCCGCTTGTATAAACTTTGTCTCGTAGAAATACTATTTGTGGAATTGGAGTTCGGCGTGTCTCTCGATTAAATTTCACGTTTCCTTCTCGGAAGCTCCAAAGGTTTTCCGAGCTATCATCCTCTGGATTCTCCATGAATCTTTCCGACGAGCAACTTCGCACGAACAAATTCACAACGAGGAAATTGACCGAACAAATTTTGAATGGAGAACGCCGATTGCAAGCGCGACATGGACGATTTTGAGTTTTAAGAATTATCGTCGGTGTCTAAAATAACTCCTCGACACGCATCGCGATTGAAGTATAGCAGGTTTCCTCGATAAAACAAGATTATTAGAACCAGTGATAAGCAACCATTAGATTGTAACTCTAATTAAGATAGCGACGCAAAAACTTGATCTTTCATCATTGGCTATTCATAGACACCAGCAAATATCCGAAATTGTCTAGCCTGCGTCCAGTAATGATTATCCTTCAGTCTATTTCTCTATTTTATTTCTCACGACACCATTGACTCCAAATAATTAGGTGTTGAGTTTTAAGTAGCGCTAGTTAAATTTCACAATGCAGTTTTCGACGTGAAAAAAAATCTGTACTTCTGATTTCACGACATTGCTACTTGAACTGCACCAACACATTATCATTGCGCGTCTATATTGGCCGACCTGATTCCACGATTTGTCACGCCTCTTATTCCACACCTAGCTTTCACTGCTTTATACATCAGGGGGCGGACACCAGTGCTATTACGAGTGTAAGTCGGCGTAACCTGAAAACTAGGAAAAATAGGCGAACAGGTTGCATGCTTTTTCTCTTAGATAGCAGCCAAGAAGAATTCGTGAAATACCATTTAAAATGCACTTTCTTTATTTTCTAAAGCAGCACTTAAAAGCAACTTCATCTCCGTAACACATTAATCTGCGCTCTATCTTGACCTCGCATCTCAAAGAATACATAGCTTAATTGGAAGTGATCTTATTAGTAAAAAGTGCGCTCTTATACAAATTGCGTTAAAATCTATAAGATCGTCGAATAAGTCAGTACTTTTCCAATCAAGATATGAAACACGATACTACCTCCTACCTAGTCCAAAAGAAATTTCAATCGATTCGACTAATTAAGCCGAGTCGTTCGATTAATTAATGCCCGTGAGAGTTAATACTCCTTCGCACAGGATTCATTATAATAGCAGGATGAAGGAAATGATTTTGCGATGCTGCATAAATAGTCGCACACTATGCACAACCTGCTGAAGCGGGACATGAGAATGAATATATATATCTCGAAGATTGAATTTATAATCCTATCAAGGCTCGAACTGCATCATGGGTGAAAGGTGGAGCGCGCGGGGGCCTTAAATTAATCGCGACACGAGCCACGTCTATTTTGTACGCCGCGATAATGACACCAACATTGACTGCATAATAGCAAAGACAACAAGGTTGTAAAGAAACATTGCACTGGCAAGTATGCGTTGGACATTAAGCTGTCGCAGAGGCGATAATTCAACTTATCGGAAGCGAGCAACTAAATAAATAAGTAAATAAACTAGTAAGCAAGCAAGAGTTATTCGTGACGGGTTCATTTTCTTTGAATGATCTAGAAAATTCTCAATTATCCGATCAACTAGTTTCTTCTTATTCCCTTTCTCTCTCTCTCTCTCTCTCTCCCTCTCTCTCAATTTAGAGAAAAGCATAAATTAAAGTGCAAAATGGTCCACTATACGCCAAAGAACACTCCAGTGGATTCTGTAATTTAATTCTGTTATCGCGACATGTGCTGGAATACTGAAACAAACTAGTTTGTAGCGAGTCTCTTATTTTCATACGTCACTCTATCGTGTTCGGTTCATGCTGTCACATAAAGATAATTCTCTATTTATAACTCTACCTTTCTGCTTTTACCATTATTCTCGATTCATTCAATATCAATCGACTCTCCAATGAATGACAAGTCGATAAAACTCGATTTCAACGAAAAACATGACACCCGTCAAGAAGAATCCAAGAAATACTCGTTTTTCTTTGGGACATTCGATGTAATTTTTTAATATATATTTCTCTCGATGTAAACAGTTTTTAATGAAGGAATTTCATTGCGAAAGAAAAGAGAAGAGAAGGAGAGACCTGTGATTAATAATGGGATTTTATAGGCCTTTGTCTCTGTACCCTAGCTAAAAGCGACTTTGGCCATTGAAATTCCGAGGACATTTACGGATCTTGTTGGCCCAATAATTTAACGCGGATCGTAAAACTGGCGGTAAACACAAGGAAGTTATCTGTGTCGAGCAAAGCTCCTCGAGCATTGATACAGCCGATAGTTCAGCTCTGATTCGTTATACTCACTGCAGCCGGTTAGCTCGAAGCACTTTAACTTTGGTACTCATGGCTCTCCAGCTGTACACGTACTTTCTCTCAATTTATAATATAATACCGAGAGACACTGATAAGCCTACCCTTGCCGACAGGCCCAGAATGTTTGCGCGCCTTACCACGTTTTCCTATGTCAGTCTTGAACTGGTCCAGCTTGAAAGCAAAAGTTGATCGTGCCTTTATTTCACCCCGATTACGTTACCTGGCATTGAAACTAAACTTTTAACATGTTTCTCATAAAATTTGCACTTTAGCCTCTTTTCTCTGCCTATTGTCTCTTTTTTTCGTAAAACAACTTTTCGCGTTTACTCGAGAAAGTCGGTACGTGCGACAGTCGAGATAGATGAAAATTACTCGATTTTTCGAGAAAACTCTTTTATCGCTGCTATTGATGATTCTGTTTTGGTCGTATTGTTAAATGATTGTGTGGACATTGATCATCGTTTCCTCGACGATGGAAAGGGATAAGCTACCGAGGCAACTACTTTGTACGTTTGTGTGCGAGCGACGATCAATTTTATCGAGACGGAATGTACGCAAGAAAGTGAGAAACGGAATTCATGGATGATTCCCCCGTAGAACGGAAGTAGCTTTGCCACTGGAATACGTGAATATCCGAAGCACCTTACAATTAATAAATTTAACGAAACAATATCTTACAAATGAAAAAACGAAGAAAGATCAATGAAGGATAACAGAGAAAATCAAGAAATTTTCGGATATATTTCGGATTGGAAAAAATTCCATCTCCCATTGATTCGGAAAACGCGGTGGTTCTCAGTTATCGCACTGGCGCATTAGATACTTGTAAAGAGTGGTTAGAAATCATCGATAAGGATACGCGTATGATTTACGAACGTAAACACAGTGTGTGCGCGAATGTGGGTTTATTCGATCAGAGTCTCGGAGGAAAAGAAAGGTAAGAAAGTATATAATATATCGAGGAGTGATCGATAAAAAACGGGATCAAAGTTGAGCTGCGGCGAAATAAGAGCAGGGTCTCGTGAGCGAAGAGGAGAGAAGAGGTCTTTATAGCGTGTTTCCGGTCATGGACACACGTGACTCCGATCCTCTCGAGTTCACTTCGCACAGCTACCTGTCCCAATTTAATCTATCCTGCTGGCCGATTACGGGCAAACCGCAGGGGCCTCCTGCGCGTGTAAATAATACAGTTGTGAATACTAATATACTCGATTCGTATCAATCTTACACCTCCTCCTCGCCCGAAAAACCGGATCGAATGATACTTTTGTAATGGGACCCTAAGGATCTCGCACGTGAAATCACTTTCGAATCGTGACTCGATCAGTAGCGTCTCTCTCTCTCTCTCTCTCTCTCTCTCTCTCTCTCCTTCTTCTCTATTCTCTTCTCCCTCTCCTCCTCCCTCCTGACACTTGCTTTTTTCCTTTATAATCTAATTTACCTGTTTTTTCTTATGTGGAGCCGCACTTTATATATTGCTTTCTTTTACCTTTTTCTTCCTTTTTTTTCTCTCTTCTATTTTTTTATCTCTCTTCAATTTTTGTCTTACTCATTCTCCCCTCCATGTACCTCTGTTTCTCTTGTAATTTTACCGATAAATCCAGGAAAATAAGTTCGTCCTGCCTCGATCTCTTGATGTATTGATCCTCTGGAGAGCTTCCTCCTGTATTTTGAGCGTTTTCTGAAAAAAACCTCGCGGTAACAATACAGGAGCTCGACTGCAAAATTCATTAGAAATGCCGACACGGCTGATGAGCGCCGTTAATCACGCTGTTCTCGCGTAATTGAATATTTGTCTGCTTCTTGTCGCAACTCTTAATTAAGCGTGCGCGCACTCACATCCTGCGAAACGCGTGTTTCTTGTAGCTATTCATGCGTTTAGCCGGTGGCTTATATCCAAAGAACTCTGCTCTGGAGCTCTGCTCTGCCTACGCACTCGCTCTTCGAATCGTTTCACTTAATTAATTTTAATCGATTATCAAACACCCCAAGCTATACGTGTCAAGCTATTAGCCTTATTCGCTGGTCAGTGGGAAATAGAGTTTCAGCGTTCGCTCACTCGATACTCGCTTAGCGTTGCTTCAATCTCATTAAAGGCGAATCAAATGTCAAATGTTCGAATTATCATTGGCGGAAGGGGAGGGAATGCGAGAGAGAGGGGGAAAGACCGATGAACGTAAATAGATATTGCAACAAGATATTCGAATGGTAGTGGGAAAAAACGGTGAGCGAGTGTGAGTCAGTAAGCGAGAGCGTAACGCTCATTGAGCGAGATCAAGTGTTATGAATGAAGTGGAAGTACCGGGCGATCGGTCATTAGCATAGTCATGACCCGCGGCGACATCAGTGCGTCGTCCCGTTCCGTTACCTCAGCTGCCTTGCCAATGGCAAAATGCCGATACTCTACGTACAAATTACTCCGATGGAAATTTGCGCAATCATCTTTAACGGATCGATCTTTCTTACTACTCGAACACCTGTGGCGAGGCTATTACCGACGAATTTCAAGAGATTCCAGGCATCCAGATAGGAATTCCTCCAGGAAAGAGGGTGAAACTGCGGATAAACCGTACGAGCTCAACAACGTGGATTACACGTACGGAATAAACGTAGCGAAGTATCCGATGGGCTTTCGACAGAGAGAGAAAGAGAGAGAGAGAGAGAGAGAGAGAGAGAGAGAGAGACCCAGAGGAATTAATCTCCAGTTTGACTCGCGCGTGATACCAAGCAAAGTATCGCCAGAAGAATCGTACTTCTGAGAACTCTAGTTACGCTTCTAAGGGGGCTCGCTAAAATCTCTCGAGGAAAATTGGTCAGCGATTTCATCCTGGGAATAAAATCGTACGGGGAACGAGATAAGGAGGAGAGTTATCGTAAGCGAGTAGAAAAAATTGAAGTAGCAGTAGTAGCAGCGGCGATAATAAAAGAAGAAGAGGAAGAAGAATAGGAGAAGATAAAGCAGAGCACCGTAGAGTAAGCAGCATCCGCTTCGTTGTGGGTAAAAGGAAGGAAGGAAGGAAGGAAGGAAGGAAGGAGCGATAGTGATCGTGTCTGAAGAAGAGCGCGATCAATGGCTCAATAGTGGTGGTGCGGTAGGCGATGATCGTCTTGACGACTCGGAGAGCGAAGAAGAAGGGTAGAATGATTCCGGCGAGGCAAAGTAAGGCCAACAGGCGAGATTTACCTGGAAATCGAGAGCGGCCAGCGTTTCGCCACGGTCCAGCGATCGCATCCCCTTCGGGGTTCCAGGACGTTCGCTGGCAAGCGGCAAAGTGGCAAAGCGGCAAAGCGGCAAAGCGGTAAAGCGGCAAACTCGGCAGCAGGTTCGAAACCAAACGCGAGCCAGCGACTGCGACGCGACGCAGGTGCCTCCACCTGCTACCGTCGATCCTACTACTTGTTGCTTGTTGCTTTTCAGCTGCGCCCCTCGAGAATCCCCTCGAGAACCGATTCAATGCTCCCCGGCCACGATGATCTCATTTGTTTTTGCCACCTGCGGACAATCTTCGACCGAGATTCTTCGGATCATCTGCCGCCGTTTCCTCAAAGAGACCAACACAATTTTAAACAAGCATCGCTAAACACGGATAACCATCCGAAATCCTACAGTTTACTACCTACGGATCTTTCTCTCTTTCTCTCTCTCTCTCTCTCTCTCTCTCTAGATTTGCGGAGGATTCGTTTGTAAAAAGTGAGCGGGTGGAAAAACTCGAGACTCGTGTATTGGCAATGATAAAGTACGCTGATTGTAATTTCACGGGTGAAAACGGTTGAATGAGTGAAATTCTCGAGAGAGGTCGTGAGACGTA
Organism: Sclerodermus sp. 'alternatusi'; assembly: GCA_037305995.1. Classification (NCBI taxonomy): domain Eukaryota; kingdom Metazoa; phylum Arthropoda; class Insecta; order Hymenoptera; family Bethylidae; genus Sclerodermus; species Sclerodermus sp. 'alternatusi'. Next base: position 6,789,098 of record CM074547.1, on the reverse strand, counting down.
ATTAAAAGAATGCAGGAGAGGAGGGCCAGGGGATTTTGCGTGAGATTCGAGTTGCGAAAGAGCCCCCTCCGCTCTGCGCTCGAATAGTCAAAACGCTTGGAAAAATGATGATTACAGGCTGCGCGGAGCTCTGCGACTTAATCGCGTCAAGCACTTTTTTAAATAAATGAGATGTACCGACCGATTAACTTTTTGCGCATTATTTATTCTACCTGAACCAAACTATTCTGTATTAAGACGTCCATCGAACCGAAGATTATAGCTGAATAGACTGGTAATGGTGGTTTTAGCACCGGCGTCTGTCAGTTTATCACGCCATCGTCCTGTGCGATACATCGTGGGAGAGTCATTTGATTCGGATCACCACGAAAGAAATAGCCTCGAGGTAAGTCATCATCTGGCGAAACTCCATTAAGAGCACTGCGACGAATAAACTCGCTCCTTTTTTACTCGTATTGTCGCTCAATCCCGAAAATCGAATGGACGTCAATTTCACGAGAAATGCAGCAACTCGTTGTCTATCGATCGATCGTCCAACGATCGGAGCAATCGCCTTCCGTTTACGTCAATCCTCAAAATTTGTATGAGACCGCGCGTTACGATAGACCGATAATTTCAGGGATAGACAAATTTCGGAATTTACATCTTACGCCAGCCTCGAACTTTGGAGGATTCGCTCGGTAATACAGAGAGAGAGAGAGAGAGAGAGAGAGAGCGAGCGACACTTTAATCGACTAATTATCCTGTCTAAATGTCCAATCCTCTGCTCTGTTTTTTTCCAGAACAATAAAATAGGAATCGACAGTTTTTTTACAACAACGGAGCAATGGTCTGTTCGTGATCATGATACACAAAGTCGTGCAGCTACCGGTGGAAGCGTGCTCGAGCACATCCGGTGCTTTACCGACGTCAGGAAACGATGACTCATGCTTTTTTTTTCGAAAGATAGTTCAAGAACCCAACCTGCCACGATAGGTGAGTTGACTTCTGTAAATTATCGATTACGATCCCATCAGGCGTCATTTCGTTCAGAGCCATTCGTAAAAAACTCATCAACTCAAGTTCCTCTGGACGCGGGGAATTGTGAAAATGATTTAGAGGCTATTCTTTCCTATTTCCCCTGCCCAAAAAAATGGGGCAAGAAGGAAGATGAAGTGACAGGGACCACGGAGTAAAAACGATCGATTCCACTTAATTGAATAGTTTTTAATTAATTAACATCTTTCCACGTGCAAGCTGGTCAAGTGCCATTAGTTTTCTCTATTGGAAATAGTTTCTTCGTAATGTTCCCTTTCCAATGAGAGCGTACATTCGTGATTTAAAGTTAGGAGTCAGTTTATCAGTCGAATATTCTCTCAAAAAGATTTGCGTTTAAAAGCAAGACCGAGATAAGTCTGATTGAAAAGAAAAAAAAAAAAAAGAGAAATACTAGGGGGTGGGATGGGGGGGGGGGGGGGTTAAGAGGATCTTGAAACTATCGTGGTTAAAATGAGATACCGAAAGAAATGTAAGCTTTACAGATGGAAGGAGATTTCCACATAAAAGGATGATGGCGATCAGGTGAATTTAATTAGAAGCACGTAACCGGACTTTACACTTCCGCGTAGAACGAAAGTAGGATGATGCCCCGATGATTCCATTTGTAAAGGAACCAAAGTCCACGTTAACGGAGACTACCTATGCAATTTTCACTTCGTTCACGGGAGTGAAATTCTTTTTACAGGTCGCGCCAGTACGTACGGACGTTTCTATCGCGTGCGGAATAACGACTCCTTTGATAAGATCTCCTCGGTATACGCGTATAGGTACCGTAGATGGAAAATTATGATGTCTCAGCCACGATCTACTCTTGTCACTTATCGCATTTTCAAAGAGCGTAAAAACAGAATCTCTCTCTCTCTCTCTCTCTCTCTCTTTCTTTTTTTCTATTCCATTTCAAATGAACTCTTATTCTTTCAACATTCGTTTCTCTTTTATATATCCTAGATCGAAAAAATAAAAATCATTTTTATATTACTGAAATTCTGAGATTATAAATTCTTTCTGTTCTGTTTAAAGCGTACCTGTGCGCACATAAAACGTATGAACGTATGCGTGGATTTCACATACGAGGCTCGCGCGGATTAATTGTTATAAATGATTTATAATAATTTCCATGGAAGAAACGCGCAGTTTTCCAAATGGTAATGCCCCACTGCGATGATTAATAACATGTAAAATGAACTTAATCACAATCCTGCAGACTCAGAAGCGCGCGTACGCGCGTTGTGATTAGAATCATTGATTAATTTCAAAAGCTATGTCGAAATCAATGAGTCATTGACTTTTTACGTAATAATTCAAGATTTCCGCTAAATCGCGCGCTTATACTGTATTTCGAGGGGTCCATGATCGGTGGTGGGGGGCACGGTGGTTTCGCCGGGGGGGCAGCCATTCTATTCGAATGGAGGAACGAACGACGGAGAAACCAACGCGACGCGACGCAACGCGACGACGGGGGCCGAGAGGAACCAGGGAGGGAAGAGGAGGGGGCAGCTTAGTGAAAAAGAGGCGGGCAAAGTATTCACGCGCGTGACATGAAACTGATGATGGGAACGTTGTCGTCGAGACATCACCGATCCTTTGGAAATTTTCAATCCGCGAAATTACTCTCTCCCTGCATTTTTCTTTACAGTTAATTCGATTAAAAATAGGGACGCGATGGGTCCTCTTAAATGTATCAAATTTATCCAGAAATTTCAAAATAAAAAGGGATAAAGGCGAATGAAAGGAACGAACAAATGTGTATAACGTGTGCGGGGGAGGGAGAAAGAAAGAGAAATGTAAAAATCAGAAAGGAGTGTGAGTGTGAATGTGTGCGAGAGAGAGAGAGAGAGAGAGAGAGAGAGAGAGAGAGTTTAGTAGAAGAAGGGGAAGGAAGGGAAGGGAAGGGAAGGGAAGGGAAGGGAAGAGAAGAGAGAAAGAAAATAGAAAAAGAGGAGGAATAGAGAAGAGGAGCGTGGATGAGCTGAAAGGTACGAAACGAGAGAGGTACGAAACGACGTTACCACTTCAGGAAGCCGAGCAACCCGACCAATCGGAGACTGGTGGGCGCTCTGGGTAGGAGGAGACAGTTCCGCGCCGACAGCCGACGTAATCACCCGCGGCCGCTGCCACCACCGCTACTACCCACTGCGTTTCGTTTCTATCTGTGTCTTTTCTTCTTTGTATTCTCTCTATTCGTCTCTTCTCTTCTCTTCTTTTCCTATTCCTTCTCCTCCGACTCCTCTTCTCATCTTTACTTTTCTCCTCTTCTTCCACCGTTACCTTTACCTCTATCACCATTTAATTGAAGAAACGCAGACCACCCCCGCGTTTTAAAAAACTCACTCCCTTTCTATCTCTCTCTCTCTCTCTCTCTCCCTCTCTATTCCTCTATTCTTACTTAGCTTGCACCTGTTTCCCTTTTCAGTACGCACCATGAGTGTAACGATTACATTTCCTCGGTTATTTGACTGGAAACTTCCGATCTTGGCGAGTGTGCGGAGAAACCCGCAAGAGAATTTTCAGCGACGCATCTCAATGGAGTTTTTCATGGATTTTCAATCGGGCGCTAAACATCCCAAAATTCAAGCTTTAACTTCATTATGAACGAGTTAGTTTTTCTAGCTTCACGCTGCATGGCATTTATCGTTCGAACGCCTCTATCGGCGTCTTTCGCCGTCTTTCGGGGTCCTGCTGTATTACGCAGCATCTTCATCCTCTCTCCCATGGGTAATGAGAAAATAACGCGAGATTACACAGCCTGACCTACCGTGGCAAGTTGGCCAACTCGTCGGGCCCGCGGCTACAACTTCGAATTTTGATTGGCGACGCTCCCTTCGCTTCTTCGGGGAACTCCCCTCCCTCCTTCCTCCTCCCCAAGGACGAGGTCTCCCGGAGAATTCGCCATTATTGCTCGTTTCCTCCTTCTTCGGTATTTCTTTTTCTTTTTCTCAATTTTCCAGGTTTCTCGAGAAGCCGCGCATAGAGGATCAACAGAGGCGCCGATGATTATCGCTGGGTGAGTTTACTCGTTCAACTGCAGCCGCGTAAATTCGCGCGTGGCCGCACGCGGTTTTCTACGCAGCCGTGACGAGTGAATCGAACGAGAGCCACGCTACTCCACGCCATGCCGCGATGCGATGCGATGCGATGCGGAAGGATGCAGCCCGGCGAGCGCAACGTGCACGACGAGCTCGTTTGTCGCGTGGCACGTTGTTGCTCTCTGCACCTTCTGACAAATCGGACTTGGACTTGTTCGCTCATTCGTCTACTCGTCGCTCGCTCGCTCCCTTTCATCCCCCGGAGAAATTACTCTCTTTACAGTCGATGCATGATCGTTCGAGCGACTCTGATCTTTGCAGTACCTCGAAACGGATTCCTTGAAATTCCTCCGAAATTCGTTAATATTCCCGTGGTACCAGAGGAAACGACAGTCTCGTGATATTCTCTGGACATTCGGCATATTAATTCGATCGAGAAGCAGAAGTAGATGTTATCGCAGGGGATGGATGAAGGCTGACACCACCATCTCTGATTTACTCGGGGGGTAAGATCGACGCTGCCGCAAGTTCCCGAGGAAGAGGGAAAAGGGAAAAGGGAAAAGGGAAAAGGGAAAAGGGAGGAAATGATTCGTGGAAATTTTCAGTTTGCGGAGTCAATTACCTCGAACGAGTATTGACCGTTGGTGTCGTTGCTCTGAAAAAAGGTGTTGCACTCGGAAAAGACATTACCTACCCTACGTCCGGCAGTCTCGAAGGAGAGTTGCACCTGCTGGCTAACTCGCGTCTGCCACCGTCGCTGACCTACGATTACATCGCCGTTCAACCGCACAGGAATTGCTGGCGAGCCCCTTCCCCTCGCCTCTCCTCTTCACCTGACAAGGGAAAAAAAGGGTGCATTATCGATAGGCTTATCAGCGGTTCTATTAGCGTTAATAAGGAACCCTCCTCCTCTAGGGGCCGGCCAGGTAAATTCCCTTGAATTTTGCAAGGAGACTCGTCGTAATTTCGTGCTATCCCACTTCGGTGCATAATAAATTAATCAGCGGCCAGGAATATCCGGAGAGCTCGCCGCTTCTCCCGTCCAATAACGGTGAAAAAAATATTTGATGCCGAACGATAGGTCGTACGCGGACGATAATTAATCACAATGTACGGGAAGTAAGAAGGTTTGCAGCAATTCATTTGGCTTTGAATGGCGATTGTTCCGAGGTGAAAGCGCTAAGCATTTATTGATTAGAAGAGTTTGAACTAGTGAAAAAACGACTACGAAAACCGCCTGGAGCTTCTGATTTATTATTTCAAGCGCTTCGCTTCGCGCCTATTCCTGCGAAAGAGATTGCTTTCACTCCTCTCCCCCTGCAACCCCCGTGATTTTCCATCCGGTCAGCTCGGCCTTGCGCCGCTGGGCCTCTAACGAAAGACGGCGATATTACGCGCGCGCGCACGTTACACGATGAGCGTTAAACGGACGTTCCTAATTCCGTTGACGGCAGCAACAGTCGCCGATCTCTCCGAAAATTGAAATAAAAGAGAAAAAAGGAAAATAAGAATGAAAGAAGGAGAGAAAGAATAAGAGTGAGATCTGAGTCGATTTAAGGATGGGATGGTAGGAAGAGAGTGGCATTGGACGAACGAGAACACCCCTCGCTCTCGAGAGGTGTCGGGAAATAAATTTCGGTGGTCAAGAACGAGAAACAAGAGGCGAGGCAAGTCGGTAGCGCATCCCCGTGTGTTTTTGACAAAGTGAACATCGTAAGATATCGTGGGCGTGAAGAGGGGAATGGTTCCCGGCGTGGAAGAGGAGGAGAAGACAGGGCAAAGCAAGACGAGGTAAGGTCGACGGGCCCCAAAGTGACGAAGGGCCGCTCGTTAAATGCGTCAGGTGCCGAGGACGGTTGACGCGGCCGTTGTAGGAATCGCCGGAACCCCGCCGATAATAATGTATGCCATTAATAAGAAGTCCGCCCGGGGGAAGGTCTGCGTGCGTGTCTCGAAGGAATACACCCTTCTTTTGGGCCATGTGCGCAGGAATGTGTACGCGTGAGCACACGGACGAGTTCGGCCGGGTGAAGGGCGTTTAACGGTTGGACGCTGCATTTTGGCCCGACGAGCACCAGCTGATCTCGTTCCTTACCTCAACCATGTGTTTCCCGCGCTTTCTCGCCCAGACACTTTTCGCTCCTCTCCTCTTACCTCCCCTTTTGCCTCCCCTTTACCTTTCGGCCCACGACCCTCTTATCTCGCATCTATCAAGCTCCTCGAGTGCGTGTATGCGTGCGATACGCGCTTCCACTTATACGCGAAGGACCAATTAACGACCCTGGCGAATGTCTCTTTCGGTACGCGTGTTCTGGCCTAATTAATGCAACCGAGTAGATAATACTGTTGGCAAGGAGAATTTTAATTCCTCCGAGGGTTTCACCCCGACTTCCTTCGCCTTCCCTCTTTTTTTTAATCCTTTCTGCAACACAAGTACACATATTTTATTTTTTCCTATCTCTCTCTCTCTCTCTCTCTCTCTCTCTCTGTCTTCCTTCTGTTCCTAGCGAGACGTTACTATTAAACTGTCTTTGGATGGAAAGTAGCATGATCTATGGCTGAATTTCTAGAGCGCGCAGTATTATACTGTCAGAAATAATTAAGCAAAGTTAACGCGTCTGGAGGAGGTTAGATCTTTGGGTTTGGAGTGGCAGTGAGAAACGTTGAAAGGAATAAATAACAGGCGAGGGATATCATTAGGATAGAAGCAATGATCTATTTGGAATATTACAGGGTTGTCGATGAACGACTGACGAGAGGAGGGTAGAGCGCGGAGCGGAGGGTCAGCGAGGGCACAAGGGGTACGTGTTGCTGCACCTTACGCCACCAGCCGGGAACAGGTGCCACAGCTGTTTCAGCAAGTGCAACGAATGCCGAACATAGACATCCTGGACGTTAGAAATGTGCAGGCTGCGAACTCGGAAAAGGGTGCATAACTATTCGGCTAAAGTAACCCGACTGAAGTGTTACACACCCCTTTTTCTGCTCCGACCGTTGAACCAGCAGGTCCTGTGCATGCTAACAAGTTGCTTGTATAAGCTAATGCCGATGCAATAGATAATCTTTTGTTTTGGAAGTCACCGGCTAAAAATAGAGTCTTGTGACGAGGAAACGAACGTTTCCCCTCGATTCCACGGCCACGTCGTACACTTTCCACGAGAGTCGTTTTCCCGAGCAATCAGAGCCCCTGCGAAAACAAATTTGCACGAATCTGAGTTTGCTTGCTCAGATATTTAGTGCTGATAGCTGCTGACAAATCTGTCCGAAAAGATTTTTATCAGGGTCCGTTCTATTCGTGTACTACGACGGTACACACTTCGACGACGGTCGTATTTCGGTCAATCCTAATTTGAAGATTAAGGGAGTGGGGGGGGGGGGGGGGGGGATAGAAGGAAAATTCTTCAAAGTTTTCGATATAGTTCGTCCGGTATTTCCAGGTGGATCCTGAAACTCGAGAAAAACACGTGGATTTATAGTTGGCGTTAATAAGCGCGCAAGACTTTTACCGAAAAGTTCAATTTAGTAGGGAGGGAAGTTCTGTCCTGTGCAAGTAGCGTGGTTCCGCTTGGTTCCGCCCATAACGGTGTCGGTGTGAACCGCGTGGATCCTCGGATCACTTCGGAATTTCGGACAATCATTTTCCCATCAATTCCTGCCTCGCTAAATCAGCTGTAGAACTACCGTCAGGATCGATTCCTCAAATTCCAAGCGTCGTTTTCCCTAATCTTCTAAACGACGATTTCTCCATCACCAAGATCCTCCTCCATCAAGAAAGTGAGAGAAGCAATCGAACCTATTTCCTAAATATTTTTTATACTGCCCAAAGTGAGAGTCTACCGAGTCTTTTGTCTGCCTTCGAACATCCATAAATTTTACTTGGTTCGTAGAAAAAAGAAAACCAAGTCCTCGCGAGGAGCAGCGTATTTTCGAAAGTTTCCACAAAGGTTCGGCACAACGTGTGAAACGCGTCAAGGGGAAAACGGGATGGGAAACGCGATGCGAGGAGCGAGTGACAAAATTTGAGAACTAGCGGCGATCTCTTGGAGAAATCGGAGGTAAGTTTAAGAGCAAGGACTGGCGGTGTATGTGATTAGCTTCGAGGGATGTCCTAGTGATGGAGGAGGAGGAGTGCAGGAAAGGGAAAGCGTGCGGTCCCGGTCTAGCGCTATTGGTTAGAGTGAGAAAAGGTAAGAGTAGTAGAGGGGGTCGGGGCCGTTTTCACGTTGCCCCTTCCTTCGTTCGGTGTTTGCGGTGTTCTCGCTCTTGCAAGGAGCCAGTGATAGCGTAGGAGAGGCGCTCCCCTCTCGACAAGAGACCACAGGTAAGCTCAGGAAGGAAACTAGCTGTTGGAGGGAGAGAGAGGCGAGTAATGGGCCCACCGGAGGGGAGAGGAGATCAGGACGAAGAAATAGAAAGAGAGGGAGTGAGATATAAATAGTGAGGAAGGGGTTGGGGAAGAGAGGGAGAGGAAGAGGGAGAGAGAGAGGTAAGAGCGCATGGAGGGAGGAAGTCGAAGGAGGTGAAGCGCGACCGGCCCTCTCTATGCCAGGGGCCCAGGCTAGTCCAGTCCGGGACAGCACGCCTCCTGCTGCACGCTCCACGAGGTTCCACCAGCTCCAGAGTACGCTTCCGCGAGCAGCCCGGGACACCTATGCTCGATCGTACGCATGCTGCCTGAGCACGCCCGCACCGGACCCTCCGCTCTGCTCCTCTGCTCCTGTTGCTCTTCTTCTTGCCACTGCTGCTGCTCCTCCTGCCCGAAACCTGGAACCTGGAACCTACAACTTGGAATCTGGGACCTGGGACCTGGAACCTCCATCAAACCGTCTGTGACGGATCATCGCTCTTGATCCACGAGCGTCAAATTCGCAACTTCGCCAAATCAAAGAAACTTATCAAAGAACCACCTAACGTCACTGAGCGAGATCCTTCTGAAGGACCTGCTTCGCTGATCCACCGATTGGAGCTTTTCTTTCTGCTTGCGAGTCTTGTTGAAAGAAGCACGAGTGTCACTGGCCTAGAGGGAAGCCGCTGCTACCACTTGTAAAACATTGAGAGAAGATCATCGACGAAGAATCTCGTTGTTGCAGAGGAGGGACCTTGACTCTGATCTGGACCTGTCAGCTTTTCATCACTGGAACCCTACGGTCATTGATGCGTCGATGAGTGACTTTACCACCTCTTCGTAGCGAAGTTCCTGCCCTTCACGTTTCTCACTCTTTCGCGGATCTCGCCACTACTACTTGGGCTTTGTGAAGTTCAGTGAGAAAAAAACATGATTCAGGTCTTAGGTACTTGAAGTAGTCAGTGTCCGTTCGAACCTCATCGGGAAGATCTTCGAGTGCGTCGATCGTATAGATTTTTTTCTACCAAAACTAGATCATAGATAGAGTACTACACACGTTGTTCTCCCTAAGGTCGGCGGAGAGACTAGTTGTTGGGTTTGTCGCGATCCGGTCGGTTTGCCATGAAGAAGATATCGAGTAAACGACGGAAACTTGAGAAAATCGAATGAGATTTGGCGAACGGGATCCCGAAGTTTTCGAATTCGACCAATCGGCAATAGTCAATTTGCCGAACGGAACAATTTCCAGTGGAGTTCTGGTTCTTCCGCGGCTTCTCCCCTTCGGAGGTTGCAGCTGATTTCTGACTGTCCGGTTAGGATCGAGGACGTTTAGTGGGTAAACACGTGTTTTCTGTGTGGATATGGTAAAACTTTGTGATCGGTGCAACGGGGTAGTAGCCGAAGAACAGTGAAGTGCATTCGCGAGGTGTCAGTGTGCCTGGAGACTTCAACGCGCGGTCAGGAAGTATCGCAGGGATATAAGCGGACACCCAGAATTAACAGGACCGACACGACCACGACGACGAGGCAACCAGAAACCAGGTTGGTAGATACTCCGAAAACCTCCCTCTTCCCCTCCTCCTGTATTTATCGCCCTGTCTCGTTTTGAATGTTAATTGACAAATTCGCTCATTCGCTCGCTCATAAAAAACGGCGATAATTTCAAGCGCTCTCCTCTCCCAAAGTGAAATCGTTTCAATTTCACGCACACGCCCGTAATTGATACGCGCCGATGACATTTGTCGCTCGATTCTGACGATTCGATCGATCGCTGAGCGCGAGATCGCTCTCAATGCTGCTCTGGATCAGTTTTTCTCGAGAGATTCCGCCACGCCGATGCGTGACGTAAATTTAATGTATAATGTCATCGGTGTGACGTAAAAATAGAGTTATGTCAAAAGTTGGAACGGCATGCACCAGCCGACGCGCATACACGCGCGCACATACACACGGAACGCGAGAGAGTTGAATGGGGCAACGATGTTGTGCGTGCTTGCACGCACTTGTACACGCATGCACACACACACGGGCGCGCGCCTACACATAGAGATAGACACGCGAGTAGTTCAGCACTCTGTGTTTACATTCGCCAATTACAGATATAGGCACTCGTACGCAATAATGATAGATCCGCCGCCGTAGCTAATGACCGACGGGTCGATCCGCGCAAAAAGTGCCGAGAATGATATTCCAACAACGTGCTCCGATAGATCTTCGATAGGATCGTGCACCCTGTCTCGCGAAATCCTCGCGCAAATGCTCCTTTTTAAAAACAGTGGAAGAAATTTTATCGCGAACCTCCTCCGTTGTCTCTCCCTCTCCGTCTACCACTCTGTCGCTAATCACCTCCCTTCCCCCGTGTTCAATAATTACAGAGAAAAACGTACGCGTGCACGACAACTTTGCGCACGCGAACTCCTCGAAATGGAGTCCCCGAAATAAAAATGGGCTAGATCTCGTTAAATCCTTGGAAGGGAAAGCGTCCTGGCATCACATTAACGGTAACGACGCGACGCGCCGATAGAGACTCCACGTTTCTTACAGCGCGTCCCCCTCTGGAGTTTCTAAAGTTTGCGTAAGCGAATCCCTTGGAATGGAGTTTCTTCGGGCGAACGAAGAAATTCCTATGACCCGTGTGATTTGAAGGACGCGTGGATGTAGAATTTATGCGCGCGAACCCGTTAAAATGGATCGTCTCGTTGTTAAATAGGCTGAGATGTCGTCGAATGTCGAGATTGGAGGTGGAGGCGAGGACGGTGTCAAGCGAGATTCTTATCAGGATTGGTGGCGTCGCTGATCCGAGTGAAGAAATTGACGACGACGATTGAACGAATGAAACGGAACTACTAGTCGATGCCCGGCGTTGCAACGCGCGGGCACAGGCGCTAAACTTTGAAATGTTCCCTTTGGAAATTGTATGCGCGAGGCGTGCAAGTTTCTTGCCTGGACTAGTGGCGAGCCTGAAGAAATATCGTATAAAAATAGAATAAGAGCATTACTCTGCTGCAACGTGGATTATTAGGATATGCGCGGAAAGCAAGTGCATCGGCAAAATGCCGACGGATGGAATTAGCCGGCTCTGCTCTCAATGTTGCGGCGCGTGCTTTTCTTTCCGGTGATTTTCTCAAGCAATAAATTCCACGTTCACCATTGATTCGGTGTAATTGCAGAAGAGTGAACGATTATTGCCAGATAATTATTCATTATTACCAATAAACTATGGATTATTGTTTATGGTGGATATGGAAAAACTTTTATCGAGACCGCTGCCCCCCTTACCCCCTGCCTGCTCTTCCACCTCGATTTGCAGGAGCCATCTTAAAATAATATCAAAGATACTGGCGCGTTGTGTGGATGCTGCGGAGCGGCTCTCGGGATTTCTCGTTTCCTCTTCCAATAAATAACGAGGGGAGTATTTTGCGAGGTATTTTGTCAATTTTCTTCGGAACTTCGGGATTTGGATGACTCTCGTTCGGAGTCTCGAGATGACTCCTCGAAGTAAGACACGAGAGCCGGTGGAATGTCTTTTTTCAATAATTACAGAGTTGCTGATTTTCATGTCTTAATGGAACTAGGATAATGCATGCAGATTATTCATTATGCAAATGCGAGAGGAATTTCACGTTGAACAGATGACATCGCGAATATTCGTGCTGGATATATCCGGAGCAGCCTTGATCGATATCTTCGAACTTGGAAGATTCTCTTGGATAATAAGGACGTAGACCTCAGAACTGTTTCCCTCGACAATATTCTACAAAAAATTCGTTTCTAATCGCAAAGTAGCGCATCTGCCCGTTTCCACCCTCTCCGAACCCTTGTCTTACCCTTCGCAAGTTCCCGAAGACAACTGGCTTCTTAGGGGCAGTTGTCGCGTCAGGTGGTAGTCGTTAAAGTAGTTAAACGTCGTTGCTGCTTTCGAGAAGACTTGACAGTTGGTAGGACTCGAAGACTATTAATCGAGAAATTAAAATTTTTATGAAACTAAATTGAATCGCTTCCTTTCTCTATATAAAAATCCTATTAATCTTCTCGGTAATGGCGACTTTAAAAAGTTTGCAACAAGCAATTAACCTTGGCGCATCTAAAAAGTAGCCAGTTAGTCAAATAAAGTTTTATTCGAACCATCATAACTATTAATGTTTTTACTTTAGTACCTTACGGAAGACAACCGTAACAACAAGGTACCCCTCCCCTCTCACCCCTCACTGAATTACCACCGTCCAAAGTACGTCTATAGTTCAGGTCATGAAAATTAGTGTGAAAACTTTACTTTTTTGTCCTGCCTTTTCTTGGTGTTTTTTTGCTGTTTTTTTTTTTTTTTGGTTTTTTTATTACCTGAGAAAAAAAACTTAAGGAACCCAATAAGTTTATTTGAGAAAATTTTTCAATCTGACAAAGAAAACCTTTCTCTTTTATGTTTAAGTAAAAATTAACGCAGGACGATACGTCAAATAAAGAAATAATTAGTCGACCGTTGACCTCCCAGCAAACTTTCAGTACTGCGCTCGTAAATGACGTGCGTCAGCATGGCGATGCGGCGCAACTGGAAACTCCATCCAATCACACAGAAAACGTCATTCTTCGGATGCATTATCTCAGCTGGACATCCATACAATTTTGTACTGTCATTTTGCGTTCGGTCGACGATTCTTTTCATCGTCGTGAGTGGCCGTTGTACTTTTGTCCCTTTGAAAATTGTCATCGATCGACAGAAAGCTCTACTCATTTCCTTGCACTTGCCGATAGCAGTAATTCGACTCTGATCGAATAAACAGGGATTTTATCAGTGGAACGAAGCGCCTATCCACAAAAACCTTCATCTCCCGTTCGGTCATTCATCAGCGAGAAAGAGAAAGAGAAAGAAAAAGAGAAGGGGAAGGAGAGTGCAAAATTCGTTCGGTGGAGCGACCGACTACCGGTTAGCCTTGAACCTTACGACCTTGGAGTTAACGTACGGTTTGAAGATTTGCAATGACGGCTGTGAGAAAGGGGTAGTTGCTGAACGTAATTACGGTGTCTAACAGAGAAGTACGAGACATTATTTAGAATCCAGCGTGTGTCATCGGCCGTGGAAGATTTTATCGCGGTTTCTCTCACGAGCGGAATGTCGTCTCGATATCCGTCGACTTGAAAAACATCCGTTCCGTTTCGATATCCGTCAATGTAGCAATCTGCCGATTCTACAGAGGCAACATTGTCTCCCCATCGTGTCTCCGTCGTAATCCCATGTAGACCCCAACCCCGTCCAGCCCACTTTGCGCAAGGAATGCGTTCACGCGTGTTTTAATCGGTGCTCGGTAGCCATCGCGAGCCTTCTGTTGCACCATCGCACGCTCGATTTACAATATGACGTACAATTAATAAAAACTACCAATCAAGCAGGTAGCGATCTCCCGACGCGGATGATTAGCGGCTGCATCGGAAAACGATCCCACGTGGATTATCGCACCTGGCGCGGATCTCTCTTTAAATAGTAACAGTGGCCTCTTCGTCCTTTCTATAATTACCTCTGTAACTTCTCCAGGGGGAAGATAGCAGTTAATGACTGATACCGAATACAGGTCAATGTTTATCGATTGCGCTCATTCATCATTCCACTTGATAATTATTGAGTAATATGCGCGATCAACGAGAGTTTAGCGATTATTTCCATTTGTTCGTAATCCCACGTGACCTTGCATCATAATTAATCAGTGGCAGTGTTTAGCCTCCATTTTCTTCTATCTTCGCTCCACTCCACTCTACTTTCACACGATGGCAAGACACCCGAGAGACAAATAAACGATCGTGGATCAGAGACGGGGGGAGGCCTTTGCGAGTGACGCGTGTGGCGGACAAAACAATCATCGATGGTAGATTGTTAGCGAGCTTGTCATTGAATCTCGAATTTTGAATTTGGAGATGAAAAAATGGGCTAGAATTCGTCGCGCGTGGTGTCAGTGGGAAAGAGGAATGCGGCACAGGAGGAAGAGGAGGTGGCGGTGGATTTCATCCCATCCCGGCCAGGCCATGTCAAGGATGCGAGCTGGGCGCGGGTGCGGTTCGCTCTTTTCTTATTCAGTTTATTAGCTGGCGAGCAAGTTGTCCGATGGTTAATTGCGTGCGCGAGCGCACAAGCGCACAAGCGCACGATCAAGCGTCTCTCGCCTTTACAGTTAACCAGGAGGCTCCAGCTACTTTGCTCTCCTTCTTCCTTTTCCTCTTCCTCTTGCTACCCCTCCTCCTCCTCCCTCCTCCCTCCTCTCCCCTCGCCTCCCCTATCTCTGCGACGCCTGAGACGCGTGCAAAACTATTTTGCGCCTCCGCGGGTAGTCGCCTATTTATTTATAGCCATTCCGCGAGAACACGGCATCGCCTTAGCCAAGAAATCGGTTGCTTTATCCACCGATGTTGCTGGAAGAATGGCGTTCTCCAACAGTACTACCGTGCGTGTATATCACCGCTCTAGGTGTGTTCGAAAGGAAAGGCAGAGTCCAATCTCTTCTCCCTCATAATCGCCATTGATTAAACCGAGATTTTACAAAATTAGAGTAGAGTAGAGTATTTTTGCAAATATCTTTTTTCCTCCGCATTTGCCTGCCTATCCTCTCTTCTTTCGCATCTCGAATATTTTAATAGATCCATTTCAAGCATTATCAGAGCAAATCAGTTTTGCAGTTTAATGCGAACGTTTTCAATCGTTCTTGGGATCGAGAGAAATTGAAGTTTTCGCGTTGTGCAGAATTACGTTTCAGAGACTGCCTGTTATCTCTCTCTCTCTCTCTCTCTCTCTCTCTCTCTCTCTCTCTCTCTCTCTCTCTCTCTCTCTCTCTCTCTCTCTCTCTTTCCCTCCATCTGATCTGTCTTTCTCCTTTGCTCTGTGCGCGCGTGTGCCTCTATGTATGCACATGCGTGAGAATCGCCGATTTATTTATAGTCGCTGCTTCCTGCGATTCTACCAATGTAAACGTAACATCTACTTTGAGAATAGCTTACTCGCTACTCGCGATTTTTCTTGGAGCCTGCTGAGAATACCGATTTGGAGTTGCAATTAATATTTAATAAGAGCCATTAAATATGAAATCGGCGAAAGTTAGTAAACTCTTTAATAGTTGCCAAAGCAATTAAAAGTAATGGAACGATAAGTGTTTTCGATATTTGTATTTAATTAATAATTACTAGGACCGTGGATTAAGCCGGGTAACTCGATAGTAAACCTGTTGATTCTAACCGTTTTGGGCAGAGCGGGAGAGGAGGAGATCCGTCGGGGAATTTCTCGAGATAAGAAAGAGGAGGGGAGGGAGGAGAAAAATCCTGCCGATATAACGATAATTGATTTTCAAACGTTCCCCCCATGCGCGGCCAGTTTATAATAATTAATAATCTTAATTGTAAGCAGCGAATACCAGCTCGCGAATAAACGCTACAGTTTATACCGGTGTTATTGCTCGAGTATAGGAGAATTTACTTTCGCGGTATATAATCTCCGCAAGACTTTACGTATTAGTGCATAAATGCACATAGCTTTCTCATGAATGTACTTGCATGGCCACGCCTGGCCCCAATAGCGTCCTCGTAATCCTCACGCACGTTTTACACAATCGCCTATCATTTTGCGAACCGATTGCTCTCGCATTGCACCGCGACATAAGTATAACGTGTCGCTTGCAAATGTCATTTCCATGTGTGCGCGGGTAACTCGGGCTCGCATTCGTCCTCAAGCGCGCGAGCGAGCGCGCATCATTTCGCACTTGGCGATGCGAGAATGCGCACACGAGCACGAGGGGTAAATCACGGTCATAAATAATCGAATCGAATCGGCTCCATCGATTTCTCCTGAAACACCGTAGAGAAGTTTCGGTGAGTTTCCTCGATATCTCAATAATGGAGGACTGTCTCATTCGTGACACTCGCGCCACTTGGAATCACAGCGAGCGTAGAAGGTAGGCTTTGATAAATAAAGGAAATATTATCGGCGGACGCTTAAGTGGAACAAAACGGAACGGAACAGAACAGAGTCGATCCTTTTCTAAAGACTTTGGTAGTCAACGAGCATTACTTTCGCCATGCTTATGCGCGAGTTGTCCAGTTCCAGTGCACTTGCGTGTGATCGCCACACCTGGCCCTGATCGCTTCCCACCTATTGCATTCTTGTAGGTGTGTACGTGTGTTGGTATCCACACGCGCGGATTCGAGTGTTCGACGAGTGTTCCAATGAAGTTCTGCTTCCGAGTGGTTGGCGGACGCCTTCTGGTGTCTCCTGTACAACACGAGCAGGATTTACCGAAGGCGCGATCGATTTTCTAGGGACAGTTTGATGTATCGACCTGCTTTACGGATCGAGCGAGGTCGTTTCTTTCAGTAGAGTTACGATGACCCACGGCTTCCGAGATAAGTGCAGTCATTATCCTTGTGTTTGATTCCTGTTTGCAGGATCGGCATGGCGCGCGGCACGGCGGTTCACCGGCAATAACGTCTTGCCTTATCAAAGCCAATGGATCCCTTCCCCCACCTCTCCGAGGTTTAATCACGAGATATCGCTCTTCTATTCTTTTGAATTCAACATTTTTCCGGTCATCCCCCTATTCGATCAAAGTTCGTTCCTCCATCGCTGTTGCTGCTGCTGCTGCTGAAGCTACCGATGATGGTTTTGTTACTTGCTGCTCTATTCGGATCGAGGATATACCTTCATCCATCACTCGCTCGAATGCCATTAACTTTTCTCTCTTAACCATTTGAAAATGGAAGCTTTTAACTCTTGATTAGTTTTAACGCGCTTATCCATTTTCGATGTCTAATGTCTGCTTCGCTATTTTTGCCAATGCCTCCGACAAGTCAACTTGCTCGTCGACTGCTCGCGCACAGTCAGATGGAGCAGACCGATTACGGCACGAACGGTATCCAGGAAACGTCATTTAGGGTCCAATTGATTTTTCTCTCGCTTAATGGCCTGATCCTCAAAGACGTTTCGCGATCGACTCGCGGAACGAAATGTCCCGGGATTTAATAAGGATTTCCTCGGGGAAGGTTTCCTGCGAGGTAGCCTATTAATCGCCGCGCCATTACCATGTCGATGGAACCCCTGGCATACCGATCGACGGTGTTCCTCTCTTGCTGAACCGAACCAATCGCAACGTAATATTACCAATTATCTTCGTGGAATTTAATAACTCCGCGTGCAAACGAGAGCACGCGTTCTTCACGCATTTCCCATGAAAATGCAGAGTGGTAAATCAATGTCTTCGTTAAGTGAATCAGTGCTGAACCTCCGGGAGATGATTTTAGAGATTCGAAGATCGCGAGTTTCCTCGAACGTCTTGCCTACCTCCTACCGTGAGTGCGGTGTGATGGATGTACCGCGAGTCATGATCAATTTTATCGAGACACCTTGATACATCGATTGTGATCCATCTCGATAAATCTAGTGGCACGGAGAACTTTTACCAAACCATTTCGCGCGCTGCCCCTTTCATTCTCTTTCGTGGATTATTATCGATCGACTACTTTCTAATGTGTGCTTTATGCATCGCTGTGTTGATTCTGAATATTTCTATTTAATTATGCTAACGAGGCCCTTATCAGAGTCCACTTACCGGAGTTCTCAGGTCCGGGAAGCGAATGGAGCTTGGCTTTAACGTTGGAATCTTCTAATCGCGTTGCGTTACCTCGTCGCGTTTGCGCCGGCAAATGTGTCGGCGAGATATCATTTGCACGTTTTCAATGTACTTTTTAACCTCTTTCCGAATGTTAACGAGTGACTCGTACTCTGACGTCATGAGCTAATAATGAAACTTTAATCACGGTGAATTTTTTCCCCTCGACGTAGGGTCTGGCCAGTACAGTTTTCAACTACTGTCAGCAGTAGGTCACGCGTAATGCAGATAAAGAGTCTTTATTGCCTCGTTTCCGATTTAGAAGTTGCTCCGTACTTTTTTTTTTTGGCGCGGAACTTGTTTTACCCTGAAAACAGTGGCCACCTGCGTGCTATGCAAATGCGTGCGACTAACAGCTAATTTCTAATTCGCTACCAAGCACGCAGACAGCACGCGTGCGCGCGCGCGCGCACGAGCAAACGGTTATGTCGAGTGGCAATTCCTCTCTTTCCCCAATCTCTCTTCTCTCTCTCTCTCTTTAGTCGAGTGGTTTTCAATCAGAGAACGGTTACATTAAAATCATAAGTCAATTTTACAACTTAATAAACGGCCTACGCGACGAGAAAAATTACCGCGTGTTGCGCTTTAAGCCAATTAATTATCTTTTTCCATTACTTATTTCGCATAAATTACACTAATGGTATAAGCAACCTGAAATGGCGGAAATATTTGTTTTATTATCGAGAGCCTGCGCAGCGATTTAAATATATGGAAAAGTTGCAAGTGCGCGCGCTATCACTGCGTCTCGCGAAAAGATTTCTTTCCGATTCCCCTTGCCGAATTTCAAGCTAAATTGACGTTTACGATCAATGGCGCTCGCACTCCAAAAGTTCCATTCTTACGTGGGAATGACCGTAGTTTTAATTGCTCCACGCCAGATAGAGGATAAGCGACGAACCGACGAAAGAAAAAGCATCGAGGAAATCCGTTTTCATTTCTGATTTTCTTCTTCCACGAGAGGATCGTTAATCACTTCCAATCCAAGTCTAGAATATAGAACGCATCGCGGTTTCTCTATTAGACCTGACTCGAGTCTATTTGTCGATGAACGAAAAATATCGATAGAGTCGCGCTCTCGATCGACGCACGGATCATCAGGGGGGAGGGAAATGGTCGTCGTAGGAATTTGCAAAATTTTTCTGCGAGGCTCTTTTGGGGGGAAGTGTCGAGAAAATGATTCTGTTTTTCGCGATGGAGCACGAGAGAGGTTAACGCGGCAACGAACCTGTTCCTCGCGTTCCTCGTATGTGTGCGAGCGCGCAAAGGTAAAGCGCGCGAATGTGAGGGTTCGCGCATCGATGCAACATAGTCATCTGTATCAATCAAGGAGTCGGTAGGAATGCGAGCTCCTTTACCGACACACGTAGAGAGTATCGCGCGTAGTTAACTCCAATCAGAGTCGATTGCAGCGGACAAGTGGAATAATTATTGCCACACGACTTATTGAATTATTGCAGGAGCGTCGTCTTACTGGCGCGCACCGGAGGCGCTAATAATAAATAAGATTTTAATTCAACGAACTTGTCGCTTCTCCTCTTTCCCTCTTTAATTTCCCCATCCGCGAATCCGCGCTGAAACAGTTGGTTGCTCCGTTTTTAGCGCGTCGGCAATTACTCCGACATAGCATTTGCTTGCTCGTTGCATCGATCGATCGACCTTGAATTTTAAGGAATTTCAGAAACGACGCTCGGATGAAGGCCTTCGAATCACACCGGACGTTCCCTGATAAAAAGAATCGGAGAAACGACAAGTAGCATCAGCAGCAGCAGCATCAGCAACTGGAACCTGAAAGGCAAATAATTCGACGAGGCGCGCATCTCTCGAGATATTGTAGGGAATCTCATAGGAGACTTCCACTGACGCTGCCTGCGGTTGCACGTGAAAAAAATATTGTCTAAGCATCCGCGTGGAATATTCCTGTTAACAGCTCGAAGGCTATCGTGAAAGCAGCGATAACTCGGCAGGCACTTCGAGGCGGATCGTTCCTCCGCTCGTTACTTTCCAGAACTGTATCATTGCCGTGGCAAAAAGCACCTGGCTATATTTCGCGGTTTAGAGCGTTTCCGAGAAAGAACGTTATTACGTTGTTCATATATATTTTCGAGCGCTAATATTGGTATTAGCCTATGCCTCTAAGAAATGCTAAGCGCGTTTGCCAGCTATAAAAATGGCTAAACTGGTTAGGTTTAATAAGCAATATCGAGTGATTAGGCGAAGAAAAATTACTTAATCCTTTGCAGCCTGGAACGGAGTGTTCATTCGACGAGGTTCCAGTGGTAGTCGCCACGAAAAAAGGATCTCATGGCGCGACGCGTTGTCAAGAAAGTGTTACGGCGCACGTCGCGGCGACCTTGGGCGTCGGAACGTTTCGCAAATTGCCGGAAATTTCCGTGGGAAACTATTCTCTCGGTCGTTCATGGCGGGCATTGTGCGCTCGCGCTCCTTCGCGATGCCTGATGCGCGCAATGAGCGAGTCTGTATCAGGTGCGGTATGCGACTTGAGGTGCGCACGGTGCAGTTCGCGTTGGAAATTCATGGCGAGACGGTGTTTACACCCCACGCACACACGGACCATCACTTAGCGGCATTGTCACTCCTGACTCTCTCTCTCACTCTCTTTCTCTCTCTCTCTCTCTCTCTCTCTCTCTCTCTATCTCTCTATCTCTCACCGATGAAACGGGCAGAGCCCCTAATTACCGATTGATGATTCGCACAATCAACACCGTTTTCACCTTTTCCGCGAACTTTACCCCCCTCCCCCCTGAGCCTCCACCGCCGTCGATTATCCAGCACCCTATCCTGATCGAGGACTTTGCCATCGCCAGTCTCCCGATGCGAAGCATTGTGGTATTGCGAGAAACGCGTCGGTTGCAGAGAACCGAAGCTTTGCCTTGACCCATGACCCAACCGCGAGTGATCCGATCCCGCGGGAGCGAGCGATCGCTCGCGCTAGTCGGCCGCTTTGCTGTAATTCGCGAAGAGTTATAGCGACCGACGAAGGGGGAGGGGAGAGGGGTTTCGTGGTTGTTCGTTAAAAAGGTGCAATTAGCGCATCACAGCTGGCAGGAAGGAAGAACTCTCGAGTTCCTTGAGCTATGCGTCAAGACGTTTGGCGACGCATCTAAATTGTTGATGCATTTACGCCTTTCGAGAGCAGGTGCGACGCGCTGGCCGCGTCGCCGTCGCCGTCACCGTCGACGTCGAGCCCGGTCCGATAGGTCGCTCACTCGTACGCTGCCACCCCCGTAAACGACCGGAAACTTTCCGTGTCGGTACGTGCGTCACCGTAGGAAACGAGCACACTACGAATTAGTGTCGAGTAATGGCGGGGCATGCAACAAGTGCACCGCTCGGGTATCAGGTGCGCACGGTTACATTGTATGCGTGTGCACTGTCCTCTGCCTACATGCACTCGCCCTCCCGCCTACCTACTACCTGCTACCCACTGCCTACTACTACCTACTACCTACTACCTAGCCGTTACCGATCTCCGAGCGAGCACGTGACCGTGCGAAACGTGTTCGAAGGCACTATTGATACGTCATAGCTGTTCCCTCGCCGGCGAAATCTTATGCGTCATCATCCCTAATACGAGGCATCTATCGAAGAACCGTTTCTGCGATAAGTTCCTTTTGCTCTTCGCGACTCGTCGAATCTCCGCCGATCCGACCTTTGCGAGATCTTTGTTCACCGAATTAAAAGAGATAGGTGGACCTGGGGGTGGGGGGAAAACGCTAGGTATCCGAGCACTTGGTAAAATTAACGACTGGGTACTCGGTGCTAACCCTGGGAGAGCGATCGAGCACTAGCGATTCTCGAGTCTGAGGGAAGCGAGAGAAAGAGAGAGAGAGAGAGAGAGAGAGAGGGAGAGAAGCGAACTGGTATATCTAGATACGAGGAGCAACTGGTTATTTGGATGCGCTAGACGAGGACGATGTGAATGAAGCTGGGCTTTTCGTCGTGAAATTGCGTGCTTTGGCGAATGTTGGCGCAAATGGCGGAAACTGTCGCTCGCTGAATAGAGGGTTGAGGAGAGGAAGATGCGCTAGGATGAAATACGTGGCTGGCTGGACCCGTCGCGAGATCAGGTGTACGCGGACGGACAAATGGAGGCAGAGCACAAGTGGGGGAGGAGAATGGATGAAATGGGATAGGGTAGGATAGCACGGCGAGAGCAACGCTTTTCTCTCTAAGGTCTACGTGAATGAGGCCTAAGCTGACTGTTCCCTCGCGAGAGTGTACACGATCGGTTGGCCGTCCGGCCGAACGTCGATCGGGTATCACGCGGCATGCAAGGAGGCGGGTCAAGATTTATCTAGCAAATAACCTCCTGTTGCTCGTACCTACCATGTGTACCTAAGGTTTCCAGGCGTTTATTCCTTTTCTTTCACCCTTTTTATTTCCAAGGACTCGATCGCACAGGATCTCGAGAAATCCACAGGAGATTCTTTTCCAAATATTTGTCTTCACCCCTATCGCGATTGGACGGGACCATGTCCATTAGACGCAATTTTTTTAGCATTAGAAATGCTCCTTTTTACGAGTACTCGAGTAAGATTTGGTAATCATAAAATGACGGAGAAACATTGTTTTTTTGTTCCTTTTTAAATGGTTGCGTGTTGTGTGTGTGTGTGTGTGTGTGTGTGTGTGCGTTTTCACTGACCTGATTTTGCATGACAATTCTTCTTGCAAGACCTCAGCTGCTTCTGAACTAGCTAACACCTACCGTGTACCACTGATTCAGGTTAACTTTAAACTTGAGAAAAATGCTAGAATCTAGGAATTCGATCGGCCGAGCAGATTACTCCTAAGCCGACCTATTTGAGGAAAATAGTTTCCCAGAAGTATAAACACTGGTACCATTGTTGTTCTGGTATTACTCAACCTCGGTAAATCCGAGGATTCTGTCCCACGTTGCATGATATCCAAATGTAGATTCACACCGATTACATCCACTCCTTTTTAACAAACTCATACAAAATATGAGATACCGACTATATTTGGCAGGGAGAATCTCCAAGTGTGGAGAGAGGTTTGTAAAAATATTTATTTTTACGAGAATAGCCTTGAAACAAACCAGCATATCGCGTGTTAATGCACAATTTGAGGAATAGTCCAAAAGAGCGGGAGGGAGGGAGGAGGGGTGGGAGGATCAGAATTAGCAAGCGATGAACAATCGTTTCAAAAATGAATCACTTGAACTGATGGAGGAATCGCGTGAAAAATAGAAACTGCTACTTTTAGAGATATCTGGAATTTTGAATCGATCAATTATGATGAAAAGTTTGAGAGGGGGAGGGAGGCGACGGAGGCACCGATGAAAAATTCTCACGGTACGTTAAGGTAAACTAATTGGAAGTGCACGCTGCAATAATATGGTAGGTTAAGAGAACACGCCCTTTTGTACGAGGCCCAAGATCCCGAAGGGACCCGAATGGAAGGATGACTTGCCGAATTGTCCAAGTTCGAGTGACTCCGCCGCGATTCGATCTGGTCGCGTCCTCGTGTAACGTGTCCCCCGCGGGAAAAAGGAAAAGGCAGAAGGGACAGGAAGAACTTATCGTCCTTTATATTAATTATCTTCCTTTCTGTGCGTACAGAGCTCCAATTTTTTTTCTCCCATTGTGTATTTTTTCATTCGTTTCACTTAGTCGCGCCGTTCTCTCGAGAAAAAGAGAGCAAAAAAACTTCAGGATTTACATAAAAGTCGCACTGTTCGCGCACGTTCACGAACATACGGAAAATCTGCGAGGAGACCTCGTCGTAACGTAAGCGCGGTGGATAAATTTTCTCGGAATTCTTTTTATCCCGCGCGAATGCATATGGCGCCCCGTAATTCTCAAGGTAATCGCGTAAAGTTGATTATTTTCCCATAAACTTGTCCACGGCGGATTTGTCGAGGCACCGTCTTTGACCCGGGAGATCATCGGTTTGCTGGATTCTCGTGCTGGATAACGATTGTCAGTCACCTACTCCTCTCGAGGCAGGTTCGCGGAATCGCGGTAATGAACCGCGAGTCCAGCCAGCCGCTTCCAGGATTTCCAGAGCAGAGGGACCGGAAGGGTCGGCGGATTCCTTCGGGAGCCTCCATCGATGTAACAAGGTGGCGTTGCCGAACAGCGCAGCTCGACACGCACCGATGCGCCAATCGCTTGTTTAACAATCATTATTTGCGAGACCCGCCTTATCAAGATCCCGATCGAGATCGGAATCTCTGGGAGCCGCATTGTGCTCCTTCTTTCTTCTTTGCCGAATGCAAAGCCTCTGATGATGCAAATCACGCGTTGTCGACTCTCATTTATTAATAACGAAATCCTGCCTCGATAAACTCCTACCAAAATAGTCCGCCATCTTTCGAAAGGTCGTGAAACGCCTGACGCTCAATTTTCCAAAGTGGAGACGTTTCCTCTTTGGAATCGCACACGCGCGTGTTGCGTGTGCTGCAGGTGATGCGAAGCTACAGGTGTCGGGACAACCGTTTAAAGTCACTCGACTGAACCGGGGGAGAGAGAGAGAGAGGGGGGGGGGAGGGTTGAGAGGAGGGCCGCTCTTCCCGGGAATTATCCCGGTTTTAACGAGAGATCGAGTTTTCCGGGTGGTTCTTCTCGGCGGAGGGGAGTCGTAC
Organism: Sclerodermus sp. 'alternatusi'; assembly: GCA_037305995.1. NCBI lineage: Eukaryota > Metazoa > Arthropoda > Insecta > Hymenoptera > Bethylidae > Sclerodermus > Sclerodermus sp. 'alternatusi'. Next base: position 6,764,429 of record CM074547.1, on the reverse strand, counting down.
GATTCTATAGAGGATAGGTAGGGATTCTCGAGGAGTCAGGCTCGTAAATAAGTCCGAGCGTACTCGCAGGCGGCAATAATCGTGCTCGAACGCACTAAACGAGTTACGTGATCCTGGAGTCCTTCCTCTTCGGAGAGGGACGTTCCTCCCGCGGGACTCCCTCGGTGGGTCTGGCGCGGCGGGAGGCGGACGTCAATTAGAGTGGAAAGGAGAGGACTCGGGGCGATGATTCAGGGATATTACGGGCCCGTGCGCGCGCGCGCGCAAGAGCAACGGGCCCTTTGTGCACTGGCCACTGCACGTCTTTCCGTCGTACCCTCGGCCGTGGCGGCCACGTTATAAACGTCACGGGTCACTTTATGTTCTCCGGCAACCTGGTTGCCCGCGCGCTACGTATCTTCTCCTTCCTCTCCTCCTATCCCCTTTACTACTCTCGTCCCTCACCCTGTCCCTCTCTTCTTCTTCGGTCAGAACGTAACTTTTGCTCGGTCCCAACGGGGTCATCCGCGACCTCGGCTGCTGCTGCTGCTGTTATTGCTGCTCCAGACTCAAACTCTCTCCCTCTCTCTCTCTCTCTCTCTCTCTATCTCCTCTCCCCGGTATTTTCAGGAATTTCGAGCAACGGAACATAAAATTTGTTAGGATACCGATGTGTGCCGCGACGCTCGATTCTCCAGGCTGAATACCCGGGCGTTTGCGAGAGTCGCGGGAATTTGAGTTTTTGCAGGAACGCCCGGGGCACTTCCGGTTACTCGGATGGAGTCTCGACTTCGCAGTGGCGCTGTGCTTATCGTTGGCCTTCGTGGCTATCGCAATTTAAGTCGAGACTCTGGACACCGTAGGTACGTAGAGCGGGTACCGCGTGACGGACGAAACCGTCAAAGCGGCCTAATTCCCTTTCAATTATGCCTCGGCTGTACGGCGGATACGAGTCGCTAGAAAAAAGAAAAGAGAGGAGTTTGACGTCTGTTGGGTACATCCGGTGGTGGGAATCCGCGACACGAGTCGCTCTGGCGGAGCTTCGAGGTGCGCGTGAGACTGAACGAGGTGTCACAACGGAAGTCGACGGAAATCGACGGAAGCCAGCGGGAGAGTCACCGGGGGAAAAACCCGCGCGATTCGATTGAAGAGCGGAAAGGGAGCAGTCCCGATGATCGGGATCGCGATCGCGATCGATTCTAATTTTCCACACTGAAAAAGACAGCTTGGCGACTCGAGTCGCGCCCAATATCTGGTAGATTGGAGCATCCGAGAGCCGTCCACTCGTCAGCGACGAATTTCGATGAAGGGCTTGACCTTGGGGAATAAAGTTTCGCACAATTAGCGGAAAGGAGCCGCGGTGGTCGCGCTAGTTTTCAAGTTTAGCCGAGGAGGAAGGTGGGATTTGTAGTTCCCCGGCGAGTCTCGTTACCGGTGAGCGCTCGTGTCGAGCCGATAAAAACCTTGTCGACTTCCTGTGGCACCCGCCTTCGCTCAAGGTCGCCTCATTACGTGTCGGGCACCGTCGACTTCGCGTAACTTATGCCTGGATATCTTCGGACTAATCAACCTGCCAAGGCTGTGAACGGAGAGTGCATTTCGACCAGTCCCGAAGCCACCACCGAGCAAGAAAACTTTCCACGATCTCCTCCCCCACCCCCTCCCCCGTCGATTTCCTTCGCGATCTCGCTCGCTTTTCCGCTCGCTCCGGCGCAAAGTTCGCAGATGCAAAAGTTTTGCGCGAAATTTCGATTCGAAGTTTACGGGCAAAAATTCACCGTACTGCTCGCTATCCAATCGTCTTCTCCTAAGAAGTTCTGGGTGTGGGGAGAGATGGGGGTGGAGGAAATCGTTAGGTCGGTTAGCTAGGGGGCTTAAAAGGACGGAGAGTTAACACTGAGAGAAGGAGAGAGCAGCGGCTAGTCGATCGAGCAAGCGGCCGGCCAGGACTTTTCTCTTCTTTTCTCTTCTCTTCCTGGTACCAGTCCAGAGTTAACCGTCATTGCCGATGGCAATGGCGGATCTCCGGTGAGGTTCGCTGCGTCGAACGTGCGTTCACGTGCTCGTAGGACGTTCGATCTTCGCTCGCAGAACGTTACGCACGTGCATCTCGCCAGATTCACGCGCATCTGCGCCGCTACAATAGCGAGGCAGAGGAGCAGGGGCACCCACTCTCTCCGTTGCATACATCAGCTTGCATACATCAAACTTGCGAGATCTTTGGCAAATTTATCGCACCTCCACGCGCATCTTTCCTCGAGAGCATTCGAAATCCACTTCCAATCTCTCCGCATCCTCCATTTGACTAGCTTTTTACGGTACATGCGCACACGCACAACTATTTGGACGAAACAATTGGCATGGATGCGTTATTCGTCGAGTTTTTAGGCAATGCATCGATTCCTCGTGATTCATGCGCGACGCTGGTACAAGACTCGGATGTCGCTCCGAGTGAATCAAATCGAGCGGACCGACGAGTTTTCCGATAGAGCCTCCGTGGTTATTATTGTTATTATTGGAAATGTGCTCTGAAATGCATGGAGTACGCACGTATGCACGTGAGTGCATAGAGAATGCGAGATCACGGGGGTCGGGGTTGGGGGAGGGGTGAGGAGTGGGGACTGCTCTGGCAACGGATAGAAGCACTTATTTCACTTACCGGCTTACGATCTGCTGTCAGCTACGGAAGAGTGAAGGTTGTGGTGGTGGTGGTGGTGGTGGTGGTGGTGGAGGGCCGAAGAGGAGGCAGGGGCGGAGGCGGATAGTTCGTGTGGTATACAACGCGGTGCAACGCAACACAACACAACACAACACGACACAAGAGGTTTCAGTGAATCCAGGCTTTGGCTCTAGAGTGAACGGACGAACGACGGACGGACGGATGGACGGATGGACGGACGAGGGGGAGGGGGAGGACGGACGGACGGCGAACGGACGATCACAAAACATCCATTATTTTTACGCTTTAACGCAAAGCTGTGGCTCCGCGTCTCCGACGCCTGGCTTTCATTGCGGTATCCGTGTATCCTGACTAAGTTTTTTGCCGATTGTCTCCGGAAAACGGGACCGGCCGCCTCCTTGGCTTTCTTCAATGAAAATGTTTATATCGGAAGCCCTTCCGTTCGGAATCAGCGGAAATCCCGACAAATAATATTTAATGGAGTATTCCAGTTTTCCTGGTATCACGTTTTACCTGGATATCTCCAAGGATGCTCATGCTCGCTTGGTATCGTCTCTCCATCGGTACACGATCGGTATTTGGCAGGTTTTGCGAGAAAGATGCGGAAGAGACAAAAAGTAAGAGAAAAAGACCAAAAAAAAAAAAAAAAAGGGAAGAAAAGAGAAATCTGGATCTCGCGTCACTCGCAGCGGTGGATGCTTTGCAAAAATTCATCGATCCACGCGTGTCTGTCGGATAAATTCTTATCGGATACTCGCGCGACCCACTATTCTCACCCACCCACTTGCGTTTGCTGGATCTAATGCAAGTACGCTCGCTCGCGAACATACGCGCACGCACGCATTGCCATGGCATCATCCAATCGAGAGTCCATTATTTATCTGGATGGAAAAATGTGTATGTATTAATATAGAGATGGAATGCAGGTGCATGGATGTACGTGTCTAAAGGCAAAAAGACGAGGAGGAAGAGGGAGATATTGGCAGATCGGCTATGCCCGACGGAAACGAATCGATTGTCGGCCGCTGCGCCGCGAAGTAACTGGATTCGTTGATGATGACCGACTTCGCGTTCGACAATAACTCCGAGTTGTTTCCTCTCAACCTCGAGGAAGCGCACCAATTTCTATTATTTCCCAATTTGTCGCGATACCGTTCAATCGGCGATCGTAGCCCGCAATGCGGCCACGTGATTTTCCACGGATCTACATTTTTTTTCCTATTGGTTTAATCCACTTTCCGGCTGTGCCGATAGAAAATCCAATGGAACTCCTCGATCGTTCACACTTGTTTTTCCTCCGTGAGCGCGCAAGAAACTTATTTATATTCGCTCCAGCGCCGCAAGAGGTATTTAGCCCTGAGAAATCATTTCCATCGGATTTGCCACTTGTATCGTCGTCTATTTACCACGTGGACTCGGCGCGATCGTTAGTTACAGTCTGAAAGAATACCGCTATTGGATGTGTGGAGAGTTTCGATCGACGCCGAAGACTTTGCCCAAGTGTCGTTGCACCGACAAAAAAAAAAAGCAAAGTGAGAATCTCGAAGAGCGATATGGACCCGCTTGGAAATCCCTCTCTTCTCTCTCTCTCTCTCTCTCTCCCCCTCCTTTTTTTGGCATAGAAACTCGGTAAAAGCTGGGACTGATCGACAGGCAAGAGGCGAGCTCAGATTGGAGTTCTTCCAGGATAAAGCGGACAACTTGTCCATCCGCGATGTCCTGGGAAACGTTCCGCTGAATTATAGCAGTGCTAGTGAAATTCGCCACGGAATGAGAAAAGTGTCATTGGTGTCGTGTAAAGTGCGATAATTATTTTGCAACGGACGCTAACTGAACGCCTACATCGATCCCGACAAGTGACATCCTTGATTCACCGAACAGGATGACTTAAGCATTTTGCGGCCGCGAGCGCGCGCCGCTTTAATTTCGATTTCTTCCTTTTGATCGACTTGCATTAGCTACTTTCTATGGGAAAATGTCTCTCTTCCTCTCTGCTTTGCAGGAGAAACAAAACTCTATGCGCGACTTAACAAGTTGTTCCATTTAAAATGGTAGATGCCACGCAATCCTTCGGCTGTACGTAGGGGAGGGGAGAGATAATGAAACTCGATGAAATTTCAAGAAAAGTCTCTGGTTCCTTTAGAGAGGGCAGTGGGAATCTCTCAAGGACTTTTATCGAGAAGAGATCGACTCAATGAAATCGAAAGAAACCGCTGACTGATGAAATAAATCTGATCGAAGCTGGAGAAAAGTCAAGTAGAAATGAACGGGGAGGAGGAGGAGGAGGTGGAAGAGAAGGAGGAGAATGAAAATCTAAATGAAAGAAAGAAGATGGAAGATGCGGTCAGTGAGATATATATATATATATATATATACAGATAGAGAGAGAGAGAGAGAGGTGAGAAGGACAGTAGCGCGAAAAAAGTAAGGTTTGTGATGACTTTCCCATGAACAATATCGCCGGGTGGGGGTCGCGGGGTAAGACGCACCGTGCAGGACCAATCAATTGTACACGCCGGTCTCTCCATCCATCGTCCTTTCTTTTTCTGCCGTTTCCACTCTCGATTTCCCACTGACAGACATCAAACATTGGCTCTCCTAGTTGAACCGAAGCCGTGAGGATTCTAGGTAGAGTCCTAAACCTGACAGGATCAAATGCGCGCGAGGTCCTGAAGTGGCAAATGTGGTCCGGACCATTCGTGACCTCTCATGAACGCTTCGATTAGGTAAGAAGATGATAATTGTCATTGATCGTACGGAAGAGATGAAAAAGAGAGAGAGAGAGAGAGGGGTGAGGGAGGTACCACTTCGCGATCAACGAAAGTCCTTCGAACGTATTCGTTTGTGTTCACGTGGTCAGCGTACGCGCGCCGGTTGCTCTCCCGTACGCAGATCGTGAAAGTGTAAGATACTGCGCTGCAGATCCTCCTGCGGGCAGGCTTATCGCGCGATCGATCGATAAAAATGCAAGGTGGCACGCGGCCTGGACCTTCATTGACTGTACAAGCGGCTTCGTGGCAGCAGGGTGGGCGGACTAGCAACTAGAAGTCAACCGGACTGGACTGAGCTCTTTCGCGACGGCTCCCCTCTCGCTACCCTCTCTCCCCAACGACTTCGCTTTACTCCGTATACTCTATTCTACTCTATTCTAATCTACTCCGTCTCCACACTCTCTGGATTCTCGAGGAAAAACCAAACTAGCAACAGCCTGCGCAACATTCTTTCAGGCGCCACATAATTCTTGCCCCATTTCAATTTTTCTCATCAACGTTTTCAACTTTTTTCTCTCTCTCTCTCTCTCTCCCTCTCTCTTCCTCGAGATAACTCGTCCAACGTTATCTGCCTAATCGATTGCCTTTGCTGAGAATTAAGATTATTTGCATCGGAATGTGTGATAAGCCGTTTATATTTTTATGATCTTCTTTTTTTGAGTTTTTGCGTTAAACGTAATTTGAGGGTGAGACAGACGAGGAGATGCGAGGGAAGGGAGAAAGAGGTCGACAGAGAGAGAAAGCCGTTTAAAAATGGAACGGAATCATATTCCTCGAAAGAAGTGGAAAGCAGTTCACGCTGTTACAGTTAGCCACGTGTATAATCATACAATTATTCACCTGATCGGGAACGATCGAAGGCTTTGTTGCCGCTATACAATGAATTTATCGACGCTTGCCTACCACCGGGTTTTACCGTTAAGATTTCGAGGAGAGCGTAAAACTGAAGAAGAATCGACGTTGTCTCAATATTTACGCATATTCCCATGGCTGGAGGAAAGGGGAAGAGCCGCATTGTCAATGGGAAAGCTTTTAACATGTAAAGCTACTTATATTAAATACAGATTCGAATGGGTTCGTTCACGTAAGAAGCGAATATCTGTATCGTGATTTTTCCCCTCTCTTTCCCCGTCGTGCGTGTGCGGCCACTCGCCGCGCATTTTTCTCCCTTCTTTAATCACCTCTCGATTTTCTTTCCTCCTTTTGTTCCAATATAGTCTCTCCGCTCTTTATTTATATCCTCTTACGCAACGCAATTTACATACGTAACGATCATGTAATATTTCACTGACCAGAGTTTGCTCGTAAGCTGCTCAATTCCAAACAGTCGTAATATTTATCCGCCCGAGCCCACCTCCCTCTTTTGGTCAGTGACGTGTCAGAGAGATAATTTTTCGATCGTTGAGTCGCACCCCTGACAAACGCGCGTCCTCGCGTGTCTCTTCTCAGGGGGAAACAAGGGGGTGGGGCCGGAGGATGCGCGTTTGTTCATTTGGTTTTGGCTCCCGCGAGAAGACACGAGTGATGCGCGAGCTTCCCATGGGGTTTCATGGGTCGTCGTTACAGGACAACCGAACCGACCATTACGCGGCGAGATATCCGATCCGATAGCCGATTGCCTTTGTAATTATCAAAAGGCGGCCTATTAAGTGGCCGCTTGATCGATTATCATCTAGCGGCCCACGGTCCGGACTAGGGCCGGACACCTTTTTCCAACCAGTCATTAGCATTTCTAATGGCCTGAAATTACGCTGCTCTATGATAGTGCATTCGTTTGCCTTCTCGTTAGTTTCTACGCCTGCCGTTAACGAAGACAACGTTCTCGACACATTTATCACTCGCTTATGATAATTGCGACTGGCCCGAGTGGGCAGCGAGCATGTGTAGGTATTCGCGCTTTATTCCTCTTATTACAAATTCGACTGTCGATGGAGGAGAGCCAATGCACTCCCGAAGAACATTCTTCGTGCTCTTCTTTTCTTCTTTTCTCTCTCTCTCTCTCTCTCTCTCTCTCTCTCTCTGTCTCTTTACGATGGAAAACGATGGAAACAGGGACGACATTTCCCAAGCGCGCGGTAATTACAACGATTCCATAGGACGGACGGGTAGAAGGAGGAACGTATCGAAAGCTGTAATGCGAACTCGAATGTCATCGTGGTTTCGTCCAGAGAGAAGCTTTGAGGAAAGAGTGAGAAATTCACAGAGGCTATTAGCAGGTAGTGAAAAGTGGCCAGGGGGGAGATCTCGAGATGCCCTCGACTATTTATCCGGTGGCCAGGCATACCCGATGGGACGAAGAGAAGAGTCCAGAGAGAGAGAGAGAGAGAGAGAGAGAGAGACTCGGTGGTCCGGCCAGTAGACGGCACGTGCCGTGGCTACAGGTGGCTCTTTAAAACTCACTTATTCGCTTCCTACTCTTCCCTCCCAGCCACTCTTCTTTGCCTTTGTCGGCCGTTCGCCGACAAAAAACCGGAATTGGAAGCCTACGACCCCAGTAGTGAGTGATGAACTCCTGTCGTCTTGATTGTTTGCTCAGTAATGGAGTGCAAACGCATATCGACGTTCCCTCGATAAGCCGAAGAATTCACGCGCGCCCCCCACTTGGGTTCAGAAATCTTGTTGTTTTTCGAGGCTTCCAGGATGGTGGTGCCCCCCCCCCCCCACTCTGTGAGACGATTTGCCCGATTTAGCTGTAAAAATGATTTTTCATCGGGTCAGAAGAGTCCTGGACGAGGAAGCTGCGGAGGGAGAAGGGTTCTGTGAGAAACCGTTCGGTAACACGAGTTACGCGTTGATTGCAGGTGAGACTCTTGAATCTCACTTATCCGCGCCCCGTTCTCTTTTTCTTCGAGTTTCCTTCGCTAGCCGGCTGATGGAGAACCGGAATTAGAAGCATGACTCCTTCTTCGACGAGCGCATCAACCGGTCGTGGAATTCTCATCGGTCTTGAATATTTCTGCAAATAAGAGGCCCGACCGCCTGGCCGCATTGCTCTATTAATTCTCCTTGATTTTATATACGAAGACCCAGGACCGTTGCACGGTCCTGCGCCTGGGGTTATCGCGTTCTGCATTATCGTAAAGATTTTATTGGAAACTCGCCGGCGCAACGTATTACCTCATAGATAAAGGAAAATAATAATTCAACCGATCAATGCCGAGGCGATAAAACTTTACGACACTCATCGCGACTTTATTTTAATCGAACGACCGTTACTTCTGACCGTACCTCATCCCCATTAATTAGCGATAATCGTCGCCACCCCGAGCAGTGTCGACTATGTCAAGAACCAGCGGTAAAACGCCCCAAAGTGGCTGATGGGGGAGGGGGGTGGGGGGTTGATTGGAATGTCGCGTTGGAAAATCGCTGTCGCTCCGAGGTCCCCAGCGAGGTTCCAAGGGTTTTCCCGAAGTTCCATCGATTTGGAGCGGTGTCCAAAGATGGCGGACATCCGTGGGCAGTTGGACGTTTCAACCGCGGGCAACACGAGGGACAAACGGGCAGGCGCGAAATGAAATCGCAGTTGCGAGCGGCACGTGCTGCACAGGTGGTTCTTCGAAAGTCAGTTGTCCGCGCGCGCGCGCGAGTGCACATGCAACTGCGAGCGCAAGTGCAACTGCGATGGCAAATGCCATCGCCACCGCCGCCGCTGCTGTTGCTACTACGCGATCTTTTCCTTTTACTCAATTGGATTATTAGCGGCCGGCCACGCCGGTTTATATAATCTCGCGCCAGCTCGACTGGACTGAAATTGCTCGAGCCAAGGCTTGCGCGCGCGGACAAACCGCAATCGGACCTGTCAGACCCCACGAGCGCGCGATATGCCTTAGGAGAGTAGTCTAACGCACTTATGTCTCTTACGTGGGTTGTGCTCTCGCTATGCTCCACTAGCCACGCTCATTTTTTTCATTAACCAGAGACAACCGCGTTTGTCTACCTGTCGAGGGGAGGGAGCGTTTATTTGTCTCTCGTTCTATTGGATTAACCGATTTTAAACTTTTCAAAGATTTACACGCTCCTCGCGATAGTGTCGCACGATCGTCGTTTGATCCTCCGGGCAAATTCTGACGATTTGCAGGGGGAAGGGAAGGGGAGGGGGGAGGGGATCCGGGATCCGAACAACTTGACCCGCGAAGCTGACGCTCGCGTCGATGTAGATCCGCCGTGCGCTTATGACTCGTAGCTGCGCTGCAGGCTCCGGCGAATCGTCGTGTGCGCCCCCGGGTACAGCGGGGGGAGCGCGGCGGGTAATGGGGTTAATTAGCGACGGAGATAAGTTTTTGTTGCTCGAAAGCTCGACGGGGCTGGTGGGACCGATGGTAATCGGCGCATCGTTAGATACGCGCGCACCCGGTGAATATTCATGCTGAACTCGCTCGCTGCTCGCCCGTACCCGGTGCTTCCACTTCGTGATGCTGCGCGAGAATAAAGTGCGTCCGTCGAGCTACGTCCGATCTTGATTGGCGGCAATTCCGCCTCCCCTTCCACCCTCGTCCCGGGAAAAACTCGCCGCTGCTCCCTTTAATTTCGCGCGAGATTTTCCCGCTAGCGCAACGCGACGCGAGGCCATGGATGGGCGAAATTGCGAATCTCTTGCTTCCTTTTTGGGAATAGACAGTTTTTTTTTTTTTTTTTTGGTAGGACAAGGGGGAGGGAAGGAGGGGAGGTCCCTCGCGAGGCTTTCCTCAAGAACGTGAGAAAGAATGCGAGTATCGTGAAAATTTTTCGATTTATTTTTCCATCTGGATCTTCAGTCTTCCGTATCGCGATTGGCCATCGGATTAATAAACATGACTGAGCTGTGGCGCCCGCGAGAATCCCGCGAGATTCCTGCGGGGATTCCTCGCGGGAGTGCTCGTTTATGGACCGGAGAGTTGCATAATGTATCGGCGATTTCGCGTGAGACTCGGCGCAGATCCGATGACCGCTGGTACATAAATACGCGTCAATAAACGCGAGTACGTGCACAGCCACGCGTCTGTGTGCGCGCGCTTACGTGCGCACGCACACGCGCGTTCAGCCTTGTCAATTTTTACGTGGACTGTGCGCGATGGACTGCAATTTATGATGTCAATACTCAAGAAGAATCCTTGAAACGTAATATAAAAAGTAATGCAACCGCGATGACGCGTTGGAAGGATCGAGCGAAAGAAACTGCGCAGAGGGGCCATTTTGGAAGATTGGTCCCCGCATCCCGATATTTCTCTTCGAGCGAATAAATAATGCGTTTTCGACGAGGAAAAAGATTTTTGACGAAAATGAAGTATCGATGCGCGAGAGACCGACGGACCGAACCTTCGGTGGAAACAAGTGCGCGAGAAGACTGTTGCAATTTTGAAACGTGGTAGTAGACGAAGTTGGAGGAATAGGCCGAGGCGGGTATAGGCGATCAAGAGCGTTCAAAGTGCGTCGGAAGGAGCAGTGCAGCCAGAATTGTTCCTCGCTCGAGCAATTTCTTGATGCATATTGTCACGCGTTGTTAAGCTCCAAGAGCACCGCCATTGCGACCAGTTGGAGGATCAAGGAAGAACAGAAGAAAGAAGAGAGCATAACACGCGGAGAACCTAAGCATCTTTACCTTCCTCGTTCTCCCCTCTTTTTCCTTTTTTCCTTGCTTCCTTCCTTTCTTCCTCCTTGCTTCCTTCCTTCCTTCCTTTCTTCCTTCCTTCCTTCCTTCCTTCCTTCCTTCCTTCCTTCCTTCCTTCCTTCCTTCCTTCCTTCCTTGTTAGCCACACAACAGCGCTACTGCATTGCATACCTGTTCGGCCTCTGAAGTCTAGACTAAATTCCCAAGACTGGCATCTCGACCAGACCTATTACTCTTTACGTAAGAGACTTGCGCCGAACAGTTCTCAACAGCCCTCTACCAATAAACGACCAATAGCGGCACATAGCCATCTCTTAACATTCTCGTTATTTCAAGTAAAATTCTTTAAATCGATATGGAAGATCTTCCAAAATCTTTATGTCGAGAGGAGAAGAACCTTTTATCTTTTATCAATAGACACCGTTGTCTCATCGATTCACTATTTGCAATAGAACAACCTGTTTCATGCGATATAACGATATCCGCATGGATTCTATGAAATTCTTGTAAAAAGTGTTGCAGGGTGTACTTTGAGTATTTTTACAATTTTTCTTCTTTTCAATGGGGAGAGAGAGAGAAAATGTTCAGCATGGGTCAATTAATTCTTTACGACTATAAAAATATAGCGAGTTCCCCGCAGTAGATTCTTCGAGGGAATGTATTGGTTATCTGGACCACACGCGGTTAGCGAGTATGCAAATAGGCCTACCGATAATTCATCCTGGAAACTACGAAGTTTAAAAGTAAACTGTCTGCAGCAATTTTGGTATTCTTTAAACGTGAAATTGAAAAGCGAGAAGCGAACCGATTCGGGCATTACCATGAGCTGGGAATTGAGGAAAAACCAAATTGATTCGCTCAAAAGTAAGATCTTGCGAAAAAGCGATCGAGTCGAGCCAGGAGCAGGGTGCAATGTCCTTATCGGCATGCATCGAATCTCGATGATGAACTTGAAAAGGAGAACGACGTAGTTACGGTGGAAAAATAGCGCGAGAGGAGATAAAAATTGGATATTGTCGAGAGGAAGGAGGGGAGGAGAAGTTCCCTTGAATTTTCAACCCTTTTCCGAACACTTGACTTCCCCGGCGAGAATGGCGTTACATTTAAAGAGAGAAAAAATCGCGAGGGAAGCTAGCGTGAAGCTTGTCAGATGCAGTTTCCCGCGGACGGTCAGTTAACGAAGTTGGCGTTCAGGGCCCATAAAGAATGGTTTAGCAATACGTGCCCCTGGTAACACGACGGGGTGAGTCCCACGGTAAGACGAACCTAAGACGAGTCTTTACGCGTACTTTGCCCGCCACTCGCCCACTTTGCTTGACTTAAGCACCCGCTCGGATCCACCCCCTCCCCCTCCTAGCCCCTTTCCCTGTGCGCGAGGATTCCGCGAGCTCCCGACATTCCAGCTTCCATTAGGAAGACTCCGTCGGCCCGTGTCGGCCCAAACAATCGTCCTCATCATTTCCGTTAACTTATACACCGGTCCCTTCCTTCGAACCGAACTCCAACTCCAACTCGAACTCGAACTTTTACCTCGGTCGGCAGCTTCCTCTTTCTCTGGTAAAACAGCGCGAAATTGGGCCTCGACTCTTTTTCAACTCCTTCGACATAACTCGCCTCGCAGGATCTTAACAACGGCTATAACTCTTCGTCCTACAAGCCTACTATTTGTTTTTCACTATTACAGCTCTTTATTTTATCTTATGGCCTGTTTTCCTCGATTATTTTTACAAGTCTTTCTCTTGTACGCGCGCGCGCCCGTGTGTGTGTCGGCCACGATGCACGCGCGTATACGTGGATTTGTCTAAATCGTAAATTTGCCGTTGAGCGTTCGAAAAATGATTTTTTCGACGATTTCGGCAAATTTGGCTCGCCATCGCTCGATTCGCGCGGAAGTACGAACGCATCGAGCGGTATGGACCAATGTGTTTTCTCGATGGATCATCTCATTGATGTTCCAGTTGAGTAAATTTTAACGCAGGATAATGCAATAATAGGATAGGATTTTCGAGTACGGCTGAAATGGTTGGCCCGCGCTGTGGTTTGTTCTCCTCTCTCTTTCTTCGTCTCTTGTCATTTCAAGGCTAACATAAGGGCGGCAAGTGAAGTACGTTGTGTTTCTCGGTTCCCATACTTAAGATGGACGTTAAGTGGACAAAGAGTACCGACCTCCACGCAAGGCTATCCCGCGTGTTTGCACATTTACCCTAGCGTTACCAATACTGAATTTTCAACAGTTTTCGTAAAATTTTCTCTCCCACCGAGCGAGTACCGAGCTGCTACTCGTAATTTCCCACGGAGAAAAATCATTGAAAAATCATTCGAACGTGGAGTAACCAGTAAGGAATTTTAAAAGGCGACGCAGGATACCTCGTGACTCTCGGGACTGCTGATAAAGTTCCAGAGCAATAAAATTTCCTGGATAAAGAAACACGGAGGAAAAAGAGAATTGATATTTTTCTATAAAATAAAGTCTGAAAGTTGGAAGCCAACGACATGATTTATAGCGAGTCGATAGAACATTTCTGTCAGTTTGCGCGCGATTTGCTTCCTTGTTTGCACCTTTTTACCCGCTCGTAAAGCGAGCCCTCCGCGTATCCGGCAAACGAGGGAGTGAAAGTAAGTGTTACTTGGTGGTCACTTTGGAGCGCTTTTGGAGCAGTAAACGCGCGCAGCAGCACTTTAACAGGCAAAACCCGGTCTCTCGAGCAAATAGCAGCACCATCCTCTTCGCAAATAGTCCTGCGAATTGCTCCCGCTGCCTCCCAGATCTATCGGAAGTATGCCGATTTTTACTCGCAGCCTCTTTTTAGCAGCTGCTCACCGTAACTCTCTCGGCATTGGCATCGACAGCGCTCCAAGGGGTAGGAGGTGGTTCTCACTCCCACGCGCGATGTAAATCGACGGAACTCGGAAGCCCCTCAAATTTCACGGATGGCCGACCGACGCCCAATGACGATTCACAACGATCCAACTCGCTCTCACGTGCTTTTTCTCCCACAGGATACGATTATCCTCCTGTGCTCTCTCTGCTCTATACGTTTCTTTGTCTTCGCTCTCGATGCTGCGCGCGCGCGCGCGCGCTTCTTTATTCGCTTTATTACGACAAATCTTATCTCTGCCAAAAAGAAGGGTAACGGAAGAAACTGGAAATCCATCGTAAGGATTATTTCTTCTTTGGGAGTCTTTTCTCCGGAAAAAGCACGAGCGTGTGGGAAAACAACCCCGATTAACGTATTCATCGTAATTGCTGAGCGCGGGAAAACCGAAGGATTTTTTTTCTTTCTTTTTTCGTTTTTCAAGTAACACGAGTGCTAGAAGGCGCAGCAGTCGTCGTGGTAGTAAGACAGTCTCCTCGCGTACACGCTATTTCTGGTGGATGATTCCGGTGAAAAAAAGAGAAAAGAAAAAAAAAAAAGTATCTCCTATCGGAATTGGAACGGCGCTGGGAAGCTGTCGATAAATTTTTCTCAGCGGATCATGACAATAGTAAAAGGTCGGCTGGGACGAAATTACGTTTCATTCATCCTTTCATTCATCCTGAGGATCCTGAGTGAGACTTCTGGTCAGTATGTCCCCGCGGCGGTGGCGGTGGCGGTGGCGGTGGCGGTGGCGGTGGCGACGGCGGCGACGGCGGCGACCTTCCTCCGCGTAATAAGCAAAAAAGATCGGCCGCCGGGCTATTACGTGGAAAGGAACGAAGAAATTATCCAGCCCGCGCGTAAAAAGCGTGGCAAAGGCAATTCCACCGCGGTGGACCACCGAGACTCATTTTTGTACGTCCGCAACCGCCCGGTGACTGCCTCGGATTACCGATCACTCGAAGCTCCGCTTATTCGCCGCTCCCCCCATCGCTGACTGACTGACTTACCTGCTTGCGTCATCGTCGCTCGCCAACTTCCTCAGCTTCCAATCCATCGGCGAAAGCTGATCACCTAAATCATCGTGGGAATCGATCCGCCGGTGATCCGGCAATAACGAGAATCCTTCGGTTTCTCGAAGACCCAATTGAGTCCCGAGAGAGAGATATAGGGGGGGGGGGGATACGAAGAAATCGAAAACACTCAAACCCGAATAATCGTTTCTTCCATTGCAGAAAGCGACGACGAGGGGTTGCAGCAGGGGTGCCTCGTCGAGATCGGCGAGGTGTTGTACGAGGCGGAGAAGGGTGGCGGGAGGAGAGGGTTGGAAAGAGGGTGGCGTGCTATGATCAGCATGGAGCTTCCGGCCCATACGACGCAGCATGGTGCTCTTCACCTGGGGGTTGGGGTCGGGGTCAACCCAGGTGATCCAGCCGGAAGTGCCTTGGCCGCCATTCACTCGCATCCTCAGGACCCCCTGTCTCTGCACCATCACAATCATGGATCTTCGACACCCGGAGGTATGCACGAGGACTCCAAGAAAAAACGTATGTTTCTTCTTACGAATCCATCTTGAGTCTATGCAAGTTATGACTTAGGAAACTTGTTAGTTTTCGAGTTTCGCGAAAGATTCCAGAGTGACTTTGTGAAATTTCCGTCGGTCGCGAACGCTAAAATTCCAAGCGTTAAAATTCTAATTTCAATTGTCGCAAGTGGCCGTGTCGCGTGCATCGTCCTTCCATCGCGGCCACTACTCTCTGTCTTCCATCACTCTTTGGAATCGTTCGTGAATATTTAGTTGGTAAGCGCGCGAGCGAGTTTCACGCGAGAGACGCGTGAAAAAGGAGGTGAAAAAGCCGAAGGTTTAGCTTAGATGGTCAGCCATGATTATCGGGAGAAAAAATTGCTTTGTAAATTCACGGTAGCGAGTGCTTTAACTAATTTAACGGCTTTTAAATGACATACTCGTCTCAATCTTCGCCAGGAGCGCCGAGGTAAAAAGCCGGCATTCGAGTTTTTCGCGAGATCATCGAATTCCTGGAATAATTCGCGGACTTTCGGCACCCATCCAGTCACTATTTTGTCCCGACGTAATCGATCTTCTTCTTGCTCGAGTTGCAGGCCCGACAGGCCAGCGATAAAAAAAGCATGGCTACCATGCCGACACTTGTATACTGGTTCTTCAAGGATCCCCGACACTCCTGAAGTCGTCCGGATTCTTCCTTTTTCGCTCCGAGCGGCAGAATCTTATCGGTTATATTTTATCCTGGATCCTCACCTTCTCGATCGCAATCTTCCCGTAAGAAATATCGTTGGCAGAACGTTTATTTCTATTTCGTTACTTCGAGGCCCGTTTTGCTTTTTCGCCGATTTGTTCTCCCTGATCCATTTGAGAATCGCAAGAATGTATTAGATATTCAAATAATAACGGAGCTCTCTCTCTCTCTCCATATTAGATGTGGGCGATGCCTTATCTCCCGTGGACGATTGGGATCTTCCAATCGTATTGTAGAGAACGCGTCTATCCGTTTATCGCGCCGGTTATACCTCGTCTCTCTCGAGCGAGGATTTGCAAAAATCTTTCACCGCTGGAATTTATATCTTCTTCGATATCTTTACCTACCGGGCAAAGCGTAATATTCATCTAGCAAAAACTATAGCCACACTCACCCCAGCTAGTTTTTCACCTCGGCATATTAAGCTCTCGAGTCATCCGGAATTCAGGATATAATTTTCTCCTGATTCACGCTGTTAATGTTCTAAGTTATGAGATACTTTCGATTACTCCTCCTTACAAGGATACTCGTTAGATCCTTATCAAGGATAAGAAGAATCGCTCGCTTTACAATTAATTCGGAGTATCGTTTAATTCGGTCGGTAGACGGCAAATTCTACTATCATTTTCCGCCGTCTTCCCCTCTACACGGTCCTTTCGCATAATCGTCGCGAGCCAATTATCGACTTATTATCCTTTTTTACCCTCGCGGAAATAAGGAGAAAGAAGAAACAAGCGGCTCCCGCTGAAAGCTACAAAATCACCCGATGTGTTGCAAAGTACGAAATTATACAGAAGTCATATTATTTTATCGCGAGCGAGTTTGTCGATTTATGCTCGGTTAAGTAGTATTGAGATGTAGGTTCCAGTTTGATGAATAAGCCCCGATGCTTTTTGAAATCACTTAAATATTTCAATAAATCAGAGTTTTTTCTCCTCTTGTGGATAGCATCACGATTTGCAGTCGGGCATCTCTTATTGGGATCTTCGTTAGCCAGTTCTTCGAGGTTGCATATTTCTATGTTCTTATCTCAGGGGTGGGGCACGCACGCGATTTCCAGTATTACAGGCTGATAATCCAACTTCGTGCATGACCGTTACCGCTGGTCCGGTCTTCAAGTGCACACACACCGACTAATTTTCTAAATGAAATAAAACTCGTCTCCATGGTTATATGCGTTGCAAGAAGAATGTAACAGGCTCCTTAAATCCACTCATCCAAAATCAATTATGAGGGAAGAGCAGAAAACTTCTTACGAATTAACTGTGTCAGTTAAATGGTACACCTGTGGCAAACAGGAATACTACCGGAAATGTAAGGCGTACGCAGCTCTAATCGTGTGAGTAAAATACTGTGTACCGTGTTCAATTAATTTCAGTAATTATACATTATATAGAATGCCTCATGCTACCATATCTTGTACTGGAATCAGCAGTCTTTTTCTTTTTCATCCAACTCGTTATAGGGGGGAAAAGAAGAAGCTGGAGAAGAAGAAGAAGAAGAAGAAGAAGAAGAAAAGACAAAACTAAATAAACCTATCGAAATTTAGAAGTTAGTCTCTGAAACTATTGGCGAGATTACAGAGTTGCAAATTATTCTAATTTCTGATGGAGAGAGGAGGGAGGGAGGGAGGGAGGGGGGGGGGGGTGGTGCAATGTTAGTTATTGAATTATACAAACGCGAACGCATACTGAATCTTACCAAAGACTGCCGCTCGCATGAAAGGCAGCCTTGTTCCAAACGGAACAATTGAGTTAAGTCAAGTTGCTCCCAGTCGTTTGTCTGTATGTGTACAGAGTACAATATACTCACACGCGAGAGAAGGGGTTGCGTACGCGAAGCGCAACAGTCAGTAACATATTTTTAACTTTTATAGAGTTATCGGCGAACATAAACATCGTTTCATCAAATGGATTTACGTAATCCACGACTATAAAATTAACGAAGATAACATAATACTGGCGTGTATTGTGGCGATTACTGATTGCATTAAATAACGCGTGTGCCATAAAATTTTTTAAGAACGTAAATTGACACATAAGGATAGCGCTAGGAAGAAACAGAGTAAAAAAAAAAAGACAGAAGATCGATTGCGGAGGAAAGTTAGAATTCTCTAATGTTATTGCAAAAGTCGAAAGATCTCGCGTAGGCTCCTGTCCCGATACGTCGTTGGGCCACCATAAGCGATGTCGGTTGGGAAGATTAAAGGTGCCGCCGAGTGACACGGCATGAGCCTGTAAGCGAGATGGAAAACAGAAAGATTGAGACGAGAGAGGGTCGTTAAATCTAATGATATCATGTATTTGACAAAGCAAACTGGCCCCGGTCTCTGGACCACACGCGCCCGTCGCCTGCAGGCTGCCGATTTCTTTCCCCCTCCCCCACCCTCCCTGCTCGCGCGCGCACACACACACGCACACACAGTCTCTTCCTTCCTTATACCTTCTCTTTTAAATCAAAAGAACCGATCCCTCATTCATTAACGATGGATCGCTTTAATAGTGCCAACAGGAATCCTTTAGCAACAATGGCAGACTTGTCAGAACATTTTGATCTTAATGTACCCGCTGCGTGTGGGATAATGAACTAATTGAATTTAATAAAAGAGAAAAAAAGGACTCTCACATCGTGGAGTTACGTAAAAACTCGATCATGCGGTTCGAGCCACGAAGTAAAAAAAACCCTTTTGATAAATGTAATCGGTAATGTTCGTTCTGTGACTAAGCAGACCAAAGGGTGTGATTACCGATTATATAAAGTAACGAGTGTTTCTTAAATTCTACAAGGATCGAGTGTGCAAAACTGAATGAAACTCCGGGAACATTTGGTTGAGCTTATTGGAATTCACGAGAGTATACATTCACTTTTAATTTACCGTCAGGAAATATAACGAAGTGGAACCGTGCGCCGCTTCTACTTTTTCCTAGAGAAATATTCAACTACTTTTTGAAGTATATTATCGCTTACCAATATAGTAGCCAGCGTGTAGGCATTAAGCTTTGATTATCTCTAATGGTGCATGTCCACCAAGTTGCATTAATTTGTAATTAATACCCAGCTCCACCGGTCGTCGAAGCGCGTACACACTACGTAATGCTGATCAACTTGAATTATACAGCTCACTCATTTGCAATGCAATAATTGTATCGATCGCACCGCTGCCAGAATCTCCCCCGTGATAAACGAATTGCGAAAAACTGACGGAAATCCAACAGGATCCAAAATCCCCGTATATCCCTGATCCGGTTCCCACGCGTAATTACAAAAATTGTCGAGAGCAGCAAGTTGTAATAAGGATTTCTCGAAAAGCAAAAAAAAAAAAAAAGAAGCAGAAGGAAAGGAAGAAAAAGCGCAAAAATAAGCGAAAACGTCAAGTAAGGATATTAGATCACAAAGAGCTAAAAACAATAATAATGAAGCAAATCGCTCGCGCGCGATACGGCATGACTCACCAATAAGGTGTCTCCATTTATTTTCTTACAGGAAAAGCCGTGTATTTGAGATAAGACTCGACGAAAGAAAATGAAATCAAGACGAGTTGAGCGTTGGAGCAAAATATGGAAATGACAACTCGCGAATGTGAAATCAGCTGGTAAAGTAAATATAACGCTAATAGGGAATAAGCATCGTGCGATACGAGCAAAGTTTTGACGCGGCGAAGATATGGTGTCCATAGCGCGCGCACACGCGTGTACGTGTGTGTGTTTATTTAATGAAATGGCGCGTAACCCTACGGGCACGCGAGGATCCACTTAGCTGGCACCTGAAAATCTCCTCTTCTCATTGGAGCCAACTGCAGAGAGAGAGAGAGAGAGAGAGAGAGTGTTTGGAGTTGCTCGGGGGATCTCAGAACGTGGCGGAACAGCACCTCGCATCTGACTGGCATCGCGTTATATTTCGTCCGGCGTGTGTTCCCTCTCTTCATATGCATGCACACGTGCATTCGATCGCACACATCCACGTCCATTCTCGGGGTGAGAGGTAACATGGCGCCCGCGCCACCCGCACACCCAACCATCCGACGACCACTTATTTATGGGATACAATAAAGGAACGGTGTGGGCGATGCTGCTACAATGATATCAAAGATAACAGTTTAAATAGCATGGGGCTCGAACTAAACGGCCATCAAACTCTTCGTATTATCCTCCGTGCATCCTTCATACCCCTTTCCGTTTACCCTTTGAATTCTGCAACTGCACGGGTGCGTTCCCGCCAACGTCAGCGAAAATATTTTCAAATATTTTCTCTCCCTCTCTCACTCTGTTTCTTCCCATGTACCTATTCGATCCAAAGTGGATATTAAAGAGAGCAAGAGTTTTTGCGACTTTTCTATCGTCCGTGCTTCTCGTGGAAAAACTACGAGTTTTTTTGCAAAATCTTAGGATAGCATGAAAATCCGTTACCCGTGTGACGCGAAATTCTTTTACGGTGTTTCGAATTTATGGTTTCGAATTTCTTATTCAATTATTCCCTCGTGGACGTGTATATTCGAGTGTGACGTTACAAATATTTGATATTCCTCGAGCAGTATCCAGAACCCTTCTAAAAATCTTTTCTTTTGTTTCTGTACAGATGACGGTGGCCACGGGATGAACCAAGACGGTAAGTTTGCACGCTTTCTTATTAATGGGGTTTTAATACATATGATAATTTATGGGCTTGTCATTTTTAATAAGCTCCAGCTGTGCGCGCAAACCGTTACCGATGCTTCTGGTAAATCAGCCTCTAATACGCAACGAAACGAAACGCCGAGTTTATCCGATATCCAGAGTCGATCTCTCGTCTTTGAGAATTTTCTGAATTTTTTCAAGCATGTATTTTTGCTCGTCTTTTTTACAACTTTTGCGAATGATCGAGAAAAGAATGCTTCACCGTTGAAATGCTCGATCGCACCGGTGTCGTGGATCCGATAATTCGTCCTTCTTACAAAAGGGTCGTGTAACACGTGTCAGGTGTTTGCTTGTGCGTGTTTCGAAAAGTCAAGGGTTGATGGAGAGGGGGCGGGGGACGGGCAAATAGAAAGAAAGGTTAGCAGAAGGGTACCGAAGCGAAGGTGGCGCAGGTAATTTCACGAGTTTAAAGGGTAAACGACTACGAGGTGTGATCCGCACCACCGATGTGGGGGAGCCCTGCCTCGATCTCCGGAGCTCGCTCAATATTCAACAGGTATTTACATTCGTAAATTGTTTACGTCAGCCATGATGAAATCTGTCAGGCTTTCGTTCTCTTAACGGCGGGCTGGAATCTCCCGTCTACGTAGGTCTCTTCGCCTCTTCCCCTATTCGTGCCGTGCATCTCTCGCGGTGCAATTATATTTAGATATTAATACTCCATAGAGAGAGAGACAGAGAGAGACAGAGAGAGAGAGAGAGAATTCTCTCCCTTTGTCTCATCTCGCGAAAAGTACGGATCGTTCCTTACCGCGTGCATTCGACGCGTTTCAACGTTCCCCCATTTTTAATCTGTTTTCTCAATAATAACGCGGCGAGCCATTAATTTACCTCGTTATTGCGGCGACCACCACTCGACGAAATACCAGGACAATCCATTTTCCATTATAGCGTTCACTTCTACGTTCCTAGTCTCTACCGCGTTAGAGTAGTCAAACCTGGCCGGTCGATACGCGGCCGTATCGTACTCGCGGTTAATCGAAGAAACGCATTGCTGCTGGGAAATCTATCCGGCCGGGTGGAAATGTTCATCGAAGGACACGCGGTCGCGAGTGCTTATCCGAGTGATCCGGAGGAAGCAACGCCGCGAACCAAACGATTTTCTAATAGCGCATTCCCGCATTTGCCTCTCCTTGGAACAAGGAACACGGAGTAATTACGTTGGAGCATTAATCAAGCGCACGTCGCAGTTCGCCGTTGGATTCTCAGTCCTCGGTCCGGTTACCTTCTCCTGGAGACAGGAAGGTCTAGATTTTCACCACATGGCCCGGCACGAACTGGCCGCACGAATCGCACGCTCGTGACCGGCGATCTGCTACAGATCTACCTCACTCGAGATGTTATTATCAATTGACCACGTTCCCTCGAGATTAATTATTTTTAATGCATTAATAAATCTCGGAAATTTATCTGCATGACCAACACACTTTTACCGTTAGCCTTACCCGCCTGCGAACGATCTCGCTCGTTTCTTTGTTCGCTCGCTCTCGTCCGCGCTCTTTTTTTCCCCCGGATAAACGTCATTTTCCACTAAAATCACACTCTTATCTCCGACAAACCTATCGAACGCGCTCCACTTTTGCTCTAACGAGCATTCTTTCCAAAAATAGAAAAAGAAAATAAAAAAAAAACCAGAACAAAACGACAGGAAAATCCATATCGCTCGAAAAGTATCGCCGAGAATCGAAGAAAATTTCCACTCTCCTCGAGATTTTGCCGGGTAATGATCGTTCCGTAGGGTACGCGCGCGCGCGCGTAGTCGGTGGAGAAAAGTCAGATGTTTTATACGAATGGCTCGACCTTTTGCACCCGAGTACTTTAACCAGCCGATGACACGACGGCGTTGAGTTTCGCCGAGTCTCAGGTTGGCTTTGCCGTAGAGTTTATCGTCGCTTATTAATACGGCGCGTAAGGTTGGGCGTGCGCTTATGGCAGGCCGGTCCTAATTATAGCGTAACATTCGAGCGAGCTGCGCGGTGCAAAGTGCCGCATGCTGCGCTTACGTAATGCAACGATAATGCGGCATAGGCCGAGCCGCATACCTGCCGGCAGTGGCTGCAGCCGCCACTGCTATCTGCTCCCATCGTGCGTCAGGGTGAGAAAACCTTATCTCCCTTGGTCTATTAGGCTAATGACATCGCGGAGTATCGTCGCGCGATTCGCCCGACAACCTGCTGCCGCGAGAACCGCATCCCCCGTATTTCTCCTCCCCTCGGGTGCAACGCGCGCTCTTGTGCCTCTGAGAACGCGATACTCCACGAGAACGAGTGCCGTAGCACGGCACTCTCGACGGGAGAAAAAAAAATCATTCAATTTCACGAACATCGTGATTTTCCCGCAATCGAAACGATCCCCCGGCAGCTAATCGCTGCGCGTAGGAAGTATGGAGCAGCGGAAGCCGGGAGTCTTCGATGCTGCGGAGCGGAGAGTCGCGGCTCTGCTTGAAATGACAATTTTTTCGCTTTGCGCCAGTGACATCCGTGTTGACTTCGAGTTACTTCGATGGACCGAAAAGTCCCGATGAATCAGATCGATGGGATCGAACGTATTGGGCACGCGCGGTGTCGATACGGTGAAAATTTCATAACCGACGATGGGATTTTCTCTCCGGAGCTTCGTCGGTATCCCGCGAGCAATAGGAAGAAACGAAAGGAAACGAAACGAAACGCAGCAACATGCAAGAAGTAAACCACCAGCCGAATAAAACTCGCTTGTTCCTAGTGCCTGACGCGCAGGATGTGGTATAACTATTGCACCGCTACACCCTGACGAGCAACCGGCCACCGCAGTCTCTTCGGTTTTATTCGAATGTAAACACGTGAGGAGAAATAGCACTGGATTATATACATCCGAGTTAAAGTGTCTGTTAGGGTGATGCGATTCAGGAAGCAGACTCGAGTGTTTCTCATCCGAAGGAACTTTGCGTTGCTCTTTTCTCTCCGAATTTTTCGCGCTTCTCTCTTCCTTCCTCTCTTTCCCCATGCATTCCTCTCCGCGAGTGCGCATACCCGAGAATCTATTAGCAGGAGTCGTCGCGATAATGTTGATTAAAATAAGGTGATGAGCGTCGTTACTTGCCCTATTGTGTCCAATGAGTCGTAGAATGAACCGGGAGAAAGAGCGGCGGAAGTGAATGAAAGGACAGGAGGAAGGAAGGAAGGAAGGAAGGAAGGAAGGAAGGAAAGGAAGAAAGGAAAGAAAGAAAGGTCGAATGAACCGACGGTCCTCGTTATCGGTGCCTCACCTGGCTTAGGATCGCGATGCGATGCTCGGCATGTTTAACCCGCCCCGTGACCGACGGATGCCTCGCCTGCAACTTGCTTGCAACTTGCTTGCAACTGACCTGCAAATCGCCTGCCTGCCTGCCTGCTTGCCTGCCTACCTGCCTACCTTCCACATCCGATCTGTTTCTGCCGTAATTAACCTTCCGTGTTTAACTCGCATTACGCGGGGCTTCCTGCAAAAACCATAAACGCGCCTGCCGATGACCTAATCTTAATCTCGTTATTCTTTGAGGAATCATCTCGACTGTCGCAACTTTGCTTCTTCGGCCTTTTCGCTCTTTTCAGTCCTTCGTTCAGCGGTAAATAAGGCAAGGCTCGTTCGCGCTAAACAGTCGCGCTGAAACCGTATGGCGCGAATGTGCAGTGTTCGTGCGCGCGCGCGCGCGTGTATCTGTTTCGCGTGTACAGCCACGGACAGATACGGAGTGCCTGTCTCTACCCAAGAGCTACGCACTCGGCACAGTCTTTCATATTTGAATGCTTGTTTCTGAAACTTTGACAAGTTCGCTTACCCGCCTCCTCGAGGTAAGTGGCGGCGGCGCTGGTGGGGGAGTCAATGACGTCATGGTCTCCATATCCGTGCAGAGTTGTACACGCGCCGGTGCTGCGTGCGTCTGCACGACACACGGATACCACGCCCGCACATGCGAGAACTAGCTTTGATGAGGAATGGTGGTGGCACGGGTTGGGCAGGGGAGGGAGGGGGCGAGAGGGGGAGGCGTTCGCATGGCGAATGATTTGTATTGCTAAATAATCAGCGCCAGTTGTCGGGCATACTGGTTTAATGACAACCGGGGGGAGAGTTATAATAGTTCAAACCTGAACGTACGCCGCACCGCTGTGTGCGTGCTCGTGTGCTCGTGTACGCTCGAGGAAACACGTCCCGGGGAAAAAGGCGAGAAAAGACTCTCGGCGATCCCCCAGATTCGTCGAGGGAAAATCTGGAAAAGCAACTTCCTCCGGGTTCTCGTTCCCCGACGTAGCGCGGCGAGTGCGCCAACTCGAAGAGCCGCGGTGGTGCCACTAACGAAAAAGAAAAAACGAGCGTTCCCTCGAATTTTCGAATTAGCCGGCGGGGCAGCACAGCGGCCGATCGAAACGCGGCGGACACGACGAGCGAAACTGGAAGTTTTAACGAGCAATCGGTGAATGCGTGCCGCCGCTGCACTTCGGCAAAAAAGCGCGAGTACCCCACGATCCGATAGAACAAGTTTCAGAGAGATTCGTGCAACACTCTGCACTCCGGCCGAGCTGCGGGGGTATCGATCGAACTAATCGAGCCAGCTGGAGCGCATGCCGATTGCTTGATTTCGATGCTGGCATGCATCGAGATTACGGAAGGCCGCTGATTTTACTAGAAATTCCGCGCGCTTCTTCCTTCTCTCGGCATGGCGCGTCCAAATGCTCCGATAGAATCGGTGCAGCAACAACGTGCGCACGTAGGTAGCGGGCCGGTCAGTCGGCTATTATATCCACCGAGGAGGCCAGCCACCAGGCTCCCATGCACACGCGTGCACACACCTAGCGCACACACGCGCACGCGAGGGCGTGGCACCGCTCCGCAACGGTATCATCATTCGAACCTATTTACGAAACTCCGCGGAAAGTTCACGGAGCGCGCGACGAGCGAGTCGCGGTCTCTCCCGCCAATTTTTCTCTCTCCTTTTCACCTCCCTCCCCGAGCAAGAACCGAATTTTTACACCGCGATGCGAAGGAACCGCGCGTGGGTGTCGGGGCGTTAGGGGGGGTCTCTACCCCCGACGAACTCGCGGGTCATCGTCAAATTCTCAAATTGTCAAAATCGTAAAATTCGTCGATGCCGCGAATTTGCGACAGGAGGAGCGGACGACCGCGGGTGCAACGTGGTGCACACGCTCGACGAGAACCTCTCGGTTTCCGCGCGTTCGACGCAAGACGCGCCTTACCTGTTTTCCTCTCCTCTTCTCCTTCTGCTTTCGATGGACCTTCGAATAAATTACTCTGAAAGTTACCGGGATAATCCCCTGGTTTCGCGTTTAATCCGCGTAATTCCGCGTCGTTGGGACACGCGCGTAAGTTACGCGCGACTCGTTAAGAAGGAATCGACGGCTGAAAAATGTGAGGGGGGGGGGCGGAAAACGAGGGGAAAAGCCGAGTGTTTCGGTTCGATGATGCATAACGCGTTTGAGCAGTCGGCTTTTTACGGATCGCGTGTGGAAAAGAATTTTTTCAGCCGGGTCCCTCTCTCTCTCTCTCTCTCTCTCTCTCTCTCTCTCTCTCTCTCGTATCGATCCTGCCAAGGATTAAAGGATCACGCGCGGAAATGGCATCGAGTTAGCACCTCGGGTTGCGGATAAATTCGCGTGTGGAGAGCGGTAATTAGCCGAATGGCGATGGAAGCTAATAACGTTGTGGTGATCCTGAAATTTATAGTTGCACGTATTACGGGAGCTCCTGTTCCCACTACGCTCCTTGTGCATTCCGTGCAGGGAAACTCACCGTATCGACGCGTATTTCTGCGGACTCGTGGAAACTCGATACACACACACACACGCGCGCGCACACACCATTCTCGAGCAAAAAGAAGACGGCAGACTTCTCAGTGTTAACTCTGCCCGCTAGGTTTCTAACAAACGTTTGATTTTCATAGACGCTGGCGCGGCAAGTACAGCCGTGGCTAGGGACGGGGTGCGTTAAATGAATCTACGAAACAAGGAAGCGCGTGTGTGCGCGATGCCGATGATGTCTTATTATCATTACCCAGATTATTCGGTTAAAGGAAGCCTATATTAATTTCAAGAGGGGAAAAAATCTTCCCCGCATTCTTTCCCACAGATTTCACGCAGGTGCACGTGCACCCAGAAGAAGTTAGGAGCGTATTAAGGCTCGTCGAAGCTTTTTTGCGAACGGACATGCGCGGGTTTAGGAATCCCAGGCTCCGCGTACCGTTATCAAGCGATTTTCGCGCGATCCTGGAAATCGAAACTACCTGTGATGTATCGCGCGGGATGTCCTCGACGAGGCACAGCGATTTGCAAAAGCTCCGCGAGTCCGGTAATCGCACGCAAGTTCTGCATTGTCGATAATGATTGTGTCGCTCGTTCCGATCATTTGCGATTTTTGCAGATTGCTCGTTAAGCGTGTGATATTATTGATAGCCGTCAGCGGCTAACGAACGCCTCCTCCGAGCAAGGTAAGAGGACGGATGTATCGTTAGTGACGGAAGTCGGAGACCGCTTTATCGTCGGAGTTAATTATCTCGATCCGTTCGACCGCGGTCCTGCTGCACCGAGCCAATAATACCACATGACGTCTCAACCTCAGGGAGAACCTGAGAAGCTCCGAGCACCAAATGAATTATCCCGAGCGCGTGTGATGAATACACGCGTATCGCTCTTTATGACCTTTCAATCCCTCGTTAAATACTCGGAGAGAGCTTAATCTTTTTAGGTTGCGGACCAGCCTGCGCGCGAATGTTTTCCATCGGAATGAAAGTCTAATTAACAACAGTGGCGGCGGCTACGATTCTTAATCGAAACTTTAAGTGGCGATCATTAACATTTCATTAGCGGTTCAACCTAAATTTATCGAAAGCTTACCTTCGCGCACGGGCAGCTTGAGCCGCGAATGATAAGTAGCAATGATTAACCGGGAAGGATAAAATTAATGAGCTAGGCTAGAGCTGTAATTCCAATTTCCGAGCATAAACAAATCATTTAGCGTGGATCGCGGCACCGCGGCTGAAAAATTTCCAGGTGAAAAGGTGAGGCCTGGAGAGATGTATGGTCGATTGGATAATAATACAGATCTCAACTCCGGTACTCCGCTGGAAGAAAGTTGCCAAAGTACGAGTTATAAATCTCTGCGAGAGGTGGTCGCGCGTATCTCCACCACGAGCAAAGCAACCAATCTCGCATCGCCAATAAGAATCACGATCGCCCACCACTCGATTTTATCTCAATTAGCAAAGAGCCCGCGAACAATCGGAATCTCCGTCTGTCTTCGGAGGAGTTTCACCCCCGCGACCTATCCGCGATTGCTCGCCAGCAGTGAAACGAAAAAGCGAATCATTCTGTTTAGTTTTGCTTCCAAAGTGCGCGGGGTTGCATGAGATAATATCTCGTGGAGACTGTGCTGGGCTTTGCAATATGTGGCATCAGAGAGATTCCGTAACGCGTGGCGTATTGCGAGGGGGATGCTGAAGAGGAGACAGAGACGGAAACACGGGAGATAGATAGATAGACGCATAGAGGGGGAGAGAGCAGCCGCGAATGGGCCGTAGAGCATTCTGTGGGGCGCCAGAGCATGACGCCATTAACGTAACGAGGCCACACGTTGCACCCTCGCGAGCACTGGACTATATCAGCCCCGAGTGCCTAGACTAGTTGCAGGATTCCTAGACCTAGACCTCCGCGCGAGTGATATTGCAATTACTTCTGGCCAGGGTGGTGTTCCTTTATATCGCGACAGACTCTACCTACCATCAAGGAAATCAATTTTCTTCTTATCCCTCGCGTACGTCTCTCTCTCTCTCTCTCTCTCTCTCTCTCTCTCCGTCTCTCTGCTGTAAGTGTATGTGCGCGTTGTACGCTTTCTTCGAGCAATCTCCCATGACACATGGATACCCACACACATGCGCGCGCGCGTGTGATATGCAGAGAGAATACACGTAGATAATAGATATATCAAGAGGGATCCTCCTGATCCTGACCGGCGAGCAAGAACAACGATGAAATCTCTCAACGTGAAGCTTCTCTCTCTCTCTCTCTCTCTCTCTCTCTCTCTCTCTCTCTCTCTCTTTCTCCGATGTACAGATCTGTCTTAATTAGTGAAAGCAGTTGAATATCTTAATCAGAGTTTTAGCCAGTCACGATAATGTTTTATGGGAAATTAGCGCGGGGATGCTTTCAAAGGGCACATGCTCTGGGGGACTGACTGGCATCAGTGTTAGCGTCGTTAGTGGCAACACCATATTTTTCATGGATGAGTATACGATGAAAGTGCTCATTATCCAGCTAGGTATTACCAAGGTTGACCCTGGACTGGAGCCAAGCGATAATGTACTTACGTGCACTCGTTTCAAGGTACTGTTTACCTAATGTTGCGTTCGATCCGTGTTCAATCCGCGTCCAATCCGCGTTCGCGACCACCAATGAGCGTCCGGATCGAGCCCTCCACGTGCTCGTCAGCCTCCACCGGCCCAGTTTTACGCTTCGACTGATTACGAACTGGTTCTTGACCATCCAACCGTTCGATTAATGCTCGCGGAGCTATTCAACTATGTTTCTTCCGCCATCCACTGTTTTCTCCGTTCCCAGATTGTCTCGCTAGATCGCCAACGACGGACGTGTAGCACAGGAGTCACCGGAAAACTTGCCAGTTCTACACCCAAGTACTGCGAGGTCCTCTCACGAATTCTCACGTTTTCGTTTCGACGATATTTTCGAGAAAGTGAAATCTTCGAGGCTACGCGTCTAATTTCAATGGAGAGGAAAGAGGGAGTTCGAGACAGGACAGAGAGAGAGAGAGAGAGAGAGAAAGAGAGAGAGAGGGGAGAGAGCATTTCGTTCAACTTTTGTTGCGGTAATAGTGAAAGTGAAAAAATCACAATATCAATTTTTCTCGTTTAAAATGTAACGAATTAACGATTTCTTGGATTTAATTGTAATATTGAAGTAAAATAGTCATTGCGTTTCTCTTAAGAGTACAATTTCGAAACAAACGCAGACAGACAGACAGACAGAGGAATACTATGTGAATAATCACTGTAATTTTTAATTGCTTAGAGACGAAATATTCACATAAACTGTTATCAGATATTTTTTATAATTGAAAAGAAAGTCTTCTTGGTAATTAACAGTCTTCTCGTTTCACATTTAATGACATATATTTATCGCTGGTAGAAACTTGGCGAAAGGTTGATAAACTTCATTTGAGTGAAATAACAAAAAGATTTGAAGGCAAAAATCTTTCGTGTATGCTAACGCGCGCTCGCATAATTTAGCATGTTGAAATTACGCGTTAGAATGGAATTCAAAGTCCCAAAGACTTCTCTCCGCAGTTGGTTGAAAGCGAATTTCACTCGCTCCAGATTAGCATTGATAATATCGAAGCGATCGATCGCGGATTATCGAAAAATTCAATTTCGATGACTGTACTCGCATTGCGGTACAACCACCACCATTTGCATCTTATATTGATAAATTTGACATCGTTAGGATGTTACCCCGGTTTCTGTTTTACGCCTGGAATCATCCAATTTATCGAAAGATCTATCGATTTTACACGAGGACTAAGCATCGCGTGGAATGGAATGTACGCAAGTGTTGCGAAAATGTGTCAAGAAATTGTGCATCAGGTGGCAAGAGTTCCCCGTAACGGCCTTTCATGCCACCGGAAATGGAAACTATCCGTTGCTCTTTATGCTAATCCATAAAACGCGCGCATTCGAGAACTTTATTTTACTTTATAGCACACTTCCTGCATGAAACTTGGACCCTGCTTACACGCACACACGCCGAATCGTGGGCGTGATTTACGTGTTCGAAAGGTGATTTTCGAAAGAATAGGGTAAACTTGCAGGATAAACTTTGATATTTTCGTAACGCGTTGGCAGGATCAAATAACAAGGTACTACGACATTTATTAGCGTATTTATAGAAAATTCATATAAAAACCAAATGTTCAAGGTAGAATTAGAGCAATGAGGCAACACAGTGCACAGGGGAGAAAGAAGTCAAATTAGGAGCAAATCAGTCGTCCAATACGACAGTAACAAATCTGCACAAATCATAAAGACGTGGCCGTGCTTGCTCGTCGTATTACGGTAAATTAGCAAGAGTAAAAGAGACCGCGCGTACTCTCAGTAAACAGGTACCTACATCGAAGAGAAGAAGAAGAAGAGGAAGAAGAAGAAGAAGAGAAGCAAGAAGCAAAGATCAAGCAGAATAGAGAAAGAGAGAGAGAGAGAGAGAGGAAGGGAAGGAGGGGGAGGGGAGAGAAGAAAAGTCGTCAGATGGATGAACGAATGGACGGATGGACGGACGGATGGACGAACGGGCAGGAGCAAACATAAATTAAGATAGGGGACTGATTATGAGGCGAGGGCAGGCTATCATTAGCCGAGCCATCGTGACCGGTCGAGCCTGCAGCAGCGGCTGCTGAACATTCAGCTCGTTGCTTTGGTACACGATGTTCGCAATCCGCTTGCCTCGTGCCCCGATATAATATCGGGGTGGGAACTCCAAATTATTAATCTCCCTAGCTGCATTGCATAGTTCAGCGAATATGAAACGAGTATTCTAGGGAAAAACTCTCTGCACCTACCTGGCCAGTTCTCTGCGAGGCTACTTCTCTCTCGTTTCAGGGATGTACCTTTTCTCTTTCTCGTCATTATCGTCGTCGTTGTCATTGTGCTCGTCGTCGTGGTCTTTGCGTGTATAGAGTTCTCAAGAGTTCCACCGATAAAAGATAGGCGAGAGCCTATTATTGAGAGATTATTCCAGAGACAGAGAGAGAGAAGGTACACTCTCATAAACGGATAGTCCAATCGTGGGCAGAAAGGTCACGGAGAACTTCCCTCGTCGTCTCGTATGATTTTCACGCGTTTGCGTATTTTTTCACTCGAATTACACAAGAGTCGCTCGCTGCGGGTATCGGAAGACAGATCTGATCTCTGCGAGTTGCTGAACTTACGGAACTGCGCGCACCACGACAAAAATGCCTCGCGAGCGTTAACTATCTCAGTCATAAGTTTAATCGGGAATCCTAAACCTTCAGCCAGGGGCGCAGTCTATCCCACATAATAAATTCTAATTTCAATAGCTTTCTTCGCCGAGACGGCAACGCATTTACACCCGCGGCGCAAAATATCTAACCGCGGGATTAACGGAGATTCCAAAGCGCATTATTCAAAACTAACTAGACTGTCACTTGAGGCCTCGCAGTTTGAATTATACGCGCCTGCCACATTTTCCGGACTGAGAAAATTTTCAATTGTGTTACACGCTAACTTGATAAATTATGGCGAGTGTTCCGTTCCTCATCCTCCGCGAGCCCCCTTCCCCCACCCCCGCGTCCTTCCTCGACGAGCGATAATTCTACACGCTCGTTTGTCCTCATTAACGGCGCTCAAACATTCGCGAATAAAATAAGAATCGGTAAAAGCGCGCCCAATTGATTTCTATCAAGAACGTTCCGACGGAGGCAGACTCTCGCCAATTAGAGAAACGAGCGAATTTCGCATTGTCTGCCCCCGCCCCTGTCGATTGCTCAAGAGTCCTCGCGCGCTCACCACTGAATCGGAATGGTCAGAATGGGTTTTATCACCGGCGAGTATCAACGCCGGTACTTAAACTTTCGATTAAAGCGCGAGAACCTCGATGACACGGGGAATAAATTCCATGGAAAGCAATATTTTATCAGCGGTTCAAAGGCGGATGGATTTTACGGCAGTTGATTGATAAAATAAATTATTGGCCCGCGCGGGAGGGGCAGCGAGGTAACAAATCGTAAAGTCGAAGGCACCGGGCACCAGGCACCAGGCACCAGGTACCAGGTACCAAGTACCAAGTACCAGACAGCGGTGCGCACTAAGCACACGGAAATGCAGTGACCTTTAATCGGACCAATGCGGATCGGCACTTGATTCGTGCGTGTTGCGAACAAAGCTGAGTAAGCCGAAGTCGATTGTATATCGGTGTATTATGCGAGCATGCTTGGTCCAGATTGCAAAATGAAAGCCAGCCAGCCAGCCACTTGGACATTTGCACGTAGTTGTAGCGGTAGCCGCTATTGACCTTTCGCCTTCAGTGCGAGCCAATAGGCGAAACTGGGTCCACCGTGTATAGAAAATTCTATATAGAGATTGCGCCAGGCATTTCCTTCATTTTTCGCTCTCCCGCGGACAATTAAAGATCTTATCTCGAGCACTCTTTCTCCCTCGAATATTTCTCTCTTTTTCTGCCTCACCTGTTACGTACGTATTTATCCTTATCTTATCTTTTCATTGAATAAGCTACGCAGCTCCACTTGGGCCCGAGATCCCGAGAAAAGGGACTGCGCGCTCTTGTTGAAAATTCTTGCACGAGTAGCGCAAGACTTTGCCGCTGGGACTTTGATACCGTCGTTATTTTTTAATCTCCACGTCGTCTCCTGTCAACGGGCATAATGCTTGGACTCTGCGCGCAGAGCTATCGAGCGTGATATGGAATAATCGATTAAATTAACGTTTGACGGTTTGCCAGAAAGAGACACTCGCATAAAAGAGCCTTGATCATTTTCACCTGCAACGATGTGCAGGAACCATTTGTACTGGTAAACGTTTTCTCATCGATCAATGCAAACGATAAATCTCTTGGGAATTTCATTTTATTAGTAAGTACTCTGGCGTGTGGTACTGGTGTGTGTGTGTGTGCGTGCGCGCGCGCGTATCTAAAATATAGAGAAAAGATCGATTGTTCGGAGCAAGTCCACTTAATCTCGCTTTTAGTTGTTCCTTGCGAATTGACAGGTGGACAATTTTCTCGTTTGCGATCGCTGCGCAATATTTCGTTCGGCAAAGTTTATAAAATAAAAAGGGGAATTTGATCGCTTCGCGTGAGATTGGATAGAGTACGTTAGTAGCGATCTACAGGTTTTACACAGGGAGCACGTCTGTGCTGCTGCTGCTGCTGCTGCTGTTTACCTTAACAAGACTTTCGACGGCTACCACTTCACTGCAATTATCTCGTTAAATCCCCTTATTGACTCGCGAGTCTCGTTAACGATTATTAATTTGACAAGGATTCGTTGTAGCAACTTCTCGTGGCAGAGACTCGATGAAGCGTTGACAGAATTCTCTCGCTTTTCTGGAAAATGCGCGACTTTATCGCTGCAGGTACTCCGTTGGCTTGCGTTGAGAGAGAATCGAGCGGAATTGCGTACGAGGACGAGACGCAATCGCGGGTAGGCGAATCTTGGAAAAATATTGCTTGAAATTGGTCGAAGGGACGACGAGGGGAGGGAAGGGCTGGCAAATGCGATTGAGGATGCGGAGCGCGTGAAACGTCGATAATCCTTCGCTACTTTGTACTGGACACGCGTACCGAGCAATTTCCCATAAATCTTTACTTGACGCGGGCCAATCTGCCATGGCGATTAGTGCCGTGCTGGTTATACGTCATTTCTGACGAGTCTCTCGAAGCACAGAATGCCATAGCTTCGTTAGCGTGCCACCTGCGCTAGCCGCGTACAATCTGGATTTATTAAATATCCCCCGATGGGTTTCACTTGACTAATCGTTCGTAATACTGTACTCGCTTGGATAGTGGTAGACCACTCGACTACCGCCACCACCACCACCACCACCACCACCGCTACCACCATCGCCATTACCATCGCTACTATCGCTACCTTCCATTTTGCTCGCTAGGAAAACTCCGGAAATCTCATTTTCTCGTGTTACTCCGCGCTCCATGCATATAGATGAGAAAATTAATTTCACCAATGAAGGAACACAGATAAATCACGCGAGAAATTATGTTCGCCACGAGAGAAGGATCACGCGCACAATCAAGGAAATGACTCTGAATGTCACACCAAAGGAAATACGCGCGATAAAAAGTATATCGGGGAAGGATCGATTGATCGATTCATCAGACCAGTCTCTAGATCATTGGACGTAAATCCTCTCTGGAGCGCTTAACGGAGAGAGAGAGAGAGAGAGAGAGAGAGATTCAAATGGAGAAAGCAAAGTGAGAATGTTTTTCTTCTCGAAAGAGAACGCAGGGGGTGGGGGAGATGGGGAGAAACCTGACAATGAGCGAAAGAACCGCGCACGGTCTTCCAGAGAGAGAGTCGGAGAGAATAAAATTGTCGATTAGGCATCGTAGGTCGGCGGCGGCGGCGTTGATATCAGAGGCGTTGATCGTGCGGTAGGAAGGCACCGGTTTAGCTAGCGGAGCGGCTCCAGCGAGTCCAGCGAGTCCAGCGCGCAGATATATCGGTCGTGCCGAGTAAAAAGTAGACGGCGCGTCGTGAATTATCGTAATCTCTCGGTGGCGGCTATGGCGGCTATGGCGGCTATGGCGGTTGCGGCGGTTGCGGCGGTTGCGGCTGCGGCGGCTAATGCGGATGATTTCCGCAGACTCGGTCAGTTCCGCGTCCGACGCGCCCCGTTCCAGGGCCCCTCGGGTAGCCGCGGGGACCGTGTTGTGGGGGGTGGGGGTGGGGGGGCCCAGTTTCTTACAGCCGCTGCCACCGCCACTCGTCGCCACTCGCCGCCGCAAGGTCCTTACGGTAAAACCCACTCGATGGATTATCGGGCCCGCGCGATCTACGCCCTCCGCACCAGAACCTCCCGCTCTCTAATGCATGCTCTTAGCACGTAACCAGCGACTACCTTCGAACTAGCGCCTTAACCACGCAAAATGAGGCCCCGTCCCCCCGGTCCCCTCTCAAGATCCCTCGATCCGCGTTTTCTCCCTTCGCCCTCGTCCTCTCTCTCTCTTCCTCGTCGCGAAAACTCCCGGTGCCCTTTTCTCTTCCACGAATTCACCGAGCGAGGAAAGCCTCGGGAAAATCACTTGGGGGAGGGGAAGGAGAGGAGGATCTTCCCTCTCGAGAGATTCGAGTCCGGGTCCTTGGCGGAGGAGGGGCGCGTGAATTATTGGGAACATCGCTTATTGCGTAATGGCTGGTGGAAACAATGGTCGGAGGAGGCTGGTAGGATCGAATCTAATTTGCATAACCGCCCCGAATGGTAAAAGTCCATGATAAGTTGTGCCGATAAAGACGACCGCCCGTAATCCTTGGCTTCCGCACTCGCGGGACACTACGTATATATATCAGGGTTTCTACGAGCTCGCGGCTGTTTCTGATTGCGAACAGTATTATGTTGCTTGGCCACCGATGATATATGCTTCTCACGGTTGTATCTCCAGCTAGTTAGGAACACGCCTTATAATGCGATCTAATTAAAAATTTCGAGTGCCGCAACGCGGGGTCCGTTACCGGCCATAATTAACGCGCTCGGTGCTCGACTCCTTTGCACCAAGAGCGAGAGAGCGAGAGAGAGCGAGAGAGCGAGAGAGAGAGAGAGAGAGAGAGAGAGAGAGAGAGAGAGAGAGAGAGAATATCACTTACCTGACTCTCCAATCCTGACATTTTTTTTTGCGCGCGCTCTCTTGCTCTCCGAAGTGTCGCGTGTGCCAGCCTCTACCCAGGTGGCGAGTGTCTGGAATTTCAAAGTCTCGATAACGACCGATACGACCGCTGGCAAAGGTGCAAAGCCTTGTCATGCTACCCAGATAACGAACAATCCCGTAAACAATGAGCGCGAGCACTGCCTCGGCCGTTACGCGATAGGGAACCACGCCATTAGCGGTTTATCATAAACTCGCGAAGAATCCATACTTTACATAGAATAATGTAACGATGTCTACTACTCTAGGCTTCTCACTACCGAGGGTTCAGCCTCTTTCCCTCCATTTCCTTCCGTTCGGAAACTCGATCGAACGAGGAAAAGACCCGGGACGATTTTCCGCAAACTGAGTTAAGGACGCCTATAACGCGAGGAGCGTGGCGTGGAGTGGCGTGGCGTAGCGCGGAGAAGCAGCAAGGGGGCACAGAGACGCGTGCAGGTGACAATCTCGTTTGTGTCAGCGTGATAAACGGCAGTACCGGACGTTATGGACGTTTCCCGTAACTCGCCGACTTACCCGTCAAGGACTCGGGTCCGTCGGGGGTCCGCGAACGCATTCCACGGTTCCACGTCCGCTGAACTGACCTTCCTCAACTCGGGAACTCTGCTCTTACCAGATTTCCAGCTCAACTCGCAACGAGAGATCCGAGCGAGAATAAGAAATAAAAAAAATAAAGAATAGAGACTGTTGCGCGCGTGGCTCTAAGGTTTTTGGGTCCGAATAGTACGACGACGGAGAGACCTCGAGTAGGTCGTGGTCGTAACGTTTGGTTACTCGCAAAAATCAAGATGGCTTCCCGGAGAATTCTAGCGGTCGGGGCGATGTTATTCCTGGCCGGGAGGTTTCGAGTGAATCACCCCGATGATGGCTCGGATGCCACGGAGGAATCGAGCGGACAGTAGACGGAGTACCCGCACGCATGTGGAGTCACGTGGGTACGTGGGTACGTGGATACGAGAGAACGGTAGGCGCACGGGAATACCTGTGGCCCTCGTTCCCTGTTAGTTTCACCGCGTCGTCCCTTTTCATATTCGCGTTAACCTCCACGCCGGCGTTCGGTTAATTGATCCGGAATACCACTCGAGCCTGCACGGCTCTCTGCCCATCTGGAAGCGGCGCCCGCGTCGGCCGTCCTTTGACTCGGACGCGGAATTTCCACGCGGGCAGCTCATTCTCACAGTTACTGTCATCCAGACGCCGCTGCCGTTGTCGATTTATCGACCAGCCGCCAGAGCTTACCGCTCGGAAAACTCTTCACTCTCCCATATCGGAATATCCTTGGATCCTTCGCAAACTCTCTTAATCTTTTTATTTTTCCTTCTCTCTCTCTCTCTCTCTCTATCTTTCCGAGGGACCTCGGACATCCCAGCACGGCCCAGGAAATAATTACATTACTTTTTACAATCTATTATTAGGACTTTGAAAGTATTTAATGAAACTCTCTGCCTCTTCTCTCATGAGTCTGCCTCATTTTCTCCCACTCTTTATCTCTCTCTCTCCCTCTCTCTCTCTCTCTCTCTATTTTTATGGTGGGAAAATCGCTGATTATGAAATCTTTTCCAAGCGCGCGGCTATCGAGATGAGACCGTGAAAATAGACGGTGGACCTGAAAAACCGGCGATTCCCCAGCGGTGGGAATGCGACTCGTCGAGTGACAAATTAAGATCGTAGAGGCGAATGAGATTGGAAAAGTAATTTCGTTAGGATCAAGTGGAAATGATTTCTCGGGATGGTAGGGAGAGACTCGTGTCGTAAATTATCAATTTAGTCGTGGCAGTTCGCAAATACAGTCCCGTATCGATCTGGCAGGATGGAAGCTACTTTCACAGCGAAGACGAGCGGAGGCCGTTAAAGCGACTCGGCGATTGGTGATCGATCGAATCAAAGAGGCCGTTAGTCAATCTTGAAATTCACAGGCAATCCATAACCCATGATTAACGAGCATAAGCTTCGCTCGGAACTGGCCAAACACGATACCGGGAGTTCAACCGTAATTCCATCCTATCGATAAACGTTTCCTAATTAAATATATTGTATATTTATCGACGCGATAATGCAGTTCCTCTGCATAATACAGCGCGTGGATTACGCTCATTCCATATTTATTGGAGGAACAATGGTATTAATCTCTTCGCCGGAGAGATACGAGAGGCGCGCACGATCGGTCTATTAATCTAATAAATCTCGAAACGATAGCTCCTTTATCGAGAAATAAACAAGTTACTAATGCGCCGCGCTCCAATCACGAGCTTGCGTGACGCTCCGGCTAATGCAACCTTGAGCCTCACTTTTTTGCATCCTCCACTTTCTTACTGCTCCCTGGTTGCCCCATGCACGACGCCCATCCATGGGAAATGTCGAAACTTTATTCTTGTCAAACTTCCAACGGTATTGCGATCTACCGCACGGAGTTTCTTCAACTCCGCTGAAATTGGACATCTCGAATGAATTTCTACTCGATGGGTTTCCTGTCACGGAAATTACCAAGATTTCAGCGAATCGCTGAAATCTCCGTTTCTTCATCGAATCCGTCGATTTCGTTGTCACGTACGCACGATCGTTGAATATATCGTATCGTAGGAGATTCGACGTTGAACTTGCAGAGGTAAACGATCGAATTTCGCTGCGGGTGTGTCGTTGGCGATCCCCGAGACACGAAGGAACCACCACCACCACCACCCCTGCTGGATGCAACTTTGCAAGGTAATTTATTCCAGGAAGGACAGGCGTTGTCTCGTCGCTCGACTTGGCGTTGGCTTGGCTTGGTCTGGCCGGGCCTGTCCGGCGCCGTAGGTGCACTTCCTGTTTATCATAAACCCACTCCACCATTAATTGTCACGATAAATCGTGTCGATAGCGCGCGGTACCCATATACTCGCGATCGAGGGATTAATAGTTAGATCCTGATTATGCAGGAGCGATCTACCGTTCGCTTCGCCTTCCCTAAGAATGCAATCTTCTTCCCGACTTCTTCTCAGTCTTCTGCTTCTTCATCTTCTTCTTACCTTACGACTTGACTCCTGACTTTCCACCGTACGACCGGGCCGCAACTCTGAGAAATCTCCATCCATCGCTTTTTCACGCGCTCTTTTTAAAGATCCATCGATCCGTCCCGCGATCATCGATACCGATAAGCGTCGCACTTGCGAGAGCGAGACCAATTTGCATTCGAGGAAAAAAGCTTGTTAAGAATTTTCGATTTCGTTGGAAACGAGGAAAATTATCGGTGAAATTCAGCTGAGAAATCCGATCGGGTAAATTCGCGGAGAGTGGAGTTGCCGACAGAAAAAAATCTGTGGTTTCAAAAGCAAGAAGGAGAGGCAAAAGAGAGAGAGAGAGAGAGAGAGAGAGATATAAAGATGGTGGAAGGGGGCAGGTAGCGAGAAAGAGCAAGAGCAAGAGCAAGAGCAGGCGGGAAAGGAATCGAGCCGGAAGAGAGACGGAGAGAATGAAATTTAGAGAGGTGGAGGAAAGATCGAGGCTGTCATCTCACATCCTTTGTCCGTCCGTTCTGTCGGGCGGTTTGTGCGGCCGTTAACGAACCAGAGCGCGTCGCATTGTCGCAAATCGTTCGAAATGCGTCGTCCGCGAGGTAGAAAGCATGGCGGAGTGACGAAAATGCGGTACTTGTCGGTGTCTATCGAGCAAAGTGCTTCTTCACCGGCCGCCGGACGTTCCTCGGCAAATTTTTTTTCATTTCTGGCAAAGAGCGCGAATGAAAAGTGACTCTCGCCCACTTTTATCCGGTAGCCGAGCACTGCTCGTGCGTTTTGCATCGCGCGACGAACATGTCCAGGACTCGGATCGTCGTCGTCGGTGCGTGCGTCTCCTCCTCCTCCTCCACCTCCGCGGCTACTGTCACCGTCGAACCTGCAATTAGTAAACGCGTCTCGCGCGGACCTCGGCTAGACGCAAAATATCAAAGATAAAGACAATAATGAGGTTTCCCGAGGGAAACACAGAGTTTTTTTCCAGTAACGATCGCAATCACAGAGATTTCCATGCTCGAAGAGCGCGAAATTATTAAGATGGTAGAGAGGACAACGAGGGAGAGGCGAAGTAGGGTGGGGGGTGAGGAAGGGGGAGGATTGCACGTAGAACGTTTCGTGAACGTACGCATGAAGCAAATTGCGGGTGTGCGCTCGCGCGCATTTCGAAAGGCGAACGCACATCCTGTGAGTCCGGGATATTCGTGCCAGCTGGACACGAGCTAACCGTTCAGGGTTTAGAAACACTTGACCGGACGTGGATAATGGCTGGTGCGGCCACAGCTGAGTCCACCGACCCATCCGTACTGGTACGCGGGTGTACAATAACCAGGATTGCGGTTTCAGGATGATAGCCTGTCATGCCGCGTTGCAAATGATTTTCGGTAGAAACTTTACCTTCCCCCACCTGCTCTTCCCCTTCTCTCTCTCTCTCTCTCTCTCTCTCTCTCTCTCTCTCTCTCTCTCTCTCTCCCTCTCTCCCTCTCGTCCACCAAAATTGTACGCGGAATCGCGACAAGATTTCCATCGACAGTTTTATCGATCCCCCCTCGTCCTTTTTCAGCTTCCCCTCCCCCGCTCCCTTTCCTTGTTTAGCCTTACGCAAACCGGTCCATTTTGTTGCCGGCTGCCCCGATGATGGACAGGGATATTTCGTTGTTGGAGATTGGATAACGCTCGACGAGAATCGCGCCGATGGTCGAGTATGCCAATTCGAGTGACGTATATACGCATGTTTATTCGCCTGGCGGAGCTCGGAACGAAGGTGCTCGGAATAAGAAACGAGTCGCGCGAGTGTCTCGTTGAGATAGCGTGAAAGTAATAGGAACGCGAAGGCGCGAGAGCGCAGACGCGCGCGCGCGAATAGCGGGAGATTTCATGAGATCTCGCGATCGCGATAAGGGTAAGTGCGCGTGCAGTTATACTCCGACAATTTAGAAAACTCATTGTGAATGAACGAACGTTACGTCGCTCGTCACGGTTGCGTTGGGCACGTGTCCCGAAACAATCGCGCGCCAGTTAAGCGGCTTGAATCGGTCAATTATCATTCTGCTCGAAATAATGATATCGCCGAGTACCGGGGGCCCGTCGACTCGGAGCTACGCAACGCACACAATCACGAGGATACCCGATCTTTTGCGAGATCACCCAGGAAACTGTGCTGGTCGATCTCCTCGACCAGAAGAAATCGACGTAGGACCAAACGTCATCATCCCCCATTGAGATCAACCGCGAGAAAAAGATTCGAATTTGTATCGGTAATGGTGGTGGTGATGGTGGTGGAACACCGGAGAACCATCGAGTCCCTCG
Source organism: Sclerodermus sp. 'alternatusi' (assembly GCA_037305995.1). Classification (NCBI taxonomy): domain Eukaryota; kingdom Metazoa; phylum Arthropoda; class Insecta; order Hymenoptera; family Bethylidae; genus Sclerodermus; species Sclerodermus sp. 'alternatusi'. Next base: position 6,722,862 of record CM074547.1, on the reverse strand, counting down.
CTGCAAAGCAAAAAGCGTGGAGGTACGACGACGCTAATTAGCTGAAAAGATGGAAGGAAACAAGGAGCAACGACATCGTCGAAACGATCGGACCCGATACTTATTGTTGTCGGTTAGCGATAGTGGAGATCAGGGCGCATGCGCATTTCGCCATGGCTCGTTGAGCCCACGCGAACACTTTACATTCACGGCTCCTTAACAGCCACCGACAACCTTCCACCGATTGTTACGATATTGCACGTTATTATCGCTCGGCTCACGAGGAGCAGCCACACTTAACGAACGACGAGCTCACGCTCCTCCATCATCCACATCCACCGGGGAGTGATGACTCGCATACCCCCCACCCCCGTTTCAATTGTCATAATTCGACCCCATCGTCCACCTCGCCCGCTTATCCCTTCGTCAGCGTTGCTTCCAAAGTTGGAGGAGCTCGGGGACCGTTCGATGACAAGGTCCAGAGAAATCCCTTCATCGGGGGAAAAATCAACAGCATCGTTTAGCAGACGTTAGGCTTGATTTTCGATAATAGACTGATAAATGTCAGCTATCAAGCGTAGCGACTGATGAAGTAGTTGCCGTGAAATCATGCATATCGAAAGCAGTCGATGATAAAGCATCGTTGCTTTTCCTATTGGGGAACCAAACCGAACCGAACCGAACCAAACAGAACAGAAGAGAACACCGGCCGGCTGGAGGGGAACCCCGTCCGCGGACGAGAGCCGAAGGGGACGGTTGGGAGAGAGACGGATAGGCGATAGGGAGGGAGGGAGAGGGGAGGCCAGCTATTCACATGCAGTTCCTGTCCTTGCGCAATATCGAAAGTGAGTGGCTTGTGTGATCGCGGTTAGACACGGTTCCGGAACAATGCTATTCCGGCTGATAACGAGGGATGAGTTTGCTAAAAGTGCGAATCAATTCGATCGGGCACTGCTAACGTGGCGGTGGGGGTGGCGGTGGAGTGGCACGGTGGCTCTGAGACTGAGGCTGCGGCTGCGACGTCGTCGTTGCTCGACAACTGAATCGCACGTAATCCTGCAACAATGCTACGTTGAATGTTGAACGTTGAACATTGAACGCTAAATGCTGAACGTCGTGCCGTTCGAGACTAGCCGGGGTTCTTTAAGTTCCACTCAATGGAGATCGTTCGCGTGCTCTTAACGAGCCATACCACCTCCTTCCCCCTCCCCCACCACCACCACCACCACCACCACGAGGATCTAGGCTACGTTATTTCAAGCACTGCTATCCATCCTTACATCACTCCACCACTCCAGCTCCTTTATATTCACCTGCTTAAAATTCCTTTCCACTTACGTCACGGCAACTCCGACTTCGACCCAACTCTTCCTCCTACAACGACCCTCTCTTTACTCTCTTCCTTCTCCCTTTTTCTCGCGAATTCTCTTCACCTCTTCTCTCCTCTCCTCTTTCTTTCATTTCTTCGGCTAGCCGGAGGAGTCTCTCCCGTCCGTTTCTTCGAGCCATCGGAAGTTCAACTTGGTTCGGTCCAAACTTCAACTTCCAAGTTCTCTATGCAATTCGCAATTACTTCGTGGTCCAGGATTTCCAGAATTTTCCAGAGCTCCCCCGTGCCCTGTGGCAGGAGTCACATCCGGAGAAGGGAGGATCCCTAATAACTTCACATACCTTGACAGAGAAAAGACCACGGTCGTAAAAGGTAACAGGAATACCGACGTCCATGCCGGACGTAAAAAAAGGAGAGGAAATAAAAACCCGACGTAATTATGTTTACGAGCCGCGGCTGCGACAATAACTGCAGGGCGGAGGGGGAGGGGGAGTCGAAGGATGGCACTAGAGAGGGTGGGAGGGAGGGGGGACTATAAAAATTGGAACAGCAGCGAGCCTTACCGTACCTCGAAAACTCATTGCTACCATGTTGCACAAACGCTTTACTTTGCTAAAACGACCTTCCACTGAATATTTTTACATTCAGAGAGAGTTTCGTTTTTAATTAAAGTTTCCTAAGCTTTTTAGTATCAAGTATACTCGTTATTGCGATATTGGATAAAAAGCTAATTGAAAAAATGATTGCGAGAATGACTGAATTGATAATTGCAAATTGACAATGTTGCTGTATAATTTGACACGACCCTGGTGCCAGCCTTCGAATCTAGGGCAGTCTAATAGTCGCAAGCATTCCACTTCCGGCTTACCTTCGATACGATTTTATGCCGAAGGAGTGGACAGGAGTAATTGTCGGGAGGGTAATAATTTCAGAACTCTAATACTGTTTCCGTTCTCCTTTGAAGCCCTTTCTCGAAGACTGAACCAAACGAAAAAATATTCAATTAAATTCAACAGATATTGTGGAGAAAGAGGAGGAAGGAGAAGGAGGAGGTGGAGGAGGAGAAGGAGAAGGAGAGGAACTCGTTAGCCACCATCGTGCAACAGCGTACATAAAATTTTCTACGAGCAAGAGTTTGCAATATTTCTATGTAGCGACAGTTTCGACCCTTCGATAACTTTTCGAATTTCCCCTTTCAACGTTAAGAAAGTTTATGATTTTCTTGTTGATATGCTAAGATTGCTACCAGTTCTTTTTACGCGTGGCCATTTAAACTTTTCTCGACTGGAAAAAGTGTCATTTTGACGATCAGTGTCGGATGACTTGCATAAAATCCTGTCACTTGGCATAAGAAGAGACCATCGTGGCTAGCCACTCGAAACTTTCTTGTTCATTTCGCGTGAAACCTTCGCGGAACTTTCAACGACAGTTTTACTTACTTATTAATCAGTCAACTGAAACATAAGTATAATATTATTTTCCAATAATTATTCCGCAATGAGGGGGGGGGGTGGGAGTATGCATACAGACACCGTCCACGACAAGATAGCATCGCACCTTCCCAGATCACCGTGGAATATCGTAAGTGCATCAATCATTTTCGAGAAAATAATATGAAAATAAAGTAAACTCCGCTCCTGATTACCTTCCTTCCTCGAAACTAGCCAATCATTACTCACCAGTTGAAAAAAAGTTTGTATTCCCATAAAACACTAGACTGGCAAATGAGTCAGAAAATGAATTGCTGGCGCAAGATTTCTCGTAGAAAAGAAGAAAACGAAGCGAGCTACAGGGAAATCTAGTTCTTCGCGATACTATCGCGCGAACTAAAGAAACTAATGTTTATAAAGTGAGCCAGATACCGTCAAGAATAAACCTCGCGTTTCTAAATACACACGTCGACCAAATATGAAATCAATGAAGTCGATGTGAAAAACATTGATAAAACTCGTCGTTGAAATCGATAATCTATCCAAGAGAGCGTGAAAGGGATTTCTATCGATGAGCGGACTAGAAAGCGCCAAAGGGCTTTAAATCTCATTAAAGAATTATGCTAATAACAGGAACATCGTCGTTGACGGTGGGTGGACTGAATTTTAGAATGACGTATCCACGATCCATTGACTCGTGGACCGTAGCAGAGATACTCGATCTTCCAGATTGCTTCCTATGGTACAGGTGCTCATTGACAAGTTACCAGTTTGGATAAATGCGGGGAATCTCTCTCTCTCTCTCTCTCTCTCTCTCTCTCTCTCTCCCCCCCTCTCACTCTTCCTATACTTTGGATATCCTACAAGCGAAAAAGAGCAAAACATTTCTTACTGCCCCTGAGCATCGGTTAGCCCTCGATAGATCGAGAGATCGAGGGACCGATAGATCCATAGATCTATAGATTCATCTTTCGATATTTCTATCTAAAAATTCATATCGGACACCAAATTTATGATCCTCCACTCGTACTAATGGCGATATTAATCTCTCTCCGTCTCTCGCTCTCTTATCCCCCTCCCCCCCCCCCCCTGAAAAAACGAGAGAAAGTTTGCCCTTTTTACTCAGTAGCAGTTCCTTCGCTACATCGAGAGTCGTTCGCGTCTCGAGTCTTAACGTCATCGATTTTTCTTCTCGTTGCACAGGGTCTTTGGGAATTTTTCGAAAAAGCCTCAATTTTGCAGGCTGAATCAATCGAGCAGCGGCCATTGCTCCCTAAAGATATTCCCGCGCGAATTTCCAGGACGAATCCAAAGGTTTTCTCCGGTTGCACGAGGAATAGCGTAGTCCGCTATCGGTATCAGTTAAGAGAAAGCCCATCCTCACGGGCTTTATAGTATAACATTTATTTATCTCATCCCTCCCCCCCGGTAAGATTCTTCGGGAGTCTAGCGAGCGGCCATTTAGCAACCACCTGTAGGTATGTAATCAGCAGTGGGGAATATAATACACGCTGTACGTAATAATAACGACGATAAACCACCGTTCTAACGGCCGTTGCGAGTAAGCTGGGCCCGTGCAGGGAATATCAATGATATTTTATTGGCCGGCGCGGTTTACCCTCGGCAGAATATGACCAAGTAAATGTGCACTTTACTATTGGCTGGCGGATCCTGCCGTTTTAACGGGGTAACAGGTGGAGAGAGAATAAGCACCGCGAGGATAGGCCTCTCCCTGTGTATGCCTAGTCCTAGTTCATGGGCTTCAAATTGGCCTTCGGCGTGCACTACCTTACCTCGCGGAGGATGATAAACGACGCTTCGCGATCCCTTAACCATCTTCTCGAGCCTGCATAGTTCCTTATTCTGGAATTTCAGCTTTTTCCCTCCTGCCTCCACCCCCCGATATCGATGGACCCAATACAAAAAATACTATACTTATTCGTCATCGCGCGAGACTGCGAAATGACGGCCGCCCCTCCGTCCGCGATGTTTATTGCGACTCGTCTCACGGAAACCTAACGTTTCTTTCTACTTTTAACGCTTTTACGCTCGAAGCGACCCTACCTACACTTTCCCCCGGAGATATCGTCCTCTCGGTTTCATTAATGATATTTATCATCGAATCCCTGCGTTGCTTTTCATTGAATTTTATCGCTCCGCGCAATTCCCGAAGAGGTGAGCACAGATTTCCAGAGAGAGAGAGAGAGAGAGAGAGAGTACCCAGCGCGATCTCTGTGTACCTATTCCTAGTTCATGGTCTTCAAATTGGCCTTCAGACTTCAGTACCTAACCCTGACTGCGCCGGTACTTAGGAAGATCGTAGCTGGATGAATCATGCCCCATGATGCTTTTACTGTCTGCGCTCAGACCACGATACTTTTCTTACTCGCTCTCCCGTACGCGTTCCCCTCGTTCAATAATACTAACAGGGTTAAACCGTTTCTCATTATCTTCTTAAGGATTTCACCAACCACCACGTACGTCTATGAGCCACTCGAAAATAGTTTCCAACGCATGCAACCAGCCTGCTATATGGGCAATATTTATTATTTATTCACGTTCGATCACCCGAACGTTGATATCCACGACTAAAAAAATCTGCTCCCGTATCGACAGAGATTCGTCTATGAATCGGCGATCCAAACGTAACGGTGAATTCTCCCGATCCACCGATCAACATTCAGAGTCTGAAAATCTTTAACGATTTATTGACTTTTTTCGCCCTTTTCCTTGGAAAAATCATTCTGTCGTTACGACAAAATTAGCCCAGAACAAGGTGATTATTATGATTATGACGATGGCACAAAGCCACGCGGATGGAAAGAGTATCGGCGTCCTCCAAGGAACGTTGGTCAAGAGTCAGGATCTCACGCTCGACTTTACAAGAATTGATTTTCCTGAGACTTCGATGATGAGGAGAGAGGAAGCGAGTATCGGAAAAAAGGTGGAAGTAGTCGCAGTCAAAGAGGATGGAACGGAGAGGAAGGGGAGAGGAGAACGAAGCGAGAATGGAGGCCCGCAGGGTCCATGGATGGACCCCCGTCGCATCGTTTTCTGCGGTCACAGCCGTCGGTTATTGGTTATTGCACCGCTGGATATCCGCGCAACGCCTCATGGGAACTTCTCCGGCGGCGGAATCACTTCCGTATTTATTAGACGATCCACCCCCTCTCCACTCTCTCTTTTTCTCTTTCCATTACTCTTCTTTTCACTTACCTTTCCTTCCTTCCTTCCTTTCGCCCAATCCGTTTTCGATACTCGTCGAGTAGTAAAGCTCTCTACTCATTTTCCCGCCATCCGATGTGAAACGACGGCTCTCTTGCCTCGGATCAACGAACCAACTCTGGCAAATTAGCAATTCGACTGTCGTCTTCCATTTTCAGTTCTTCCCATTGTTCTTTGCCTGGGAAACCTCTTCTCTCTCATCTGGTCCTCCGATAGACTGATTTATTTTCCCAATACCAGTTACAGTTATTCCCAGATAATTACACATTCCGCTCGCTAATAGATTAACTTCATACTTCGCTTGACTTCAGCGAAGTGTAACGAAGCGAGCAGCTCGAGAAATTTACGCGTTCGCGATTTAGTCGCCAGCGTCGCCGGACCAATCTCGACGGACTATCTTCGAGCTTTCCTGGGGAACTATTAGCGAGACTCGTCTTCTTCTCCACTCGGCAATCCTCTCCTTCTCTATTCTTCCTCGACCAATCTGAAATATCGAATTGAGAGCGCGAAGAGACTCTTCTGTCTCGGAAAAGTTCATTTCTGAAAGACTCTCGTCGTTTCGTTCGATTGTACGAATAAAGCGATGTAATACTACTGTCATCGGGCACGCATCGATGTACTTAGGCTTAGGCAAGAGGCTTTCGAGGTAAGCGTGGACGTGTTATGAAATTCGAAGAACAGGACTTTAAAGGAGAGGAGAAGATTTTAAGGATCGTTGGGGGGAGAGAGAGAGAGAGAGAGAGAGAATTGAAGGGATTGTTGTTGGAAGATCTCGTTTAGATCGGAATCGGATGCTCGCAGCTCGGAGACGTCTAAATCGCACAACGCGGAAGAGACCAACGACCGGGCGACTGCTCCATGAAGGGCAGGCGAGGGATGGGGAGGAGAGGGGGAGAAAGCTGGTCGTTCGCGTGACTACGTCCGACACCGTAGGTACATGTCGAGTTCTGTCCGTGTTTATCAGCCATCACCCTCGGCAACCACCACGGAATCGAGGATGAACTGCGCCAGACTTTCTAGCACGTGGACTCTTTGATTTTCTTTTGTGTGTGTGTGTGTGTGTGTGTGTGTGCTTGCCCGCCTGCCCGTCCGCGTCACTCTCCCTCTCGCAACCTCTCTTTCTCTTTTCGCGAAAAACGCTCCGCGGAGATTAATCGGATCCTTTCGGACATAACCGATGCATTGAAATGCTTAATTAAGCCACGGCTACGATTTCCTTTTACTTTTGCACCAGTGGCCAAGTATCGATGAATATTAATAATGCGTTTAGCGAATCCATCAAAACGCCCGTTCGTTCACTCGTAAGATCCGTAATTAATGAAAACACCTGCGCGCGTTAGCATACAATCTTCTCGGAAGATCCACCGTCAAACCGGATCAACCAGGCTTCCTCCGATCTAGCTTCATTTAAGGATTATTGGCTACTTTAAGCGTTCATTTTACAGTCCGTCCACTAGGATCCAGTTATCGGCTCGCTTTATGCATACGTGGACATGCGGAGCTTCATAGAAAACGGCCAAGAATGGCGCAGCTCCAATGTTCTAGCTAAATTATCAGCCGGGGACAGGTAGAGGAGAGAGAGAGAGAGAGAGAGAGAGAGAGAGTGGTGGAGAAGCGGTGGAACGTGGACGAGACGCGGAAGTGCGCGCAAGACAAACTTAAAGATTCTGCGCAAGGACCAAACTGCGGGGACTGGAAGCTCGTTCTCGGGCCTCGGGACTTTAACTCGTTTTAATGCGCATCCTTCGGCGCATCCAATGCGATCTCATGTTTAACAACGCGGTGTGATACGGTTATGCTTACAAATTCCTCGAGAAAAGGTCTATATTCGCATACTTGTGCAACATCATGCCACCCGATCGGTTGCATCCGGGAAAGACCTCGCGATCTATTCCCTTCATCCCCCCACCCCCGGCCCTTCGTTCTACGAGCGCTCTTCGGTACTCCAGCGATTTTTGCATCGCGATGCTACAAATTGCGCGATCGATCAAATGGCATTTACTGTTAAAATGCAAAATTGCCGGTGCACGTCGCTGAAACGATTTAGGATTACCTTCCCCGCGCGCTACTTAAGTAGGCCAGGCTGGCTGGCAGGATATGTATTTTTCAGTATTTATTAGAACGTTTTACGAACCCGCCAATGGGATGCCGAATATGAAAAACGCTATCCGGAATCTCAGGCAGGGAATACGCTCGCTCGCTAATTATTAGCGAGTACACGTTCATGTAATCCGTTTGAATTACTTTAACGCGCCTAAGTAAATCCTACGCCAAAATTATGTAAGAAGATTACGCAATCGGTCCAGAAAGACCACGTATTACCAGTAGAACCAGTAAAGGTAGCGCTGTTGCCGCTCTTATACGGGCTTTTAAAACATCTTTTATTTTTTAGCTTTACGTCAGCCACTAAGAAACGTACGTACGTACGAATGCTTAAAAAGTGACGAATGTAGAACGTCGCTTGCACGTAAGCGCGCGCGCACGCGCGTGTGTCGGAGTTTGTCGTTTTTCAAATAATTTAGATGTCACTTTATAGAATATTTTCAAGTCAACGCGCACGCGTACCTGTTTGCGCGTGGTAATTGGAAAACTCTCTGAAATACCATAAACTGTACGCTATTTCTGTACAATTATCACGTTTGCGATTGCAGTCGTTCATGATTTTCATGTTCCGAGTCACGAGTGGACTTTCACGATTGGCCGAGCGAACAATTAGACTCCGTTGATAAATGAGAAATTGAAAAATGGAGATTTTCCACTCGGTATATTCCACCGGGTGAATTCCGCGGGTTCGGCTGTTCCATGAAAAAATCAGAGGAAATCGGGCCACCCGCGCGGATATTGAATTTCTCAGGAGGAGTATCTCGAGAGGAAGGACAGGCGTCCCGTCGATCGCCGAGCCTCCAAGGACTTCCTCGAAGTTTACTACCAGAGGATTCTGGTAAGAAAATTACATGGAAACGTAAAAAGATCTCTCCTACCGATCCACACTCTGCAAATACGACGCATTAGCACACACAGAAAGAGAGAGAGGGAGAGACACTCGTGGATCAACGCGAAAAATGACGAGGGAACGGGAGAATACGGAGGACTGGACGGACAAGACAAGACGACGGTGTGTAATCGGTTAATGAAATAATTGGAAACTCTTTGAAAAAGTCGCGGCTATATTATTAATGCTCCCGAGGGCGGTAAAAAGGGGTAGGCAAAAAGCAGCGGCGAGAGTACATTTCCGAGCAGCGGATAATATATTAATTTCATGTAATGCTTCATCCAAGAGCATTAAGCATAACAAATGACAAGTTAGAATGTAAATAGAAGAAAAGCGAGGCAGACGCGAAGCTGGAAAGTAAAGGGAAGAGGAAGTCGGGGAAGAGGGACAAAACGAGGAAGCAGGGGGTAAAAAATGACACGAGGCGCAAGAAAAGTAAAGGCAAAAAGGAAGCGTAGCGGATTAGCACATCTTGCTGCACACGAGCGTCCGAGCCGAGGCGAGGTTAGGCGAGGACAGCGTGCGACGCCTTAACGAGAGAGAGATATACTATTACCAGGTTCCCGGTACTCGGATTAATTGGCCTGTACAGTTAGGGAACCCTCCAATCGCCCGGGGCCACTCCCGGTTAATTTATTACACCAGCCACGCCAGATTGTGTCACGGCTGTCTTCCCCGGCATCGCGACATTTGCCAATGAAGACTTTTATGCCAAACACATCCGACAACTCGTGAGGAACGACATTTTTCACCCCATCGTTCACTCGTCGTATACTCGGCTTCTTTTTCACCCCTTGCAATTTTTATTACAAATCTCTCTCTCTCTCTCTCTCTCTATCTCTCTTATACTCCCTTTTTACTCTTCCACCATTAAAATCATTCACCCTTCTGTCCCGATGTCTCTGACATTGGGGTGGGTATCCTATGAAAGAAAATTATGACGTTGCGTCTGCAAAAGGAAGTGGCGCGTCTCTCGAGGATCTCGCGTCGGAACGTGGCGTGGCGTCTTTGGCGGGTTTATCGACGCTTTTTGCGCGCATTCTCACACCTGCCATTAGAGCTCAATGCGTTCATTTATAATTCCATGAAACACATTGAAGCTCGTTGTCAGGTACGCTCGCACACGCCACGGGAAAGTTTTTGCGCGTGTAAAACCACCACTACCACCACCACCACTCCTCCCGTTGCCATCGTCCTCTTCCGTAGATCGTAGGAGCGCGCGAATTTCTCCATTTGCAATCGGTCCGAACGAATCGAACGCGAGTCACCCAACGCGAGCATGAACAGCGAACGAGTTTGGCAGGCGTGAGCTACTTGTCTCAATTGGATCCTTGACCAATGATTATATAGAGGCTCGTTTACTTCGTTTCGAGATATTTATAGAATTCACTGACACTATTATGCGCGTTCGTTCGATCAGACCTTGCCGATTGAGCGGAATGTTCCATCGCTCTCGAGATTCAAAGTTTTTATAGCGCGAAAAATTCAAACCAACCAACGAAGGAGGTAAAAATGAACCGAGCGAATGATCTTGTTGAATTTGTTGTTGAAAGGAAAAAAGAGATGAGGAAACGCCGATCGCTCGCTAGATAATTCTGATAGATCGAAGCGAGGCAGCAGCCTTCGGTCTATTAAAATCATCGCACTTCACCGTTCACAAATGGAAGTGGTGGTGGTGGTGGCGGTGATGGTGGCGGTGGTGGCGGCGGCAGCGAATGTTTCTATCTGGGCGCTCGCGGCCACCAGAAGACGGTCACGACATGGAAAACCGATTTATCCGCATCGCATTAGCATAAATTGTTTATCCAGGGAGTCCCGCGAGCCGATGGATTCGCGGTCCAGTGATCTTACCGCTCAATCGACACTCTGGCTTCACGCCTTTTCTCACTCACTGTCTTGTGAGTCAGCGCTCTCTTATGTCACGACATTGTATTGTATAATCTCTTCTCCTCTCCTCTCCTCTCCTCTCCTCTCTAGCGTACATTATATTATACACATCCGTCCCCATTCCCTCCAGCGATGTTTCTTTCGATCGATATGTTTCGTAATCCGTTTTTTTCTTTCGCTCGAACTTCAAAACCCCTTCCTTCAAGAGAAAACAAAACGAACATCAAAAACTCCTCGTCGTCCCCTCAGCCTCCCCCAACGCGTTGCTCCAATTTCGATTTTTCGTTGCTCCGCTGTAAATTCGCAAAGTGACAATTTAACCGAGGAGAACTTTGAAGGAAGGAGAGCCAAAAATGTAGGTTACGAGCTCCGCGTGGCCAATGGAACGTGCGTTTTTTCCAGGCGACCTCTCGCTCCGCAAATGGGAGAACCTTAATTGAATCTCGTGAATTTTACCATTCATGAATAAGTTAAAGCAGAGAGAGAGAGAGAGAGAGAGAGGGAGAGATAAATCTCGTCGCACGTCTATGAGGTATAGCCGTTGCGTTCTCCTCGATAAGGTTCCATGGTCCGTATGGTTGAAGCAGTAAAACACGAGTTCAGCGCAGAGAGCAGCAGTCAGGCTGACTTCCATTATTTAGCTCCTATTCCACAATGGGTCTGCTTAGTCGGCCATTTAATTACGGTATCTTTACGAGATATCGTAGATTCCAGATCGGCCCGCTATTTATCGCGTGTGATAAGAGCAGGCAGGCTCGGTTGTTAATCGCGGTCCGTGCAAGGATTCGTTATTAAATAATGTAAGAAACGAGAGCTGCCAGGTAAAAGAGAGGTAAAAGAGAGGTAAAAGAGAGGTCCCCGGAGGTCGCGGTGTTATCGTTTAAGCGCGCGTGCGCAGCTGGCAATAATTTGCTTTCGCGTTTTATCTACGAAAGAAGGAAGTCAGCCAGCCAGCCAGCACCAGCCAGCTAGCCAACGTGCGAAGGTGCGGAGCGGCAAAAGATTCATCTGCGAAACAACTGTTGCGTACGTACGTACGTGCAACATAGTCGAGTCCTGCCCCTCCCACCGGCGTGCGCTCGGAAATTACGAGTAACGCGATAGATGCACCATTTCCTCCTGCCACGAGACTCTCGAAGGAGAAAACGAGCTGTGAGGAAGCAGCTGCGAAAATTAAGCAGAATAATTAATGTCCCTCGCCGAGGTTGAGACGTTGCAGCGGCAATGGGTCGTGCTCCACTGTTATCGTACCAAATTGCATTTACATACATTTAATAAGATGCCTCGTTTCGATAGGACTTTATTCCTCGAGAAGATTCCAGGTGGGAAAACCTTGTTGCGGATTCGATAAAAGGAGCAAGCGACGGTCTCGAAGGGGAAAACGGTTCTAGCCCTCGGGGTCGGGGCTCTTCGCGTCTCTGTCCCCCGGGGCAAGGACGCCCACGGTTCCCTCACCTTCCGTAACATCTGCTCCCGGTCGCTGCTCTTGCTCCTGCTCCTGCTCCTGCTTCTACTCCGACTTCGGCTCCTCCTCCTACTACTACTACTACTACTACTCCTTCACCGCTAATCCTTCTTGTTTTCCAAAGAATTCGCGTATTCCGCTATTCACGGTGCATTACCAATAGCAGGAGCAATGCAAGTTGCTGGAGCCCATCTCTCCTCCTCCCCTCCATCCCTCTCAACTTCTTTTCCTCGTACACACACGCGCGCGCGCGCGATTTTCTTTTTTTTCTCATGCAGAAGGGACTTTATCTACGTACCGGAAGAATTTCCAACGTGCTCTCTTTTCCTTCTTCTCGTCCTTCCCCCCAACCCCCACTCCACTTTCTACCGATAAGAATAAATTACTGTCGATGATAATAACGTCGCGAGACACGCTCGCCTTCGGCAAAGATTTATTTTATGCATCATAAAGATTAGCTTTATAGTAGAATTCGAGTAAAATTGACTTTATCGAAAAAATGGCGCTACCGTTTGAAAGGAGGAACGAGCCTGTTATACTAAACAGCAGCGGCCGCTGATGTCTCCCGGATCTGATAACGTTATTTATACACCGGCCCATAATGCAACTAACGCAACCCGGTGTTGAGTAAAATAAAAAGCAATTCCCGATAACACTCATTTGTAGCAGCTAACGGAAAACTGGCATTCGCGCACTTGAAATTCGCGGGATTCTTCGACGAGTTCGTGCCCTCTCCATCTCTCTCTCTCTCTCTCTCTCTCTCTCTCTCTCTCTCTCTCTCTCCTTCCGCTACGCCTTCGCACAGATTCCCTTCACCCTCTGAAAATTTCTTTTCTATCGAAAAGTTCTGTTTTATCGATCGCCTCGATAAAATATTGTGGCACGTTACACGCGATTTCTAGTAATTAACGTCAGGCTGACCCTCGCTCGACCCGTTGAAATCGGAGCTGCGCGCTGGACATACCGAGAAATTACGAGCAAAGATCTCCACTACATAAAGCAAAGCGCACCAGCTTTAATCGCCACCGGGAAATAAAGAATGCGCTTTCCTCGGCAGCTAATCGGTGCAAGGTCTTCAGGGTCGCGCCCATTTCAATTCGCCAATGTATCGGAGGCCAATTTTATTCGTTGAGTCCTCGATAAAACTACCACGATGGATAATCACGATGCACCGGTATGCGCACGTACGTTAAAGAATCACTCGTGGAACATTTGGCAAAGAAACGCTAACAACAATGACTCGTGGTTTTAACCATTTAACAAGGAACGAGCAAAATGAAATAAAACAAAAAAAAAAAAAAATACGCGCACATGCGCACTTCAATCGCAGTCTGATATTTCCTGAGATTTAACGAAGCTCCATTTGAAAAATAGTGGTACGGGGTTAATTGTTCGAAGAATAAAATAGAAAGCTAATTATTAAATGTAAATTGAGCATATTGCAGGAAACGTATGGAGGCAGTTAACATACTCGGCATAGCTAGTAAATTCGCCGTGTATCGAGTTCTGCTTGTCGTTCGACGAAAGGAGGAGAGCAGCATAGGAGAGGAGGGTGCAGAGGGGGGGGGGGGGGGGGGGGAGGGGTTGAGCGCTCGACGTCAGTTTCGTTTTTTACGTGCTGCCGCAGGTGCACCTCCGCAGGAACGAGGCTGACCACTGGTTAACCCAGGTCAGTACTGGCCTGCGAGCTGCAATTTGGCATTTTTCTTCGAGCTGGACCAATTTGTCCGATCCAGGAATTTCAATTCGAGGAAAAACTACTTTGAGCAAAAATCAAGTTAGTCCTCCACCTACAGAGGAGTCGTGAGAGGGAGAGAGAGAGAGAGAGAAAGGTTGAATCGTTAAAAACGACGACGAGGACGACGTCAGAGCGCGAGTCGACCAACTTTTATCGAATGACGACGCATCGGCGATGAATCTCTCTGCCTTGAATTTCCGTAAATATACGCGAAAGGATCGCGATAAAATTAGAGAAGTGTTTGACGGAGAACCAGGGGGGAGTGTACTGTTCTCGCGTTATCGCCACAATTACACGGATTACAGACGCGCAGCGTGATCTAGCATGGGGGGAGGTGGGTGAGGAAGAGTGGTAAGGGCAGAAGAATCCGCTGGTTAGCCTACGGGATGTGTGGAATCGGTTTGGAACGATCAGAGGGAACAATGTGGAGGAATCGGTACACAACGACGATATGTACAATGGGTGTGCGATTACCGGAAGGAGAGAGGGACCAATGGAAAAGCTGAGAGGCTGGTGGATAGATGGAGGGATATTGATAGAAAATTTCCCCGCGGGCTTCAACGGCGCGAAGCGTTCGACCGATGCGATACGCACATCGCTCACCCCCCGCACCCCTCTAACGACGACGTTGCACGTACACAGTGTACACGCGGGCTGTACTCTTCCAACATTTATTCCACATTAAACGGAACGCGCGCGAACCATTCCCGTATGTTAAATAATAAATTCAAACAGGTTTACTCAACTCTGATCCAACGAATCACAACGGATCCATTAGTGCGCTGAATTGGTATTTCTGTTTTTCCATCGCGCTTTAAGATAATACGACACAATTTTATTACTTCCTCAATCACGGCGTGACACAGATTGGTTTTAAAAATAATTCTTTTGATACCTCGATCCTATTTGCGTATAAGAAAGAATTCCGGAAACCCGCTTGATTCGCAGATAATAAATCGGAGGAAGTCGACGACATTGGTCTCGAAGAAGCGTAGAGACTCTCATCGTTTGTCGCAAGGTCTCTCGAACACTGGGAGAGAGTAGCATCGAACTGCTACCAGTCGTACAGCTCTCGTCTGTACCGAGATGCATTTTGGCGTCGGGTTTTGATAGACGTTCCACGAGATGCATCGCGCAAGTCGATTTTGACTGAGAATCTCCGGAGAAAGTACAGTTATTGTAGGCGTGTGCCGGACACGCGTCGATCGGACACATTGTAAGAGTTTGATCACGAGGCATATGCATGGATGGACAGGTAAAAAGAGAACGAGAGAGAGTGGAGTAAAGAGGAGAGAGTATCCGCCATACGCGCGGAGAGCCAGAGCGATGCTACTATGATCTTGTTATTGCGTTCGTATTGGATATGCCGTTGCCAGTCCGGATGAACCTTCTTCCGGGAGTTCCAAGGCCTTCGCCAGGACTCTGGCGTGGCTGCTGGCGCGCCTCCGTAGCGGATGCAGCGTGTTCCCGTTTCGTGAGTCCAGTTGTTGCCGTTGCCGCCGCCACCACCACCACCACCACCACCACCACCACCACCAACGTCGTCGACCGACCAGATATTGCATATCTGACTCTACTCCGCTGCCTACTCCTTATCTCGGACGCCCTATTCGTGTTAGTCTCTCGCGCTTTTCTTTTTCCTCTTCCTCGGCTTTTGCGCGTCTAGATTGGCAAAACTATTGGTAGAACTGCGAGAGCGATCAAGGCTGAAAAATTAAAGTCGAGTCAAGCCTTTTAATGGGGGAAATGTGCGAGAGTAGCCGCTGCTTCTCTAGGATAGGATAAAGGTGGTTCCACAGGGTTGTTCGCGTAATAATTTCAAGCATAACTTCGATAGGTTTCCCGCGAAAAGGATGTCTACAGGGAATCGATAGGAATAGGTAAGCGCGCAGGTAGGCACACATTCTGCTCGTTGGATGTGTGTAACGGTCTGTATTCATGATCTCAAAGCCGCTCCGTTGGAGTATGTAAATAACTCGCTCTCAGGTCGCCGAACGTTATTAGCCTCTTATCGTGACGCGAGCAAAACTCCGACTCTCGTAAAAATAAAATGATGTAACGCCGTGTGTCGCGAGACCTCTTTCACTGACTACTTCTTTATCGGTGGTGGATGCTGCGAAATCTTAAATATGAAACACGATGCATTTCCCAAGCCGTGCGACTGCAATTTTTGCGTATTCCTGTTTTCCTTTTTCGGTAAAGAAGACATCACGAGATACCCGGGTCATCTGGTATAGTGCGGGTTTTTTACCAGCTACCTATCTCCCCCCCCCCCCCTCTCTCCTTATGTGTGGGTATATTGGATGCTCAAAGATATCATCGTAATGCTACTGCAATGTCATTGAGCATTCAGGTTTTCTCGACACTGCTATATTTGCTTCGCACACATTTCCCAGGACATTTTTGCTGAATTTCGTGGCTGTTGGTGACGGTCAGGGATTTCGTATCTGTCCCCGCGGCTGTGTACGTTGGATTATTTTATCCCGTTTACTTCTTTATGGAATTATTATATCCAGTAAAGTAGGTATCTATTGTTTGTACTTTTTCATTTTCTTTTTTCGTTGCACGTGATACGCGGTTTGTTGTTATTAATATTATTATTGTACCATTGTTATTATATTCTTACTATATTATCATTGAGAAGTTATTGCACAATCAAATAAAGTAAAAACGCCGCAGCAAAGTACCGATCGATAAAAAGTCGATGTCATAAAACATTGCCAGGATATTGTTTAGAGAAAATCTCTTATAATTTGAAAAAGAAATTCCAAGGAGAAAAGTGGTGAAGGGATTTTATACTTGATTTTGCGTTCCGAAGGTATTCCATGAATAAAAAAAAGGTGGGATTTCAAGCAAAGATGAGAAAGTAGAAAGAATCCGCGCGAAGGAACAATTTTAATAATTTTTTTTCAAAATATGATATACTCGTCACGCCTTTTCTTCCTTTTTCGAGATTTCGCTTCTTGCTTGACTAGAATACAGTCTAGGGAGACAGAACGTTTCTATCCAGGTGCCTACCTGCACGTGGGTGTGATTGAAGATATTCCGAGGGAACTGAACGTACAAACGTACCAATCGTACATACATAAATGTAGCACTGCCATTAGTGTGTGTAGGTATCTTCGATGGCGAGTTCAATTCGCGTTAGGAAATACGCGTGCTCAGATTCCCCTAACGAGCTATTCGTGGCACGTATAAACGGCACTCTCGCTTCGACGGTTCTTCGCCATTCGAGTATCTCTCTTTCGACCCATATTCAATTTCCCATTTATGGTCCACTCCACGCCACATAACTGACCATTAAAGTCTATCGCACAAGAATTTCTGGCATACACACGAAACATACGCAGATTCTTTATGAAATTTATTATAACAGAGTCTACGAGAAGCACGACGATTACTACCACATTGAGAATAATTTTCAGTTGTCGTATTAACACCGCGAGCATACGCGTACGCGCGCGCAAAGTTGCATCGAACGTGCGAAGATGTAAGATTCTTTTAGGCCAGTACACAGTTATTGCTTCTCCTCGTACTAAAAGTCACCTGATCGATATGCGTATTTTAGTAAGTTAATCGCGAGATAAAATAATTCGATTTAACGCGTTCCATATCTCCGCGATTTTCTCTATTTCAGTACCACTTGTCAGCTAATCATTGGTATGCAATGTTCATTAATTTTCTCCGGGTAGAGTGACTATATTTGTTCGAATGAGTTTCAGGAAATAATTAGTGGCATGAATTTCACTCGTCCGCCTACGCCCAAGCCTCTTCCACTTATCATTCGGGAACTCTCTGATATTAATAAATTAGGGGCGCGCTCGCGATAAATAGTGACGCGGGTATAAGAGAAAATTGAAGTCTCGCTAACATTTATCTGCGTAAGTGGTTGCGGAATTGCTAAAAGCTGGATGGTAGGATACAAAGTAGACCGCGCTGCTTCAAAAAGTCCAGAGCAACGATTTTGTCCCGTTACTTGCGATAATGCATCATCCGACTTATCACTTTAATAGCAGATACTGGGACTAAACTCGGCTTTAACTTTAAATATAATCTTCCATTAGAGGCATCGCAAATTTTCAAAGACTTTCCAAATACGTCTTACAACTCGAGAGATTGCATTCTTACGATACGAATTGAGAGGATCGATAATATTCCATGGTTCCTCTCTTGCCTGAGATTCTCTCTCAAACTGAGGGAAAGAGAGAGAGAGAGAGAGAGAGAGAGAGAATGAATCCACTTATGAAATTACGTTTCTCTTCTACAAGAGCTAGGAGGAAGAAATAATATTCGAGAGTTTCTTTTTTCCTGAAATCAGGAGTAACGAGAAAGAGAAAATGACATAATCGAAATATAGAGACATTGATCGAACGATATGATCGGATCAGATCGGATCGGATCGGATTGGAACTCGAATCGGAGTTCTCGAGTAGGTGTCATTTGTCAAATTGCATTGGAGATAGGGAGTAAGAAGAAACGTTTAGGTTTGGAAACACGAAGTAATCAGAGAGAAACGGTAGATATTAGATATGGCGAGGTCGATAAGTCACACGGGAGGACCACGGGAAGATCGGAGTGCGCGTCGAAGGCGAGTCTAACCGGCTGATCTTTTGAGGAAGCCACGCTCCAGGAAGGCAGGCTGGCCGCGATCGTGCCAAGATAAGAAGAAGCGGCCGGCTCTCTCGAAGGTCTCGAGACCTTAAGGACAACTGTTCTGAGAAGTGCGCGAGAACTGTAATCGCTCGGCCGGCGGCCGTTCTTCTCTTCCCGTGTTTCTCAACGGGGGAGGGGGAGCGGCGAATCCTCCCGGTAAACGGAAGAGCCGGAACCTTGGGCCTTGGGCCCCTCTTCCTCAGGAAGGATCTTCTTCAGAGACGGATCAACGCCACGGGGACTCGATCACGCGTGCAGCGTGCAGCGCGCAGCTTCTCTCTCGCGTTAGCCCCGTCATCCCCCTCGGGATCGAATCTCGCGCTTCTCCCCGACGATCCCGGGGATGCTCCGCTTCGCTAAAGTTGAGAGTCACTGGGGTAGACGAATCACTGTCGGCAGAAAAGTAGCAGCCCGCGGCCTCGGCAATTTCCGTAAATACACAGTGAAAACCTCAGCAGCGCGCTTCCTCCTCGCGCTGGTCGTCTTCTCCGCAAGAAGAAGAACAACTCCTAATAGTCCCACCTCTGGCCATGCGACTCTACCGCCGGTGTCCGGTGTCGTCCGGTGTTCGCCATTCGGCAAAGTCCGAGGCAAAACTTTGGCAGAGAACTCTGCGAGAGTCGCTACCCTCGGAGGTGGTGCGGTGTCGTAGCAGCTAATGCTCCGCCCCGCCCGGGGGCTCTCTCCCCTCACCCCCCTCAATTGTCGTCGACCATAAAATACGCTAATCATAGCGCCATTAACTTTCCTTTAATTGGCCATTACGTCCGCGGGCGACCTCGAGAAGCCGAGGAACGCCCAAGTCGCGGACACTCGATGTCAAATATCTCGTTGATTCCCGATAACTGCGCGATGCCCTCGTTAATGGCCGTCTCGCAACGAGCGTTGCGCAATGCTATTATTCCGGCGTACCGATCGCGGTGCAACGATCCTTGGAATGTCGAGCTCTCGCTAAACTTGTTTCCCCGCGATCGATATGTATGCGCGCGTGTTTGTTTGTTTCTGCACGAGCGTGTGCGTCCGCGTGTCTCCGCGTCCACCGCGCGCCATATTAGCGGACTAGATTTAATGCAGCGCATATTTAACGAAATTTTCAATCGCTCCATTCGCCCCCCCCCCCCCCCCCCCCCCGAGACCCCGACGCTCTTTTTCGCGATTCCAACGACAACTTCCACTTTCCCTCGACATCCCTGTGACGCCGACTGCGAAGCGAGAGAGGGTGGACTTGGCACGGGCCACCTCGTGGACATGGACGCGCGCGCGCATACTCTAGAAAAATATTGCGAATTTTCATAATTTTCATTGGTTTCAACGTGGAATGGTATTCTCGGTAAAATAATTCCGCTTGATGGTACATCACGAAACGAACAAGTCGCCCGCTAAAATGACATACTTTGTACTTAGTTCCATAGAGCTCTCTGTTATTAATTTGCGGTTTGTGCGCAAAGTTGGTCACGAATGGCGTACGGCTTCCGTCTCGTTGGGCGGGCTGCTGATGCTGCTGCTGCTGTTGCTGCCGTAGGTTTGACAGACTCGACTCGAGCTGTCGACGTTTGCCGCCACCGCCACCACCACCATTGCAGCAGTGTGGCATCCGTCGGTGGCTCCGTAATGCCAAGCGACTGTCATTTGTGACAGTACGACACGGGGTGCTGTGCTCTCCGTGGACTACTCGTCATCTCGCCCCTGACGAACACCGCGCAAAAATTTGCACCGTCTCCTCCCTCCCTCGCACGATACTGAAAATCCGACTGACCCAAATCCCCTCTCACCCCCCCCCCCAATCAACGAGGAGTTTTCACCCATCCTCGTACCTTGGCACGTCCCAAAGTTCCTGCGATAGAGCGACTTGGACGGGCGGCATCGATTGTGGTCGCGAAACTCTTCGGTTTGCCTAAATTTCGAAATAAGGGCAGACGAGACCGCTGAAGCGCGAGCGAGAAAACGACGCTTTCGAGTCGACGAGTGACACCGCGAGAAGACAATGCTCTGGAAGAGACACGCGTGTTACCACCATGGATGGCGGGTGTCCAAATCCTTGAGAATGTGACAGGGGGAGGAGGAGGAGGAGGAGGAGGACGAGAAGCGAACAAAGATTTTTCCCAGCGCTTCTGTTCTCCGTGTTTTGGCAGTAAAGTCGTTTTAGAGAGAAGAGAAAGCTTCGCTTCGCGGCGAGGTACTACGAGCGCCTTCTCGCGTTCGAATTACTTTTACGATCGAGCGTCGATGCGATGATTCCAGCTGACGCGTAATGAGAATCAAAGGAAAAGCCGAGACTGCTTTACGATAATGCGTATTTATGTCGAAAGCTTTCCGCGCGATTAATAAATGTCTTTTCCGCTTCTGTTGCAGGTAAGCGCGCACGAGAGACACTGCGTTGACTATCGAAGAATGTCCGGGAGATTTAGTTGGAAGCAACGTAGTAAGAAAATAGTGAAATTAACACGCATTAAGCATTAAGATTGCGCACGCATGAAATGCGCGAGCGGAAAAAATAAGAAGGCACACCGTAGTCGCGCACCGTATAGCGCATTCGCTCTACTACCTTGTCGCATTCATTCCCTTTTTTTCTTCGGCATTTCAATCCTTGGGCACGTGAGCTATGCGAGCCAAGAGCGCGTGATTTTTTTTCGCTCTCTTAATAGACGCGACGCCATCGGAAGCAGCGCGTACACGCTGGGTCGATTAAGCGAATTCGCGCAACTCGACAGGATCGGCGAGCGCGTTCTGCGTGAAAAGTTTATGGGGCCGCGAGAGACGAGGGAGAATCGCGGGGGGGGGGGGAAAGGGATTCGAAGAAGAAACGAGAGGGATTCCACTGAAAGTGTGCAGAACTGAAAAATCCATCATCAAGGATATCCCGATCGCATCGAAAACCGAGAGATCGCACGCGCGTGTGCTCGTCTCGTCGCGAATTTACATTCAATCGACTCCTATAGTCCTTTATTCTAGAGGTGCGCGAAGGTCACTGGAGATCGTTAGGCGTTCGTTAGACGGCGTTTCCTGTTTTTCATGAAAAAAGACCATCGAGTCCCCCCGCTGGAGTAGCTCGTCGAATAAATTCCTGCAGCCAGCCACGCGCCTCCGCGATACTCGAGAGCGGATCTCCCGTGACCGGAGAACTCGCAACATCCCCCGAGAGTCGGGGGTTGACCTCGTAACGGCAGAAACTTTCCGACGTTGCGAATTCTAGCGAAAAGTCCGCAGAGTCGAGGTTTCGCCATTTGAGCGAGCGTGCAATTAACCTTGGGAATTACAGGGGGGATGGGAAGGGGGAAGAATGCGAAACCATTCCGACGTTCGATGGAGCCGAAAAGATAGAGGAGGGAGAGGGGGAGGGGGAGTGGAGGCAGTATGCGGTGCGCGATAGACGCAGGAAGAGAGGAGGGAGAGGGGAAGGTAGTGGTGTGCATAATGGAATTGGCCAGAGCAATTCCGAAGCAGATCGCGAACTGGCAAGCGAACGCGGGGATGACGGCGACGTGGGATCGTCCTTGTCTTCGCTCCCGCGGCTCCCATTGT
Organism: Sclerodermus sp. 'alternatusi'; assembly: GCA_037305995.1. Lineage (NCBI taxonomy): Eukaryota > Metazoa > Arthropoda > Insecta > Hymenoptera > Bethylidae > Sclerodermus > Sclerodermus sp. 'alternatusi'. The sequence goes on along the minus strand of CM074547.1, from coordinate 6,700,641 downwards.
TCCCCATCCACCGCGCGCGATTCCTCGGCGATTCCTCGGCGTGTCGACTGCTTCGCTCGGTCCTCGACACCGAAAGTGCTTTGCTTCGCCCGGAAAATCCTCGCGACCCACAAAGAGAGTGGAATCGCTGCGTTGCCAAACAACGCGCGCGCGCTCTTCGGCTTCGCTCGATTCTCCTTCGGAAGGGGATGAAATTGTCGAGTAGATCTACCCCTCCACCCTTCTTCAGTTTTTCTCCTCCTCAATTTCATTCCAGTTATTTCATTTCCATTTTTCCGACGCGCATCGACCACTCTTCCCGCAGAAGAGTGCGTTGTATCATTCTCGGGGAGTCAGGGGATTCCTCGCGAGGACGCTCCGAAAAAATCTAATATGGCGGCCTAGCGCTCTATCCGAAGGAGCGTCCTGCGAGCAGTTTACGTCGCTTGCGTAAAATTTCTTGGGAGCGTGGATTTTTCGAGACACTCCGAGCGACGACTTCGTTGCATTATTAAATCATATCTGACAAAAGGTTTTTCCCCGTAATCTCGGCGTAAGATAATTTCTCAATGCCTCGAGGTAATCCCTGCTGGCCTCTTTCCCTGCCCCGGGTCCCTTAGCTGCTTCTTATAAAGCGCAAGTTCCGTTTCTCACGGGGCGCGTGGTTTCCTCTCGCACGTGCGGTTCGAACGAAAACCCGGCCATGAGTAATCATAATCATCATATAAGTGCGTCTATGCGTTTATGCACATACGTACACGTATATATATATATATATATATATATATATATTGCGGGCATTATCGCGCGACATCATCGGTTTCGCAAGTAGTTCCCAAGGAAAGGCGCAACTCTCAGTTTTGCAACGTTCTCTCCCCTCGCTGACATTCGTGGAAGGCGCGTGTTGTTTTTCCTTTTTTTATCAATTTTTCAATTAACACTCGCGGAAATTAGTCAACGCTAATTATAAAACTATGCTCACAATGGACAAGCGAATTCTTGAGCGGAGCTCTCGCTCAACTGTGACAGAGGGAAAAGAGGAGGGAAGGCAATCGCGCGATTGTTAATATAATATTTATGCCGTGCGTGCGTGCGTGCGTGCGTACGTGTGGGTGGGCGTTACCCGTGCTCCACTGATGCACATTCGGAATTATCAAGGGCGAATCGCACTTCTGGCCATCCACGAATAATAGAATAATGAAGAAACGGCGGGGAAGACGCGCAAAGAGGAGCGTGAGGGGAGGGAGAAAGGGTCAGACAAGGAAAGGAAGGTACTCGGCGAATTATCTTGATTTCCGCTGCGAAAAAGGGGAGGGCTGAAGAAGAAGGTAGCCGGTGAAGTGGCTCCTGAAACAAAAGGGACATTAAGGCTGCTTGCACCGGCGTCGATTTCCTCTGCGGGGTCGCTCCACCTTCTCGTTTTTTTCTCACTTCCCGACGTAGACCCTCCTCGAACCTCGATGGGAACCGCGAGATAGCTCGTGCACACCGACATTGATTTTCGAGAACACCAAATTGCAGGAAGCGAGAGGTCAAATCGGGCCAGGGGAATTTCTGGAACACAACTTTACTTCAAAGGATGTACACCTTTCGCGTGACTTCTTTTTTTTTTCTTTTTTCATTTTTCTTATTCCTCTATCTCTGTCTCTCTCTCTCTCTCTAATGATTATACCGATGTATCGATTTAACTCTGCAAAGAAGAAACGAGTTATTCTAAAAACCATTTATAAATATAGCATGTTCTACTCAACGATAGAGAGGGGTAGGAGGGGAGAGAGAAAAATATCGGATAAATCTATTTCCATACAATTTGCTATAAAGGATTTTGAGGAATTTATCATCTAAAAGTTTGCACGTGCAATTCTGACTTTTGCTACAGTTGAAGAGAGAAAGAGAGAGAGAGAGAGAGGTGGGGGGGGGGGGGGCAAAGCGTGGAGGCGGGAGACAGTGGGAGAGGTCAGATGAGATTGCGCACGTTGTACAGCGAAAGTGTACATAACGCCCTAACCATGATACGGATTGTTGAGCGTACTGCTACCGCAAATTATCTAATTACATCAGTCTAAAACACGGATTCGCCTTGTATTAATGAAAGCAAATAATGAAATTGTTAATAAACGTGTGTAATATCCACGGTGTGCGCTCGCTGTTTCTACTCGCAGACACACCCTTGAAAATTCCTGTCAAGAGATTCCCGTTGGAAACGCGTCAGCCGTTCACCGAATGCTGAAAATAAAAATGAGAGTAGACTCGGAAGAAATCGAGATCGATCGGTTGATTAACGCCGTAATTTAATTAGGTACCACCGTACAGTTACGTCCGAAGATTTATCGCTCGGGTCTTATAAATTTATCGTAGCATGCGCGGAGACTGAACTTTTAAAGTTATCGAGGAAAGCCAGTAACGGGGCATATGTAGAAACTGTGTTTGCCCAATCGAAGAATTTCCTAGATGGAAACCGCAATTAAACGATTGTTCCGAACAAATAAGTGCACGCTCGCATAAATTATGTCCGCGGGAGCACGAAGGCGGTTCCTCGATCCCGTTTAGCATGTGCAGCAGGGCTCTGCGCGGATCGAATGAAGAAACGTTAACGATCTAATTCACTTTCCATCGCGCCAAGGATCTAATTCAATTTAATTCCCTCATTCGTTTAATCTCGCACTCGGCGAGAAAGAGCGTGCACGACCTATACACGTACGACGTGAAAGGGACTTTTCTGGGCCGCGGGAGGTTCAAGATGGAAATTTCAGTCGTTTAGACACACGTCTGGTCCCTTGTCTTGTCTCGCGTTGTACGCGAACCTATTGCGCCCCCCTGCCTCCTCCCGCTGCTTGGGAACTCGACGCCAAGCTCGTCCTTGACCGGGTCTATCGTGTGACCGATCTCTGCACATCACAATGCCTCCTTCCACAACCCTCTCCCTCTCGCTCTTCTTCTCCCTCTCCCTCTCCCCCTCCAATCCCTATTTCGTTTAAGACCTCCGTAACAAGACCACTGCCACGCGGATACTTTGTTTCCCCTGAAAGATAACCCTGGATAAATAGCCGATGAACCCGCGCTGCCATCAAAAATCGGAAGGTCCAGTTTCGCGCGCAAAATTTTCACCCCCGAAACTCGTACGCGTCGTACGAGGGTGACAGTCGAGATATCCGGACCGCGTGTCGTTGATTCACGCGGTACATCCGTCCGACGAATTAATTCTCCTGGAGGAGAGAGAGAGAGAGATTATCGGTCTGGTTGCAGCCGACAGAATTTAGGTGAGAGCCACTGTGCATAGTTAAAATAGTGGGAGCTAGCTGGTAGTGGTGGTAGAGGCCGCCGCAGTTAGAACCAGGCGGAGGGAGCGAGCCGAGACAATGGAGCATTAAAGCTACGGCGTGGTTTTCTAGACAGGAAATTACAGGGATCACGCGGAGATTGACAGAAAAACGGCCCTGGCGAGCTCGTAGATAGCGCGAACTCGCGTTAGCACGATAAACCCCGTGCTCTGCCCGTGCTTACGTTACTCGCTGATTCTGCCGGCAAAACACCCTCTTCAGGGACTTGCCACTCCTGCTGCCCCCTCGCGTCCTTGAAGCATCTGCTCTCGCCCAATCCAATCCACGAGTATCCTCTCGGTCGTTTTCTCACCAATTTCCCATAGAAATTTTCATGAAAATCGCTCCGCAAGGGTCCAGTTCGATCCCCGTGGAAGACGCTCGCTCGCTCACGAGAAAATTAACGCGCGATTGAAGGAAAATCCAGTTGGGAATCGCTTGATTAAAGATTGGAGGGGGAGGGATTCGAGTGAAAAAAAAAATGGACAGCGGGAAGGATAATCGAGTTCTATCGTAAATGGTAGTAGCGCGGGATTCGTTCAAGGTCAGGAAGAAGCTCGAAGGAGGTTTCGCGGCGTGACCCAGCAGTGCTGGTGCAGGCTTACTCCACTGGCTCATTCTTCACGCGGATCGTGGTCGTGGTCGTGTGGTCGTGTGGTCGTGTGGTCGTGGTTGTGTGTCCGAGCCGAGCGATCAAGCGATCTGAGCGGCGATCCTCGCGCTCTCGGGCTCTTGGCGCGAGCCAGGACGCCGATGACGTACGACGTCGTGCCTATCCATTATCCGACTGCGATAAATCCACCCTACTGCACCGGCTAAATCGCTCGGTGTCTCGGCTATGGTGGTGGCCTCGGCTAATCGAGAACCACCACAACAAGAAACTTATTTCTTATTCCCTTCATCCCTCCCTCCCCCCCGTCCACTCCACATTTCGACGTTCCGGGAGAATACTCGAAATACCGACGACCGACAAGCCAGAGAGAAAGCAATTCTGAGAGAACGCCTAAAAAGAGAGGTAAGAAAAGGGTGAGAAAGAGAGAGAGAGAGAGAGAGAGAGAGAGAGAGAGAGAGAGAGAGAGAGAGAGCAAGTACGAAGCAGAATATTGGTAATATTGGGTTTAAATGGCAACCTTCGAGATTTATGTCTGTCGAAGATCAACTAGAATAAGAGGAAGAGAAAGAAAATATGAAGGGGCTAGACGAGGGGGGAGGCGGGGGGCGCGGGGGAGGCAATGAAGAGTATGGTCTCAGTGTGCTCAGTGTGCAAAAGGGATGAGGTCGCCGCGAGGCATAGCGAAGACCACACGGAAAGTTGTGCTCACTCGTGGGGGGCCTTTTCTTCCTTCCTTCCTTCCTTTCTTCCTCCTTTCCTCCCCTGTGTATTATCACCCTTAACTGCGATAGAAATTAAACGCGATACTAGAGTATCGGTTCGATCCATAAATTTACGCGGATGCACTCTCGGGTTACTGGAAAAGCCTGAGAGTGCGTTCGGCTCTGTAATTTTCGATTCTCTCGAGTTAGCGCGAGAGTCCTTTGACTTTGGAAAAATTGGTCTGATCGATCAATGCTCAAAAAATCACCAATTCTATAGGCGCGTGCACGCGCGTACCGCCGAATCCCATCGAAACTGTCGACCGTCGTTCAAAACTCACAGGCGAAAGGTGATAATAATAATTTGTCAGGGATTGATAAAAAATTGTTAAATCGTTACGTCGCTAATCGAGTCGGGTTATATTTGGTACTGATAGATGTTCTTATCGGTGGATCATCGCATCGGAGCTGCTTGGACATAATCGCCAGTTATTTCACTAATAACAGTGTCAATCCGTCGAATAAACGAGCTCCTACGAATATAATATAGCTGGTATATTGAAAGCAATAAAGTAGATCGTTACTCTTCCGCAAAGTGACGTACGATCCTCCATTACGCGCAATATCTTGCATCGCACCCAATGCGGAAACCATTTGGAAATTAATCCGCTGTCCTTGAGTACGTAGGATTTTCTTCCTCGCGAGTCGTCTAATAAATCGAGCGCTAATATCGATAAGCGCTGAAATTAGTGGAATTTCTCGAGTGTCTTCGTCGTCGTCGTCGTTGTCGTCGTCGTCGTCGGCGGAAGATCCGAATCTTCCGCTAATGGAGAAATCGCAGCTTCTATACGTATAAGGTCAATTTGCGAGATAACGCGAGGAAGGTAAGCCGATGCGCCTTTGCATAATACTAGATATAACGTTGCAATGTTGTAGAGGAATCTTCGTGACTCCTTCCATCGCCCTACCCTTCTCTTCCCTTCCCTTCCCTCCCCGGTGCACGGATCAAGATGAAATCCGATTAATCTGCCTACAAAGTTTCATTTAACTTATCGACTACCGTTGCTAATTAGACTCTCTCTCTCTCTCTCCTCTCTTTCTCTCCAATTTTCAGTATACCACGTCGTCGTGACATATTACACAACGATCTCCTACGTAATCCAATTAGTTATTGCGGTGTATGTTGGATTTTAAAAAGTCCCGTTGATTAAAAAAACGGAATACGTTGAAAATAAGCGATCTCTCTCTCTCTCTCTCTCTTTCTGCCTCAGCTTCTCTTTTTCCATGTACAGTTGTTAGCGGTTGTGTTGCGAAGCCGGGTAAAAATCCACTTACCCTGACAACGAGATAAAGAGCGAATCCCTCGAGTAGCGATAATATCTTCACTTTGTAATGATCGTGAAGAGCAGTTTGTGCCAGCACCGATGGCAACATCCATCTGCCAGATAAGGCTGGGACGTCAGCGGCTGCGATATTTGGAGCAGGAGTTGCTGCCCGTACGCGTTCCTCTAAGACAGAGACATCTAATATCCCGTTTGGAGCCACACCTTCCGGAAGCATTACGTCAAAAATATCCCACTGTCTTCCTCGTGCGATCTATGAAGTTGCATCAACGTCCAAAAAAGGATTAGGTTCCCTCGGTCTTATTCGATCATCCATCGTTGATCGAATCTTCGGGATGTCAGATGACGCGCGTAATCTAAAATGATCCTCGAAAGCATCCCCTGTCACGGTATGCATGATGGGTACATACGCGTCGTCGGTGGTAATATCCCGACAACAAAATTTCGTCCTTGGCCCGGAAGAAGCGAGGGTGACATTTACGAATCAGTGAAAAAATATACTTTGTTGGAAGTGTCCTTCTCGCGGATGGATCCAGTTGGATACTGTGGCGAGGGCCTTCAAGGGACAAGGGTTGTTTCACTTTAATAAGCGAAGCAAAGTCGATAATTCATCAGACAGGAAGGACTATTAGCTCTCCGCTAACTGGATGCCTCGAATAATAAAGTGCTTAACTCGCACCGTTACTCGACTTGCCTTTGCCCACTTTAACTCGCGCGCGCGCGCAAAGCCTCTGCACGCACGCACGCACGCACTTTAACTTGAACTTTCAAAAAGTTGGAAAATTGACATCCCATATATCTCGCGCGGTATCCAAAGAGTCGAGTAGAGTCAAGTACCACGCCCAGCGGATACAGTACTTCAAACCAAAGCCGATTCCATTGCCTTTGAACGCTTTACAATGTCGCATAACTATCTAGGAAGCGTTCTGAGATGTTTTGCCGTTAGATTACCAGATAGAGGAGACTAGCTATCTTCGCAGTCGAGTTCTCTGCCGATAAATATAATAATATACCACCTGGTCGTTTAATATTCACGTCGCGACTCTCCAGGTTGAACGTAAGAGAGAAGCAGCGCTGCTGAGAACTTTAGTGGACGCTTATTACGCTCTACCCGATTCCCTGGATATACATATTTAGCGAACAATTTTTAAATCGTCCAAATCACTGAATTACCACTGTAAATACATGCGAGCTCCTCCGTAACGTCCATCGTAATATCGTCGTCGGCATCAGTCTAATTGTGCCCTAAAAACAATGTTTTATCTTCCACGGGGAAAAAATCGCCTATAAGTAGAGACGGAACGTGCTGGAAAGTAACGGCGTGCAATTAACGAACCTAGTGCAATATTTCAGAATATCTTGAGGGTAGGGTGGGGGGGGGGTCACGATAATTAATTCCCACCTGGTATGTTGATTTTTGATCAAGTCCCGTCCTCGGAGGTGGGGCAGGGCCATCGGTAACATCCAGAGAAATAGGGTGAGGGGGGGGGGAATTTAATGGTATCCATAGTGGGCGCCACACCCAGCGGAAGACCACTTGGAAGAGGTAGCCCCAGTGTCTCCGAGCATTTTACAACGTCTCGGCACCGTCGAGGAAGCATTGCTCTTCTCGGTCTGCTCTTGTGGAAGACGTTCTGCCGTTAGATTACTACTGGACGCCGCTCCTCTTTTTTTCGGTGCCCAGCAATGGCTACCTCTACCTCCCCGACTACTTCCAGCCGGCCGGGGCTACTTAACAACGAGCGTTTTACCGAGTACGCGCGAGCCTGCATACCCCAGGCCGTATCAATTAGATTAGAGGATTTATTCGCGATTATACCAACACAAAGTTGTGCATCGTTGGTATGCGCGCAGGCCGATCCGATCGGTTCGGTTTCAACGAGCAACGCCGCCACGCCAAGACATTTAGACCATTGGACGTTCTTCTCCCGCTAATATTCATTTTCCTTACCTCGTTCCGCTTCCCTTCGCCTTCTTCCTTCCTTCCGTCCTCTCATTCTTCCTGAAAATACTCGGCATTATTAACGAGGCAATCTCCCTACCTAACATCTCGTAATTTCGAGATGGAATGTAAAAAGGAGCGAGCGAATTCATTGCACGAACTTTCGAGTTTTCGGGAGCTCGCTGCCGGTGAGATCTTCTCCTACACGGTCATCGCAGCAGCGAACTCATTTTGTCCATTTGGCGAAGCAAAAAGTCGATAGGAGAGGGGAGGGAGTTGGTCGTCTACTCTTCTGCATCGCATCTCCGGGCATTGGAGAACAGCAGCCGAAGCGCGCGCGAGTGTGTGCGTGGAAGAGGTATGCAATCATGTCATTATACCGTCCTGACCGCGGGGAGACGAGTAGACGCTACTCGTACTGGTAGTTATTTATATAGGACAGGGGGACCGCGCGCGATCCTCCGATGATGTCTACCGTCAGGAGCAGCGACAACGGATTTCCGTGTTTCTTCCTTTTTCCCCAGGAACTCACCGACGGGCACGCTCCCGCGGCGGGGGGCCGCATCTTTAATAAGCATCCTTCAACCTCCCTGGATACCCATGAAACTAAAATACGTCAAAGTACATTAAAACATTCTTGCTCCTCGAACGAGGCAAGAGGAAAATAGAGAAACGTCGTTAAATAATTGCTTGTCTGACTTTGAATGTCGTTTTCCTGCAATGAGCGAACCAATTTCCAAGTGGATACCTGATTAGGCTTGATTTTGCATCGCGCCGCCAATTACGTCAAGCGAGAAATATCATTTGAGAAGAGGGGCTTTGATCGAGGAGCGACGACGATCCGTCAAAAAGGAAAAAGTGAAGAAATCAGTTATCAGGTGCGCTCGCGCGGAAGCGAATTTTCGATAGACCGAAATGACTCCCGTTCGGAACAATCGGCTGCCTCCGGGAGGATGATAACGCGCGAGATAACGCTTCTGCATACGCGAGTAGAGACGCATGCATATTTAACGTTCTCATTTGCCATAATGGCTTTAACGTCGAAGAAAATCCTATCGGTTTACAGAGTCGTAAGGAAAATGTAACTAGCCAATCTGCGAGTTTACGTTCTGCTCCATCATTTCTTTGAACATCCTTCCTTCGATTTCCCGACACATCCTGATTTAATAAGAAGCAATAACGGTTGGCAACGCCAGTAAACCCGCGGAAAAAACGCACACGAGCAAAGATAGATATGCTCGTGGAAGGAGCTGGTATTATAGGGGAGACGATTAATAACGGCAAAAATGTCGTTAAAGACGTCAGGACTTGGAGAAATAAGCATTCCAGCGCGTTGAAACAAATTAAGCGATTCTAGTAGTGGTACAATTAATATTTATACTCGGATCCCGATCCTTGGGCAGGAAGCGATTTGTTATTTTATCCTGTTATCGCTGAATTGCTTCCTCAATGTATAAATAGGTCTTTGCGCATCTTCGTACGTCCGCGAGCGAAGAATTGAGACACACGCCGCAGGATATCTCAGAGTGGATCGCAACCCTGACAGTTATAGAATGAGCCCGTATACCCGTAAAGTCTTTCCTCGTAAAGTTTTTCATAAAAACATACTAATTCCTCGCATAGAGCCTCGGAACAAATGTGCGAATCGAAGCGGATTTGACAGTTATACTCGTGGTCGTTCACACGAGTGTCTTCCATCCACGAATTGCCTGGCTGTTTGCTCGTGGTGCGGTGGTGGTTGTTGCCTCTTCCGACGATTCTTCGTCGACTCTACCGTGCCGTGGAATCCTACCTACCGGTGGGGTGGATCCTCCTCGGACTCTCCTAACAACTCTACTCTCGGACTCTGCCACGATTTCGAACAATTATGCGGCATACGCGGTATCACCGCGTTATAAAGATCGCTCTTCCCGAGATAAATAGTTACGGGACTGTCGTCCGGAAAAATTTTCAAGGAAGAGGAAGATCAAAAAAAAAAAAAAAAAAAGAAAATGTCGATGCTCGACGCTATCCTTGCGGAGGATCGGTCGAGTTAACGAAACGAGGGATGTTCCTTTTCCTTTTCCTTCTCTCTTCTCCTTCTTTCTTGTTTTGGCGCTTTTCATTAAAATAACGAACGTTTCGAGAGGCGTCGCCTTATACGCGCATAAACTGTTTCGCGGTAATTAATGAGCGTCGTGAAGACCGCGATGCGAAAAGATAGAGGAGGAGCGATTAGTCCCGCGGCATATACACGTCGCATCTGTCGCGAGTAATCGGTCCCGGATTGTTGAGAAGAGAGGAACAAAAGGTAAGAGAAGGGGACGAAAGAAGGACGAGAGGGTCTGGAAAAAGGATTGGGGGAGGAGGGGGGAGGAAAGGAGGCAACGAGGTAGTCGGTGAGGCGCGGTAGTCCAGCGGAAGCCTTGGGAGCGTGTTCGGGTGCTTACATCCCAGATAAAAGGACACGACTGAAATAAGATCACGGCGAGACTATAAAATGACACGATACATAGAGGCGGCTCGTGCACGTCCAGTAATGGCAGAACACAGCATTCCAGGAGTTTTATGCATCTTATCACGATCGATCGCTCGATCGCTCGACCGATCGATCGATCGGCCGACCGGAAGACCACGTTTCCCCCTAGCAAATCTTGACGTCTCTGTGCTTGCCCGATAAAATTAATTTCTTCGGAGGAAGAGGAAGTTCTCGATGCGTTACCGAAGGATTCGGTGGATTCGATTCGACGAGATCGGAGCAGGGGCGAGATCGAGAATGGCTTTGGAGGGAAACGAGCGGTTTCGCGGTAGTTTCGCGGACGCGTGCAGGATGCGCATGCGCGCGTGCTATGCCAGACGATTGCGCGACTCTGCGCGGCGCACGCACTCGAGCATGAGATGCGTTGCGCGCGCTATGTTCCACGCTCACGTATGCGCATATGCGCGTGGTAGGATGTGTGTATGTTTGTACATATATATATATATATATATATATAGAGAGAGAGAGAGAGAGAGACGCAATGTAGAAACTATAGAGACCCAACAGTACACGCAGTCGCACCAACACCCGTAGATTAGTACGAATGCGAGAGAGGCAGGAAATGATTTCCGTTGCATCTCTCGCCGGAACAATGGTACCGTGAGTCATCGCGATGCTGCGAAATCGACTCGGAAATAAATGCACGGCTCATCTAGATTGGAGCGTGTGCCGATTGCTGTTTGATTGTACGGAAAATGAAACGAGGATACTCGCTTATAGAATTCTCCCGAGGAACTTCTTGCGGTATTTGTATGTGTACTGATATAAATTGCCGAGAAGCAACTAATCGCCTATGTTCTTGTCCCTGATAAAACAGTGTCGTCTCTCTCTCTCTCTCTCTCTCTCTCTCTCTCTCTCTCTCGAAAGAGCTTTGCAAAGCTTTTTAGTAAATCCCTATTTACGAAGGAGCGTGTACTCCTCCTTGTTATTACCCGTCGTCATTATCAATCCCGCTGGAGGTTGATCCCGACGCTCTGGAGCGGATAAGAGTGGAATGAAAAAATTGGAGGATAATTTCGAGGAAACTAGCAACGGCAAATGGACCAAGGAAAGCAAAAGTAGAGCGAAATGGAGAGAGAGAGAGAGAGAGAGAGAGAGAGGAAAGGTGTAGAAGAGAGTGATAGAGGCATTATAATTCATTAATCAATTACAAGATTTTTATCAGTGAAACGGAAGCTCCGTGTACTTGAAAGGTATGATTGGATAAGGAGAGTAGGAGAGCAAGAGTTACGCAGTGCTTGACTGTAATTACGGGACTAATTCACAGAAATAAGGGAGGGAAGGAAGGTGTGGAGGTTCAGGGATGAAAGAAAGAACTGTGATGAGTGATGAGGGGGTAAAGGGGGTAAAGGGATTGGCGGGGAAGGAAGAATCGATTGCATTGGTATCATCGGTGGAGTAATTACGGTGGCGCGAGACCCGTCCAGGAGTAAAGAGAGTTAAGACGAAGTAAAGGGTTCCTGCGGTCGAAGCGCGTTGTTGCGGTTAAAAACATAACGCGTCACGTTCGAGCCGCAGCCAGCCACTTCTTAACTACCCGATCGCTCTCTTACTCTTCGCGCGGTATCTCTTGCATGGTAGCTTGGCAGTTTGGTAGCTTGGTAGCTTGGTAGTACGCATTTATAATATACGCACCAGTCAGCCCGGTCAATTATCGATCGACACGACCGCAGTTCGAGTTTTGGCCTCGATCGCAAAGAAATCGATCTCCGGAATAGCTAGCAAAAAAGCCAATATTGGTGTACTTTGCAGGAAAAATCAAGGGTTTTGCAAAGACTTTCGCAAAGACAAAGCTACTGCTCCGCCTAATGAGTTTCCTAGTTTAGCCTTGCAAATCCCGACGAAAGTCGGATTTTTCATAGCGACTGCCGCAGCCTTGGCCAGTTCAGATCCAGTGAAAAAGATCTGCCGTCGTTGATGATTGCACGAGGCTCATTTGTTTCTCGATTTCTCCTCTGATTTTCTCATTGCGCACGTCACGGGGGTGGGGGCAATTTGCGTGCACTCGACGGCGTATTCGTTCTTCGGGTATTTCGTTAAAGTCCTGGCGAGAACCCCCCCCCCCCCCATCCGACGATCGACCAACGCGATCGAAACACGAGGGATGAATTGTGGAGGAAGCGATCGTTTCTGAGAAATCATGAGGTTCCACGCGTGAAAAGTTAGCGACGCTGCGTTGGATTAGAATTTAGCTCCCGTTTTACGAAGAAACAAGTTCTGGATACTTCGTACATTAAACTTCATGAAACGAGCTTCCGGTAACGAGGTAGATCGTTATACTTGATAACGATTCCGTGCCATCTAAACGATGATAGCGTGTTTAAGTTGGAAAAATCTGTAATTTATTTTCAAGTTTATCCCTTTATAATTACAAATTGCCGGTAGAGTTTTATAATTTATCAAGTAAATCGATAGTCCATCGAGGTTCCAAGGCCAATTCATATTTAACGGAGAACTTGACTCTCGAACTATAAATCATAGATAAAAACAGTTTGCCTTAATTTGTCAAGGAACTTTATTCGAACTTCAATAGGCGTTCCATTCATCATTACATTTTTACTTATTCATCAGGGTTGATTTATATTCGCTCAACATACATGCGCGTGCAGAACTAAAATTTAGAAACTATCTGCTACTGCCATCTGCAGGTTTGCGCCAAGAACCAACAAGAGCGTCGTACCTTTGGTCGCTAGCGATCTCGATGGATAAAAACAGTGTTTAATTTTTGTTTGGGTAAAATAAAGTAATTTGACAAAAATTCTCCTTACATATTTTTCATTGGAATCAATGTCTGCAAACTTAACGGGGTTATCGATAATTATTACGAACATTTTCATGCTACGCGTCACAAGTTTGGAAACAGTCTTTTTCACTGCTGATTGTAATTAAAATCTTTGAGAGAATACCGCGCAAGACAGCGAGGAAAAGTGAAATGACTGAGAATAAGAGATAGATCCAAAAACTATCGTCTGTCAGTCAGTCAATCGACTATTCGTGCATTACGCATTGGTGAAACGTTGGCAATTTAGAAAATGACTTAAATAAGGCGTTCGACCAATTCTCTCCATACTTGCCGAGCAACTACTAATACCATCAAACTTAAATAATGCCTATTCAAGATGGATTACAGTATTCCACTTCACAATTTGCTGATTCATCGACAAAACAAATCATCAAAATATGCCATGAAAGTTTAAAGATACAACAACCCGAATAGATATAAACATGGAGATCAAACTTTCCTCGAAAGATTTATATCTCCTTTTGCACTATATCCGAATGCTTGTACAAAAGTTGCTTTAATTTCAGTGTGGTTTGTTTGCAAGAATCTCCTTAAATTGCTTCTGCAATACAATACAATTGAGAGAGAGAGAGAGGGAGAGAGAAAGCCCAATTACCTTTAGCCCAATCGATGAAAATAAAAGCACTGACATAATGGCAACTACAAGATAAGCCAATGAAAAAAGGAGAGGGAATAAATGAAGAAATGAACAAATGGAGAATGAAGCTTGACTGGTAGTTGCTCGATATACTCGCGTGGAAAAAGAAAAGAAAGGAAAAAGTTTGTAAGGATGGATCGAGCCTTCAGAACGACCACCAGCGCTATTAATAATGCCAATTAAACAAGCTGCACCCATTGACAGATTGACGAGCCAGCAGCTTTCTTTGCCAAGCTCGCCGATGAATTATATCGCTCCTCTGCGTGGCGACTTATTAATTTCGTGTTAGAATCATCCTCGATATTCTCGCCGTGCGTACACCTTTTGCTAAGTGTGGGAGGTGGGATAAGAGGGGCGGGGTGGGTGGGTGGGTGGGTGGGGGGGGGGAGGAGTTAACGTAGCACGCACATGCAACATTGCATTCTCAATTTTAGCTCTGAGAGACCATGTAAAAAATTCGAAGAAATCAAGGAGATTTACGAAATTAGCGTAAGAATCTGAAAATTGGACGGTGCATAATTGATCGAGAGAAATAACCGAGCAAGGGTGAGGGGGGGAAAATTCATGCGGCTTTTGGCTTCTGGGCAATTTATGTTTATGCGAGCGGTGCACGTGGGCGACGTAATGCGAATGATCGGCCCGTTGCCTCGCAACTCTCGACTGACAGCAAGCAAAGGAAGAAGGCAATGTCTTTCTCTCTCTCTCTCTCTCTCTCCCTTTCCTCTCTTTGGAAAGTTAAGAAACAGGTTGTGCTCACAGTGTACGACCGCTTCGCGGTACAGTCAGACTTTGCGTGTATCTCTAGGCATACGCGTACCTACGCCACCATCACTCTATGAAGTATCGTTTTTCCTGCTTTCATGCTGGGTGTTCGAAGGATCACTGTCCACATGTATACCACGCCACACGTATATGGAGTACAACACGGGGAGAACGCATATACGGCAGCTCACGCCTGCTGTTCCCGTCGGAACTTTCACGATGCAGATTACTCGTTATTAAGAACAACCGGATAGAGATTAATTAACGCGCTTCCGAATCCGAGCAGCGGGAGATGCAAGTACTTCCCTCCAAAGCAAAGGGAGAAACGTCCAGGGTTTATAATTCTCCCGAACCGCATTTCGTGGTTTTCGCTGAAACTCTGGGCCGGCGAACGCGAGATAAAATGAAAGGAATGGAGAACGAGACTAGAAAATGTACTTAAGATTCTTTAGTTAGAATTCCCGGTATCTTTCTCTCTCTCTCTCTCTCTCTCGTTTTGTAGAGGAGGAAAAGAACTGGGAGTTCCGTAAAGTCTAGCAAATACCCGGGGTATTATTAATCGATAAATTACAGCGATTGGTAATAGAGGGGCGAATAATATGCAACTAATAAAGGTAGCGACGCAGGAGGCAATGCCTCATGAAAATGTATTCGCTCGCCGGGAGTGTATTACGAGCATTTATCATATAGTTTAGCTACCGGTTGGATAATCCGAGCTGATCCTACGTGAAATTAGCTCGATTAGAGGCGTGAGTGGAAAGACGAATGGTCACGGTGGTGCTGCAGGGCGGTTCGGGGCGTCTCAAAAGCAAACACAGCGTGTCGCGGCTAATTGCCACTCTCTCGCACTCTTCCACGGACTGTCATTAAACTCGTTGGCAAAAATACAGCTCGCCGGAAGAAGTCCCTGAAGTCGCGAGAGGTCCCAGGTTCTTCCACAGCCTCTGACTTTCAAAGCGCGTTGCGCGTGAAAAAGGGACGCGAAAAAAAAGATATTTTCAAATTCTCGCGAGTACCTTTGATCGTCGCGATCGGTAACGAGGGCTCGTTAACACCCCCGCTCGCGCGTTGCCGCTTTCAGGCGTATCCGTGTGTACATCGAAACGTTGAGATTTGAATTTAAAGGAGGGAGGGAGAGAGAGAGAGAGAGAGAGAGAGAGAGAGAGAGAGAGAGGGGAGAGAACGAGAGAGTGCAATCTCCGAAATCGCGGGAGGCCGGGTAAGCGACTAATAGCGTTTCGAGCGTCTAATTCCAGGCCGAGAGTATGACGAATAGGCGATCCCGTTATCCAGTCGAGGCCGTGCTTGGGTTTCGACTCGGCTTACCGGGGTTGCTGTCGACTCGGGGGTTGCGGGGGGTGGCAGATTGATCCGACACGGAGAGCGAGCACAATCACCCCCATTAGACATTATGTGCCTCCCAGGCACACGCACACGGACGCGAATTCGCTCGCGTGCACCAAAACACCCAGCAGCCACATGCAGCAACGTTGCTCCACACATTCGCGCTTGCCCGAAAAATCTCTCACGTACACGCGCGCGCGAATGGCGTGCACTCGATGCGTGTGCCGGTGTGTTCCACACACCGAATCTACACATGGAAATGCATCCGGCCGGTTCTGGGACCTGAGCTATGATACTTGCACTGATCTACCGTCGTACTGGACCGCCACCGCCATCGCCGCCGCCGCCGCCGCCGCCGCCATGCTACAATGAGTTTGGGTTTGCGAGGGCCACGATCTGAGCGACTGCGCGCTTTCGATCGGATGCAACGCGAAATCGCTGGAAATTGCTCGATATCGAAGAGGAAAACACCGAGGGTACGCCATCCGAGGCAAGTCTTCTCGAAAGTGGATGACCGCCATCGATGACACGCGTAACCGCGGTGAAACATCCGGAGACTCGGTGGTGGTACAAGTACGACGAAACCGTGATCGAACTCTGGAGGAAGGAAGTCTGGAAGGAGGGAGGGAAGAAATAAAAAACGGAGGAAGGGGGTGCGCGCGTCCAAAGGGGGTAGGTGGATCGAGAGAAATATTAGTAGGCTCGAAATATTGAGATCTTCGGAGAAGCGGAGGAAGGAGGTTCGAGGAAAAAGAGAGTGGAAGAATTGGTTGGTTCATCGGTGGTGGGGGCAGGAAGGAGCGGAGCGGGTTGTTTTAGTCGGTCGCGTCGGCAGCTTAAATCAAGCTCGAATCTGGATCGAGATCAGAAAAGCGAAGGACGCGAGAGAAAGAAAAGGTGGTGGTGGTGGTGGTGGTAAAGGAGAAGAAGAAGAAGAAGAAGAAGAAGAAGGAGCGATAGTAGGCGTGTGGTGCGGTTGGCGACACGGGGCGCTGCTCACCATTTCCCGCGAGCGGAGCGGAGCCACCCACGTAGCCCGCCGCTCGTTTGTCATCCGACAAATAGCCTTTCTGCCGGGCCGAGGCGACGCGTGCTTGCGCGTATCTGTCTCATCCGACCAGGATTATTATTATCCTAACGCTCTCTAAGCGCTGGGGAGCGCGACTCTTCGGAGCTTCGAACGAGCTCTTTCCAACGCGGTGCACCACCACCACCACCATCACCACCCTAAGATCCCTCCTCGATGTCTCACTCTCCGGCCCCCTTTTTCCCCTGCCTTCCTCGTGGTCTCCGTGAGAATCGCATTTTCCGCGGATCGCTCTATCGGTTCCTCTGTCAAATTCCCTCGATGAACGAACAAAACACGTACAACAAAGTGGTAAAACGCTGGTCCATTAAAAGCGAAGCTTCGGGGTAGCGGTCCGCTTGTTCGCGTTTGGGAGAAAGCTCCTCTCCGGGGTAAGTTTTCGAGTCGAGAGCATGATCTCGGGAAATTTATTCATTTGACCGTTCGCTCGGAGCTTGGTGGAGAATGCACGCGAAGGTACATTCGTAAAAAAGAAGAAGAAGAAGAAGAAGGAGAAGGCGCAAAGTTTCGAAAGAAAGTAAAGTTTTTGTTAGACTAAATTCGTGTTCGAAGAGTGGCTAGAAAAGAAAGGTTGCTTTTAGCGAAAGCTCCGCTAAAAAGAGAACGTCAACGAAGATTGTGTAGTTTTCCGAAAATGCGATCAACACAACAGGGGTGTCCGCCTTGGGAAAGCAAGCGTTACCGAGTTGCGGGGTGGAGTCGCGCGGGAGGAGCAAAGAGGCCGAGAGGAAAGAAGGAGCGGAGGCGGAGGGTGCGCGGTGCGAGTTGCGGTGGATGTACGCGCGCGGGGGCAGGGAGGTGGGTGTGGAGGAGGCTGGGGAGAAGCGAGGACGAGGTGAGATGAATAAATAAGAGGGTTTTGAAAGGCGCTCGCGGTGGCACGGAAGGTTATTACGCGGCGTCACGCGATGATGTATCCGCGCTGGTTCGGATTGTCTCCGCGAGATGGGACCACCAACCGTGAAATATGCACCAACCCTCGGGTTAAACCCCCGGAGGCACGCCACCACCCACCCTTATTCACGACAGAATCACCACCTTGAGAAGCTCGGATCTTCCGCGAGGGATCAAAAGAGCGGCGGCTGGCCCGATCCTCGGCCCATGAACTTTATTCACACTTGACGCAACTCCTACAGTCTCGCGCATTTATCCGAATTACTCTCGAAATCGTTTTTACTCCGTTCGGATGCTCCGGACTCCGGGACTGTGCGCGTGCTATTCGACATTGTTATTGTTATAATTATTATGGCGCGGAGAGAACACGCGCGATGGGGTGACGACACAAAATTGTGCATTTGAGCCGATTATTTATACCGGTGCAGTAGGAAGGGGGTGGGGAGGTGGTCCCCTAAAAAGGGGATCAATTTTTGCAAGGGTAGACCGCATTAGTCAATCGTGAGCGAGAGTGGGTGCATTAGGGGTGATTTCCACGATGCAGCAATAATTTCCATGTATGAGCAGAGACGTCGCATAGATCACGCGCGGCGGCACGTGCTGTCGCGTGCCGCTAGCACCGTTGTTGCTCTTTCTCTCTCTCTCTCTCTCTCTCTCTCTTTTCTCTCTTCTCATCTACTTCTGTCTTCTGTACTTCCCCTGCCCCCCCCCCCTACACCCTGTATCCTCTGCCCACCCAACAACGTTGTACTAAACTACGCCGTACTACTCTGCTCTGCCCTATCCCACCCTATCCTACCCTATCCTATCTCTGGTTCCCACCCCGCCAAGTCATGCACTTAGGGCAACTTCAGAACTCCAGAAGCTTGCCACCCACCACAAACGACAAACCACTCAAGTGCATCCATCCCCTTTCCACCTAAACACTGCTTTTCCTCTCTGTGGCATAACCCTTCTTCGAGCCATTAACGAAATGTTATTCATAACTGGGGAAAATCGAATGTGGAAAAGAAGAACCTCCGCTCTTTTAAAGGATTCTGCCCGAGACTCTGCCAACGATGCTAGCAGACGCGTGGGATCTCTTTCTCTCTCTCTCTCTCTCTCTCTCTCTCTCTATCTCTATCTCTCTCTCTCTCTCTCTCTCTATTATCCTGACCAACGATCGTTTGCGTTTCCACCGATGCAAATATTTATATCTGAAATTTGTTGCTTTGATTTTACCGTTTGACTATGCTTAGAAACAAAAGGAGCTCTCGTAAACACCGTATCCTATCAACGATTCTCGGTTTACAGTGAATTCAGTTCTAAGCGCGTCCTTGAGCGGTAAACTCAATTAAAATTTCAAGCTTTTCCTTATTAAATCACCAGAGTTCCGTCCACTCGGGAGATAAAGAGTTTCCAGTTTTCTCGGCAAAATGTCCATAGCCGTTATAAACATACCGAGCGACTTTTGGAATGAAAACAGGTGCATCTACCGGAAGAGGAGTCGCAAGAGTGAAAAGCTTCTGCTGTACAGTAAGTTGCCATTTTTTACGAAAGAGAAAAAGGAAGCTCGAGTGCGACGATGCTTCGAGAAGAACGCAGATGCAATCGTGACTAATCTGACTATTAATCGGCGATCGATGGGGCATCGACATCATAGGCGGATAATTCGATCCGGGACGTTGCGTAGATTCCTCCTGGATCGTTCCTCGCGTTCTATGAATAGGAGGAAAGGGTACGTAATGAAATGGCGAAGCCAGCCCATGGTAATGTTGAATTTGATCGAAATTACAAAGCAAAGTGGTGGTGCTGCTGAGCGCGTATACGAACGAGTAGATAGATAGATAGATAGATAGATAGATAGATAGATAGATAGGTAGGTATATTGAATTATGGTGTGCGTCGCACTTGCGGTAGGCGAAAGAATTATGCAGTATCCGGCGTCATCAAAGGGAGATAATTGAATTGTTTGGTATCGCGCTTAATGCTCTCGTAAATTCACCGGCGGAGCGTGCTCGATATCCTACGCACAGTCCAATAATCGCGTCTAAACAAGGGGATGACGGACAGAACGTAATCATATTACGATGCTTTGGCCTTTCGCTCCCTCGGGATTGCCGGAGGCCTGTGTATTTGACATTTAGCATTTCCCGCGGGAAGCCGCGAACCTCGGAACTTTGCCTATCGCCGCCGAGATATATTCCATTCCCGTAACATTATCAGATACCGTGGATCGTTCTTTCAAAAGAATCGATCTCTGTCGCGAGCAAACTTCAAAGTGATATTTTACCTCGCACCTGCCTCGTGATATTGCTTGCAATACGATATTTCTTTCTCTCTCGCGGTGAGAGGAACGCTTGAAAAATCCCTACCGATATCTCACATTGTACACGCTAAAGCGCAAGGCTGATAACGACAAGGCTGTGATAATTATGGTGTTGGTGGTGGTGATGGTAGTTGCGTGGTAGTAATCGTAGTAGTTGTTATTATTATCATTGATCCAATGGAATTGGAGTTTATGAAAGAGATCGAGAGAACCGTTCGGAATTCTGGCTAATCAGAAGATCGGCTTAAAAGAGACATTCGCAGAGTGTGGTCCAAGCCATGAGCAATTACTGGGGACTGTACCGTGTGTACGGCACACGAATCATGGTAATTAAACTTGAAAATTTAAGCAGTCGTTCTTTCTCCATTTAAACTTGCTTTGTAGAAAAGGTTTGCGGTAGGGGGAGAGGGGAAGTAGGGTAGAGATCTATCGCGAGGCGTTGCAATTTATTTTTGTATCAAGTGGATGTGTCTAACTAGTTTGTCCTAGCGAAAGTAAGGGTCCCTCTTCTCAAGATTAACGATACTTTAGTGCTGTTTTAAAGAGGTCGTCCTTCCACCCGCACATCCAAACTCACAACGATCTCAGTTCCCTACAGAGGTAGATACTTTCGTACAACCTGCTATTCTGCGCGCTTCTCTAGTTTCTCTCTCTCTCTCTCTCTCTCTCTCTCTCTCTCTCTCTCTCTCTCTCTCTGTCCTCCCAAGTCCCATCCCCATCCACAACCCCTTATCTCTCTCAGTCTCTCTCTCTATCTATATACACGTCTATTTCTTCCATCCTCGTTTCTTCCCCTCCCCATTGCTTCAACCTCTTCTTACGGAGTATCTCCGTATTGTACACTGTATAAGCATCCTTTCTCTTTTCAACGATAATAATGATGCTCGTGTATATCCATGCATCCTTTAAAATGGCTAATCTTTTGAAAAAGCTAATATTATCCGGTGATTATAAGAAAAATAAGATTATCGTGTAAAGTCATGTAAAGTCGGTTTTGAAAGCATCGATCCTTGGGTTGATATGCCTTCCCTTCCCTCCTCTATCCCTATAAGTTATTCTTCCAATAGTACTTGGACGATTCTCCTGAAATTCCGCCCCACGCCCTGAAAGTTTTATTCCTTTTCTCCGCATCCCTCGCGACTCGACCGCTTCGTTATTCCCATCCAGGGTTGGCAGGAAAAAGAGTAGCAATCGTCGGAACTTGAAAGCAGGGCATTTTATGATGACTACAAAAGTGGTCGCGCGGCCACTGCCTATAGGAAGCCAGAGCCGAAGGTGGGGGTGGGCGAAGAAGAGGAAGAGGGTTGCAGGATCGCGGTGAAACGAGGGTGAGTTACCCTGAGTCGAGGAGATCGAGAAAGAAGGAAGGGAAGGGTAGAGGGGGCTCGAAGGACGAAAAGAAGGCGATAGAAAGCGAGTAGCAGCCCCTCTCGAGGGTTGCGGGGGTGGCAGGGACTTGAATTGATTGCTTTCATTACGCAAAAAAGTCTCTATCCCCCTGCCCCCTCTCTATCTCTCCTCCTTTCTCTCCTCCTCTCTTTCTCTCTTCCTCTCTTTCTCTCGCGCGCCACGGCATTTCCCCCTTCTCACCTTGGCCACCGTATTTTTAACTTGTGCCGTGCCATGGTGGCGAATAAGTAAGTGCGCTATTTACATCAAATCTCGTGAGTTATCGTTGTCCCCTCTTCACCCTCTTCACTCACACTCCTGTAGATCCAATAAATTTCGCAAGGGACAGAAACATTTTTAAGAATCTTCTCTCTATCTCGTTATCTCACCATTATCTTTTTCTACCCTTTAATTATTATCATTATCTATCGGATATCATATACGTTTATCATAATTCCACAACAATTTTATTTATCCTTCCCTCGGAATATAATTCGTATCACCATATTTTCATCCCTTCTTCTTTTTCTTCTCCTTTTTTTACTCTTCCTCTTTCAACATTTCTACAAAGCGTTATAACATGAAATTATCGATGTATACGCTAAAACCATTATTAATCAGAAAAAAAAAGGAGAAATTATAAATTCAAGAAGGAAAAGATTTATCGAATCTCTCAACAGCATGCCAACAGTAGTTGGCACGAAACACACGTACCATTCGATTCAAACATTTCGTTATATCACACACACACACACACACACACACACATACGCACAGATATTGCCTTAAAATAGATGATATTTGACGAAATTTCATTAATTGTTTTGATTCGGAATTTAGGCCGGCAAATCGATTCTAATGCAAGCCCTGGTGTACCTTAAAGCCGGAAATTGCGGAGTTCCATTTACCTCGTGTCTCAAGTTGGCAGTGGTCTCTTCGATCTTACGCTGTATGACAAATGAGAGTAATGCGTTGGTTGGGCATTGGATTAGGAAGGACAGAACGAGACGAGGCAGCGAACTAGGGCTAGAGGGAGAACGGAGGAGATGAGTATGGAGGGGTGGAGAGGGTAGAGGCGAAGGAGGGGAAGTCCTCGAGCCAGGGCACTGATTAGGGTGGGCCAACATCAGCGTGCACTAGCGTACGCGTGATCGATGCACTTGGAGTGCCAAGCTCATCTGCATCTGCTTGTTTGCTCACTCGCATGCCCTTCCAAGTCCATCTTGAACCCCCCTCTACCACCCCCATCCCCCTCTCTCTCTCTCTCTCTCTCTCTCTCTCTCTCTCTCTCTCTCTTGCTTTCTCACCCCAAAAGCAAGAGAGGCACGCAAGTCCCGGAGCAATCATGTTGGGACATATTGCCCGTCAACACTGCCAGGGCAGCTCGTCCATTCGTAGCAGCCGCAAATGATATGCCAAACTCTAATCTGACCTCGGATTCTCCAGAGATTAGACTCCCCGTCACATCGTCCTAATGACGAATGATGTTCCTCTTAAATCCGCCGCCACCCCTTTTTAGATCATCGCACCTGTTTCTTGGAACAACGGATGGAACAATCTTTTCACGGATATTTTCCTAATCCGATTGCCATTGAGAAAAGGGAAAAGAAGGAGCCTACACGCGTGTAGGATATCTGGTATGAAAGTGATGGACCGTAGAAGGGGTGGAGATCGGTGCTCCGAATGGCACCCGGAGTCATTTTTCCGGTTTTCATCGTTCGCGGAAAAAGCGGTGGGACGATGAGTTCTCGCGCTTCTCATCGATCGAAATATTCCAGGAGTGCGACGGTAGGAGCATGGTAGTCTGTAGGAGCTCGGTGTCAAGTAGTAGACCAGTTGCGCAACGAAATCTCGTTCGTTTGACGTTCGCGTATCTAATGTCAAGAGAGCTCTTGCTAGTAGCTATGATAATGGTGGTGGTGGTGGTGGTGGTGGTGGTAGCTGGTGGTGGAAGACGAGCGCGAGCTCTCGGGAAGTGACTCGAATAGGAAAAGAAGAAAGAACTGTAGAAAGAAAGAAAGAAAGAAAGAAGTCATGAAAGAACGCACTCGAATGTAAACCGGACCCTTGTGAGATTCGCGGCCCAGCGGCGGTCCCACCGACGCCTGACCGCACCTTCCGGGCGATCCGGACCCATTTCGAAAGGCGAGAGAATAGAGAGGGAAGGGAGAGAGAGAGAGAGAGAGAGAGAGAGAGAGAGAGAGAGAGAGAGAGGGAGAGTGCAGGAGGAGGAGGGTCGAGCACTGTCCCTCGAGGGACACACTCCCACAACCACCGACAAGATTACTATGTTGCCGGGGCCGTTCGCTCGAGTATTTTTTGTCCGATATCTCGATTTCACGCACTCGGCGCGTTCTCGATGAAAATTGTCTTATCGGCTGGTTTTACAGGTGTACCTTGCCCCAAGTTGCACGCTCAACCTACAGAGTCGGTCGAATCGGCTACCTGCTGTAAAATTGTCCAATTCGAGGGGATGGCATAAATGTGGAAAAAAGACGGGCAACGGAGCAACCGACAGGAAGGGGCCGTAAAAAACTGATACAGAAATTCTTATAAAATTAACTTCCTCCTCTTTTAGCGAGGAATAACATTTTGCGGAAAGGCCGGGGACTCTATGAATTTGCAAATGACGGTATTAATTACGAAAGCGAATTAATTCCAAGGGAAAACGTTACAGGGACGTAAACGGGTGTACTGCCCCACCTCGACTGCGCTTCCCCACCTACCAGCTACCATCCACCACCTACCACCATCTACCACCTACCACCTACGGCACGTCCATTCCTAGTCCTTCCTTCCAGTCCTCGCCTCTCACCCCTCGCTCGCCACTGCCATCTCTCCACGGAGCATGGACGCCGTTCACGGGATTTGTCGCGACGTAATCAGTCTCGTAATTAGACGCGTCAGGGCTTGGTACGCGTACGCTCCGACAGAAGTCCTTGCGCTCATGTAAAATTGCTCGCTCTACCTACCCTCAAACTGTCCGTCGCGAGTCAACCCCCGTCCCCACCGCGCGCGCGCGCGCGGGCGAGCAACCATTAGTCGAGTGAAAAGTGCAAAGCTCGGAAGGCCACGGGGGGGAGCGAAGGTCCGAAAAGCGGGAAAAAAGCGGAGAGTCCTCGTTTCCGATAAGGGGGTGGCGAATGGGGGAGGGGGGGAGTAACGTCGCGGGGTCTCTCCAACCACTGCGGGAGACGAGAGAATTATTAGGCTAGATTTTTCAGAGGAATTAATTTCCTCGCTGGAGTGGGGGTGGGGGGTAGCGGAGTGACCATTTCCATTTGCAAGTTGGCACAATTTATTAAGGGGGCGTAACGCAAACAAAGTCGACGAGAAAATGCGCAAGAGGCAAAAAGCGATTCTTCCGAGACATTCTCATGAATAACCAGTGCTCACGGGGGTGTATACCGTGTGATTTCGCGAGGGTCGTTGGCTTTGGACCAGCCGGCGAACGTTTATCTTTGGAGAGTTCCGAGTTTCTCTCTTCCCTCTCGAGCTCCTCCTTACCGCCCCCGCGCCACCCCCGCAATCGCAGCTTGCATTTTTAAGGATAATCCACTCGTTCGCGCGCGACTTTCAACCCTCTCGCCATATTTCGCGGAAGTTGCATCGGCTCCGAAACTTGTGCCGCGAGAGTGGCATCGGGGTAGGAAGGGGGAGGGGGAGGAGTGGGTGGCGATAATATCGAGAGAGCGGGTGGATCCGTTCGAGGGAGGAGGGAATAAATCGAGTTTTCGCGCAATCTCGACGAGGGAATACGTCACCAGCATCCAAGTCCAAGTTCCTCCTCGCGGAAGGGTGGACGACGGAGCATTATGACGAGGGGACCGTGGAAGAACCAAGGTGAAATTCCATGAAGGACCTCTGGAGGACGACACCCTCGTGAATAAGCAGTGCTCACGACGGGGATGTGGGCCGCGTGATTTCGCGTGGGACTGCTGGCGGTAGACCAGCCGACGAGCGTTTATTTCGCAAGGTTTGCTCGAGAGCGATAGGGGCGCTAGCAGCGGCGACATCCCCCGCAGCCGGGGACACCCCTTCACCCCGCACTTCCGTAGGAGTCGAGAGCTAATAACGACGTTATCCCGCGCGACGCTACGGCGTCTCCCTGGCAACCCCGCCGGTCCCACCCCTGAACCACGTGACTCCGACTGGACCAACCGACTGTCTCCCTCGGCGAACTTACAGCCCCCAGGGGCTGCGAGGGGGGCGTGGCGACCGCTCGAGTGGGGTCGCAAGCTCGAGCAGCCGGCTCGGGGGGTGAAAAGCTGGCCGGAGTCACGTGCCCGATGCCAGAAGCCTCTTCGTGCTTCCGTGTCCTAACCATCGTGCGCGCTACGCTCAGCCTCCTCTTCTCTTCTCTTCTCTTCCTTCTCTTCGCTTCGCTTCTCTTCCCTTCTCTTCTCTTCTTCGCTGGCTCCTCCAGTTCTCACTGATAACGCGACTGCGACCACGACCGCGACCTCGATTAACATTCAGAGATTCGCCTCTTTCAGACGCCACCTTCCAGTCGGGCTTTTCGCAATCGGATCTGCTACCACTCGGATTTTACGGTGCTCTCGCGGTAAACTGAACTCTATTATTGGTGGAGGGGCAGAGAGAGAGAGAGAGAGAGAGAGAGAGAACTGGCAATGTGACATTTCTTCAAAAGTTCTCTGAGCGCGCTCACAAGCACTTTGCCGCGATGTTGTCGTAAAGACCCGCGGTATGACGAGGGAGGAGATTCGGCTGTCCCGCGCCTCGACACTCGAGCGATGTGATCCTCGAGGACTGCGTCGTCGGTATTTTCGTTGAGTAGTGAGGCGCCATTTTTTTTTCGAGAGCCTCGAGAGTGCCATGAAAGGAAAAATCAGTGGTCTACGCGATTCCGAAGGTTCCACGCACGGCCAGATGGAATCGACCAGCTGGACGATCCTCGCCGAGAGAGAGTCTCTCGGAGTTATGTTGTGCTTCGTGAAAATCTCTTCAGGTATCGAATCAAACCCGGAGTTGTACAGAGTGCACCATTGGTAACTGAGTAGTCGGAGATCTCGATGACACTGAGATTACGCTTGGATTACGTCAGTGTATTGACCAGTGACAAATGTGATCAATGTGACTGCAGCGAGATTAACTGTCGAAACCTCCGCGGGGATCTTAATCCGAAGTTTACAAATTTGTGATAACGCTCCAGCAGCGACGAACGTCTCGATCTTTCTCTCCTTCCGCCTCTAAACTGTCAAAGTGCAATCTTCAAGCTGGAACGTCAACTGTCGTCGACGGACACCGATTTAGAGACAAGTGATGGTTTACGGTCGCGCCATAACGGAAAGAATGGAGCAATGATGATGGTATCGGTATCATTGGGATAAACTGCGGGGTGTGTAACGGAGCTATTTTAAACCTACAGAAAAATTAGTAGAGTGTACGACGAATGAGAAAAAGGTACAGCGAGTATCCTTGAAACGGCGAAGGAAACGAACGAGGAGAGAAAGAGAGAGAGAGAGAGAGAGAGAGAGAGAGAGAGAGAGAGAGAGAGAGGGAGAGCGTCAATGGAGGATGTTTGAAAAGTTAGTAGCTCACTTAAGGATTTCACGGATACATTTCAGTGCTGATAATTGTGCCGCGAGTGGGAGCAGTGGTTCAAGGCGGGAAGATCGTATCTGTAAATAGGATTTTGGTAGTTGGCGAAGATGAGCAGTCGGGTCGCCGGGTGCCCGACGGAGCAACCCGTCGCCCGGCACAAAGAGTTCCCTGATGACACTCATTGTCGTGTGTCTCCATAGACTTGTAAAGTCGACAGCGAACCTCTTCATCGGGAGTCAATAGAACGACCTTCGTCCCTCCGCGGGCGGTTCTCCGATCCAACCCCTGATCTGAGCCCACCTGGATTCCCACAGCCGACGGCCGTCGGGACGCGAGGCGCCGCGATGGACCTCAGTACCGCTTACAGATACAATCAGAACATGATGGAATATTACACCTGTAAGCTCCAACATCATCTTCAAACTCCTGTTCTCGACTTTCGGTCGATGCGCTATCTCTTCCTCGTTTCTTCGCCTAATTTCTATTTCAAATTAACCCCTTTCACTTCCATTTTTTCACGTTGGTATTCGTTTCTCGGTACAGCGGTAGCTTATCTCTTTTATGGAAATTCGATGGATTTTGCTCTTTTTTGGCTTTGCCGGGGTCTTCGCTGTGATTTTTCAAATTTTGCTTTCCCCATTTTGCGGAGGGTATGTTATTAATCGATTTTCCGGAATTTTCCACTGATTGATCATAAACCACCGCTAAACAAACGTCTCTTCCCTCCACTGTTGTTGTTCTTCTTCTTCTTCTTCTTCTTCGAAAAAAAGGAAGAAAAAACAGAAACGCCTTAGCGGTTTTGAGACGTGACAGGTGAAAGACGCGATGTTTTTCACGATCGTGAGAAATCTGCTATCGTAGCATAAAAATCGATTCTTCTCGTTGATGTAAATGAAACGGGATAAACGGGAAAGTCGCACGACTATCTTTCAAACTACGTGACAATACTCGACGAGGAATCAATGGTCAGAAAACAAGAGATTCTGTGGCCTTCGCGAACCGATCTATAACGGTGCTGGATTCGCAAAAAAACTGAAGCCGCAATCATTGCACACTGCGTAGGAGTCATTTGCAAACCTCGATCTCTCCCCAGATCTATGAAGAAATTCCTCTGCTTTTTCTCCAAAGTCCTAGTTAGCCTGATTTCTTGACATGGATGCAAATACTTTGAGTCGCTTTTAGACATTTTTCACTATGATCATTATTATTTATTTGCTCACCGCTTTACCGGTATTCGTCTCTGTCCTTTGTCGTAAGAAATTTAGCAGAAAAAAGGAAAGGAAGAAAGAGAGGAAAAAATCAATGAAAAACCTAAGGAACGAAACGAAACGAAACGAAACGAAATGAAAAAACAAAACAAAAAAAAAAAACTAAAAAATAAATAAAAAGTAAAATCATTAATTTTATTAAAGGCTAGCTCTAAGAGCAAATAACGAGTTTATAATATAGCAGCAATTTACTTAAGTGAATCGCTTCTTTTTTTAACAGAGCTTAATGTAATATTATTTTTCTACGAGTACCATTACTCGTGTTTAGATTAACGGTAATAATATAATAACGCTATTAATGATCATCTCCAAAGGGTACGAGAGTGCGTGGGAAGTTGTGGAAAAACGCGATTCGCAACACTCTGGCAAGTTTTATGACGAAAAATACAACGTTTTCACAAGCCGGTTGAAGGATCATTTAACGGGCATCGGGTCTCGTAAAATTGAGCGTTTCGAAATAAGCAAAGAGTCTCTGAAAGGAAGAGCGACATGCCTAACCTGATCGCCGTTAGGGGAAATGGTCCAAAAGACTGAGCCGCGAATTATCGAGCTTATTGAACTATGATAAAGAAAAAGTGTAATAATCGAGTAGACGTTGAATCAAACGAAACGTTTATAGAGAGGAGCCAGGCGGGGTGTGTGGGACAGGGGATGAAAGAATCATCGACTCGAATCGAGGATTCGAGCGGTAATTAGATCGAAGAGCGATGAGAGAAAGGTGGCGGGGGATTCCTTAAATAGAGATATTTCTAGAGCGTTTTATCCGCTGCGGCGAGGTGCCTCGTCATTTTCGTGTTTCTCGTGCGGCGGTAATAAAGTCCGTCGTATTATTCGAACGCGTCGGCGGCAATACGTAAGAACGAGGCAACGTAATGCAATACAGGAACAAAGCAGCGCTATGCCGGAGAAATATCGAGTGACTGCACGGAAATCTATATCAAAGTTCTTGGACGGCGATATGTGTGCGTGCAAGCAGGGCAGACCCGTGTATCTCGTAGGGCCTTGTTTTTATTGGCTATCGGCAGAGCGGGGGCTGCTGCTGCTGCTGCTGCTGCTTCTGCTTCTTTCCGGTCGCTGAAGAAAAGTGGATCAGACGCGGTCGTCAAATTCCCTTGGTGTTCGTGTCCGTCGACGGAAAAATCGCTAGGATGCCTGTGCTGGAAAAAAAATATGAAGGGAAACTCCGTCGATAATGCGAATGAAAAGCAATTCTTCGAGGAAAACGAATCATCCTGGAAAAAAAAAAAGACGCGAATGCTGCGCGCGATGATAAATTGATAGGGATGTTAATAGACGACGGGCATTAGAACTGGGAAACACGGAGGAATAGCGAATAAAAGAGATATCTCCGATGAGCGAGCGAATGTCGTGAAGAATAACGCGGTTACATAAAGAATTCTATTTGATTAGAAAATAAGACAAATTTTACCTACAGGGGGAAGTGGAGCGCGCCAGATCGACGCACAGCGAGGTCACCTTATTTCGCATCAGTTCTTGCACTCGGGATAAGAATGATTGATAAAAACGCTACCTTTCTCCGGTAGTAATGCCAATGGGACGAAACCACCACGAATAATCGAGATATCTGCGCACGGTTATAGGGATGTTAGACCAATGGGGGAAATTGCCGATGGTCCCACGATATCGCGAGAATTTTCAATATTTGTCAAAGACGCGCGATGGTCTTGGAAATAATAGTAAAAATCGTTGCTGTTGTTGTTGCTACTAATGCTACTACTATTACTAATGCAACTCTACTAGAGTTGCGGAGAACGCGATGGTAAGAGACCGAAGTGCATCGTAAAAATAAAAGTGAGGGAGAAAGAGCGATAGAGATGAAATTAAAAAGAAGAGGAAAAAAAAATTAGAGCAGAAAAATATATGACATAAAAAGGTAAGAGAGAGAAAGAGAGAAAGCAATGGGGAGAGAGGGAAAATCTAAAGAAAAAGAGTAAAAAAGAAAAAGGAGCAAAGGGGGGGGGGGGAGAGAAAGAGAGAGAGAGAGAGAGAGAGAGAGAGAGAATGGTGGAGAAGGGGTGAGAGGAAGAGGAGATTCGAGGGTGGTCCAAGAGAGTAGAGAACTAGAGAGCCAGAGGGTTGGAGAGTTAGTGGAGAGTGAGCTGGACCCTCGTATAGTTGTGGTCAGCAGGCGTGACGGCGTGCGCGTAGGGTAGTCATGGTGCTTTTGCTCTGGCAATGCCACCATGATTCCAACGATCCCCCCGGCTACCGGCTACCGGCTGCCACAGCGCAACGGGGATACAACCATAAACGCGAAAGCGAATTGATTTGCGACCGGAAGCTTCTATCGTTTCTAGTAATGATCGCTGAGCCCTCATTGTCTTTTCGCGACACGAAATCATCCAATAACCGCGAAAAAATACCACCCAACTTACTGGTCTTGTCGTACCCCAGTTACCATCGCTCGACACAAATCGCAGCGACGCAATGGCTTCCTCGCGTTTCACGATTGAAATTTTTTCACGCCAAAAGATCCTGCCACCCTTAGGAGTCTAGCACAATTTCTAACACAGGAAAAGCCCCCCCCCTCTCTCTCTTTCCCTCCCTCCCTAACTCTGTAGGTTTGAGAAAACTTGGAGAAAATAGAATCTCTTAAGAAATTATGCATATCGAGGCGTATTCAGGATAAATCGAAAAGTCACTCTCTAGTTAGCCAACGCGTGGCAGGAATAATACCATTATCAGCAGAATAATTGGTTATCGTCCGGAAACACGTATTTCCAGCCGTGATTGTTCGATGCAACATCGAAATCGGAACTATCGCAGTTCCTCATGAAATTTTTACCTGGGCGTATCCGCGCCCATTAGAAAGGTGTTCGTTTCTTACTTTTTGGGGGACACGGCGCCTGCTTTTGTTGATCCAACCAAATATCACAGGAATAACCTTTGAAATTGTCTCTCTATGAAATAAGCCAGTCTCTGTTTGGTATCAAGGACCTGGTCGACGAGGGGTTAATCGCAAAGGGAGGGCGAGCGAGTTGGAAGGAGACCTAGAGAGAAAGAGAGAGAGAGAGAGAGAGAGAGAGACAGAGAGCAAGGGGTGTAATTCGATCGACTCAGAAGTGCACTCGTACTCGACTTATCTCGTTGTTGGGGTAGGAAACAAGGCTGATCATCGAATCATCGGTGCACTGGCACGAACTGGAGGACATATGTCGTGGTCCAGAACCCTCCATTACGGTATTGGACCAAAGTTATCGCGTTAGGTCGCTTTAATGCGCGAGAATTAAGGACCCCTAGCGACTAAATAAGCAGTAAAGTAACCAAGTCCTGCGAGTCTCACGCAGAATTGACCCCCGGTAATAATTCTCCCGACAGTTAAGGAAGCTCCGCACCAACACACCCGCACCGGCAAGCACGCGCACATGCGCGCGGACCTTTTAATTCGCAGTAATTTATCCCGTAGTAGCCGATTAAGCGTTTCGCGCTGCCGAAACTTCTGTAGAGTTGTTTCGGTCGTAAGGACGGTTGCGCAAATTCCGCAAGAGGTGGCTTATCAATCGGCGCTACGGTCCCCTGGGGGACCATTGGATGTAGGCGTGTGCCTCGAGCGCATCGTTTGCAACGATTTGAGAATCGGGAGTCGGGGGGAGGAAGACTCTGGGAGGAAAGGGGAGAAGAAAGGAAGGAAGGAAGGAAGGAAGGAAGTAAAGGAGCAAACGAGTGACTATCGATTTCTTGATTGCAGGCCACGGTGGAGTGAACCAGCTTGGCGGTGTCTTCGTGAACGGGCGGCCACTACCGGATGTAGTGAGGCAGAGGATCGTCGAGCTCGCGCACAGCGGCGTCCGACCGTGCGACATTTCCAGGCAACTCAGGGTATCCCACGGCTGTGTATCCAAGATACTGTCGAGGTGAGTATCGGAGGAAGCGAACGGGAGCCAAACCAACCCAAGGTGCATCCTATCCGTTACAACCGCACTCCTCGACTAACCAGAATCCTCCTTCCCCGTCCTGTTTCCTCTTCCTCGAGGACTCGAGGATCCCAATGCTCTTCTCACGGTTCGATTCTCATTGGGAGTCCGATTTTGTCCGAGGACATCGCTGCGTAATTCGAATCTCTCTCTCTCTCTCTCTCTTTGCTGAGCAAGGCAAAGTAAAGAAGGGGGAGGGGGAGGCGATCGTCATCCGATCTCTCGAAAATGATTTCGGGCATTCGCGCGGACCCTCGGCGGTGCGTTCGCAGCGGTTACCGCGTCTCTTCCCCTTTTATTTTCCGGGAGACGACACCCCCTCGACCGGTGCCAGTATCGGCGAGATTCCCGCTTTTTCGCACGGGTATAAATAGTTTGCCATTCGTCCCATTCGTGCAAGAAGCGGATGCGCGACGTTCGGGGAAAAGGCGCGAAACGCGATGCCGGACAACGAATGATTTACGGCCTGATCCGAGTCCGACTGGAGATGAGGCGGGACGCCTCGCAATAATTGTCATGGAGTACCCTGAAACGTTTAAGGGGTAGAGGGGGAGGGGGCGGGGCAAGAAGATGGAACGTTGGCCAGGGGGAAACGGACGAGTGAAAAGGAGAAAGCGGAAAAAAGGGGAGAAAAAAGTCCTCCTCGGTTGGGATTTAATTAAAGACACGGTTAGGGTAAGAAGAGAAGAGGGGAGGGGAGGAGTGAGGGAGTGGACCGGTCGAGTAACGAAACGGGGACAAACGAAACCGGAAGGAAGGAAGGAAGGCAGGCAGGCAGTCAGGCACAAGCAGACTTTTCTCCGGTGCGGGGATCGGGGGTGTAGGGGTAGCGAGGGCAGCGGGGTTCCAACGATATGCGGTTTCCATGTTTTTTCCACCCTCCACCCCTCTGGCGTATAACGGGTGGCCTCGTGCCGTTTTGATGGGCCGAATGTCATTCGCTCTCCCCCGCCAAATATCATTGTCATATAGGAGAGCGCTTTCACGATTCTCGCATAATAGGCTCGCGCGCTCGATTATTTACTGCTGCGCTCTCTTTGTCCGGGTAACTCCGAAAATCGCACGAAAATCAGAAACGCATAAAACTGGCCCGCTCGCGCATTTATGACGACTCTCTCATTATTGGTGGTGCGGCACCACCGACGATACTCGCCGCCGGCCGCGTATTCGACGACCGCCTCACTTTTACGCGAGAAACACATACGCGGCGGCAATGCGCGCGCGCACGTACATATGTTCAGAAATTTACAATTTCCCCCCGTGGAAAAGTCCGTTCCTGGCCAATCGAACGAAACCGATGGCTTCGATTTCGAAGGGCCATCGGGATTTTTATCAACCCCCCTACGCCCCCCGTTCCTCCAACCCACACCACCTCCACCCGCTCTTTCCATTTTGCGGCGCTCGCGTTAATTTCGTCAGCGAAACGAGATCGGGGATTATCGATTCGATTGGAATTCCTCGTAAGGCGCCGTCGAGAACCGTCGGCGAACCACCACGGGAAAATTGCGAGCTTTAACGCTTCAACTTTTTTACGTACTTAGATGACACGAATGGGGTTTTCACTGCAATCGATAGCTCTAACGGCGTGAATTGCACTTTTATGCCAGCGATATGAGTCAGATGTAGCGAGCGCAATCCGCGGAGGAAAAAAAAAAACAGGTACGAAACGATTATCCGTATGGCTGAACTCACCGTTGCCGCAATTACGATTTCCTAATGGTACGATGAAAAAGAATGGAAACGTTCGATGTGAATAAATTAATTGCTATTTCTACGCCGCGACTCTTACGGTATCCGCTAATGTAACTAGCTCCTGACCTTACAATTCGTAAAACGGATGGAAACGACCCAGGCTTATTTGCGACTGATGTTAAAACCAGCGTTTTTCTCCAATCGAGAGGGGGAATGTTCTTTGGCCCATAGGTCGGTCCACGCAACGTTTTCCAAAAGTTATGCAAATACTTTTGTAAGAAGAGTAATAATAATAATAATAATAATAATAATAATAACAATAAGGTAAATTCAGCGCGATAGAAAAGAACGCGTTTCTTTTTCCGTTGCCTAGATTAGCCTAATAACGATGAAGAGAAATGTATAAGAGAGAGCTGGTTGAAAAGAGAGAAAGAGAGAGAGAGAATTTTCATGCTATCGTCGTTGTTCCACGGAGTCTGAACTGAGCTGAGCTTGAGAATGATTGCATAAACGGGATAAAAGGGGTGAGATTTCAACGTGAGCATTTTCGCGGGTGTCAACACGTGCGTTAAGGCGATTCGGGAATCACTTCCGCGTGGACCGTTTTACGGGGCGAGGACTTGTCATCGTCGAGATCGTCTTAACAACGGCTGGCCGTTAAAACGGCGGCCAAGTCGGGCCGACCGACTTTACGCAGTCACGCGTCGCCGGTACCGACGCCCACGCTACTAAGGGCCCACGCGACACCACGCGTCCAGTCGCGTTGCATTCGCGGAAGCTTCTGCCGCGGCACGCGGGAGGCTGTAAAATTCTGCCGTCAACGGCGAAACCGCCGCGACAAAGTCTCTCCGAGAAAAAGGCGTCACGCGTGACCACGTCGCCACGTCGCCACGCCACAAAGTGTCACCGCGCCACTTTTAGGCAGTCTCAAGCTTCGCTTCTCCGGAATTCATTTCCATCCCCCTCGGCATCCCCGCAGTTCTCTGTCATCTTCTCATTATTATTACTTTTGCTGACGGAAACCTCCTTTCGGAATTGAACTTTCGGACTACCACGTATTCGCGAGGGGTAGAGTCGCGTTTCGATAAGGACGCGTGGTAGGGACGAGCCTAAGGTTTTGCTGGTTTTACGAAGTTTTTTTTTCACTTACCTCTCTCCGAGAGTATCACGCAAGAACGGTAAATATTGGGAGAAAAGGAAGAGATCGCGCGCGAATGGAATCGAGCGGTGGAATGGAATCTAAAAGGCAAAGATCCATAAAAGCGAGAAGGTAGCGTTGAAAGCTAGGAAGGAGCGAGCAACAGCCGCGACCCTTCCCCGAAGTCACCCTCTTTGACCGAAAAACCTTTTCTAGCTACCGCAGCGAAGGCACAAAGTGCTTTTTAAGGTCTGTTCGCAGGAACCAAAAGAAGATCTTTCGCTTTGTCGTCTGCCATTCGTGGCCGGCTATTTCAAAAGTACTTTACCTCGCCGAGTCATTAATCTGCAGGATCCGCAAAACCTTCTGTAGGATCCGCTGGATCCTTTTCACACTTATCTGTCGCGCGCACCTGCGGTACCTCGGGGTCCCGATTACGACCTATCTTTGCGTCTAATTATTTGCAATCGGGTAAAGGGAGGGGGCGGGCGAGTGTCTCCGTCTCTCAGCCCATTTTCCCCCGGGGATGCTTCTCCGTCGCTGAAAATGATAAATTCCCCTAATTCCCCTAATTCCTCTGTTGTAGAGTCTTCGGGCAGAGAGTCGCTCTCTTGTTACAAAGAAAATTCTAAATAGCGTAGTTGTAAATTCGCCAGCCTTTTACCGCGCTGAAAACTTTTCCTAAAGTTTTCCCGCAGCCCGTGAACAAACAAAGCTACCGTCTACCTAGCGGTGTCTTCCGAATACTTTATCTTCCGTCCGACGATAAATTTCCACTGGCCGAGATCGCAGACGGACCCGGGTTAACGTTCCTACGCACTCGCGAATATATATTCCGACTCGGGCGACTTCTGTCATTCCGCAAAAAGGAGCAGGCGGCTGCTCATAAAAATAGCCATCGCCGATATCCTTCTGTTATCCCATAAAGTTCCATCGAACTACGATCGAGGGAAGAGAAGGGGGCGAGAGAACCCCGGTCGCGCGGGCCTTGCACGTTCCAGGTCAATTTGAAAAATCGTTAAGACTAATGGGCATTTCACGGTGTCGGGGGAGTGGAGAGCATGGGGAGGGTTAAATGTCAACGGGTGAATATTGCCATGTGCAACGAGAATGGGGTTTTGCGCAATAAGCGTAATACAATCGCCATAATTCCGAAGCGGTTGCACGCGTGGAGGGGTGAGGGGGGTGCTCGTGTTTCGAGGGTTCGCTAGGATTCTTGGTCCTGGTCTCTTTCCCTCCCCCCGATGTCCTCGTCGAGAGAAGAGAATTTCCACGAGCGATTTTCTTCCGGACTGCCATGGATTTCCGATGGTTTCCGCTCAAGCCACCAACGACAAGCCGCAATATAGACCATTGGAACACGGCGATATTTCGCAAAGGCATCCATCTCGGCGCGTTTCCCTCTCCGGCGAGAAGGTGGGAACAAACCTTACAATAAGCAGCATTGATAATCGCGTTCTAGCATGACGGATCGATTCTGCGGTTTTCTCCGACGACGGTGTCCCCGATTTTAAGGGGTCGATTTTTTCCACCATTGTTTTCCCGGGGTACCGATGCATTAAATATTCTGCAAACGGTCCTCCCCGGCTCTCCTCGATCTACCGTTTCGCGTACTCGTCCAATTGACAACCTCGGCTCAGAATAGGCTGGGGATAGGACTCGAAATCCATCATTTTCTCGACGTATCCTATCCCGTTGTCATCTGGACATTTTTTGCGTCCGAACACTCGAAATTTTCCACGGAGATTGTTTCGCGTTGTAGGAGAGAGACGTAGGGCCAGCGGTCGCTAGCGATCGAGCGCTCGAGGCGCGGGAGGTACTCGGGGTACTTTTGTTAGGTATTTTCGCGCGAAAACAGTTCGGTCGGACGAGCGCAGGGTTAGCGGGAGGAAGAAGTCGGTGAGAAATGGCGGGCGGGAACCGCCGGCCGCGGAGCCACATCCATCAAGGCGGCCCACAAGCGGACCATTATCGCGGCCTCTCCGCCCTAATTGAATTTAAGCACGAGCGAAGATATTATTTAACTAATTAGGCACAAAGGGCCCGTTCACGGCGGTGGTCCAATCGCGATGGGCCGATCGGCGTGTCGCGCGTGTGCGTGTGCGTGTGCGCGTGTTGCATTGGCGTACCACCCGGCTCGCTTGGGCGCAGGACGAGGGGGTTGTTGCGCGGGAACGGGGTAGAGCGGCTCGTTTGTTTTAAAACAGCCGCTCGTTGACGGCGAGAGAGCGGCCGGTCCAGCAGCCGGCGATTCGTTATTCCGACGTCGGCCACACGTCGCGGGAAAAACGCTCCCTCCCCTCCGAATTCCCGCTCCTCTTTGTCTCTCGCACTCACCCCTTTCGCGCGGCAATTTTTGAGCCTCGCTCTTCCTCTACTCTGAATATCTTTCTTTTACTCTTTCTTCTGTTTTTGAGTGACAGAGAGAGAGAGAGAGAGAGAGAGAGAGAGACAAAGAGAGACGTTGATGAAAATTTACATTTGCAGGTATTACGAAACAGGCAGTTTTAAAGCTGGTGTGATAGGAGGCTCGAAGCCAAAAGTGGCAACGCCACCGGTCGTTGATGCGATCGCCAATTACAAGAGGGACAACCCTACGATGTTCGCCTGGGAAATTAGGGATAGATTGCTCGCTGAAGGAATCTGCTCGCAGGACAACGTGCCATCCGTCTCCTCCATCAACCGGTAAGTTTTGTCCTTGAAAGCTCGATTCTCTTAAGTGTCTGTTAACTAAAATTCCGTTAGGAAACAATCGCGCGAATGTGTGGATAATTATAATATGACACGGGGGTGCGAGGGAGGAGGGGAAATGTAATCCGCGGCGAAAGAAGCATCGGGTTAGCGAAAAAGAGATGAAGAGATACGCGAGAGGGATTTCAGCATATGTTGCGACCAATCGCCGATGGGAGCGATTAGTTATCGCGCCGGCGAATGGAATTCTCGCAGTTAGGGCGCACCCCCATGTGTGCATCAAGATAAGTGTAGAACCGGCTCGTCACCCCGATCCTATTGACCTTTTGCAGGTTCCTTCGGGAATGGTCCGATTAATTCAAGTGTTTTTACGTTGGCATGGCCAGGGGTTGGGAGGGAAGGGCTTCCACTACCTATAGAGACTACCGAGCCCTTAGAAAACGGGGAGAAATCCCATGGGGCTGCATTACAGCGTATCAGCACCGCACAAACTGAACGACTTCGGTCCCCCCCTCTACCTACCGAAATACTCCTACCGTCGCAGAGCTCTCTGCTTAAAATAGACAGAGGACACGCCAAATCCTATTCGAAATAATAGATTTTTGCACTCACATTTGTCATTTTTCTCCTACGACAACGCGTAGCTGAGAAAAACGGGAAACATAAGAGAGCCGATGAAAATTCATCGCATGAATTTACGAAAAATTCCTGCGTCTTTGCAAAAATTTCAAGCTGTTTATTAAATTTACGTCCGTCTGGTTTGCGATGCGAGAAATTTTAGATTTATCATGCTGCAATTGGGGAAGAATTATTGAACGGGGGAAGGATTAGGGGTAGGCGTTTACAAACGTTGGACAAGTGTCTTTTCGGGGTGAAGAGGGAAGAGAGGAGAGGGATGAAACGAGACACTGGGGCACCATTGAACGGTACGCATATGTCCCGAGATTTAATCAGTCGCTACTTAAGACCTTATCTCTTGCCGCCCCCTGTTCCTAAACACGTATCCCCCCTCTCCCAATCGCACTCTCCCCTTACCATCCCTTCTCGACACTACCGATGTCCCAACTCTCGATAATGAAATCGAGCGTAATGCGAAACGAATTGTCTCTCGCAAGTGAAATCCACTAATGCGATTTTCAGGAAACCGCCCACTAATGGATATACACGCAAATTAGTTAGCGCGTACGCGTCTTGAAAATACAACAAACACAGCCTTTCATTCTGGCGTAAATCTTTAATTTGTGCCTTCTCTCCCCCTTTACCCATGGTTCTTCAATTTACCGAATACACGCATGTAGCACTCGTTTACCGTGTTTTCAACGCGTTTGCCCCCGGAATCTTGCTTCTTCTCTATTAGCAGGGAACACTAACATGTTTCTAACATCGCGTCTCTTCTCCTAAAATTTGATACTTCAGCGACCAAAATAATTCCTTTAAAAGTGTCGAATATAGCGAGAGTAGAGAAAATCAGATTGAAGAATAATATAATTTAAGTAACTTTGAAATTTTATTCATAGGGATATCGCTTTTGATATATCGGACAAAAGAGCGTTGTTCCCGACGGTCACGGTTGAAAAGAGACGTAACCGAATTTTATAGCTGTTTCGTCTGGCACTAAAGAAAGAATATTTGATAAGTTATCGACGAGGTAAAGCACTGTGTTGTTGGTTTTCAATGTGCAGAGGAGAGAAAGAGAGAATTTTGTAGGATATTTATTAAACGAAAAGGTAGTATAAGTAGTAAATTTGAAGGAAAAATTATAAGTAAAATATAGAAAGAGACAGAGAAAGAGAGAGAGAGAGAGAGAGAGAGAGAGAAGGGGAAGGGAAAAGTAAAGAAAGGATTAGGGTCAATGTTAGAGTTGGTATAGCAGGGACATAGAAGTAAAAGCGAGTTAGTTGGCCGATAGCCGCAAGAGCGTGAAAGGCGTAGGCGTAGCGTGGAATCGTGGATAGAGGAATTGGCGAGGTTCGGGCGAGGTTTTCGAGATGTGTCTAGGATTGCAGTGCTGAGCCAAGGGTGCGATGTGGCTCGCCAGTGGCTTGTTGCTCGAGTGACTCCTCCACCTCCTCTAAAGTCTCTGCACGTTCTCTCTGTCTCTCTGTCTCTTTTCCTCCCTCCATATCCACCGTACCTCTTTTCAGTTTCCTTCTTCTCCTACCATCAACCTTTCATACTCTCTTTCTCTCTCTCTCTCTCTCTCTCTCTTATCCCCTTCTTCCACTTCTCCTTATCCACCTCCTCCTTACCCCCCGGTACTCGAAGCAAGGCCCAGATGGCGGGTATTGATCTGAATCCGGAGAGCAGATCGCCTGGAAAAACTTACCCCGCGGATACTTACCTACTACCCCCCTATTTCCACCCTCCACCTATCTACATGCACCTATCTAACCTTCCTTTGGTCGTTCACGTACTACCAACAACCTTCCGACCCTCCCTTCTCAGCTCGGAGTAAGTGTATTTCCACCCACCAACCAACGAATAGGAACGCTTCTCTTCTCTTCTCTACTCTTTGCTTCTCTTTTGCTTTACTTCTTCTTCTTCTCTTCTCTTTCTCTCGGACCGTTCTTCCTTTCCTACTTCCACATTTGATCCGGATTACGTGAAAACCACAAAGAGAAAGAGATTCTCACCCCTTGCGTTTAGATTCAAATATCCATTCGTATCAAGAACATTACTATCGAGTCAGATTCGACTTGAAAAAGTTATCTCTAGAGAAAAGTAGATTTTGAAGCATTGTCGAGTTTCTTTGAATTCTCTCCTTATTAGAAGAGAACTGTGCTCCTCGTCACGAAGCTCCTTCTTTAAATGCCTCGAATCGAGGACAGTAAATTTAAAAGGGAGAGAAAAAGTGAGGAGTCTGCCGCGAGAAATCCAGGAAACAGAAATCAACGTTGTACAGAGGGGGTAGATGGGAATGGTAGGGATTTCAGCTGGTTTTTCAAGCGGTTTTCTGGAGGAAGAAATAATGATACGGCTAATATAATGTATCGTACGCGGCTGAGTACTTCGGAATGAGACACGGGAGAGCAGAAGGGAGGAAGGAGTAGGAGAGGAGGGGGAGAGGAGGAGGAGAAGAAGAAGCAAAGTGGGGAGAAGG
The DNA here is from genome assembly GCA_037305995.1 of Sclerodermus sp. 'alternatusi'. Lineage (NCBI taxonomy): Eukaryota > Metazoa > Arthropoda > Insecta > Hymenoptera > Bethylidae > Sclerodermus > Sclerodermus sp. 'alternatusi'. The sequence goes on along the minus strand of CM074547.1, from coordinate 6,659,612 downwards.
GGTGGTTCTTAAAAAGCGAGCGACGAGAACGAGGTAATGGAGTGGCTTTCGCGAAAAATAACAGTTATATATCCCGGCTATGAGACGGAATCGTAGAGAACGGAAAAACAGGCGAAAAACGGGATGAAGATTGGACGCTAACAGTTCCGAGCTTCTTGCTCGATTCGATGCCAGCGAGAGAGACGCGACTTTCCACTTTTTCTCGCTTCAATGCGATTTTGTCTCCGAGAAATGATCGCACGGCCTTATAACGAGCTATTTTCTTCCGTGTTGCGTAAGTATTGACTGATTCTATTCAACTTTCTACGTCCGCTAAAAACACTCGGACAAATACTTTGGAACAAATAGACAAATATTTTCTACTCTTACGTATATTTGCCACTCGATACATCCATTTGGTCCTCTAATTTTTCCTGGATCCATCCTTCGCTCGAGCGCGCGATATGTTCAGCAAATTTGTAGGATCGATCGCCCTGAAAGTAAATATGAGAAAAACCACTAATATTTTCATAGCGAGGTAAGTGGAGCAGCGAAATCGAAGCAAGAAAAGAAAATGAAGAATCGAGGTTTGAAAGAGGGAATAGGTGGTTGAAGGAGATAGAAAGTCTTTTTCTAGAGAGAGAGAGAGGAGAGAAGAACTTTAGGAGGAAATATTGATAGGCTCGGCTTTGGCTGAGGAGTCACGCTCGAATAGACAACGCTTTGCCGAACTCTATCTTAAACTTGGCCAATACTCTCTTTCCTATGGCTCCTTTCCACCCTAGCGTGTGATACTGCTCGTTTCATCTCTCTTCCCCTTCTACTTCCTTTCAATCTTTTTTACTGCTCTCTATCCAACTGATCTCTTTTTCGATTTTTTCATTTCACATTATTCACCGTCAAATATTTCCTTCTTATTACGAAATTTGCCTGAAAAATGTTTTCTACCAAGGATCTTGGTAAACGAATATGTTATTTGACATTGATTTTTCGAAATAGGATTTTGAAACTCCATTACACTTCTCTCTCGTCTTACCTTTATCTCATCGCGTCTTTGTCTTTTTTTCTTGAAAAAGCATATTCTAGAGTGTGTAATTCTTAGAAGCTTTTTCTCTGCATTTTACTCCCTCTCTCTCTCCCTTTCGCTTTTCCGTCTCCGTCTCCTCCTCTTCCTCCTCCTCTTCGTCTCTCTCCTTTACCGAGAGGAGTCTCTCAGGAGCAGATCGATAAGGAGCGAGGTTCGTCGGAGGGCTTTATGCCGAGTTCGCAGGCTCCGTCTTCTCGTTTCCTCGACGCAGCTCGCGCGTGCCCTTCTGTGGCTTCGAAGTCGATATTAGGGCGAGGGGAGGAAGTGCCCTTGACTTCCTGTTGTTCCGCTGAAGGACCGCAACACACGAAGGACCAAAGACGAATGCTCTTTGTCTTAGTCCTGGCCCGACACCCCAGGAAACCTATCGTAAGATTCCTCTTCGAATACAAATCATGTCTCCGTGATCTATTTCGCTGATACTTCTTCTCTGGAAGAGAAAGAAACCGTCGTCTGGCTAAGCTTGAAAACTCTACGAATATTCAAACCACAACACACATCGATTATTTCCAAATTGACAATGACGGACGATATCCGTAAGATTCCTCGTAACGTGAAAAGAGGATAAAGAAAAAAAAAACTATGAAAATCTTGCGATATCAAACGACAACGATGGTAATAATTTGCCAGAAAGAGTCTCTTCCAAATGAGATGAAGATGTCTGAGAAATGAAGAATCTGATACCTCGAATCATTGGAAGGGATGAGAGAGGGGCAGAGAGAGACAAAGCGAGAAGCGAAAAGAGACTTGTCAGATTAGGAGATTTGATTAAACGATTATCGGTCAGTACCATCGATCTTCGCGCTCCCTTAAGTTTAATTCGACGTAATGACCTGGCCAGTCGACAACAGTTGGTAGAAAATCTGTCGCGCCGAATCTCGCAGGAATCGTATCAATCTGTCATCGCCTGCTGGGTAGTTGTGCGCTGCTTTCTGCTGGTATCGCCTGGTTCAATCTCCCGCTCGTCGAGCGTCGAGAATATCCAGCAACAGTAGCAGCAGCAGCAGGAGGATCAGGACCGAGAGCGTGAGCGAGTTTCAGAGAAGGCAGCGACGGCGAGTGGGAGCGAGAATCGTGCTCTCGATTACTTCCATATCATTTCGCACCCCAGATCTGCCAGGATCTGCCAGGATCTGCCATCCTGCGGCCATATGGCCATCGTGCACTCGCGACTCACTGCTATTTTCATGCCACTTTCGGCTTTCCGCCATTTTTTCTACCCCCGCTCTCGACCACCCTCTCTCTCTTTCTTACCCCCTGCCCCACACACACACACACACAGAGATAGATATATAGATATAGATATCTCCCTGTTCATCTTTCGCTTATTAAATTACACGAGCCCATAAATAACGTCTGCCTACCCCGCCTGCCGGCATATTTGCCATTCCACTGGTTACGAGAAGTTAGACCTTCCTCCTGTTGCTCCCTCGCCTCGAAACGGCATTCGTCATTCCTCTCTCGTGCGCGACTTTGTCCTAGCGACAATAAGTGTCCCATCTCCCGATTTCCTGTCCTATAGGATTACCTCGACGTGCCTACTAATTTCGCTTCCTCCTCTTCGAGATGTTTCAACGAACGCTTATCCCTCGCTTTACCCCCCCCCCCCCCCGACTCGTTTCATCCGAACGTCCATCTCGCCGAGGTAAGAACGATCGTCTTCTTTCCTTTCTGATTAAAAGGAGACTGTTCGCGTAATAGGTGGTACATCAAAATGTTCCTTTTAAATGGGTTTACCCCAGTGAACGAACAATGCGTGTAGCTCTGTTAAAGTCGCAGACAATATGGAGTGTCGCCGTGTATAGAGCCGCTTCGTTAAAGCAGCCATATTTGTAGACCGAGAATGAGAGCGGCGATGGGGGTTGTCGAGAGGGTGAAAGAGGGGAAGAGACCGAGGGTCTCGTACCTTATTCGACGGCACCCTCGGGGGTGGGCGGAGGATCCGGGGATGATGCTCCACGTCGAGCGCTGCCGGTTGTGGCGGCGGTGGCGGAGGCGGCGGCAACGGCAACGGCAACGGCAACGGCAACGGCGGCGGCGCGTATCCATAACCGTCCTTTGTCTAGATAACGCAATTATTACCGCGTTTCATCATACCCTCCGCCCGAAATTAGCCTCAAATGAAGTTACAATTACGGATCTCTCCGATCCCCTCCGTACTCGGGCTGCAGCCATCGAACTATGAGTTTCACGTCAAAGACACGGAATTCAACGGGCTTCGGAAATGTCAGGGGACTTTTTCCGATGTACAAACTCCCCCGGACACCCCGCCCCATCCCACCCCTCGGCTAATTCTAATCTTTCTTTCTATGGGAAACTCGATCGCGTCCCATCCTTCCCTTCTTATTTTTTTATTTTTTTATTTTTTTTTTCGCAATTCCACTTTTACGTGTTTTCCAACGAGAGGGATGGATGGTTCGCTGTTTCCCCGTTGCTAAATTTGCGTGAGCGAATCGATTGGCGTTCTCCATCTTCGTGGGGGTGGATAGACGCTGGTCGGAGGTGTCGATTGAGTAGCGAGCGAGGATGTCCCGGGGAGAGCCATCCTTTCCTCTTCTTTTCCTTGCTCGCTCTCTCCTCTCCGCTCCTTTTCTTTCCCTTTGGCTGCGAGACGACAATGACGACAGAATCCGTGACTACCGAAACTCGAAATCCAGGTTGCCGTGGAAACGTCAGAGGACAGACGGAACCGCAATGAAACCGGATGGTCGCCTACACTCGGCCAGTCCATAATGTTTCACCCCCTTTGTTCCTAGCCGAAAGCTGGAATAGCAAAGTTGCAGCTTTGCGAGGAAAGCGTCCCGCCGGACGCCATTGCCGCTAGTTGCCAAAAATCTCTCATCTCGCGACAATCCCGGAAGCGAGAACGCTATTTGCAATTTTTTCAAAAAACTCTCCACGAGATACCTACGGCCCCTCCTCCTCATCTCCGGAGCGAAGTTCCGCGGAGGAAAACACCCTCCCCGCGTACGCCGACGCGCGCAGTCAAGGTGAAAAGCGAAACAACGGAGAGTCTCACCGATGTCGATTAATCATCCGTGCGAGATCAGAATTTTCACGCGGAAGTTGCTCGCACTGAATCGACGAAGACCGAGAAACGATTTGCCAAGTGAGTTTCAGGCACGTTCTAGAGACACCAGAATTAGCGATAACCACTGGCAGCAGCGTAATTAGCAATGGTCGAAGAGATCCGCGCAAATTGGCCGCACTATTAAAAGCGCGATGAAAAATGTGGCGATGAGACGACGGGGGTATAAGAAGAGAGCCACTTTGATTGGAATACAATCAAATATTAACGCGCAACTTGCGGCTGGCGTAACGTGCCTCGTAATCGAGCGTGGCACAAAATGGCGACGTTAGCTTCCAGGATCGATTTCACGACTCACGAGGATACGACAGCGCCGCTGTGATTTTACCAGTGAGTGGAAAATGGGGAATAATGCCTCCTTCTCACCACCTCCCCCTTTCTCTAAAAACAAAAACTAACGAAGAACAATCGATTCTCCTCCGACGTATGAAAATGAAGGTAAAAACGAACGCTGAAAGAGAGTGGCACGCGTATCGAGATAGAGAGAGAGAGAGAGAGAGAGAGAGATTGAGAGAGCGAGAGGGGGGGGGGGTAGAGACGGAGGCTGACACCCCATGAAGGTGTCGGCAGAGGAAAAGTTTCATGCTCGAAGTGCAGCGAGCATAAAAGTGGCTATTGGTAGACTTCGGAGAGTATAAGGGAGGAGACGCGGCTCAATTTAACGGGCCGCGAGAAAGATAGGAGGCAGTTTGGTCGGGCAAACAGAGGACCGAGGCATAATGGTGTTCCTTGCCAGTGTATCATCCCCTTGACTTCCCATGGCGGCCCGGGGGGTGAGTGGCAGTAAGCGATATATTATAAATCGCGCGTTACATTGTGCTTAGAGGATCCGTGACTGTTGACTCGCCGGTAGCATTGTTGGCTGCGCACCTTTTGTGCGGGACGCGTTCCTCGCAAACAAACACAGACTCACACCGTATGCATATGTACTGACACGTTGTCGACGATGAGATGGACAGGGATGAGAGGGGGGAAGAGAAACAGAGAGAGAGAGAGAGAGAGAAAGAGACATTTATACCATTGCCAAAGCACGAGAAGCAACTTGGAGAGGCTACGGTTAATATAGTTGTGTGTACGGATCCTGGGCGACAGCTGCTGTTTGACAATGCGTCCTACGTCCTGAGATATAATAATATACTCGTCCGGGTCCGAGGCAGTTCATCAAAATGACTGCGATGCGGTATTTGGGGTGCCAGCATAGCAGCGCGACGTTTGCTTCGATCTAACCTGCTTCTCTCTCCTCTCTCTCTCTCTTTCTCTTCATTCTCTTCATCTAGCTCTATCTAGCTATCTATCCGGACATACGTATGTGTGCATGTGTGTACCAATCCGCTCGTCCGCCGCACCCCGCGCGACGACCACCGGATGCCACCGTGGCACTTTTCCAAATTCTCGAGAGTCGCCCCGCCGCCATTGTGACCATGCAAACTCCAGCAACGTGGAAATCCTCCGTTTTTTCTCTCTCCGCGATATCAAAATGGAAATCCCAGCGGGAAATAAACATACCGACGCTACAAACATTCCATTACCCGAGGCAAGTGAAAATTCTCATTGTCTCATTGTTTTATTGTTTGTTTCATTGTTTCTCTCGAATGAAAGCTATTGCCGCCCGCCGCGCGCCGGCGTAAAATTATTACCGGGAGGATGTTGTTTCTCCAAGGAATATCAACGAAGAAAGTATCGACGAGTCTCGAGTATCATTCGCCTTTCCGTCTCTTCCGTTTTTGCGGCGGGAAGTTTCGATGAATTAATTGAGCCGAGAAAAGGGCGCGAGAAAGAGAGAGAGAGAGAGAGAGAGAGAGAGAGAGAGAGGGAATAAAATAAAAGATGGGGGTTGAGCGCGTGCTGGAGAGGTCTCGGTTCCAGTTTGCGATGTCTCTCGAGAGATTGGACAAGTACCGCAACGCAGCGAGAAACTCAGCAGAGAGGTACATTAGAGGGTTGGAGCGCGCGCGGCAAGAGATGGCGGAATATCAGGATACACCTTTTCCAGGCATTGTGCGCTCCTGAAGGCCATACAATGGCCGCCGAGCGACTCCCGTATTGTGTCTACAGTGCGCCGGAACCGCGACACTCTCTCCCTTTTCCACCTTCTCTCTCTCGCTCTCTCTCTCTCTCTCTCCCTCTTTCTCTCCCTCTCCCTCTCGCACCCTCCCTCATCCTTTCTCTAGCAGCACGGAATCTGGATTAACGAGAAAGGAGTTCCGCCGCAAAGTTATACGCGACCGCGCCAGCTCGTAGCATCTGCCTTGAGACCGCCCTAAATCGTGTCAAGTCCCCGAAATCCCCAAAGATCCTGTGCCAGAGGTCCGCTGTAATGGCACATAATAACTTTAAAGTCCGCATTAGCGCGAACCTCCCTAATACATGCTCTTAACCGCAGAGATCCACCTCTCCGATTCCCCTGTCATCAAGCCTATTTACTTTGGATTTCGTTGATTCGTCAAACAAGCTCCCCCGCCCCTTTCCCCTCTCGTTTGCTGAAGTCTTCTCTCGCTTCCTCGTTTCCTTGCTGCTTATCAATTGGCGCAATTCCCGTGGATGGTAGAGCAATGCGAGCGAGATGCCGCGGAGCAACGGTGATATTTACAGGGAGGAAGGTAACGGGGGAGGGGGCAGTGGGAAACGAGAAGCGGAAACGGATGAAACTGCAGAAGGAAGCGCAGTTGTGCCAGGAATGTGTTCGTTTGAGGGACGGAACGCGGATAAACGAGTGATCCGAGGAGATTAGCCCGAGGCTTAAATCTTCGTGGCCAATGGAACTGGCGGAACTGGCGGGAAGGAGACAGGAAAGGTGGCATAGGGGGTGGGTGGGCCTGAGGGGTGGTAACGCTGGTAGCCCCAGCGGCGCGGCGAAATGCGATAAAGTTAGCGTAGAGGTAATTTGAGTATAAAGTTTTATTCGCAATAATTTAGCCGCGCCGGGTTAGGTATAGAGGTGCGCCCCCGGGAAGCGCAGGAGCGCGGGTCATATATTTGATGGGATACTTGGCATAAAGTCGCGCATAAAAGTAATGCCAACATTAAAGTTTGTGGTTCCAGAGCAGGGCTGAAGGCAGCCCCATTCCCTCCCCCCCCCCCCCGCCCACCCCCTTTCCCCTTCTGTCTCCCGTTCTGACATTCTCGCGTTAGATCTGGCTTCCTTCTTCGAGAGGATGGGAAAGTGTGTGGGATACACTTGCTGGTCGAAACCTACCCCTCCCCCAGTCTGCCTGCCTGCCTACCACCTCTCTTGCCCTTCGTCTTTGATTCTCGACTCGCCTGTTTATGCGCTACCGTCCCCGTCCCGAGCTGCTTTCCCGATAAAGCTTCCCATGCGATACGCGATTGAAATGACGTACAACTTCCCGCCTGCTCGGAGGAGCGTAAACCACGCTAGAAGACCGATAAACTACTTTGCAATTGAAGTTCTCGCTCCAAGAGACCAAAGCTCTTACCCCTTTTTCCAAATTATCCAGAGCGCTCGGGCCTCGGAAAAATAGCGGTCGCCCCTTGGTATCTGGCGCGAATAGCGGTGGGGCGTGCTTTTTCTTTTTTTTCTTCAGAGATCAATATCGTCTCATTGATAATCTCCGTCGTTGAACCACGCGAGTCAACATGTGCACACTGGTACACGCTGCTGGGGGGGTCGAGTCGTTAAAGGGATGAAAAAAAAAAGCCAAGTACGAGAAAAGCACTAAGCTCGCACTTTCTTCTTCGGGAGTAAAGTGTCCTGAAAGCTTCCAATTTAAGGATAAGAGCCGGGGAGGTTGCGCCTACTTCTCTGGAGTAGGTAGTCGAGCAGTTTAGTTCAGGAGTGGCCGTTAGGGAGCGATCCGATGGTGCCAGGGGAGGCATAGTTTCTTCCCACGTGGCACCTCCGACACGCTCTACCCTCATAATTCTACTGCTGCGAGCACCACCTCCTCTCCTGTTTCTCTTCTCTTCTCTTCTCTTCTCTTCTCTCCAACTTTTGCACAAGGGAGAGTCGTCGGAGCAGCCACCCCCGCCTCTTCCTCTTTCTATTCCCCTTCCCTTTCCCCTCGCACAGATTGGTAACCCTTCGTCCGCGAAAGCCAACCCCACTTCAAATTGCGGCGGGACCAATTCGGAACTCTTTGGCAAAATATCGGCTCGCTCAACTTCCAACCGAAGCTTGCAAGTTGCCTCGTACAAAGCCACACACACACACACACACACGGGAGTTTCGATCGGAGTTAACCGCTAGCTCTGCCACGATCTTTCTGTAAAAGCATAATTACGCGAAACTCCGCGCTGTTCCTCCGTTTGCGAAACTGATAACGTTTGGCAAGAGCTCTTATCCGGGGAGCCGCCAATTCTCGTCCCCCCTTCAAAATTACAGCGCTGGCTTCTTCTTTCGCAAATTCACAATTTCATTTTGCATTTCGCGTGACTCCTTTCAAAAGTCTTTTGATTCAACGATTGCAAAGTCGATACGAGAGTTTTAGTGCGCGAATATTTATGACTCGCGTGTACGCGTATAATTTAAAGAAGCAAGTGTGGAAAAGAGGAGAGGAGAGGAGAGGAGAGGAGAGGAGAGAGGCGAGTTACTGAAATTGCAAATTCGATACACTTATTCGCCTTTACGTGCTCGTTTATTTCCCTTGTCGGGATGAGTAGGAGTGCGTATTGTGATCAAGCACTTGGATATTAGTGGAACGCGTTTTGTTGAAACGTTCCTCTATTCTATTGCATCGCGAAACGCGGGCTTTCATAATATCTCGCACCATTCTTGAGCCGATAATATCTGCGGAGGTTGTTCAACCGCTTTCCTTATTCTTCATTGCGCTTATTAGATCGTTGATTACGCTTATTGCGTACCTAGCTTTTCGTCATTCCGGAAGTGAGTCCATTTCCACTTGGTAACACACGCGCGCAGACACACACGCACGTGCGCGCGTTTATTTCTAATCGATGAAATCCGTTCATGTTGAAATTGACAAAATATTGCTGACGGCAAATTCATATATTTCTACATCGATAAGAATCTTGCGACTGGATTTCATCAGCAGGTGGGTAGCTAGTCGAGTTTTTGGTGTATGTGTGTGTGTGTGTGAGTGTGATAAATGAGACGCGAGGGTGTGCGAGAGTATCATACGTGATGGAATTTCCTGGAACGAAGCGTGACGCGTGATAAGCTGAACGATTCAGGATGGTCGAGACCCTAGAGGTAACCTTGATAAGGATCGCTGCTAATTGTTGCGAATTGGCGAAGGTGGCGAACGAGCGAGGGAGGTTCGGCAACAGGTGTCATCTGATTGATCGCTGTTGCTCGCACCCCCGCGATTACCTAGCCCACAAACACATCCCAGAGAGAAACGATGGACTTAATGCCGATCCATTACGAACTAGCCCATAGCCCATCCCTTCCTCTCCTCCACCCTCTCCCTGGGATCCGTTGACCCACGACGATCCGAAACCGGTTGAAACTCTAAAGAACATATCGCGTACGTAGGAAGGAACACAGGACTCGAAGCTTCTTCCACTGCTAATCCTTAAATAGCTCTTCGTTATCTTTCCGTGCTATCTTGATCCAACATGTCTGTAAGTGACTCCTCCTGATGAGTACTATTCATGTTTGCACCAAGTACCAAATCTGATTAGAGAGCCTACAATACATTGTAATATTTTCCGTCAAATTTTTTCCGTTGGTCGAAGTGGAATTTTTCTTTCCCCGATTAAAACCGTGGAGTTCTCTCAAGACGAGCGTGATAGAACTTTATCGATTCGATGCGTTTCATTCTCTCTCTCTCTCTCCGTCTTCGCATTTTAATTGAAAGTGAAAAAGTGGAATTTGTCAAAGGAGAGGAGAGAGAGAGGTCTATCCCATTCGGGACGAAGGTGGAAGAGAAAAGTAGAAAAGTAAAGTATAGTAGAGAAGGTTGAGAAGGAAGAGAAGGAAGAGGGTTAAGTTATCGGTCGTTGGCGCCTTACGGCGTTAGACGGAGACTTCTTCCGCTATGTGGACCGGTTGCCTCACGACGTTGCCGTAGAGATTAACAGCATCGCCGTGAACACAGCCAGGATAATTGATACCGACGTCGAGTGGCTGACCATTGAAAGCACACGCACAATATATCACGGATAATAAGCAGTCGGTGCATGCTCACTCTCGCGCTCGCACGTTTCTCCTCCAGCCTTCGGTCCGAGCCAGGATGGCAAAAAGGATAGGGAGCAAGAGGGTTATAGATGCCCTCCAAAGGTTGCTCGCGCGATTACGAGGCGAGCGCCTGCACAGTCACGCGATATCTCAGAAATTACACTTTCCCGGGGAAATAAATATGACGCGAGTATCAATTAAGCGGAAGCATGCAAACAGAGATGAAGAGAGAGAGAGAGAGAGAGAGAGAGAGAGAGAGAGAGAGAGAGAGAGAGAGGGAGAGACGAAAGGAAAGAATGTAAGGCAAGGATTCGGAAGAGAGGAAGATTCTCCTTGGTTCAATCGAGCTCGACACATTTTCATTCGGTGATATCGAGCATAATGTACGACTCTGTTTGTAGGAAAAGATTCGCGAGGAGCTTGTAAAGAGTAAAGTAGCATCTGAAATCCCTCTGCAGGGGCAAAATTATTAATGAAAAGAAGATCCATTATAGATTAGGATAGACGATCGTTCCGCAGAGTCACGAAGTTATTCCGGGCAATGGCGGCTGCTAGCGAGAGGACGTTGCAGACTGCGATGGCGTAGGTGTATGAGTGAGTGTTGATGTCGTGCTGCACGGCGGTAGGTACACGTCGAAGGCAATGATCCTGCGAGAAGTGACCCGCGTAATCGTAATTAATCATCGCGTGACCCCGTGACTCGCACGTCGGTCCCTCTGTTCCCTGCCTATTTATCATTAGAGAGCTAGAAAGCGACCATATCGACAGCCCCGCGCGCGGAGATCAACGGAATTCACCAGGATACGATCGCGAGGCAACCTTGTCCTCTCTTCCTGCTTGCCTGTGCATTGTGCCCGGACCGGCGGCGCAATGGCGTGCGAGCAAAGCAATCGAGGAGACGCTTTCGTGGAGAATCCCCGTAGAAAAGTTCGATTTGGTACCTCTGGCGAGGACTCGATGTGCGCGGATGAGCGCGCAACGCCGCGATAACAGCGTTGTAGGTTTATCGTGAAATTAATAACGAGCGAGTGACACGACTCTCGGGGCTCCTCGACCCGTTTACTCGGCGAGAGACGAAGAGGAGAGTCGAGTCGGAGAGATAATACCGTTAAAGGTCTGCAGAGTCTATTGAGCCCCGGGACCTATTGTTTGCAGAATCGTGAGGAATAAAGCGGCGGAGAAGGCGAAGCACGCGCATCAGCAGCAGCAGGCTCAGCAGCAAGGTCAACCGCAAGGTCAGCCAGGATCAGGTGGCTCAGTCTCGGTGATAGCCCATGCACCTGCGACGGCAGCCGGTCATCCCGCTGCGGCGGCACCCAACGCCTACAGCATCAGCGGCATCCTCGGCATCCCCGCGCATCATCAGGACCCCAACGGAAATAATATCAAGAGGAAACGATCCGACGACGGTGAGTGTTATTTTCTCTCGCTTCTCGGACGCTACTTGGGCGTTCCTTCCGTCCTTACCACCCTCCCGCAACTCCTTCGACTACGGGACTGCGAGGGGGAAGTTGGTTCAACCTACGAACACCACGGATGATGGAGTAGCCGCGCTATTTTACCTTTACTCCGATTCACTTTGACTCGCTTATTTTGCCCGACGAGATACAAAGTAAACTTTGGAAGAACGCTTGATCAGTGGGAAGCTGGGGGGAGTAGCGTCGTCCGTTTCGGAGCCGAGACAGCTCATTTGCGAGCAATAAGTTGCCTCGAGTAGACCTTGTCGCCGCGGCTCCACCAAGATTAGCCACACACGCACCGGGGTTATCAGTCAAATGTCGCGCAGCACGTGTCGCGATTCATTCCGCTGTCGTTGCGTGAATAACGCTTCCCGAAATATTCCTGACACGTGGCCGAGCCACGTGATTCAACGACCCACTCGACGGAAGAAACCAAACGAGTCCCATAGCAGCGCGCAAAACGCTAAATAATCCGACTGACTACTCTCTCCCACCCTCTCTCACCCTCTCGCGTTATTTGGCAAAAAAAACTTTCAAGAAAATCTTCGCTTTTTTCAGCCTTGTCTTTCGCTTGTATTAGACAGTTGCGAGTCGCTCGTCGATCTTTAACGTGAATTTAACCAATGAAATTAATGACGTGGGATCCATCGATGAAAAGAGAGCCGCGGTATGCGTGGCAGTAGCGAGTTTACGCGAGTAATTCGATATAATCGGATTATGAGTGCGGCGATATGCGGTTGCAAAAGTGGTCGCGTCCGCGGTGAGAGCACTCAGTGTTTTGCGCCTGTCGGGGGGGTATACGTATTAGATTATGAACTTCACAGACCACAGCCGCTTCTATCTCAACCCAACGACACATTAGTATCCAGCCCTCTTTCACCCCCTTCTCTCTCTCTCTCTCTCTCTCTCTCCCCTTCCTCTCTCATTCCTTCCTCCCTATACTCCCCTTCCATACACCAGGGAGATCATCGATCTACCTCCCTTGCTTCTACGCTCTTTGAATTTCAACCTTGCACCGCTAATCCTCAAACTTTGAAAGCCCCAAATTTTGAATAATTCCCTTGCCACTTGCAAAATTCTTTTTCAATAAAATACTTTATTTTACTCCACTTTACCTTACTTTACTTTACTTCGCTTTACTTTACTTTACTTTGTGTCTTTGCGCGAGAAAAGTTAGAGCGTAAAATGGAACAATAGGCGTTTAGACCTGATAGAATTGACGTGAACGGGAATAAATTGCTATTAAGGAAAACGGCGGGGGGACGGGGGGAAGGAGAAGAAAAGGAACGAAAAGTGTAACCTCTTCAGATCCAAAATCTGTGAAATGTTACCGCTCTGTGTATGGTTATTTATGCTTTCGACGAACGAGATAGGACACGGACGTCGAATATTCGGGTTCCCTGGAGCTTATTACGAATTTACGAACAACCTCTCGAGGGAAGCATTGCAATCTATCGAGGCTGTTTGTTGTCGCGTTACATCTGCGCGCTTTTGCCCTTCGTACAATTCCAAAGCCCGATATCCCGGCGTGCCCCATCCTCCGCTAGTACTCGAAGGGGACACTGGGACCAGATTCACCCCAAAGTCCATTATTACCCATGTATTGTATTGCTTAACATTGACTCAATTGCTTTCGAATAACGCCTGCGATGTCTTTCTTCCTCTTCTCCCCCCCCCCCTCTCTCTCTCTCTCTCTTTCTCTTTTCCCTCTCTTTCTTCCCTTTTTCGCTCTTTCTTTCTACAGCACTGAAATACACTGCATCTCTTCAACATCAATCGAATTATTCGATTTACTGCTCTTTTTCAAAACGCATTGACCTTTCTTTCATGTCGCATAATTCATGAACTTGCCGAATCTCGATTCTCTATATGATCGATGACTTCGAAACAACGACTACAGTTTTATGTGCGCTATTAAGGGTGGAGCGTAATCTCTCTTTTTTTAAAAGTCAAGTATTTTCTCTCCCTCTCTCTCTCCCTTAATTTCAAAGTAAAATGGAAAGTCTCGTGATTGTACCACCCAAGGGTTTCATCCACGATGGAATCATAATGACCTTGCATTTAATGAAAATCTACGAAATGTTAATTAATTATCCAGTTTAACGGTACTCATTGCATGAAAAGTTGACTCTTTTTTCGAGATATCCTCGCAGGTATCGCTGCCCTCGTTTGTTTGCTAAATACTGATGAAATATAGTATAAAGCATGAAGCTAGGTGCAGTGACGCGATAAACTTGGTCGATCGGATCGTAAAATTCTAGCAAGTCCTGGTTACCGGCTCGGTGGCCGGTTTGAAACGGGGTTTTATGGCGGTCCAGGAACAAACCCTGCACGCCGCTCGAATGGTTGGGACAGTGGACCGGCCAGTCGGACAATCACAACTTGACAGGGAGGTTTAACGAGCCCTATGCTAGCACCCCCATCTACCCTCGGATGGTCATTTAATTATTCGAGATACCCGAACGTTGGACCATCCACCCTTCCCCACCCGGACTACGTACTCTCCGGACACCCCCTCCCCACCTACCTTCCAGCTACCCCTCCTGAGCCCATCCAGATACACCCCACCCGCTCACCCACAGCTTTTGCCCCACGTGTCCGCTTTCTATATTAAACCGACAGGATGGCCGCGAGATAATAAAGACGTATAATAGAATCGAAATTGTTTCTCTATCTATCAATGCCATACAGCAGCGTCTACGCGCTTGCTTGCCCATCTCCATCAACGAATTCAATTTAGTTCGCGGACCACACGTTTAATTCGCGTCTTGATGCTAATAGCAGGCGACAACGCCAAGGTGCACACTTCCTCCTATTCTCTTTCCTACCGATATCTCATTAGCGATTTTTCATTATTCTCGAAGAAATTATCGAATATTTAACGCGAGTACAAGTACGAACGGTCGAGGGAATGTCTCGAAGCAATAGGATGGTAACTGCCTTACCCCGGAGTGATGACGGAATAAAAATATTGCCGTTTTGCGGGAAGAAATGCTAAAAGTCACGTGACGCGCGTCGCACATGCACGCGACTCGTTCGCGTAATTATTTGAAATTGAAATTGAAATTGAAAAGTCATAGGAGAGGTTTCAGCGGCGAACAATGACCAAATCGAAAGTTATGTGATGGAATCGAAATTGTTTCTATCAATAGGAAATAGCGTAGGTGTGTGCGGGGGCGGGTCCACCAAGCCAGACAGGCAGATTCAATTTAGTTTCCGAGCCTCGTTTAATTCGTGCCTTGCTTTTTGCCAGTCCCACCAATGGGGAGGAATCAGCGATCGTTCGTCGTAGGTACGTGTTTATGAAACACGTGGTGTCTATCCAACTGTATACTCCATTACCAGCGGTAGTTAAAATTAACGAATCGACTTGACGAATGCTGCGTACTCGCGTGCCCCCAGGACCCATAAAAAGGACGATTCGTCATGATTTCGCTTCTCGCGCAAATCATCGTATAGGAACATAAAAGTGACGAGTGCTAATGGTGACAAAACATTTGTTTCAGACGACAATCGAGACCTGAGTGACCATCCCGAAGACGACTTGAAAAGGCAGCGGAGCAATTACAATGGCGACCAGCTTTACTCGAACGTAAGGAAAAAAAGATCCATCTCTTTGATTTTGTGTGGAGAAACCGCGCGAATTGGCGTATGAGAATTAGCGAAAATGAGAACGTAGGATAGAATCAAAGATAGAGTCAAAGAATGTAATTGTAAGGTTCGACGTTGTGCCCGGGAACTTAAGAGCTTAGAAAGCTTGCGGGCTTTAGCTTACGGTCGAGCGAATTCCGGTTCATCCTTGCACCTTGTGTGTTGCAGTTGTGGTCGAGTAAATGGAGCATCAAGGACGAGCACAAGCTCCTGAGCGAACTAGGAGGTGGAGGCGGCGGAGCGGCTGGTGGCGGCGGCGGTGGCGGTGGCGGTGGAGGAGGAGGAGGCGGAGGCGGAGGTGGCAATGGAGGTGCGGGAGGTGGCGGAGGCGGTGGCACTGGTTACTACGAGCATGGAGGATTCCCCGGGAACGCGATTGCCACCTCCGCGGAGCTCTACGACTCCCTGGGCACCATCAGCACGATGACGCAAGCGCAAACTCCGCATCTCTACACCCCGCCCATAGGGGGCACCATAGGTGAGCGACAAATCTCCATCCCTCCATCCCTCCATCCCTCTATTCCTCTACTTCTCTCTTTCTCTCTCACGCTCTCGCTCTCTTGCTCTCTCGCTCTATCTCGCTCTCCTTCCATATAAACATATATATATATATATTTATTTTATATGTATATCTCTATTTTGTATGTATGTACGTATACACATACATATTTATCAGCTCACTTTCTGCCTCTCACTCTCTCCCTCCGACTCTCCTCCAACCCTTAAATTCACCGCCATCCCTCCTACCGATACGCGCGTTCCCGGGCGGGTGAATCGACCCCCTCGCGCAGCATCCCCGAATACTCCCTGAACCCCTTCTCCTTCTCAACTCTTGTGGATGGTATATCGGTGTGCGTTGGTTTGGTACCATCATCTATCCCCCTTCGTGCTCATATACCATCTCTCTTATTCCTGACACTGTACAAGCGTACAGTAGTAGTTCCTCCTCTCTTCTTCATTTCAGAAAATTCTTCCACCTTCACTCGCAACTCTTTCTCTCTCTCTCTCTCTCTCTCTATTTATCTATCTATCTATCTCTATCTCTCTTCTTCCATAATCTCCTAGATGACGCCCCCTTTTCCTCCACGTTTATTATTGCGGCTTACGTCTTGCTTTGCATACCCATATCGGCTAAATACATGGCTTTAATAATGCATGAGCTGTGCTCCCAGCAGCAGCTGAACCCAAAAAGAGGTGGCGGTGGCTCTACTCTAGGGTGGTGGTGGGGTTTTTCAGCTTCGAAGAATATCTCTTACCTTCTATTTCCACTCATTCAAACTCTATTTTAGGTCCTCGTCGTTCCTTCATCGATTTGCTCAATTAAGTCGCTTTGAACAGGTCATACTGTTAGTAACTCTCTATTGAAGATCGCTAACGATAAGTACTTTTTCTTCACTTTTTTTCTCGTTGCACCGAGTATGTCGTTATAAAGATTTGCTATAAAATTAACATTCATTGTATTCGCATTTCAAAGGAGGTCGTTTTAAAGAGATTAAAAATTTGTCCAGATTATAATGGGAAAATTAGAAAATTTTGTAGAAAAATTGATGACGTTGTTCTTTGCTTAAGAATAAAATCCAGTTTCTCTCGTGTACATATTTCATTTTCATCTTCTCTCTTCTCTTTCTCTCTATTTTTTCTTTCACGTCACACACACACACCTTTCTCTCCCCTTAACCCTGCCTATCTTTCTTTCCACATCTCTGTTCTAAAATTAATCTCATACTTTCTCTCACTCACTCTCTCTCTCTCTCTCTCTCTATTTCATTTTTTTGAGTTTTTTCTAATACTTACAAATCGGTTGATCAACGGCGGAACGTTTTCGTAAAACTGAACTTGTTAAAAAAACGGACAAAAATGGAACGCGTCATTGCACCGAATCAAGACGAATTCTTTCTGGTCGAGGTCGTTCAGGATGAAACTAAGCGAGGCGTGTAACGATGGCTTCATCTCATGAAATTCAATCGCGGATCTTGGACCGAATCGAAGAAATTTTCAAGAACGCGGTAACATTCGAAGCTTATTGCACAGCTTACGGGTTATCGCGCCATTAATCCAGAAGAGAGTCCCGCGAAAACTATTATACGAGTCGTACGAGGAGTCTCGCGAGGATTAGTACGGTTTTTGATCCCGACCCTCGAAGGATGAACGTTTCGCTTGCAGAACTCATGAAATACCATGAAGCAAAGTGTATGAAAGAGAGACGGTCGTGTTCCGCCTTGATCGCCGAGTAGCAGTAACCTTACGAAAACCGCAATAACGGAAATAACGGAAAATTGGGGATCCCTTGATAGCAGGTGGTACTTTGACGCCGCTCGCACCACTGACGATGCAAGAACTAAAATTGAGCCAAACATTGGACGGAGCTAACATGTCTCCTTACCACACCACCGGTGAGTTCGCCACCTCTTTAATTTCTTAAGATTTATGACCCCGCCTCACCCGCCCCCAATCGATCCTGTACCCCCCGAGATACGGGTACGCTCTGTCAATGAGCGGAATGTCATCGTTGAAGAATCCGAAAGACGATGACGAGGGTAGTGGTACTCGTTGCTTGGTCCGTATGGAACAACGACGAAAACTATAATGTCTTCGTTTCGTCTTGGACAACTTCCGTCGCGTAAAAGCCGACGCCATTGGCGATAAAAATGGAGAAGTTTGCCGCGCGGAGGGCGAAGGTTTCTGCAACGAGGGCATTTGGAAGTTGAGTGAAATCCTTTCTGAAAAACATCCCCCCACCCCCTTTATTTGAATTCCTCGGAGTGTCCCGGATGATTTTCCCACGTAAAAAGTTTAGCTTTAGTCGTAAGCGCCTGACCGTTAGCTAGTGCTTGACTCGAATGTCGTGTTGTGTTGTGCATGGCATAGCAGAGAGCAGTACCGTCGCAGTGTCGTATGTAGGAGTGGGGGCCGGTGGGGGCGAGCAAAGTCCCCCAATTTCGTTGCAGAACGAGACAAACGCCACCCCCGCGGCCCCCAACACCCCAGGAGGAGATCCTGGATTGACGGTCTTGCAGCCGCCAGTTTCTCAACCCCAGGTAGCCTCTGCAATACCGCCATACTCGACGATGCTTCCGAGCTTTGGACACTACGCCACAGGTGAGTCTAAAGAAGCTCTTGTTGGCTTCAAGGTTTACCGGGGGCGAGTAACCCCTTGTTCGCCCTCGATAATTTTACTCTCGATGGATAAGCTAGGTAGTTGGGTTGTCAACCTGGTAAAGGCAAACTCCTAACTTATCGGCACACTTTTCATCGATATTTTACAGTTTTCTTTTTTCTTCTATTTTTTTTTTTTTTCTTTCTTTCTTTCTTTAATTTCTCTCTCTTATCTTTTTCAATTCAACAAATGCACGAATAATGTACTGTGAATAAAAGTCAATAATTATCTGCGACGGTAGTTGCACTGTTTTCGATACGAGATGCTTTTAGATTTGTGCGTAGAATAAAGAAAGTTGTTATAATATTTATTTCTGATCAATCTAAATAAGTCTCTACGATCGCGAGAACTTTTTCAAAAGAAACAAAATTCTTTATTGGATTGATCAGCTCTTTCTCTCTTTCTCTTTAGAGGAACTCTTTCAAAACTTTCTTCTACCATCGTTTTTGTGTCTTATTGTTGAAACTAATTGATTTAATGGATATTTGTTTAGGTGGCGGTGATTATGCATATAGCGCGGCATACTCTCAATATTCGAGTGCTCCATACAGTGGTTATGGCTATGGAGCAGCGACTAGCGGGTTGCTCAGTAAGTAAACAGTGAGTATGAGTACCGAAAAGATTAGGGTCACATGAAATATCAAGTACATATATCGGCATAAATGATATTTGTCCGATCCAACGTTATTTTATGGATAATTGTCTTATGAATTTGATTAACTGAATAACAATAGAGTTCTCTAAAGATTTAAGGCTACTTGGAAATACCATTGGTGTCGGTTATTGTACTTTGGCAGACTTAATTAGATCACTTGCACTGTGCATTGATTTTACACTGAGATTATTGATAATTGTTAATACTTTTGCTACGATCAAAGACTATACGAAAGTAAAAATTGTTCTCCAAGTTTACACATCTGTGCATTGCCTTTGCTCATTTCTAATAATTATAGTCAAGCGCATAATCCATTTGAACGGTAGATAATGTCAAGCTGGTTCCATAATGTGTCGGTGTCATTTATTACTATTATAAAATCAAGTTTAGTCTAATTCTGTTTCTATCCTTAGTGAGGATCTTAGGTGTCTTGCATATAGTTGGAACCTAAAATATTTCACGCTCTGGAATGCCAGGAATAATGAGCAATTTTTTCCTTGCTACACATTCGACATATTACCAAACCAACAAATTATAATAAAATACGCATACTGCGCAACCTGTGCGTATGCACATATATTTAATTTTCACGATTTCTATGAGTCACTTCAAAGTGGAGTCATCTTTATCGAGTCTGTACAATAAATAAGAGCAATTGAAATTCTTCGTTTTCCATAATGCATTCATTTCTATTATTTCTAAGGGCGTAATCGTTTCTTCTATAAATAGAAATACTCCTAATTAGATATTGGAATATAAATTCCATTCAAAAATAACTTGAAACCTGTTTGTTGGCATTTGCGAGAAAAAGAGATTATACCTGCAGCGGATTGCAGGGAGAATCTCTAGAAACAAGTTTCCTACTCAGAAACAATAAAACCGAGGCTAAGCTTCACTCGATCTACCGTCGATCATTTTGAGAATCTCATCAAACTCCCATGCCATTTGACAATGAAAGATCAATGCAAGAGTTGTTTAAAATTAAAATGCAAATAAAGAATTAAGAATAGTTCTGACAAGAAAAAAATGAATGAAATGAAATAATGAGTAAAAATAAAAAAAAATGCATTTTTTGGTTTAGATTCTACGTATTACTATTGCAATGGGGACACGCTGGCGTCTTCCCATAACAACTCGCAACAAAGCGTTGGATGTAACAACGGTGGAGGTCCGGAAAGCAGCGCGGACGTGGCAAGTCGCTCACCATTGGCGGCTACTAGGGCAAGTAGTGGAGCCAGTGCAGCCTCACCAACCGGAAGTGCTTGCACCAAGCCGGATCACAACTCCACTCCAACGGATCTTTATCTGGCTTGATTTGCTCGACCTCTACAGCGATTTACGCTTCGTGCTGTTGTCAACGAGTGGACGCCATATCACACAACCAATCTGAAATTAGACGATGATCTCTTTATGTCGCATTGGGAGCTAACCAATGATCCAACGTCCACCCGAGATACGAAAAGAACTATCATTGAAAATGACTAAAATAATAAATGACTGAATGCGCCAAGGTGCATTGGAGAAGTACTTGCGCCAATGCGATTGTACTGATTTTACTGTAAAAATCGAAACGCGCTTGCATTTCGTAACATATATACTTACATATATATATATATAAAAAAAAATGTGAAAATAACGCTAAAACCCTTCAATAGGCGAAGGTTAATGAAATTGTGACAAAATTCTCAGAAATCTGCGTTTTATTCTTTTTGTTAGGGGAATTTGATTTCGTAATTTTTAAAATATGTAAAGAAATGGTGAACATTATCAAATGTATTTGGCGTCATTTATATTGCCGTCGAACGAGATTCGTGTTGTCATTTTCACCCCTCACCTTACATTTTTTAAATATCATTATCGTCATCCACACTATTCAAAGAGGCTGTAGTTTATTTATTTTTTCATTTAACCGTTATGAGACGCGGAAAGATCGATCTCGGAGAAGACGTAATTCACAAATGACGGCCGTGCAAATGAGCTAGCATGAGTCCAGCCACGTCCAAGGTTTATAGATTAGATTATGTTCATACTGTTTCACCAATAGTGCTTTTGTATACAAACGTTTGTAAAGCGTGGATATCTAGGTAGTTTAATTTAACATCCTCGATTAGTATAATTATTGTGTAAAGCGATCAACCCCCACAATGTGTCCACCACACACATATACATCATGCATTTTTTAAGGAGAACGACTAACAACTTGGAGCATTCGACAAAATATCCATCTGAGATGCTTAGAAAATCAGAATGCACAATGTGCGTGTTTCTTTTTACTTGTGCATAATGTAAAATTCTTAAACGTATACATTTTAAAGCGTATACGCAAGATCCGTGTTTAAAGGTGTTCTAAAATAATGACATTACTTAATCCCGAAGAACTAAAAGGTAGGTCTTCTTGGAAGGTATGGTTAAACCATGATTACTTAATAAACTCGGACACCTCGGATATTGTAAGCATACATCGACTGTAAATATTTACAAATGAACATACACATGCATTTGCATAAGAAAAGTCAAGCTGCCCTTTGGCACTATCTTTTTTCCTGTAGGCACGATGATCCCCCACTTTCACACATAAAAGCGTAATAGATTTAACTCATAAGTTTACTGAGATCTTTAAATCACGAATCGACGTACCGATCATTACTGTTAAGGATATTATATATATTTTTTGTAGAAACCAAAGACCACACATGGATTATCGAATGAATATGTAGCTATGACAAAAGCAGAATTTAATGGCAGTTTTAAGCAAGTTTTCACAGTAAACACATATACTTTCGACAGATGCATTGGATCGACATTGATGAATTTGTCAATGCGTACTTATTTACGGTCAGTGAAAGAAGATATTTAAATTCGATAAGCTTCATTTGCATCAAAAAATAGTGTTTTTCTATACTTGATCGTAACTTATACACG
Source organism: Sclerodermus sp. 'alternatusi' (assembly GCA_037305995.1). Classification (NCBI taxonomy): domain Eukaryota; kingdom Metazoa; phylum Arthropoda; class Insecta; order Hymenoptera; family Bethylidae; genus Sclerodermus; species Sclerodermus sp. 'alternatusi'. The sequence goes on along the minus strand of CM074547.1, from coordinate 6,637,513 downwards.
CATAGAAGCGTGCAAATTTACTTAAAAAAAAAAAAAAGTTAAGTATTACGTTTCGTTAGGACGGATAGAAAGAAAGAGAAGGAGAAATGAAAGGAAAGCAAATAAAAGGAAAGAAAAATGAGGAGCAGCTGAATTTTAAATTAGAAGTAAAAATTTCACAAATTAATGTACATGTTTTTAAATTTTTGCTTGAATTAACGTTACACATAAACGCATGAAAGTCTTTTATTTATTATTACATATTAAATTGAATGTAAAAAGTAAACATGGACATTCGCAAATAGTTAAAAACTATTCTTAAATTGACAATCATCTTCAGAGAAAATTACACTTATTCAATATCACTGACCAAAGGAAAAATTCTCGTTGATCCGTAGCGTCATCGCTTCTAGTGTGTTCAGAAACTTTGCCAAGAGGACAACAAAATTTATGTTATTGAAATGACAAGAAAGAAAAATTAAATAAAATTACCTTGAGTCACATCTAACTAAAAAGTTCTCTTTAGTCTTACCTTGATCTGACGAGATTTACATCCCAAATAAGTAAAAGTTTCTGAACGCCGTCAGTCTCATCGTCTTATCGGATAGGACGTCAGAAGAAAACTAGAAAAAGCACACGTTAATGCAACATCACAGATCAAAACTGAATTCTTTTCCCGAGCTATAAACATGTTAAATTAATGCAGTCTTGCAAAGAGTTCGTTAAAAAATTATAGTAAATTCTTGTACAAATGTCAGTCAGTAGCTCATGAGTTTATCAAAATAAAATCTTATGAATTTTTCTAGTATTACTGTCTCTAGACATCACTCTCTGAAAAATACTAGAGATATTTGTAGCAAAGATGAAAACGATTGATAATCTCAAGAGTGTTTTCTAATAAAATGGTTAATGCGATTAAAGAAAAGTTTGGTATCACCATTGAAAGTATAAGATCTGACGTTCATTATGATCATCCTACAATTGTAATTTTTACTAATACATGTATTCTACATTGTTACTATATTACCATTATTATCACGACGCGCGATGATTATTGATTATAATTTTATTTACAATTATTTCTATGCCCATTATATCACAAATATAATAATTATTATTATTTTTATTATAATTATTATCACTATTATCACTATTATTATTATATTATCATTATTATTATCATTATTATTATTATTATTGTTATTATTATTATTAATTATTATTATTATATAGCACACCTTAATGTAATTATAATTATAATATAATAATAATAGTAACGAATATTAATATTATATATATTATTGCTATTATTATTATTATTATTATATTATATTATAATATATTATATTATATACTACCATGATTATTATATATTATTTAATACTTATATTATTTATTAATCGTAACGATGACCTATGTGTAATAAGTTTTGCCAAAGAACCCGTTGAAAAAAACAATGTTACAGTAACATTTTAGCATTCGTAGGGTGAAAAAAGCAATTTCAAAAGACATAATAATGAATTACAATTACCGAAGGGATTGATTAACGTTGAAAGTGAGTAATGTTGCGCGCAGCATTTAAACTCAGAGAAAATTACTGTACGAATAATTGTGTGAATTGTCAGTTGTGTGTGAGATTACGGCCAGAATGCTGCGCATGCGCACATTTTAACAGAAGATTAATCTGATCCTTTTACTTTATTATATTTTCATTTTGTGTGATATACCTGTTCCGTGCGCTGCTCTTGCCGAATCTCGCTGTTGATACTTGCAAACAAAACTGTACATCCTTTTTAAATAAATATGAGGTTTATATGAAAGGCCTTATACTTTATTGTATTCAAAAACTTAGTACAAATAGAGAACTTTCACCCAATTTTATTCATCTGTTTATATTATAAATTTGAATTTATTATATTTTACAAAACATTTATCTCTTTTAACTAGTAATTATATGCACTTGAAAAGATATAAATATTATGTATATTTCTCATTGCACTGGAAGTAAAAAGTATAATACTCTAATAATAAGAAACTAAATAAAATTCACAAAATAATAAAAATACATCATTATGATTGATATCTTATTAACTCATATAATGTTATGTCTCAAACATTATAAACTTTTTGCATTTTAGACACTAAATTATACGTTACTTATCACGTAAACGCAGTGTTTTAATAATTTAATTTACGATAACTGAAATATAAAAAACATAGCGTTATTTCACTTCAATTTGGTGACTGTCTCTGTTTGACCAACATTACTTTTTAAGTTTAATATCTTAAGAGCACACGATCAAAAAACGAATTTTCATTTTACGGCCTTAAAAATTAATATTTTTGAAAACCTTCTGATATGGATAATGTGGAAAGTCTCAAGAACAGAGTTTAATCTTTTTTTCTTTGAAATTCCATAAAGTTTTTTTTTTTTGAATTCTAATTTATGTTAACAATTTTTATGCAATAGAAAAAGCAGAAGTTATATAAAAAATTGAATTATTCAATTCGAAGCAGAAAGCTGCAACAAGGAATCATTTGAGTAAAGCAATGTTGTAAAATTGCTAAAAATACTCTTCTCTTTAACCTCAAAATAGATAAAACAGAGCAAAAATTAGTTCACCGTCTTTCGCATAGATGGACAACACTGTAATGACTATAAGAATGACAAGGAAAAGAAATCTCTTTTCTTTGACGCACTTATTATATCAGCGAAGATTTAGGCACTCTGCTTAGTTAAGACATGAACCATTTTAGGTCGAGTAAATATCTTCTTAACCTTAAATCGGTAGATACGATAAGTATATATATAAATCTATACCTCTTAGGACCGGTTGTTCCATTTCTTGGTAAATTTATTCCACTAGTAAAATTAAAAATCTGTTTTTACTCTGTTTAGGATTGTTACCAAAAAGATGACTTCTATCTTATCCTTAGGTAAAACTACCTACTGGACAAACTACTAAGTAATACTTGCCTATTAGGTAGCAACCCCATTGGTAAGAGAACTAACCAAGAAGTGAAACAAACGGTCAAGTTTTCAAATCTGATTGCTTCAGACTGTCAGTTCATTAGTAGATCTAAATGTATAAACCAATCACATATAAGAATGAAAAATCCCGCATTCAAAAGTTATTTCTGTTACATTTAATAACTGAAATAAGAATTATTTGAATTTAGATCACAAAGTGAGCAAGGTTATTTATTAAAATGTGCATTTTAAATATCTTAAAGGATCATTTGTTAAGTCATTATGAAAATGTGGACATAAAAGAGACCAGGTTATCTTATTTAGACCGTATATTCCCCCAATTTAAAGACATTTCGTATTATGTTGTATATAAAAAGGTATTACTTAACTAATTAATGTTGATTATTCATTACTATTTTAATAGAAATGTTTTATAATATCTCTCTTTAGATTGGTGAACAACCATTAATAGATAAAAATGATACACCCAATATAAATATAAACAATACAAAAAAACAGGATGCAGATCAAAATTATGAAAAAGGTATCAAATATATTTTATAACAAAATTTATATTAATTTATTTTCAAAATACATGTGTGCATGTGCTAATTTTAGATCTAAATTTAACCGGATCTCCTTTAAAATATTCATTCTTCGAATTTAACTTTGATGACACATATATAATGGTTAATAAGCTTTGGAAAGATGAGGAGGAGCATTATCATCCATTTAATAAATCTGATGCTAGGTAGGTAAACAAAATTGAAAAATTAAATTAATAACAAAATATAATAAGAATAGATTAGTACGCTTTAAGTTATCTTCATAAAATAAATATAAAAATTAACACATTTATTCATGTATATGAAAAGATAAGCAAAGACTTATCAAAATTTTGTTATTAATTTGTATTTTACAGCAGTATAATAAACATATGTTTGGAATATGTCAAGGATATTTCTAAGCCAATATTTGTATTATGTGACGGGAAAGATCTTCAAGAAACCCTTTTAATAGGAAGTATTCCACAAAATGATAAGCTCACAACAGTATTTATTAATTTTATTGGAATGAAAACATTCTCTGAAATACAACGTAATTCTTCAAGGCTTCATGATGAACATAAATTAAACTTCGATGATGCTTGTAATGTACGTATTTTTATAAAATATAAAAATTAAATCAGAATTATAAGTTTATTAAATTTTTTCAGGTTTTAGCAAATTGCTATGGTGTTTATCAACTATTTGGAAAACAACAAGAATTTCATGATGAAGAAGCCACATATGTTGATGCTGATTTTGAAGGCAGTATTTGTTATGAATTTTTGGCAGATAAATTAACTTTAGGTGTAACTTCGAAAATGTTAAAAAGTGATTTAGTAAGTGATTATAAAATGTTCTTTATTCATATGTAAGATATAAAAATTGTATTCTTATTTATATACAGATTATGCAAATTGAACCAAATACATGTGCCTCTTTGCAAGAATTGTGGAATCAATTAATAATGCTTGATGCATATTTAAAAATTATAGAAAAGCATAATCCAAATCCAACTAATGTAAATAATTCATCATGCTTAGAATTTCCTAAGGACTTTGTAAGTCCTTATAAAGAGGTATTTATATTTCACTTATCTTCATTTAATTTTGTTTCTAAAATAATTTTTTAATTGTTTTCAACTTTAATATGAACTAGACTTTAGAGGAAATACAACAAAATCTAAATTATATAGTGGAAGAAGATTTTAATTTTAAAGCATCTTATAATAATTATTTAATAAATAATGGTGATGAAGATGGCAATGTCGTAAAGAATATGAAACTTGATGAACATATTAATCTTATGTATAAGCGGGACAATAAGGATTTTGTCGATCTTTTTTGGGAATTACTTATAAGTATTTGAGAATTTATATATTACATTATATTCCAATCTGTAAAATAAACTTAAATGCAGAAATTATGCATTCAAACTGATCATAAAAATGAATTTGCAGAGACTAAAAGCATTAGTAGCATGAAAGAATGTATTGCCAACATATTAAAAAAAGTGAGTCTTGGATATCAACCAGAGGTAAATATATTTATGATATAATTGAAAATATAATTTTAATATTTTTTTCATATAGTAAAATCTACTGATTAATTTTTAGATAAATCAACCAAAAGCTACACTATTTGGCAGAATTTTATCAAAACATGAAAATGAGTCGTTAACATATTTACTGGAAGGTTCTGCTCCATTAGAACTTGCTATTGATTTGGGATTTCAAAAAATTAGAATGGACTATATTTACCTGATCATGAGAACAAAGTTTCTCAGTTTACATAAGACACAAGAGTTACTTAGTTGCATTTCTTCTGATATATTTGACTGTCATAAATATAGGTAATATATGAATTGGAGGATTTATGAAATATTTAAAAATAAAAGTTTAACTATGAATAAATTTATTATGAAATACTACATTTTTAGGAAAAGATTATTGACCATGGCACAGATTCATATATGTTATGAATGTATGGTATTTTTACAGAAACATATGCATTATTCAACAGATAATTTGCGCACATTGTTCGAACACGCTTCTAAAAGTCTTATAGGAGACCCTTCACTTGTAAACGATTTTAGAACTTTATTAAATCAAGATCTTCTTGAATTGAGACTTCCAGCTCCAAATTCAGTGAGCAATAATTTAAATAGAGAGTAAGTATTTTTATTACCTGATGACTTACAAACGTTTAAAATATATAATTAACATGTACAATTTTATATACTAGTTCGCCGTTTATATTGAGAACTTCTATCTGTTCTTCAACTTCTTGGATAACGCTTACAACTACTAGTTATTGCAGTTTACAACGAATATTTCCACCAAATATGCATTTAAAAGGTATATAAAGACACTTTAGATAGTACTGTTTTTCAAAATCTCTATTTTTTTTCTCTCTTTCAAAAATATTTAATATTTATATTTACAGAAATTTCAGAAAAAAATGAAGAAAAGAAATATTATGTGATAAATGCCATAATTTCATCAAATTAACTATGAAATAAAAATCTCCGTATCGTGCCTAACTTATTTTATACGAAGAACTATTTTTTTTTATATTTTACAAAAAATTCATAAATTTGTACACATTTGTACTTTTATATACATATTTAAAAAAAATAAACTTTTATACTTTTAATAGTAGTGTAATTTAATTTTGTATACGTATTATATTTTCAACTTTATATAGAACTAACAATATTTTATGGATTAACATTTTACATTTGTAAAATTGTGTTTTATACGCGTAACAAATTTCGCAGATAATCAGTTTATGAAAAATATTTCAAATTGATCAAAACTCTTACAGCTGTTAGTGAATAAGGCATTTTAAATCAAATTAAAGAATATTGGAATATTCTATCGAAAAATATGATTATCCTGATAAGAATAAAATAAGTAAAAATCCAAGATCTATAAGCATTAAGAATTCTTTGCATAATAAAAAAAAAGTGTTTATATAGTAATAAGTCTAGATATTTGCTTAAAATTTTGTACACATAAAAATATTTTTACACATTTTTATTTAAATTATCTTTCATAATAAAAACAGATAAAAATTACGTTCAAGGGGAGAAAAATATAAAAAATATTTTAGATTAATTACATAACACGCTTATATATTTAATAATATTAAAAATAAATGTTATATCCTTTTACCAAATTAACTATAAGAATATTATTAAAAAAATTTAAATTACTTTTCTAGATATTTTTAACATTGAAATGTTATTCTGTTCTCTGATTAACGTTTACAGATAATTAATTACTTATGAAATAAAACTGGTTGAACAAATTATTTGTTATAGACGTAGCTCTCAGCTCCACCTCTGCCGAATCCTATAAACAATTAATTAAATGTGACAGTGCGATTTTTATTTAAAAAAAATATATATATATATAAATATATGTATACTTACCTTTCGGGCCAAATAATTTGGAGTAACAAGGATTACAGAAAGGTTTACTTTCATGTTCGGCATGGCTACCAGGCGTTAACGTTTTATTACATTGTTCACAGCGTAGGCACGATCCATGCCAGTCTTTTCCTAGCGAAGTCTTTCTCTCCGCTGAAAGATAAAACAAACCTTGATAAAATCTGGATATTTACTCGTATCGTATTAATCTTACAATTGACAATCGGGATTAGAAGCATGACCCTAATCTTTATCAATAAAGCCTTATAGAAACACGTTCTCAATAAAGAAGCCATTAAATACAATGTCGATTATAGGAATAATCTTCTTTCAAGTACTTTCGGTTATACTAAAATTTATTGAAATTATTCCATATGTATATCTACATAATTATATGAAAGATGCTCTCTCTCTTATTTATTCTTAATTAAAATTAATTTACGCTTTACCTTTATATTCTTATAATAAAAAGAAAACTATAGAAATTTTTATAAAGTATCTTCTTATATACACAATTGGACCTTAAAAGTGGTACAAATTTTTTAAAATTATTACATATATTTTATCAACACATAATTTACAATCTACAAGTATTGTTTATATGCATACGTGCAATAATATTAACGATTTTCATATTGCCGGCTACAATACAAGATACTTAAAGCCTCTAGTGACTGAGGCATTGTACGATTCAGCAGTGCTACGATAAAAGCAGACTTCCATTAGCAATTTCGTAATTATAAAAAACTTCAATTGAACGAATTCCGAAGGGAATCGATCATCAGCGAGATTCATTCATTAAAGGTGCGAAGACGAGAAACTCGCTGAGCCTATCAATGCTATTGCATTGCGCGTAAGTTTAACTTGATACAAAGATGACGGAAAGCTTTTCAGAGAAATTCTAGCCTCACGTAGTAGCGATGCATTATTTTTGCACGCGTTTTTATTTCCCTCGTGTAACTACGAATAAATTGATATTCTCAAAGGAGAAGGAAGGAAACATAGACTTTGCAGCTTCTTATTTTTCTCACATTTGCTACGTCGCGTGAAAAATCACTTAAAAAAGGAGAAACAGTTTTATGTATTATCGTGCACATGCATAGAACTCCCTACATTTATATACACATTATACGTTTCAGCTCAACGGTCACGATGAACAGATTACATAATCTGTCGATAGTTATTACTGCATCTTTTGAAGCCCACTGGTTACATGATAATGCAAGTAGTTAAGTATAATAAATGGATCTGTTGCATGCGTGTATGTGCAATAGACAGACATCTAAAGCGATTAGAACAAAATTGAAGTTTGTTCAAAGTTTACTTTACACTATTGATCGAAATAATTATAATATTTTGAAAAAAGTCAATTTATTTAAATTAAACATAAGCGAATATATGTATATACATATATATATGTAGCATACTTATTATAATTTATTTTCGATGTCTTATTATGCTTTCTGCAAATTTGCATAATTACTTATCACAAGGTAAAACTATTGAATCTATTGTTAGTTACATTGCATTAAAAATGAAAATAGACGTACATTTGTATGACCAAAGAAAACTATGTAGTAAAGAGGTATATCGGGCTGGATTATCCAACAAGAAAAGTTTTCTAAGCGTGAGGAACTAAAAATGACAAAATGAGTAGGATATTAAGGGCCCGGGGAAATGAAAAATGAAAATGACTGTAGAATCGAGAAAAAAAGAGAAAAGAAAAAGTTCTAAATAGAAAGAGGACGTATAAAAGGCCATTAGTTAATTAACTCCTAATTATGTAGCGACGAAAAAGTGAGTGCATAATCGCCACTGCACCATTGCTGTTGTGCATTGGCAGCGCGAAAAGGCACTACGTTGTATACGGATCGTTATGCTCTTGCACCAAACAATCGTCGACTGCTGCTTGCATTCTTTTCTTTCCGCACCTTCCCGTTCCCCTTTTATTTTCTTGGCAGATCATCCTCCACCCCCGCAGCCTCTACTGGCTTTCAAATTGAGGCAGCCTCACCCCGTGGTCTTAAAACCAACCAAACTCTTTCCCTCTTGCCTTACAAGCTTATACTTCTACATTGTAGTGGGAGAATCCCCACGACGACACAAGCAACCCATTCTTTTCCAAACCAGTTTCATCTCTGTTCTTCTTATTATTATCTACCCGGTACATCTCGGCTATGCTTAGCTCTTACTCTCGCACGACCAAATACTTTATTATTGTTGTTCTCGAGAACCTTATGGATATTTTTAACTCCACTATCTTTTCATTTAAAATAAACTTTTTTATCGCCAACATTAAAAAATGTAATTTGTAAATATAATTTCAAGTCGTGTGCATATAATTCAAAGCACGTCTCAATTAAATAGTTTCGAAAGAATTTCAGACACTTAATGTGTATCGCATCTTTGAAAATAACCATATCTGTATCATTTAACTCATTCCCGAGATATGCAAGCTTCGATAGCATCAAGCATACAGTGCTATCGATTGTTCACCCTCCATAGGATTCATTTCGATTAAATAAAATCCATTTTAATGATAGTCTGCCTTTGTTCTTGTGTAATTTTAAGTTCATTTGAACGCTTATGTTGAACGCTGTTTCAGTGTATTTTACACCTACACATCAGCTACTTTATAAAGTAGTAAAGAACTTTAATAGAATTCGTAATAATTTCAGGTAATTTCAGAATTAACGTTGGATATATTTCACAATTGCGTTTACTTATACTCTTACAGTACACCAGATTTCCAATAGGCATTAGTTCAGTCTTTTCAGTTGCGCAAAGATACTTAAGTAGCGAATATATATCAGCAAATAAATTTTTTATCGTTGTTAGCTTACTCTTTCACAAGAGAGTTGAAACTTTATACATTTCATACAGGAATGCGAGGCTTTTGATCCTTAAGGGTTTGAATAATATTTTAGGACATAGGAGAAATGTATCCTTTTCTGAATACACCCCTTCAACGAATATTACGTATTCACATTTATTTGTGTCAATTTGGAAGGGGAGAAAATGAGAATACAACACTTTGAAAACATCGTCTCTCAACGTTAATAGTTCTTTGACGGCTGACTAAAAAGGCGCTCGAAACAGGAAGCTTGCAATTAAAAGCATTCCTCCACATAGGCAGCTTATACGTTCAACTACCATCTATCGCACATTTATTCATATGTTTTCTTTATCTATAGTTAGGCACAAAGCTGAGGTAGGTTGTGCAAACGTAAAGTGCAGAATGGGCTGCTCAATTGATAGCATTATCTTAATACCTTTCCGGTTCGTAAGGTAACTGTAAATGCCGTAAAAAAGACTTTTAAGAGCAATTTCTGTTGTTATTGTTGTTGTTGCGTGACCTAAATGCTTTTGAAATCCCTACTGAATTCCATTGATTAATCGTATCGATAGGTACTCTTTCTCTCTATTTTGTTGTATTATGAAAAAACATTTCCAAACAATATTTCACAATAATTTTTTATCTCATCCAAATTTTTCTAGTAGTTTATTTTTCTAGTAGTAATATTCTCATTAAAGATTCATAGCGTTTTATTCAGAAATACTCCATGTCAACTTGAAAAATTAACTTATGATGCATGGTTATTGAATGTACAATACTTGAAAATACCTCATTCCAGTTTGTACAAACACTTGGTTATAACCATCGAATCCGATCATAATATTAGCTGGATCCAAGTGAACATAATGCTTGTCAAGGTGGATCGCGAGGACGAATGTGATGACATCATTTATAACGTCATATTGAGTTTACCTATTACATTTAAACGATTCTTCACAATTATATCATCGCTCTTTTTTAAATAGTTTCTCTATCTAAATTGAAGAAATGGTATGAAAGAAAATAAAAATTTCAAGAGAAACCTTACGAATGAAATACATTAATAATAAAGAAGTGTCGATATACATTATCTCTATATATATATTACATATGTGCATTATTGATAAAATAACAATAAAGGAAAAGTAAGTAAAATAATGTATGTTTGTGACGAGTAAAAAGAGCCTTACCAAAGTATACGGGTTTATCGCACTTTGGACAGTTAGGCATTTTTGAAATTGGTAACGAATTCTTGGTCGATCACTACACTTAACACAAAGATGCTTTCAGCAGCGTGGTCAAGCGCATACTGGCCCTGAGTTCAGCAAGGTAACGCAATACTCTACACTTGATTGGTCATGTATACGTGTATTACAGTGAAAGCGTATATTTGTGTGAAGAGACCGAAGTAGTGTATAGTGTTCGGATTTTCTGTTGTGTGAATCAACGTACCCTCGCTTTACAAGCACATACACACACATATATAGAGTTGCCTGTACATACCCATGAAACCCTTCAGATTTATGCTTTCTGCGTTTACAATGATATCTGATCTCAGCTGATGGATTACTTTTATTCGATAATCGTATTGGCTTCATCCCGTTATGCATTGTTAATGCCCTCTTCCTTATAAAACTTGTATACATATACCAAACTTATGGGGCACGCATTATGCAAGTTCTTCATCGGTTGGATGCAAATTGCGGTAGATCGGTACGCTCAGGAATGCGCAACCATCCTTTTATCCAAAAACACACATTTTACAGTTATACATATATATCTGTTAATAATTATCTCAACATTTAAATCTTATTAACATTTTAATATTGTTAAGCATAATCAACAACATGTAATCGAAATCGAACAAAATATAATTCTTCTACGTCAATTTCTACATGCATTTAATTGATATAAAATGATTAATTAATATAATACTCTTTCGTTATAATTTACCTTATTCTGTAGTAGGATAAAGTGAACAAAAAAAAAGTATTGGAGTAAATCAAAAATATTGATACCATCACAAAATTAACAGATATTTTATACGCTCTATGGAGTCTCTCTCTTGTTTCTTGGGTAGATAAGGATTTTTCCACAGATAGAGCAAGAAGTATACGTCATTTACTCTTGCTACCTGGATATACACTAATATAGCAATGCTTAAAATGTGTGTATAGTAAAAGATGAATTAACAAATTTTGTATGTATTTAAACAAAATTTTGCTGCATTAAAAATGATAATCTCTTTGATTCACTAAAATATTAAAAAAGAATATTCACCGTTATATGTATAAACACACTGATGTCATTTAATTTAACGAGTAATATAAATATTTCACAAGCTTATTCATTAAAATGGTAATCTAGTATATCGCTATAAATTTTTTAGTACAAATATACATATTTCAAGTAATGACTGCAGTTCAGTAGATCGTTGTGAAATACAATGTATGCGTTCATTTGGAAATGGTAAGAAAAAATAATGCTTTACCGATCGAACGGTTTCAAGAGTTTCCATGTAAATATATCACTTGAGATGTCGCTACTAAACCAGTTGCTCGTAACTCCCTCATCTTTAAATTAAAAGTTCATCTATAACGTATGGTTAACGGTAAAGATTGTTGAGAGTGTTCGATTTGTGTAAGAAAATATTGATATTTATAATGAAGTCATAATAATTTAATTGCAGTAGATGAAGGTAATTCGATTTTCGCAAATACTATTTATTTATGCTAATACGCATTGAGCGAAGAAATTAAGAGTGATCTTATTTTAACTTTAGACCACAGAGAAGAATAGCATACTTTTTTTAAAATGCAACGGGCTAAAACAGTTTTACCTTAGAAAGACATTTTGTAATTTGAATCGTCATGTGCAAATAGAAGAGATCAATTCATCAATAAGAACAAATAGTTTTTCGCAGGAGATCTAAAGAAGTGCCGATATCGACTAACATCAAGAAGGATGTTAATAAAGTCACATAAGTTGTTATAAATTATTGTCCTTCCGCAGTTATAAAGAAATCTCTTATACACTTGCTTTAACCGCCAGCTAGCTGCACACTTGCAATATTTCCAACAAATTCTGCGTCACTTTCCCCCTTTATACCCTTTCAAACGATTACGATGACGTCGAGTTAATGAAAATGAGTGTAACATTATATAACTCTAACCGATTGCCGGGCTCGTTCAATAATTAAAGCCCGTTAAGTCACAAAATGATACATATATCATTAATCAACGGTAAACTTTGTTAAAAATGTGTCGTTTAATAGCATTACTCGCGAATGAAAAAGAAGAAAATGAAAAAGAGTACAACATCCAGTTTGATGAAAAGAAAATGGAATATATACATCTGGCACGAAAACACCCAAGATGCAAAAAGGCCCTATGTAAATCTAAGCTCTTAACAAACGATTAAGGAAAAGTGGAGCTTATTTATTTTTCATATTCACGCTGCAAGCGAGATAAGAATTACGAAGAAAGGTGTTTGCAATAGTACTATAAAGAAGGAGTAAGGGAAGAAAAGAAAAGAGTAGAAGCAGAAGCAGAAGATGAAGAGGAAGAAGAGAATCTAAGAGATATCTAAGAAGAGTAGCTTGCTGCCCAGTAAGGAGACGGAGTAGCACGAGGTGAGAGCAAGCAAAAGCAAAAGCAAAAGCAAAAGCAAAGACAAGCGAAGCGAAGCGAAGCCAAGCCAGCAGAATCCGCTTGGTGAGCAGCGACGGTTCTCTCCTCGGCTCGTACTCCCGTATGTAGTTGGGTAGTTCGGCGATGTTCGAGTATACTCGGGTTGGGTCGGGCTTTGCCGGCAGTCTGCCATGACTGGCCAGCCGCGAACTCGCGGGGGGGTAGGGTGCCCCTCGAGAGGGGAGGCAACGGAGGAAAATCCGGCGTCGTGATTGGTCGACGCGTGGGAGAGCCGCCCGCCCGAGCTCGAGATCGCTGGCAGTCGACTCCGAGCATCCAGGCAGAGTACATCGAGCCATTGGATTCGGGGCGATAGACAGAAGTCACGCACCTCGGACCTTGTCACAGGCACGATGGCCGCCCGGCGCGTGCACTGTCAACGACAACAGGGACAGGAACAAGAACAGAAACAAGATTACCGTCGTTTTCGTGGTGGTGCTCTCCTTGTTTTTGCGCGCATTCCTACATATCGTCAAATCCACCTGCTAACTACGCTGTTAACCTCGTCCCGGCCACCGTCGTCCTCCTCTTGCGGACACAACAAGCAGCCGTGCGGACCAATTGTCCGCTATCGTCGCTAAAAAGAACGCCCACCCTCCTGCTTGCTTAACCGCCTGCTTACTGTCCACCACCAACTTGCCTATATCTCTGTCTATCTACCCTACCTACCCTACCTACCTACCTACCTTACCTATCCATCTATCTATCCCACCTACTTCTACCTGCTTACTTACCCGTCTCTGTCTATCTATCTTTCTGTCTGTCTGTCTGTCTATCAGTCTGTCAGTCTGTCAGTTTGTCCGTCCGTCCGTCCGTCTGCCTGTCTCTGCTGCCTGCCTGTCTGTATTTCTGTCTGTATGCCTGCATATTTGTCCCACTGCCTGCAAATCCGATCATACCTCTCGTTCTAGTTATCTTGCTTTTTTTTTCTTCTATTTATCTTGTGCTGCATCTCTATCCCTATCCCCATTTTTTTTTCTCTCTTCGTATCTCTCTCCCTCTCCGTGCAATACGCTATATCTATATTCTAATTTTCAACACTATTGTCCAGCGAAGAGATCCCTCTCTCCCTCCCAAACACACCACCACAGTACAACTTACTTACCTACCCTCTCGTTTCCCAGCGATCCATTCACTACTCCCCGATATCTCGGAGTGTCATGAGGATAGCGCGTCGTTACTACTGTGTGTCCGCTGTGGCTTTCATGTTTGGTATATCCCGCTAGGCGATTGGTGTGTCGCTGACTGGTGGTGCAGTTGCCTGTTATATTCCCGTCGGCTGTTTCTCGGTGCAGCGACGGAAGCCCGTTCCAATATCAATATCAATATCAATATCGGTACCGATACCGATACCGATACCGATACCGATTCCGATTCGGTTGCGGCGGGAGTGAAAGAGGTTGGATAAAACCTCTCGTTGGCCGTGGTGACGGTGACGGTGACGGTGACGGTGACGGTGACGGTGCGGTGTGAAACCTTAGTGTGATTACATATACGTCGTATCTTGTGTTTAAAGTGAGACAGATATAGAGAAGGAGCGATTGTGCGCGATTGTTACCGACGGCCGGCGTGTTTTTTCGTTTGTGTTTTTTGTGCGACGATAGCAGGAGACATTTCGCATTTCCCGCTTCGGCCAACGAACCATGAGCCATCGCTGACGGAGAGGAACGAGAACATCTTCCTCGCCTTTTTTTTTTCCTTTTTTTTTCCGACACTCCGCACCGACCAATCTGTCGCCGCGAGTTAGCGGTAAAGCGAGCTTGAGTTTTTCGTCGTAACGACGACGCGAGAAAGACGGTGGCCGCCGCTCCACGTCCAGCAATAATGCCGCACGTGAGCAGCAGCGGCGGCGGTGACGATCTCGGCAGCGAGGACGAGGTCAAGGTCTTCAAAGATGAAGGCGAGGACGAGAAGAGGTCCTCTGAGAATCTCACTGAAGAGAAGAGTTCTCTCATCGATCTCACGGAATCTGAGGTGCGACCTTCCCTCTCTTTCTCTTTATGTACACGCATTCTTTCTTACACAAATTCTTGATACTTGAGGATGTGGTGCCCCTCCTCTCACACTTTTACATACAAACCTTTCGTTCTTCTCCTACTTTTACCGGGTTGAACATATCCTTTTGTCAATCGCTGATAACAAGGACAGACTCGTTGGTTCGCAATCTTTTCGACGGTCACTATTCCCTTTGCTTTCTCCTTCTTCTCTTCTTCTTCTTCTTCTTCTTCATCATTTTCCTCGCGAAATTGAGGACATCGTCGCTGAGTGATTGTGTTGTGTATTGCAGGAAAAGGGTTCACTCGCCGGTGGAAGCTACGGGACATCGGGAAAAACGTCAGCCAGATCTGACCTCAGTTCCGTATTCGGTAAGTTCTGTTTTGCTTTTTCTTCGACTCTCCTTCCCTTACTGTAACACCCCTAACTTTATTTTAACGTCGATTCTAATCAGTCGTTTCGATCTTCAGCGACTCGGCTCGCGCGCTATGTTCTTGCGTATGATTCGCGTGCAACTTTAACGGAGACCACCTTGCGAGTTTCATGTGTTGGTAACGAAATAAGTTTTGGTCATATATCGAGTTACGATATTTACAACGTGACACAGTCATAACAAAGATAAGTTGTGTATATGAAAAATATTCAAGCCAAACTAAACATTTTGCTCAGGTGAACGTTAGCGCGTTTAAATAGGTGCTAGGGGTTTTTCCTATAATAATTCCTGATATTTTTTGGTATTAGTTTTTTTTTTTTTTTTTTTTTTTTTTTTTTTTTTTTTTTTTTTTTTTTTTGAAGAAAAGGCGGGAAAGGAAACGACGATCACGAGAATAAATATAACGTTTTGTGAAAAAAGCGAAAAAGTGTAAATGAAATTGGAACATCAAAGAAAGCAAGCATCGCCAAAGAATTATTTCGTTAAGAATCTTATTTGTATTTGAAAAAATTTAATGCGATAAGCCGCTGTTAGGTGACATCGGCGGAAATTGAAGGAACGCTCATCGATGAAAAATTACTGACGCATGTCGCTGCGACAGGTTCAAAACAAATTGTAAATCGTCGGCGAACGAATACAAAGTAACAGGCTTCTTGATTCCTTTCTTGACAAGCTTTGTCGCTGACAAATCGATGTCGCGTTGTTGTACGCGCCGTCACGCCGCTGCCAAAACATTTTAATGACTTGTGTCATCTGTCGAGTGTCCGAGGTGATCGCTCTTGCTTTAGCGACCTACTAGTCTTTACAGATCATGGATCAAACGTTTACTTTCTTCCGGAGGTTTGTTCAAACGAAAAGCCATTAGTCGTGCTTCTGGAGTCACTTGCGAGGTGGTAGATCCTGCCACATTCCGATTATCATTATATCCCCTACTCTGCTATCAGGCTTTTCTTCTATCTCTTCGGACAACGGGAATAACAAGTAATGCACTTTTTACCATTTGCTTAAGTTCGATACAAGACGTGTATTAATTAGGACAGTGATGAGGAAAGAATATTATTAAACTAATTTGTAGGAAGCATTTAGCTTAATTGATGGAAAAAATATTCGTAATGTTTATCATAAGGAATTGGGTGCAAAATGTTACGTCGGGATCCGCCATAATCGCTTAAGTGGTTAATTAGGGTGCTTCGGAGAAGTCTAAAGGAGGTTGAGCTGGGATTAATCTTGGCATCAATTACGTACTTGGCTAAACTCTTTTTCTCCTTTTAGCCACAAGAGAGATATGATTAATACCAACAACCACCGCTATTTTTTTTTATTCTCTCCCTCTTTTTAGAATATCTTATTACATTTTTAATATAATGTTTGAAAATGCCGCTTTTTTTACGATCTGCGTTCAACGATTGTCTTCGATGTTCCATTAGGAACTTTTACACGCGATGCACCTTTTCGTAACAGTACAGAAATTTTATCCACTTTCGGAAACCGAACTATGTGGCATTTCATCCCATATCTATACTAAAGAAACTTATCAATGGAGTCATTGATACAATCGGTTTCTTCAAGTATCCCAATACAGTGTCGTTGTCCTCCATAGGTACTTTTACTAATGAAAGATACTTCCAGAGTATGCCACAATAAAATATGGAACTGGCTTATTGTTCCTGGTGATGCGAACATAAATGCAAGAAGCAAGTTGTGTTTTGGCACGCTGAATAGGACATAAATCATTCCAAGACTGTGTATTACACATTGAGTTCATTCATCAAAGTGTTCTCTGAACTAAACCAATATTTTAACCGATACTTTCAATTTTGAATTTAGTATTATTCCTTGCAAATTATTAAGAACAATATTTCTCCACACACGTGTCGTGATACAAACTATCAAAATTTGCATATTTTTTTCCTCAAAATGGCAAGATTTAAATAAAAGAGAAATTGGCAAAATTCATTGAAATAACGATACAAGTTTGGTAAAGTGAAATAATTCAGAATAATTACGAGAATAACTACTCGAAAGAAGACAGAGAGAGAGAGAGAGGGGGGGGGAGCGAGAAACAGAGTAAGGAACCAAGAAGAAGAGTCAGTACTTTACGCGGTGTGCACGCGTAAAATATTTTCGGCATCCATAATCTCGCAGAGGGCGCGAGGTTGACTAGGATGATTTGTCTTTCGCAGTTTCGCGGGCTTTTCGAGGCCGGTTGAGAGTTGACTCGTGTCCGTGTCCGTGTCCGCGGGCGCAATATCTCGTTGCTCGCCGGGAACGATGTGTCTCGTTGTGCGAAGTAATTGACGAGTTCGCGTGTAGGCGGTCGAGCGGGCGCCTAGATCGCCTCGGGCGCCCCACAGGCTTATCCCGAGAGACGAAAAACGAAACGAAACGAAACGAGCAGCCCAGCACGGCTGGCTCGAGGAACAACTACAAAAAGAGAGAATAAGTGTGCTCTCTCTCTCTCTCTCGCTCTCTTCTTGGCGAAAGAGTGGAGGGAATAGGGGGTCAGGAAGGGGGTGTCGTGAGGTTGGTCACACCGGCTACAAAAGGGGATGGGAAGGGCAATGCGGGGGGAGGCAGGGGCAGAGGGAACAGCTCGGTTGGCCCACGCCAATGCTCGCACCAATGCTGAAGAAACACGCGTGAGCCGACGCGCGGTTCACCGCAGTAGCGTAACTCGAAAAACTTCTGTTTCTCTCTAAGATCAATCGCCGGAGACGCGATGCAATAATGCACGCAGCAGTCGATCATTAAGAGCTATTTCGAATCATGCCAGTGCAATTGCTCCTTCCTGGAGAAAGTCTATCTCTAGCACCGCTGGCTGCTGCATCCTACGTGCCGACCGACTCTGTTATTAATTGTGGCAAATTATGCCAAATTGTATAATGCAACGCGCGTGTATTTATATATATATATATATATATACAAGAAACCGCGCGGGGACCCCATTTTTACTTTTATTCATACGGATTATGTAGACTCTTACCCGATTTATGCAATAGATCCAAAAGAAGAAAAAAACAACCTTATATCTTTCAGTTTTCTTTTTTTAGCAACGTGCATAGCGGGTCGTTTATGCTTTATAATTATGTGGATTTAGATTTTAATGGGATGAGATTTTAGGGTTTGCTACGCCAATGAGGAGTTGAGTTAAGATAAAGAGGGATAGAAAATTTTTAAGAGAATGAATAAGAGAGTGTGAAGAAGAGAGAGAGAGAGAGGAAGGGAGAGAGCCGGACACGGAGGGACCCAGTGCTGCATCACCCTGAACTTGCCCGAATACCTTCCCTCCTATCCTCACGGTGTATATCCGTTCGCCAATGCACATGGCACTCAAGCACAAGATTCTTTCTCTCGCCCTCTCTCTATTCCCCTCTCTATCCTTCTTCTCTTTCCTTTTCCCTCTATCCTATTTATCTATATCCTATCTCACTTCCTCGCTCCTTCACGCCTGTCTCGAATCCCCATTTCGTCTATCCTCTTCCTTCTTTCTCTTACTTTTCCTTTCGTACGTCTTACCTCCATCTTCTTCGCTCCTCTGACCTCCTTTCTTTTCTCTTCTTACTTTGCCTTCTCTCGCTGCTAACCCACCCATTTCTTACGCTCCGCTCTGTATATCGGGTGTTTTATTTTTTACAAACAAACACATTCGAAATAAATTCTTAGTTACGATAATCAATGCCTCTCACGCATTAACCTATTATTTCAAAATACTCTTTCCAAATGATCAAACATTGCGCATTTCTGTTTATCCGAGTTTCTGAAGGAACTCGACAGCAAAGCGAACATATATTAAGAGTACATTCGTTTCTCTCTCTTCCTCTCTCTTCTTGGTTTTAATGTAAAATTTAGTTATTTCAAGTGCATCGATGCATTATATACATGTATGAGATCTATTTAAAATTTGTCGAAGGTGATTTATACGTGTACAGCCTCGAAAAATAAAGGACACTGTGGAAATCAAAGAGAAATTTTATAAAGATAGATAGCAGGTTTTCGATAGTCGTTATTTTTGGACACCCGTTAGACACACACAGACACACTGACTACAGTCAGCATTATATACCTACCCTGACTCGTCTCTGCCTACCTACCTGCTCGCTAACGAGCCTACCTGCTGAACTTCTTACATTGGAAGAGGCTGCCCAAGTATAGGAGCCTCGTATCCATTCCCATCCCCATGGTGCTCGCAGACTATACCCCACGGTGTTGCTTGCACCTTTCTTTATAAATGCTTAAACAAATTTCCTTGTAAAACGTCTTTCCCAGAAAGGCGGGAGAACGTTCAGGAAAGATAGATGCATCTTGCGTACCATTCTTGGTCCAAGAATTTGTTTGATTTTGGGCGTGCCCACGTCCTAACCGTTGGTTTTCAATCCCATTTTCGAGGAAAAAAGAAATATCATTGCTCGCTCCAAAATTTCTTTTATCAATTCCATTGTAATCGTGGCATAAGGATAATTGCACTATGTGATACCGTCGTCTTCTAAATGACTTCTAAATTTATGAAAACGTACTTTAGATTTTTTTTTTCGAATATCCGTAAGTCGAGTACCGATCATTTATTTGATAAATATACGGTTTACTTGGGGATAATATTTCAGAGTTTCCTAACCGCAAAAAATCAGTGGCAAAGGACACTTTGATATGGTTTATTAGTAAACTACTTGAAATACAGTAGCTGAGAGAGAAAACTGTTGTTGAATGGTACGTTGGTACACTATGAGGTAACGAAATTTAGATTAGATCTAGCTCTACAGCAGAACAGCGTGAATAACGGGCATGTCGAATTAATGTTAACTCGGCAGATTTAATTAACGTATGGTAACTATTGATAGCAGTCACGATTGACTGTGAAATCAAGGAACGCAGAACAGGTCGCGTTACGCCCGTGAATTTTTGACAGATGGCCACAGATCCGGTCCCTGACCTGAGACACGTGCTCTGCACGTGGGTCTTTTAATTCACTTTGTCACGCAATGTCATGCAAGAAGTTTCAATCCGTTTTACCCAAGATAGTGTGTTCGAGGACGTATTTTCTCAGTAGAATAGTAATTACCACCGTCACTGTGAAGCTGGTCATAGCCTTTCTCAGCGTTTCAAAAACAATCATAAGTTCCCATTGCATTTCAAACAGTTGTATAGTTCTGTGCCATTTCTAACAATAGTTCTATAAAGTTATTTAAGATAATCGATATTGAAAGTAGGCAATGCCAACTTCACAGTGGAGTAATTACCGGCAAAATTTCTCGGGACAAACACACGCGGGCACGCACCCATGATCTCCGGATTCCGAATACCAAAACCAGTATTTGCTCTGACTTTCTTTCTAAATAGAACAATGTTTAAACGAAAAGACTCTCGGTCGTCTCTTCGTTTCACACAGGACACGAAGTACCCATGTGCTGCGTGTACGTCTGACGTTTGTTTAGGTTTTTAATTGAAAGACAAGGCGCGTGATGTCCGTGACTTGAAAAAAGAAAACGCTTTTAACGTACATGTGACGAGAAGAGATACAGGTTGGTAAAGTTAGATGGATCTTTCGACGAGGAATGTGAAAAATTAAGTTCATTGGATTTCCCAAGAGCAGCCTGCATTGGTAAAATGCAGGTTGTACTAGAAAATATATTAAGAGAATATCCGTTGAATACCGCTTCTACGGTCTTCCGCAGACGTTATTATGTAGTAGGTACGAAAGCCGCGTCGAGATAATCGTGTCATCCAAACAATGTCGATAACAAGATAAGCTGCAGTTCTTCTTTTACGAAGTTCTTTACACATAGCTCACCAAGGTGCTTGCTTGCTTGCTTGATCGCTCGCTCGCGTATCTTCGGTTCTCGAGAACCCCAATGCATTTTGTGATTTTCCTCGTCGGTTTACCGATCTTTGCGGCTTTGCCTTCCTGTAAACTGGAATTTTAACGCGGTTCTCTCGCCACATGAACGTTTTTTATGGAACTGTTATTTTTGTATGTGGCGTTTTGCTCCAAATCCAACTACTCGCGAAGAACCGTTGCTATCGTAAATTGGTAACCCGATCTTTTTACATGTTCATCGTGTTTCCATATGGCTCATAACGACATTGCCGCCGAATATTATTGTTGTTTCCGCGATGATACAACGTCATCGGGTGTTACTCAAGTACTTTTTGATTAAAACCAAAAAAAAAAAAAAAGAGTCGGTTTACTACTCTTTACTATGAAAATAACGCACTTGGCTGTGATATGTCGTTCGGTGCGATCCTTTCAAGCTTTTAATCAAGAATCATTCTAGTGGCGTCGTGTCGTCTGGCATTGCTCCCGTCATTTTGGAATCCCTTTTAAATTATGTATGTTTTTTAGGATATTTTCTCATGTGATTTTACTCGCCATGAAATATCCGTCGATTTTATTTATAAACGCCGATTGTTCTCACCCAATTCATATGTGGTCCTAATCATTGAATATCCCAACTCGTTAGCATATTTTTTAATTCCGACTCCTCGAATATGTATAATGGTGCTAACGAATACGTTTTTGTTTTAAAATATAACGCCTAAGGGAAAGGGACGAGCACGTATGTTAATAAGCCGTGTTCACCAAAAATACCGGTTTTTTTCCAGTCACCATTCAGGCTCTTCTTTCTCCGAGGGCCTGTCCAATCGATTTTCGTTAAACGGAATCGCTGGAGCATGTGACTCTACTCGAGTCAATTAACGCCAAACTCGAACCTTTATCCGGCATTCTCAGAAGGATAAAAGTGGAATATGCCAAAATTCGAAAATTAAGAAAGGGGGTCTCTGAAAAAGTTCGATGGGCTTAAATCAGTAAGCGATTTTAAGGAGATGCAATGAATCTCTGAAATTCGTAGAAAGAGAAATGTGATGCCGCGTAGCTTAGAAGTTGAGTTTAGATAAGGATGATGAGAAATCATAATTGTCAAAGGCTATTTTCTGTCGAAGCTCATCGCACTCGTCAAGAAGCCAAAACAGGATCTCCCGAAGGGGCGATGAAGAAGGCTATCAGCGAGTTGGTAGGGATGGCGTTAAAAGTATATAAAAAGAGATGAATAAAAAGTAAAAGGATAAAGTAGATTAAGGGTGGCAGGAAGTGAATAAAGAAGATTCCTTCGTAGAAGGATGGTAACTGGAAGAAGGAAAGAACGAACGGAAGATAGGAGGGGGAAGGGGTTAATCAGAGGAGAGAGAATGATCGGAGGAGCCGGAGAATTAGAGAACGAGACGAGCTGGTGAATAAGAAGAAATTGCGTGTGGATTCAGCATGAAGATGAGGGAAAAGGGAGGAATGGAGAGAGAAAGAAAGAGGAGGCGAATGAGCAAGAGAGGGTGGGAAGGAGGGGTGATGGTAGATGGCGCGACGCAACACAACCGTCTGTGCGTCCGTTGAGCGAAGGTTAGCAATCTGCGTAGTGTTTTACGACAACTATAAATATGGCCGTAAAGCTCTTTGTTTAGAGCTGCTAGTCCGGCTTTCGAAACTCTGCCTACCCTTCCACAATGCTGTCCGCTCCGAGTCGTTTAGGCTCGTCGAAGACGACTATGTGTCTACCGGATATCGATTCCATTTTTCAATTCCACGCACGCGAATCTTACAAAATTGGAATTTTTAATTTTCTCAGCGTTTGTCTCTCTCTCTCTCTCTCTCTCTTTCTCTCTCTCTCTTTCTCTTCCTATTAAAAAGGCTTAAAAGAAATTAGAGAAATAAATAAAAACGTGTATAAGAGGGCTTTAGACCGAGACTCTTACAGGTACTGAGAATCTAGAATCGGTTAACGCGTCGAGATTACCATCGACCAGTTAATTAAAAAAGTACTGCGACTCCATGGGCATCTGCTAACCACATGCTAAAAATGACAGAGGCCGGATAGCACCCTGTCACGCTAATGTCAGGTTAAGCGGTGAGAATGATTTACAAGCGGCGAACCTCGCTCCTCGGGAGAACCTCCCAGCTTCTGGAAAATGGCAAGATCTTTTTCACGTCGCCTAGCGATTGTGGCTGAGAAAAGCATATATTTTCCATCTGTCAAACTTTATTTGTAGGCGAAATAAAACAGGTTCGCCGATACGGAGCGTTTCATTTAGCACGGTGCGAAGATCTTTGGAATATTAATATTTCAGACAAGTATAGAGACCGGTAGTATTTTGCATGAGTCATTAGGGTTCGTTGTTTCATCGTCGTTTTTTGACCGTTTTCAAGAATTTCTTGAAAAGTCTTCGTTACTTCGTCGCTGTCATTTTTGCTGTCTAATCGTGCGAGTACATTTTTGCAAAGATTCCGATAAAAGGAGGAAGAAAAAGAGTCTATTTTGCCTCTTTTTCTTTCAAGTACACGCACAGGTAGCGGATAGGATTTGATCAATCGACTATACGCCATCGAGCGGTGAGTTAACTAAGACTAAATAAGGCAGCCTGGGCTGGTCCCTGTAAATAATTGTATCTCGTAAAGCAACTAGGTATCCGAGGATTTATATGGGCGTAGCCAACGGAGCCGACACTTGCTACTTCGGTACACAACAGCACGTAGGTACCAGCACAGCGCATCTCCCTTTCATGCACTCCTTCCTCTCCTCTCCTCTCCCTCCTCTCATCTCCTCTTCTTAGTCTCTTATTTCTCTTTTTCTTTCCCTTCCCCTCTCAGTCCGACTCTGCCCTGCCCTGCCCTGCCCTGCCCTTTCTTTCCCACCTTCCTTCCTATCCTTCTTCTTGATTTGTGGCCAGACATAAGCTACAAGTGCTGTGGCGCACACACGTGCCGTAGGCCGGTCGCCCGAAGAGCTTTTTTAACCTTTCGACAATTTTACGTCCAATCTCAGTTTCGTCTATCGTGCTTAGGATGTACGCGAGAAACAATTTTTTCTCGCTATTCTCGCCTTTGCATCAATTTCAATAATTACTGAACCAAAAACCTTTCTCATAATTGAACGAATCTTCACTATTGACCTGTAGAATCTTTTATTCTTAAGCGATTCCACTGATTTGGAAAAGAGCGAAGCAATTAAATTAATTAAATTGCCTATTTAATTAGAAATCTTTCTTTCGGCATCTTCAATGAAAACTATTATTTAAATCAAGGGCACCTTTCACGAATTTCCTAACCCAGAGCTTGGATGATTTTCTGGTGCCAATCTACGTGTCCTGTTAAAATGATTAGTAGGCCGTGCGTCATTACTTTTCTCAGATTCCTGATTAGTGTTATAGGAAGAAGGGAGGGGAAGGGAGGTGGCCTTATAAAATTTCAATATTATTAAAAAGCTGTTTAATAAAATTGAAAGCTATGATTTAATATTGAAATTAACGCAAGGTTTACGACTGTCTCTCTTGGCTTCTCGCGTCTCTCTTTATGGACACGCATAATCCGCAAGTGCCGCGATGACATAACTCGCGAGTACACTGACCACGCGTTCCTTCTTCCTTTCGGCCTTTACCTCTTCTCAGTGTTGCATCCTTCTTCTCGGTGAACGTTCAAGCACGAGCCCGGTGTATCATGCTTCCGCATTTGAAAGCTTTAGCTTTGGTTATGCTAATGGATCTTCGAGTAGCTGATTGTGCTCGCGACGTTTCACTGGGGCTATTTAAAGAGCACGACAAATTTGCAGTAATTTACGGGAATACTGCATCTTCGACAAGTTTTCTCTCTCTTTCTCTCTCAATCTTTCGAAAATCCCAGATTTACATTTCTAATTACCGTGAGAAACCACATAAAAATGACAATTCTTCCGCACACACACATATTTTATTTTTTGCCAATATAGTTGGCATTGCCTTTTTCGACATAAAAAAAAAATCATAAGTTCCCATTGCATAAAATTAGAACTTATTTTCAGAAACGCTTTCTTCTCTTTTTCAACTGCTTTCTCAATTTAGACGCGATGGTGTAATAAAAAGGGTCCGATCTATTAAAAATAGTTTTACATTATGAAAAGTATAATTTTAGAGGTTTGACGAATTTTTAAGGATTAAAGCTGGAAAAAGTACATACAAATATATATTTCTATCATATGCGAAAAGGAATAAGGTAACTGAGAGAAAACTTTTTGATCACCGATCAACAACTCGGAGAATTAATTATCGTGCGTAAATAAGTCTCGTGTGAGTTATTAGTCATGATGGTTTCTCGTTTATCACTATATATACAGTCAAAGTTGAATGCCACTTGTGCGTGTGTGTGTGTGTCTCTTGGTAACTATGCAATACAGATTTACTAATCTTATCTGGGCTTCAGATAGCGTCCTTTCCCGGGGATAATTTTACGGTGATTCCGGTAAAAAAAAGTAGCTATTCTTTAAACATGAGTATGTTTATCTTGTATTTAACGAGTATATGTTTTATAACAGAAATGTGCAAATTCATTTTTTTATTAAATTAAAAATCACGCATAATAACGCAATAAGTAACGCTATGTGTTATTTTTAATTCATGATTAGTATAGAATTATTGAATTCTCTTATTTTTTATGAGAAATACTTTCTGACATCTTCTGATAAGATTCTTGTAAGAAGGAAGTCGAGAAATACTGATTAGAGTATTGGATATCTTTTTACACTCGAGGAAGAGAGGGGGTGGAGGAAAATAATAGAAGTACGTTTATCTCTGTGTAACATTCTTCTTTTTTAAGGTAGACTAATGATGAGCTTTCGAAGAAAATGTCACGTACGTTATTAATGTGTTGTGCATCTTACTCCCGTGTCATTTAACTATTTCTGAATGGAGCACTGATTCTCCTAAATCCTTAAAGAATGGATGACAAATCTTTACATGACATTTTACACTGATACATTAAGCCCTAACGATCAATTCGAATTAAGTCTTGCTCTACTGAATTTTCACGTTCTGGTTATTTAATAAATAAAAAAAAAAGAAGCATTTAATAATATTTCGGAATAGTTTTCTTTATTATCAGAAATAAAAATATTACAGCTAAAGAGTAAAAAGGAAGCATCGTTTCAAGCACACTTTAAACTTTCCTACTAGAGTTCTGAATTTGAAAGTGAAAAAGTTGTCTTCCAACTGCAATGTTATAAGATAACTTATTTATAGAGTTAATCGGTTTGTTTCTTTTATCCAATTGAAAGTATACGCGTTCAATCGGTAAGTAGGCAAAAGAGCTATTTCCTAATTTGGATCTTTATCGTCTTGTTATCCTTGCGCCTTGCGGTGTTGTCGACCGATCTCGTGTCACTGTTCCAATAATGCTTGCTGCCAGGCTGTTCAAATTTGTGCCCAAACCTAATTTTGGATCCGGGCATTTTACGCATATTTCAGTGTCGGTGTTCTCCTCTCCCGCCGAGGGTGTATGTTTACACGTGAAAAATCGAATAAGAAAAGTAATTAAAAAATAAAATAAAATTAGACCAAAGAAAGAAGTTAACGAATAAAAAAAAAACACAAGAAAAGCAAAAGAATAATGAGGTAGTGGAATAAAGTATACGATGAAAAGGAGTAAAAAGGAAAGGAGTGAGAGAAAGAGAGAGAGAGAGAGAGAGAGAGATAGTAGAAGGAAGGAGGTAAAAGGTGTGGAGAGCAAAGAGAAAGAGAAACGGGATAGCAAGGACACGGTGGACAGAGAAAAGATACACGATGTAACGGGATAGAAGGAAATGGATGTAGGTAGAAGAAGATGGAGGAAGATGGGAAAGCATGGCGGAAAAGGGACAGCGATAGAAGTGATGGAGGAGGATACGAAGGAGGGATCATAGGAAGGGTAGGGGGAGATGAAGGGAAGAAAGAGTGGAGCGAGAGTGAGAGTGAGAGTGAAGTAGATTGGAAGAGGGAATGGGTAGGGTACCTCTCTGAATACCCCTCCTTCCGAAGAGGGTCTTAGTGGTCACCGGGTGGATCCTCCGGGTCTACTCCACTACTCCCTGCCCCTTCCTCCTTCCGTAGCGGGCCCCGGGCCCCGAGGCTAAGAACGCAAGCCCACAGGCCCGCAGGCCTTAACCTCGGGTATATTCTTCCAGCACACACCGGGGCAACTCCTGACTTTGCGCTGTTGCCGAGTTATAGTTCTCTAGACTTTGCGCGCGCTGCTTCTCTCTCCTCTTCTTTTCTCTCCGCTTCTCCGCTGCACTCTCGTTTCAAGTAGAGAGGACCTCCTTTGAAATAAATCACCGATCAACGCCTTCCGAGGCCTTCCCAGGGAGGAGGAACCCCTTTCTTCTTCTTCTTCTGCTTTTATTTCTCCCTATTAGCGCAGTCCGAGTTTTTTCTGCCACCAAACTCCACGCGATGCCCAGCAACCTTGCCTACCTCTTTCTCTCTTGTCTCCTTTCATTTTCTTTTTTCTTTCGTTTTTGTTTTTTCTAGACATTTTTCCCATTGTAGTTGCGCGCGCGCGCGTCTTTTGCTGATTTAATATTAACAGCAGTTCTGATGATCAGAGAAGCGAAGGAAACCTAATGTCGATGATACTCGATGGAAAACAATTGAATAATGGAAAATCTTGGAAGGAGGAATCGTTCGGCAAATAGAATTTTTCAAAATCTGTCAGGCCGTTGTTCGTGTAATAAGATAAAACGGATAAAATCGTCATTTTTTTTTGTTTTTTAGTCGTGAGCGTGCGAGGACCTTCATTTTTTACGGAGGAAATAAGAGAATTTTTCTGGGGAGAAATTATCGAGCAATTAGGGGAACGAACGTCGGGAGGAGTTAAATCGGTGACAATTTCAGAGCTGATTCTTCAAAGAGATATCGTTTGAGAAAAATTACCGAATTTAGGAAGGTCGATCGTGCCAAGAGATCGACGGGACACACAGCTGTTTCTCTGCGGCAGGTGTATTTGTGCTCGTTAGCTCGTAATGGAGATTGCCACCTCAGCTTGTCGACCACCCATCTTCTCGCCTCTTCTAGTTCTTTCCGTTCTATCTTTCAGGACTTGACTTCATGTGTCACGCACTATATTCCAGTGGACGGCTCGAGAGTCGTTTCACGCGTTCGGAGGCCGAGATTATGTATTTATACCAGAGCGGCAGCTACATATAATTTTGTTCATCGGGTCTGCCAAATCTGCCAAATTTAAATGATGCGCACCCTCTACTCGTGGTACTCGGCGGTTTGATCCCCGATTCCGATCGACTGCCGAAGAAAATCGGACGGTTCGTCGAACGAGGCGAGCTTTGCTCTGAAAACCGCGAGAACATCGCGACGCTGACCTTGACATTATTCGACTCCATCATTCCGCGTGTCTTCGGCGTGGTGCGTGCATCTGCGAGATGAAGAAATTTTGAAAATCGGATGGAGAGGGATTGGAGAGAGAGAGAGAGAGAGAGAGAGAGAGAGAGGGATAAGATGGAAGAACGAGGGCTGATCTTTCTATGGACGCGGACGCGACTTGCAAAACTAACGGATGCATGGCGAATGCTGGGTGGTTGTCGGGATACACTCCTTTCCGGACGGAAGGTCGTTGGACCGAAATATCGTCCACACGTGCACGCCCCAAGAAATTCCTCGGCTCGTTTATTTCTCTCTGGAAAAGATCACGCTTCTGCGCTGCGCCGGCGCACCGTGTGTCTGCGTTAAACAGTAGGAAGGCCAGGCCAGGCCAAGCAGAGCGAACAGAACAGAACAGAACAGACCAGACCAGACCAAACCAGGCCCGGCTCAGCCCGGCCCTTTTTCCTTCGTTAAATCTTGACGCCGTTTCTCGATGCGTAAAGTAAATCCTTAAATCCTTTCCTTGGTACAATATTCTCCATACAAACACGTATTGTACGTATACATGACCAACATACTCGCCCTTCGTCCTTCGCCCTTCGCTCTTCGCCTTTCGCCCTCATCCTGGTCCGAACCGACTATCGAGGCCGTCAAAACATCGGTCCGTACTAGATATCTGGATACTACTGACACGTTAATTCATATCTGCCAACGTTGACTCTGGAACCTTATTTCGTCTAGTTTATTTTCTAGACGGTGTATCATGTTGTATTTTTCTTCTCTCTTCTTCCACTACTCTTGTCTTGTCTTCCCTTCCCTACTCTTCTCTTCTCTTCTCTTCTCTTCTCTTCTCTTCTCTTCTCTTCTCTTCTCTTCTTCCTTCGTCACGTATTGAATTTCGCGATGGAAACGCTGCGAATAATACATTGGCGTATAGGGATGCTCTCCCTGAAGGCAATTTTATTTATTTATAACAAAGTACAGACTGAACGTGTATTATTTCCTACCGGTAATCTTCCTACAAAATTTTATTTGATTAATTGAATTTATCTACATTCCTTTATATAAATAATTCAATAGCTTTATGTATAACAATTTGGTTAATTAATTTTTTGTATAAAATATTCACTTTGTACATCCAGTATATTTCATTGCAATTTACATTCAAACTCAGTTACCAGAATTCATACTTCACTTAATCCGTTTAGCAATTGTAATTTTCGTTCAATAATCAAGTTTACTGTACAATAATCACATGAACTAATGAGTATTTAGATTCTTTTTCCCAAGAATTATCGTATAATTATTCAACACATAATTACATATGAATTGGATCGAAAGGAATACGAAATGACAATGTTACGAGCGAGCAAACACAAATTGCAGGAAATTCCCGAATCCCATTTATTGTTTAGCCGAATAGTATCGGGATCGCAAAAACCCCGGTACCCCCGATGAGTTTGCCCGGGCAAAGTAAGTAGCTGAATTATCGCTGATATGGGAGAAAAGGGAGAGAAAGGGGGTGGTAAGTGATGGTGGTGGTGGTGGTCGCTGAGGCTACGACGATTAAAAGCATATCTCGCTGGGTTATAATGGACAACGCTCTTTTTCAGCATTTATCACTCATCTCCGCTGCATCGTACTCCCACTATACAATTTTAAATGCACGTTTTCAACTATCTTTGCTCCATCTCTCGAGACATTACCATCATAAAGCCCTCCCCGATATTCAAGAATCAGGAATCAAGCAAAAGTGACGAGAGGGGAGGGGGGTGGGTGGAGGACGCTCGGACGACGGCGTGTATTTTCCTTTTCGCCGCGTTCCTCTTCGCTTATTCCATTTCTATCTCATTCGTAGGGACGAAAATACGTTTATTTGAATGCCCGTGAAATCGTCAAAACTAGAATCGTAAACGCGCAACGCGTGTCGCCTTTAGATGGCCGCAAAAGCATTCACGTTTCTCGTAAACGTGATATTTTTACCTGGCTCGACATGGGACACTGCTACACGGAGTTCCCAGTACCGTAAAGTATTTGTAAATAGTGCGCGCGCGTGTGTGTGTGTATTCACATATTGGCCGAAGGAACTATTATTTCTCTTTTCTAAATTATATCTCATTTAACTTATAATTTACGTGATTTATTTTTAACGTGGAAATCATATTTTATAAGCAGAATATATGTAGTAATTAATCTCAACGAGGGTGTGTAAATACAGCTCCATTGCGCGTGCGTGCGTGCGTGCGTACGTGCGTGTGCGCGCGCCTGGTAATTTCTGTGAAACGTATCCGTTATAGAAAATGAAAATTGACTTTTACCATCAATGTAACATATGAACATTATGAATACCTTTGATAATTTCCTGTTGCCCGAAAATGAGAAAATCGAAATTTGAATTTGGTGATTTGAACGAAATGAGATTTTGGTAATGAGACGAGAGAAGTACGTAAGCAGCGAAGAGAGTGGGAGTAGTAGTAGTAGTAGTAGTAGCAGCAGCAGCAGCAGCAGCAGCAGCAACACATAGCCTTGGCCATACTCGCATCACCCCACCCCATGCTATGCCATGCCATGCCACGCCACGCCATACCATGCCATGCCACGGCGCAACACAGCACGACATGGCGCAGCACGGCACGGCACCTATTGTCCGTGTGCCGTCTCTTGTTACGGGACGAGACGAGCCAACACCGAAGGGGGGTAAAGAAAGAGGCAGGCGGTCAAACAGGCAACTGTCTCTTTTCTTTTTGCTCCTTCTTCCCTTCTTTCCTCTCGTCTCCTCTCCTCTCCTCTCCACTCTTCTGCTTCTTGGCGCGCGGACCTTGCAGTTGTGGCGGCGGTAACTGTGCCGAGTCGAAACCCACCTATGTCTGTGGTGTTTTGCCTTGCCTGCCTGTTTGCCTGCCTCTGCTGTCCTGCCTGTCGGTTGATCGTTCGTTCCTTCGTTCGTTCGTTCGTTCGTTCGTTCCTTCGGTCATCCGGTCGTCCGGCACTCTGCAGTAGTAGACTCTTCTTTGGGACCGTCTCTTCCTCATTTTTTCTCTTTCTCCTTCTTCTTTGACTTGTTTCATCTATCTTGTTCTTTTGCCACCCCTCCATCAACCAGGATAAGATCCTTAAGAAGCACGCGCTTCTTCCATATGTGAAGAAACGGGTGTAAAGGGGACAGAGGAGGAAGATGACAATGAAATTGTCAAACAGCAAAACAAAACCCTTAGTGCGATTTGAAATATGAAAATCTTGACGTTGAAGGGTCTCGGTAAATCACAAATATTATCGATACTCATTGAACTTGAAATTCCCGCACGAAACGATTCTTGAATTTCTCGTTTGGCATCATCGAGCATTTGGTGTCTCGGACGAGAATATAACACCTTTGGCTATCTCGAAGCGAATTGCACGATCCCATCGACTCAGGAATCCGGACTGAATCGGCGTCTGGAGTGTCTGGAGTTCGCTTTTGATTGCTTTGATTCCCGCACGAGTATTTGCTCTCTCTCTCTCTCTCTCTCTCTCTCTCTCCCCGTTTCGTTTCTCTTCTTCGTTTACTTCCTTCCTTTCTTCCTTCTTTCCTTACTTCCTTCCTTCCTTCCAATCTTCCACTTCTCCTCTCTCCTCTCTCCTCTCTCCTTCAGTCAGTCGATCTAACTTCTGACCAAGTACACTACTCCTCCTCCATTCGTGGGTCCATGTACGTGACAGTGGGCCTGGCCTCGGGGCCCGGCAGGAATCTCCGGGGCGCCCATTACGAGGGTGCGCCTACTTGGTGACCTTTACGAGCGAAATCTGTTTTGTCTGCCTCTTGTAGCTGGAGTACTCGGATTTTCCGCTCTCAAAAATGCAAATAATTACAATTTACTTGACTTTTATCTCTGGAACTGTTTGATTCTTAAACTTCTCGCTTACTCTTCCTCTCCACCCTCTGCTCTTCTTCATTAGACGCAATTGCATTTTAATAATTTCGCATTGTTACGATGTTTTATCGGTGTTTCATATCGCACGCACCAAGTTTGGAAGCTTTGATCGCGCCCTTTATTGTATAAAGTATATCGCGAGGCCTTTATTTGGCGTTTTCTTGGAATACATGAAAGGAACAGTGAAAAGCAAGAGATTTATCTTGTCCAACGACGTATGAATATTATGCTCGATTCAAGTGCACGGACGGAGGAAGAGGACGATTCGTACGTTCTTGCTAAGAGATTTGGGAATGGTTTTTGCTCGAGTACCGTTAATGGGGAAATCCGAATGCGTGCTTTATGAGTTTTAGCTTTGCAAATAGCGGGTGGAAGGTTCTCGAGTAGAAGAAATGGGTAGGAGGAGGAGGAGGGGGGGGGGTGAAAAGACGGCACCCAAGAATTTTCTTTTCACCTGACGCTTTGTGTTAGAAAATCTTTCGTTTTGGTCAGTATGGGCCCAGGGATTTTCTTGGCGTTTGCACGGCTATTTCAACACCATAAAGTCGACGAAAGCTCAGTTATGCGGTAGCTTACAGATTCTTATGGCTGAACGAATGCGCCAAATGGAAACACTAGTCTACGCGGCACAATATTCGCTTCTTTGATGCTTAAACGAACGTTAAAATCGCATGAAATTAAAGCAGAATAAAATCGCCGTTAAACGAAATGTTAAATCGGTAAAATGTAAATATCAGTGAAATTCATTTTGAATTCCATGTATAATTTTGTTCAGCGATTCACGTCCAGGAAAACGAGAGAATAATTACTTATTAAAAAATGAGATATACGCGAAACGTTAAATCAATAAAGCGCGAAATTGTAAAATACATTTTTACATTACAAATAAACCAAATCCAATGCAATAACGATCGCGGCAAATGATTTAAAAATGAGGTTTAAATGAAACGTTAAACTGACCAAATATGATTTCGGATAAAATGTAATTTTTTAAATATACGAAATCAAGAGCAAAAGCGATCAAAGGAAAATTATTTAACAATAGAATTTAAGCCGGATATTACCTCCATAAAATAGTAAACTGAGAGAAACAAATTTGTATTACAAAAACGAGTCTCCTGTTACACGGTTCAAAAGGGTGTAAAAAATTATGGAAAAAAAGGGAAAACGTAAAATTAAATGAAAAATCGTTAGAGAAGGTGCAAATTGTGCGTACAAACGTGCCATTTTTAGTTGCGTGGAATGTGCTTTCTTTCTTGGGATTTTGGGACCCTACTGAAAATTCCAAATATACGAAGAGAAGGAGGAGGGGGAGAGAGGGGAGAGATAACGAAGACTGCTTGGTAAAACACCATAATGGAAGTACCAACATTTCTGGCATGTTACCGGTGACCCTCAACGCGGGAGGTCCGTGTAAGAGAAATTAGAGGAGAACGGTGGTATGTCCAAAGGACACCGAGAAATTTAGTGGTGTAGCCGCCATACTTTGTGCAACGGCAGCTACAAAATGTTTCATCAGAATCGCGATCTTTGATCAATCTTAACTGTCCACTGTTTTCTCCTCGTTACTGTTTTTACTTTTGATCGAGGAATCCTTATCTCCCTCGGGAGGATATTTCGTAGAAGCCAAACTGCCGATGATAATCGAGTCAAATTGCTACTGGGAGATTTGATACATCCTCGATTCTCCTTCATGCAACATATACCTACGCGTGCGTTATAATACTTATCACGAGGAAGATATTGGTAAATAAAGAGAGAGAGAGAGAGAGAGAGAGAGAGAGGGATTAAAAATATTCAATAAAAAAATACGTTCCTACTGAGAACTAGAGGCGCGCATCAATTTGACTTTTTGACTTTCCCAGACAAAATTTATGAGCCATGGATCGGGTCTTGTTCTTGAACTGTGCAAACAAAAAAAAGGAAAGAAAAGGAAGAGAAGAAAAAAACAGGAAGCAATTCTGGAAAACATCACTAAAATGAGACGCCGCGCGGCACTTGTTGCAGAGAGCTTAGAAAATTCTTGGGTATCCCTCTCTCGGTAGTATCTCCCCTTCGATTTCTGTTGGGGCCCCCCGTGTCGAGGAGCCAGCGGATATATAGAGAGGTCGACAGCGAGACACAAGTATAGAGATTTCTATTGACACGGAGCAACACGCTGTAGTACCTCTAGACTGATCTGCAGGCTCGTCAGGAATCTCTACAGGGTCCTCACGCTCCCACCCACAATCCCGATACCTCCGTGATCCGCCGCTCGGATGAGGGGTGTGCGATAATCCTTGACCTTTTCCCTCGTTTCTTCCGTCGCCGCGTCTTTTCTCCAGGGAAATCGAGGAGTCTTCCGAACTACGCCAAAAATACGTTTCATAATGAATCGCGTCAGAACTAATCTTTGTCGAGATTTGTGCGAGGTATAGTTTCGCGCCTGATCTTATTTGAAACACGAGTTGTGTAGGGCCAGTGAGTTTGAAGAATGGCATTAGATCCCTCGAAGAATAACTTGTAGGAAGGGATCAAGGTGTCGTTTGACAAGATTTCAGGACCTTCGGGTACTGGTGCACAGCATCCATTGGCCAGGTTGCTGGTGGAAAGTAGGGAGAAGATAGGTATATAGGTAGGAAGGTAGGTGGGTAGGGTAGGGTAGGGTAGGGTAGGGTAAGGTAGGTAGGTAGGTATATACCGTTGATGGACCAGAGCTAATCTAAAAATCACCGGAACTTCACAATTATAGTAATTTACCAGCCGACAACAAGCTGTACACACAAGCTTGCTCGTAATGGCATTAACGGCACGCTCTTCTGCTGCCGGTGCCCCCTTTGCCCCCTTTGCCTCCGGGTCTCTTTGTGACCCGAAACACAAATTTCGAATAGCTCTATCGTCTTTGCTGCAATGCCACTTTGATATCATCTTGCTCGAAGATGCAAATTTAACGCTACTTTGGCTCTAGGAAAACGCACGGGGCTATCTGCTATTCTGCCCATTATGAAACTTCATATCCGGCTATTCACAATCGTGGCGAGAGTGTGTGCGAGAGTGTACGCAAACGCAAAGTACATTATTTCAAGTGTTCTATTTTTCAGTTGATTTTCAACCTTTGCCAAGTAACTGAAATGTAATGAGAATTCTTGGGAAACAATCTAGTTACGCTTCGCGGTAACATTTCCCTTTTTCCATTATCGATGACAAATTATAATTTCAGTCTGCGTATCGCTCGTAGGAAAAAATCTGCCGATCACAGAGACTCTCCGAACAGCTCTTACGAGCACTTCTTCCTGAATCAAGCGTCCTCCTTGAATAATGTTCTTTCATAATAATTTCTCGTCGACTTCCGCTTTCCTATCTTCCTCTAATGACGTCGCTCGATAATCATTCGAGCAGGTTTTTAATTATAATCGTTAAAGGGCTTAACTCATTCAGGTTATTCGCGATTCCGTATAACTAATATACATTAAATAATATACATAAAATATATCTCTGTGATGTTGAATGTTGAAATTAAATTAATAAGAATATATTAAATTTTATGAGAGCAGATTTGGGGGATACAAACTATATGCGTCAACATATGTATATATATATATATATATGTATATACACATATGGTGTGTGTGTATATATCTAATAAATTTTACATTACACAGAGTTTATTTGATCGAGCTCTCTATCAATGTTGCATAAATTGATTTCACACATTCATGATCTTGAATTATTCTAGGATTGATCAGTGACTTTAAAGATTTTCGGATTCGTTTGCTCGCACTGTGCCACGCTGAACCACCGTGACTAATTGGTTCCATGAAAGAACTGACCAAATATATCGGCGTGTCGAGTTTCAAAATGTCGAGCGCTTGGCTCCGGTCCCTTCTACCGACGTTACCAGGAAGCAACGCACACAGTTCGCTTTACCCAATTATGAACACTCGTAAACAAATCTTGGAAGAGTTTCATTGTGAGATTGGCCGTATCTCTCCCCGTAGCTGCAGCGCCAGATATTGTTTCAGGATAATCACACGCTACAATAAACAATTTGAGAAGAAAATTTAGAGTGTCTTGTGACGTCACGCAAGAGCCCACACGCACCGTAGGCGCGTCGTCCAGCCGCGCGCGATTTCCCTTCGTCGAGTCTCCTCGAAGTGTTCTTGCAAGTTCCTTTGGCGATTACTACCGTTCCTCTTGACTTCGTTAGCGCGTTCTTTATATTTGGTTTCCTTCGCTTTTTGCCGAGCAGAAGGGAGGAACGGTTTCCAAGTGGCATTGTGAAGCTCGCGTCGTCGGGGGTATCTATAATTACTGTGCGAGGTATTATTCCAACAAGACTGCGAGGTAAACAAACCCATGTTTGCGGCTGAGTACAGGGGGTAGCGGCAAAGAGGAAGGCATGGAAGATGGCACGAACTTAAAGTTCGAAGCTGCTGACGAAGGGCGAGAAGGACGCGAGGGGAGGAGGTCGCGGGTGTGGGCACCGGCTCGATCGTGATGGAAAGGAACGAAGAGAACGAAAGCTGGTAATAAACTTTGGCGCGAGGAGTGTGGTGCACATGTGCGCTCAGGATGCAAGCAATGATCGCGCGCGGCGCCGCCGCCGACGGCGACGACGACGACGACGACGACGACGACGAACTTCGCTACAAGCTATTTCAAATTCTAATTTAGCGTTTCCTTGAATATCTTTCCTCGAATACCAGAGCGCGTGTTATCGCTGATAATTGCTTTTCTTTCCCTTCCCTCCTTAGGAAAATTCCTGAAAAATTAAACCTAGTCACTTTGTAAGGCAAGGTAAGGTAGAGTAAGCCGTGTGTGTGTGTGTGTGTGTGTGTGTGTGTGCTGCAATCGAATGTGGGAAGAAAACGTATTTCGAGCAAAGAAAAATTATTATGTAAAGAGCTTAAAGTCACTTGAACATCCGCGTGACTCGTACGGTATTGGCGCAATTTTTTCAAGTGTTGCAAGGTAGAATGTGGAATATGCGTCTAAACAGCGAAGCTCGGCGACGTTATGTTATTTATAGAGGCGTATAGCTGACAATCTAATAGTCCTGAGTCGCGTGAATTGCGTTGATGTGCACGGCTCGTTCCTGGTGCGCTTTTAAGTCTTAATAACCGCGCGTCGTCTCTCGTACTTGGAAAAGGTCAACGGTCCTCCGTCGCGCGACGATCGAGATCGAGGAGCTTCGACTCAAAGAATTAACTCTTTCATGGTCGCTGCCCAGCTGCTTTTAGATCGCACAACCGCACGATCGTCTCTCTAATCTTTATATTCCCTCTCTAGCACATTTCAATCTCATACTTTTTGCGTCTAGCCTTTCCCTAAACTTTTTCCCTCTTTTAACTACTTATTAATAATACATTGATCATTATTATTATTATTCATGTCTCTCATTTCTGTTTGCAGGAAAGGTGGATCCTACGCCGCATACGTCATCGTTCAACATGGGCTACCTCGTCTCGCCATACCCATACCCCAATGGAGCTGGTGGACCTATTCCTGTTTCTATGGTGAGTCTTAAATTAATGAAATTATTACAATTATTAAAGCGTATAAATAATTCTACCGATGGATGGAGAGTATCGAAAGCGAAAGATGTCACGCGAAAGATTTCAGTGATATTTTTCTACGCTCCCCAGTCACTTGCTCTAGGATTTCGCACATAATAACGAATTGTTATTGAAAAACTATGCTCGTATATGGCATCCCGGGTATAATGTTTACATCCAAACGAAAGGATTTTTCGTTAAAGGGATCAAATTAAGTGAGAGCAATGACATGGGCAGATTCAATGGGAAAAATCAGTGAGACCGAAAGCAGGGAACGTACGTTGAAAAAAAATGGAATTTCAGGGAGAAAATCAAGAGGGCTTTCAGTGAGATGAATGAAATTTGCCGATTCACGCACGTGACGATGCGGGATTGTTGCACCAAATCGATTCGCGTGGCTGTATTTGGACAGACGGCTAATTTGACTGCGGTGAAGCATGGCGTCACTAAATAGTGGGCAAAATTGGGCCGATTCGCTGTTAAAGAGAGCGTGGCGGGACTCATCTCTGTATCTACCTCTCTTCCTCTTTTCATCCCTATTTCCACACGCGATTCACGCGTGCGCGCGCGCACCTCCCACACCCCCTATGCCGCGCATACACGCGCGTGTCTCGATCATTGCACCTGTGTCTGTGTAAATCGTCATTTTCATCCGGCAAAAATACCGTGATTTTTTTTAATTTTTGTTTTGTCTCGCGTGATCAATCAACGATCTTCCATTGAGCGAAGTTTAACGATTACTCAAATTAATTAGTATTGACGCGCGATACACGCGAATCTGTGCTCGTTATCTTCTGCGATCTTTCTGGATATTTATCTTTCGGGTCGCTTGATGGAATCCTGTCTAGACGAAACGTATTAATTTGATGCGCGATTCTATGAATAATTAATGGGTCAATTAATATTCTGATCAGTCATTCGTCTTGTCAAAATTTCTCCGTTGATGACGTCCCGGCAGAGGAGGTCGTTAAAAAGCTCTGATCGTGTTTCCTCGGGGCGTCAGTGTTAACTCTTCCTTTTCCTGGAACGGTGAAGGACCAAGAGTTCATTCTTTGTCAAGGATACGGAATCACCTTGAGACGAATGAAGAAAACTCAAAGATTTTCTTGTCATCGTTGGAACCGTGGCAACGCATGAATTATCGTGGGAATTTCGTTTCGGCACGAACCAAGAGAAAACAAATGGAAGAATCGAATTTCCGAATAGAGAATAGAGTTCTCTCTTGAAATTTTCTCTTGGATTGATAGAGCGGTAGCAACGGTGGAAGCGGCGGCAGCAGCAGCAGCGTCATCATCATCTCGAAGAGAGAAGTCGAAGAGGTGGTTGATGAAGCACAGTGTGGCCTCCTCCTCGTTTAGTGGGACTCCACCATATTGGACACTTGGTCGATCCTCTTTTCTCTTCATCTTCTTCTTCTTCGTCTCTCTCTCTCTCTCTCTCTCCCTCTCCCTCTCTCTCTTCCCTCGTTCCTCGTTTATCCGTCGATTTCTTGCCTCTCTCGCTTCTTTCTCTCGCTCTCCCAAGCTCTGCCCTACCGAGCTATGCTGAGCCATGGATCGCCATCTCTCGGATTTACCTACCTCGGGCACTCATCCTGTACCATGTCATTATGTCGTTATTTCCGACAACGAGCGTGTCTTGGCGACCCCTCGTGCTCCTCGCGTTTACCTCCAGCAGAAACGGGCGCGAAGAAATCTCGCCTGAAATTTGACTTTGAATTCTCTCTACTCTCTCTCTCTCTTTCTCGCCCCCGTCTCCCTTCTATCCCCTCTCCTACGTTGATATCTGGCAAGGTATCCTGTAAGCACGCTCTGCGTCAACTTAAAATATGACGCTGTTTATGCTGAGAAACGAGTTATATCTCGCCGTCACTCGTACGTTCGGAATTTCTTACCTGTATCGCCGAGAGTTCGATGCTTCTCTTTTTTCACTCATCGTCCCTCCTCCCCCCCTCGTAGCAATAGAGAGGAGTTCCCTAAGAGTTTAATCCTACGCGCGAAATATTTGCTCAATACCCTTACACTCGTAAAATTGTTCGAGTCGCCTGGTGCCGAGATCGAAATCACATTCTTTTGAGAGAGAGAGAGAGAGAGAGGGGGGGGGGGAATGAGAGAAAAAAAGAAAAGCGGGAGAGAACCCTTCTTTTACAAGGCGTATCTCGTTTTTCCTAAGAGCATTCCGCTTTTCGTGGGATAAGTAGAGTTCCTTTCTCCGCGTGTCCATCCAGCTCAGGAGAAAATCATTGGAAATCCCGAGCGAGCTTGAGAAAACGTTTCCTAACGAGGTCTACTTTAGATACATGGCGATTAGCAAACCTTTTAACGATGCTGCACGCTCGCTGCAGCGATTGCCAATGGAACTCCGCTCGTCGTCCGGCTTTTCCGTGAAACGGCCGGACAGGCGTTATCGCAAACACGTGCGGCATTTGTCCAAGAGTGTGGGTACCAGGCATGGAGAACGTGGAACGTGGAACGTGAAACGCTCGAATAGTCCACACGCAGTGTCCATGTCCAAAGAGTAAAGCCTCGATCAACCAGCGACGACAGGAGCAGCAACAACCGTGTTTCGCTCATGGGGACTCTTAAACGGGGAGGGAGAGACGAGCATTTCACGTCCATTTTGCTATGATCCAGCTCCAGGTGGATCCACGCGGCTCATTCGAGCGATTGCTGCTGTTGCTCGGTTGAGCTCTCTGGACGAGTCCGTTTGCTCGCGCGAATACTAACCGATCCCAGCGAACTTTGCGATTCCTTCCGATTACGAGCGGCACCCACGGCATTCTAGTCCGATTTGCTAAACGACGCGCGTTTCTCACTCCTTCTACCACGGTCATTAGTGGAATACAAATCTGCCGGGCAACGCCTTCCAGTCCAGATGCCAGCGGTTACCGGGAAAGTTGGAATTTCACGTTAAAACGACCGATCCGCTACTTTTACCAGAACGGCCACGTTTTTTCCCTCTCTTTTTTCTTTTTTTCTTTCTTTTCTGCCACTTTGACCGTCTTGGAGTTACTTCCGTTACTCGAGATTTCCCGTGGCCGAGCCATGTGGTGGTCCTCCTCCTTCTCGTAACTTTCGCGACACTACGCTCAGCGTTCGGTCTCGCGCGTTCCACAGAATTCTCGAGAAGTCTGTGGAGAGTCCGTATGAAATTCAGCAGTGAGACAACAGTGCGCTGCTAGTTTTGTCTCTCTCGAAAGAGAGAGAGAGATAGAGAGAGAAAGAGAAAAAGAGAGAAATTGTATTTTGTTCGCTCGTGCCCTATCGGAATGCTCCCGAGTTATCGCGAATCTTGCAAACTGTTGATTATACGGTTTCGAGCGTAACGAAGAAGAAATTGACTTGGTTCGATATCCAGTTAATTATGAATCTCATCTGTTCCTGTTAACGGGTTAGCGCACTCTAATGACTCGCGCACACGCGCGAGCGAATGCAACATGCACGCAGCAGGCACGCACGACATACTCGTCGTGACGCAGTAGTCCACTTATATCTACTTTGTCGGCCAGTTGCGAGAATCCTCCTCGTCGCAAAACTTACTCATCCATTTCGCGCCGTAGACGCACGCCGTGGCTGCTGCTGCTGCTGCTGCTGCTGCTGCTGCTGCTGCTGCTGCTGCTGCTCGCTCAAACGCATAAAATATAGCATCAATGAAAGTAGTGAAAATGTCGTTAAATCCTAACGCTCCCCATCATCCGCCATTAAACACTGGAGTAAGTCGCCACTGACACGACTGTTTTCTAGACAAACCGAGAACTTGCGCTTTAAACTTGTTCTAATGAACCGTGGAATCCCGCAGAATGTGCCCAATGGAATCTGGAATGACGTAACAGATCGTATCTCTCATTTGAATTACCGTTTCACTTAGCGTTCGCCTCACGCTTCGTTTTAGCCTTTGGTCTCTATTTTTTCTCTTTCCATTTTCCTCCTTTTTCCCCTCTCTCTCTCGTTTTCGTTTTTTTCCTGCTTCCTCTCTTCCACTTCCTCTTCAACCCCCTTTCTCTAGCGGATGGCTAGTCATCGGCTGCTTACTCTTGAGCTTCGTCTTTTCAAACATCACCGTTGGATTCGGATTTTCTCTCAGTATTTTTTTGCAACCTTTTCTTCCTCGACTTTGAAGCTTGGACGGTACTCGAATTAATAGTCCAGGCGTCTTACTGTCGAGACTTTGGGCTTCGAGCAAGATGTCTCACAGCGACTGCAAGGGGAGGGGGGGGGGTCACAGAGCATCCCGATGACTCGCTGCGCGAGTGACACCTCGTTGCTCTTTGTCAGAGAGCGAAATTACTAGTAAAATTCGTGAAACTATTGAAAAACGATGATTAGATAAAATACACACACACATTCTGTACGGTGAACACATCCTCCACGTATTTTCGCAAGTGTGTGCATGCGTGCTTTAC
The DNA here is from genome assembly GCA_037305995.1 of Sclerodermus sp. 'alternatusi'. Taxonomy (NCBI): domain Eukaryota; kingdom Metazoa; phylum Arthropoda; class Insecta; order Hymenoptera; family Bethylidae; genus Sclerodermus; species Sclerodermus sp. 'alternatusi'. Next base: position 6,594,643 of record CM074547.1, on the reverse strand, counting down.
GAAGGGATAGAGAAGGAGATATTTAAAAGCGAGAAGAAACGAGATGAATCGAAAAATGCAGTGGAGAAACGGTAAGAGTCTCCGAGGGGATGGCGTTGCTCCGATGGGGAGGGAGGAGTAGGGGAGACGAACAAAAAAAGCATTCTCGTACGCTGGCGTCGTTCCACCAATTAAAAAGAACTCGATTCAACTCCAGGGTTCTTGAAAATAACGGGCATATCGGAGCGTAGTTTCGCGGGAAAAGGGAATGCGGATGGAGGAGGGGCGAGGGAAGGAAGAGAAGGATATAGATGCGAGGGAGAAACGCGAATGATCTCATGAAAGGGGTAGAGGGCGATGGGATCCACGTGAAATCCAAAACCCTTGTATTAAAACACAGTCCAACCAAGCGCGCGCATGTATGCACGCGGCACGCTTAATTCAAAACAATATAATAGGCGCAACACAACATGCACGTCGGCCTTTTATCAAATTCTTAATCTGTTTTCTCCTTTAATTCTCTCTTAAACTACCTGCTTCTCTCTGGATAATCTTTTCTACCCAGTTGTCGTCCTTCCCTCTTCCCCCTCCCCCTCTTTGTATTCGCGTTTCATGCTTTTTCTTCGATGACATTTCTAAATCACAAGCAGCATCGCGCTGCCCCTGTGTGTCATTTATGAAATTCTTCATTTTTATTTCGGATCTACGCCAATATCCGTGCAAAAAATTATTAGTCTCTCGTTGCAAACAATGGTAAATTAATCAACGTTTACAAGCACTGAACAGAATTCGGCGTCAGTTCGGTCTTTCTTGATTTACACCGATATTTTACTCTCCTGTACCAAAGCGCGAAAAGATTTTTGGTATTATTGAGAAATGGAAAATATCCAATATGAAAAGTTTACTATGGAAAGTCGCAATTACTTAGACGGAAAAGTTTTGTAAAAGCAACGGAGCTCTCTTTATTGTAAAGCGTCCTGCCAGAAATAGCAGCACAATATGTTCATTTCTCGCTTAGAGCGTTCTAGTGTGCCACCACCACCACCACCACCACCCCCCGTCTTCCTGGTTCACTAATTGTTCTTCAATCAGTCTGTGGGCTAGCTCGTGGGAAACGATCCACTCGAAGTTTCTTACATCGAGCATTCCATCCCCGTTTTTGAAGCACCTGCTACTCAGTTTTTATCGAATATAATATTATTCCCGATTTATTTTATATGTTAATATAAAAAAAGAGAAAAACAGTTGATGAGTAATTTTTCCTCTTTCACGCGACACTTACGTGACGAAGAGTGTATAAGATTGGTATGTAAAGATATACAGATATCCGTGTGTTATATTATTAGAGTAAGAGTATGCTGTGTTCGTGTGTGTTAGAATTTAATGATTATGAGAGGAGGATATGTTTTGCGTTAATCAGGCTACTCTCTCCTGGCCGTGCCCTCGTCGTGCCCACTAAATTGTTCGCCAATCAGTCGCCTCGCTACTGCTTACTCCGTGGGAAGCGGCCTCTACTTTTCATCGCTCGCATTACAAACTTAAAAGGCCGCACGAACACACACGCGTTACATTCTTATATTTTTCTCAAAAAGTCGCACGCACGTTGCACTATTATTCCCTTAGGATTTTTTCCATTTTGCCCCTGATTTCTCTTACAAAAATCTATGAAATCACTCTGCACGAAAACGTTCTAACGCTTGGACAGTGCCCATAAATCGTAACCTAACAATAACCCATTAGCCCGTTAGGCGCGAGAAATGTCAAGATTTTTATGGAATTTCACGCGGGGTGCGCAGGGGGAAGGAATTTTTCTGCGAGATTCCACTGTCAAAATTCATTACCATGACAATCGAGTAAGAATACACAGGTGTCGGAGGGATTTCTGCGATTTTATCCGGCCACGTCTTATTCTGCCATGAAAGAAATTCTAGCGATGCTCCAGAGTTTGGCCTAACCGCAACTCTATTGGATCCCGCATTAGCGATGGTGACGAAGCGTTAAATTCCGTCCAAGAAGTTCTCGTTCTCGTTCTCGTTCTCGTTCTCACTCTTACCTCCCTCCGCTACGCCCCGACCCTCCTCGCCTCGCTCGCAATCCTCATCATCGCGATCAATCGATCTCTTCTTCGATTAAGATTCGGGCGGTGCTTTAACGATTGTTTTCTTTCAAAATATACTCGCTTAAGATTTTGGATTTGCATATCTGTGTGTGAGTTCCCAAACGCGCAACGCAGGTATACATTCGAAGGTCACCAGCTCTTACACGACTGCAGTTTCTCAAGATGAAGATATTGTTGGGCAGGAAGGCGCCAATTTAAGTGCTTCTTGCATCCCTGTGGTTCTTCAAATCCTCCAGGGTTTGTCCTTTCTGAAAAATAATGCTGTTTGGACCGTTAAACCCGAGATAGCCCCCCCCCCCCCCCCCACCCCCACCCCATTGCTCTCGTTCCTCATGAGATTTCTTAATTGTTCTCTTGCCTGATCTGGAAAAGATTAAAAGATAACGGCTTCTCTTATTTGGCGCTCTTATTTTCCAAACAATTTTATCGTCCTTTCCTTTCATCCTTGCTTGCTGCCCGTCCCCGTGATCTTAAAACTAATGTTTTCAAGCGGATTCTTCAACGAGAGATGTCTCTCCCTTAGAATGAAAACGATTTCTATCGAAAGTTGAATCGAACATATTTTAACGATAGAAACTCTCGAGACTCGTGAATTGTGTAAAGCGCAGCAGTAAAGTGGATTAAGAAATCATTGCTAAATGTAAGACAGTCGGATGGCACGCGTGAGTATTTCAGTCGAGGAATACTCTCGATAGGAATCGGTAGTTAATAGGTGCTGACTGCTGTTTACACTGTGAGAAAAGCTGGGCCTCTCTCTCTCCGATCACATAGCAGTTACACAAATCCTTTCTCTCGTTACTCGTTATTCCAAAATTGGACTCTTGTTAGAATTTATTCCCTCAATCTCTTATTTGGTGAAGTTTCAACGTTCGTGTCTCTTCAAAGTTTCGACGTTTCTCTGACGCAATCGCGGCAAATGTCTTAAATCGTCAAAATCTCTAAACCGTGCAAAAATTACGAACTTGAAAAAATAAAAATTGTTAATCATCGGAAACAGATGCGTAAATCTGGATCTTCGATAGGTTTTCCAGCGTTTGATGCATTCTTGAATTGCATCGCTAGAGAAAAAACGAAAAGAGAAGAAGGAGCATAGATAAAGTTGGAAAAGGGTAATAGCGCGAATGGAAATCTGGCAGGGTAGCTAAACTTTTTTACGAGATTTTTCTTCTTATTTAGCGGTGAATTGGGAGTGGGAATGATTCGAGGGTGATCGAACGTAGAGGGAAGCCATTGGAGCCTAATACTTTTGCTTAGCACCTGAGTCTCCTCAAGTAGAACGAGAGCTCGAGAGATACGAGGTAGAAAGGGAGAAAAGGATAAATAGAGGAGGGAAGAGATGTAGCGAGTGAGATATAAAAAAGGAAGAGAAAAAATGTAGAAACCTGGTGGAGGGTCCAGGTTATCCCGAAAAGGGACTAGACAGTTGGTCAGAATGACGCGGCGGTTTTCACGGGACAAATGAGCCAGAATAAATACAGGGGTGGGCCGTGAACATCGAAGAATGCCCAAAACTAACCATCCTGAAAAAGAAATAGTTCTGCTTTCGCTGCTGTTGCTGCCGGCGGACAGGCTAGTGGTGTGGTAGTAGTAGGATGTTTCTGCGAAAGGGACAGAGTTTGACTATTTCTATTCAGCAAACAACGCCCTTCTCGCAAACAGGTCACTGAGATTTTCGTGGTAGCACATTTTTGAATCTTCCTCAAGAATTCACTGGCCATGAAATACCACGAAGTTTATATTTGCTTTAGCTGGCACTTCCGCCGCATTAAGTACTACCGAATAAACATTGATAAATTACCTAGAGCAATCATGGGCGCGCACGCACAAGAAAATTCTACTCTACGTGGATATGCTATTCAACCGACGAGATATCTCTCAAATAGTATAGGTCATCCTGTCCCCTAGAACTTTCCGTAAAGTTTCAGGTAGGATAGAAATCTTTTTCCCATTATCGCTATTAAATCCATTAACCGCTGATCGATCCTAATTAACATTCCAATCTATTTGGAGAAGAGCACAGGTATCTCGAGAATATTTATATGTATTTTCAGTAATAATTGCATAAAATATAACTCGACGGGCGCAGGTGGGAGAAAGGAAGAGAGGGGAACGAGGCAGAAGATGATGGAACACTAGGTAGGGTGGTGTGGCGGTGGTGGGCCGTGAAAATTAAAGAAGGTCCAGAACTAATCGGACCGCGAAGTGGAATCGAGACTTTTACGATCGACCCTCGAAATATTAGTGCAAACAGGCTAGTTCAATGGTCTTCGTCCTCCCTCTGATATTTTCGCGAGAAGCAGTTATTAAGATTTAGAGTTAGAAGGAGAATAGGAGGAATGAGGAGGGGACGGGACGTTCTCTAGGAGCGCTAGAACCGTTGTCGGGTTCCGGTTAACACCTAGAGACACAAAAAAGAGTTGCCGATGTTTCGAAATGAGAAAAGGTTGCGAGCTGGTTTGCACGGATGATACGGCTGTTCCCAAGGGACAAACGAGCCAAAATAAATACCGAGGAGGATCATAAATATCGTTTCAAGTCCTGAACCAACAGCCTTGAAGTGCCGAGAGGAGGGGGCAGACAAAGCTTGTAACATGGTAGTTTAGCGAATAATTAATTTATTGACTCGGGCCCCGATTTCACGTTTCCTTCCTAAGGATTGATATTATGGAGAGCTCCTTCCACCGATCTTCCCCCATCCCCGTTTCTTCTTTAGGACTCGTTCGCCGGCCCTTCCTCTCACTTTCATACGCAAATCGATCCAATCTCGTAAAAAGAATACTTCCCTTCGTTCGCGTAAGCGCGTGTTTTATAATTCTTCAATTTTCCCCCTTTTTTTCAAATATTTTTTCTTTTTATACAAAAGCGCGCGTTATACACCTGTCGGATTTCCTTGATGAAGAATCCGTGTCCGCTGCGGATCGTTGATCAAAAATTAGCGGCACGCACGCGTGCGTCGATTTATTATTGACAAGCCGACTATTATGAGTTCCAATTTAGGTACTCGCTTTGCCAGTTCTCGAGGCCGACGGGTTTCGCGCAATATGCGCGCACACTCTGCCTCTCTGCCTACCGCTGCTTTTGCTCCTGCTCTCGCTGCCGATTCTCCTGCCGATTCCCAATACCAGTCGATTTATGTTCGTGTCCAGTGCAACGCCATCGAATATCAAATTTATATAACGCGTAACGGTAGCGTCCGCAACTCCCTCGTGCTTTTCCCTAACCAGGACCACAACCCATTCGGCTCCCTCCCAATGTTACGATTACAAAAACAAACGAATTTTTATCCTCTTGCTGTTTCGCGCGATGCTAATGACATTCCGTAAATTAAATCCGATCAACGTTGCACCTTTCACCGATCAAACTGCGTTATCTCTTGAAAAATATCGATGTAATCTTTGATCGACGAAGGATGACGCTCTCAACAGTGTCGCGAATTGGAGTTGCAAAACTTTTTATCGCATTCGTCTCTTACGTAAAATTTGGTATTCGTACCATTTCCTCCTTAGCGGAGAAAGGGCTCTCTCTCTCTCTCTCTCTCTCTCTCTCTATGTGCAAGAGAGTTCGGTTGAATTTCATTGGTTGCATTTAAGCGCGTGCGTCGTCGTCCATTAGGAAGATTCGTCTGGTTGAATTTTCCCGTTGGCGTTGAAAAGTTGAAAAATCGTTGATGTGTAGGTAGCTGTCTGCAAAAAGTCTCTGGTGTGCAGTGCGATGCGGAGTAGAGTAGAGTAATAGTGGCAGAAGGCAGTTCCTGAATTAGAGGCATTCTTCTCGCTACTTACTACTTAGGCATCGCGCTGTGGTCTGTAGTGGCGCGGTTGCTAAGGCGCGTGGGCAGACCATTATCGCCGCTGCGCAACCGGAGAAGGGCATCCATCGGCACGTCGTCGTCGGCGTCTCGGTAATCTAAAAATCTAGGACAATGTCGCTCATAATTCCAAGCCTGGACCTGCGCTACCACTCGCGGAATGCGCTTGGATAACGCTTGTTCCTATTAGTGACAATAATTATTATTGTTATATTCAATCGATCGGGAAATCGCCGTGTTCCCACTCTTCTCTCTCTCTCTCTCTCTCTCTCTCTCTCTCGCGATTTGCTACGGGCGAGCCTATCGACAATGCGCGGGATTTATTCTCAGATCTCCAACGTTGGTGGTTGCTTTTAATTAGATTTATTCCTTTCCTTCACAACCGAGTACACGTACGAGATGTATGAATACATCGAGCGGTGGCATCTACCGATCGATCGATCGATCGATCGATCGCTACTGTCTCTCGCGGCTTGCCTTTATCGTCAAGTGGGTCACGTTTCTAGCGCTCGCGAGACTTTTAGTCACGCGAGATGACAGCCAGTCGCGCTCAGTCACTCGGACGTGAGATAATCCTTGATCCGCTCGGACTCTCGTTAATTACGTCAACGTTATCTCGCGTTCGGTTTACTTTCAATTACGCACGCGGAGAAGCGGGCTGAACTAATTAGGAAAATTACTCCTTGTGCGTGCGCGGCTTTCTTCCGTGAAATTTCGACGAATCTTATGACTCGGTGTGCGGGGTAGACAGGCAGAACCAACGCGATGCGATGCAACGCAACGCAACGCAACGCAACGCAACGCAACGCTCTTCCGCGTCGTCTCAGATTTATCTAAAGTAAACTGCGATAGTCTCGTTAGTTTCCGTTGCGTGGAAAGCTCGGCTACTTTTTACACGCACGTACCAGGAATAAGTTGCTCGGCTATTAAATCGGCCGCAAAATTAATTTCTTTTTTATGGTTTTTTGGCGTTTATTCGTCAAGAATGAGTGTGGTCCAGAATTTTATTTTGTCAGATGATTTTGAGGTGACGTAGGTGGTGGAAGATAGAGAAGGAACGGTGGTGTCATTATTTATATGTGAACTGTCAATCTTCTTACGGCTCAATTCGGTGGGTTTATCACGAGTAACGCCAAGCGGAAATTAATGCTATAAAAGAGATGAGATGAGATGAGATGAGATAAGATTCAGGAGAATAAAAGGAACAAGAAGAAGGTGAAAGTATCGAAGCGCGGATGCTCGTTTTACTTGACGAATCGACCAGGTTGACTCCTCTCGACCCTTTAATCGAAGTACAAAACCGATTCCACTCCGCCCTTTTCCACTTCTTACCGCTCGCCGTGGTTATTTTAAGCCCCGCGGCACAGGAAGTTTATAGCTCGTACGGATTCAGGCTTGAAGAGGCGGGACTGTCCCTCCTCTCCTCGTCAAAAGCCCAGTGAGACGCTCTTCAAATAGAGAACATATCCGTTATCCGTCATCGTTTCTTAATTATACGTCGCCTTACTCTCTTCTGATTAACTTCAGTTGGAATGACAAAACGCCTGCGTCCCAATGCATCCGCAAAACTAATTGGGACAGTATTTTTGGAGCGGAACACACCGTTTCTTCCTTCCAATGTGTATTAAATAATATTCTATAAATAATCACCGTGTAACCAGTTACGCTTTACCACTTCTTGACCATTCTTGTGCATTGACCACTCTTGCGATCTAACGCGAAGGAATAAAATGTAAATAAATCATTGCTAGGACTCCTCCCCCTGCCCTCGTTTTAACCTCAGTTTAACCAGTATCTCTCCTTCGACGAGGTACGAAGGATCGTAACGGGTGAAAGTAAGGGTTGATTAGAATTGTGTGAAAGTTTTCCAGTTGTTTTTCACTATTCAAGCGAACTTCAGGGGGAAAGAAGCCTCCTATGGTGAAGGAACAATCGAGGTGACATCCAGCAATAACAAACGCAAAATTAGCATATTTTGGTCAAGCTCTTTCAATGGAGGATGTTGTGCTGGAACGTTTCGTCCTTGGTTCATTTTCTGGTTCCCGGTACAACAATGTCCTCGCTTTATGAGATTCCGTCACGGCTCGTCAGAATCTCGTGGAAGAGGCCCCCCATAGAAAGAGAAGAATCTTGAGAACATCGGTTGGTTTCCAGAAATCGTAAAGTCCGGTTTTTACGGGGGGGATGAAAAAGCGTCGTTGCGTAGCTTCGTGAACGACCTGTTGGGGGACGGCTCAAGGGGAAGTTCACGCGGGTGCTTCTCCGGTATTTTGCTTCCTTCGAATCGCCTTCGATTTTTCATTCTCGAGAGGAAAAGGTCTCTTGCTCTGGAAACGTTAGCGATCATTGAACGAGGAAGAAATATCGGCTGAAAGAAACAGAAGATAGAAAGAGGAGAGATGTAGTGGGTTCTCTCTCTTTCCCCCCTCCCTGTACGATTGAAGCAGATGGAACAACTATCCAAGAATCTTGGTTATTGCTGCACGAATTCTTGTCAACCCGTTTTGAGCGCACAAGTACTTCCAAGTTTGCAAGAATAGCCTTGGGGACCTGCCGTGACCTTTGGAAATCAATATCATTTTGCGGTGGTCCTCTATGACCTATCTAGTCGAATGATCTTTCCAGAACTTGAATTTCACTTTGACTAAAATGCGAGGAAACTTAGCTATAAATAATAGTTTTTTTTTTTTTTATTTATTTATATATGCTATACACTGCACTGCAAATTATCGTTTCGTAGAGCGGCTCGATGAACCAATTTTGCAATAAAAAGTAAAAAATAAAAATCACCGTTGGATAGACAGAATTATTGACTAGAAGAAGAGGATAGATAAATTAGGTTTATTCTATAGTGAACATTTCTTATTTAATTAAGAGTATTGCCGTAGTTTATTTTCCATTTTTTATCCTGATCTCCATTACGCATGGAAACGCGGATAAATTGTCAAAATATTGAAAGGACAAGTGAGACTTGCAGATTAGCAATGATAATCGCGTTGGCTTACAAGTTTGGAGTTGCTTTAAGAGGTATAAAAAGGGAGACAGTAGGAAAGTATATTACCAGGATGGTGAACGATGAGAGGGGCGTGCCACAGTTGCCATAATAGCTAGTAAGCTCTGCTATTATGAACGACTGGTAAAAAACATGACGTCACGCTAGGCCACTCCTGTGGTTCATGAAAAGAAACAAGAAAAACTGAATTACATTCGTCGCTTCTTATTGTTTACCGCAATGGCCAGTGCCCTTAACTTATTTCCCAGGCTGCCTCCCTTCTTCCATTCTTTCAATATTGTTTACCTGCCGATGGGGCTTTCCGCCACTTAGTTATGCTCCTTGGCCTTCGCTCTTTTTGTTCGCGCGCTGCATTTTCACTCCGGAACAGTTTAACAATGCAGCTCTCTCATTCGCATTGGCCCAGAGTACGATAAAAGTCCCGGTTATTTGACAAACTTTGGTTTGATCGCAAAACTCGTAAGAAATGGGTTGTTTCGAGAGGTTGAAGAGGGGCGCGCGGTAGTATTTAATGCACCAGCGGCCAATGTTCTATTGGGAACGTGGGTCATTTGGAAATTAAACTTAAATGCCACTTAACGTGGCGAAAGGGAGGGGGATGGTGTCTTGTAAAATCTATTTTAATAAATTTTGCAAAATTACATGTCCTCTATAGCTTTAATCTCAGATAAAATGTGGGAAGGATGGGTAAGAGTGCACTTTGCATTTTAATTTACAGCGAGCTTGTAGCAGAATGGACGGCTATAAACCTTTTCTAATGCTAGCCTTTGCGAAAATTGGCCGGCCCTTCCTTCCAGGCACGCGTGGGCCGTTCGAGAATAGCGCAGGGGGATTAGGCACGCGGAGGACCCATAGCTCGAATTAATATTAATAAGAACTTGTTCGCTGCTCCCGTTTCTTTTTGTGTTGAGCTCCTTGCAGCTGCGTGCAAAATCCTTTTGAAAATCTTGGCACGAGCGCTTCTGGTCCTCTGGTCCCCTGGTCCCCTTGGTCCCCTTGGTCCCCTTGGTCCTCGGGATTAGCACAGCTCTAGTGTCACTAGTGGTTACGTCGCGTTCACGTTCACGTTCATGTTCACGTGTAAGGTGGTGGTGGTAGTCATGCATGACGCGCAACTTGACAACTCGCTCGACTTTAATTAACGACCATCGTCGCCAAGTCGAAGGGAACTGCCGAGGGTTTCAAGGGGTTGTTTTGCGATTGCGTGACCCAAACCTGCACTTTGCCTTCCACCTACCAAATACTCGAGTCACGAGAGAACCTCGCGAGAATCTCATAAAATCCTTTTTTCGAGGTAACTCTTTCCACCTCTGGCTAAACTCCATTTCTATATTAATTAATTGATCTTCCTCATATTATATCTACAATTCAAACCTAAAATAACTTTTACGAAAGAAACTTACGTACGTTGCGTAGAATCTGACAATTAAGTCTGTTTTGAGGTAAAACGATTATTTTGATAGGGGAGGCTGCTGGACTTATTCCGCAAGGATGCTTCCAGTTTTGCGATATTGCTAAATTTCAACAATATTCATAGACGTATATCTAAATATATATATATATATATATATATACATATATTTATTGAGAGAGGAAGAGTTGGGTAGTTTAATACGGTGATGGTTTGAGTAGAAGGCTGCACTAGCTTAGATGGGTGGCGATATGGAGATATGGTTCACTATTTATTAAACTGAAGAGCTCAAAGCAATAACAGAAAAGGAGAAGACTAGGAGAGAGTAGCAGTGAGAAGAAGAAAGAGAGAGATTACGAAACGAAACTTCTACGAGAGTAAGCCAGGGCTTTTTGACCGTAGATAATAACAAGAGGGAGAGGGGGGGGAGAGAGATTGGCCATTAAGGGTAAATCGCAAATGGTCAGACCTCACGAAACATTGCACCTGCCCCTAACTTCATTGTTATGCTTATTATAATAAAATTTATTCAGGTAAGGAGGCGGAAAGCAATAGAAGTCTGTGAAATTTAGTAGAAAGAAGAAAAATGGAAATTCCTGCATTTTCATTAGTCCTACTTTTTTTTTTTTAATTCTTTCCATTCCTTCATTGCCTGTTACATTATTCACCTAAACTTTTTCATATACGTAATATAATGACAGATTAGTATTCGTAGTAGTAGGAGTTGCTTCGTAACTTCTTGACTTTGCGTGAAATTACTCGGTACATACCAATCCCTTAAATTTTTCAAAAATATCTCGTTAGCGTTTTAAACTTTTTTCATTCTATGCGGCTGCACTCGCCGCAACTAACGATATTATTGCGGTGTCACTTACAGCTTACGCTAATTAAAACTTTGTTAATTACTGTGGTGACCAATATAATTAAACTCTTGTGCATTTAATGGAATAGTGTTGCACTGGTTAGATAATACTTACCTTTAACGTCAGAATTTTCCGTGAAATTAATTCTAAACAAGCCGAACAAAATCGGTTAATAACTCACCGTTTGCGTTCTAGTGTTTAATGCGCCACGCACGCAAGAAGAAATATAATTTTAACGATCCTACAACCTTACGTTCCCCCAATTAAAAACGTTTCGACTCAAGATCGAAATCCAATCTCCTTAATATAATGTACCGTGTGTTTATTCTTAAATGTTTGATAGTGACAGTTACACAATACATATATGGCATTACCCCCTATCAATGCTTATTCGGTTACAGTAATAATAGTCCAAAAGAATGTTGCAACATTCTATCGATTCGGTCGTTTGCTGAAAATAGAAACTCTCGTCAATAAGAGACTATCGTAGGAACATTTTTTGTAGCTCCTTTTTTTTCAACGACGTTCTCTCTTCGTAATTGGGGTAGGTTAAGTTAATGGCGATTTACGTGGATTTGGAAAAGCGTACTTTAAGAAGCGCGCAATCAATTCTTCGTAGAATTGAATTAGCATCGCGTGAGAATAGCCTGGTCCACGCGATCCAGTTATCAGTGACCAGTGGTGGTCATTGTTTTGCGATCTTGAGGATTTATGACGTAGAAGTGTGCGTTGGGTAACGTAAAGAGAGAAAGAAAAGAACGGGGGTTTTTGCCAGGTTCTTGGCAGCATCTGCCAGAATACTCAACATTGTTCTTGTTTCATCGCGCCTAACAGCTTTTTATGCTAAAACCGTTGACATTCCCGGGGCCAACGAGACAACGCTATCATTGTTATCAGCGGGACATACCAGCTACGTTACGCGGCTCGACGTCGAACACCCACCACCACTGCTTGAAATCGCCTCTTGGCAAAACCGTTAAGCCCTCCGTAAGTCAGGCTGCACAGTCGCTTCTTTGTCGTTTACCCGGCGATTTTTACCAACTTCAATCCGCTCGAAATTTTTCGAGCAGCCATCATCATCATCATCATCCTTCTTTCAGACTCTTCCACGGTGGCGGTGTCCATAACCAGACAGACCCTAGAGACCCTTGTATCTACCTATTTACCGCTGCCTACCACCTAAAAACCCCTAAATACTATGTAAATTTTGCGTTGAAAATTTTAACCGACTATCATCCGCCCATTTTATCTCTCTCCTTTCTCTCTCGAAGGGTTTTAGTTTTTCGGAAAAGTCAGGTCCGGTGGATCCTCCCCGGTCTATTGAAAGTTTCTCGTGGAGGGTAGTTCGGTCCATTTGGCTAATTGCATCTTTTGGCTAGACTGGTTTGATTGACTTCACCTGCTGCCTACCCATAACAAGCGATACAAGCGAGTGTCTGCACGGTGCGTTGTTATATCCAGCTTCCCGACGCTGCTTTATCATTATCGGATGTGACTAATGCGCCGTTTAACGCAACCTCACGTTAGTTATTATTATAGCCCTTGGCAACTCTGGGTCCTCTCCTACTGCTTCTTCACCTCCGCTTCCTCTCCCTCCCTTCTTGCTCCTTCGGCCCCTTCTTCTCCTTTCCCGCTTTCCTCATTCGTCCCGCGGCCACCCGTCGAACGCCCTTCGACCGAGAGTACACATGGCCTCCAAGCCCAAAACGTGTACCCGAATCTTGGGTCTCGATCTTGTTCATTCAAAGAAGCGCTCTGACCATGCAACAAACCACCAGCCATGGTCAGCCACTTTTGTTTATTGTTTCTCACTCCCTCACAGTCAGTCGGATCTAACAAAAAGTAACGAAGGAAATAATGCTAGCTCCTTCTTTCTTCTCTTCCTTCCTTCCTTCCTTCCTTCTTTCTTTCTTATGACTATGTATTATCTCATTTGCACGCATTGTTTCAGGTATTTTTACTACTACCACTACTACTTCTATTATTTCTATTACCACCACCATTACGATCATTATCACTATTATGCAATATTTTTCTCCTATTTCAAAAGGAACTTAACTCATTTATCACTGGGAGATAATAGAAAGAAGTCATTGTTTAAATTATGATAAAAGGTCTAATGCAAATTAATTTCGTTAGCTCAGAGATTTGGTGGAACTTCTCTACATTGGAGTTTTAGCGTATAGCGAGTGTAGAGGACGATTAGAAGGAGTGTAATTACGATTCTGCTTGAAACTAGGATATTTTAAGTGGCAAAGTAATAAATTCCTCGATTATGGTAAAGAGAAGAATTCTTTAATAGCGCGCAATCAAAATGTAAACACCGGTCGATCAAAGTTAAAGGACGATCCCAGAAGCTCTCTTTACTCTTAAGTACTGCGTCTACTTTGTATCCGGAACATTTTTACGACAGCCTATAATTCAGGACTCGTGTAATTTTTGAGCCGACAAATATTTACATCGCGTTATAAATCTGTTACTTTATTACTGGGCCTGTAACGATCGTGATACAGTTATTACACGTGGCTACGTGATTATTAAAATCACGCGTGCGCGCGCGCGCGCGTATGTGCACGGTCGTGCTGCAAATTCTTTCAATTGCCCGAAAAATTCTCTACCAGTCATGGAAGTCATCGTTGTTCAAAAATTGCCATTATCTATCCGATTGGTTGAATGAATGACAGACTGGCCGGTTAGCCGGTTAGCCGGTTGACTGACTGACTTGCGGACTGACTTGAATGACTGTCTGCCTATGCTGCCTTATCGAATACTGTAGCTACTGTTTACGCATATCTTTGACTTTATCGTCGCGCGAGTCGTAATACACTCGCCTTTCCCCCTTTCCCTTCCTCTTCCTCTTCCTCTTCCTTTTCCTCTTCCTCTTCTTTTCCTTTCCTTTGTGCCTTCTACTGCAAAGACTCGAGACGTCTAACGTAGCGAATTTTCGGACACCCGGTATAGCGGCAGCATGAGCCTCCTCACGCTACCGTGACCGCTAACACGAGTTAATCTTAATAACAGCCATGGAGACTCGCCCTTCGCCTCCATCGTTCATTATAGCGTTCGCGTTACCTACTTTTTTCCGGCCATCCGCCTTCCTTGCCCTTCTCCCTCCCTGAGAAAGGTAATATTTATAATAAGGAGTAATTGGCAGGGATCACTCCGCTAGATCACTACCAGGAGTTGCGCACCAACTTTTTTCCATGCCAAGGAACTCCCCTACCCCAATGGTTTACTCGAAACGTAAGCAACGCGTTTAATTTATTGGCATCCGGGCAAGGATCTTTCAAAGGAAGGAAAGGGTTTTGTTAAAAAAAAAAAAGAAACAGAAGACCCGTCCATTTTTTCCAGACAGGGTGTTTTCCCTCGAGAACCCAATGACGTAAAGCACCCGCATTCTTGGGTGTTCTAGAGGCTCGGGTGCTCTAGGACGCAAATGGTCAAATAGTTTGGACATTTTGTCAATTGCGCAAAGTTATGTGTTTATACCACCCTTTGAGCGTGGGAGAGGGGAGTTCTCCTTTATGGTTGCTCGAGGCATACCAAATACCCGTTCTTCTAGCAGTTGTAGGGATCGTTGAGGATGAAGCGAACGGAATGGCTCTGGCTGGTCGATTGGTCGGTTAGTTGGACTCCTCGTGTTGCTTGGTTGGCTTGACTGGCCGTCGACTCGCTGGCTGTGGTAGCGAGATAATCGCTTACACGCTGCACGCCTTAAGTCACTGTCGTCGCGCGCAAACGAGAAGACGCTTCAGGCAATTGCTTCGATCATAACTCTCGCGCGATTCCGCACTTTAAATCGACCACACCCTGTGATTCTTCGTCACAGTCGATTGCCGCCACGAATCACCTGCTTCTCCTTCTAGCTTCCACCCTCCATCCCTCTTTTCCTTTCTTGCGAGCTTTATCGTCTCCTCCATTGTCCCGTTTCTTTTTCTCTCTCACGAGCCGACGAAACCGCAGGTAGCCCTCTCGGATCCGTCGTCCTCGGTGACAAATTTTCCTCGTACACCCGATGAGATAAATATTTATGCTGTGGAGGGTTAAAATAGAACCTGCGATTTGCTTGCTGCTCCATTGTCAATATTGACGGAGAGAATAGAAACGGGCTTTCGGAGCAGGCTTAAGGTATTAGCGATGCGAGCAAAGCGGATCGGACCGGACCGCTTTTTGCGATTAGGAGTCTCGTCGATCTAAACCACTTGTGGACATTAGATTGGAAGAGAGTGAGTCAGGGAGAACGAGAGGGAGGGAGGGAGGGAGAGAGAGAAAGTGTGAATGAGAAATTGTTGGTGGTCGGAGGTAGATGGCAGGAAGCCAAGCAAAGGTGCGGCCCTCCTACGCGCCGACTATACTCTGGACCACCTTAAATCACTACTGTCCGATAATTGAGGGGGTCCTTGCGCTCAGCGTGCAAAGCCTTCCCCTCCTTCGACCGCATTTCACGAAATTGCCAAAACGAACCATGCCCGAAACCTTCTCCTTCGCCCCCCCCCCCCTCCCCCTCCACTTCCGCGCTCTTCTTTCTTTCCCTATTCTCGCCTATTCTTCCTGAGGACCTCGAGTGCTCTCTCGTTGCCGCTCTCGCTCGACAATGATCATTTTTCATGAAACGTTCGTACCTACCGGTAACCCGATACTCGCTGTTTTGTGTCCTCTACGCGTCAACGATTAAATCCATATAATAATATGTTATGAAATGAATATTTTATTTCTTGGTCGATTTAGAGGATATGGAATTCCATGGGGGGATGAGCGCGCGTTAATTATTAATCGATAAATTCAATTGTGTAAAACACGTGTGCTTTTGATTCCTCGATAAATACCAAGCGATAAAGTCGATTGTTATTAATCTTCCGCGTGACATTAGTGTTAATGGAATCGAAGGTGGCGCATTTCCCGGAGTGCGCATTATTCGCTTCCATTGATGAAATGTAAGTATCCGGAAAATCGTTCTGACCGGCAATTCCAAGTGCATAATAAACTCTCGAAGGTGTTCGTTCAGGTTCGGTGTTAGCTGCTCGAATTCCCGGCGAAGCGCGAACGAGGCGGAAATAAATTGTGAAAGGCGCTAGGAGAGCTCGCCAGGAGGGAGCCTACCTTTGGAAGAAGGAGGAGTGGGGGGAGGGGGAGAGGCGAAGCTCGCATTTTTGCCGCTTTCGCTCCTTTAATGGCGTCGTTCTGCTCCTCGCAATTTGTTCGTATCGCTGCTTCTGCTGCTCCCTTTGCGCTTTCCTCTCTCTCTCTCTCTCTCTCTCAATTTTCCCTCTCCACCTCGATACTCCTTTTTCGTACTTTTTACCTAAAATTCTCATTTTTTTCCACGTTCGTCACATAGCAATTCATGATTCGCAAGATAAATGTCACTCGTAGTGGAAGGGGTGAGTCTCAATCTATCGCGAGACTTTGAACGAGGTTCGTCGATTGTACTGATGGATTCCAAGATTTTCCTAAATCATTTGATTTCGTCGTTGGTTGTATGCGCGCGCACGCACACGCTGTATA
The DNA here is from genome assembly GCA_037305995.1 of Sclerodermus sp. 'alternatusi'. Taxonomy (NCBI): domain Eukaryota; kingdom Metazoa; phylum Arthropoda; class Insecta; order Hymenoptera; family Bethylidae; genus Sclerodermus; species Sclerodermus sp. 'alternatusi'. Next base: position 6,577,945 of record CM074547.1, on the reverse strand, counting down.
AATCAATTCGCATAATACCTGGCGGAGAGTTAGTTGAGGTAATTCAGGTTGTGGTAGGTAGGTAGGTAGGTAGGTAGGTAGGTAGGTAAGAGTTTCGAGACTGAACCGAGAGATGCAACAACATCGATAGGTGGCTTCCACGAAAGGTGGTGCTCCCGACGGGGAAGTTTTAATGCGCTAGCGACAGGAAACGGGTTGACTACGCGAACGAGCTGCTGCTGTACTACACGCTGTTAGCCCGACCGTTCCCGTTTATGGACGCGACTGGCAAATTGTCTAAGGAGGGGCAGGAATCCTAAAGAGCCTCTGCACTCTCTCTCTCTCTCTCTCTCTCTCTCTCTCCCATTCCCGGGGTTCCCGCTTCCAGCTCTGGTTTCTACTCCCACTTCCACTTGCACATTCGCACTCTTACAAAGGAAACGCGCGGGACTCTCAGACAAACTTTTTACCAGCGGAGCCCCAACCTGCATGTAAATGTTGCAAGTCGGTCGGCCGTGGGGATCTTCTTTTCTTTTCTCTTCTCTTCGCTTCTCTTCTCTAGGAGGACACGGATAAACGGCAACTCGTCAATTAAACCGGTGGAAATCCCACTTCCCTGTTCTCCCTTCGCTAAAGGTCCCCGTGAAAAAGTCACGCGCACCGTTTAGTGAAAAGATTGATTTTTTTCTTCTTTTCTCTTCTTTCTCTTTTTATGCAAAAGCTCCTCACTGACAGAATTAATTGGCATAGCGAGCCTCGTAATTGGAATAGACTTGGCAGGGGAATAACACGATTGAACCATCATCGGGATGATAATGCGATGATAGCGCACGTATAACGAAATGGCAAATGTAGAGAGAGAGAGAGAGGGGTATATGCATTAAACCGAGTTTACTCGCTGTTATGATCATTATTGTAATTGATAATCTATTAGGGTAAATGATTTCAACAGCTCGGTCAAAGATTAATTGCTTGTCAAAGAAGATAGCATAATTATTGTTGGAAAGGTTGTGATACTGGAGTATCACGCATCGCTTGCTCGTCTGCTAGTCGCCGGGGTTTACAGTTGTGTAGCGCAGAGAACGCTGTTAGTCTTCGCGCTAGAAAAGCAGCTAATTAATTAGTTTGCCTAGCGTGGAGCTATGTTATACGCGTGCGCGCATTTTGCAGCGAATTACGCGAGGAGCAACTGGCATACCCCGTATGTGCTACCGACGTATGGAGCTCAATGATGGAACCAAAGAGAAACGAAGGGATAGAGGAGCAGAGCAGAGCAGGGAAGTGGTGGAGAGTGGCGAGAAGAGGAGAAGAGTGCAGTGCGCAACGGCAAAAGGCAAAGGCAGGACACGAAGAGCAGAGGGTAGAGCGGCATCGTCGCCGTTTGCGAAGAAGGTAGAGAACCGTCGTTGCCGTCGTTGCCGTCGCCACCGCCAACGCCACCGCCGCCACTGCTGGTGGTGATGGCGATGATGTTGGTGGGGGTGGAAGGGGTTGAGGTGTAGAGAGAATCAAGAAGAGCGAGAGAGAATTGACCGAGGGAAGAGAAGATAAGAGAGAAGAGAAGAGAAGAGAGGAGAGGAGAGGAGAGAATGAGAAAAGAGAGGGGAGAGGCAGAACCTCTCGGAGAGGTTCCTGCGCGGCGTTGCCATGCCTCGCGCACGCACCAAATATTTGACGCTAACCATCGGTGAAACACGCTCGTTCCATGGGGTTACTAGCCGGCTTGAAAACATCGGCGCCTCCTGTTATTTGCATTCCCCTAGTCAGCAACCACTTGCCTTTTTTCCCTTCCTTCCTCCCTCACTCCCTCCCTCTCGGTGTCATTGTTTCTCTCCTCCTCGTATCCTCTTCTTTTCCCTTTTTCTCTCATCTTGCATCCGACTAAACTCCCTATACGTAAATTTTATTATCGGAGATTTTCCTTTTTTTGTTTTATTTTTTGTTTTTTTTGTATCAATATCCAACCAAAGAATCTTTCTCTTTCTTCCTTTTCTTCAAAAGGACTTGCCCTGTAGTGGAGGAAATTTTAATTTTGTCATTGATCGCGACTGTTCTCCACGGACGTTTCTCTCGTTCGCCCCTGGAAAGATGCAACACAAAGGATATTTTGCGCATTTACGCGTGCATAACAGTAGCAGTCACGTGAGATCTCTCTGATTTGCATCGACCAAACATTTGACTACAGCTGAAACTGCTCTCTCTCTCTCTCTCTGTATTTATGCGCAAAGTGCTACCGAGCAACCCTTCGAGATCCGCCGTCTGCATTTTCGGGAGCTCTGCGTGCGTGGAACTCTTCGGAACAGTAATTTACGATCATTCGACGAATTTCGCCGATAATCATTTTGCCTCGCGAAAGCCCCGGTCAGTTGCAGCTGCGGAACAACCTCGTAAACCTGCGTGAATCGCACCTTCTCGATTTCGACACCTCTCGTGATTTCTTATCCTCTCCCGGGATTTATGCATCCATGCACCACCACCACCACCACCACCAACATCAACATCACCAACCTGCTCATCACCCACCGAGTCAATTTGCATTCGACAAACTCCTCCCGCGTTTATTGAATTTTCTCTCATCCACCTCGCTCATTTCACGGATTTTTTTTTTTTTTTTTTAATACAAATTTTCTCATAATTTCATATTTTTCACGGTCAACGCGCTTCTGCACGACATGCTTACTTACCGCTTATTGCTGCAAGTTCGAGATTGCGTTCACTGACAGTCAAAGATACTCCCTTCAACTATTTTCTGGGGGTACCGGTAGTTGCGCGCCCTTCGTCGAAAAATAAAATCAAGACTGGAACTGCGTGTGTTTATACTTCAAGCCGCATTATATAACGCTGGGTGTCGTTCGCACAACACTCGCATTTCATCGTGTGTGTCGGTTGCACATGCCACGCCATGCCATGCCGCGCAACTCCATAGGACGCGTCGACTGTGCGCGCGCGCGCGCGCGCAGTTAATTAACAGCGGAATTAGTTGAACCTGACACTTCGCTGCTCCGATGAAAATGTAACGCGCGGCTGCCTAAGCTCGAGAGAGATCGATCGGTGGATCCGCGATGGATCGTCGGATCGAGCGGACGATCGATCGACTCTCCCCCCGCTCGATCCACGCACGCATACACCAACGCACAGCTGCACACCAACAGCAGCACCACTGACGCGACCCCCACCCTCTTGCTAAATTCCACATTGCCGGATTAAAAAGCGAGCTTGAAAAATCGCTGTAACGCGATTTCCACGACTTTTATAATTGAAGACCGTGCGCGACTCCTCTTCTTGTCCTTCTTTTTTATCGCTCCAGCCTCCCCTCGTTCGTTACTTCCCACCCTTCGTCATTCTCACCTGCGGGAGCAACGCAATAACGCGTAGTTTTCATTTAACTTTCCTTTCCCTTGATCATTGATATTTTCCAATTATATATAATTACAATCGTACGCGCCTCCTCTTCCTCCTCCCCCACTGCCCAGCTAACCGATCCTCCCCAACCCCCATATTTAACGTTACATTTTCATTCGTCTATCGATATTTTGCAATTACTAAATTGCACTGATGAATTTACATTTGATTCGCTTTCTTTGGTCGAAGGTTTTTTTTTTTTTTTTACACTTTTTCATCTCGTAGTTTGCAGATTGATCATTGAACGGCATGAAAAAGTTTGCACGGATACACGTATATCGCGTGTACCCGTATGCTTTGTACCAGGAGTTTTCCGAATGGTCTTCCTCGCGAAGCGCGCTAGTCCAAATAACGACGAGTTTGTTAAGGCGTAAGGTTTAGCCTGAAAGTGACCGTCGCTCGAGAGATCTGGAGGATAAAAGTTAAACGCGGGATTAACACGCGATACACACGGCGAAACGCAAAGTCATTGCTGACTTCTGGTATCGCTACCGAGGAGCAACCAACTCTAGCTATCCGCTTTCTCCGTGAAGTAACGAGACGCTACACTTCCCTATCGAGTTCCTCCCTCTTGGCCCCTTGACTCGCTTTTCGTTATCGGCCTCCATTTATTGTCCGCAATAAAGTCGAGCATGGGCAGAGAGCCGGAGATTAGAGAGGCACGCGAGTCTCGTTGTTTCAGCCGCGAGTTAGCGTCGATTCGTTGGAAAGATGAAGAAAAAACGAAGAAGGAGGACGAGAGCAATCTTTTCGTCGGTGCGATTTTTGATCCCCCAACGACTCGAACGGTCCATTCCCCCTGTCGCGAGAAAGCGCTCGCGGGTAAAACTAAAAAGATGAGAAGAATTTGCAATTTTTTCGAATCTCGGTATCCGACATGTGTAGGAAAATCGAGTGTTTCCACGTGTTTCCTTTGATTGGAAAGAAGCTAGGAGTGGTAGTGCGATGGTGGTGGTGGTGGCGGTGTTGGTAAATCGTCGACTACTCTCGCAGTATCGGTACTGGAAGATCCCGGGTTGTGTTTGTGCTGGTGCTGGTGTTGTATCTATGCGACATCTCGAGTTGTGCGAGCGTGACTGCCAGTAATTAACGAACGCCAGTAACTGACTAACACTCGAGTTAATGGCTTCTAATTTCCCATCGCGCTTTTTGCACGGATTTCTTGCTAATCCTCGTGAGCATCGGAGGATATAATATGCAGAAATCCGCTTGTTAATAATCCGCGGCCACACACGCACGTGCGGTCGTGGTCGCGCACGCACACGCAGCACCGAAAATAAAGAGAGAAAAAGATCCTACGACTCTTGAAACGATGAGAAGGTAGGTACCGAAGAAGTAAACTCATCGCGGAAGGCTGTAGCGTGCCGATGGTAATTTTAAGAATGGCAGATTTTTCTCGAAAATGCGATAGGGGATAAAAGAGTACTCGATGGCCAAGAGTCATCTTGCCAGACGGGCGAAGGCGCTTATCCCTTTCGTCAAAGTGTCCTTTCACAGAAAAGGATTTCGGATCGTTCGTCACTCGACAGTTGGACAGCACTTGGAGTATGCGGTACTTCGGATGATGCATAAGAGGGAGGGAGGGAGGAGAGAGTGCGAGGGGGAAGAGGGCGCGGAATATGACTGCTGGTGGTCGCACGCACATACAGAACCCTCGCGCACTTCGATAATGTGTCTACACCGCGCTCCCCCTTTTTCCTTTTCCATTTTCCATTTTTTCATCGGCCTCTCTGTCTTTGCATCTTCTCGCTCCTCCTCTCGTCTCGTCTCCGATATCATCTCATCCCATCGCACTTGCTCGCGCACTCCCTCCGTTTCCCGACAACAGTTGTGTCTATTACGACTGGAAGCCCCCCCCCCCCCTCTCTCTCTCTCTCTCTCTCTCTCACACAAGTTCCCGTCGGTTTCCGTCAGTTCTCCTCGTCATAAAAGCTTGCATCATTTTATCCTCTTACGAGTTGGGCGACTTTAAGCGCTCGCGCGCGCGCGTACGACCGCACACGTTTCCTCGCTCGCTACTCGCACATTCTCCGGAAACGTACGACGATGTTACGCAGTACCATTAACAGGCGTAATTGCTGCGAAACTGGCGAAAACGCAAGTAACGGCCTCTCTTCGCGCCTGAACAGCCGACGCCACTACCTTAAAAACGCGCAGCCACGACGAATCGCCGGTTCTCTTCCTTCCCTCGGGCAGCTATCGCTCTGCCACTTTTGCGCACCCATAGTCCATCGACACCATTTGCATCTTGATGCTTCCCGGTAGCGTCCTCTTTGCGCGTATGTGTACCACATAATTATCCTGGCACCTACCCTCCTCCTCGTCCTCCCCGCACACGGAGGACACCAGTCTCAAAAACTCATAAATTTTCATCTTTCCGCATTTGCATCGAGAGGAGGAAACCTCGATGGCGATCGGCAAAATCAATAGAGAGACGCCACGTTTCCTTCTTTCCTCTCATTTTTACCGACGAAACTCAAATATTGTTTCTCTCGCGAGTTCCCTCGAATCCGCCACTTCCGCTTCTCGCTCTATTGTGTCCATGACACTGACGGGGGGGGGGGGGGGTATGCTCCCACCGTCCATCGTCCGTTCACCGCGGTAGCATAAATTCTGAAAAACCGACCCACTTGCGTTGCTTCGTCATTGGCTAATTGTGCTTGATCTTAAAGAGGGAGGAGGAGGAGGAGGAGGAGGCACGCAACGATCAATGCTACACACGCAGGAGAGGAGAGAGCGTTGAATGGCCTAATAATTCAATGACATATAATTTTGTAGCATCTTAGTCCCTTTTGAGCGCGGATACCCTTCACCATTAACCGTGCAATTGCAGCGTAACGGGTGAAAATGCAGTTAACGGCTTCGTGTCAAGAAGCCGGTAGCTTTAATGCTACCGGTCTGACGTGAAAATAACCGGCGACCACCCGCAACCACTTCGATGTGGGTGTCACTGTCGTGTTCTTTAACGGCATCGTCATTGACTCTTACTTGAATTCCACGCGGGATCTTGCGAATGCTCGGCGTTTCCTATCGTTGATCCAACGCTCGATCCGACCGTCCTTAGTCCTAATAAACCGCGACCCATCGGTAAAATTCCTCGTAATCTCTCCTACTTGAGTATTCGTCCTACCGTGACCATTCCCCGAATAACGTTTTATTTTTTAACGACGCTCTCCCCCCTCTCCTTTATATAGCTTCCAGAAAAAGATCACTCGCTTACCGCGAATCATCTTCTCTGCCAAGTGTCAAGCGCCGCATCGGGTTTACGAGGAGGAGCAAAACCCAGTAGTACGTTGTTGCTTGCTTTTCTGTTTTCCTGTTTCCCTGCGAAATATTATTTACCATTGACGCGCGTCATGGGATTCGTTAAGATTCCAACGGAGCTTTTTCCAATCCATTCCGCGAGATTTTTCTTCGAGGATTGTATCGATGGACGGTGAATTTCTTAACAAGTATAAGAAAAGATCGTGGTGGTGCTGCCGTTAATTTCGTAGACGGTGATCGCGCGCTGTTCATTTGAAAAAGGTGCACACGCCAGTGAAAAGCTGTGGATATCGACCACTCGTCGTCCCCACTCCCCCGCGTCGATGATCGCGCTTAGCTGTTGCGTGCGTGTGCCGTTTAACGGCATTCCACAATTGGCACCTGCGAACCTCCTCGTAATTGATCTTTTATACGACTTCTCAAACGTCCGCCTGTCTGCTTGCCCGTACCAATGAACCAGTCGACGAGTGTGTGTTAAACGTCTAATTAATTAGCTCGAATAATTTCGTGTTCCTCGTTAATGCGCTCGCGTTTATCCCAGGTTTCCACAGTTGGATATCCAGAAGATAATTGTCGTCGTTCTTCGAATTTTCTTAACGCACTCGCGAATTTTTACAATTTCCTAAATTATCTGACGAATGCGCGGTGCTTTATACAGGATCGAGAATCACGGAATTTCCTACATATTCTCCGCTAGTGCTTTTTATTAAGGAAATAATTAAGGAACGCATTATGTATTGAGTTGCGTAAGAGAATCTATTGAAATCAGACGAATACTGTTACTGGCAGCAATTGCCCCCTAGAAGAACCATCTATGGGAACCATGCTGTGGAACCCACGAACACACTTTCACGTAATTATATTTCATTCGCCACACCTTTTCAAGGTATCTCTTTCTCTAATGCTTTTCCAGTTCCAACATAATTCACGCTTGTCATTTGCGTTGATACTTGACAAATATTTTTCTGTATTAGCAAACTTGGAAAAACTGTAGTCGTAACACCCCATCTGATACTGGTCCGCGGATAGAGGCAATATTCCGATGACGCGACGTGTAACTTTGTTAATTTAAAAATTAGCTTTTGTCCGAAGATCAAACAGTTTTTCAATTGATAAAGAAATCCTTCGACCAGAATTTCCTATAAATTCCAAATTTTAGAGTTATCGGCGCAAAGTTATAAACTGTAGATAAATTTGTCCTTTACGCACATGGAACCAAGAATCTTAGTTATCGCATTGCCCGATAAAACCCATTTCGTCATATCCGTAAACACCATGAAAGATAACTCCGTCGATGGATCCTGATTCTCAACGCCCGTGAAGGTTTCAACGTTGTCGAGCCAGTTTGAAAAATTGCAAGGATGACGAGAGAGGGGAGGAGGGAGCTCGTCGTCATTTCACTGAATTTCGACCTTGCGTAAACACCTGTCTATGTCACATTGCGCAAGACATATTGAGAATTCAGAATAGATGAGACGAGACTTCCTGAAGGGCCGGAAAGGGGAGGGGGGAGGAGGAAGAGGATGAAAGTAGGTGTTCTCTTTTTCACATATGAGCACATACATTCTCGAAGACTATTATTTAGCGTGTGGCGAGGAGATTGGGGAATCGCGTTATGAGCAAGAAAGAAGCGAGGAAGGGTCCCGTTAGCGAAGGGTCAAAACTCCTCCGCCTCTTTTTGAAGGTACCTTCTTCCTCTTCTCCCTTCCCTCCCTTCCTTCCACCTTCCACCAAGCACTGTTCGCGCCAGAAAGAGCTGTGCTTTTTCATCTCTCTCTCGCAGGCGCAAGCGATGGCGAAGACGAAGGCGAAGGCGAAGGCTAAAGGCCCCAAGGCAGGTATAATATAACCTCTGCGCACCATCATCCCTCCCTCTCCCACCTCTATCATCTTTTACCTCATCTCTCTCTCTCTCTCTCTCTCTCTCCTTTGATTTTGTCCTTTTTTATCTTTCTTTCTTTCTCTCCGTCTTTCTTCCTTTTTGTCTCCTTTCCATTTCTCTTTCCCTTTTACACTCCACCCCCCTTTCTACCTCTCTCTATCCTCTTTATCCACGATTTCTTCTTTTTCCCCTCACATCTTTCTCGTATATTCTTCCTTTCTTCCCGTCTCTCGCGCTCTTTCCACTCCATTTTTCTCTCGGGTTCCCTCATTCTTTCTCCCTCTATCTAGCCATTTTCTTTATTTCTATCGTCGTTTCTTCTGCCCGGTCTTCCACATCGGTTAGCCGAGAGGTTATTTATTACAGGTTTGGCGTTTATATTGGATTTACACAACTTAAATACCGAGCCCAACGCACACGGTATCAACATAAATATTGTATTTCCTGCGGGTCTTTGGAGAGGACCACGGAGTGCCGTGGAGAAGGATAAGGAGGGGAAGGGGGCAAGTTTCACGACGTCTTTTCCCCGAATCCGTTGATCGTAATCACGTTCTCCTCTGGCTTGGCTACTTGGTTGCACGCCCTGGCCAAAGCAGGATTTGGCGTTTCTACCATCGGCGCAAAAATCGAGAGAAAGGTGGAGGAAGAGGGGAAGGCAGGGATGGAGGGAGAGACAGACCCCGTTAGGTGGACAGAGAATCCCCATCGCTAATCCTTGCGACATCGCGCGATCCGCTGCAACGCGCTGATTGGTGGAAATTTACATGGCGATCAGAGCCTTCGATAACCACAATAGAGCGTCCTCGATACTCTTAGCTGGAACAACTTTTCTCGTATTTATGCCTCGAAAAATATGCTATCGCTTCAGAAAAAGAATCCGGTTTCCAATGCCAATAAATCTTTCATTCAAGGTCCCCTTACAAGTTCCCACTACAATGCTGCGTTCCACGAAACGCGAGAAAATTATTCCTTCCTCGACGCTAGTAGAGTCTTTCTTCCCCGAATCTTCTTCGCAATGTTGCGTGACTCTTATTAAACCGACGAGACCCACGCAGGATTCATTCCCGAGCGATGAAAATTCGTTTTCGTGCGGCGCCGAGCACCTAGGACCCCCCCCCCCCCCCGGTCCCTTCGAAACCAAAAGAAAAACTTGCGCATTTCATCGAATCGCGATGATCCATCCTCGCCGTCGACTCGTTAGCGCATACATCTGCGTCACGCGCAAATATCGACTCGCGGCGGCAGAGTCGACGGTAGGGAGAGGGTGGGTGGGGGGAGGAAGGTCCTTTATAATTCACGAGATCTTTCATCAGCCGTATAAGGGAAATGAACGAGGGAGGAGGAGGAGGAGGAGGAGGAGGAGGAGAAGGAGGTATCTTGATTCGCGCATAGGCGTATTAATACATCTCCCGAGGGATCTTTGAAAATTACATTTGGCAGCGGCTCGCAGTTAACCGGGCGATGATTTGCAAGTGGCTATTGTTCCGATCTCGCTCGGTAACTCGCGACGCAAGTTTATGGCAAGCCTAACATCACGGCGATTGCACCGGTCTTTATCTAGTGGGACGACTTTCATCCATCAAGCGCTAGCGTGGAAAGGATTCGCTTAACTTGGCCGCACGCGCCTTCTCTCCGTTTGGTGACCCCGTCACGCGGAGAGAGAATGATACGAACCAAGAGGCAAGAGCTCGCTGGATCGGTGCAAGCAATCTTTCATTCTCTCGGTACAGTCATCTTTTCACGCGTGCCGAGATTCTCTATACTTGAAAAAGCTCCTCCCCTTCCCCCCTCATCTCTATTCCTCGCGGCGCATCCGTCGACCTGAGACTTTCGCGACTTCCGCGAAAGAAACTCGCGAGGAGGAGGAGAGACACATCGAACGATCCTGATGATTTAAATAGAAAATCTGAGAGAAGAGAGAGAGAGAGAGAGAGAGAGAGGGAGGAGAGACCTGGTCAGAATTTAATGAGCGTGCGAACAAACTGGGTGGGAGATTCAAAAGAAATTTCAACTTCAGCGATCAATCTTACTCTTCGCCAACGATGCGCGACACTTCGGGGCGTGGGTGCTCACTGTCATTTAAATGCAGCTTAACCGTTAACCGCGCGCAGATGCGCCTGCGATATTTATGACGATCCTGAACCCTGCTGAAGGGTATAAATACCTATATTACGCTGCGCGGATAAGCGCGCTCTTCGGGAAACGAGAAGATTTATCGGAATTACGGAAAACTGTTAGAGTTGAGTGTCAGAAACGCGCGAGAAACAACATCGCGAGAGAGAAAGAGAGCCACGAGAAAATGTCATTATCATTAGCGGTAAAATTTCATTCGAATCGGTAAAAGTGTCCTTTTATCGATAAGGGCTCACGGTCACGGTGAAACGCACTTCCGTTTCGAGCGCTATTTAACCAAATAAACGGATTTGCCAATAAGGAAGTTCTACAACGAGGAGAGAGAGGGGGGGAAGGGAGGTAAGTACTTTGGCATCGAGCACTGAAAGCGAAAGCGAGACGATCAATCTTATTCTTTGTCAACACGCGTGACGATGCGTGGGTGAGCGCAGATGCAGCGAAGGTTGTTGGGACCGCGCGATTGCGCGCGGTGACATTTGCGCAGTGACACGTGACAGGCCGATTTAACGAAAGTAACGGAGTAAACGCGATGCGAGTGGATTGGTCGGTCGTCGACGGTACCTGAAACACAAATGTAGGGCCGAAATCCTGGCAAGTTCGAGTTTGGGTCCCCGTAGCCACGCTGGAACCTTGATTCCTCCCTCGATCCTGGCCGGTGATTCCCCGGTTGATCAATTAGTGGCGCGTGTACAGATTTAGCTGCGGAAAGTCCACGAGTATTCGCGTGAGCGCTTTGCGATGTGCATGTCCCTTTTAAACGACTAAGAACTCGTTCTCTCCCCTATCCCATTCAGCCACTGCTGCATCGAGTTATCTAGTGGACTCTTCGCGCAAGCTTTATTCTCCACTCTCTCTCTCTCTCTCTCTGTCTCTCCTCCCACACGCTTAAGGTAGCTGACTCTGCGAGAAACTAGAAGATTCCACTAAATTCGCGAATACACCGATTCTACGTTCAGTTTAGATATATGTCCGACTTCCTGTGAATTTTCTCTCTCTCTCTCTCTCTCTCTCCGAGTGAGATGATTCTTCACAACAGCAATGTTTGTATGGTGAATCTATTAGAATTCCAATTTGCGAAAGGTCTGGATCGGTAAAACAGAAGGCCGTCGTTCGATTTAATTAAATGGCGAGGCGCGTGCGCTTGCTAACTTGTTAGCGGTGTAGTTGCTGCAGTCGCTGAGTACTCGAAGAGCTCGCGGTAACTGAAAATCGAGAGTATTCGCAGAGTGACTCGTATTTACACATTTTGCTGTACGGCCCTGCTTGGTTTGAATCTCCAGGTATATTCATGTACGTATCTCCCTCTTTACCTGCTTCTCTCTCGATTACGAGGGATGAACGGCGCATAGAAAAAGAATGGGAGGAAGGGAGAGAGAGAGAGAGAGACGAGGATGAAGCTGCAAGCGAGGTGGCAACATTGCAGATGAGAAATACCGACGACTTGTACTCGCGACGAAGACAAAAAGATAGGAGGGAGTCGAATGGGAATTGGGGTGGGAGGAAGGGAGGGAATAGGTTACTCCATAAAGGGAGAAAAAGGATAGTGTGGTAAATGAGAGAGAACGAAAGTATAAACTGAATATAAAGGTCGAATGTTGAGTGAACTAGAGTACGAGGAGATTAAGAAGTAAGATTATAGAGAGTGTAATATTGAAAAGGATAGGAGAATAAAGGAGAGGAGGAGCGAATGGGAGATTAATCTTATAGACTTGTAAGAAGTAGAGAGCGAGAGAGAAAAGATAAGTAAGAAATGGAGGAAGCACACGCGTGTTACGTTCTGACGGGGGTCGTTGACGTCGCTCCTGCGTTTCTCCTTACCGACAGTCATCCTCGGTCATTCGATCTATCCTATCTAACCTTTCCCTCTCGTTCTTCCCCCCTGTCTTTCTTCAGCATCCTTCTTCGCATTGCTATCTCTCGGCTATTTACAACTTCTTTCTGCAAGGCCGCTGAGTAACTTATCACGGAAAGGATAAGTTATCCTCCACCAGTATTCCCCATTTCCATCTCCATCTCCTCCTCTCCTTCTCGGGATGTTACGCCATCCCACTTATCCTTGGTCTTTTTCTTTTTTTTTTTTTTTTAAGACTCGGTACCTCCATTGATTTGTATCAACGGATGGACATTATTAGTGTTTTAGCGAAATTTGATTTTTCTCGTGCACGCTCGTATGTCGGTCTGAAGATTAATCAGGGGGGGAAATCAATTGAAAAGTGTCACGCGAGCTCTTGTCTACGGGATCCAATGGGATTTCTCGACCTTCGCAGGATATCGAGTTCCGAGAACAGACGCGTACAGTTCTGGAAGCAGAGCTCGAAAGTCCAATAAAATCAGAAGGACTCGAGTGCGTTTGGCCCATATTAATAAAAGCTTGAATGACGGAACAGGCACCGGAGAAACCTGAGCACGGCCCTGCACCCTCCCACCGCTACCCTTGCCCGACCGACCCCCTATCCTTTTCCACTCCAACCCTCTTCACCGCCCGCTCGGCTCTCCAACTCTGGGCATCCTCCTCCTCCTCCTCCTCCTTCTCCTCCTCTATCTGCTTTAAACTCGTCTCTGTACGAATCGACAACTTCGGGTCCGTACGATCGCTTTCGCGAAACAACGAGAAACAAACTGAACTGAAAAATCTCTTCAATAACGAAATTCTCGATTAGATTTTGAAAACGGAATCTCTGTTCATCCGTCACGTTTTTTCGTTTAGCCAAAAAATATCCTGGCGCTTAAAAGCAGCAGGTTGGTCATTGGTTTTCGTTTTACCAAATGAGTCACCCATCGGCTGGACTAGACGATGAGCAAATGAGATAATTAATAGGGAGAAAATACGATGATACGCACCGAGTGGTGTGCGTAGGCAAGTGCAAACAAACATAAGAACGGTAGGGGATATTGTGCGATCGGAGAGAATGAGAGAGGAGGAGAGGGGGAGAAGGAGGAATTCTCACATAGAAGCTTCGGCTCTATAAATGGAGAGAATCAGAATGCGCCGCCAGCACACGCGCTCGTCGGAGAGAGGAAGTGGACGTGCGCCGTTGCGCGGCAAGGCGAGGCGATACGATACGATACGATACGACGCGATGCGATGCGATGCGATGCGATGCGAGTCTGCTCGTATGCAACGCGCCGTTTTATAACGAGCGGCTCAACGGGAGAGAGACAACGACGAATAGCGATAGAAGATGAAGCCTAAGGGATGGGGGGAGGGGGAGGGGGGAGATTACTTGGATCTTGGAGGGAAAAAGCACGCGTGCGACTGCACGCGAAAAAAGAGAGCATCGTGCAAAGAAAGTGAGACAAACTAACGAGTTAAGGTCTTCTCCTCGGGTGAAAGAGCTTGGACGGGGTTGGGAAGGGGGAGGACGAGGAAAAGGAAGAGGAGGCAGAAGAATCGCGAGAAAAAGATAGCGGAAGGAGTTTTGTCGGTCGAACAGTGGTTCTCAATCTGCTAATCTTCTTACACGGCTTCCACTCCCTGATGGTCAGCGAAGAAACGGATGAGTTTGACGGGGCAGGGAGGGGGGGTGATGATGAGGCGCGGGGGGGAGGAAACGGGGAGCACGAGACGCGTCACGTGCGAGCGTACTCGTTAACCGTCGTAACGACCGGGCAGGCAGGCGGAGAGGGTGGTGGTGGTGGGTTCCACGTGGCCGTTGTGCTTTTCTCGATAATTGGCGCCGTCGGCATATTAAAACTTGCAGGTTTTCGATATTAGGGTACGCGCGACGACGTTTGCGTCGACGCCGACGCCGACGCGGACGTGGCAACTTCCTGCCGCGCCGAATCGAATCGAGGAGGCGGGGGCGGAACTTCCCTCGCTCTCCCAGTTCCTACAATGGCCGTTTTCGCTGGACCAAATCTTCCTGCCTCTGCCATTCGACTCTTCGGCGGAGAGCTCGAGCCATTCCTGAAATTTATTCAATGATGCACCCCCCCGAGTGAAACTCGCCATTTTACAATTTTTACTCGCGTCCTTCCTTTTGCTTTCACGAACTGTGGTCCGTTTGCCAGAGGTTTGTCGAGACCGCTGAACTCTGTTCCCTCGACGGATCGAGTCTATTCCATTTCCTCTCTTCCATCATAAATATTTTCATCGAGCTCTCTCTCTCTCTCTCTCTCTCTCTCTCTCTCTTTCTCTCTCCCTCTCTCCTCTATTCTCTTCCTCCTTCCCTCCTATTTTTCGAGATTAGTCATTTCGACGCGTTAGCTTTTCCATCATCGACCACCAATAACGGTAGCATCGAAAAATCATCCCTGAGGATCGCCAAGGGACGTCCGACCTTCCGCTCTCGTCAAGGTTTGCCCTTGTCATTCGGTCGCGGACCAGCAGGAATTTTTGGCTCCCCGAGCAATTTGACTTGCAGATGTAAATTACTCGAAAGTAGCAAAAGGCCATCTTAATTGCATGCGCGGTACACGTGACTGACATACCGGCTGTTTCCACAGCATATCAAAGACACATAAATCTTGCAACGAGCATTGCAATGCGGCTCGCAATACGCGGGACGCAATACGCCTGACTCGGCGCCTGACTCTCAAGATAGTCGGCAAAGCGCGCGGTCAAGTGAAATCTATGGAATCGGATTCTTTAATTCCCAATCGGTGCATCTCACGCTCCTTCGGCCTTTCCCCCAGTTAAGTCCGGCGCACCCACAGCGATTCTCGTTGGAAAGAACGGCTCGGTAAGGGGAGGGGTGATGGTCCCGCGGGCCAGGTGTCCGAGAAGCGAGAGAAAAGACCAAAGACCAAAGACTCGTCGCGGTTGCTTGCGTCATTACCACCCACGGCATCTCGGGAGCGAAGAGAGGAGCCAGAGCCTCGTCGCACGCGCAAACTTTTCAAGCGATTCGATTGTGAGAAGGAGCGCACGCGAGCGAGTCGGTCACACTCGCTTCTTAAATTCCACGCATCGTTCGGCGTCGACACCGTTACGCGCACTTTACCTTATTGACTGTAATAATAGGAGGTCGCGCCTTCTTTTATGTACATGCGAGCCCGCATAAATCTTGGCGCGCAAGATGGCGCTTGCCAGAGTCCAATCGGTGCCCGTGACCTTGTCCCTCCTCGCCTTGCCTCGTCTCGTCTCGCCAGCATCCCTCAGATTTGATGGGTTCTGTTGATTTTTAGCGCTCGATGGGCAAAAGAGTTGTTTTGGAGCGAGAGAGCGAGAGTCAACCGTGGCAAATAGCACCCCCAACCTGTCCCCTCCCCCGTCTGTCGTGCGTGTAGCGAACGTTCTCCACGCGCTTCGTCGTTCTATCTTGAGGAAAAGGCGGCGCGGGATAGGCCCGGCTGTGGCTTGTAAATAGCAGAAACACGCTTACCGCCTCTATCTTGCATCAAAGAAGCCGCCTCCGACGCCCGCGACGCTTTTACTCGCTTAATTTATGAACGATAGAACCAGCCAGCGACCTACCTAGATTCTGGCACCTAGCTAGGCGCCTCGACGGGCATCGCGCGACCCACGCATCGCGATAAGCCACTCTCGCTTATCAAGTTGCGCGCATGCTCCAACTTTTTTCTCCCCCAGACGCGACGCGACGCAACTCAACGCAACGCGACGCGACGCGTCCCATTTATCTATCCCACGGCGCAATGCGAGGAAACTCCGCTTGCTCCTTGCTCTTCCACTACCATCACCACCACCACCACCACCACCACCACCACCACCACCACTTATCTCGCAGGATACTCTCTGCCCTACCTACGAGGTCTCGCAAGATTATTCTCCTACCCCTTCTCCCCCTTCCCCCTTTCCCGAAAGGGTACTTGTATGTGTTCTCGTCGAAGGCCAAACTCATTGTCAACGATCCTCTCTCTCTTTCTATATATATTTCTTTCCATTTCAAATTGCCCGTGCTCCAAGGCCATACCTGGCAAGTAATTGCGCAAAGCTTTTCACGCGCCATTTCGATGTAACATTCGGATGATTATGTCGACGCTAGGCGGACTAAACGTGCGAATCTTGCAAAAGTGCCCCGGGAGCTTTCGGTAGCTCCGTTAAACGGGTGACCACCGGTAATCTCGATGGGTTTTCTCAATCATTCGAAAAAGTTAATGATCTCGGCTCGGCAGCGGCAACGCAGCGCTATTACGGGAGAGCCTGGTCCGGTCTGGTCTGGACTGTTAACAGCTCGCGTGAGCGTTAGTCAGGCGCTCGAACCCGAATGCGAATGCGAATGCGAACGCGAACGCGCAATTACCTCCTCATCTTGCATCTCTCCACACGAATTGCCAGTTAATTGTCGCGAACCATTATGGTGCTCTATGGCGGAATTTTCGGATCGTTACAGCGTTCTGCTGGTGGCTGGACCGACGACGACGACTCGCGTATTTCTCAGCTGACGTACGTCAAATTTCACGCTTTCCTCGCACCTCGAGCTTTCGCGTTTCTTCGATTGCACCCCCACCCCCACCCCCACCCTTCCCCCTTCTCTCTCATTGAATTTTCCATCTCTCATCGGGAACGCGATAAATTTTTTTACTGAATTTTCCCTCTCGAGTATTTCTATTCTTCGCTTGTTCGCTCGCGATTGCTCTTATCGCGTTATCTAGCTATTATTATTATTATTATTATTATCATTATTATCATCACTGGATTCGCCAGCATCATTAACCAGCATTATTCCGTAGCCTACTTTAGCGTGCGAGTAGTCGGAGGGAAGACTGCTGCCGAGTAACCGGCTTTTTGGCACATTTTATTATATTGGGTAGATAATGAGTACCTACACGACGCATCAGGTTGTTCCCCGCGCTCTTGTCTCAAAGGGGCGACCATAGTCTGCTCTTGACGAGGGCCCAGTAATGACGCTGATAAAATATGACGCGTCTCTCGCATATAGTGCTTCGTTTTAAGCGCTAGCACGCTTTAACCTCTGACTATAAGCACGCGGCACTCGAATAAAGGAAAAAAGAGCCCCTCTCGCAAAGAGGTTGCCACGATCCTAGCGTGCGCCGCGATAGTTTCCTTACGCGGAACAGCCTTGCTTCCCGATACAATTTGTAGTAATATCCATTTTCTCTCTTTTTCTGTTCCAGGTAAGTCAGAGTTTTGACCAGCAGCAGCGACTCTTCCGGCCTGGAAGAAGCCGATGGTGAAGGAACACTCCGTGGTTGAAAACGATCGCCTCTCGATAGGTCCTAATCGAGGACATGGTCGGGGAGGGATGGATTAAAAGTATGACCGCGGGGGCGCGCGGGGGTACGACCATCAATGGTCGAGAGGAGCAGTTGGGTTTTGCGGCGAAAGAGTCGATGGACTCTTACTTAGATTCGTCGGAGCGTAATAGAGCCCCGGTTGACGATCGCTGGTTATCGGGAAGGGGGAGAGTGCATTAGCCTAATCTGGCGATACCCGTTGACTGTGAGAAGTATCCTGTTCACCAGCCCCATCGAATCAATCAGCCAGCATCCATTCGTCCGTCTACCTTCGTGGGTGGTCGTGCCAAACGATCGTTTTCTTCCATCCCGCTGGATACCGCAGAAATCAGTTTTACCACTACCAGTTTTGTACCCTGTCCGGTTTTTGCTTTCATTTTTCAACCCATCGAAATCTACGATCGACTACACCCCCCGCGCGCTTACACGCGTGTTGAAAGTATGACGAGACCATCGCGATTCCCGCAAGTTTCTGCGGAAAGCTGAAATTGATATTGTCTGGACCAGGTCCATTCCCCTCCCAAGAATTGCCAGAATGCTGGAGGATCGGTAGGGAATCTTAGCGACGTGGATGCTTCGAGCTCCCGTGCAGCTTACCCTAATCCGACCAAGTGCCCCCTACCTCGACAAGTGTTTCTCTTTCGAGCGACTATCCATCCACAGGAGTATCGTGTCCAACTCAATGGGCATCTAAACGGTGCACTTTGCTCACGCACAATGGCATAACTGTCCACATACATCGATGAACACTGACAAATGGTAATGCGACAAGTTACGTAACCACAAACAACCCTGGTGAGCGCGAGCGAGAATATATTTATCGAATTTACCCTTTTCTCGTAACAATTTTTTTTTATTTTTTTCTTTTTTATCAACATTCGCCGAGTTGCAACCATGATATATCGCAAAAGAGACGAGAGTATTGAGAGAGAAAGAAGAGAGAGAGAGACAGAGGGAGGGGAGGGGTGTTGCCATTTCTCCCGTACTTGTCAAAGTTGCAAAGGTCGCGAGCTAACGACGCGATTAGTCCAATTTTCATAGGAATAATCAGCGTAGGAAAGAGTTAAGCGAGGGGTTGGAAAACGATTACCCGGATCGTGCTAGACCGCGTCGAGATCCCACCGCATTTGTCTATCCGATCACGTATCTCTCGTATTCCATACAAGTATCGTGTCCGCCCCGCTACTCAATAAAAGAAAGGGGAGAGGGGGTAATTTGTTCGAGTACAATAGGAGTTGAATGGAACGGTGGCGTGGCGTGGGGTGGCTGGGGCGGGTAGCAGTGGAGTAGCAGACGGGACGACGAGGGGTGCCAAAGCCGCAAGCAGAAATAATAACTCGTCTAATGCCGGCGTGACGGCCAGTTGGGAGTTCGCGTATTAAATAAATATAACACCCGCGTAATATGGCTGTTAGTAGAGGCCGTCGGGCGCGGTCGACCCCGTTTGCACCCCATCAATTGCATGCGGTCGCCTATCACCCCTTGCTCCTCGCCCCTTACCCCTCACCCGCTATCCTCGCCGCAACATAAACCACTATCCATTTCGCACGAAGCGCCGATTGGCTCAGGATCTCGACTCGCGGATACTCTCTCTCCCTCTCTCTCTCTCTCTCTCTCTCTCTCTCTTACTCTGTCTTATCTTTGCTTCCCCCTCTCCCCCCTCCCGCCCTTTTTGGCGCGAACGATACGCGGGGGCGATCGCTGAAGAATTTGATATTTGATTCGTTTGACCAGCTAATGAATTCTCTCCCCCACTGATCTCATTTGACAGTCTTGTTTGTGTTCTTTCGAGAGACGAGTTATTTCCTTCGGTGGACTGGTAATCGAATAGAGTGTCGGTCATCGAAACATTTTCACCCCATCATTGACTTTGACTAGTGGAACGAAGTGACGGCGGGAACACCGTGTATGTGGTAGTACGTTGGTTGGATAGTTTATATAGTTGGGGCGGAAACCGGCCTCGAGTGTCGAGGTAGCCGTGACGCATGATTATCCACAGCGGCGATTCGTGAATGAGTTAGACGATCCTACACGCGTTTGTCAGTGTGTTTGCGCGTGTATTGCGTGCGTACGATTTATATACATATGTTATATTATATTTATGTATAGGCGTGCACGCGTACAGCCAAACGCGGGTGCGATGCGGCGCGCTATAATATAACGTTGCGTAGTGTAGCGTGGCATGGTGCAGCGTGGCGTGGTGCACGGTACAGTGCGTAAACTTGGTATACGCGCGTGTTGGTGCTCCGGTGTCGTCCCCCTCTTCGGCAATATGAATATAATATCGCACCCTGCCACTTACGAAATGATTTATCAATTGAGCGTCGGCAACCCCGGGGTACTCTGGTGTTGAAATATTATAACATCATTCCCCACGGTTCACCCTAATATTATCCCCCGCACCGGCCGCCATTAACATAACAATGTCGACCTAATTGCGACCTAATCGGCGCCAGGGGGCAAACCCGGATCCTCTTCAGGGTTCTTCTTCTTCAACCTTCTTCGCTTCTCTTCTCTTCTTTCGCGTTTCCTCCTTTCCTTTCTTTCTTTCTCCCTCCCTTCCTCCCTCCCTCCCTCCCTCCCTTCATCGGTTGGAAAAAATAATAGATTTGCAGAGCAAAAATCTGCTTGCGCGTATTCCTCTGTTGCGAGTTCATTTGATATTGCTTTATTATTCATCGTATTGCATTATGTGGTAACAAGATGAAAAGGGAAGAAGCGGGGAGGAGGAACCTGCTAAGATTGCGAGGATCATAATAACTGGAACGCGGTAACGATCACCGAGAAAGGGAGGGAGCTAAGGAGAAGAAGGGGTAGGAAGAGAAAGAGAGAACGGCACGAGTTTGCGGTCACATTCTAGCCCGCGGAGCATCATCGACGGATACCACGGGAACGAATGCACTTTTTTTTTTTTTTACTTTTTTTTCACGAGTCCTTTCTTCTTGCTGGCTCCTCCTCCTCCTCCCCCTCATCCGCCCTTCTGATTCTTCGGCTTGAAAAAGCACTTACCGCAATTCCAGATGGTATTGCCACGAAGTTCTTGCCCGAGCAGTCGGCGTCAGCGACTCCGGCAAGGAGCCACGGGATGAATCTCCGTCCACGGGGAAATAACGTGGCGGACAATTCCTTGTTTTTACGCGCGTATCTGCGGCTTACTTCACTCTTTCAGAAATAGGAGTTACAAATTGAACGTGTCAGCGACAATGCTTTTTTTGAGCTTTCTTTCTCAGACTCGTCGACGAAATAGGTGCGAACGTGATGCATTGTTTTTCCTTGGGCTCTGGCTTTGGTTATTTTAAAGGGCATTGTATTCCCCCCCCCCTCCTTTCACCCTTGCATACTGACTATGATTTGTCCGTGATATTTATAATTGTTCGTTTTATCCCATTTCCCCGTTCTCTTTTCGTTGCCTATCACTTCGACATTTCAATCGATATTTCTACGGTGCATTGATATCCCTCGATTTTTTACTTATACATGGTGTGACAATGACACGTTCCATAAATTTAAGGGATTCCAAAAGGATTTTGCATTTATCACTTTTCGATTCGAGGCTTAATTTTCAAGATATTTGAATCTATGGAACAAATTATTGTGTTGCACCCCGTAAAAGAACAATCGAGTTTTCTCTCTCTCTCTCTCTCTCTCTCTCCCCCCCCTCTTCTTTATTTTCCTCTCTCTATTTTGCGAGAACTTTTTTTTTTATGAAATATTTATAATATTTTTGGTTCCTACAGAATAATATAATTGATGTCGAACGCGGGAAATTTTATTCGCAAACACTGAATAATTTATTAGCCGTGGAAAAATCGCAATGTCAACGTCCGGATATTCCTGTCTCGATAAAAGCGCTGCTATTCGAACATTCCGCTGGCATTCCGAGTAAAATGCTCACGCACGGTTAAAGAGTTGTCAATAATTGAACGCGCGAGCCCCGCGTACGCGTACACAGCCACGAGTCATTACGGTAATTATTGCTCCGTAATCAAGGAACATCGCGCTTTTCCTCGTTATTTTTTCCGCTCTCTGTTTTCGCGCGCTATGCCCGTGCAAACATCGGTTTGACCGATAAATGATCTCCAGTCGCCATAGACGCGGGGTAAAAGCCCCAACCGGTTGGATGGTCGACTGGTCGATCGGTCGATCGCTCGGCGATCGACGAGGCTTCTCTTCGAGGGATGCGCAGCTGCGCCTGGAAATGGACCAGAGTACGCGTAATAATTGTCGACCATTGTTGTCCTCGGTGTGCTGCGTTCGATAAATAAATCAACAAAACAAGCAAATCCCTGTAGCCTGACTATGATCGGCTAATTAAAGCGGCGGCGGCGGCGTACTCTTCTCAAACTTGACATTAAAAACTTACGAGTACGATCAGCGGTCGTAATAAACATTTCAAAGCAATCCACTTATACGTGCGTCAAGTGGTTTTATGGGACGTTTCATTGAATCTTACCTAATCTGCGCCGGGGCTCGCGCTTGTGTGGCGGAACTAATAAAGTTCCTTCGGTTTACATAATGATCCTAGCCGAACGTTCCCTCCCCACCCCTTTCTACCGTTCGGCTTCTTTTATCGAACAACTCGAACGTGGTGCCGATACTCCAACCACTATTCGGAACCACCGAAGGTTTCGACGCTTGCACTAAGAAGATCCTTCTTCTCCTTCGACTTTGAAGAAAATCTCAAGATCGTGGAGTTTTTCGATATAGAGGGGGGGGGGTCGAGGGGATGTTTAAAATTATCACCGGAAAGATTGATTTATCTTCCCACGGGGAAACCGCGCGCAATAAAAGTCCGTTCTGAGAAAACAACGCGTCACTCGGCTCCGAGAGAAGACTGTAACGCGCGCATGGTGCCACAACAGGGTGGTGCGCACTCCATAAAACCTCGTTGGATTGCGCAGTTTCAATTTCAGGTTATTATTTCCCCCTTTTCTCAGCGCGTGCTAAACAACGACAACTTATTCTATTCTGACACGCGTCTCCTGCGAGAGCAAGAAGGTGCGCCGCCACCTTATTGGCCACGATGCATCATCATTCTCTTGCCCCCCGTTCACCACATCCCCCTTGTACTCTTATGCTCTTCTGCCTTGAGTGACGTAATTGGTCAAAGACAGGGTGAGAACGAGAAAGAGAAAGAAGAAGATGGGGAAAAGACGACGACGACGACCACGTACCATTCTCGTTACGTGGTCTTCCACTTATCCACGCAGTGATTCCATGTTAATTAGTGTTAGGTAAGAGTCCAGTTGATTTTTACAAGGCCCTGTTTATCCGCGGAATCGTGTCGTTAATTAAGTCAGAATTTACGAGAGCGAACTCTTACATTATATTGGTGCGCAGCGATAAACTCGATTCTTAATTATCAGCGTAAACTTTAGCACAGGGTCCTTACTGATGGACACACCCGTTGATCGTTGATCGTTGGTCGTTGGTCGTTGGCCATTGGCGAAACAACCCGACTCGTTCCGTTCACTAATAAAAGTTGAATGTGCCACGAGAGTCAACTATGGCCGTGTAGCGTTCCTTCGACGGCGTCTTGCCGAAATTTATTA
Source organism: Sclerodermus sp. 'alternatusi' (assembly GCA_037305995.1). Lineage (NCBI taxonomy): Eukaryota > Metazoa > Arthropoda > Insecta > Hymenoptera > Bethylidae > Sclerodermus > Sclerodermus sp. 'alternatusi'. The sequence continues at coordinate 6,554,575 of CM074547.1, read as the reverse complement.
TTTCCGTCAGTAATATGATTTTCCTTAACATGTACGTACACCGCGCTTCTTGATTTACGTTGCTCGATGTTTATTCAACATTGGTGACACAACGCCATATGCGCTAGGATCACCTGAGAAAATTGCACGTCTTTCACGCCCTTGCGATAATAGGCCTCGCTCACGCCATTATGCGTGTACGTGCGTACGTGTATTAATGTCGCTATTCGTCACCTATGAAACACTGTAATTTTCAGATCTCTCTCTCTCTCTCTTTCTCTATCTGACTTTTATCGATTTTTTCGTAGAGGAATGATTTAAGTAAAGCGAGTAAAAAAGGAGAAAGCTCCAACTGGGTTAGTTCCGGTTGATTCTTGAAATACAATTTATTTTCGCAGTCGATGCTTCAACATGCTTCAACCGTAGATCAACCGTAACAATTTATCATACATTTGAAGATTTTCCCTTGATGTTCATTGGCATTCAGGATGGATCCCTTTTGGGCTCAGCGTCGAAATAACATTTATATCGAAATTCCCCTCTCTCTCGCCCACGTTTTCCATTCAGCGTAGCATCGGTGGCAACGTCATCCCCGGTATAAGCCAACCATTCCGGTGACGATGGGCCGGTTCCCCAAGCGAAGCGGCGTTCATGTTAAGCTAAGCGAGCCTCGCTCTTTGATCTCTTCTGCTTCCTATATATAAACACGCGCACTTGCGAAAAAGAGAATAAGCGAGAAGGGAGAGTGGGAGGGTAAAAAGAGAGGGGACCAAAGGGGAGGAAGTAGGTGGCTAATGTGAAAATGGAGAAATGTCTATGAGGAAAGAGAATTGGTGGAAAAAAAATACATAGATATATGTCACACGAGAGGGAGAGAGCGAGGAAGGAACTAGGAACGTGAGAAAACCCAGAGATGGTCAAACTGGAAGCTGGAAGAGAAGAAGGGGGTTATGGAAAAAGAGAGAGAGAGAGAGAGAGAGAGGGAACAAGTGGGAGAGGGGATTGGAGAGATATGAGAAGATGGAAAAGGGAGATGGTCTCCATTCCATCGTATCTTTTGCGTGGAGCCTTTATACATCCGACTGTATTCCCCCACATCCATTATCTACATACGTACCACCGCTGGATACATCATGCGAATGTAACAGACCGACTCGACTTCTCATTCTGGGAGAGAGTCTGGTCACCATACGCCTATCTCTCACGATTTATAAACGTCTCCGTGAAATACTCGGCAAATCACCCCACGAATGCAGACGATAAATTTTCATAATTAACAGTTTATAGTTTAAATAACTTGGATGCTCATGATACTTACTTACGTTGGAAAGAGGCGCAATCTCCTCTGTAGGTATTTAAGATTCATTGTCAGAGAAATGATACGACTCCCCACATCTGTTCTGACGGAGAATACTCCGCTTTACCTTGAAATTTACATGTTCGCTCACTTACTTAATCATCCCTCGGAGATTTCCGTAAAAAAAAAACTTCCCTATTAACGTCGTGATTCATGAATATTTTTTAGCGTCCGGCGATAAAGGGAGAATTGCTGGGAGCGTTTCTCGTAAAATTTTTCAAAAATGAAACTCGTAACTAGTTCGATCGAAAAGAGCGCATCTAAAACGAGTTTCCCCAATTTGCTGATTGGTTAAAACGAGGGTTTTGTTAATCTCAGAAATAGCTGCTTAAGTCTGAAATTCCGCTCTGCCTCGGATTTTTAGCGTTTCAACATCAAAGTTGCAATTAATTGCAAATGTTAATTTTCGTGATTCGACGTATAATTGAGGTATCAAAATGATCGCGACATACAATACGGTGCAATTAATGTGCTTTATTGTGTTTCGATTGTATCGCGTTGTAGTGGTTTCTGTTGCTCTAAATTCCTTGTTAGCCACTTCATTTCTATTGGCTGCGTATGATCATAGTGGATTTGATATTAATATCTATCCAGATATTGGTTTATTTGCTTAAATTAAGAATTCTACCGCTATCTTTCGCTTGCCAAGTGTTGCTGCTTTTTCAAAAGAAAAGCATACATTATTTTTTTACATTACTCGGCTCAATGTTATATAGAAAATTTTTATTTATTTAATAAAAAGTCTCCAGTTACTTTTTCAGATGTCTCATACGTTTCAGTTCGATGTAAATTTTTCAACAAAAATATGTGCTTGTGTAATAAAATGGTATATCTATATAACACTTTCTCTTAATATGATAGTTTGCAGTAGGAAATTCAATAAAACTTCCAAGAGTTAATTTTTCAACATGAAACCTATGAATTATTCAATATTAAACACCTACATAAGTGCGTCCGGTAAACTAAACCGTTAACGTTTTACACTATCGGTCATAGACAAAAAAGTTTCACCGGTTTCTTTAATGCCAAGATATTTCTAATCAAAAATAGGGGAAATTTCCTTCCGAGGCTTATAATTATTTAATGCACATTTTTAATATTATACTTTATCACATAAAATGATTAGAAAGCCCCCGTTCGTATTCGCATACAGGAGAATCAGATCAAATCAATTTAATGTTTCGATATGTCACTCTCTTTAAAATAAAATTTTTTATTTTTTCTAGTTTATTTTACTTTTAGCGAAGAAATTGTCCTGTTTTTATTCTTCTTTTTATTTTAAATTGATATCGGCATAAAAGAGTAAAATGTTTTTCCCAGAAGGCGGCGCCCAGTGGCCGACGGCTGTCCGTGCTAATTAATGCGATCCGTTTGGTGACTCCGGTTGGAGCACTAAAACACACGTAATTACTGCACAAATTAATAATTAATCGAATTACGATGCAATTCGAATTCCACGCTGGCTCTGTAACACCGAAAAGAGATAAATGAAAAATTCGGCAATTTTTCAATGTTGTAACTCTCGTAATGCGTACAGGCATTAGTGCGGTGGTGTGTGAGTATACGGCGTGTGCGTTAATTTATGCAGCGATGCTGAAAAATATGCTTGTAATGGGTATCGTCTGTAAAGACGATCGATATAATTACCGCGGCAATTATTCGTTAGTCCAATTTATTCGATTACGTTTAGAGCGACAAAATGAGAATTTGTAACAAATCTCCAGGAGCAATCCTAAAATGATTTTTTCCCTTCGCTATTCTCGGCAAAATGCATTTTGTTGCGGTATCATCGCACTTTTTCGTAATATTTTCCTATTTTGTTAAATTAATAGTTAGTTAAATGTATCTTGATCGTTAGTCGCGCTCGGTATGAAATTAGTTGGATCCTTTTAGGATTGAAGAAGGAGTGGTATCCCACGGAAGAAGTCGATTCGTGCCACCCACGCGCCCCCTCGACGAATCGTTAATTCGTTTACGAGCCCCCATATATACGGTTGGATCGCAACGACGTGCTAATTACACGATGTTCCGTGTAACGAGATGCGGGTCTCTCGGCCTCTCGAATATTGGCTGCTGCCAGTTCAGAAGGAAAGAGGAAGATCTACTCGGCCCCGCTAGAAGTGTGGAATAAAATAGAATAGAATGGAATAGAGAGAGAGAGAGAGAGAGAGAGAGGGAGTAGCAGCGTGTGGAGCGGAACAAAATAGAAAAGAATGGAGCTGAGCAAAAGTTGCGGTATTCCTTTATTTCTTCGTTCCGTCCCTATATCTGCAGTCCCTCCACCCTCCTTCACCCTTTTAAACGATACCCTCCGTGTAGCCTATTTTGTCAGTGTGTTTTTCTCATCTCTGTTATCGGACCAAATTCACATTTCTAAATCATAGCCTACGAAACCCACATCTTCCAGCCACGAAAGCCACTCCTCTTCTCTCTATAATTTTCTCTCTATCTTTGCCTCGAGACTGTCTCTGTCTCCATTCATAAAAACTGGCCAGGGAAGGATCAACGAATCTTTCCAGACCTACCTATCTTAAGTGGGTCACAACATAAAATTTCATTTAATTTCCAAATTTATACGCGCTACGAAATCTTTCAACATTCTCTCTCTCTCTCTCTCTCGTGTCATCCTCCAAACTTTCTTACTTTATTAGTATTACCACATGGATACATTGATAACTTTTTTTTTATATAAAACCGTTCAGTGCGATAATATTTATTTAGCTGTGTTAACTGAAACCACGCGTTATTCCGCGTGGGATTAATTTTGGAAAATCACAGGTCTGGACCACGAACTGCTGTATAATTTTTAGTACAAATCACCTCCCGCATAATCAATGCTTTACTCCGGGATGATTTTTGAACGGGTCCGACCATAATTCACAGTTACTAGAATCGAATCTCTTGGTTCTCGTTAAAATTTCAGTTGTGTTCCGAAAGAGAAATTTTGCGAGGTCACCGTCTTCGTAACGAGTATACGGATTCGGTAGATTTTCAAAATTTATCTTTGGTACGGAACAGGTAGAAGCTTCCGTAGTTGCGCGTATTAAATTATTTTGTCTCGATACAATTTCAAATCGATCTTTAAACAGAGAGGTGAAACGTAATGGTGATTTTCTACTTGATCTTCTTATCTCGCTATCTCTACAATCCCACTGCAGGAGAGCGTATCTCTATTTTCAGAGAAACCTTATACGCGATTCGCTGTCCGGAATTTCTGTGAATATTTTATTATTTCTCCACGCGTATAGTTTTGGAGGGAGACTTAATATACGAGAAATAAATTTATTTCGGTAGAGAAAAAAAAAAATTTGCTTCCTTCCGTACGATCTCGCATGTTTTTTTCCCTCTTCTATTTGAAGGGTGGAATTGCATTTTTTTGTCTTGTATATAGAAAAGTTTATACCTCGAAGGTTTCCAGAAGTGCGCTCGCTCTCTCTCTCTCTCTCTCCCCTCCGAGCAAATAGAACTCTCGACAATTGCAAATTGGGGGTTTGCTTCAACTCGTCTTATTATTCCGCTGCGCTCACCGCACTTTCCTAATGGCACAGTTAATTACCGCGTTTAATTATTCGTTAAGTTCCGTGGTCGTTACGATCCGTTGGCAAGCCGATGCGAAGGAATTTATTCCTTCGCGATGATATCTGCGTAATAAAACAATTGTGGCACGAATGCATCATGCATTCAGGCTCACCTGCCAATTTGATGATTGCCGTCCTATTAAACTGACAATAGCTCCGTGAATTACAGAGGTTTTTACATTTTCACGTCTCCCATGCAAACATTGCTATTATAGCGTTCTAAGGAGAAACGCCCCCCGCCTGCCAGTCATTCGACGAATCAATTTCATGAAAATTTTCAACGAGATTTCATCATTAATCCTTTTCACTCTCTTAATTGTATTAATTTTAAAATTAATGAAGCAATTATCATAATTATAGCGACTGGACACTTCTAATTGGACAATCAAGTCATAGAAATGATAATCGATCGCTATAATCTCTCTCTCTCTCTCTCTCTCTGCCTCCCTTCTCTGTAGTCGGGTGCAATGGTTTTTCCGGAGGAGATAGCTATTGAACCGATATGGCAAAGTGTGCGTATCCCTGGTATTTATTCCGTTAGAGCCGACAAACAACCTGCTGCCGTTGGAGGTCGCGCATTACCCTCTATTAATATCATAATATAAGCATAACTTGCGTGTGCGAGTCAGCTAGCCAATAAGCAGCATGGACGGTGTGTGGTGGTGTTCCAAGGGGGTGGGAGAGATTTCCTGGTGGTAAAGGGGTAGAGCGGGTAAAGAGGAGGCGAAAGGTATTTCACTGTAGGGACGAACTGTTCAGGGCCGAGCGGACTGTAGTTTCGCGTGGGTTGCGTTTAGCCACCACGGAAGGGACTCGTCGTACATTTAGGATGGGATAGAGATGGAGGGAAGGGAAAAGGGGTAGGGGTGGGGTAGGGGAGTAAGTGGCGCGTGATGAGTAGGGTGTATTACACGCACATTATGGGAGGGGGGTGAGATCCTGCCCTTCTACACCCCTCCCTGAGCTTCTGGCAACCCTCGTCCTGCACGCGCCCCTTCCAGGCCTACCACCCTGTCTGCGAACAACCCGCTTCGGCCCAACCCCCTACCCCTAGTGGGCCCCTCTTTATATATCGATGAAACGCCAAGAGGGTTACAACTATATCGGCTAATCGTTTCAACATGTTTCGGTTCTCTCGCTCAACCAGTGCGGACAGCTCCTCTTCCTAAATCGCTCAAAGATTTCCTATCAAAAGGGAAATAATCTTCTTAATAGGAATACAGGGGATGAATATTTTCGACCTAGGCTCACGCTGATAGTCATCGTAATCTGCGTCGCGCTACCACTGTCGGGGGGTTACTTTTAATTTTCCTCCCCCTCCTCCTCCTCCTCCTCCTCCTCCTCCTCCTCCTCCTTCTCTTATTTAGGCACAAACGGTTCGTTGCAATTGCAAATTTTTTCTTTTTTTTTCGCATGGTTCAAAGTCGTGGATTTTTTTCATTATCGTAAATAACAGGGTGAACGCTCTTTCGGTTCTTGCGATTTAAGCACAGTCGGTAAAGTAACGCTCTGCGACGCAACATTTACCTGTGTCGTGCGTGTGCTGGGATTTTGCGTTACACGCACGCACGCATTTCCGCGTGCTTTGATTTTCACGAGCGTGCGCGATCGACTTCTCGTTTTCCGCACAAAAGTCGATACAGTAGCACGTGCTATTATTTTCATTAGTCTTTGCCGCTGCTACTACTGCTGGTACGCATTCATTTGCTGTGCGACACGATAAATATTTACAAGAAATACCTCTTTTGTAATGCGAGCAAAATAATATATTTCATTTTATATCATAAAATTCTTCCCGTTTAATGATTCTTAACCCAATAATTAAGTACCGAGAATATTACATTGCAGGGGTTGGAGGGAGGTTGGGTGGATATCCACCGATGATTTTTAAACGCAATCGTTTATTAACCGGAATTCATGCAATTGCTTAATCCCCCTGCTATCTTCTCTAATTTTCCGTTAGAAATATCATTTCGTTAAACTGATTTGTTACAAATATTTTATTCTCTCGGTGCTCCGCTCGGTGGTTGTTTGAAAAGATTTTTCTGAAACGCGCCCCAAAGGATATTTCCCGGGTTTCCATGTACGGTTTTATTTACAGCGCAATTTACTTGATATTCGATAATAGCCCTTCAACTATTTCGTTATTAATTTGTCGGATTCGCGAAACCAAAAGCTGTAGAGGGAGATGAAAACAGTAGTTTTTTAAGAATCATCAGTGCCACACCGATATTTTGAAGTAAAGACGCAAATCTTACGGGGTAGCCGGAGATTTTCTCTTTTCGATGAGACACCAGAGACAAGTGCCATAATTATTATTATTATTATTATTATTATTATAACCGCGATAGTGTAACGCACATTGCAGAGTTCGAAATGTTCGCTGTCCAACAGTCTGACGGAGAAGCATAATATAATAATATTAGAAATTTTGGACAGTGAGGGGTTCGTTTGTCCCTACCAGCGAAGCGTATCCCAATTTTGCCTAACGATCTTCTCACCTTCTCGAGTGAACAGCGAAACGAGAAATTTTAACGATCCGAAATTCTCTTCTTGCACATGGAATGCCTATTTTTTATTTTGGATATCGGTTTGTTTTTTGACAGCCCTTTGGTATCAGCCGCAACGTGTAAGGCCGGGGTACATTGGTGCACTTGACTGTAGCACGCACTCCATACACGCAGGGGTTGAGGGTTGCATACGTTGCGGTATGGATTAGTTAGGCGGACACAATAATTTCACCAGCAGCCACGGGCGATATTCACCACCCTCCTATGAAAATGTATGTGTAAGTGCGTACATGTGAGTGCTCTTCCCTCCTCACCCTTCCTAAGTTCCTCCCTCACCCTTTCTCTCTCCAGTCTAGCCGCAGTGCTCCAGGGGTTTCTCGACCCCCCCCATCTCCCCTCCCCTCCCATCCTCCACCCACCATTCTACCATCTATCTCTCCCTCTTCACCTTCATTCCCGCCTCATCTCCGAACGAATGTACCTGATTAATGTTAACGCGGAAATATCTTCTGCTATTGTTGCCAACGCTGTTGTAGCACTGTAAAACTTATCGTTCCCACGTTACACAGTCGGATTTAATAGAAATCATATATCTTGACGAGACAATTTATTCGAACGCTCGCCCGCGTTTCGTCCATTTATTACAACTAATACTATTCTACGATCCTGTGTGTGCGTTATTATTAGTCAGCGGTTACCGATAAACTGAGAGACGCACAGTTTACTCGAGGAAGAAAATAGTTTATTAGTTTTTTATTTTTCTCCTTTTCCTCTCTCTCTCTCTCTCTCTCTCTCTCTCTCTCTCTCTCTCTCTCTCTCTCTCCCTTCCATTTTTAGATTTAGTAAATTTTTTGTTCGATAAGATATCGCGAACGCGAGGCTTCCGCAAATGACAAAATTTTCATATTTATTGTAAATTGTAAATGTTCGATCGGCTAGCTCTGAAAATAGCTTTTTCTATAAAAGTTCATCTTCCGTTGTAGAGATTCTCACTGGAGCTTCTGCCAAATGGCCGGCGTTCTTTCAGAACGTACGTGTGTATGTTTAAACTTACCAAAAATAAATCTTAGTCTTTACCGAGAACTCCAAACAGCAGCTGGATACATTTGGTTAAGCAGAAGTTTAACTTTCCGGACAATTCACGCGATAAGGAAGCGCGTGGCCGTGTTGGCCATTGCCACCCGATTAATGCATATCGAGTGTGCGGTAAATATTTATCGTTGCAACGATCTTCCCCTTCTCCCTTTCTTTTTTCCCCCTCCCTCGTTCAAACTCTTGGTATTACGTCAACAAATCCAATGTATTTGCACTTTGCTCTAATAGGCGGGAATAATATATAAGTGGGTGGTAGAGGTAGAGGAAGGAGGAGCTGCTGTACGACGCAGCAGCGAATTTGATATTTGGAGGAAATTACAAAGCCACGGGGGTTGTTGAACGATTGATTGGTCTTCGAGCATAGGTTTAATCACAAGTTAGTCTTTTCGAAGCCCTTGCACTCGCGTGCGCGCGCAACTTATCAATTTTGAGGAAGTCTCGGAGCATTGAATTCTATCGTGCGCCTGGAGCGAAAACGGGTAGAGAAGGTTAGATTGATGCAGCCGGAGGATCCTGAACAGGAACGAGGTTAGGAGCTGACGAGGAAGATGAAAGAAGTGGGAGAGAACCCCTGCCCACCCTTATTAAGATTCCAGCTGTGGAATTCTACCTGCGCCGAGCTCGCTACTGGTCTTAAGTAAATAAAACACGACCGAGCCACGTCGCCTCCGCGGCTCCGCTCGACTCAGCTTCGCTTTGCTTCCCTTCCCTCTTCCCTTCCCTTCCCTTCCCTTTCCTTTCCTTCCCTTTCCTTTCCTTCCCTCCCCCACCTTCCCCCTTTAGCCTCTCCTAACTCTCCTCTACCCTTGCTCCCCCCTCCCCTCCCCACTCTTCCCTTCCCTTCTCATTCTCCCGCGCCATCTCCATCTCTTGCCTCCCGCAGGATGCAGTCCTCGTCCCGCGCCACTCCCCCTCCCCCGAACCCTCAGCCCTGTTGCTCGTGCCCACCGCTGCTGCTGCCGACTCGTCCACGTCTCGTTTTCTCATCCATTATTTCGCTGCTTTGCCTACGCCAGTTCTTCTCCCTCTCCCCCTCCCCTACCACTTCTCCTCCCCTTTGCCCCTTCCACCGTCTCTCTCTCTCTCTCTCTCCCTATCCCCTTTCCCCCTCTCTGTCCTCTTCTTTTCTTGTACTCCAAGGACATCCCACGCTGGAATCTAGGGATCCGCTTTAAGCGCTCCGTGACTGCAGGATTTTTCGTATCACTCATTTTTCTCGATGATTAAACTCCACGAGATGGAAGAGCGCGTTTCATGAAAATTTATCACTTTCGTTTGACCGCGCTGCTTAATTTTAATGGAAAAAAAGATTTCTCCCTGGCTGAGAATCTCTTCAAGGTGGTTGGAATATCTTTCCACGGAGAGATTCAAGGTAGGCGTCGCTACTTTTTGTCCGCACTTGCAAATAGGAAACTGATTTTATTACACGAGTTTCCTTAAATGATGCAACGCGCGCGTGCACGCGTGTAACTTTTTCTCTTTCACCGTAACGATGGTCGTACAATCCTGGAGAGAAGGAAGGGACAAATGAAGGATCTCATCCAAAGGACCCTTATAAGGCGCATCGCTCGAAGGGGGTTCCTGAGCGCGTACGCGTGACGGTAGTTGCGTCTGCAAAAGACGATGGGAAGGAGGAAGGAGGAAGAGAAAGGAGAGAATGATTGAAGAAAGGAAAAACAGGAAGCGAGGGAGCAAGCAAATAGCAAATGGAGGAAATAGAGAAAGAAAGTTGAGGAAAGGAGGAGGTTGGCAAGCGGAGCGTGAGGAGGGGGGTGGGGGAGGTTCGAGGCGATGACACAGAACCGCGGGGCTTGTTATTCGTCAGGAATACGCGTTGCGGCAGCAGCAGCAGGAGAGAAATGGCAGACGTAGTGGTACTGTCCCTCGGAACGTTTTTAATAATCCCTGCGGCGTTGTTTGTACGCCCGCTTGCCCGCCTGTCATTCAGTTTCCTGCCACGCGAAAACTACGATGAGCAGGAAAGAATCTTTGCAAGAATCTTCCTCCTCTTCCTCCTTTTCAACGTCTCCTAACAAAATATCAGCGTCGCGACGCTTGCGAAATGTCGCGCACCATCAACGAGGAGACGCTATCCATCCATCCATCCATCGTCGTTTCGCTCTCGCATCCTCTTCCTCTACCTCTTGAAACTTTTTTCTACCTTTCTATATTTTCCTCTCTCGTTCTCTCTTTCTCGCTTCTCTTTATTAATGGCAGAATGCCATTCGCCAGGACGCTGCCGGCTAAATCATCAACTGGTATACTGTCGCGTCGCGTCCTTCTCTCCTCCTCCTCCTCCTCCTCCTCTTCCCTGACAATAGCAATCGGGAACTTGTTTCAACATTTTTCCCCCATTCTCCTCCCACAATTATTGTCGAGAGCCTTGCACGGAACAAAACAATCGCGTGGTCGGTCCCGCCGAAGGTATTTTCTTAATCGGCGAAAAGAAAAAAAATTCTTACCTCGATTCCCGATTTTTCTCAAATCGACTCGTTGACTCCTCTCGTTCGATACGTTCGCGAGGAACTCTGAGATTTCAACTTTCCCGCGCGTGCTCGCTACGCGTCCGTGACGGAAGGAACTTTGAAGAAAATGCAATTTCGCATCGCCCACTGTAGTCGCGGTTGTTAAATTTGGCGGTAATTCTTCCTTTAACGAATCTCCCGGGCTTTTTCTCCTTTTCTCTCGCTTTTTTCCTCGCAAAAGGTTTCTATGCATTTTCTGCCAAGTTTCCCTCGGTTCAGTCACTCGCGTACGTCGGTGTGCGAAAGCGGGACTCGTGCGTGTGCGCGAAGGGAGAAGAGCGGATAAAGAGAAGACTTCCGGGCATAATCCGTCGAGGCGCTAGAACAAATCAAGCTGCTTCATTGTTCTCCCGGCCATTTTTCCACTGACGTTCCCTGAACTGCTGCCGCCACTGTTCGCGACATTCTTCGATCACTGCCGCCTGTCTCCTCTCTCCCTCCCACCCCCTCTACGTTTTATCGAAGAAAGCAGAGCGTACGACGAGACTAGTGGAATTGTTGTCTTTTTTTTTTTAACGAATAATAAAAGAAGAGGGGGTAGGACGATGGTAGGTGTAAGTGAGGTAAAGCGAGGTGCGATAAAATAGGATATAGTGGGAGAGACAGGATGTAGTAGAGGTTCGTCTCTTCCAGCTTCCAGCTTCACGATGCTCGAGACTAGGCACTCCCGTGCTAGTCTCGACGATCGACTCATCAAGGACTCTTCGCGAGTGCCAATCGAGAAGACACTCGTGTTTCCTGTGATCAGCTACAATGATCATTCCGAGTTCCAATGCAGTAGCTCGTCACATCGAAAGATCTAATTGCACTCATGTCCGCGATCCACCGGAAGATTCTTTCTCGCAGGAGAGAACCGTATAAGGTGGTGGTGGTGGTGGTGGTGTTAATGGCAATGATGCTGATGGTTGGTTGGTGGTCCATGTACGCCTACGAGACTCGTTCGTATTCATCGCAACGGAATACAGTTTCCTTTTAGAGACTTTGCTGCGTCTCACCAAAAAATTCTCAAGATCTCAATTAGAGAGAAACACTGGGTTACGTAAGAGAGCGCGTGTGTTTTTAATTAAATAAATAACTAATTGTAAGAAGGGAGGGGGGCAAGCGCGTTACGCCCGCGCCGTACACTGACAAATAAACGGATGGATAGCGACGCTCCGCGTGCTTTCATGAAAAGGAGTAAAAGGTTAAAAAGGCGCGGGGATTTTAACGAGGATGCGATAGAATAACGAAATGATGAAATATTTACCGTGTAAAATACTGTTGTGGCGGTCGGTCGGAGGAGGGAGCGAGGAGAGAAGAGAATTAAATTATTGATCGGTCACAGCTGTTCTCTGCAAATCTATGGGAGACTATCTTGGCCCGCCGTAGGATTCGCGCGATTTTACGGGAAAAAACTCGTGAAAAAGGGAAAAACCGACGAGACACTCGAGTTTTCGTGCAAGACTTGCCTCGTTATATTCTGACTAGCGGAGCTGTGTATAGAAAATGACGCAGGGACTCCGGGATTCGAGAAAAATCGCAGAAACCTACATAATTCGGTACACTTTTATCGAGTTTCTGCGATCCTGAAGTATCGAATTTTTTCGATCGGAATGAATAAAGTGGTCGTGAAATCGGTTGGAGTGCCACAGAGAAAATATGCGTAGGGTTTGGTTTGGGCTACGAGGAAGGACAGGAGAAGGAGGAGAAGGAGGAGGATGAGGCGGAGGTGGAGGTTGAAAAGAGCGGGAGTGAGAGCAAAGAAGGAAGAAGGATGGGGAGGGGTGTAAGAGGCAGAGGGCAAGGCATGCATTGTGTCCCGGGGCCAGAAACGAACGAAGGGAATCTTTAAGATCAGGGCTTCTAAGAACTACGACGTTTCATTCGAACTCGAAATGGCACTGGACTCAAGATTGTTTACGGGGAGCATGCTCCTTCTGGTTACCAGAGTCCTGCCAAGAAATACAAGTGGCTCGTCGATTCTTAACGTTTCTGGCTTACGTCCCCCCATTGGGTAGGAACTACTTCGAAATTTTAGTGTGTTCATATTTTCTGAACGAACCGCAAGATGTCGGGAGAATTTTATTCCCGTAATAGCCCCTCGAGCCTTCTCAACTTCGAAGCTTCCAATTTCTGCAGAAGAAACCTAGTTAATTCGAGATAATAACTATGATTTTTCACAAATTTCCACGGGGGCTTTTTTTTTATTACTCGGACTTGTTCCTTATCGGGAGCGCAATCCTCTGCATTATATACGTCAGTCTTATTCTTTCTTATTAATAAGTATTGCGAAGAGAGAGGAAAACACAGCGGAGGAAGGGGTGAAGAGAGAGAGAGAGAGAGAGAGAGAGAGAGAGAGAGAGAGAGAGAGAGACTCAAGTAAATAGCTATAATCTTCAATCAAGCGGCAGCCGGCTCGCTGAAACATACAATTATGAATTAAGGATGAATCGCAACAAGCTCTGTAAGGAGGGTTAGATGCGATGTCCTTAGATGTACTTCATTCCTTCTAGCAGTTTCTATGTATTTATTAAATGTCACATATTTATGTCCCTCCAGCTTTGTACTTTTATCGCAAGTATTTGTGCCCTTTTTAACGCGATGCTTTTATTAGAAAAATTCCATGCGCGTAACACTAAACACTGTAACTAATAACGAACTCTCTTATTTTTTTTTTTTTCAGGTGAGTGATCGTTTCTTCATCCCCTTCTCCGTGAGTCGTGAGTCATTTTAATGATCATTTTTTCGCTAATAATATTCTTTGACTTCGTCTGGCGACTCCTCGCCAATCCATCCCCGATGTGGGTAGTATCCGTTTGCGGTGTATAATCTCGAAGTAAGGAGAGAAACGAGAGAGAGAGAGAGAGAGAGAGAGAGAGAGAGAGAGAGAGAGGCAGAGAAAGGATTTTCAAAAGAAAATTACTCTCGTGCACTTTTTACCTATTAATTAATTTGCAAGTTTCTTTCACCATCATACGGTTGAATGTACGGTCTTTCCGTGGCAAGACTGGCGAAGGACTTTTCTATTTAAAACTTGGAAAAGGCTACGGCGGGGGCGTGCATTCATCGATGTTTCACTTCGACACCGCGTAATTAATTATGTCTCTGTTGCATTAGTGCCGTTTGAGAATGTAGAGAGAAAGAAACGATGGAGGAGGAGAAGGAGGGAAAAAGCAAATATGTGATTTCACGAGTGTTTGTCATAGGAGAACCACGTATTTTAACAAATGACCGTCAACGGGGCGACTTGTTTGGTGATCAGTATGTCAGGAACGTGCGTAGTGAACGGAAAGGGGCTCGGGTACTGGGTAGCAGCAGGGGGGAGGGGACCCCTTATACACGAGCACTTGAAAACGTGAACTATCACGAACCAATGTGACTGCGGTGTTGGGGTTGGCCAGGACACGCAGGAGGGTGCGTTTTTTTTTTTTTTTTTTTTTTTTTTTTTGCGTCGTATATCAAAAGCTCCAAATTGTCGTGTGTGCACAGGATAAAATAATGAAAAAAATCATGCGCGCTGCGCACTATACCTCGATGCGGGATGTTTGAAAATTCGTCAAAAAGAAAAGAAAAGAAAACTATTCCAATATGCAGCAGCAGCAGCAGCAGGAAGCCAGTCGTCCACTGAAAAGAATTGCTCGCGAGATGAACGAATCGACGAAAGAGCTCTGGAGAAATCCAACAAATGATTATTGATCCGGTAGAATATTTTCCATTTGACAAAACGGCAAAAGGAGTGGGGCAAAATCATATTTCGAACATTTGTGTCGGCAGATACGTAGGGAGAGAGAGAGAGAGAGAGAGAGAGAGACACTAGTGGTGCTGCTGCCTAGGCAAATATCGCGCATATATGATCGAGCAATAATTTTTTCTCGTAGACTCCTCGTACCGCTCGAGGGCTCCTGAAAATGTTGATTATCGGACGACGGTAAGTTCTCGTAAACGGGAGTCAAGAAATTCAGGAGGGTCTCGCACAGGAGGGAACTCCTGGAAGTTCGATTTGCAAGTTTGCTGGAAATGGGCGAACCACCTGAACGGGACATGGCGTGGCGATGCTAGATCGGGTCAGACCAGGCCAGGCCACGCCACGTTACGCCACGCCACGCCACGTCACGCCACGGCAGCCAAGTCAGTCGGTCGTCCGTCAGTCAACTCGGCAGCGGTGGCGGCGGGTTGGCACGGCGGCTTGTACTCCGTCACTCGTTCGCTCACTTACTCGCTCTCTGCTCGGTGTGTTAATTAGTTAAGGTTGTTGGTCGGGACTAAATTACACCTCCAGAGCTACTCAAAGGAAGCAATTACGGGTGGCGCAACCCGGAGGGGGACTGAACTCGCGAGGAGAGCAGCCAGCTACCAAGCTACCTACTACGCGACTGACTGGCTGCCAGAAGCATTCTCGATCTCCTTCTTTATGTCTCTCTCTCTCTCTCTCTCTCTCATACACACACACCGTTAACGCATCCAACTTCTTCCTGTCGATTTCTCAGGACGTCGCACCTACCACGCGTCCCGAGACTGTTTTTTACCCTCTTCTTAACGACCCGTGCTCGTTTACTCTGCCACCCCCTCGCCTTCCCCCTACGACTGTGAAGGATCCAAATTTCTCAGCTTCGCGACGAATCTCTCGGATCTCTGTGGTGGACCGCGGAAGAAGAACGAGCTGCCGTACCACGAGGAAGAGTCGCGCTGGAGAAAAATAGTCGGCGTCCTCTTCCGTCGTGGGAGGTGGAGGTTGGAGGTTCCCTTTAATTTTGTCGCGCGACTTTTTCCTCTCCGCGACATTTCCCTGGGAACTGTTGGAGTGTGAAAATACGTGCGCGACACTCGTCGGGAAACGTCGACGAGGAGCGTCTCGAGCGGCGTATTCAGCTTGCAATCTGCTCAACTGTTTTCCAAGGAGAACAAATTAATGAAGAAGCGAGCGAGCGCGTGCCGTGCGTACAGTAGGGGGTGGTAGAGCGTCGGTGTCCGATGACGATACCGATGACGGCGCGATGATGGCGCACACGAGCATTTTCCAGCGTGCGCGCGACGTCTCTGTCAATTTACGAGCGTAGCCACGCGCGTTCCTCCTAATGAATTAAGGAACGCCCAAACGATTAGTAGATCGGCGGACTTGGCAAACTAACCGGGTGGCTGTCGACGAGCGCCAACTCCCAGGTGCGACTTACAGCTCGACAGTGACCGTGATTCCAGGACGTTGACTTTTTCTGACACGTAGAGCGTGCGTGTGTTCGTTGACACGTAGAGGAACGCGGCGAAGTAGCAGGTGAAACTCTTGATAAACTTTTTCTCTCGTCCCTATCGGGTGGCGGGAGGGTAGGGATGGGGGTGGGGGATGGGATAGGGAATACTCGTTTGCATCCAGGAGGACTCGCCGGTTCGAGGAAACCGGCGCTCTCTCCCCGGCTCTGCCATTCGCAACGCGTATTCGAGCTCCCAACGATCCCAACCGGACGTGGATATAGTCCCAGATCGTTTCTGCGAACGCTGCTTAACGAGGCATCTCTCGTGGGACACACCTGTCGTCCTCGTGTCCTCGTGTCCTCGTGTGACTCCAACCTTCCCAGATTTCTTTTCGCTCCGGCGACAGAACCGTCGTCGTGTGCTATTCCGCCTCTCGCGATCCTCCCGTAACTTTGTCACGCGCCTTCCATCCCGGAGGATGGCGATGACCGATCGAAAAGGTTGGAGGGAGGGAGGGGAGGGTTCTCTCTCCACACCCTCGAATCTTAGGCACATTCCACTCAAGATTTTAGGGAAATCTCCGAAACTTTCGCTCGTCTCTCTGATTAATCTCATCAAGGACCCACTACCGTGTGCGCTCTCTCTCTCTCTCTCCCTCCTTCCCCTCCTCCTTCTTGACGTTTTCCAAGTACCTGCCGTGGTCTTTCGATTCATCCTGAACGCTCTTCTCCTCGACCGGTGCTCGCCGTCGGAAATATTTACGATTATGAAACTCGACTCCTCTGCCAGCATCGTAAACTATAAATCTAATTATCGATACTACCGTGCGATGTCTGGAAATTATTCGGACAACGCTGACACTCGTTTCTTTTTCTTCTCTTCCTTCCTTCCTTCCTTCCTTTCTTCTTTCTTTCTTTCTTTCTTTCCTTCTTGCTAGCTCCTTTAAGGCTGGAATATATGCGAGGAGGAATAATGTATTCTCCTGAATGAAAAGTGAGATCGTGGGTATGCGGTACACGTATACGTGGACCCGCTAGTGGTGGTGGAGTACCTCGCGATCCGCGTGTCTCTGTGTGTCTCTCCGTGTGTCGTGATTTGTAAGATTTTTGTAGGAGTATGCAGCGTGCGCGAGTGTATTCGTATACGCACACTCGTACGCGTCTGGCGACGGCGACGGCGACGGGAACGGGGACGAGGAGAAGGCGGGGGGCGGGGGAGAATCTGCCAATATATTCGTTGGGTGTGCCGATGTGGGGATGCGAAAGGAATGGCGAAATGGAGAACGCGGGGGGTGGGCTGGAGGTCGGGCCCGGAGCGACAGCGTAATCACCTGGACGAACTACTACCACGGCGGAGCACAGCGGGCCAGTGGCGTAGCGCGAAATATATTCCGAAATCTCGAGTTCGCAGGATTTACGAGACAGCAGTCCAGATTCGATTACCATCCGGCAAAGATACGAACGACCGACCATCCGATTCAAATGTAAATTGGACGTCGATCGGCCTCTTCTCCCGGCCTGTCACCCCGACGACACGTGGCTCGTTTTTCTCCGGGAGCTTCGGGCCCCCGTAATTATATATAATTATTCCCAACAATTAACGCCAGGAAATCTCCACTAGAGTAGCAGCAGAGCGGCGGCGCGACTCTGCCGTCCACACCGCCGTGCTTTCTTTCACCCTCTATACCCGCTGACCAATTGGCGCGCGCGCACTGCTTTTGGGGGAAATCTTTACAAAAAAACCAATTATCCATGGAAAAGGACATGATTTTCTAACGGAGAGAAATTTGCAGTGGTCGCCGTGCATCCCCCATTCTCTGTGACCAATGTGCGTGTGTGTGTGTGTGTGATCACACTGGTTTAACAGAAAACATTTTTCGCGCGTGTCACTTTCCGGAGCTTTTTGGCACAGGTTGCTGTAATCGTGCTATGTACGTGTATACATATAAAAAGAGAGAGAGAGAGAGAGAAAGGACAACTTTTTCACAGTGCGATCATCTTGAATTTTTCATCGAGTTTTTCAGGACACGCGCTGGTAAGAGTTACAAGCGTCCCTTAACGGCGTTAATTCACGTTAATGACGCCGTAGACGAAATTCACGGTTGCATAACGGAGTCGCGACGCGATACGGCGGGAATGTCGCGCGAGTACTGCGCCAAGTCCGCCCCCTCTGCCCCTCGCCTGCCGTCGCCCGCCGCCCACCTCGTCCCAACAACTCCAGCTCCAACTCCGACTCGAGTTCCAGTTGGCTTTGGCCAACAGTTTCCAACGCTCAACGAGAGAGCCGAGCGCGAAGCTTTGAAAGCGAAAAATTCGCTCGTTAATTTCTCAGCGTGGAACCAAGTACGGGAAACGGCACTTTCCTTCGCGGAACAAAGCGGAATTGTTAACCAGCCTGATCTTTGATAACCGGCTCGAGTCGCTAAACGCGAAATGAAATACAGTTGGATTATGCTCTCCACCACCACCACCACCACCGACTCCCGTCTTCCTCCCACATTAATTTAGCATTAATTTTCATATTGGTCCCGCACAGAAAGCGCCAATTGGAGATGACACGCTGCTGAGTGGCGCGCATTGAAATTATTCGTCAGCGTTCATGGGCTGGCGGGGACGAATAAATTAATTGTCGAAATTAAATTATAGCGAAAGTTTGGTTAAAAATTCGGCAATATTTTATCTTCGATTGGAGAGCGCGCAGCCAACAGCGGAGCAGTCCCCCCCCCCCCCCTCCTCCGAGAGGATCCATGGTAGCTCGGGTCAGACCAGACTAGTAGGTCTGTTATAAATATATTGAATTTCCAGTAAAATTCCAACAAAGCAAATTCGACTGAGTTTCGTATCGTGGAGCTGCTGCTGCTGACTGCCACGGCCGAAGTCTGACGAAACTTTGGCAAAAATTCATTAATTTGAGCTAACGTGTAAAGTAGCTGTGTGTTTAGCGTTTGATTAGCGAGCTATAACCTAATTCGAATGATTGCTCCGCGCTAGACTAATCTCTGTTGACACAGGTGGTGGTGGTGGTGTATGTGTGCGTGCGTGTGCGTGGATCTCTCGAAAATCGTACTGGTATCACCACCATTTTTGGCGCACACTCTCCAATTTTCACCAGGTGTGCCAGTCAATTCTAAAACTGCCTTGCGATTAAAAACACTAAAGATCGAAGGAAACTACCATTGTACGGATCGTGAAACGTCGAACATAAAAAATCACTCTTGGTAAGAAAGAAAAAAAAAAAAATGGAGATTGGCTCCGAGATAAAAATTCCTCAACTGCGAAGGAAGCGAGGGAAGCGAAGAAAGCAAAGAAAAGATTTCCATGCTGTAAGCGCCTTACTCGATGGCTGAGGCAAAGAAGAGGGGAATTTGCGATAAGTTGGTGCGTGGCATTGGTGTTGCGTTACGTTTCGTGGCGTGGCATGGTATGGTATGGTATGGCGTGGCGTGGAGTGGCGTAGCATGGCATGGCATGGCGTATAGTGTCTTTGTAACCGCGATCATTCTGGCGCGCTGCGTCACACGATCCGCGCGACGTGACGTCATGCGCGTCACACCCAGTGCATTGGAGAACGCTATCCTGTTGTATCCTGGCGTGACCTTGAGTCGGCGCCTCGCTGGACGAATGCCAGCAGCGAATGCTCCGGCCCCACTCGCACGGTATTGCTCGCTCTCCTCTCTCTCTCTCTCTCTCCCTGAACTCCCTTTCCCCCTTGATGCGCACCTAGTTATCGATGGCCAAATAACTTTCTCTCGCCCTGTGAAAATCGACTGAGCAAGATAGGTGCAAGATGAATGAACTTTCCGTCGTTGACCAGACTCTGATAAGCGAGTCCACCGCGATCAAAAGGAGATTTAATGATCGAGCGACGTCTTCGTTGATCGATCGATTAACCGTTAACCCCCGCGATACTCGTCGATTGATTAAAAGTGACTAAGCGAGCGTGCAAAATTGCGAGAGAGGAGAGCTCTAGGAGAAGATTCTGCGAAAGATTAGCGGAGAAGTCTGCAATTTTTGCTAAACGCGCGTCGTGTGCATGCCGCGGCAGAGCGTCAGCAGGGAGGAGCAATAGTGACGGATAAATGCGAGGACGCGTTGTCCATGGGGTTTGCCGGAGCAATGTTTTATGAAGTGGCCTTGAGGAAGCACCTTACCCACTGTCTCGACAAGTCGACAGATGTTACGAGCCGACGCGCGCGTATAGCGGTGTTAAGAGAACTCAACTCGCAGGTCCCCGTATAGATTGGTGGTGGTACGCGCTGCTGAAAGAAGGAGAGAGCGATAAAGAGAGACGATCGAGTTGCGGTGGATCGGTGGGAGGAAGAAGAAAGAAGAAGATGAGAGAAGGGGCGGCGGCGGGGGTACGTAATGGGATCGGTGCTCGTCGGCTATTCGGCCAAAGAACCCGTCAACGAAGTTGGACCTCGAAACGAAGTTACGTATTAGCCCCGACTCTCTCGGCCCCGCTCGTAATTATCCCTCAGAAATTTCGTGGTTGGCTTTGACAAATATCCATTTGATTGGCGCAAAAAAGAGAAAGAGCGCTCTTCATTCAGCTTTTTGACAAATGCCTCGCGTTCTCTCGCTCGATGGATTTTGTTTATCACTTTGCATCCACGAGCGGAGAAGCTCGTGAAATAAATTGCTTAAATAAAAAGTCAAATTTATGGTGGTGAGCTCGTTAAAATTTGTTCCCGCGCAACCATGCGCATTCGCGTCTCGACGCACGTACGTGAAACGAATGCAATTGGCTTCTTATGTAGCAAGAGAGACGGAGAGAGAGAGAGAGAGAGATGCGTGCGGTGTGATAATAACAATAACATTGAGAGTAATGATAATAATAGTCGCAACGATGATCATTGCGACGATAATGATACTCGTTGTCACGAGGATAATGATAATGATAATAAAGATCACGATATAAAAATGAATACCGGAAGAGAAAAGAAACATTGGCATTGCGACAACACAAAAGCGCGCAACAAATATTTGAACGTGTTAATTTGGCTGGTTCGTCGATTGAAATACATGGGGGTACGATTGGTTTTCTCCCTACTTTACCTGCTTTATCGGAATGGCGATTGTTAACAGATACGTCGAAAAAAGCTCTCGGCGTGACGCATTCAATTTCGAGAAACCCCGATAAAAATAAACGAGCCGTGAAAAGGTTGGCGTGATTAATTATTTTTCCAGGCTGATCGAGGCCCCTCCGGTGCATACGCCTATGGGCCCCGAACTCAGCCCCTTGTTCACCGCATTAACAGGCATGACTTGAAAAATGTGGTTCCTAACACCGTCTCATCCCGTCTATCCATCCGTCCATGTCCGTCCGTCTCTCCGTCCGTCCGTCCGTCCGTTTGTCCGTTTGTCCATTCGTCCATTCGTCCATTCGTCCGTTTATCCGTCTCGGTGGAATGACCGACGAGATCGTATTATTAATGCGTGTCTTCTTGCCTCGTTTCGCTGATAGTTTAGTTTAAGCTTCGTTCACAAGCGGCGGAGGTTCGCCCCACCGGATGAAGGGGCAAATTATAAAATCCCAAATTGGCAGGATTACACAGCATCGACTCGCGTGTAATTACCGTTTCGCGCCTATTACAAAAATCTACTTTTTTCATGCGTTTCTTTTCCTCTCTTTTCCCACTCTCGCGCGTCCGTAGAATACGCTCCTTCCTTGAGCAAACTGAGCAAATTGACCGAACGACACGCGTCTTGCCAAGACATAAAATGACAATAATTTCGAGGGAGCGTTTGTAGTGGATTTTTCGCTAATTTGTCAAAGTTCTTCTCGGTTCTGTATAGCAGCGGTGGAGTGGTGGTGGTGGTGGTGGTGGTGGTGGTGGTGGTGATATGGTAGAGCATCGGTGTTGTATGCCTAGAGAGAACGAACGACGCCGATGTATTGTACCTGATTGCTTTGGCAGAATCGTTTTGGACTTTCTTTCATTCGGAGCGTGGCGTCGCTACGTTTTCAGCCCGCTTGTAAATGGGGTCCCGAAATTTAACGATCTGTGGTTAGAAAAATTGTTTCCGACCTTCTCCACGAGAATCACGCAACGTGGCATTCTTCTCGACTCAACTTGAATCACTCCTGCGAATAATACTCGACTTAAACTTGACGCTTCCGCGCGCCAGTAGTAATTTCTTTCATTTATTTCATTTCTTTCCTTCGAGTAACCGAAATGTACTTTGTATTGTGTGCGAGATAATAGCACACTTGTGTGGATTCCCAGTTAAATACTTAATGAGAACGCGATTCTTGCGTGTGTGTGTGTGCATATGCGCGCGCGCGTCTCTCTCTCTCTCTCTCTCTCTCTCTCTCTCTCTCTCTCTCTCATACACGCTACGACGACAGCACGCAGCACTGGATTCGTTCGTCCAAATCTTACACTTCGCGCTAAAAATCTTCGTCCTGTTTGTATCTCGTGGAAAAAAAAAAAAAAAGTTTCTCCTTGCGAAATTCCCATTGTAGTTTATCGTGGTTTAATTCGACGGCGGGGGGAGGGGAATAATCCACCGCTAGGGAAAGTTGCTCGTTTGGTTGTTGGTTAGGACTCTCGTGGAAGAGAGAGACGCAGGTGCGCGTCTCTCTCTCTCTCTCTCTCTATCGAAGGTGAAGTTTTCAAGCGGATGATCTATCCAACTTTAGAGAGAGAAAGAGAGAGACAACACTTTGGGAAAAGAATGCTTTGTATTTATAATGCAGGAAGTCTTTGGCAGGATTCTAGCAATCGTCCATCGCTCGTCGCTGCTTGGCTGAGAAAAGAGGGAAATCTCGATCGATCAGAGGGAATTAAATATGCCGATCGGAAACAACGAGCCTCGACTCCCGTGTCTTGAAAACTTCAGGTCCTTTCACTCAATGGTACAAGCGCGGCCATTAGGATTTAACTGGAAATCCTCGGCTGGGAAACGAGTGGATTCGCCGATCGTGAATTTAAGGGTGTCTTTCAGCTCGATACTCCTCTCGCGAGAGATTACTTGAAATATTCAAACTTTCCTAAATCCGACTAGATAAATAAAGAAACAGGTGGTGGTGGCGGCGGTAGCAGCATCGACTAGTAGGGTGGATGGTAGTCTTTCATCATCCACGAACAAGAGTCCTAATCAAATGACTTATGGTTATTAGCGAGCTCCGGATCGAGTCGACTGTGCCGAGACAAGTTTTTCTTATAGCGATCTTTCAAATCACAGATCTTGTTTCTGCCGTTCGGCGAACCAATTGCCGAGAAAGACGGCGGCGGGCTGCTTCTTCCGATTGATCGATCGAGTCTATGCATCAAACCCACTCTAATCCCCGATAAACAAACGTTTCGAGCAATTACCGATCCATCGATTCATCCACCAACACCGATGGAAGCGGCAGGAAGGGGGAAGGAGGGAATGGAAGCATGGAAGCTTCCGAACGATCTTCGTTCGTCGTACCAAATCCTACCCTAAGTGTTGAAGAGAGCTTCCTTGCAGCTTCGTCGAAGAGAAACCGATCCGGTTGCTGGTTGCACGGTATTTGCTTCCATCGCCTTAACGTCTTATTTCTTTCGGATTTTTTTCATCCGCCGATATACGCGTTAAACGCTGTTGAGGAGTTTACGCGCGAAGATGTGATGCGATATCCGACGTTAATAAATCAAGTCTGTAACGAGAGTAAACATCTTGGCGAAGAAGTTTCTTCCTGCTAGAATATTGTAGAGGGTAAGGGGTGTAGAGAGATAGATAGTTAGATAGATAGAGAGAGAGAGAGAGAGAGAGACTGTGCACAGTGATTGATTGAGACTGGTCGAGGTTCTGTATACTCAAACTTAAGGAAGGTCAGTGAGCGAGCGATGTTTCAGGGTGTCCGTCCCTCGGAGGCTTTCATCTTGCTTTTACTTCACGTTCGCCCGCGTCATCCGGTAAAACGCAGGCAGGACACATCCGTCTATGCGGTGTGTAATCCGAAATGGAGCATTAATGTTGCATCGTGGTAGGGGACGATTTTCTACCACGAAGTGCGCGAGAACTAAACAGGCTTTATCCCCGGGCTATGTGGCCCAATCTTGAACCCTCGCTCAAGGCCATTCTTCTTTTTTCTTCCTCCGTCTCCTTCGCGCGAGCGCGCGCGCGCGCAAATTCACCCACCTTTGCAGAAATCCTCCACGCACGAAGCATCTCAACGTTTAAAGTCATTTTCGAACAATCCATTGCTCTCTCGAAACTACGGAACATACGCAGATTCCATTATACTCGCATCAAACTTCGACTTGTGTGCAATAGATAAGAAACCTAATTTCCGGATCGAACAATGTTACCGCGCTACGTTTGCTCGTCCGTGTTTCTTGTAATCAATCGCGGAACACGGAAACAGAAATGGTTAGTGTGTACGAGAGGAGGAGGAGGAGGAGGAGGAGAAGAGGAGCAGAGGAGCAGAGGGAGGGAAATCCATAGGACTCAGGCTTCTTTCCATTTAAATCGAATTTATAGTTCACGAGCGTGAAGCTTTCAGTGATTTTGTGATTTCGGCTGAAGGGACTGAAGTCGCGCGCGAGACAGAGACAGAGACACGGAGAGATTAGGAAAGGGGAAAGGAGGAAATGGGTAAAATGATTTTTGAAGGGAATGGATCGTTTGAGATGACGGCGAAAAGTAAGACGCGCGATACTCCGCGTTCTTCTCATATCAAGATGAAACAGA
This sequence comes from Sclerodermus sp. 'alternatusi', assembly GCA_037305995.1. Taxonomy (NCBI): domain Eukaryota; kingdom Metazoa; phylum Arthropoda; class Insecta; order Hymenoptera; family Bethylidae; genus Sclerodermus; species Sclerodermus sp. 'alternatusi'. The sequence goes on along the minus strand of CM074547.1, from coordinate 6,529,699 downwards.
CGAATTACCTTCGTTTCTGACGCGTCGTTGTTTACGTTCATTAGGGAGAACGCGCGAGCGTGATGTAACCGTAAGCTTATACGCTTACGCTTTTTCCCAGTAATTAATTCGTCGACTCAAAGATTCAACGATGCCGCTTCGTACTGCGTGTTCATTACGCCTCCTGAAACTGAATATGGCAGGCTGCCTGCTGCCTGCTGCCGTTGCTACTGCCTGTTTTCCGCTAGTTCCCGAGGAAAATTCTCCCGTCGGAATTTTCCGGGAAAACTTGTAATTGATATCACTGTGAGCGCGTAAGCTATGTGTACTGTTTCGGGGAAAAGAAACAAATTTTCAACTTCTTTAATATTTCGTTCGCTGAATCGGGAACGGATGAAAAATTGAAATGGAAAATTTTTAAACGGGACGGTCCCTTGAAAAATTCAGGGAGGAGAAGGAGTCAAAATCCTCTCGCTTTCCGCTGGAAAAAGTAATTATAGCTTTTCCAGAATGGAACGTCTTCGTTTACCTAATACGTTTGCACGCTACAAATTAGAAGGGCGTACAACAATTTAGGGAGGAGGGTTGAGAGTCGAGGGCTGAGGAAACGGGAGTGAGGGAGGGAAGAAGGCAACGCGTTGCAATAGAAATTATATATTTCCCAGCCGTTCACCGACTGGCGTTTCCTCCCCTAAGTCGCATCCTACACCCTTTCCACCTTTGGCCAAGGGAACTCCCTCCCTGCCGTCGTACCCTCCAAACGGAATACTCGATCGCGATTAAAAATGTATACTCCTGAAAAAAAGATTTGGCTGCAATTACCGCGCGATGATATAATGCGTGTACCAAAAGTTACTTGTTTTATCATCTCCCCTATTTGCGGCAAAACAACGTCCGAGGACGCAAAGCCAATACACGTCTAATCTTTTCTGCCTAGAGTCAAACGACAGTGTTTTGCGCGATCTATCGTCATCGTTGTCTCCTAATTGGAAATTTTTCAACTTTGAAATTTCCGCAAATCCTCCATTTTGCGTCTTACGACTGCTATGTGAATTTTTTGCAATTTTGAAACTTTCAAAATTTGTTAATTTCAGCGCCATAGAATTTATGAAATTCTATGGTTCAAGGAGCGCCCCCCCACCCCACCCCACCCCCTCCTCATCGTCCTCCCTCGCGTATCATACCCTCTTTTCTTCACGGTATCTTGCATTTCATACTTTCGTTCTATTTGCGTCCCCCTGTGACGACCCTCCGAAGCGCTTATACCGATCATTAGAAAAATGAGAATTTTTTCCGCTATCCCCTTTCTCTCCCCGTCATCCCGCAGCTGGGCAGCCTGCAATTGTCATTGCTCGTCGTCATTTTTGCGCTTTCGCTCACGGTCACGGGGCATCATCGATCCTCGATCGATTGCGATCAACGCGCAAGTGGGGTACTCCATTTTTAATGTAATCCAAGGCAACTCCTCCACTTATGGCAATTATTTATTAACCTCCGTTGTTAGATATTCCACGTCGCTGCTATTCTAATCCCGGGGATTGGAACATTCGATACTCGAAATGGATTTATCCGCAGACGCTCGGGGCGATACCGTCGCGCGGAGTATTCGCAAGTTTTTGCCGAAAGGACAAATTGACTTTTGTGGAAAGGCAAAAGTGGCAGAGTGTTAGTTTGCATGCATGTGCGTGAGCGAAGCGCGACTGAGTTCTCCTACGTGACGAAGGATGGCGAAAGGTGGAGTTGCGCGTTGACGGGAGAGAGATGCGGCATGGAAGAAAGAAGGAGAGAGAAGACAGACGTCTATAGAGGCAAACCGAAGGACAAACGGAATTTTTGATGGCTAATCCGTTATTCACGGGTCTACCGAGCCCATTGTGCACGAGTGTCGCTGACAGCCCTTGCTTGGCTGCCGGCAAATTGCCCTCAGAGGCTGATCAATGCCACTAAATGAAACAATACTGACGACGACGGAATATAATGTAATCCATGAATATCTGCGCGCGAATGCACCCCCCCCCCCCCCACCACCACCCCTCCAGCCTTTCCGAGCTTGACCCGCTCCCTGCGAGAACAACCGAATTTGCCAAAATTCTCCTGCCAACCAAAACGACCCTTGTACCTAATTACTCCTTTCGCTCGCTCATTCGTTCCTTTCTTTTCGTCGAATCGCTTGAAATCGTACGTCACGTCCTCCATCTAATTGCATCAAAAAGATAAATCAAAAATTATCCCCAAATAACGAAGTTGTGCTTAATTTTCATATTATTAGCATCAACGGCGCGCGCGCTGTATCAGCTTCGATTGTACTTATCGAGTATCGGAGCATTGCGATTCATCGTGACCCTGCTGCCATTTACGAATTCAGCGGTGACAGTAGAATGGAAATGAGATTGTTGCAATTAAGCGAATTAAGTGGAGGAAAGAAAGAGCGCGGGAGCGATGGGAGAAAAATATAGAAAAACACAGTGAATTTTGTATCGAGCTTGGAAAAAGAGGAGGAGAAGGAGGAGGAGGAGGAGGAGGCGAGAGGATGGTTGGGTACTTGATGTCATGACCCAGATACGATTTTAACGAGTTAAAATTTGCAAGAGAATCGAGAGGACCGATTAAATTAAGTGCCTACCGCTCGTTGCATCCAATGAAATTATTCCCCTTATTTTTATTGTCCATCGTATCCCAAAGAGAGTTATCAAATGTAACGGGCATTAACGTAAACCCTTATAAATCAATTTCAAAATCCGCTTGAATTTAGTACCGGATGGACAAGATCCAAACTAAGATTTTTCAAACGTGCAAGGAAGAACGGGGAGGAGGCGGCGGCGGCGACTCTGAATTTTAAAAGTGGCGCAATTTTACGTGGAAAACCGAGGAAATTATGGAATCTTTCAAAGAAATTTCACCTGAAAAGTTTTCACGCACGAGTTTGCCAATTGAAAGAAACGACGACGAGTGTGTCCCCAGGGGGAGATTGTACGGATAGTGGGGAATTTCCTCCGCCCCCCTCGCCCTCCATGTGGTTTCTCGCGAGTGTTTTCGCGAAGTTGCGTGTTTTATGAAAGTCGCCGAGGAATCGGATAAATTCGCGCACAACACGTTCCTCTACACCCACGGAAACACGCGTGTGCGCACCTACACGCGATGATACATGGAAACATTCGCATGATGGAGACACGCACATTGCACTGCGGTGTTGGTTGTGTCGGCGGCAACGACGACGACGACGACGACGACGTTAAGGAATGGCGAGAAGTCATCGTTCCTGGAATATTAATAACGATCAATCGCGGGGGGACACGTTCGCACACAAACTAATCGGGCTCCATCCGGACCCCGAGTATCGCCCATCCTGATCCATCGCCCTTTCGGTGTTCACCCTGCGAGTTATTGATATTCCACGATAGATTCGCGTTACAAACGGAAAATATAGCTACCCGTAATCACAACACGGATGTTTCGTTCGCGCAAAATAACGAATGACCCTTATCGCGTCTCTGTCCTCGTAGGCGTCAATGGCAATTAACTAATTCCCTCAGGAAAAGCTCAGTCAGGGGTTGGGGTTGGGCTTGGGGTTGGGGTTGAGGTTGGGGGGAGAAGATCGGTTAAAATTCGTTGGTTTTATCCGGAGTGAACGAAATTCGTGAAATCCTATTGAATTCGCTGAAATTACCGGAGCTAAATCTAATTGTAAGTGATAATGCGCGCACGCGCGCGCGCGCATGTGTGCGCGTGCACCGAGAGAAGGAGAATCGTTTGTTTTGGGGCATGTTCGCGTGAATAACGCGTATTGCCGCCCCGGTTAGATTCGGAGAGTAGAACAACGTGGCTCGGAAAGCCTCATTATTTTCTAATGCACTTGTTAATTGACCAATCGCGGCCTCCCACGCGGCTAGGAGTCTCTTCCTAGTGTTAACCGGGGCCGGAACAATTTAATGATCGCTGCCTGGGATTATTATTCCGCCCTGCTCTCCTCGCTAGTTTTTTTCTCTTCTATCTCCTTCTTCTCGTACTCCTCTCTTTTTTTTCCTACGAAGGAGAGTCCCCCGCATTAAATGGCGGTGGGGTGGAGGTGTACGCGAGTCGTCACGTACATACACACACATGCGCGCGCGCGTACACCCGGGAAGGTTGATTTATGTGTAAGTAAGCAGATACATGCGAAGATAGGCAAACGTCGCGAGTATTTGCCTCCGCTGTTTCTATGCGTGTGGGCGTGTGTGTGTGTGTGTGTGTGTGTGTGTGTGTGTGTGCGCGCATTTCCTGGTTCACCAGTACATCTCGTCGGGAATCGCGCAGACAACGACAAATCAGTGGCGTTGCCGCTGTTGCTGCTGCTGCTGCCGTCGCCGAGGAGTCGCTGTGTTGATGCAGGTACCTCGTTTTGGATCTCACGGCCGAGCGGTGAACGTAGAAAAAAGGGAAGAAAAATAGAGTTGGAAGGGAGATGAGAAGACCCCGTCCTCTTACCCGCGCATCATTTCATCCGAATACCGAGAGTGGAGCAGCTCGCTTTTTTCCTCGGTTAAATCACGACGATTCTCGAAAAACGAGAATTTTCAATCCATCGAGAAGCATTCTGAGAGTCGATCTCTGCCTCTTTACCTCTCTTCCACCTTCTTTCCCTTCCTGCCTCCTCCATCTCTACCGTACCCCTCCTCCATGCCTCTATGCCTCTGGCTCTAGTTCTGATTCTGGCTACTTCTTCTTTTCCTATAAAAGAAGCGCAAGAGGAGGACTCGTTCGAGCGAAAACCTCCTCCTACCAGGAGTTCTTGCCTCTGGCCTCTTCTCTCTTCCTCGTTTTTCTCCACCTCCTCCTACCAGGAGTTCTTGCCTCTGGCCTCTTCTCTCTTCCTCGTTTTTCTCCACCTCCTCCTCCTCCTCCTTCCTCCTCGTCCTTCCATAACTCACGGCTTCGGCTTCGGCATGTTCAGTCTGAAAAGTGTAATCGTACTCCGCAAGTACTAGCCAAGTAACGATATCACTCGAACCACGATGCTTTCGCGCAAAACGAACATTTACAATTTCATCCTCCACTTATTTCCCCTCTGCTTTCGCGTGGTTAACGTAAACACGCTAATATTGGTGTTTCACAGATGAGAATCCACGTAATTTTGTTTTCTCTTCGAGTGTCGAGAATGGAGCGAAGCCAAAGTGCTTACGGATGTCCTCGGGTCCTTGAAGAGTCGCGAGACAATGATCGAGAGCGCGATTGTTGAGTGTTGTGTGGTCCTTTGGTGGAAATTTATTGAGAATTTTCGTATCGCCTTCCGCCATTTTAGCGCTGGCTGACCACCGCCATTGCAATTTTCCTTTCTAACGAACGTAAATGTACGAGGGACACTCGCGATGAAAAACCGCGTTCTGCTACACACGTGTTCAGTGCGTTTGCGGTCGTTCGCACTTCCTCTCGTAACTTTGCGCTGGATAATCGGAGTCTTTGATCGGCCTATAAAAGCTCGTGAGAGGAGAGGAGAAGAGAGGAGAGGAGAGCAGGCAGCAAGCGGGAGGAAGAAAGGAACAAGCAACGACGCCTGTAATTTTTACGAGCGTTTTCACTCCTGGACTCGCTATCGCTCTTTTATACCGGTGTCCTTATCAATTTACCTCTCTCTCTCTATCTCTCTTCTTATTCTCCTCTTGCTTTTCGTTACTCGATTCGATTCCAAGCAAAGCTCCCGCACGAAACGCGACAGCCTTACAGAGAGTTTGAGAAGAGAAGAGTCCAAGAAGAGGACAAACGAGAAAAATGAAGCGATTGATCAATCAAGCAAATCATTGATCGATTGCTCGAATTGCTCGAGAATTCGGAGAGAGTTTTTGCCATTTTTTACGATAGAAGTAGCACGGCGGTGGCATGTACGTGGACGACCCGACGCCTCTCGTCGTTTTTCTTCCTCGGGCGAAGAGACGTCGATCAAATGGCAGCTTTGCGCGGATGGACTTAACTCGGCAGACGGCGGATGGAATAATGACTCGCGTCCCCCAAATGACGCGAGGTGCATATTTAATGCTCGCCTACCGTCTTATTATTCCTATTTGTACATGCTACCTGCCAAGTCTCCTAGCAGCGCGCATGCGCCCTCGCGAGTTTTCTGCGCAAGCCAGCGGAACGACACAAGGACTTTGGAAAAAAGAACAATATTATGCGCAAATTTTTATGCTTCTTTCATAAACTCGACCATTTCTCTCTCAGGCAGCGCTCGCTCCCTCCCAACGATATTTTTAATGCAACTTTGATGCAACTAGGAGGAATTCCTTCTTAAATACTAGCGTGTAATAATGCTGTATTTGCCTTCTGAAATTAATTATATTTTCATAGTAATGGGGGGGGGGGGGGAGCGTAGAGTATCAAGGATCAGTAGGACAGTATCAAAAAATACTGTGAGAAAATAAGAATAAATCTACGATTGGTCGACGAGTGTGCAAAGATATCTCTTGCTTCCTTTTGGCTAAGAAATGTTAATTTTCTGGTAGGAACGTTAACTTCGTGTGAATTTCAGGTAGAGCGCGAGGGTGAAATAGAACGGTACGGTAAAACGAAATTTTCGATTTATCACTGTGATGGTGCCAGGCTTTATAGAAGTTTCCTTTTTTTTCTCGTTAGCTTCTCCTTACCTTCTCCTTTCGTGGTATCGAAGACTTGGACCTGGGTATCGAGTAGCCTTAAGTGGTTTATCGCTCCCTGCCCGTCTTGTTTTTATTGAATAACGAGCCATAATGCGATTTCGTTTGACCGAATAACTAATCGATTTACTTCGTGGGAGTATTAGAGGGCATCTTCCGGTAAATGTCTTTTAATTTCCTCCTTTCGGCCTCTACCATCACATACGTCGTGTGTGCGGTACTGGATTTCCGTCGTTTCTTTTCTACTCTAACGATTCGGAAGAAATTTACGGACGATAATCGCGTTGTTTTCCGGATGAAAATGTCTTTAGCAAATATAAGAATATTTTCTCGACGTCCATTAAAATAAAGGGTATCAAAAATTGGCACCCTTTTAATAAAACAATTATTATTATTATTAAGCGGCGAAAACATCGCGTCACTCGTAGCTCTCGAGTTAAAAATATTACGCTGCGTTTACGCTTCTAATGGAATGCCATTAAATTTTTCAAAATCCAATTAGAACCGTATCATCCGTAGTACCTATCTCGTCAAAATGAAATAAGCGCCCTCGCTTATTTCAACGAGCAACGACAAGGGAAAGACACGAGATTCGTCTGCACGGATCCAAACTAAAGTTATTTACCTACAATATATTTTTATCGTTCAAAAAACGCATAGAAAAATTTACGTGATGAAAAATCCGACAGAGAATTTGACAAGATATTTAAAGAATTTAATATAATTTTAGGAAAATGCGCAAGAAAGCGGTAGTTATAAGTTGGCAAAATATTAAAAATGTATCGTAGAATATTACGTGTTGGAGATGGAAGGAGGAGAGACGCGGAGGGGAGAGAGAGAGAGAGAGAGAGAGAGAGAGAAGGATTTTTTCCTTTGAAGCTGCTAGGAGAAAGAAGTATAGCATGGAAATTAAAAGAGATGGATAGACGAACGTCTTCGCGTGGCTATCCGAGCAGAGAGTGATGACGGCTTAATCGCCAATCCGAAGGTCAATATCCGGAGAGCATGAGGGATTATGTACTTGGAAGAATCTCGCGCGTGGAGGACAGGCTCGCGCTTTGTGTTTTCCGGAAGGAGGACTCGCCTCACGATTTGTTTTTTGCAAGATCAGCGAAATCGTCCGGCGGATCCGTGATGGGAAACGACCTCTACCCGGCTCCGCTGCAAGGATAAGCTGGTTTTATTAATCTGCCTCACAAAGAGATTTCGCCTTTTCGTAAATACTGGCAATATCGGCTGGCTCGATAACGCAAAGGTTCCGCTAGCATCTTCCTCAACACTCGATTCTTCTCCCTACTGACGCATAATTAAACTCTCTTGTCAGTCGAAGAATGAACAATTTATTTCTCTCTCTCTCTCTCTCCATCAACGAGATTTCTCCAAATTCCTTCTTTCCCTCCTCCTCCTACCATTCTTTCCTTTACAAAGCGCGAGATTTACAAAAGTAATAAATATACGATATGCGTGTGTTTGCGCGCTTCTCGTGTCATCTGAAAAATTTCCGTAAAATTCATCATTTTATTGACCGATGCTTTTCTCCATTTTGTTTCAGGTGAGTACTCTGTGATCCGTAGGAGGAGTCATGGTCGTAGCGCGTAAGTGTCAAGATTTTAAACTATGAGGGGGGAGGGGGGTGTTTAATTTCTAATCTCGTGACACCGCCACCCGCGCGATGGGTCAATTTTCTCTACAATCGTTGCTCCCGTGCTCTTCGAACGGAATAGAGAGATATAGAAAATAACAAGGGGGCTGACAACCCTTTCCACTTTGTCATTTCTTCACCTGTCACTCGTGACGCCACACTATATCACTCGTACGTACGGCTAATAAATATTTAATGATGTCATACGCAATATCAGTACATCGCGTTTAGTGTTTATTCCGCCCATGATATTGCCTAGCCATTCTCCCCATGCAATTCCGCATGGCGCACCTACAATTTGCGAAGGAAATAGCGTTCATCCGAAAAACGAGTCCCCTGCCCTACATTATTGAGCCAGGATAACAATGCCACGTCGTACTTGTGATTTACAAGTCGACTATAGCGCTGCTACGCGTTTCCTCCTCCCCTTTCCTCGTCGGGGAATAAATGAGCTTTTTTTTTGTCCCCTTACCTATCGTTTTGTAACTTCGATCTTTCGCGTCATGAAAATCTGCATTCTTCGACGCACGACCTTGAATTGCACAATCTTGTATGAAATAGCAGGAGATAGTTGATCGAAAGAGCGTAGTTTCGTTAGAAGCTGTTGATAATACATTCTCGAGGCCGAGCGGAGGGGCTTTCGGAATCGTCCATAAAAGGAAGAGGAGGGGGAGGGGAGGGATAAGTGCCGAGAACGAGGTGTATTCTTCGTTCTTGGCGAAGCGAGCGAACCGGAGGAGCAGAGTCGAATTATCATTGGGTGACAAAGCTGGCGTTCAGGCTCGATATAGATCGCGAGCAAATATTTGGACATACGCATGAGAAATCCCGAGGGAAGAAGAAGTCTGCGAGACATTGTGTCCGGCGCGGCTTAGTGGACCGCGATAACGGAATTACCCTGACCCGTTCTATTGTGCGCATACGTCGGCAATTTATAAACCGGCGACGCGTGCCTTCCTTCCTTCCTTTTCTCTCTCTCTCTCTCTCTCTCTCTCCCTCTCGTAACGCTGTAGCGTTTCCCTACTTCTATCATACCCTGAAAATCTCCTCCGAAGGTTCGTTCATCCCTACCTCTGGAAGTCCTCGTCCTTCAACGACCACTTCGAGCGTGAAACTCTCTCGTGACGTAACCGCGCACGCGAACACGAATTATTCGTGGAAAATTCAGTTTGACCGGTCCTGCCGAAGATGGAGGGAACGATGCCGCGACCGGAGCCTCTGATAGAGCGAAGGTCACCACCACCACCGCTGGAAGAGAATCTGGAGAATTTTTTGGGAAGAAGCTAGACCCCCCCCCCCTAGCTATCCCCCCGGTGATGGGGATGCGTCAATCATGGAAAACTTCGGTGGAAACTCTACTATGGGAGCGTGTGTTACCAGGGAGAAAATCAGAATGGATAAATTTAAGCGAATTTTGACTTTCATGCGAGGAGAGGTTGAAGGGGTGTGAGAGGGAGAAGAAGATTTCCCTCGCGCGCTTAAGATGACGACGGGGTTCGCAAGGAGCTAAGCGTGTGACTCCATGTGTGACTCGGTGTTTGCTTTAACGTCTCGCTGAACCCAAGCGGAGGTTCTTCCGCTTCTTACCGCACACGCGTCTTCCCCGCTGCTGGCTCCGCTGGATACGGTGTCTAGTGTTTACCCGGGACACACAGCTTGTGTGTTTTCGCCCGCGTATTGCCGTATAAGCTTGCACCCGGGTTTGGGCTCGGGCTCGGGCTCGAGCTCGGGCTCGGCTTCGGGTTCTCCTCGACTGTGCGGGGCTTCGACGATCGTTTGGATAGAACCAACAACCACAACCCCCTTCGGATGGTCTTTCATGTTCCTTCGTGGACTCCGCACCTGTCCGTGATCTCCCGATGACGACGATGCTACCGCGTCGTCATCGCTCTTCGCCTCTTCCATTTCTTCAACGCACAGACTTCCTGAAATCCTCCCCCGCTCTCGCGGTTTCTTCGGTCGTCGCGTGACCTCGAGAGTTACCCCGCAATTGTCTCGTCGCGCGACTCGACTTTGACTCGTGAGAATTTTTCGTAGCTCGCAAGAATTGGGGTTGTGCAATTTCTTGTCGCGGTGGTCGTGTTGCAACGGGGGTGGGGTGGGGTGGTCCACGGAGGTAGATATCCAGCTATGAATTTCCGAGAGAGGGAGAAAGGGAGAGGGGAGAAGGAGAGTCTCTCCTACCTAGTCGGGGATGGTGGCGCGGGACAGCGATGGTGACGTTGTTGGGCGACGTCAACGGATCGGATCGCGGGGAATGAATTTATTTTTACGGACTATGCAGGAGGGATCGACCAGCGGCTCGTCTTTGATGTTCGAACGACGCATAGGCATTACCGTATAAATATTTAGACCTCCGGTCGTTGCTCACGATATATGGGAGCCCCACGATCCAACGCACGCTCTGATATTACGCCTTTGTCGAACGCCTTCCGCGGGTATTTGTGTCCACCCCCGACGACCCACCCTCTCTGTCCACTATCATCGCCGGCGTTAGAGCAGCGAAACGATGCTATAAATTTCTTCGATACAGCCGATCGTCGGCTCTGACAAACCTCCGATTTCATTTGGAGATCCCGATCGCTCCCTCGAGGGTCTCTCCAGAGTTTCGCTCTATCAATGGCTAAACTCTGTGGAACCACGTGACTTACGCTCATTTCGATAAATCACTGGAAAACTTGCTGGCGCCGTGTCAGGAAGGCGACAACGATGCTCGTCCATCACTGTCCGACTCTGTCGTTTTCCGATCGAGTAGGACAAAGGAAAACTCGCGGGATATCCAGAAATACGGAGGGAGGGAGGGAGGGGGGTGTTTGGATTCGAAAATCGTTCGAGAGGTGTTACCGATGGTATTTCCGTCGACGCGAATCAAAACTCCGATGAAAGACGTCGGGAAAGCTCGGATTGGAAAAGCTGGCTGAGAATGGGGAGTTGGGGTGGGTGCGTGGGAGGGGGGGGTGGAGGTCGGATATATTCAGGGTAAAGAGGGAGGAGGAGGAGTTTTGACGGTGATGACGAGGCAGAGCCAGGAAAGAGGTAGCAGCAGCAGCAGCAGCGAGCAGGAATGAGGAAAGGAGGATGGGATGGGGTGGGGTGGGGTGGTGAGACGAGGCTGGCTCGAGGTGAAGGAGCCCCGGCCGGGGAGGGTAATTACGAAATATAAAGGGTGGGCTGGCCCACGCCACCGAGGCAGGCAGGCAGGCAGGCAGGCAGACTGATGAATATTTCACCGCGCTGCATTAGCCAGCGAGAGAAGCGCTTGTGTCTGTGTCTCTTTCACTTTCCATACACCGGGTATTCCTCCCTTTCACCTATATCGCGTCTTCCTTCCCCCCGATTCTTACCGGGAAAGCGACGCTCGAGAGATTTTTGCGTGCGCGTATCGTGATCCGAGATAAAATTCTAACCGCGACTAGCTACTCTCGTAGAAGCGGCTCATTTAGCGCGATTGCGAAAAAACCGCTTGCCTCGTTACTTCGCTCTGACTTTTCCGCAAATTTTCACTGATTCTTAACATCCTGAATTATCGACGCACGCACGCGCGCGCGCGCACTCTCCTACTGTCACTTGACAGCTTCGACCAGTGACGATTTTTCGAAAGCTTTTTTTTTTTTTTTTTTTAACTCTTGAGATTCTCGTGGGTTTTTCAGAGAAAATCCGTACAATTTCGATTTTTCGTCGAGAGAACGCGCGGAGTAATTGTACCCCGCCGCAGTGTGCGTGCACGCGTGTTTTTCGCTTTAGACAAAATAAACGGATGAGAAAATTACTATTCCAATGCAAGAAGCAGAGTAGTAGTAGTAGCATCGAGCGGGAAACTGCGTTCGAGCAACAAATTTGAATAAGTCGGGGGGTTCAAGGAGGAATTCCGACGTGTGGGGGCGGGGTGTGCAGTTTCAGCTCGGGGAGAAGAAGCAGCCAGGGCGAAGAAGGAGAGGAAGAGAAGGTTAAAGAAGGTGGTTGGTACTTTTTCACAGTCCCGCATACTTGCCCTTCGCGTACACGAGTACACGTGCATTTTCTGTGTGCGTAGCTACTACAGGGCTTCCAATCCTTTTCCCCCGTTTTTCTACTCCTCCTCCTCCTCTTGGTCCTCGTCCTCCCCCTCCTCTCGTGCTCCCTTATCCTGACGGACCACTTCACGTCGAGCGACCCTCGCGGTGTGCGCATTCGAATTTATTGGCGCGTGTTCGAATATTCATAAAAAAGGCACCCACCCCCTCCCTCTTCTTCCCGTTCCTTGTCGTTCTTTCGGTCCCACGAATTATTATACGAATTTTTAAGTGGCGTAACCCCCCGAGTGCTAGATTGATTGTTCGCGCGGAATCGAGTACTCGATGACTTTTCTGCTCGCGAAATTTCTGACCGGTTTCCTGACTTTCCTCCTCAACCTGTGCCTTCGTCCAGGGGAACCGGAGAAGGGGGGGGGGAGCAGACAGGGGAAGGGAAGCCTTTGGGCAAGAACCAATCGAAGAAAAAAAAAAACTAGTTTTTCTCAGGACACCCTTCACGTATACCGCGAAAACTCCGTTAAGACCGATATTTCACGACCCCCCCCCCCCCCCCCCCCACGTACGACAGTTCGCTTATAAAATATCCTTTATAAAATCGCACCATTATATATGCACGTATCTGTTTTCACACATGCGCGCGTTTAATTCTATGCGGAAAATCTAGCGTATTATTGTGTATTAAATGCATAACTAAATATGCATTGCGTATTTATTTTTTAATCTCTATTTAATTAATGCAAATGAACAGGTAAATGGAATTCCGTGTATTTATAATAGAAGTGGAAAATGGGATTGAAAATGATAGCGGTTAAAGTTAGATCGGGTTTTGCGGCAATTTTATGTGCCATGACCAGCATTAAATGGAACAATGAAGCAACGCGCGAGTGGATGATCGCCAAATTGATTTGACGAATTCAATCCCGCGTTTCGAAATTAGTCGCGGAAGTCACGTGGCATTTTTCGTTTATCGCGCGCCTCCTCCTACTCCCCCACCCCCTTCCGCCTCTTTTTTTTTCGCCAACGAGCGAGCGAGCGAACGAACGAACGAACGAACGAACGCACGCACGATTTTCATCGCCCACCTGTTTCGCGTGGAAATAATTAATGTCGCACGTTCATTAATCTGTCATCCACTTTTCCCCCTGCCACCACCGCCCACACTTGCACTCTCCGCAGGTTGGTTCCTGGAAAGGATTGGAAAGCGGCTCGATAAAGGAATCGCGTGTACTTGAAATTTTGTTTCGACGAAGAAACAGACACGTGCTCTCTTTCCCATTCGGGTTACTTTGCCGTGAAATCGTCGTTGGTTTTCTACATCGTGGACCGACGATTTTTTTTTTATCTTTCTAACTAAGGGAGCCTAAAGGATCGGCCTTTTTCTCTCTCTCTCTCTCTCTCTCTCTTATTCTTCTCTTTCTCTTTTGCGCCCCTGTCCTCGTCGCGATACCGAACAACCACTACCGCCATGCGCAGCAGTAGCAGCGGCAGCAGCAGCAGCAGCAGCAGCAACAGTGGTAACAGCACCCTTTGAAGAATATTCTGTCAATTAACCGAGTGGCTGTACTCGAAAAAAATCCTTTCCGTTACAGGTATTTCGATAAATGTACAACTGGTCGTGGCCGCCGCTGGAAAATTCAGGCTGTCGGCGTTCATTAAAAAATGCGCTGGGAAACGCTCCGAAAAATATTCCAATGACTTTTTTTGTTGCTGGATACGCGTTATGTTCCCGCGCTATATCCACTTGACATTTCAATTTGCTTCTCATGACAATTCGCGCGGAATCAAACTCGAAATAAAGCCGCCGCCATCCACGAAGGAAAGATTTCGCGGCCACCCCTCTCGCTCGCTTTTGGATTTTCGAATAAAGTCCCCCGCCCTCTCCCCCTCGTTGGGAGGAAATTGGCCTTTTCCACGAATACACCCCTCTCGTTCCTCGGCCTCGCACCAGGAAGAGAGCGCGTACAGACGTAAAAAGACGAGAGAATCCGAAAATACTGGAACGTAGGCGTGTGCGTGATATAGGCGAATCGTTCCAAGGCTCGATTTCCAGTCTCGTTCGAAATTTCAGTGATATTTTGCAAATCTTACGATTTCGAGGCGACAATCGCAAAATCCTCTCGGGGCCCTAACGATGTCTAGGTGCGCGAATATCCGCCGCCTCTACCGGAATCTCCGATAAATTTGCGTCGGTAATGCTCGTCGCTCGCATCCCCCTCTCCCTTCCCCCTTTCCATCTTTCTCTCCTATTTTCTCAGGCCGTTTCACACGCGAACTCGCGTACCGCGTCTACAAGATCCTGCTCTCTTGCAATTTTGCAAAGGGGGTGGGAGGGCAAAACTAACCATTTGAGTTACGATTCCGATGCCCCGGGCACGTGTGCGCTATTACCAACACTCTACCGCTGGTACAACCGCACTTGCTCGTCAAATCTTTCTTATCGATAATTACACCATAAATCTCGTCTACTTTGCACGAATCACTCAAATATTTGTTCAGCCACGGTATAATGTATCGCGCGCTTGCCTCTCACACGCGCACATGCATTGGATTCCACATTAGCTCGCGAATAGCGAAGGGAGAAGAAAAAGCTGCGCATGGCGAACAATGTAGGAATTTGGTCCGGGTCCGATGAATAAATATAATCCGATAAAACGCACCACGCGCGCTCAAGGGGCTGAAAGGGAGAGAGAGAGAGAGAGAGAGAGAGAGAAAGATCGACTTTACAAAAGAGTCTACCGAAGCAAACTTTTGTAACCAGTAATTTTATACGCGCGCGCGTGTGTGTGAAACGAACCTTCGAAAGATCATTTTCCCATGTAGTTTGCGCAACGCGCGCAGTCCACTTGCAAACATTGGAAACTCGTCGGTTGGATCCTCGGAAATTCGTCAAGGTCCTCTCTCTGGACCATGGTGGTGGTCCGGATGCTTCTCCGATCATCGACGCTCCGCACATCGTCTTATTCATTTTCGAGCTTTGCACATTTACGGCGAAAACGAGAATTGCCGATAGTACACCGTGCGTGTTCTCTCTCACGTATGTGTGTGTGTGTAATCTACGTAGAACGAGGAGAGTAACGAGACAAGTCGCACGTGCACGAGGTCGTTGCTATATTGTCCGAGAGTTTTACCAAAGTGTGCGCGCGCGCGCGCTTGTGTGTGTGTGTGTGTGTGCGTTGCATGCGAGCAAACGTGTATCCCGAGTGTTGTAAGTGCGTGTTCGTGTCGAGAGAGCGGTGAGTCACCTAGCACCCGTATTTTGTCAGTGGAATTCAAAGGCGGGCAAGGCTATTGTTTTTGGCAAAGATCAATGTGATCGGTTCGCTGATCTTCCGCATGGAAAACCCGGCAGGCTCTCCCTGCGCTACATTACTTGCTCCGCTAAACTACAGAGCTCTCTACTATCCATCCTCCTCCTCCTCCTCCTCCTCCTCCATGACTCCCTTCCCCTCTGCGCCTCTTCCATTACCTTTTCGGTTCTCCAACCTCCACGCCCACTTTTTTCAACGTCACTCCCTTATTTCCCAGAGTTCTCTTTTAAATGACGCACCCGCCGCTTTTCCGCCGATGTGTCGCCAATAAATTTCCCCAACCCCGGGGCCTCCGAGAACGCTGCTAGCAGTTTCTCCGCGTTGACCAGCGCGAAATGTCTCTCTGCTCTATCCGTCTACCACTTGCATCAACGGCGGGGGGTGGGGGGAGGGTTCGCGTGTCGTCGACCTTGCGTGAAAGTCGTCGTTATCGGGACCGGTGAAAACTCGATTGATAAATCCGACAAGTTTCCCTCGGCCTTTCCGTAATTGGAGAAGAAAAGTTTCGTTTACGGCAAATTTCAGCGGGAGAGGGTAGTGGTAGGGGTGAGAGAGAGAGAGAGAGGGAGGAAGAGGGTGGAGGGCACCGTCGCGCAAGAAGCGTGGAAATGCTGCCGTTCCAACCTGACCAGAAGCGCAGAGTGTGTAGCGTTAATATAGCGAACAGCGAACCGAGCTCTTTGCCACTCCACCGAGCAGAAATTGATAGGATAAATTCCGGGTCTGAATTGGCTCCGTCGAGCTGGAAACCCTCCCACTCTCCCACTTCCTCCTCCGTCCCTCACTGCCCAACACCGAGCTGCCGCTCAAGCCGAAACCGAAGCCGAGGCTGAGCCTATTCTCTTTGCTTACCCTTTCCTTCCTCCCTTCTCTCTCTCTCTCTCTCTCTCTCTCTCTCTCTCTTCGTTCCTTCGTTTCTTCCCTCTCGTCCCACACCTTCCGATTTTTCTTTCCCCGTCGACGACGACGACACTCGTCTCGAACATGAAAAAATAGATCGGCGAAAAAGTATTCTCGTGTCTTCTTCGCGATTACTAGGAGTCTTCGTACTTGCGAGAAAATCAAGTAGCTTGGTTTATTCGTGCATGTGTGATAGAACCGATGTTGAAAAATAATCAAGGGAGAAGAACTGTGGAGGTAGCACCGCTACCACACTACCACTACCACCGGTCCACCCTTAGAGAGAGTCGTCGTCGTCGTCGTCGTCGTCCCCTCAGGAGCTTCCACAGCTTCACTGACTTAGAACAATTCGAAATCGAACAAAAAGCATTCCTACTGTTGTGAGCCGCTCGGTAAACCAAAGCCAAAAAACAGCACGTGTTCCTCCCGTAGTAGTAGTAGTAGTAGTAGTAGTAGTAGTAGTAGTAGTGGTAGTGGTAGTGGTAGTTGCCTCGTCGTGATTTCCTATTGCGCAGCTACGTATCGTTTCGCAGCCATTGTACAAAGATGTCGCCTGGACTCTGCTGTGCAAGCTTCACGTTTGCCCGAGGAAAACAACTTGAAAAACGAGCAAAACCTCATCGACGCTTCGAGCGGGATACGATTTCGAGCAAACTTCGTTGGGATTGCGAGTAATGAAACGAAACTTTTCTGAAATGTCGCTCAAGGACGGATCCCAGCTGTCCACCTTCACCCTGCGAATTGGGTGGCGATGGGGACAGGAGGTAACAGCAGCGGTCGATCAATTGTTTTCCCGCAGTTATTTCTACGCGTATCGCGGCGATATTAAAAATATACACGTGGTTGTATCGGAAATCGATGTTTTCCACACATTTACGTGCATTGTACGACACGCGCGCGCGCGCGCGTGCGAGTGTGTGCAAACGCGCGTATCTGTACATACATATAAATATATTAAGGTGAACTTGGCATAGGAGAAAACCGGATAACCTCGTCTCGTCCATTACAGGATTTTACGCGAGTACTTCTCATCCGGTATAGAAATTTCATGTTTCTCGATGGTTTTTATGGGCCCGGGAGTTTGCGATAATGGGAGAGAAGGAGCGCGGAGAAACTCAACGAGATTCGTCGTCTCATCTCCTCTAAATAGCTGCTGCCAGGGCTTCGAGTTGGCTGCGTTAATGGCATAATGGAGAGTGCAGCAATGGAAGAAGCGACTTTTCTGCGTCAAACTTTCAGAATGAGCCGTAGAACTTGGTGAAAAAGCTCGGTGGGTTTGTTCGAAGGGCTGGCCAAGGGGATTGGGCTTGGGGCCAGCAGCCTGGACAATGCGAACAACTGTTGGATCCATTATGCGCACTTAATTAGGCTATGGTGTGTCGTGCAAGGGGCTTGACAAGGAAGGGACTACGAATGATATCGTTGCTATAGCGAGGGATGCACGTCGATACTCGGACAAGATACACCATTCGCGCGCACACGCTGAACAGGGTGAGAGAGGGTTGAAGAGGGGGGAGCAAGAGAGAGAGAGAGAGAGAGAGAGAGAGAGAGAAGGGAGAGAGCGAATCATCTGCTCTGTCCTATGGAATATAGCAAGAGGACTTACGGTCAATATTATCAATCCTATATTTGCATATTCCCAATGAAATATTTGCTCTCTATTACTACATATAATTTCTGTTGTTTGCTCCTATCAGTTCCGGTCCTACCGTTCCGCATTCCGATTTAAACTTCGCTAATGAGAGCTTTGAATCCTATCAATCCTAATATTGATATAGTAATAATTGGTGCTTTGCGCGAGTACGATATTATCGACTACAATGATGATAACTGAATTTCAGCGAAAATTTCGTTAAGAAATCGCGTGGATTCAGTGGTAAAACCCGTTATGGTCCAGAGAGCGATGACTACCGGCCGCGAGCAGCTTTGTCTCTCCGTGTGGTGGTAGGAGGGGTGAGACGACATCGGGGGGGCGGGAAGCTTCCCGAATATTTGGCACAGTGTCCGGTCTCCTCCATATCCCGCTTTCATTCGTATCCATTTCAATTTTTAACGAAAGCAGCTTACCGTGGGTCCACGGCTCGGCTCTTCGTGGTTGAAGAGACCGGCAAGCGGGACGATTCGTCATTGATTCGTCATTGGTCGTTATTCGCTCGAGCGATTCGAGCTTAAGCCGTCGTCGAATCGTAGAATACAGTTTAGAACGTAATTACACGATGAGACCGCTGCTACTGCCGGGGGTCGCGTTGACAGTGAAACGCGTGCGCTCGCTCGCTTGCGCGCGCGCGCACACTCCACAAGGTGGACCGATTCGTAGCAAGGGGTACAAGGGGGTTTGGCATGGCAATGGGGCCACCAAGTATCCCCGGGGGGCAGACGAGATTATAATCTGTCCCATTATTGTGCCATCTACGTCCCGAAGGGGATTTTTCCATTGGACAATGCAGTTACACATTTGTGCATTTAACATCCGCGCATCATCCCACAGTCGTGGCGACCCCCTTCGGGGAAAAGAGGCCAGGAGGACGACACGGCTGACACCGCGTGCTCCTGTGCTAGTCCCGGGCTGCTCCTATGGCTCCCGCCCCCGAGAGCAGCAGGATGAGCCCGAGGACTCCGGTGGAAGCGAAAAAAGGGGTCCTTAATCCTACCTGCACACGATGTTCTCAGCTTTGTTTATCCACCCTGTTCTCGGTATGCGCGCGGAAAGGGGGGGGGGGACAAGGGACGTCTCTCCTTCCCTTGACAAAATGTACTTAAACGATGTCCCCATGCGCCATGCGGAGAATGGATATCCTCGTGAAAATGACGCACGTGAGTCGAACTAGACTCTCCCCTCCCCTCCCCACCCCTCTCGCTTGACCGATCACCGTAATGGTGTGCGTTCGCGCTACCGGAAGTCGAGTCTCGCGTCCCGAGTCGAGATGGACGAGCGGGGTGCGGTGGTGGTTCTTCCGGGTTGGAAGACATTTCCGATTGACGATGTCCAAGTCCGGGTGGAGGTGGCGTCCCAAGGACGCGGGCGACCAGCGATTCGATTTTCCGCGGCTGCCGGCGCGGTCGATCTCGCCAGAACTCGACGAGAGAGAGAGAGAGAGAGAGAGAGTCAACATGAGAACTACAAACAGGCCCGCGCTCTGTGCAGACAGACACGGATAGTACTGCAAATAGACAAATAGCCTAGCCGATGTTGTGTAAGCCGAGGTACTCAGACGGGCCGGGGGCCAGTGGGGGGAGGACCCTCCGAATTCTGGACGCGGATACAAATGTAGAATTGTTTCGTTACCCTTCCGCCATGATCCGTCCGTGTCGCAACGCCACGTATCTCCTGCACAACGGATCGTCGTCGCTCAAGGGTGGTCCCCGTCAAATACCGATCCCAATTGGAAATAGTAAACCAAACGAACGAGGGCCTCTTTTCACAGTTGCCCTTGCTCCGACAATCATTTTCTCCCATTTCAAAGTGCGACGATCGCGAGATGGAGTTAAGTGAAATTTCCCTGGAGGAAAGTCACGCGTAATCGAGAAAACGAGAGAGAAAGAGAGAGAGAGAGAGAGAGAGAGAGAGAGAGAGGGAGGAGAGAGGGAGGAGAGACAGTAGGTCAAACTCTAGTTAGATCGTAAGAAATTGCTTGGTTTTGTCGATGTGTACTCATTGGTTGATTTCTTTGCTCTCTGTTGCAGGTGAGTACGCGCGGTCGCTGTTGACGGGTCGGGGATCGATGGCGAGCTACCTCGCAGTAAGTTGGTATGTGAGCGAAATGAGCATTATGGGGGTGTGATATGCGAGTAAGCGGTGAAAGCTTACTCTGGTGGCCCATACTCGCGCTATTGGAGTTTCTACGAGTGTTGTCTTACCAATAGTAGAGGGTAGAGTGCTCGGCGCCGGTTTCATTGGCCGAACTTGCCGAATTCCCGCGTCCCACGCGACGCCACGCATACGCACGGATGCGCGAAAACGAACACGCAGGCGTCCGCCGTCAGGGCGGAGTAGGATAGGGATAAAAGGATAGAGGAAGTTTCGCGAGATGCCGAAGGAACAGGATTCTAGCGAGGAATGTGGAATTCTTCCTCGCCTCTGCGGAAATGGAAAATTACCCGAGTGAAAAAACAGTCGTCCGAATGGACGGAAGAGAGAAGTCGAGAATAATAACAATTCTGATTCATGCGCGTGTCTATGGGGAAACTCGGGGACCATGGTGGGAATGGTGCGTGGTGGTGGGCATACCTGGTAACAGGGCGTCTATTATACACGTGCGATTTTTCGGAATCACGCGCTTCGAGATACGGAAGATTCTCGATTTCCATTATTTTTTCCCCCCAAAGGTAATACACTCTTTCCAGGAGAACGCGTCGACTGAACCGAACAACCTTTCGACCTGACTTAACTTCCAGCTTAATTTTCAGCTATTCGGTCAAAGAATATATAAAATTTGATTATTGCGCAGAAATAATTGGGCGATAGAGAGAGAGAGAGAGAGAGAGAGAGAGAGAGAGAGGGGGAAGGAAAAGGATGGGATTACAGTGATTAATTAATTTCTGAGAGGAAGAGAGGCGTTCAAAGTGAGGAATGAATGAGAGCAAATTGTTGGAAATGAAGCAGGCGAAGTCAGTTGGCAGGTGTTGGTATCGCTATCTCGATAGATAGTCTAATGAGTGGTGTCTGGCGTTGCGTAGCACTGCAATTTCATGAGTCGAGACAACGTTAGTGCGAATGCGAGTGTGAGTAGCGCAGCGAGCAAGCGCAAGGTCGTTGCTGCTGCCACAGTGATTGAGCTGCCGCCTCCTCTTCCTCTTCCCCAGCCTTCTCTTCCTCCCCCTCTCGCACCTCCTCCTCCTCCTCATCGTCATCATCCTTCTCCTCCTTGAGGCTCTCGCCCTACTTACTCTCCACCGTCACGGAAGAACCAGACTCGACAAAGATGTATGCGAACCTGCGTGTCTATAAATACACACGCATCTGCACCGGTTGTCGAGAACCCGGCGAGGAACTCTGGAAAATCAAGTTACCGCGGAACAACGGGGGGAGGGAGGAAAGGGACAGGGGCCAGAAGCGGAAAGCGAAATCAACCAGTTTAAAAACAAAGCCTGGAAAAAGAAAGGAGAGATGGCGAGAGGAGGGTAGCTAATTGGAGGAGGAAGGGATTGGTGGAAGGGGGTGGTGGGGGAGGAGGGGAGAAACAAGGACGCAAGAATAGCAGGGACCGTTCTTCTTCCAGTGGGCACACTGTCGTCATTATCGAGCTCGTAACACAGTAATGATCGATGTCTGGCGCCTGAATAGCGTAGCGCAGTAATTTCACTCTCGTTATATTACCAACATTATTCACTTGTGCTCGCCTCTGCAAGTGCACTTGGCGCAAGTACGTTCGGAACGTGCCCTCGTCGAGAAAACCTCTGGAAAACAGGGAAAACGCGGAAACTTCCGTCCTCCTCCTCCTCCTCCTCCTCCTCCCGTTCCTTTCGATCTCCTCGTCCTCTTTCGCTTCGCTTCCGCGAAACTTGCCAATCGCAACCTCTCGTCTACTCTTGCTGGGGCTACTCTATCTCGGCAATTGTCGCGTACGCGTCAAGTTCGCATTCTGGTGATTTGACATTTCGCGCGCTGCAGATTTCGATGAGACGCGGAACTACCGCGACCAGTCAGTCGCCTACCAACGCGCGCGATAATACGACGGGGCGCGATGGATGATCGAAGGTTCCCGGTGCCAGAAGGGATCTCGAAAAAACGCGGCAAAAGCGTCGAGGAGGGGAAGGGAGGAGGAAGCTGTACGATAAGAGGTGGGTTTCTCGCGCGTGTAAAAAATCCTGTTCTTAAATGCAGGGAAGAGGTTTTTCCTCTTCGTGAAGCCCGCGAGGCAAGAAGCTCGCGTTCGAGTTGCGTGAGAACAAGTTAAAAGACGGACGAACGGGACGAGGAGAGGAGAGAAGAGAAAAGAGATTACGACTCCCTCGGGTTTTGCCGATTGGTATCGCGAGAAAAAGTAACCACCTTCGCTACCGACCTTCGGTCCGGCCCGGTCCGGTCCGGGTCCTTCTCGTCGCAGGTGCGTCCCGACAGCGGACGAGCGCACTGCACTCGTCATCGAACTCTGCTGAAATTTTCCAGTCGTCGAGAGTAAGTTGCACCGAACGAAGCGAACTCGTCTGGATCGAGTTAAGAAGTTGGTTGTTCGTGCAGCAATAGCAGCGATAGAGTGGCGGCGGTGCAACAACGCACAGCGAAGGTGTTGCGGTAATTCAGCATGCTTTCTCCTCTTCCCTCTTTGATTTTCTTTTGCGAAATTCCTTTCTTCTCTCGGCTCCTTTGCTTTAATAAATGAGATATCCAAAGGGGTTTGACTGCGAGACTGGCGAGACGAGATGCATGTCGGGGAGGTAGGAGGAGGGGGCGGGCATTTATGAATGAATCGCGTGCGTGCCAAGAAGCGGCCTATTAGTGGCGGGTTCCACCGACGGTAGCCAAGCCGTGTTCGAACACGAGAGTGTTTCTCAATTACTTCACGAAGCCACGGTACGTCGTGATTATTACAACCGAGCCTTGACGTGCCAGCCATCTCCCGACTTTGCCACGAAGGTCTTGGTCGAGGCGTTACCACCACGACCTGGTTAACGATAATCACTGAGCTGCCTGCCCGATCAAGAACTCGCGCTTCGATCTTTCTACTCTCTCTCTCTCTCTCTCTCTCTCTTCCTTTTTTCTCTTCTCTTCAACCTCCCACCATTTTACGAATCACGGACAATTATACGGAATCATTCCTCCTCCTCTTCTTCTGCTTCTGTTTCTACTCTCTACACGAAGAACTCTTTGCGAGTTCCGCAAATGTTTCCGTGGTCTCTCCTTCTCCCTGCTCATTTTCCTCGCGAGCTTTGATGAATTTTTATAGTAATTCCGCGCGTGATACGCGCAAAGTCGAGGGTGGACATTTTGAAAGATGGTCAAGCAGAATTTGGAGGAGACGAATTTTTTCCAGTGTGCCGTGGTAGCAACCCCTTAAAGAGTTAGGGGGACTCGTGCTCCCCGAGTATAACGAGCAGCGGGGCACGTCCCTTCTCCCGCAGTTTCGCACAAAGAAGAAATCTCTTCGAGATCTCGACAGTCTTATACTCGTGCAGCCACGAGGCGTGATTTCATCTCGGGTGCGCAGTTGCTTCTTTCAGGACTCGAGCGAAAGTCACATTCGTCTATTCGCAAGAGTTTTCCTCTACTTCCGCCCACAGCCCTCGATCCTCGACCCTCGACCATCCATCCACCACAACCCTCGGTTATGTCGCGTCGCGTCGCGTCGAGTCGCATCCTTCTGACACGTCCACCTCTGTCCTAATGAGATTTCGCTGAAATAGAACGAGCAAGAGACTCGTCCATGTCTCTCCGCTGAAAAATTTTCACGCACCAGAAGGATCGGCGAAATGCTCGGATGAAGAATTTTAAAAATCTCGCCGCTAATATTTGACACGGGGCGGGCTCTCTATGACGTATTTTAATATCTCTCTTTCTCTTTCTCTCTGTCTCTGTCCGTATCGTGGGAATACAATGTGTCGTCCGCGTTTTCCGCTTCACCCTGATATCAACCCAAGATCCATTTAATGAATCCCGTATACCGTGGATGTTTGCAAGCTTGACTCCATTAAAAGCGGTTAAAGATAACGAAGGAGGAAGGGCTTTTCCCTGATATTACCGAAAGCTCTGCTCATGATACAAAAATGGAGTAAGCCCAGGGAGTAACAACGCTACGTGTCGCTGGATTGTTATTCCGCGAGCATTCAAGCAAAACTTTCTTGGAGGGATAATTGCAATTGTAATTAAAATTCTCAAGTGAAAAGGAGCTGTGGTATCTGCACGGAGAAATGAGCAAAAGAGAAAAAAGGAGTTGAAAGAAGAAGAAGAAAGAAGAGGATAATAGTATACGGGGAGTGGAAACCGACAAGGTGGAGTGCCATAATTGGAACGGTCGCGTGCGCCTGCCTCAGGACAATGGACTCGTCCGAGTGCAAATTATTAACGCACCCCCCCCCCTCTCTCTCTTTCTCTTTCTTCTTCCTTCCTTCCCTTTAGCATCTCTCCGTACTCTCGTTACCAACTTGTTCTCTCAAAATATCGTCGCCCGATTTTTTCCCCTCGGTATAGGTAACCCTTTGGCAATTTCATCCTGTACCAAAAACTCGAAAATGCAAGGACTCAATTTGGCAGAAGAGAGAGAGAGAGAGAGAGGAGAAATTTTAATTTCTTCAGCGAGAGCATCTTATTAGATTGTCGAAAAAGTGCAATTTATTTGGGCAGATTGGCGCAGGATGCTTTGCTAGGAGAAGAGACGGAAGAAGGGGGAAGGCAAGCCGAGTAGTAGACTCTTTGCTCCTCTTTCATCGACTTTTTCCAGGGCTTCCTATTCTATCCAATCTCGTTTCTTTATCAGTTTCCCATACCCAATGTGATCTGTCGAACTCCATCCTCTAATCGATTTCGGTCCATCTTTGCCTCCGCGCACTGTTATCCTTTACTACCGTGCTCTGGATCGCTGGGTATCTTCGTCGTTTTTTCTCCATCGCATTGTCGAGACTTTCCATTTTCTCGATAAAGAATGCAACGCCATGGAGGCCGTCCTTGTTTTTCATCAAATGCTCAACCGTAATCGAGTAATCCGATGACTCGTGAGATTTGACGACAAACGTTGTCGCTCGTCCGCGTAAATTTATCGAAAATTCAGAGTTCACGAAAAGAGAGAGAGAGAGAGAGAGAGAGAGAGAGAAGCTTAACGAGCGGTGATCACATTCCCTAGGAGAAACAGCGACTCCATTCGAAGAGTTTCGAGGCCATTCGCGTTTCTGCAATTGCGAATCGGTATTAACGCGAGAATAAAAGGGAGGAATATATCGCGGCAAGCCGCCTTACTCATGAAAAAGGAGGTGAATGGAGAGAATGGACGATATTGGCCGAAGATGCCTAATCCTGCTGATCCTGATATTTCGAGACTAGCAAAGTTTGCCAATAAAACGATGTATCCCAGTGTCCTGTCGCAGATATGGGAAGACAGAAGAGGGTCTCGCGCTCTACCTCGCAACGTCGTATAATAAAAGACAGCTTTTGTGCACGGGGGCGGTGGGCCGAGAGGATTGGTTTCAAGGATAAAGAATACGAAGGAGCGTGGGCGGTGAGAGGTGAGGAAGATAACGGGAATGGTGGACCGCGAAAATTCCAATATACTAAGAGTGGATACGCAAACCCTCCCATCCTCCTCCCCTCGCTCTACCCCCACCCCCAAAGGGGGTTCCCCTTCTGGACCACTGTCGCGAACCACCTTCATTGCTCTTTCCACCCTACCCCCTGCCCCTTCCATCCACTGTCCATTCATCCATCCACTATCCATCTATCCCCCGTCCTATCCCCAGTCCTTGCCTACTGCCTCTCACCACCCCCTTACCACTCGACTATATTGTGTCCGCGCGTAGTTCATTTATATATGTTGCTCCACAGCTTTTTAACTCGGCAAAATGCTCCTTTCGTTCGATCAATGACAGCAGCACGACCCTTCAAAATATTTTTGACAGTCGCTGACGCGGGTCCTCCTGGTGCTTGGCATTCGTACGATGGACGGATTTGTTCGCGCGTCTACCAGTCGAGTTGCGTAATTTGGCAAATTTTAGGAATTTTCGTACAATCGGCCGGCGTCCCATTGTGGCGATGGTCCCGACGAAGAGACCGGACCACCGTCGGCGTTTCGCTGACTTTGGTTCCGCCGTTGACCTTATTTCGCACAGTAGAGCAATCGGTATTCATCGATCGTAGTCGCGGAGGCTTTAAGTGGATTTTGCGAAACTTGTTGGCTCTCGATGACTTCGAGTTCTCC
Organism: Sclerodermus sp. 'alternatusi'; assembly: GCA_037305995.1. Classification (NCBI taxonomy): domain Eukaryota; kingdom Metazoa; phylum Arthropoda; class Insecta; order Hymenoptera; family Bethylidae; genus Sclerodermus; species Sclerodermus sp. 'alternatusi'. The sequence continues at coordinate 6,503,389 of CM074547.1, read as the reverse complement.
GTAGGTGGTTGCTATAACGAGGCACTCGATGAGATTTCGCACGTTTCGTGCGTTTGCACGCGACTCGATTGCACGGGACGGGACGTACAGCCATGGCCAGTTGGCCGGGAGCACTGCCAAGAATTCTTAGATCGTATTCCCCCCGGACGAAATCAATGCAATTCTCTGCAATGCAATGCCAGTGCTCGTTCACGACAACTTAACGAGATCGTTCTCCCTCCCCCTGTGCAATTTCACGGTTTTTACAATTATTCGAAACGCGCAACAGTTTCTTCCCCTTGTCCTGGAGGTAAAACGATTTTTCCTCAGAGTTGATTGGAGTATAGCGTGGGAGGGACGAGGGGGAAGAGCTTCGGCGCATCTACTTTGCGCTACTTTTGCTACTGGACCGATGGAGAGGAGAGACGAGACTGCTACTGGTCGTTTCGGTAACCTAGCGAGAAGGAAAATTTTCCTTTGAAAAATGAGACGAAGAAATGGCTCGTGGGAAAAAATTAGTTTGGCGTTTGGTCGGTGGTGCGGTGTAAAATAGTCGAGAGAAGTTATCGGAACGTCCTAACAATGCTGGCTGAGTCGGTCGGTCGGTATGATGTGGGAAATTCCCTGGAAGCTCTAGCCTCAACTCAAACTAGTAGCGAAGTTATCAACTATTTCAATGAGTTTACAGGAGTTACCGTTCGGTGGTTAGTTGATTACCCTGGCCTCTCCAATTTGTGAATTTACATTAAACACGAGTACCCGGCTATCGCGTGAAAACTACCACGGCCCTTGCTAAACTCTGCTTTTCGACTTAAACCCACTGGAGTTTCGATCTTTAGTTATTAGGAGCGAGCGGGAATACTTTGCAAAATTACCTAATTACAACTTTTTTACACTAAATACTCATTAGCGCGCGAGAATCACGCATCTAAAGACCGAAAGTGAGAGAGAGAGAGAGAGATAGAGATAGAGGTGACAGGAAGGATAATAGGGTTTTGAATGACTCACGGAATTGTTTGAGTATGATTTGAGAACATTTTTAAATTGTTGGCATGTAATGGAAGGCTATGAGCGAAGCAAAAGATTGTTTAGTTACCTTGCACGAAGAATAGAGAAGGAGTAAATGGGGAGAAGTAGGAAGAAAGAGAGAAAGAGAGAATGAAGAAACCCTCCGCAGTTTTCAATTCTTTTGTTAAAAGAGGTTGTTCCTTTCAGCTGTGTCCACCCTACTCAGTATCATGAACAAGGATCCAGAGAGCGGGCTCCCCGGTCCTCTTCTCTCTTCTCTCTCTCTCTCTCTCTCTCTCTCTCTCTCTTCAATCTTGCCCATTTTCAGTTTGGCTTGCTTGAATTGAGTCCGAGTCGAGTCGAATCGAGTAACAGCCTCGTTATCGTACACTTGTGACTATCCCCTCCTCCATCTCAGAATCCTATTCCAGGTAAAATATGAATGTGCTTCTAACTAAAGTTTCCCAGCATCCGGGTGCTAATAATGCTAGCAGCCCTCCGAGTTTCCGCTCTCGCTTTTTTACACTTTCTGCTTGCTTTTCTTCCCGTTGCAACAATTCTTACAGATTCACCAAGCCAATGATAATATCTAGCAGAAAAGAGGCCTCCAACTTTGCTTCCTTTTCCTCCCTTACTTTTCAACGGTCCTGAATTATATTGCTCATCAGCAGCGTACGTCTCTATTGTACGATATTACTCGAGCTTATTCTTTTGCGTCGATCATTATATTTTCATCGATTCTTAATCATTGGTCCTACGCTCTTTCGCGATAAAATTATAACGATATTGCTCTCTGATCACACCTCTGATTCAGATCACACTTTAATTTTCTTATGATTTTTGTCCGGTCGATTTTCAACACTTTAAAGTATTCTTCAACATTGCAATAGCGGTAACGGCAATGATCTTGCGTCGTTCGTCAATGTACCTTCTGTGCCTCGTTTGTAAGTGACACTAAACGATTTTACCGCTGTTGCTGCTGCTGCTGCTGCTGCTGCTGCCGCCGCCGCTTCTTCTTCTTCTTCTTCTTCCTTTGTTTCTCGTATTCGCATGCGAATCACATAATGAGCGAATCCCAACGACGCTGCCCATTAAAAACTTGCAATTAGCATTTAAAACACGAGCCTTTGGAGAGACAAAGTGAGATGTCTAATGAAAGAAGCTTTTTGGATTGACTAAATGCCTTTCAACCGTAGCCAGAATAGCGTGGTTCAAATGGAACTCACCCCTGATTGGCCACCAGTAAGTAAGAACTCCATCCTTTCCTCCACTTTCCTCCACTTTCCTCTTCTTTCCTCTATCTTCTCTTTCCTTTTTTTCCACTTCAGCCAGTTCACCACTCCTAATACGCGCCTTCGGTATCGTTCATGATAAAGAGGAGAGCCAGAAGGGTCAGAAGAATCTTGTACCCGCGGATTTAGCCTTGCTTACGTTTTCTTTGTAGTCCTCCCTCCCTCCCTCCCCCTTTCCGCTTAAGCTTCTCCCTCTTTGCTCTCTGCTTTCGTCATTCACCCACATTATGCGCAACGAATATCTCGAAAAATTCTGAATCATTCGCGAACCTTTTCCCTCCTTCCAGTCGGGTATCTCGTAGCAGTTCCTAGGAACTCCGAACGAGCACGGAAAATCTTAGAGTTTTCCTATTGGTCGCGACAATGATATCGCTGACGCTGAATAACCCCGGCAAAACGACACAGCTGCCGGTATAGTTTAGTTTTTAATTAAAAGTCCCCTGATTCGGAAATGGAAAGTCCTCCTTGAATACTGAACACACTGAGAGGGAAAGAAGAAGGGGTGGGGGGAGGAGTGAATGGAAAAAAGTTGGAGCGAATTTGATGAAAACACGCGAACGAGAAAGTTTGAAAATTCCAAGAGATTTCCCCCGGCGGTTCCTGCGCCCGTTGACGGATACGCGACGGTGGTTCGGTGCGAAAGCCAAAACCACAGAATGGAATTACTCCTGCTCGATCGTTTATAACGGCGGGATAAATGGATTAAATCGTCGGCGCCCAGCTCGCAGTTTATTTGTCACCACGCGCGAATTCCTTCAACCACCGCGTTTCTGCGAAAATCTCTCGCGGTTACAGAAATATATCGGGCCCGTCCTTCCTTTTTGCGCGCGGACAACTGTTTTGCATAAATTTCAAGTAACACGGCGCGCTGCAACATCGTAATACGATAAATCTTGTATTTCCATATGCGCCGGAGGGTGGAAGGGAAGAGTACGCGCTAGAAAAAAAAAATAGCAGCGATGGGTCTGTCACGGATCAGCAGCACGGGGTGTCCTAAAAAAAAGAGCCGCATTTGTCCATTTATTAATTGAATTGGTTGACTTCGTTATTAATCGAAGAAGCGAGATAACGCCACTTTGTCTCGCTTCGGCTATCCGAGAGTATCTTGGGATAGCGCCAGGAACCATTCTTCAAAAGATTTCACCTGCTTTGTCGGACACCCTGTGTACCTGCCGGTGCTATATGCGCTTGGAACACGTGACTCTCAACAAACTTGTGCCGATGGTGAAGAGTAGCTTGGTCATTGTTTGAAATGCGAACACTTAGCGAAACTCCATCGGAAAAGAGACTATAGGGGTGAAAAGAAGAATAGAGGAATAGAAAAGTGGGAGAAGGGGGATAGAAAGTAGGAAGTGGAATTGGCTATATATAGGCAGTATCTCGGATATCAGTCTCTGTAAAAGGGAAAATAGTGTTGATAACAAAGGTGTTGCTTCTCTTACCGTTTCTGTTGTTCCTGCTATGTTCCCGCTATGTTCCCGCACTATCAATACTCACCGGTCAGTAAACACTTTAATTTTTTTCGTCGAATCTTTGTTTCCGATTGCATGCTGAAATTTGTTTCCTCTATTATTTCTCACCGAAGAGGGAAACTCTTGTAACAGCGTGCTACCCTCTTCGGTTTTTTTTTTGTTCTTTCTTTATTTTTCTATTGCATGAATTTCGCACGTACTTCACAATTACTTGAAAAATTCATTTCTCCCGAGTGACTGAAACACTAGCAAATTTTCACTGAGGTAAGGTATTATTCGGTACAAGCACGAGATCAGAGTATTCGATTGATCAACCTCCTCTCCTCTCTTCCTTCCCTCCTCTCTCTCGATCCTAGACAGTATCAAGAGGAATCGATGTAAAACGGTTGCCAAGAGAAGGCAGGGAAGGGAGGACTCTTTCGTAGAAGCTTAACTGTCTGAAAGAATATATGCGCGTGAATCACATTCCTCCTGCTATTTTATTCCTCGTATATGTAAAAATTTGATTTCTTCCATCTCTTCTTCCTCTCTCGGAAACTCTTGCGTTGTACAGGGTGTGACGAAACAACCGCGCTTCCTTAAAGGGGGTGATTCCTGACGCTATTCCAAGAACTTTTTCCTTTTGCCATTTTTTAATCTAAAGCTTAATTTTCCAGATATTCAATGGTAAAGGTGCCATTAGTTAGACAGAGACACTCCGATAGTTGAGCTGAGATAGCATTTCTCTGTCTCACTTTCTTATCTATCTTTTTCTAACTATTAGTACTTGTATATTATTGAATATCTCGAAAACTATAAGCTTTAGATTAAAAAATCATAAGAGGAAAAAGTTCTTAGAATAGCGTCAGGAATCAGCCCCTTTAAGGAAGTGCGGTTGTTTTGTTACACCCTGTATGACTTCAATGATCCATCACTACGTTGCTCCGATTATTCGTCAAACCTAGAAAATGACAATTTGTGAGCAACGATAGAATTTCTCTCGATAAAAAAAGCGAAGGTTCTACTCCCTGCTTATGATTCCTCGGAGATATTATAAATTTTGTGGAAGCAGATCAAAACAAATCGGCTTTCCCGAGGCTTCGGGGACCCGAGGCGCAGCTTCGACGGTTATTCTTGATATTTGTAAGGTTTTCATCCAAAGAAAGAGAGAACGAATTCGGCGGGGCTCGAGGCAGTCCTCCTCCTCCTCCCTCCCTGGTATATACGCAAATCCCAGATTAGAAACGTTGGGTGAGAACGCGGGATGATCTTCAGAACTTATCATCTAGAAAAAAGAAGAATTTCATAAATGAGATCTTATTTATGCTATACTTAACTCTCACGGTCTCTTCGTATACGTGAAAATAAAACTAGTAATCCTCCTCCTTCTTCTCCTTCGCTTCCTTCTTATTCTTAGAACTTCACTTTTTCTTCTTTTAACTTTCACCTCCGACGAATTCGAGAAAAAACGCCCGTCTCATCATACGCGACAACGCTCCGACATTGTACTCTTGTGACTCTAAGTCGGCACTGGTACTTCTTGAGAGTTTTCATGTACAAGGCGAAAAGAAAGTACTGTTCGAGTGGTATAGTCGACCAACCACATATTTCAAGGACAAATTCTTTGTCATTGATACATTACGGTGAGATTATACTTCATTTATCAGAAAAGTCACAGAGGTTTGGGATAACTTGTCTTTGTTAACTATTCAAGGTTTCATTGTATGATTTTGTTAGAGAGCGAAGTCCAGGTAAACGGTAAACGATACCAATGAGCTTAAGGCGGCATTCGTGTCATTAGCAGATCAGGATTGACAGATTGATCAATTGCCGTTTGTCTTCTATTGCGTTATGTTTTTCACTTGTGACGTCAGTGCCGATGATGTTACTATAGTACCGTTCTTTACTATGGTCATCGGTATCGTTGAAGTCACAGTTGTCTTCGACACGACGACACGACGACACGACGATGACGATATTATTGGCACAGTCGCTACTGTTTCGGTTGCTGATATTGAAGGGGCGCTGCCATCGGCGTAGCACAAGCACCCGCCATGTTACAGGGCTCACGGCTACGTAACTAATTACCCGATCCTACCGTGAATAACTGAGCGAGTTCATTGGTGAGGGCCAGACAGGGCTGTGCTGCTATTGCCTCTCTGCTTCCGCTCCCGCTACTGTTACCGTTGCTGTTCCCTGTTCCCTATTGCTGTTGCTGACACCAAAGACTTCTCAACTTCCAGCTTGACTCGTGCCAGCTATAATACAACTCTCACGGATTATACGGATATTTGGATATTCTCGCCGTCACTGTGCACGCCACGTTGTGGAAACATTGTGGACTCGGCGAACGAACGAATGAACCAGGACCGCGATTGACATCGCACGAAACTCTTCGTTCTTGATGGTGATCCCTTTAGGTCCAATCTAGGCACCAATCGAGAAGCACCTTGATGATCTTCCTCAGCCGTTGTTCGAGAAACGAACGAATCCCCGATGCAATCGCGAGAAAAGTGCAGCTTGCACTCGCGGAGAGTAGCACGGAGGAGGGTGGGGAGGGGGGTGCACGATGAAAGTAGGGAATAACTGGAATTGCGTACAATTGTAACGATGAATCAACGTCACCGTATGTAACAGCGAGACAAAGAACTCCTTTTGACCCATCAAAACCATCGGGCATGGTGGTTACCTAAACTCTGAAACAAAAGGGGCACCGTTTGTGTCTGATTGATGGAATTCTTCACTTTTGCCCACATCAGACAGACGCGTCATATCGACCTGTAATATTTATAACATGCAAGCTAGTCAGTTAGAGGAGAAATTCTGGATGGATGGCGAAGGGGTGGGGGTGGATGGGGTTGTACCTGCCGCAGGTGAAGAAGGATGAGAAAACCACTCGCGTGGATGTCGAAGGACCACGCGAGGAAGAGAAATGCGACTATGGGGGAAAGGAGAAAGCAAAGAGGAATAAAGGAGAAAGAGGCAGGTTAAGGGGTGGGGCAATCGTGGGAGAATGGAGGGAGGATCGATCCGATTTTCCAATCTCAACCCTCGACTCTATTTGAATTCCAGTGCGAGCTGTACGCGCTATAGCGCATTTGATTTCTAGCCGTATGTACCTACTACTTGCCTCTCCCATCCGTCCATCCTTCCACCCATCCACCCATCCACCCATCCACCCATCCATCCATCCATTCATCCATCCATCCACGGAGCCCTCTGTTATCTGTTAGGACACGTTGCAAGCTGAGAACAGCAAATATTGTCACCTGATTATCCAAACCGATGTTCCAGGCTCAGCTTTAACACCCACTTTGTCGATCAAACATTATTCGAATGATATAACCCAAGGAAGAGTGACGTTGCCGTCACGCTAATCACTATTAAGCTAATTCGTAAGATCATTCTTTAAGCATTAATCCGGAAGCCATTAGTTCGCATTTGAGCAAATATAAGTAATCGTTGATGATCGTTGAGGATAAATATTAATTGCGTTGCGTTGTTGGAGCTTCACCGTAGATATTAAAATAGAGAAGAAAAGATAGGAGAAGAGAAGAGGAACTGGTTAAACAAGCAATCGTCTCGGCTGCAATTATAGAATCGATTTTAGGAAAATTATGAAGAAAAAGTTTTCATTCGCGAGCGAATGGGGCAAGGAGCGGAGAGCGAATAATTTCGCAAAATGGAAATCGGAAGGAGCCTTCTTCGTTTGGAGGAAATGAAGGGTGGAAGGTTCAGCGATACAAGAACAAGGGAGGAACCTGGTATGAGAGCTGTTGGAGGTTAGGGGAAGGGTGGAGGAGGGCCGCCGAAGGGTGAAGAGGGGCGAACAGAGAGAAGGGGAGCGGAAGATCGATTGGATTTTCCAATCTCGACAGGAACCCACCACCTCCACCTACCCACCCTCTTTCCCCTCGCGAGAACGCGGCTGTATTTGAATTCCAGCGCGTAGCCGGTGGAGCCAAACGAAGCGCATAGAGGATTCGCCATCGTATCCTGGCTTGGCTAGCAGACCAGGCCAGAATATCACGTTGGTCCTGCAGGATCCATGGCTACCGGGAACCGAACCATCGCCAAAGGATTCCTATCTATGCCGCATACCTATGTGTTTTCTGCTCTCACATAGCTACCTGCATACAGAGGCACACACGCGTACATGCACGCGTATCCAGGAGCGAACCTCTCTTTACTCCCAATCATTCATTCTTCTCATCCTCTTTGCCTCCTTCCTCCATCTCAATTTCTATCGCTTAATACAGAGACCCGCGCAGTTATCCGTTGGAAGTGAAAATTTCTTTCAACGAGATTCTACGATCAAATTCGTGGGCTCTCTCTTCTCTCCAATCACGCGATTCTCAAGAAATTATTATCGAAAATACCGTGCCCGTACTTCCAGTTATGGGGGTAGTAGTTGCTTCATGGCGAGAAACCCCCGCGTGACACTACGCGCGCGTACGAGCTTCGCTCCCTGGAAATTTCGGAGTACTCGCACGCTCGTAGATTTTCACAGAAATGACGATTGTCGAAGGAAGATTTTTTTTAAGAGCTCGAATGATCATTCTGATGGTTTTTAAATGGGGGACGATCGAGCAGTAGCAGCAGCTCGCGCAGTATTTTCTTCTTTCGCGAGAAGCTTTAGCCCAACCTCATCAGAACTTGTCCCATTGAAGCGGGACGAGGATGAAGGCGAGGGCAAGGGCAACGGCGAGGCGGAGGGGAAGGACGAAAGGGTTTTGCAGTTGACATGCAAAGATTCCGTCAAATGCTAGCAAGTCTGGAATACGCGCGTGATTGGTGTTGTCCATCGAGGAATCTTTTTTTCGATCGGACGCTCATACTCATGACGATCTTCTCCGGGCTTCTCCTTCCGGCAAATGAACATCTCGACGCAACGCAACGCGACGTGACGCGATACGATTGGACGCTCGGCCGGACGGCAGAATGGATCGTTGCGCGAATACAAGAACCTTTTTTTTTTCTATCAATAGAAAGCGTCTATCGGATGCCCTCCAGTTCGCAGTAGTTTGCTGGCGTCCCAACAGTTGCGGCCGGTGCTGCGATTGAATGCTAGGAATTTCATCATGAGTCGAGTCGAGGCGTGGAGACGAAAGACGGAGGAAGGGGTGGGTTAGGGTCGGAGGACGTAGGTACTGGAGTGGAGGGGAGGAGAGAGGATGGAGGAGAAGGGAAGATAAGAGAAGAGAGTAGAGTATAGTGGAATATAGCACAGTACAGTGAAGCAGAGTAGAGTAGAGTAGAGTAGAGTAGAGTAGAGTAGAGTAGAGTAAAGTAAAGTAGAAGTAGAGGAGATGAGACGAGATGAGATGAAATGAGGTGAGGAGAGGCAGATCGAGGAAAGAGGAAGGAGGAAAGAGGGAAGAGAGAAGAGGGGTTAAACCGCCCCCGGGTGACCCCGCCGCCGACGCCCAGGAACTAACGGGGCCAGAGCCCCTTGCTTAGCAGCGGCCGTTCCAATCATGATTCCACGCTCCACCGTTTGAAGTCTCGATTGAAAAGGGGCGGAGGTTTGACTAAAGAACGAGTGCTCTGGCTATCCGTAAGCTATACGTATATCTGCCTGCTGTGCTGCCGCTGTTGCTGCTGCTGGTGCTGATGCTGATGTTGATGCTGATGCTGCTGCCGGTTGGCTGTAGGGTTGTAGCAACGGCACCATCAGCATCGCCATATAGCGGCACCACTGCTGGTAACAAATATGCGCGAGAACGAAGGAAAGAAGAAGAAAGCAAGAAAAGAATGAACGAACGAACAAGCGAATCGTCGAACAAAATCGTCGTGTTCGTGGCAACGAAAGAACAAGAGCTCGTTCCGCGGGTGTTGTTGACGATGATGGTGGTGGTGGCGGCGGCGATAGGGATGATTTCCTTTTTGGAAAAGTACTCGACTGTAGTCGCGCGTCTGGACCGACGGATTCTGCGAGTCGCTCGGTTCCTCCCCGGATGGGAAGGCCAAAAGCTGTGCGGGCCAGAAAAATAAAATCGTATCGTATCGAGCGGATGTTAGCGGAGTACCTACCTACTTACCCCCATACATATGGAAAGTAGACGAGGAATTTAAAGGAAGATCGCTTATTCTCCGAAATATTCCGAGCAACCCAATAATCCTCCAACGAGTAAAAGGGCAAAGGGACGCGCGCGCCCTCGTCCTGTTTCGGCGGATTTACCCTCGGAAGAAATTATTGCCTCGTTGCTAGGTTGGGTTAGGTTGGAGGACGATTTCGCGATAAAAGTCATGCAGTATCGGTAAAGAGTCGAATGTTCATCGAGGGTTTTTCTCTTTTTTAGTTATGCGGAGAAAAGGTCAGGTATGGAAAGATGCGAGGGAAAAATGGGGAGGGAGGAAGAGAAAACTAATCTCACTTGACCCCGTCGGTTGATAAACGAGAAACGCCTGATTAGTGAAGTGGGACGGTTCACTCCAGTTGGTGCGGGGGGTCCCTTGAAAAGGAGTGTGCACGCTCGCGCGTGGGGGCTTCTGGGATATTGCGCGCATATCGGGAGAAGCCATGGTATATCATTGTGCAGGATCTCATCAGGCACAAAGAGCAGCGATAGCATCGGCTCTCCTGTCGATACCCCAGCTTCGTCTCTACCCCTCTCTCCCTTTCCCCTTCGTCATCCGTTCATTCATCCGTTCCGGTTCCCCTGTCACACTGCAAAACACTTCTCTACGCATTCTATGGCTACTACTGCTCTTTCTCTCTCTCTCTCTCTCTCTCTCATTTTATGTTTTTTTTTTCTCGCTCTCTCTTTTTACCCCAGCAGTAATCCCAGCAAAATTACATATTATTATGACGTGTTATTAAACGCGTAATAACGGAGCCTCGACGATATACCAGGTGGCCTGGAAATGGCGATCTTGATGAATCTGTTACGCCGCGATTGCGATCTACCAAGCGCGATTGATCGGGTACCACCAGTCCCTGCCTCGTTCGTTCTCCCCTTCTCTCTCACTCTCGTTCTCCCTTCCTCTATCTCTCTCTCTCTCTCTCTCTCGACCACCATACCAGCCTCCTGCCTGCTCGCTCGCCATCATTAATATTCTTTTGTTCACTACCTCGACAACGCATTCTCAAAAGTTCATGCACTTGCTACTATTTTTTCGCCCTTTTTTCATCCTTTTTTCTCCCTCTCCCGCTCCTCTTTCTCTTTTTTTTTTTTTAGAGATGCGCGATCGTTAATTGTCTCATGGAAATTCGAAAATGGCTATTTTTTTCTTAATCAAGTGGCTCGCGCGGAGGAGGAGGAGGAGAAGGAGGAGTGGGGAGGGGGTTTTGTCAGCCAAGTAATTATTCCTTTTTAATTACGTGAATTATGCATGAGAACCCAGCAAAAAGTTCTATGATTTTTTCCTACGTTGCCGTTACCATTATTTGTTCGGTAACCAAGTGAATTTCATGGATTTGGCGTGGATTTATCGAATTTTGAATTATTTTCGAAGCTCCCTCCGCTAAAACCTCGAGACCGTAAGGTATCGGGGTGCGACTAATGGCGTCAACGCGCCGAGTTTTCATAGACAATTTTTAATCGGGTCTGGCGTCATTTTGGTAATTCTATTTAATTGCGCGAGGGACCAGTTTTAATGCACTTTAATGCGGTGTAGTTTGAATAATGGATGAAAATTTTGATGATAGTCCCTAATGGATTTACGTGTCTATGAATAATAATCTGCAATATGTAGGTGCATAATCGATATTAATTCGAGGGTGGAGGGGGGCGGGTGGATTATCAGAAATTAATGATTAAAAAATTTTAGAGCATTGTGTAACAAACAATATTCGGTATCTCGATAGAGTCATTTTCAGATAAAAATCATCCCACGCGTTTAACTCGCTCCCAAATGATTTTCATCCAATTCTCATTTGAATTTTAATGGAAGGCAGGGAAATGAAAATTGATTTATCGATACATCCCACTTCGCGCAATAACAATTTAGTCAAAAGACACAGTGGCCGACATTTTGAGAAAGAAGCTAAAGAGTGCAAGTTTCTCAGCGGAAAATGTTCCTCTGGAAATTTCAGTAATTGATAGGAGAGTCTCAAATTTTTCTACCTTCTACCACTGCTACGAAAGTGAGAGATAAAAGGGTAAGAATATGGAGGAAGGAGAAGAGAAGAAGGAAGTGGAAGCGGAAGAAAAACGTGGAAATAAGTTGTCGTCGCCTAGCTCGTGGTAGAAAGGGCAGGTGTGGTAGAGGCGAAGTAGCGGCGCGCACAAAGTGTCGAGCTAGTTTGCGCTATAATCTACTATCCCGTCGTTTGCAATTAACTTCTCTTGATGATGTCACGTTTCGTTCGCGCCTCATTTCCAGCCATGCCGTATAACAATCTACCGACCCTCTTCTCGACGATCCTTTTAACGCTCGCTTCTAAATTTCGTAATCAAGTTTTTCCTCACCGAGAAAATTTGCGAATCTCTCTCTCTCTCTCTCTCTCTCTTTCTCTCCTTTTCCTTTTCTTGCACCCTCTTTTCCTCTCACCTCTCTCTCTCTCTCTCTCTCTCTCTATACCATCCATATCTATCTACTTTCTTCTCGCCTATCGTCCTCTTTGTTTTCATTAGATTTCTTTCTCTTTCCTTCAATCTAACACCCTTTTTCGTCCTAGCTCTCTTGCTAGTTTTCCCTTCGAGTTCTCTACCTCTTCTCTCTCATGACAATCACCGTCCTTACTCGCACTTTGATGTCAGCCCGTTGAACGTCACCAGCCGCTCGTTTAATTTACTGGCCGACGTGTTTGAAAGGGCCTCGGTTTTTAGCACCTACAACACGCATCCTTCCCCTTTCACCTGTACATTTCATTTTATTTTATAAGCAACTATTCCTTACTGCTAAATTTTTACTTACCAAATGTTGTAGAGGGGGAATCTTACTACGATGATTTTCAATTGATCATTTTTCGATCCGCGGTTTGATTATTTAAATGTTTAACAATAAATATGCTATTAGCTGGACGGAGACAGTCAGCTAGTTGAAGATATATTGTAAAATTTTTCTGCGTCACACCCTGTGAAAAATTTCCACAAATCACGTTGATTCATTGAGCGAATAGCTTGTGCTTTGCTAGTCAGTATCTCTAAGTAGTTAGTTATGTACTTTGTCTGTGTACAGTCACATACATAAAGTTACTTTCTCGCCCCTTGGGCAGAGCTTCAAGGAAGTGCAGCACCTCAACTTTTCAATGTCGCGTGTTGGCCATTCAAGAAGTTTGCATGATATGATCGAACCACGTGACTCGTCAGCATTATTATCATAATTCTCTAACGTGTTTCTTATCGTCATCTTATCGATCATCCAGATTAATTTCCCCAATGAGTTATTCAAGGGTTCCAATTGTAGAAAACTTTTAATTTCCCTGAATAAGCGCACTGTGCTTCCAAAACCATGAGAAGAGGATAAAAGTTTGCTGACAAATGTTTTTTTTCTCAAACTACATTTTTTTGCAACTTATGCAATTGCATAATTTGATCAATCAGTTGATTCTTAAATTTCATGGATTTAAGCACGTGCGTGTAAGTATCGAATGAGTTGCTAAGACGATTTGGATAGTTTTGAAATTTGTATTGAAAGTACATGAAACATTTAAGGTGAGAGGACGAAAGAGAAAGAGAGAGAGAAAGAGAGATCATCGACCGCAGTAGTGGGATGAACTTCCTCCGCCTCTTTCCGACCTTGGCACGATATCCGCGAGCAACCTCCGCGATATATTAGCGTCGCGCGGAGAAAGTTCGACAAAGTTTCGACCGGTAGATGAGTTCAGCAGCTTAGTATGCGAACTACGAAGTATGCCAAAGTCGAGGCTGGGAGAATACAAGCTGTGTCTCTGATGAAAACACGAAATATCTTTACTGACATTTTCACATTACATTTCTATATTTCATTAGCGAGGAAGAGAGCGTAGCGTTCCAATATAATATCCTTAATGTTCTTGATGATGGGAGGAAAGAATCGATGTTGAATAGCAGTGAAAGACGGAAAAGTGTCGAAAAGGAAAGAGAATAAGGCTAACGAATTGCTATAGAAGATGATATTGTAAGAGAAAACGTGAGAAAGAGTGGAAAAGAGAGTGTAGAATAGAATAGGATATGGCAGAGGAGAGAAGAGGAGAGGAGAGGAGAGGAGAAGAGAGCAGAGCAGAGCAGAGCAGAGCAGAGCAGAGCAGAGCAGAGCATAGCAAGTGGAGCGAAAATCAGATTTGCTCGTTGTCGCCTCCACCCACGAGCATTTGCCACCCACTCCGCTCTGCCGACTCCATTCGGTCCCCCGCCACTTCCCCGTCCCCTTACGGTCGCTCGTCTCTCGTCTCTCGTCTCTCGTCGCTCGTCGTCCGTCGCCCTCTGCCCTCCGCCCTCGTTCCCGTAACCCGCCACCCTGGGCGCGCACCGTCCCTCGAAAGCTCGAACGAGCACCGCCCTTTGATCCTGCCGACAGCCACCCTCCTAGGCCCCCGGTCCACCCTCCACGCCCACCCATCCGTCGACCTAACTCCATCCCTCATGGCCTCCAGGTTCCTGAACTAACACACGCTGCCTGCTGCCTGCTGCTGCTGCTGCCGCTGCCTCTACCCCTGCCTCTGCCCCTTTTCCACCCCGTCGTCTACGTGTTTGTCTATCCCGCTCTCTTGCACTTCCGCGCACCCCCTCGTCTCTACCTTCTCGAAATCGACTCGCTCTCTCACCCCTCCCGTGCACACTTCGCGCTCCGTCGACCGGCCAAACTTCGCAAAACACCACTCGCCAATAAATATGCTACCAGTTGACACGCGCCTCCACACACGTGCGTCTGCAACTGGTCTTTTTATCCATCGTTTAAATAGTAACGTGTGTGTGTGTGCGTGTGCGCGCGCGCGAAAGTATATGCGCGAGAAGAAGAAGGACCGAGGGAGAACCAGAAGAACCTCCTTATTTGCCAATGTACATAGCCCGGCGGACGAAATGTACGAGACCCGAGAATTCTGCGGCAGTAGTTAAGTCTTGCATTGGTCAGACATGCTCCGCATCTCGGTTCTTCTTCGATCGCATCGCCTCGTCGCTTGAATCTTTAACGATAACTCTATCGTCCATACGATACAAACTTCTTTTCGAGAATAATGTCCTCCCCCCCCTCTACCCCTCCACCTCCTTTCTATTTCTAAATCAAATCGTTGTAGCTCTTCCTAACGAAACTTAATTTGACTTTCTTAACCGAGTGGCGACGAAAACGATAGGAATGCGCGCTCACGCGGAAAAAAGGAAGAACGATAGCTCGGGTATTTAAATGGCTATTGGTAGAGATTACCAATATCGACGTATTGCTTATTTAAACGAATTATCACGAAAACTCAATACTCGTGCAAGCGATGATGGCCGGTGGTGGTGAGGCCGATGGGTGGCAGTCCATGCGGGATATAACGTGGAAAAAGTGAATGGCAACGCAATGTCACTTTGGTCTATCATCTGTGACACGTGCTCGCGATATCTCCCGTTAAATCACTAAACAAACCTAAACCTGACTGGACTCCATCGAATTGCGGCTAAAAAAAATTTGTCAATAACTTTTATCCTCGCTATTGAGAAGAGCGAGAGAGAGAGAGAGAGAGAGAGAGAGAGACTCTTCAAAGAAAATTGCCAATACACGAACGATACACGTGCTCCAGTTCGCGAACTTTTTTTTCGTATAACGAAACAGCCGATGTTTTAGAGAAGAGGAGAGCCTAACGATTAGGAAGAGGAGGAGGGGCGGGGGTGGAGGTGGGTCATACAAACACGGGAATAGCTGGTTCATAAATAGCGTAGATGAAGAGTTAGCTTGTAGTTGTCTGTCATTCGAATGGTGAATACGCCACGCAACGCCACGCCACGGCACGCAACGCAACGGTATGATGGATCAAAAGCAAAGCTAATTGAAGCCCGCGGCAATTAGGCTCCTGTAGAACGCACGCGTTCTCCTCCTTCTCTGTATTTTAGACATGCCGTTAACCGCCGTTATTACTGTTCCATGCAAGCAAGCAATTGAAAAGATCATCATCCGGCTGCGTCTAAGCTGGCCCAGCTTTTCCGCTCGAGACTTTGGTCGGGTTCTCGCGCAAAAAGGGTCGCGTCGAAACGTCGTTTGCACGGCTGGCGATTTTACAGATCAAACGTAGTTTCTAGCACACGCCCGCCGCCCCCTCTCTGCCCGTTAAATCGCTTCTCTCTCTCAGCCTTGCCCAAGACGTTCCTGCCCTTTCCGATAATACACCACCTCTAACCGAACCCCGCCTCTCTCACCCTTTCTCTTCTCTCGCTAATTCACTCGCGATACCTGTTTATTCTCCTTCTATTTTTCTGGAAAAAGAAAATTTACGAAAAATAAGAAAAAATTAATTACTCGGTAAAGCTTCTTGTAAGAGAGAAAGAGAGAAAGCTCTCTCTCTCTCTCTCTCTCTCCCTCTCCCTCTCTCGTTCGAGGTTTCTCCGGAAAAGGGCAATGATTATTTCTTGAAATTTGAGATGCCTGAGAAACTAATTGATTGCTCGATTAGCACGTCTTTCCTTAACTTTGAGACCGGTCTTTTTTTTCTCCTCCTTTTTTTTTTAATGCCAAATGGAATAAACAGAGCTGATTCCGAAACGTTACTCTTGCAAAAAGTTTTCCGAAAAAGAATTTCTTCTTGCTCGTTTTATCGAATAGAAGAGCTCCCGTGGAAATGGCTAGGCAGTAACAGAAGGAGGAGGGAGTAGGAGGAGGTTGGGGAGTAGTAGTAGAGCCTCGTTTTCGAGAGGCGCGATTTTGCAGATCAAACACACGCGAGGTGGCTGATTGCGCGAGGCGCCACCTGGCGATAACCTATCGCGAAGCTGTCACACTTCCGGCGCCCCGTTTGTTTGTAAAACAAAGCTTACCCCACCCGCCCCACAGTAATCTCCGATTTTCCCTTTAAACTGCTTTACTGAATCCCGGAAAATTCTTCCGCCATCGTGTTTTCTCCCTCAAAATGAAATGGTAGAAAATTGCTTTTGGATCTTCGAGCGATGCCGAGGCCACTCTCTTGTAAACCAGAAATTTAGAACTAACATCTGCCATTGACTGTTCCTCTCTCTTCTATCTTCGCCTCCCTCCTCTTTTCATCATTTTTCTTTCGTGACACGTACGCTAATTTGCAAATCTGAAAGCTGTCAATCTGCAACTCTGTTTTGTTCCATTGAACAGATCTTGTCTGACTTTCTCAATTACTACCTTCGGTTGTAATCGTACACGCATTCTCGCCGGGGAGGTGTTTGCTTTATCTTGGGTTGATCAGACCCCGAAAGCTGTCAGATTAAAATGGCGAGTGAAAAATTGACTAGAAATATTATCCTCTCCCCCTACAATCACGCACATTTATGGAATGTCGTTGCAACGAGTATAATGTTCGATCCAAATTCTCTAGATTAGAGGATAATTGCCAAAGAAAGCTTCAGACGCATAGGATGCGCAATGGACCTTGGACGATTCGTTAGGTAAGACACAGAGTAATAGATCAGAATAATTTTCTAGAGAAATTTCATTGAGAAACAGCTGCTCGATTCAAATGCAGTTTCAAGCGGTTGATGTTTACCTAACTTTTGCTCGACTCACTTTACAACTTCCCGATCGGATATTCCGAGCGAGGATGGAATATAAGTTATCGAGAGAGGGCTGAAATCGTTTCGAAACGGGGTGAAAGTGCAGCACAGCCGACTCTCCAAAAGTTTCTGTTTGATGCCGTTGGAAAACTACTTCCGTTACAGCTGGCTGAGCACCGTACGATTTTCGACGATCAGTTTGGATAAGTCCTCCTGGCCTTTTCACAGTAGTCGAGCACACAAATTAAAAGTGTCGCGTTGTGGCCGGACCATTTTTATACCAATTTCGCAAAATTCCAATAAAAGATTTCGCTCCTCGTAACGTTTTCCTGATCACTTTGTAGCCAATTTTTGCAGTTTCCACCGTCATTCGTCCGTCCGTCCGTCGCTTCGCAGTCTTTGATACTTAATAAAAACAAAATAGGGGAGAGGAAAACAGTTTTTTACGATTAAAGTCCTGAGTAACTTGAGAGAGCGGAAGAACTCACGGAGTTACTTGACACTTTAAGATATTTGTGCTACGTAATCGGTAAAAGTTTTCCTGTAAATTGGTAGTAGAATGGCCGAAAGGGGGAGGAAGGAGGAAGGAAGGAAGAAAGTTTCGAAGCTCTCGAACCATTTCGTTTGCCCTTGCGCTGCTGCTCTATGGAATATATAATTACGTAATAGGGGTTGGGGGTAGGGCTAAATCGGGAAGATTTAGGGGGAAAAGGGTCTCTTGGTAGGGGTGGCGGGTGGCTCTCCCTTCGTGGCTGGCGCGCAGGCGTGTTAACTTCCATTCTACGGTACGATGTTCCAGCTTCTAAATGAAGCCGATAACGTTACTCTCGATTTTCCTTGGAAACTCCGTTACCCCCAAGTTCCACCTGAAAATCATCCCCGCGAACTTTGCTAATTTCTCGCCTTTCAAGAAAAACCAGCGAAGCAACAACGCGCGCCATTCCTTAAAAAAAACTTAAGTTGCTCCTGGACTCTGCGTTCGCAGACGCGACACTTATCTTCGATCGTTGCGTCTCTTACGACTTGGAACAAAGCCAAGATTCGCGATCGAGCGAATAATTGTAATAATCGAGCAAAATCGCGACGTTTGTGTCCGAAGATTGTCCATCTTTCTCATCGCGTCCCGCGGATTTAAGAAAGGCCTGCTGACAACGTTATCTCCCGAATAGAATCTTCCGAGTGAAAGTTTAGAACTTGTCGGGAAAGAGCGATGTCTCCTTTCTGGAAATCTACGATAATACCGAGAAACAAGGTTAGGCGACCAAAGGCAAGAAGGTACGTTTCGCTAGCGCGAGTCCGCTGAACTCGAAGAGTACTCGGAGGATACCCAGAATGAGTCGAAAGCTCGAGTGGATCGACTCGTTGGCTAAAAAAGTGGGTTAGAGGAAAGAGGATCTTGAATATATTAACACGTCCGATGGCGGAGACTCGTGCGTGTGCGCGTCGATATACGTACGCACACGCGTGCACGCGCGAACGTACGGATTTGACTGGTAGTTGGATAACAAGAGAAACAAGTGGAACGACGAAGCCCCGAGCTCTCTACCAGCGGTAGCAGCTCGCGCGCGTTTGTATGTGTGCGTGCGTGCGTGCGTGTGTGTGAGATAGGGTCGGTTTTCCGTGGGTGTACGCGTGTGCGCGCGTATGTGTGGGAGTACGGCGACGTCGGCGGACGCAGGCGCCGGTAGCCATGGCGACGATTCCTTCGGATTGGCCGCAGCTTCCACTTGAATCCCCGCCGCCAACCCCCTCGACAGCCTTCGGCTCTGACGTACTATCCGCCACCATCGATAACCCCTCCGGATCGCAGCCGGATGCTGGCCGGCCGCCCCTTCGCGTACATTTCTCTTGCCCCACCCCCACACTAACACCCGAACCTATACTCGCATCCACACCCACACCTTACCCCCGACTTCGACCCCAACCTCCCTAATTTGCCAGCTAACACGCCGGAGTCGGCGCAGATCCGATTCTCTAACAGCGATTTTCTTATCTACGCTATTCCTTTATCAATCTCTCCTCTCCTCTCCTCTCCTCTCCTCCCTTCCACTCTACTCTCCGCTCCTCTCCTCTCCATTATTTCTCCTGCAAATAGCCGCGCGCGGATACACTCCGCTTATTCAAACTTTCCATTAATGCTGCCATTACAAATACTTTTCGCTCTCCCTTCAAGTTTACACGACTCGTATTTTCCATTTCCCTCTCGATCAATTCCAAGAGAATTCGATTTAAATGGAAGATCGTTTTACCACCACCGGAAGGGGGGGGTGGAGAGGCTACCGTTCTCCCGTAAGAATCGCTTCGCCACGTTTCCAGATTTTTTCGCGCGAACGGAAGTTGGGCGAGAAGGAGAAGAACGGAGGGGGTTGCATCGACGAAGGTCGAGCAATCAATGCCAGTACTTCGAGTTTAAGATCAACGTCTGTGAAAACCTTGACTCCTCCACGGTAGGGTAGACGAGAAGCGTAAAATAATGACACCGAGGATAATGCAACTGTCCAATTCTCCATGGTGTGCTCCAGCTGATATCGGTGCCCCAGTGTCGGTACCAATGCGTCAGTGGTGGTACCGGTACCGGTACCGGTACCGATGCCGATGCCGATTGCAGTAGTAAGGGTGGTTGGGGTCCTCTGATGAATTTAAAGACCGATTACGCGAACTCGTCATTATCTGGATGAGCGTTGTCCAGGCTTTCAGGGATTGTGGAAAATTGCAGGTTGGCCGGTTTTTAGCCGGACAATTAGGAAATTACTTTGTTGAATTAGTCGAGCGAGTAGCGAGGGTGCAGACCGGTCGCGCGGGGTGGATTGCCTCGAGAGGCTCGTGCAAATGCGGACTTCGCGCTCGCGATTAATTAAGCCGAGTACATTAGCAGCGTTATTAGCACCGAGACACGAGTCGACGGTGTGCGTGGATAAACCGCGCCGCGCACCAGCCAAAGCTAGGTGCAATGCTGCCACCCGAATCAATTGCCACCACCCTGTTTCATGATTTCATGCAAAGAACCGGGCTTGCTTGCCCGCGGGCTAACTCTCTCTCCCATTTTATTTCGCTCTCGCGATTTAAAGTCCATTTTAAACAGCTTGCTCGATTCCCTTCCGCCGTAATTCTTGATAGTGCAACGCTGCTTTCTTTCCGCGTTTAAATTGGGCGGACGAGTCGAAGAGGGCGGAAAAGCGGGAGGGAGGGGGAGGGGGTGGTATCGGCAATTTCAGCACAGATTCGCGGGAATTGCGAAGAGTCGGGCGATTCTTACTTGAATTTACCGAGATTCTGACATAACTGTCGTTATTGAATACCTTGCGCGAATACTTGTGCACGTGGGAGGGGGAGGGGGAGGTGGTATTCGGAGCTGAGTAATGAGTGATCGATGCTTGTACAGTTATCTCTGTGTGGAGCACGAAGGGCTCAAAGATCCCCTCGATTACACCCATCTCGCGTAATTGTAATTAAATCTGCCGGAACATGGGAACTCGCGATATTAAAATACCTCGCGCGGGGGGCTCTATGCTGGAGATCGATCGAAACTCAAGAATATCGAAAAATAACTCAATTCCGTAATTCCGAGGAAAGGAGCAGCTAATCGTCAAAGGTACTCTCTCTCTCTCTCTCTCTCTCTCTCTCTCTCACTTTTAAGAATGCTCGTAAGATTTTACGGTCTCGCCGTCCACGCGCTTGATACAGCAAAGTAGAAATGCTTGCGGCTACCGCGAGCGTTTAGCCGCGGATTCTTATCGGCTGATTTGCTCGAGGCTCCTCCTTGTCAGTCGACGGAATCAAAGACAAAGAATCGGCACATTAAACGCGTGTAATTGAAGCAGTTGAGAACAAAGCGGTACGAACGTTGAGCATTTCTGTAGCTGTCCGTAACCGGTAGATTAGATGAATGGATGGATGGATGGATGGATGAATAGGCGCATAGATGGATGGATATAGAGGTAGAGGTGGATGGATAGGCAAGCAAGAGGTAGGCAGACAAGCAGGCAAAGTAGTTGTAGCACGTGTGCGCGTGCGTGGGCGACGAACGACGGGCAGCGGGCGATGAGCGAGATGGGCGAGATGGGCGAGATGGGTGAGATGGGCAAACGGGCAACGGGCGGCGAATGTATATTCATAGCGGTCGAGCACAGTCGTATTCTCTAAAGCACGTCGACTGGATAATTCCGGTCGCCTCGCTTAATCATGCACGGTGGCGTCGTTTATTATGTCAACCTATTAAATTCGATACCGCCAGCGAGTAATTTATGCTCACCGTTTAATCCTCCTCTAATGACGTGCACAAAGAAAATTATAATTAATTATAATTATCGCGCGCACGAGCACTTGTTAATATCCCAGTTGAGCGGAACTCGCACCGTCATTATAACGAGTAGTATCGTAGCTGTCTCTTGCTACTCAGCTGGCATCTTCCTTTCCAATATCGTTATCATTGCCCCCGCTTCCTTTATTACCGTACTTACTACTTCGACGTTACCTCCCTTTTGCTTTTGATAAAAGAACTCTGCGTATGCGCGCGCGCGCGCGTGTGCGTGTAGCATCGCAATATGGCGCATGATGGGGAGACATTAGATTGATTTTAATAAACAGTTAAATTGGTGAAATCTCTCTCATTAAAATAATTACTATAATATCTCTTTTATGATTATTATGTAGAGGGATGCATAGTAAAGGGGGGCTGTAGGCGATGAATGCCGCGCGTGCATAATTATAGCACACATAATTGATTAAACGTTAAAAATACAAGTTTAATAAGGGTGATCGATCTATAACGATCTTGCGTAGACTCGCGGCGACTCTCGCATAAAATGATGCCGAGGAATTTAATTTATAAAGAGTGTAAAGTTTATATAAATGGCACCCCACCCAATTTCCTTAATGACCAGACGGAAGAAACAACGCGGCTAGTAGTGTAGGAGGGGGAGGAGGTGGAGGCAGGAAAGGGGCACAAGAAAAGAGGAGGAAGGCTGGTAAAAAATTTAATTTGAGGGAAGCATCAAACCCTCGCCCTCTGTAAAAGGAATATAACGAGAAGTACGCATTCTCCTCTCCAGTTAAGTTCCGTGTCTCTAATTATTTGCCTCCACTGGTCAAAATGTATTAGATATATATTTAACGCGATCAACTTAGCCCGTCTTAGGATACAATTTAATTAGATTCTCGTTATAATTAATTTAATTTCCAAGACCAAACTAAAGGCCCCCAGGTATTTTAATTAAAAAGGCATCGCTGTGAATCTCGCGTTCAATTAAAATGGAAAAACAAGCCTTGGTCTATTAGCGATTATGATAGTTCCTCGATTACTAGTGAAATTATTGGATAGAGGAATCAATGTGTAACGATTGCTCCGCATATTCGAGAGTAAAATTTCAATTCCTCGATATCGCGTTTGTGTTTGCACGTCCGCTGCGCGCGCGCGCTCGTGTCCGTCTGCCTATGCGTAGACCTATGTATTTCAGTCACTGAAAGGAGATAAGAGATTGACAATGAGAACGCGCGATTATGGTTAAAGATGGAGAGGATAAAATGAAAATTAGTTAAGTAGTAAGAGAAAGAGAGTGAAAAATGGGAGAGAAGCCTTGAGGGTGTTGGGGAAACCAGAGAGGAATATCCAGTGAGGCGCTCAATGTGCATTTCCCTTCGTGAGTGCATCTTTTTCGCTTGGTTTTCCAGGATAGCCTCTCGTGTATCGGTCGGACGAATTGTGTGTTTCTGCCTTTTCACTCACACGCTTACATACATACGCGCTATTTCTCTCTCTCTCTCTCTCTTCTTCTTCTTCTCCTCTATCTTTCATCGCGTTTTCTCTCTCCCTCGCACACACACACACACATACACATACACACATACACTCACTCACTCACCCGATGCCCCTCCAGGCTGGAAAACCCTTCCCCCAAAGCGCCTACGCCTCCCGCGTTGCCTCGGCAACTCAGCTTGGGGTTGGCCACCGCCGCCTCCATTCACCGCACCCCTTGCCCCCTTTTCCACCCTCTTCCCGTGAACCTTATACCGATCTGCTGCCATCCTCTTCCTCTTCCTCTTCTTCTCTTTCTTCTTCTTCTCCTTCTTCCTCCCCCACTCCGCCATCCTCGTCTCTCTCGCCCCATCTCTCCGTCCAGCTCACATGCGTGCGCGTGTGTGCTTCGAATGACATCGATGGTGTCTTCACTACCACACGCGTGCACTCAATTTATACATAACGAGAGATAGCAGCGCGAGAGTCTGATATTTTCGTCCTTGTTTTTCGAAGTAAGCGCGCAATGAAAAGCACACAGTATCCATATGCCGATTCGCGTGTGTCGCCGACTTAACACACGCGCGCGCGCTCGCGTGGCAGGCGTATGTGTGCGGTAAACTATTCCATGCCGACAGACGCATGCGCATGTGCGCACCTGCACGTCGGGAACTTTCGCATCTCCATCCTTCGCAAAGTTCGTCTGATTTTCTATCTTATACTCGTATTCTCTGGTTCGTCCAGTTCTCTTTCTCTCGTGAAAAGTCTACTCTCTCTCGGTGATCGGGATGGAGTTTCAGCGGTCCATCCCAACCCCCTCCCTTAGTGGAGCTGGCGTACATCCCCTAAGCTCCCTCTCTCCCCTTTAGGGAGGAGGAGACGCCAGCTCCTCTGGAAGCCAACCGGATTAACGGATCTCGAATAATTCATGCATCCTCTTTGCTGGGTTTGCGCGAGTGCGCGTTGCTTCTAGAGACCAGGCCAATTTGCGTTTTACCTTCTCACCCTGATCCGGAGAGCCGTGCTGCTGGCATTTAACAATGGGGCGCCCAACACTACCTCTGGATAATCTTTTTTCTCTCTCTCTCTCTCTCTCTCTCTCTCTCTCTCTCTTGCCTTCTCCCATTCCAATTTATGCCAATGTATACGAATTACGTTAAAATCCTGGAAAACCCCGGCTTTATCAATTTCTAATATTTTCTCCCTCGTCCCTGCCTCCCTCTCATTTAGCTATGTTGTCGCAGTACGTTCGATAGTCCCGTAAAATTTGTCATCTCGAGAGTACGCAAACATTAGCCCCGTAACCTGAATTCGTAAGTGAATTCGTGGTCTTTATCACGACGTTAGGCTTGCTAGAATAAGAAGAAGAAGAAGAAGAAGAGAAAAGGGGGTGATAAATCGTTGAATTCGCGTAGGAGTGCAGGGACAATTCGATCTTCCACGTGAAGTGGTTCGGTAAGGGAATTGCGGAAGAGGGGAAAAAGCAGCAGTTGAAGTAGCGGTGAGGGAAGGGAAGAGACGGAGGGAAGAAAAGAGGAATAGAAAGACTTTCTCGAAGGGGGTTAATCGATGGAAAACCCTCGCAGTGCAGCTACTTGCAGAAGAGAAGAGGAATGATGAGTGGTGAAGTGGAGAGGTGAGGAGAGGGGAGGGGAAGGGAAGGGAAGGGAGGAAATCGCGAAGAGAGAAGATGAGAAGGGTGGAGAGGAGAGAGGAGAGGAGAACGGTACTCCGTCAGGTTGACTTCGGTGCTGCTTCGATACTCGCTAGCTCTTGCTACCCCAGCTGTCCCGTCCCCGTCGTTCGTGAATTTCGAGGGTAACTCGATTACGCGCGACGCGTACGTCGAGTTATAATCGATAGTACCTACGTCCCGACGGACCCTGCAGTATCCAGTTCTCACGGCTCAACGGATCGGCTTTCGCTGCTGCGAATATCCTGAAACAATAGATGCAAAAGGACTAGTCGGACAAAGGACCGTGTGTTAAATCAACGATAAATATTCCTTTGCCGATAGAAACTCGCTTATTACTACTATTCATGCTCCGAAGAGTCTTCGAATAAGAATCAAATTTTCCTCCTCCGAAGCTAATGGCGAATGGTAGCGGCGCGAGGTCACCGGTTTTACCACGAATTCTTCGCGAGCTTCGCAATCTCGAAGCGATCGAGATACTTCGATTGCCTACGAGAGGTTTCCATTACCCGCTGGTTCGCGCGTTAAAGAGTAGTCGAGCTAATAAATTCACGTAGGGTTTTCTCGCGCAAACATAATGGACGATACATCACTCGGCCTCCGTACGATAGAAAGAAAGGAGAAGAAACCACCACCACCAGGTGGAAGGAGGGAAGAAAGGAAAGAAGAAAGACGGAAAGAAAGAACGAAGGAGGAATGGGACGAATAAGAACAAATCTGCACCGACGATACGTTCTGCGGTGCATTCGAGCACGTGTGTGTGTAGGGAAGGAACGCATGATCCGAATGATTTACCGTTGCGGATCGTTGGTACGTGCACTTTCCGTAGCAGATAAGCCAATTAAAAATCGGTGCAATGCGATATGAGGTACAATTTAGTGTCGAGGCAGAAAAGAATTCTCCAGAGAAACGCCGTTGATACGCGGACGTTTTCCATTTAGCACTTTCCGCGGCCTGAAATCATTAGTCAAGAACAGGTACGACTAGTTTCCTTGCTGAGACTATGATATAATGGAAAGGCGCTAGGAACTGACGCACGCACGTTCCTTATCTACTAAAAGTGTCTGACCCGGGTCACTGGAACTACTGGAGAAGGGATGGCGCGCACGGTGACGTATCGTCACGCTTTAAACCTCATTAGGGTTCTTCGTGGTTTTATCGTAAATTCCTCCTCCAAAAAAAAAAAAAAAAAAAAAAAACTTCTCTCATGAGAATCAGCGCTTTTCCAGTGACGTTTACGAAATTTCTGAAAATAATTTCTCTCGCTCTCTCTTGCCTGTTTTTGATTCGAAGTAAAATTTGAGCGAAATCATCGACGACTCAGGGAGGGGGGGGGGGGGCTCCCACGAAGCCGGAAGAACTGCTACCGCTGCTGCTACCGCTGCTGCTGCTGGTACATCGTAGATGTAAATTGTCGCGCCGCGAGAGCGTTTTGTCGCGACAAAAGCGAATAGTCGTTGAAACGGCGGAGCAAAGCGGAACGTGGCAACGGAAAATAAGCATAGCGCCGTTATCTCGACGCACGCCGATCGATCGTCGTTGCATTCGCGGCGCGCGATAGCGTCTACCACGCGCGTACCACAACTACGTGACAATTATTATCGCAAGCCAGCGCGCGGCTTTTGATGTGGAAACGTTTATAAATTTGTCGACACGCCGATAATCGTGCGTCGCCCAAGCCCCAGGCGAAATCCGATTTGTAAATACAAGGCCCTACCACGAAGCTGCCCCGGCAATTTCCGAACTTCTAATTAGCTACCTCTGCTCCGCTCTGCCACCCTGGCTCCTTCCTATCGCGTACACTCATGAATCATTCAGAGGGTTAACGCGGAAACGAACGTTGACCCTTTCTACTACTACCCCTCTCCCATTATTCTACTTATCGGCGGACACGGATTTAAACCGCGAGAACGAAACTCGATCCAGGGAATCGCTGAAGCGATTTCGCACTCTGCACCGCCGAACCCGGTGCTACCCGAGGTATCCGCATCCCGTCGAGGAATGTCCGGAAGTTTTGCGGCGCGCGCTCCAAACCCTCTGGGGATGTTCCAGGAGATCTCGCCGTGGAATCCTTGCGGAGACATTCGGCTCTCGTGAAATATCATCGCGACACGCGTGAGAGAATTTTCTATTCCACGAGAGAAACTCTTTTGCCCTCGATGACGACGACGACGACGACGACGACGTCGAGGTTTCTCGGCCTCGTCTTTCCGTTTCCGGTTGGAAGTACCGTCGTCGGCTCAAAGGGAAACACCGTCGAGAGAGGATTCGTGATACGCGTGGACGGTCCTATGGGGAGAAGGAGCGAAAGGGTGGGAGGGGGGGGTGGTCGTAGGTCTGGGCTCCTCTCCCTCTATCAGCAAGTTCGCGTTATCTCTTCGTTCCTGGTCGTGGAGTAGCGCCTCTCTCTCCGCCGGCTCGATAATTTCCGTCTCTCCTCCCCCTCTCGCTCTCTCTCTCCCTCTCTGGTTCGCCAGTCGCGTCATCTCTATCGCACCCCGCCCCTGTACCGTTTCAGCCAACGAACCGGGGCCGCTTTCGCTTTGTGCGCGCCGAGCGGCGGTACATCAAAGCCTTCTAGTTCCCGCTCCGGCCTTTGACGGCTGCGTCGCAGCCGCTCGTTCAGTCATCGCTCGGTACGCGACCTGGCACGCCGTGGATGCGCTCGCGGGCGAGCCCTCGGACTCCTCGCGAACCCTCTGGAAAGCCTCCGAAGTGAACCCCCAAAGTGGAAGCTAGAAATCCCGAGCAAGTTGCGAAAAGTAAGTGCGAAAGGAAGAGGCGGAGGCGGAGGCGGAGGCGAAGGCGGAGGCGGGGGAGGAAGAGGAGGCAGAGGAGAGAGGATGTCACCGCGAGCCACCAAGTGCTCGCGTCCTAGCAAGGTGGTGGCAGCGATCAGACGCCAGGCAAGAGCGTCGCTCGCGAATGGCCAATACTGCGGAGGTACGCAGGCCACCTCAAAACCGTCTTCGAGGCTAGGCAAAGCGAGCAGTAAATTCGCCGAGGGTCGATCGTGGCCGGCGCGCATGCGCCAGCCCCTGGGAAACTGCGAGGCCCGTGAAAACGGCAGCTTGCCCCGTCGATGGATGAGCCGGAAGCAGCGGGACCGCTGCCCCATTGCGAATTCCCGTAGAAGGTCCAGGAAGGTTGGTGGTGGTCGCCTCGCCGAAGCCAACTCGGCATCGTCCGAAGCCTCTTCCCTGTCTTCCAGAGAATCTTACCCCAATGGATCGATCGAACGCCCTTCGACCAGTCCGTCACCGTCCACGCTCACCCCCGAGTCGACGGCATCGTCCTCGACATCGCCGACGCCATCGCCATCGTCATCGCCATCGCCGTCGCCATCGCCATCGCCATTGCTATCGCCGGTTATGTCTGGTCCGGAAACAGCCCGGAAGAAGTCAAGGCCAGATCCGGAACCGGAACCGAAACTGGGATCGAGGCCAAGACCTCTAAAGGGCAAGCTGCTTTTGGAACAGCAGAGCAGAAGGTCCGCGGCTAAGCAGGGGGTGCGCCCTCGGGACAGAATCAGAAGGAGAAGACAGGAGAAGGAGAGAGAGGGGTGTCCTAACGGAGCGAGACTCTCGAAATCCTCGTGGGAGAAATCGATAGCGGAGGATCCTGAAAGCAGCAACATCATCGGTACCACTGCCACTACTACCATCGCCACTGCTACTAGTACTATCGCCACCACCACTACCACCACCACCACCGCCACCGCCACTACCACCACTATAGCCACAGCCATTGCCACCACCACCACCACCACCACCACCACCACCAGTAGTAGTATCACAGCTGCCACCCCCGAGGATTTTGCGGTATCCTCGAGTTCACGCTCCTCCGAGAAAACCCGCGCGGAGTGCGAGCAGGAGGCGGCGGCAGCGGCGGCGGCGGTGGTAACTGGCGTTGAAAATGGCGGCGATCAGGTGCAGCGCGTACCGCCACCTACCTTGGAGAGCCTCCGGGTTGCACTGGAGAACTACGACAGGAGCAGGATCTACCTTGCGCACGTATGCTTCCTGGACTGGCGAGACTTGCCGGGTCGAAGGCCAAGTTTGTCAGGTAGTGGTCCGGACGACGGCGAGAGGGTCTGGGTAGTGGGAGCCGCGGACCACGAGGGTCACCACCGGACGCGCCTGTTGGTCGCCGGACGTCACTGGAGACCGCATTGTCTGAGGAAGGTCAACATGCTGAGTCAACCCGTGGTCTATGCTGGTGGCGGCAGAGGCTCTTTGACAACCGACCTCTTCCTCTGGTGGTTTCACCGGGAGTTCGCGGTGACCGCCATGGCCATGCACCCCGACGGAGCCGTTCTGGTAGCGGAAATGGCCGAGTATTTGCCACCGGAAATGGACTGCGTGGCTGCCGATGGCCTCGTCCGACTCTTCATCGTTCCTAAAGATTGCTTGGAGGTTAAGATCGTCACGCGCGAACTTAGAGTACGACTGGCCATCGGTATCTTGTCGAGATTTTGCTGCGACAGCAACCTCCACCGTCCGGATAAGAAAACTCTGTCTTGCTCGTCGGTACCGACGACGACGACGAGTCACTCCGAGGAAGTCAACGACCGCCTAAGCGTCTGCCTCCGGAAGTTCACCCTGAAGGAGGCGTTCGTCGACCTTCACCGATCTTGGCTGAGCATCCGGCCGGAGACCTTCTCCCGCAGTTGGGTCTTGCCGCAAGAAAGGGACGACCAGCGGCAAGTCAATTCTGAGATGGTTCCTGCCTTGTCCACGCGATGCCACGCGTCGTCGCAGGATCGGGAGGACGACCGGATTCTGCTGATCGAGTTGCGGACTTTGGCCAGGGATGCCGGTTTGATGATCGACGATCGTGATCTAAACAAGTGGATCATCGACGAGGAGAGCGACTCGGCTAGGCGAGGCAAGAGAGATGACCCTGAGGAGGACTCTTGCAAGACAGTAAAGATAGAGCCCGAGGAAAAGTGGGCCGAGTCCGCTCAGGACGATGGTCGAAAGGAGGAGAGGAAGCACGAAGATCGGAAGGAGGATAAGGATGAAAGCGAAGAGGACGAAGAGGTTCCAACGGCGGCCGAGGCAGTTGATCTGTTGTCGAAAGTGTTGACCTGGATGGAGAGAGAACCACTCGATCCGGGACTTCTGCTTGCCGTCAGGTCCATGCGCGATACTGCCGCACTTATGGTAAGCATCGACTGATAAGAGACAACCACTCGAGGCATCGATCTACTTTGAAGGGGTGAGATGGAGAAGAGAGAAAGAGAAAGAGAGAGAGAGAGAGAGAGAAAAAGAACGCGCGAGCTTATGGTCTTCCGAGACCAGATTGAACTAATTTCATCCGCTGTCACTTGAAAGCGAAAGAAAGAGGGCTTGGAGGAGGATGGTTCGTTGAAGAGGTACTTGAATTTGGCAATACGTCGATCCGACGGAAAAGCCGAGCGCGCACCCTTCGAATCTCGAGGATACCTCGAGATATACCTTCTTGCAAATTAATGCTCGAACTCTCGATGGTTCCTCCTCGGGACCATTCAACCAGATATCTTATTTCTTTCGAACTTTACAGACTGTAAGTAAATTCTTTAGCGATCTGCGTGTCCCCATACCCCTCTCGTACCTGCTTACGCGTCGTTTTTCGCCTGCTTCGCGTCTTCCCCCACGTTTGGACCCCGTCAAATCCGATTTGGCAGATATCGGCGCCTAAATGCTTAACGAAACATTTCTCACTTGTATCGTACGATTTTGTATAATGGTATCTCAATTGTACTGGTGGTAATGATCGTCGACGTTGAAGTTCCTGTGGAAGCTGATACTAATGTCTTGTTTTTTTTTTGTTATTGTTGTTGACAGGCAAGCAAAATGGGCCTTGCAGGGACGCATCCAAGTGGACTTCCCTTCTTTTGCCCAAATGGAGATCACCTAGCACAACCACCTCCAGCCCACATGGGTATCCCACCGTATGGGACGCTGGATGCGGGCAAAGCGGCCGCTGCGGCCGGTGAGTACTGGCCATCGGAAGCTTCCAACCATGACCACCACCCATCCACACATCCCGCACATTGGAAACGACTTCTCGTAGCAGCAGCCTCCACAGGTCAGCTTTGCAAATACGCGCGAAAGAAAATCGTTCCTTTTTATCATCGGCTGATCTTCGTCTATGGGACTTATCTATCTCCGCAATACACATTGACCTGCTCTACTTGAATTTTCTGTCGAATAGTTTTGGTCTCCTTCGAAGCACGAATATCACAGCGAAATTGATTCATGTAAATCAAATTTGCTCTACATCGACATCTCATTGGTAAAAGATAACATCATTCTCGCATTCGCATTCGGTAACAGTTTCAAACATCTGACGCCATTCACGTGAATCCATGGAATTCACTGTGGTATCGCAAAATTCATATCTTAATTTTATCTCATGAATGTTTTTATTAAGGTGGAGGTTGCTGTTCATCTTGAAACATTGTCATATTGTTTAACATTACGGTAGGGATGATAACAGACTGGTGTATTACTTATTATCATCGGTAATCACGCAGAAAATGAGCAAAAAATTAAGTAGCATGGTTTAAAAATAAAATTTCAATACTAGTCTACTCGTTTCGACGTTACATTTTCGACGATTAGAAATTGCATGTATCAATGGTCTTTATCTTGTCGTGTAAAAATTTCACCCCTCCCCCGTCCTCTTTTTTTTTTTTTCTTTAAATATTGAAAATTTTTGAACACTGGAGTTAAACGCAAAGTGAATTAAAGCAAAGTGAAAGCAAGGCTTGAAGGAAACACAGAGGAATACTGATATCCCAGCAGACCCTAATTGAAGGAACATTTCTTATCCAGTCAAGAGACGAAAGGTTCAGCCTGAAAGGCGATCTGTAAAGAGCAAGAGAAGCACCCCCAGCCAGATAAAGAGATAGAAAGAATGGAAGAGGGTGAGAAAGAGGAAGCAGTAAAGAGAGGAGCTTGCGAATTGGCGTCAAGTACGAGAATAAGAGTAGAAGTCACCATTAGGCTAATCAGTGAGGCATGCAGCAACTTCTGTCTCTTATCGGGTCGAGGAGGTTTCAACCCTCTTCTCCGTATTTTCATCCCTCTTCGCCCTCTTTTTCTTCCACTTATGAAAACCACCCTTAACTTCTCCGCAACAAAACCCCCGACTATCGTAACACCGACTGGTGAGCGATACTGAAAAATCAGAAATCAAGTCGAATCCTTGAGCGCGCCAGTAGTAATATCGGTCATTACGCCTACGCCTTCCGCGTCTCCCTTAATCTCCGGTAATTCTACCGCGAGAAGCAAAATTTCAGATTTTGCTAAAAGTAGTTCAATATTCGATCTGACAAGACACACAAATTTCTTACTCTGACATTTTTTTTTTATTTCCACTTTTTGTCTTTTTAAGAATTAGTAAAATATTAGAAAAAAGAGTAAGTTGATTCAAGTAGCGAGAGAAAGAAGGTAAATTTTTCTCAAGTTTTTCGTTTGTCTTGTGGTCCACCCACAGCCGGTAGGGCTAACCGAAAACTCCCCTTGTACGCTGGAATATGTAGATGGAGTTGATAGCGTTTATGCACGACTACAAGTTCGTTCGGCGGCTCAGGTTCTTTGTCTTGCAAACGAGGGAACATTACGTTTCCCCTTATCCTCCCTTATGCCCTCAATAGAGACCAGCCTCCGCCCTCAGGCCCCTAGTACCGTCTCCAACTCCAGTACCGTCCCCAACCCCACTCCCTCCCTGTCCCTTCCCATATCCCTCGTCCCCATCCCCGTCCCCTTACACTTGCAGTCTTGATCTCTTCTACCTTCACAGTCTGCTTTTCATATATTCAGCCGAATAATACATCATCTATACATGCACACATATGTATACATATAGTTTCTTCCCCTTTTATTCATGTTTATTCATCTAATTTTCAAGTATTTTAAGCAATGTATCATTCTTTCATGTCGCGTTTCTCTTCCGTGTCAATTTCTATTAACCTGTCAAATGAAAGCAAATTTTCTAAGGAAAATTGTATCCTCGTATATTTGCTCTCTCTCTCCCTATCGATTTATTGTCGTAGAAATTACACTTATTGGAATTTTTGTGTATTTTTTTTTTAATTTTGTCGTGCTTTAATTTCTACTATACGCAGGATAGAACGGTAGTTATTATTGCTGATTTGTGGTTATTTAATTAGACACGTCATCTTCCGGATTTCCCGCAGCTCGGAGAAGACCCCACCCCTCCCTCCGATCCCTTGCCTCGCGAGTTAGTCGCGGTTAAATTATTTTTGCAGGGTCCTCTTCGGTTTTTCACCCGGCACCGTAGTTCAATTCGCCTCTTACAAAGTTGAATTCTCACATTTCAAAAGATGATAATTTTATTTCAATGTTATTTTCTAATTATTTTCATTTTCACTATTACTTTTTGAGATTTATTCGAAGCGCTTCACGATAAAATTTAATAAATTATAATGAAGCGAAGAAATTTCAGTGGAAAAAGTACAAGAAAAGAAAAGAAACGAAGTCTTAAAGATTTTGATACTACAGAGAGAAAGTCTGACGAAATAAAGAAATAAAAGGTAAAAGAGTGAGAGGAGAAGAGGGGTGGAGTGGGGGTAGTTCTAGTATACGGAACTTCAGGAGCTCGAGTTGTTCGAGAATAAAAGAGTAATTTTCCGGGTGATGAGACGCCGATAATGGGGTTGCAGACTGCCGAGTCGACTGGAAAGTGATTAAGCACACATGACGGAGCCCGCGAACTCACCAGGATATTACGGACCACCCCTTTCGATCCTCACCCCCTTCTTGCCGCATTTCGCTCTCAATCACTTCTCCGTAACTTACAACTGAGGATCATCATTCTCTTCGCAGGGCTCCCATTAGAAAGACATCGATACATCCTATGCACGTCTCTTCGAAGTATCCCTTCCCTACCCTATCGTACTACCATCACCACCACTACCCCTCATGATTAAACCAACCGTCCGTTAAAGAGGGCAACCAATCGTAATTTCCTGCAATTTTATCAGCCTGATATATTTGTTCCATGTCAATTCTTGAAATTCGATGAAAAAAGATGACGGAATCCTCTGGTCCCACCGTCGAAATTTGTTCGAGTTCTTTCCGCCGTTCTATCCTTTGAAATGAACTTTTTAATTGGTCTTGCAATTAACGCTTTTATGTAGACCGTCCGCGTTCTTGTTGCAATAAATCTGTCTTGTTAGCCAAACTGAAAGGCCAGGTTGTGGATATCATTGTGGCGAGCGTGTTAATCATCGTTACGTGGAGTGGCCCTATCACGCGAAACCACGCGTTGCCTGTGTACTTCGTGACAAGAAGGTCGCCGGAAGGCGGTTGGGTCGGGGTTGGAACGAGTAGAGAAACAGCCCTTCGGGCTATCGAGAGACGTAAAAGAGCTCGTGCTCGATCAGTTCCAACCACTGGCTACGCTATGCGAGATAAGATCAAAGGAGATAGTTTGTTGTTTTAGCGGAGAAAAGGAATATATCGAAAATTGAGTAAAGATTGTTATGCGAGAGACACTATACCGAGAGATAGGACAGAGGTCAGACGTTATTATAAAATACGTCAAACGGAATGAGAGAATATGGAAGGAAACTGACGAGGGATGAGAGAAATTTCTTACTCCGCGAATATCCTGCAAACTCTTCCTTTATCAGGACTAAGCGAGTCAAAGTCAAAATATCGAATAAGACGGAAGTCCCCGCGTTGTAGCAAAGCGGACCGTGGTAACGAGACCTTGAAAAGAGGAGAAGAGGGTGCACGATGGACTCTTCGAGGAACGACGGTAGAAGGAAAAAGATGACGATGAGAGAGGCTTTAGCGGCTGAAGGGAGAGAAGGATTAAAGTGGAAAGCATTTGCGGAGGTAGAAAGCTGTATTCGCGAAGAATAAGAGTGAAAATGAATAAAGAGGGAAAAGAAAAGGGGGATGGAAAGGAGAAGAAGAGCCGAAGGGTCAGAGAGATCGGCCGGCTTCTATTGGACTCGTCAAGCGGTTTCAAGCTCGTCGATACTCTCTGCCGTTCTTCGTCTCTCGACCCTTATGAAGCCAATTACACTTTGTTCGCCAAAGGCACTTCACTTACCCCGTGCTAAGTATTGCTTTAATATCGACCAACCAATTTCATTGCACGTACCAGCCATATTATTCCTAATTACCTAATGAACATCGACATCTTTTTTCGCGACTCTTGATTACCGATGATAAACTTACAGTTTTATGCTATTCACTGGCAAATTGAGAAAGAGAGAGAGAGAGAGAGAGAGAGAGAGAGCAATGGTGTATGCCAATTTATTCTGATTATTCGAATTACTTATCTTTTCTATTGGAAAGTTTTTCCAACAACTGCAAGGTATTCAATGGTGAAGGTAAAAATGTTTCTTCGTTTATTGAATTCCATAGTTCGGCTGAAACTTCTTGCATTGCTTCAAGATTTTCTTGCGTATACGTGAATTAAAAATGAGTTTTTCTGCTTGATAGTCGATGCGAGCGAAACTTTGCATCTCGAGGACCTATCAAAATCAAGGAATTCGCAGACTTTTATTCGTGCGAGCGAAACATTAAATTTGTTCTTATTTCAGGTCTTACAAGGGCACCAATGTACCCCTTTTCAACGGGACAATATCCGTATCCCATGCTAAGTCCGGAAATGACACAGGTCGCTGCTTCGTGGTAAGTAAATTTATTCCGTATCACAATAATCGATCATTCGTATAGAAAATATACACTGATTTTAACTTTGGAACAAACATCCCACGCGTTTAATGATGTTGAATACGTCAGTCAAGAATCTCACTCTTGGTCGCACCTCTTAAAGTCTTCGATCAAATCCGTGTTTACGCTCGGGGTTGATTTTTTTTTTCTTCTCTTTTTGGAAAATCTCGGCATTCGAGTAATGGGCGTTTGGTCAACCGGTCATCCTCTCAGTTCCGGTCTATTAGATCAAATACACGACTTCGGCACCCTACTCTCGTGAGTCTGTAGAGACCTCGGTTTCCTTCCTTGTTATTTGCTTTCTGTCCTCCTACCCTAAATTGAGATTTTCCACGGGTGATTAGGCTCCTTCTCCTCAATTAGGAAGACTCAACGTTCTCCAGCCCAACTCCTCCTGCATTGCTATAACCGCCTTTGATGCCTCATTGCACGATTTGTCAAACGAACAGGTCTTTAAACCACTATAATCACGACTCTCCGAGAATATCGTAGACATATTTTCCTCGATCAATTAATTAATTTATTTCTCTTTTAAAATTCTCTCCGGCAAAAGCGAATGTTCGATACTTCTTATTTTATACGCGATTCGATGGAAACTATTTAAGCATCACTGGTTTCAGGCACACGCCAAGCATGTATCCAATTTCTCCGGCAAGTGCTGGTTTTCGAAGTCCGTATCCTACAAGTTTACCCATCACCAGCTCCAGTTTGCCAAGGTTAGTAAAACTTTACTACTCGGTGGATCGAAATGAACGTGAAGTATGATACGCTAATGTTGCCGCATATAGCAATGGCGCAAGAAATTGCTAGATTTTCTTTCCTACTCTCTGTTACCTCCTGTTTTAATTTCTCGTAAATTTTTACGAAGAGTACCCATAAAGTTTGCAGAGATTATTTTCGAGCATAGATAATCAATTTTTACGTGGCTTTTAGCGATCTCTATCGGTTTTCACCGACCAGTCTTATGCCACCGCATCCAGGACTTAGTCCCCATGCACATGCTTTGGCTTCGCACGCGTTGGTGTCTTCGGCGCCAAAGGCAGACCATTCTACTTTGGACCATAATCATAGGTATTTATCACTTTTCATTCTTATTTTCCTTCGAGAGATCCTTTAAAGGGACACAGCGACACTCGTCGCTGTTTCCAAAATATTTCATACCTAGAAATTGGTTGTGCAGCTTTCGTGAAGGAACACACGAACCCTGTACCTAACAGGGTGTTGTTTGCGGTAATGTTTATTTTTGCATGAAAATATATGTAAATAGGGCCCTCTTTTACAAATGACGTGTGCGCGCGCGCACCCTCTTGAACGCACATGCTCCTAAAACGAGACCAAGCGGAAAATCTCTTTGTCGTTTTTAAGTCATAAAGGTTTTTACGCGGCACCATTTACGCGTTTGACGACGGTCTACAAATGGTAGCGTTCTGATGTGACATCGTCACCACTTTGCAAGCACCCCCTCCCCCTTTAGATTAAAAATACAATTGAGAAACGGCAAAGAGGGATTCTTCGTGAATCGCATTGGATAGGGTACGCGTGTTCCTTCAAGAATACGAGCGTCAGTTTTGAAACAGCCTGTATCTTCCGGCAATGAAAAGGGATGAAAGTCGAAATACTCGCAATAGTGCGATACTTAACCGTAGAGGGTAGCACGCTCCAAGAGTAATTAACTGCGAATAGGCAAGATTTTACCGTGGGTTTGTAAGGTTTTATCGATAACGAAGAGTCTGCTCGACACATTCAAATTGCGATGACCGAAGGACATCGCTATTCCAATACTCACCTCAGAGCATACCGGAGAGTAGATCACACGTCGATCAAAAAGAGCAAAATGCATTTCATTTTTAAATCGAGACAACGAAAGGTGACGGTAGTTTCAACGAGTCTCTTAAGCACACTACATGGTAAAAGTACTCGGCGCGAGAACAAGAGCAAGAGCAAGAGCAAGAAAAGAAAGCAATTAGCATCAGAGGCATCCAGAGAGAAGAGTTCCTCTTTGCCTCGCCCGATGATGAAAATACGACTCTGTCGACACGAGGGTGGAAGAGAGAAAAGCGGATGGATAACCGTAGGGTGACCGATGTAGCAAAGAAACAGGAGAATCGATCGCAAGGTCCATCCGCGGATACCCTGACAATTTTAACGAGCATCGACCGATAACTGGAAATTTGGTGCCTCCCTAAAGCGAAGGTCCCTCGAGCCATCTGCGGATAAGGGTGCATTTCCGTCTAGTTTATAGGATGGCCGTAAGGGGGTAGCACACCCCGTCAACGACAGGGTTGATTCGCGATGGGACTATGTATTCGTAGGACGCCTATTGAATTGGTTGGCAGTCTCGCGATCTGGCAGCCTGTAGCAGCCAGAGTAGCTCATGGATTCTCTTTCCCCCTCCCACCCCTCTCCCATTTTCTCTCTTTCTCCCTGATCCCATCTCTGTCTTCCGTTCGCTTTTTCTCTTGGCCCGTCCATCTCGCTCCAGCCGCGCGCAGCGTCTGCGCTCCTGATGTCGACGCAGACGACGCCACTGACGCGCGTTATGTATTGATCATTACCTTCTTAAACAGATTTGTAATTTGCATTAGTACCCGGGCAATCGCCTGGCCGTAGCTCGTGTACACAATCCCGCGTGGTCGTCCACGCGATCCTGGCCACGCGCATCGCATCGCATCGCATCGCATCGCAAGGCAACGCACCGTCGACGACGAAGACGACGTAGCAACGTTCGCTCGGCATTATGACCAGTCCGTTAGGCTCCAGCATCAATTTTACAAGAAGGTCCTCGGCGCCAGTGCTCGACGTTGCTCCCTTCTCGACGGATCACTCGTATGTGCAACGTGCACCGGTGACGTCCCATTGGCCGACTTTGCTTCCCCACGTGATCTGCCATCATTAAAGGAGGCCCGCTCATCTCCAGGCTCAAGATCAAGATCTTCTCGAGGTTGCGGACTGGGTTGGCTCGAGTTCGATAGGGTTGTGGGGGTGGTTCTGTCGGAGTCTTGCAAAGGGGACACCGGAGAGATTAGCCGCGACAGAAGCGGGGAGCAGTTTGCCCGAAGGAGCGGCGACCTTCGTATTGTCATCCATCGGGACCATCGGAGTCCATCGGTCTGGGTAGAAGGACGCGAGGGTGGTGAGGGGCGCGAGGGTGATGGTGAAGACGTGAAACGAGGCAAGTGCGCGAAATTGTTTGAAGGTAGAAAACGCGTTTGCGAGGGAGCGGAAGCAGAAGTGAGAGAAACAGCTGGGGGTGAAAGAGAGAGAGAGGGTGAGAGAGAAAGTGGTGTGTGGTGGGTATCTCGTTAGGACCAACCGGGTGATGCGACCGGACAGCGGGTTACGGCGCGAGTGTCAAATCTACTCGTGCGCGTCGACGGTAGCGCCACGCAACGCGGCAAAAAAAGAAGGGTGAGCGGAGGATGCAATCTTCACCCACCCCCGGCGCAGCGCGCGAATTATACATTGGCGGGGGGATGGTAGGGTGCCGTTGCTGCTGGAGCCATGAATCGCGATGATGGGCCTCCCACCCTCGCGCGACGATAATCAATCGTCGTAACACCGGTCGCTGATTCTCCGAGAGTCAGCAGGACGCGTCTGGATATACCCGTGTATATGTGCGCGCGTACACATATGTATCTTCGCGTACATATATGCACATGTACACATGTACGTATACATAGAGAGAGGAAGAGGGGGGGAGAGAAAGAGAGAAAGTCGTTTCTTCAGACTTGGAATCCTCGAACAATACAAGTATAGGGTGGTATATTGAAAAAGGGTGAGAGAGAGAGAGAGAGAGAGAGAGAGAGAGAGAGAGAGTTAGGGGTGGGAAAGAGAGAGAGAGAGTAAAGAAAGAGGGAGAAAGACAGCAAGAGAGATAAGATAGACAGCAGGCAGGCTGGCAAGCAGAGGGTGAAACGCGCGGGGAGCCAGTGCATCAAATGGAGTAGATGAAATACAAGGGATAGATGGGCCGAAACGAAAAATTTAGCCCATGAAAAAGAAATTCACCGTCGTCATGTGGAGGAGCCTCCCCACGCAGGAGGATGATCTGTCACTGGATAACGAGGATGGACTGTGCTACTTGACCTTCTTCAAAACTGAGATGGTAGAGTGTGTTGAGTGATCGTTAAGAGTTAATACCGCGACTATTAGGAAGGTGGAGAAAGGAGGGAGGAGGGTGGTGGAGGAACGAGGAAGGAGAAAGGAGGAATGTGGAAGGAAGTTGGAACTCGCGCGACAGAGGTGTGTGCAATGGCGAGGTCGCCGGTTATGCTACGTTATTAGGCCTGGCAAATTTTTCTGTCGAGGACCGACAGCGTGTCTACTGATGTTACGACAATTGCGACTGTCCGTCTTGTCTGGCCACAGGACGAACTGGTACGCGGACGAACGCGCGCATACGTACCGTTTACGCTGATTACCCTTTTACGAGGTTGTTTTCTCTCCACACAGTAGCAGCAGCAGTTTCGCCACGTTAACGAATGATAGCAGCAGCAGCAGGTGCATTGAGAGTTTTCAGGGCTACCGAAAACTTGAAAACTTGAAAAAACAGGTGGTACGTAGGTGGTGTGCGCTTGTTGTCGAAGGAAATCATGACGCGAGAATCTGGTGGTGGTACGGCTGCTGCTAATAAGAATGGGACGAGTAGCAGCTACGAGAATCACTGTCGTCGTCGTCGTCGCCTTTATGGAATCAGGAAAATATCACACGAGCGAGAGTCAAGTTATCGTCTAGCAGCAGCACGTCACTGAAAATTCTTGTGATAAAACTGATAAAAAGTGGACGGATGCGGAGCTTTGTCTAGAGATATCCTCTAGATTCCATGTAGGGAAAGGAAAGAGGAGAGTGGAGGAAACGAGGGAAGGAAGGAAAGAAGGAAGGAAGGAAAGAAAGAAGGAAGAAGGAAGGATTGTAGTAAAATAAAAGCGAGCTCGTATAACGCGTGGAT
This sequence comes from Sclerodermus sp. 'alternatusi', assembly GCA_037305995.1. NCBI lineage: Eukaryota > Metazoa > Arthropoda > Insecta > Hymenoptera > Bethylidae > Sclerodermus > Sclerodermus sp. 'alternatusi'. Next base: position 6,463,001 of record CM074547.1, on the reverse strand, counting down.
GCTGGGCATAAAACTTGCGAGACCCCATGAGACTTTATGCCACGATAGTATAAAGTACGTACAAGGTTACGGGCGAATATAAGAAGGTATAAGAACGTAAGAATGTGAGAGTAAATGAAGACTGTAAAAGGAAGAGTGGACTCGTGAGACTCTGTAACACGAGGTATAGCAACTTGGTGAATGAGAGCGTATGTTCATCCAACTCTCGGAGCTTGTAAAATTCAAATGTACCGACAAACTTCAACTTCAACTTCAGCTCCTACTTCTCCACCTCTACTCTAACCTGGTGATCTTCCATTTGATTTGATTTCGTTTGATTTCGTTTGATTTGATTTTATTGGCTAGACAGCGGATTCGCGTCAGATTCCTTTGGATGTTCGCGTGTCAGTACGGTGAAAGAACTGGAAATTGGTGAAAGCGGTTGTTTGCCGCTACTTGTACCGTGTATGCAGTACCACTACCTCCTTTACTTGTCTCTCTGTGAGTAGAAAAAATAGTACGCTCATTCGCGTGAAAGGAGGAGCAAGAGTACAGGGGGAGAAATTGTTGTCGGTGCTTTGTTAGAACGGACGATCCAACAGATGTAGTGTTCGATCTTTCGATGGATCAATTTGTTCGAGCGCTTTTGTGGGCATAAGATCCCACAAACACGAGGATCCCGCATGGCGATGGAGCCCGAATGCTTGGAGCCACTGAACTTAGTGATTAAAAAGGACGACGCTGCTAGTGAAGCTTCCACCTTGATCGAAGATAACATCAGTAACAAAATCGACGAGGAGAAAACAGAGAAAACAAAGATACAAGAAGACAATATGGCGATACTTCAGGAAGCCGTGAAATCCGATTCAAACCTTCCAGCGGCTGATCACAAAATTCTAACAGCCTTGTACATGAGCAGCCTCATGCAAATGTCAAATGCAAACGTGCCGAGGGGTGTCACCCCTCCACCCTACGCTGCGCAACATAATTTCATGCAGCTTTTAGCCATGGTTGAAGCGAGGCATCGCATTTGGCAACAAATGAACTGGCCGATGCCGCAAAGTTTTGTTAGGAATCACTTGGGCCTTCCACAACCGTATTTCGACAATCCTGTTTCAAATTTGACCGATCAACTCTGTAGCTCGCCAAACTCAACGCTATCCTATCCACTCGCTACCGCAAAACCCGAACCTCTCAATCACGAAGCGAAGCAATCCTATTTCAAACGGTACAATGTTTTTAGAAACTTGCCCGCTCGACTTTCTTTTGTAACTCATTCTCCGATCTTTTCAGATCTACGATAGAGCAGAAAAACTCTACGTCATTACCTACCGATAATTCGAAAAATCAAGACACGGGACAACAGAACAATCAAGGTAAGACTATCGCCCTCCTTCGGAGGGTACAAAGTATGTTTCTTCTTTTCCGCTATTTCTTACCGATAAAAGGTATACATATTCTTGTATCTGTAATCTTGAGAAGTCTAATGAAATTCTACTTTGCTATTTTTCTTTCAACAGACAAAAAGAAACCACATATTAAAAAGCCTTTGAATGCATTTATGCTTTATATGAAAGAGATGAGGGCAAAGGTAGTGGCTGAATGCACCTTAAAAGAGAGCGCTGCTATTAACCAAATATTGGGACGACGAGTGAGTATATAACTGTGCGAAACAATAATTTTAGTGCCATTTACAGTTAAATAATGAACTAAGCGTTTCTTACATCAGGATTTTTAAGTAGTCTTTTCGTCGTTCCTTCATTAGTATTTTTCATTAAATTGAATCGACTGAGAAGCACAGATTGATGATAGAGAGACAACGGAGATATATCTTAGCTTAATCGAAAAGAAAATTTTCTGATGTAAGAATTTGTTAATTATATATATTTAATGCATTTTTAGTAATACTTTTTTAATTTTGCTATAAAATTTCCGCCAAGATCATTGAAGGAAAAATAGTACGATTGAGTTGAAACTACGATTAGCCCTGCTGAAATTTTTAGAGATCTGGATGACGATGGAGTGACGAAGAACTCGAATATCTATACATACGTAAAGTTTTAGTGGACAGGAGATACAAGTTTTGACATTTTCAACAGGGCTAGACCGTAGATAGTGTTGAATAATGTTAAAGAACTTATCTGCATGAACATTGTAACTCTTGCCATTAGATTTCACGCGTCACGGGGAGTATACTGACTGTACCTGTTAGTATCTCAGTACGAATAAAAATAGGTGGGATCTAAGGAATCTGTGAATTAACCGATAATCCGGGAGATTCGATTCGCGCGCATATGGGTGCACAGTGCAGGGCACAGAAAGGTGTTTTTCTCTCTCTCACTCTCTCTCTCTCTCTCTCTTATTGATAATGTCAAAAGTTATTACGTTAAAAAGTAGAGAGAGGTAAAAAGTAGAAAAGATAAAATAAGGACGACGATCCAAGGGAAAAGGGAGAGGAAGAGGGGGTAAGGGAAAAGAGAAAAGAAAGGGGAAAAATTGGCGATTGATGGAAATAATCGTAGGGGATGGGTTTAATGAGTCTGTAAATCTGAAATTTGGGGGTATGACACGCAGTGGCACTCGCTAAGTAGGGAGGAGCAGGCGCGGTATTATGAGGCGGCCAGGCAGGAGCGCCATCTGCATCAGCAACGATACCCCGGCTGGAGTGCCAGGGATAACTATGGATACGGCAGCAAGAAGAAGAAGAGGAAGAAAGAGCGCTCCGCAGATCCCACCGGAGGTACCACTTTCCAGTGCTAGAACAGCAGACCCTTAATAATTCATTATAATAATTCATAGTTATCTACTATAATTGATTGAAACGATCAAAGTCTCTTTGTGCGTTTCTGTTTTGTTTTTCCATTTGTTTTTCTGACATTCACTCTTTCGACGTGCGGACTATATTATATATATATACCGACATATCTTAGCAGATATATATATACATTTATATTTATATATATACATATACATATATATATATATACATATAACAATGCACATATGTATATATTCTATGACTGAATTGAGAATTGGATTGTCTGTGAGGATTGCGGAATGTAGCGCAGCAGAGTAAAAAAACGGATTTTCGCGGCATGCAATGTCAATCTTGTTTATCTGGCCAACTCCCTAAAGCGGTATATTCGTTCTTGAGAAAAACTGCTAATATTTAATAGAAACGAGACTAATGTGAAACAGAGAAGCCCCGTAGCGCAGGATGTCTGGTAGAGCTGGGAAGTTGGACCGAAATGATACTCGGAGTAGAGTGATTCGAATTCTCGTCTCTCTATTCTCGTCGTTCCCTGACAGCACAAGGTAAAAGCTAAATACTGTATTCCTGTATTTACCTTTTCCACACGTTCTCTTTATTATCATTCTTATTATCATTATTATTATTATCATTAATAGTACTATTATTATTATTACTACTATTATTATTAGGTGGATGTCACCGAATCTCTCGCACACTTTTGTGATTCGTTGACATTCTTCTTTTGCAGTAAGAAAGAAAACGAGGCGAGAGAGCGATAAAGAGAATTTCCCAACTCGTTACTGCCATTCGCGTTTATCACACAATGCTCTTCTACTGTGAAGATTTTCTGCTTTTCTGCTTTTCTAGCAAAGAGCATTACGCGATTGATGAATAAGAGCGTTGAAAAAGAAAAGAAAGAGAAAAAAATAGATACACCTAGAAGAGTAAAAGATAAAAAGAGACGGTTTATAGCGTTGATCTCTATCAGACACCCTGTATGCTACAGGTACCATAATATTTTCCCCTTTTCTTTATTTTGTTCTTTCGTTGTTTTATTGGTAATAATGTGATATAATATAATGGAGAATGTTCTTGAAAAACGATCGATAAAACGATCACATAGATCACGCATGTATAGTGCAACCGAGAGGCGCGGTACAACGTAGGCTGTTATTCTAGCACTTTAAACGGAAAGTAGGGACCCCAATGATACTGAAATGCTATAAGGGAACAAAATGTAGAGAACACGAAAGTCAATATCAAGTATCAAAATAATAAGTTTTTTACTGACTAGATGAACTTCTGACTAGATGATCTTCAGTATAATAAAAGGCAATTTAGGGCAGCGGCGAGGAAGTAGCTTATTTAGTATATTTTTGTTCTTGATTGCATTATTGTTTAGCCACGGTTTCTGCACAATTACAAAAGTGTTTGGTTCTCTCTCTCTCTCGGTAGTGGCACGCGCTAGGGCGAGAGGAACAGGCCAAGTATTATGAATTGGCGCGACGGGAGAGACAGTTGCACATGCAGCTGTACCCTGACTGGTCTTCCCGCGCAAATACCAACCGAACTAAGAAGAGGAAGCGCAAACAAGACACAAACAGTGATCCTGGAGGTACCCTATATGCCTCACTCCACACATTCTTACATATACCTCAAACACTTCACCCCCTTACCTTACCGCGCCCCCTTCATTATTACATATTATACTTACTATATTATATTATACATTCTTATTGCTACACTTTACATTATGTTGCATGTTTTCCCCATCTTGGGGTTTTGGGTCGATATATATTATATATTATATATGATTATATATGATTATGATTATATATATATATTACATAAGTTCACACACACGTTCATATAAATATATATATATGTATTCTATTATTATTAGTCTCTATTACACAATAGTGCGCGGCCGTGCACGCGACACGTGCGTAACCAGCGCACATGAACGCACATGCACACACATGTTAATTATTAATTACGTATACAACTTTGGGGACGCTGGCCATCTTGCATTTTTACAGGGACCTACTCCGCAATCAGACAATCCTAAGCGTTTAATTTTTTTCTTAATCACTATGCCTGTTTCTCTGTACGTTTTCATTTATTTTCTCTCTCTCTCTCTCTCTCTCTCTCTCTCTCTATCTCTATCTCTCTCTATCTCTTTCTCTCTCTTTCTCTCTCTTTCTCTCTTTCTCTCATTCTTTCTCCTCTCTTCCAAACACATAATCTATTCGTCACCTTTATATATTTTCTTTTTTTCGTTACTTTCTTCTATTTAAAAATTTAAATTTTATATGATTTTGTGTTTTCACCTTTGATCGTTTCAACAATGCCTGAAACCTCTAAGTTATTCTCATTTTATTTTTTCATTCTCTTGCCATTTTTAATCAAAATCACTCGAATATATTCATCCCTACATTAAAGATTTAGTCCATGTTACCTGCGCGTGCTTACATCCATATTAATAATTTATCTAGAGCTAGATAATCTTTGATCTTATTTAAGCTGTTAACGTTTTATGCTGCATGCCATTCACTTGCTGGATAAAATCTTTTTGTCATTACGCAGGTCCTTTTAAGAAGTCGGTATAAAAATTTAAGGAATGATATTTAAATTTGATAACAAACCACAGTTTATCTCTATAACGAAATACAAAATATTTATAAATCCGTCTTCCAGGAAGGGCCTGATGTTATCACGTGTTATCAGTCCCCTATTTTTATTATACATGCATGATTAGCTGATTTTTATATTTCATATTCACAAGATCTATATTTTACAAAATCAAATTATCAATAACACAAGCATAGTTTTCTTTTCTCTCTTTCCTTTTTTTTTTTTTTTGTTCGTTTAAATATTTTTCTTGCAATTCTTGAATAAAATCACTTTAAATCGCACGATTATTATTAACTATGCTCTCTCATAAAGCATAAAGATCTTATAGCAGAGTTTTGATTTGTCGAGTATAATTTCTTTTATTTTCCTTGTAGTAGTATATAATTTTATGCAGTCACCCAAATTTTCCCTTACATCGCTTAACACGAACAGCTATTGCATTTAAAAATCTAATCGTTGTTACTTCTATTTCCTTTTACTCTATATTGCTTTCTCAAAACAGATAGAATATTATATTAATATCGAGTTCTTCATTTTTAGGTAATAATATGAAGAAATGTCGTGCAAGGTACGGTTTAGATCAGCAGAGTCAATGGTGCAAACCATGCAGGTATGTGTGCATTACTTAAGCTTCTTTTTTATCTTTGATTCTGGTGTTCTTGTGAACAGAATAATACTCACTATCGAATTCTGCACATAATTGCGTTTCGTGTAAATACAAAATCATCCGGGAGTGAAGCTCAAATTAACTTTTAGTGATATCACAACGAGCACGTAGTTCCACGATGTTTTTTATGTGCTAGTTATTTCTAAAATAGAATATCTGTACGTCCTTAAAGGATACTCTTGATTATAAGAGCAAATTATTTTGAAGCTTACTTCTAAAATTTTCATCTCGATCAAACGTATCCTGAAATATGTACAGATTTTGCTGAAAATGTAGATAAAACGTAAAAGAAAGAAATCACTTAATGTAATATGAGTTTATTTAAAATGTTGAAATAAAATAAAATTTTCATTCGCTATGTAAAATTTATCCATTTAATTATCGCGGCCGGTATTGAGTTTACGATCTCTCGTTATTCACTTTTGGTATTTTGAAGCTTTGATACAGTAGTATATCTGTGTATAATTGTAGTAAAATAAATTTGTTTATCGGTGGTAATGGTATAATGTGGAACCACGTTTATATTCATGTATTGGATGGGAGGGAGGGAGGGAGGTTCCTCTGATAATAAATTTGTTAAACATTTATAGATCATAGATTATTAAAGTTATCCGTTAATATCGAGAACTTGACGTGCTGCAAAAGCGAAAAATCAAAACGTATGAACCTCAGAAAATGTGTCTTCCAAGGTGTGAAAGGGTTTCTCTCTAGTACGCTGAAAGATATAACACAACTCGTACATCTCTACTGTACTTTTGCTTGTAAATATTTCTTCTAGATTCACATACTGTGGTAGTAGTATTGTTGCGATATTATAAGCCACTTTTATAGTGCCACTAACTTCTGCTCTTGTATCATGTACTGCATACCCCGAACGCCCCAACTCCCGGCTGGGTTTGTGAATGTCATGGAGACCTCATTAAAGGGGCGAATATAAATCCCATCCAAGGATCTCAATCTTATATTTATTCTTCGCTATCTATCTTAAACTTAGCATTTCTTATTTTAAAGTATCCTAAAATATCATTACGCGTGATGAAGTTATTAATAAGAATTAAACGACGCGAAATTTCATTAAAGTAAAAAATATAACAAAACCTACATATTCATCGCGTTTAAAAATGCATATTATATTAAAAATACTATTTCATATTAACAGCAAACATCAAGAACTTTAAGAACTCGAATCAAACGTATTTCTTCATAAACTTATATACACTGTGGGAGACATATTTTCTGATTACGATAAGTGATTTGTACGCTCTATTCTCATTCGCCATTATGTGCATTTTCCAGTCGACTGAGTCTGCTTAAGTGGTATATCAGCGATTTCAAGAAAAATCCTACTGCGAGATGTCAAAATCAGTTTCTTCCTTAAAGCTTCTTTTTCTTCATATAAAGTTCTGTATCATTAACTTTTCAACTGCTATACCAAGCCTTCTTAAAAAAAAGAGTGACATTTGAATAAAATTCTTGCTGGTTTAAAAAGAAAGAACAAAAAAAAAATACAGCGAATCATTCAACTTATTCCAAGACTTGACATCGCTGATTCTCGTATCGCGTTTTCACAAAAAAGTAGGAAAAGACCAGACGATAACGAACCAAGGAATTGAGTAGAGTTACTCGATGAATTTGTTTGTGGGTGGAGGTCATGTTGTACAGTGTATGCGTGGAGAAACTCGTATGCATATGCTGTATGATATGTTATAAGTGTATGATATGATATAATAAAAATAAAGGTATTTATTAATATTCGGTGTGAGATTTAAGTGGGATTAAGAATACGATGTAATCGTCGATGTGAATGTCGATACATGCGCCCCTTTAATGGCTGGTGGTTGGTTTTGGCAGCCCAGTGGAGCATGGAGCGGGGATGGGCATCCACGCGAGCATAATCCATCACGGTGTGGGAAGTAGCGCGGGTGCCGGGGTCGGGGCTGGAGGCGGTGGAGGAACAGTTGGGGCAGCCACTGCTCCTCCGAACGCCAATACTGCCTCCAATGCCTCCTCGCCTCAGCAAGAACCTACTTATGTTAATCTCTAGTCAAGCCTATCGCCTCCCTTCTACTGCAACACTTCTTCTTAAACAGTGGTCAGTCCCGACTTGAACCAATGGGCTCGCTCCCTAGCTCTCGCTAATGCCGCTAGGTCGTTCCTCAAACTTTTACTTACTTACGTACTTTCATTCGAAAAATCTCCTATCAACAATTTCGAATGATGTTGAATTATTCACCTTTTTCCTAAAGCTCTCTCCCTCTCCTATCTCTCTGTCATTCTACATTACACTCTATTTTACCCCATCTCTCTTTCTATTTCTCTCCCTCTCTCTATAATCGACAAGAAGAGGCACGAGCTGAAATGGCTTAGTGAGCAGCAGGACGATGCCCTATGCTCGCATTGTTTCTCATTGTTGTGGCTCTTTACAGCTTATTATTATTATTGTTGTTATTATTGTTATTATTATTATTATTGTTATTACTACTACTACTACTACTATTACTACTACTACTACTACTACTACTACTACTATTACTATTAATTGTTATTATTGTTTATCCTCGTTTATTTTTCAACATTACTCAGTGTTGCCCTTAGCATGGCTGGTCTGTAATACGTACATTCATAAGTATGAAATATATATATATGTTAAGTGTATAACAGATTTTTTCGGTTCAAAACCTTTGACCTAGAGTTGTATAATTCTAATTTTTCGCATGGCAGTTCCTACCGATCTCGATATGTTGTTTTCTTTCTTTTTTTTTTCATTTTTCAAACGAATATGTGTTTTTGTTAGTGTCTAATCTCGTTTTTTCTTCCTTTGTTCTTAATTTTGAAAATAATATTATACTGTGTTGTATAATCAAGTGTGCGTGCGTATAACACCTGTTGGTATTGTCGCGGTAGCCGCGTCAGCCGATCGTCGAAAGGTTGAAAAGAGAGATTTCAAAATCTGTGACGAATTCAACGTCATTCAATCGCAATATGTGTTTGGCTTGCGAGCAGTAAACTAAAAGATCAATAATTGTTACTCGTATAGAGTATTTGTGTAGCGCCCCCTTTACACCAAACACAATTATTAATTTTATTTGTAGATTGAGAAAAGTTTTAATTTATCTGTAAAGTCACGTTGCTTGTTACTTTATCCATTTGTCCGTATACACATCGCGCACAGAGCATTGTGCGTTAATTGTTGAATGTTGCGTAATAACAACAGTATTAATACATTTTTTGTTTGCTATTAATTTCTCCAGATTGTGCTTCGGTTGATCGGCGCTTTCTCGTAATCAGTGTACTAAACTTTAAAAGTGAGCGGATATTTGTCCAAGCGCTCCTGTTAATAAGTTCTATTCTATTCTATTCTATTCTATTTGTGTGATTTCTCTCACTGGTCAAGAGTGCGTTGCGCTCCTCTTAGCCGATTATAACGAAAAAGTCGAAACAATTATTTCGAGACAGCCAGTGACTTGAGTAAATTCATGATGATTCAGCTGAGAGATAAATAATGAGAGCCAATGGCAGAGCGGTAACGTGCCCCAATTGTTGTTGCGAGGCAATCTTTGAAAAATTGGTCGGGCTCACTCTAAAAAAATTTGCAGTAGCAAAGCGTTTTCCTTTTACTGGCTGACGGAGTATAGATAAATTTCGTACAGCGTTCTAGAAATAAAGTCATTATTACCGAAGCGTTCCACTGTACTCCAGTTCCAAGTTCCACGTAACACGAAATTCTCTAAGCACTTCAGCAAGTTCTTAGAAATTGGTGAAAATGAAAAAGAAGCCCCGCCAAAAAGCAAAATAGAGAAAAGAGAAAAGAGAAAAAAATTAAAAAAAAAAAAAACGAAACAAAATTCTTACGAGTACATTTTGCATATACGCGTCTGCTTAGGGGTTATCAATTTCTCGTACATCACGTGCATTTCGCTTCGTTTTATCAGACATTTCATTTCTCACCTGTTCGTCCGTTACACATTATGCTTGTTATGTTTGAACTTTTTGAAGCATGTCATTTTTTGCAGCGAGTGGTCGTGTCGAATAGCAAGAGTGTCGTCATGCGCATACGAATTTCATTTCAGACGAAAAAGAGAGAGAGAAAAAATAGCTTCTTTCATCTTACTCTCGATTTCTCTCATTGTACTTCTTTCCCATTTTTCATGCTACTTTCGCCAAGAAATTTTCATGCGCTCGACGAGATATTCTGAGTGGTGGCATGTTCTTTAGGTAATCAGTATTAGATATAACCCGTGAACTCTCAGTGTAGTACCGCTGTAATCGAATACTCTCTTCGCACATTTTTCTCGTCTTACCGCTGCCGTAGCCGTAGAGAAAAGAGAAACGGAAAGAAAAGAAAAAAAAAAAAAAAAAAAAAAAAGAATATTCTTAAAATGTTGGAAAGAGTATTCGAGGATAAGGTCGGAAGATGCGACAATGACGTCGCGTGCGTGTGCGTCGAAGAAGTCGAGATAGGAGATCCGCGTGAAAAATAATCTAATGGAGATTGATTTGTTTGCAGGCGTAAGAAGAAATGCATTCGATATATGGGGGAGGGAGGAGAGGGCGATGGAGAGGCCGACGGAGAGGGCGAGGACGATCATTCGGAGGACAATTTGGGTAGTGTCGGAGAAGCGGGTACCCCTGAGGAGGACGAGTCGCTGAGTAGTCCAGGAGGTCTTTCCGCTTTGTCTAGTCTGGCAAGTCCGTCGCTGGTGCTACCGTCTCCTTCGAGCCTAGCCAGCCCGTGTCCGTGTCCCCTGACCCCGCCAGTGGTTGCTCCTACGTCGTCCCATTCCAGTGGAAATAGTCAGTCTCACGGTCAACCGGTGACGGTTCAACCCGCACCGCAACCGCCCCATCGAAATCCAGTGGGCACCAACCCGCACGACATCAACAACCCGTTGAGCGTCAATCAATTAACCGGTCAGTGTATAAAGAGTGAAGTGGGCTCCGCACCTTCGGGCCCATCCAATTCGGCGATTAGCGTCACGTAGCCCCGGGTGGCCCCATGTGACCAGACTGTTGCAATGCACGGTGTCATCTACGGGGTCCATCTACGTATACGCGCGGAGGAGAGACTGACCGAACGGCTGCAAGCTCGACCCACCACCAGGTGCAACCTGATGATACCAAGAACTTGTACAAGAGGACAAGGGCAGGGGTAGAGACGACAAGTAAAAGCAGGGATCCTCTCCTTGCGATGAGAATGACGATGATCGACGAACGATGACGGTTTTAAATGTTCGCTCTGAAAATGCCATAGCGGATTGACTCTACTACACTCATCTAAACCTTCATTCAGATACACGAGATATTAGAAATATCTTTGAAGGCGCCAATGAATATTCTTCGAGTTTTAGACGGTTACTACTACTGATCCGTGTCGATCTCCAAATCCTCGGATCGATCTTCCAGAGTTTCGTTCAGTCTCGGTCCAAGTTCGTCAATAAAGTACTGTCGGTGTCCGAGGATACTGGGCACGCGTAACGAACGCGTACAGAAAAATGATGCAGAAATACTCAGGACCAAGTGTCTGGCTATAGTCACCCACTCAAGAAAGATTGAGAAAGACAGGGAGAAAGAGTGAATGAAACAGTATGTTTATTTGCGTTTGCATGTGTAAGTATGTGTATGTGTGTGTGTGCGCGCGTGTACACGTATGAGAGAGGAAAAGAGAGAAAGAGACAAATTCGAAGCATGACACATGTGTGTGTATGCGTGTTTTGTTAGAACAGTATGCACGCGTGGGTGACTGAGGGGCGTTGATGAGAAAGTGCGCATGACACGCACAACTCGTAAGCCCTTGTTTTACGATGTGATCCCAATGACTGAGAGGTCATGTTCCTGTGCCAGGTACTGTATTCTATAAATAATTGTAACTCAGACAACACATAGCTAAAACATGAAGAAAAACGAAGAATGGTACGAGAAGACGTTTATTGTCATTCATTTATTCGACCTATACGATGTCAAAATACCTATCTTCTGTATGTAATTTGTTATTTTTTTAAAAGTCTATACACAGTGCGATTAATTAGCGTGTAAGAAATCGTTTAGAACCTCTTACTTTTAGGTATTCCTATTATCATTATCATTGTCATTGTCATTGTCATCATCATTATCATCATTGTCATCATCTTTGTCATTATCTTTATCATCGTCGTCATCTTCATAAATACCTCCGTCACTACATCCCACCTCTATCCTCCTTCCTTCTCCGAAGCCTCTCCACTCCAATCATTATTATTTTGTCCTTAGCGATTTATTCCTTCTCATACTGGTTTCTACTATGTCGATCGCTCGACTAGCATAAACGATATTGTATGTAATTGCGAGTACTTTGCAATACATAATGTGCAGTTGTTAATGCATAATATCGCGATTCGCATAAGTAAATCTCAGGAATTTATCTAAATTCGAGTATTTATAAGCGTTTCAACGTGCCACATTATTTTTATCTTTTTTTCGAAGATAAAGATATCCGGGCTTTCGAACGATCGAAGACAATAACTAGAAAGACTTCTTCTCGAAAGCACGATCAAGAGCTTCCATGTAAACAGAAAACGTTAATCGTTGAATCGCTTATAAAAGTTGATTATATTGTATTTATCTTATCAACGCGTTTATCAACTTTGCGATTATTCATGGTGTAAGTTTTTTTATTTTCTCTTGTTTTTTAATCACGAAAATCCTTTCCTTTTTCCATTCTAAATTGCAAAATTTCTTATTATCTTCTCTTACTTTTATTTTGTACGTCTACGCATCGAGTGTCATAAGCATTAAAATGAGAGTTTCCCCTCGCGTGTTCAAAGCAGGAAACAACCATTTACCAATGAAAATTTACCGTTTTATTTGAAGAAGAACAAAAAAAGCAACAAAATAATGAAGTATTCGAAATGTTTTTAATAAATTGGTGATCGATGTAATATTACCTCATTGCGAAAGTGTTTATAATGATAAGTTTTTCTTGACAATATTTATATTGTTCTGTTAATTTTAGCGATCTTAGTTAATCACTGGTCGTGACGTAATTACGTAAAACTTTTTATTGCAAAGCGCAGATTACAGATGTTACTATTTTATATACACCGATGGTGCATTTCTTTTATATATTTTTTTATATTCTGCGTTATTAAATGGTGCAACATGCAAATAAAATGGAAAACGTATCATTTTAACAATTGTACTTTAAAATTGGCAAAGTTAGAGTAACATTTCTTTAGTTTCAGTATAAATTTTTATATAAGTCATATATATATACGTATTTAATTTTTTTGATTTACTAAATTTATACATTCATAAGGTAATTGTTACGTTTTCCAATAATATTTTGTGCAATCTATCATTATGTATTTTGAATCTCGTACCTTAGTCAATCTGTATGGATTGCCGACGTTGTACGCCATTAGATTTTAATTGATTTGCCTACTATTTGTTGTATATCGATATAAACTAATTTACATCTATTATCTCTTTAATTTAAAAAAAATTTTTTTTTTTTTTTTTAATATATTTTCAAGAGCAAAAATTACAAGGCTAACTTTCCTTTTCTAGCGATTGTTTTACAAATTTCACGAAGAAGCAGCTATTGTATATAAAGTAAATACATATGTTTTAAGGTGCTTTTGTTGCGACGAATGGGAAAGTGCAATGGAGGATTTTGCCAAGAAAAAAAAATCGTATATCGCGATATGCGAAAAAAATAGCTTTCTCGAGACTGTAAAATATCAGAAAAAGCATTTTCTTTTTCCTCTTTACTCGACTGAATTTCTTATTGCCTATCGTAGCGAAAGCTGTTGTTAAACGCATCTTTGACTAAAACAAACTGAACGTGCCATAACACGACATCATGCCAATATTATCGATAATACGTATTTTTTATTGTGTCATTTCTTTATCTTCGTTTTGTCAGTCGTGGTCATTTTAGGGCTTCGAAGCTTAATCTCGACAAAGACCGAAAGGTATTTACCGCACGAGTATGTGTAAAAAAGACAAACGGTTTGTAAGAAATTAATATCGGGGATAAGTATTCGAGTTAAATAACTCAGCTGCTGACAAACGGTACCCACACAAAAAGACTTATAACACGTATGCGATTTATTATTATGTATGTGTGCGTGCGATGAAATATGAATGTGTATTCCGATTGCCAATATCTGCTATGTAAACCGAGTGGTGCGAGCAGGAAGAGAAAGGTTTATTTTATAAACAACAGATTAGCGATTTTTCCTTACTAAGAAGTTTTATTTACTTGAATTCATAAGATAGCCAGTGTAATTGATAATAATGTGTCATCTCAATATTTTACATTGTATAATATTACTTTTTTTTAAACAAATATATCGAAAGCTTGTAAATACAATCACTTTTTCAATATAAATTCAATACTTTTTTACAGCGTAACGTTATATCAATATGTAAATCTTCATTTTATTCATCTAAAATATTTTTAACATCAGCATGAAAGTGAAAAGCATTTTTAACTTGCACCGAGAAACCGAGATCTTTTCTTATTCAATCGATAATTGATAATTGTTATCTTAATGTCGAAAGCCACTGGTTATTATTATGTATACGAAGTGATAATGTCATATAAGCTTTACGTTGAGCGAATACCGGATTCTCTTTGGATTCTTCTTGCTCCCATTTCTTGGTGAATAATTTGTCACTTTGAGAGAAATAAAACAATGTCACGAGAGAGTCCATCCGGGACAGTTTCATGACCAGGAGTTAGTGACATGACCATGTTATACATATGCGTGATGGTGACTTGGCCGCACCAATATGTTAGGGTTCGAAAAAATAAAAAGATTGCGATATTAATCGCAGTTTCCAAGTAATCGCACGGGACCCAGCGATTCATTAGGATTTCAGGAAGATCAAAACCGCAAATCGCGAGGAACGCACTTCCGAGTATCTTGTATACACGAGTGACGGAGCTAGACGGACAAGTACGGACGAGCTTGCTCAACATGGCCTACAATCGCCACACATAATGGCGTCAAGGTCGGGAGATCCGATGAACCCGCAACCTTCTCCCGTACAGGCAAACGGACTCGATAAATCGGGAGTTTCTAGAAACTGGGACGACTCGCCGATTGGGCTCGTCTCGCTTCAAGGAGTGCTTGTACCATATTGTAAAGTATCACCGACAGTTCGGCTACATTGTACAGTGTTTTTTAAGTATCTAGTTTATAGCGTGTAATTGTGTGTGTGAAGGAACATTGTATTTACACACCGATAAGTGATCTGTATCAAATTCATTCTCGTATAGCCTGTACTCTCCTACTCATGTAGACGATAAAAGTGATTTGTGTCATAAAGAAAACCTATAAATAAAATTAGCAATTTGAGAATGTTGTTGCGGCGTTATTAACTTGTCCTCTATGTCTCGATGCGACAGAATTTCAATGTACAATTGTACAGTTAACATTAAAGAATAATACAATACTCAAACTGGAAATTGAGAGACAGATTTATTTTGCTAGCGGTATGTACAGTAAATTTTATCATCGTTATAAACAACTTAAATCATATAGAGAGTTTACTATTGCTCGCATTTCGGTGGGCAGCCACTCTTAGCATCTGAGAAGAAGTATAAACTCAACACGTTAACAGCATTTAATGTATAGACGTTGGGCCTTTTTAAATTACAATTTCTTACGAACATCTGGGCCATCTTCATAATATTTTCACATTTCATTACACAAGCAGCACCTTCGAAACTCGGCATACCTTGATCATTTCTCGAGCAAGGATCAAACATGTAGAATTTGCCATAGTGTTGCATTACTGCAACAGCTATGTTAGTTGTGTGTAAAATTCCAGCACAATTTGTTTGGAAGAATAGAGCCAATGCTTCTGCTAAGTCAAAGGCGTGCAGTATACCAGCAGTAGTATGATTATGAATGTGAATACAAGCGCGAAAGTCACCAACAATAAAGACAGTCAATAGTTCACTGGGCGAAAGGTTTCTGGGACCTGGTCGAACTGAACGTATTGTATCACCATGTAACAAATCTCCGTACTTCAATATAGCATCGATTAAGTCGGGCGTCCAAGTAGAAGGAACATGAAGAAGAGCCACAACTATTGCCACAGCTGCAATCGCTGTGCTTTGGTATCCTCTGGTGACAACGCTGAAAGTCCTATGAGACATGTGAAGAGTTCCTCTCAACACGCTAAGTTCATCGTCAACGAATGTGTAGTCCGTTACGGTTTCTACGGCTAAAGTCGTTGTTCTTTTGGTCAAAGTGATTGGTATAGGTGGTGCAGTGCAATCAAAATACGATCGAAAGCCAGCTGGACACGGCAGTGGTTCTATCATGGCAGTCTTTATGATAACTTTGCAAATCTCGAATGGTCCATATTTCTCTTGTTCATCGATGTTAGCAAATATTACATCGTACAAAGGTTCGATGCAAGCAAACCACATGGTACAAGATGTACCATAAAAGTCTGGTAATCCTTGATCATTTCGAGCTCGAGGATCATACATGAAGTAGACACCCATATCTTTCCAAATAGCTGCCATTCCTATTAAATAATGGAATGATATATTCATTTTATAAAAAAAATGATATAATTACAAAAAATAAATTTTAATAAATTCATTCAATAATGATGAATTGCGTGCATGTAAAGGAAGTGCTTTTATAACTTGCCTCTGTCAGTTACCAAAATTCCTGCACGATTAGTTTCAAAAAATTTCCGTAAACCAGCTTCCAATAAAATGGGAGGTGCGGGTGGTGCTCTAATTCTGGTAGTTCCTCTACCTTTTTTACCTTTTCCGGCTTTAGCTTTTCTCTTACCACCTCTTCCCTTTTTCTTTTTTTTCTTATCATCGGCTTCCGGCGGTGGAACCGCTACTTGGCCGATTACCGTGTGTGTATCAATATCTGCTGTCATAATATTTACGCCGACATAGAAAATTCTGATGATGTCCCATGGCTTAAATCTAAGTTTTGTTGGTTTTGCTTTTTTTGTTTCTCTATGAACGGCACAAGCAATTGCCATAATTTCGTCCATGGTTCTTTTAGTCCAAGTTATTGGATTTTTGATTACGGCCATTCCCAAAGCAACAACACAGTTGGCTGCTGTTTGTTTATTTCGTAGATCTTCTGGAAAGATTTCATCGCCCTGATGATAAGAGCCTCTCAGTATAGCTCGAGCTTCTCCATTTGTTCTTCGATAAGCATTGAGTGTAGGTAAGTTAGATGGACGCACCTAAGTCATTATTTTATTATTGTTAAGTTAATTTTAATATTTGTATTAAATTTCTATCAAATCATAAGAGCATCTATCAAATGAAACAGTTTGTATTTTACATACAGCAGGACTGGGATCGAATCTCCATGGTGGGAATGTATTCTGATCTGCAACATCTACTTCGGTAAGTTCATAATCTCCTTCTTTTCCAAGATGACGTAAAAGATATTCGAACAACAATAGTGTATCAGCAAAACGTAACACTCTGGGTGCAGCTGACGAAGATATCCAGTCGGGTATCAAACAATAATAGGCGTCCTTAAATTTCCAGACGGCAATATTACGATCGCCTCCCACTGTCAAAACGCCCGTCTTAAATCTTTTGAAAAATTTATTTATGCCACTCTGAAGATCTTGAATCTTAGGAGGAGTTCCGGTTAAAGCGCCAGCTTCTACACAATCTTTCATTGTCAAATCGATGCGACGATTAGATAAAAAGAATTCTGTGATGATTTGATTTACTCGAGGATTAGATTTTTCCCCAAGTCTTTCAACACAAATCGTGTGCAATTTGTCACCTGTTACTATGACTTCATCGAGAATTTCCGGAGTCCAATAACGAGGTTCGTACACCTACGAAATGCAGATAAAATAAAGTAACGCGTATTATCATTATTAAAAGTAAAATCGCTTGAAAATAATTGAAATGGTATTAACCTTAGAAAAAACTATTGCCATTACGCCAATAGCAGCTGTTTGTTGATTTCGATTTTCTTCGGCGAATCTCTCATCTTCCATTGTTATACTACCAGATATACTCCAAACACCATCTTCTAGTTTAGGAAAATGATGCCAAAGTTCTTCACTGGACAATGTTCTTTTAGGACGTTCCTCTTCCGGTACACGAGTTTCAAAAATATTTTCCAACGTCACATTGTCTATTAGAAAATCTTCTTCCGCCGCAACTAATTTGATCATATTAGCTAAGGATGGTATATCAGTAAACCACATAACAGTAGCAGTGCCCTCCTTTTCCGATTTAGGTTCACCACGACTATCTCTTGCCTTTGAAACGATTATCATTTTTTAAATAAATATTTAACATGTATTTAGTTGCTACATTCAGAAATTACTTTAGGATCCATCATAAAAAATACATTCTCCTCTTTCCAAATAGGAATAATAGTAGGACCTTGTCTGAATATGCCCATTACATTGGCTTCAAAATATGTTTCTAAAATTGTAACTAAATCTGCCGTTTTTCCAACAACCATTTCTTCTTCTAATGCAAAAGACATTCTATTGACACCAACTGCTACTTCATCTCCTAGTTCACTTGGCAAAAGGTACTGTCTTACTGGTTCGCCTTCTTCACCTTCTGGTTCAGGCAGGAATTCAAGATTAATTCCTGTTATCTGGTTGGAATCACATACATTTATAATTTATTAAATATCGCATTTTGCTGAATATATAAAAAAGTAATACAATAACGATAAATATTTTCATTTTTATCTTATACCTTGTCACCCAGTTTTAAAATATCATCAACAACTTCACGGTACCACAAGTGTGGATTATATAGTTTTGTCATTGCTAATGCAGCAAGTGCATTTCCAGCCTGTTGTCTACCTCTAGTTTGTCTTTTAAACATTATTTCGTTGCCCTGATGATAAGATGCAGATAAAATAGCACCTGTGTCACTCAATGTGACGTAGTTATTATTCTCAGGCTTAATAGGGATCTTTTTATCTTCCGCCAGTTCTTCCTCGGCCATTGGTTGACCGAAATTGATATTTCGTATCTCGTGAATGACAAAATCATTTTTTCCGTAACCTTCAGGATCATCCGAAGCTGTTAAATCAGCTTCAGCATTTGCTTGAATCATTTTAACCAAAAAGGGCAATTCAAGAGTTCTGATGAT
Source organism: Sclerodermus sp. 'alternatusi' (assembly GCA_037305995.1). NCBI lineage: Eukaryota > Metazoa > Arthropoda > Insecta > Hymenoptera > Bethylidae > Sclerodermus > Sclerodermus sp. 'alternatusi'. The sequence goes on along the minus strand of CM074547.1, from coordinate 6,443,852 downwards.
ACAGGAATGTAATTCTTCTTCAATTTCTTCTAATTCTTCTTCTTCCGTTTGAGGAATTGGGAGATTGAATTCCTTTACTTCGGGATGTAAGCCATATTTGCTTCTTGGATTTGCATCGAAAGAATAATAGTAAACATCTACTGCACTATCTTTTTTATCATCTTTTTCTTTTCCCTTTGATTTAGACTCTTCTTCTACTTTCCATACGGCAACTTTTAATGTTTTTAAGTCAATTAACGCAAATTGACGATCCTCCAAAAATTGTTTTAATCCAGTTTCTAAATAATAAAAATAATACTTTTATAAAAAGTATTCTATAAAAAGACTTTTATAAAAAGGCTAATATAATAATTTTAACCTAAATTAGGCATATCTTTGTTATTTGGTGGTGAAGTTAAGTCACCAACAATCACGGATTCATCCAATTCAAATTTGACCTTTCGATTTTTGAAATAAAAATGTTTTTTCAAGTCTGATACTAAAAATGGCTTCTCTGGGTCAATTTCTTCGCCTTCTTTCGAAGGTCTGCACCAATTATAATAAGCATCCCCTTCGCGTATAACATCATCAACCTTTTCAAAAATCCATTTTGCAGGCGGTGTTTCTTTCGCAATAGCTAAAGCCACTACAGGTATAGCTAATCCTTGTATGCCTCTACTCTCGTCTTCTAAGGTGTCATCATCATTTGCTATGGTTCCTTGCAAAATCCAAGTTTTACCAGGTATCCCTGGATTGTACTCGTGCCACGGACGTGTACCAGGTATATCATCGTAGATTACGATATGCCTATGATAATTAGGAATCGATTATAAGAAAAAACCAAATTATTTATAATAATACGACGATGTACCTAATAGTGAATCTTTCATTTCTTTTCGATGGCTCGACGTTTCTCAAGAAAAGCAAGGCCAGGGAATTAGTATCGGGAAACCGAATCACGCAACTTTTTCCTTGAATTTTCTTTTCCTCCGTGCCTCCTCCTCCTCCTTTTCCCTTGCCTCCTTTCTTCCCGCCTTTTTCTTCTGCAACTCTCGTACCTAAGCCATCGCTTTGTCGAGGATCGAAAGAATAGTAACAATCATCCTGATTCCATATCGCCACCGCCATTCCCGGACTTTCGATAATTCCCTCAGAGTTCACCAAAAAGAATTCTTCGAGGGCTTCCTTCAAGTTTAAGACAGATGGAATTTTTGATATGATCGTTCCCGTTACTGTAATCAAATCCACATCGATTAACATGATACGATTCTCGATCTCGATTCTTCGTTCGTGTAAGTCGAGAGCCGTCATATTTTTTATGGAGGGTCTCTCTGCTCGCACTACAGCGTAAAGATCATCTCCAAGTGTCAAAATATCGTCTAAGATGGGTCTCATCCAAGTTTTCACCGGATGTACTTTCTTCATAGCAATTGCCATAACACAGTTCGAAACATTTTGCGCCCCCTTACCCTTGTAAATTTCACTGGTCTCATGGGTCATACCTAATAATATTGCGTATAGGTGAGAACTTTTTTCCAAAAAAATTATACAAAAACGTACAGAGGTGTATAAGTATTAACAATTAGTTAATAGTCAATATACCGTGAAGGATGGCCATTCTTCCCGGTAGTTCCCGAAAAGTAGACGGTACATTGGTGTGCATGCCCTTGTATTTGTAACCAGTATCAAATCTATCTTGTTGGACAAGAGGGTCTGTTGCAAACGCTTTATCAATGCTATAATTTGAAATTGTAATCAGTAAGGGCTCTCTCTTTATCCTCGCCTCCGTAATAATCTTAACACCTCCATCTCTGGGTACTGGTTTTGTACAATCTAATTTATTTTCATCTATATCTACTGGATTTATTGCCCTCATAACACTTTGGTCAACCACCAGTTGATCCTCACTTGGCATACGTTCGACGTAGCCACGACCAACGGGATTTACCCTCAAGACAGTCACTTTATCGATGCAGTATCTCGAATCGTATCTGGTGATATAGAAATTATCAAAGACACGCAATAAATAAATATAAGAGATTAAAGAGGAAGTCATTGAATCTTTGTAACCTCATACTTTTTATCAACTCCCGTAAGGAAATGGTCTCTCATTTCGTTCATACATTTGAATCTCATTACGCAAGCAACACCTGAATTAGGGGTGTCTTTCGACGTTGAGTTAGAGTTTAGCGCCGCTCGCTTGCCAGTGATTATTTTGCCATTCTCGTCGCAAGGACCAGCTTCAAAAAACAGAAAACCATCTTCCATTTGACGCCACATAGCCACAGATCGACCTTGGGCTGTCACAATTCCAGCGTCATGAGCTTGAAAGAATCTACGCAGGCCATCTGCGAAATCAGGACAGCCGACCGTTTCGCTAAACAAGTTACCGGAAATGCCGGTATTCTCTGCACAGATCATGATCTTGTAGTTGCCCATATAAAACTCCGGGTAGATTAATTCGGTTTTCATGTATTCGTTATCTCTTACGTGGTTCCTCATTACGCTAATACGAAATAGCTTATCACCATAGTCCAATATCTGATAAATAAAGAAAAAGTTTAGTATTATTTGGAAAAAATTATTACTATTAAACGTATATAAATTCTGATGGGATAAAATATTGCGTCCTTGAAGAAATAGACGAAACCAAGTAGAATATTATACAAGTGGTACTAACGGTAGAGTTGAGATGCGACATCATGTAATTATGCGTAGGTATTGAAAAGGAAATCTATCTGCTTGGTTTGATCTCTGGAATATTCTTTTTCAGAGGAACAATACTCATTTGATTACCTGATCTATAAATTCCTTGCACCACTCTTTAGGTTCGAACAAACGACCATAAACAATAGCAACCACTGAACATGGTGCAGCTTGACGACCTCGACTTCTATATTTGAACCTCATGTCGTTCATAGCACGGGTACCACTTAAAATCGCGGATGTTGGAGTTAATAAGCGAAACTTGTACCATCGTTTTCCCAGATCGGTACGTTTTGTTTTTTTCAATTTAGCAATTTCAGCTGCCTCTCCCGCCCCTCCTAAGTCAACCGCCTCTTTATTCTCATTTTGAACTTTCTGTGTTTGCGCTGCCATATTTGCTAGTTTCTAATTATAAAAGCTCTTTATGAGTCACAGTTTTAGCATACATAGAGAAATGCTTATAAATAGATCTACGTAAATTTTCTGACCTTTTAATATTTGAAAAATAAATATTGATTGTGCGAGTATTAATATTTAAACATTATGCCATCTATCAGAATTCTATCATGATTCCTTTTTCATTTTTAATTTACTGTTTTTCATTATTTTTCACTTTTAATTTTGTATTCATGGCCGAGACATGTTGCAATCAAACAATGTTTTGTATAATGGATAAATGACAGTCGAAGCATACGCAGCGACCAAATCATCATATTCTTTTTACTTCAGTAGGATGATTTTGTTTCTATTGTAATATTCGAGAACCAACAAGATTCCAGTAATAACATTTAAAAACTAACTACAGAAAATTATTCCAAGACCCGATTTAAAGTATATACCTAGATTTTATTAGGTCAATATATGAGAAACGTAATAAATATTAAATACACAGAAATATAAAGTAAAACGTATATAACTCGTTTCCCCTCATTTATTTTAATTAATTAATCATTTTTATGTGTGTCTTAACCATTAAACAAGTAATTATAATAAGACTTATGTACAACATACGGTAACAGAAGTAGTATAATGCTTTTACCCGTCTATCCATCCACCCACACATCGCACATGCATGCATGCATACATACAACAGTCGAATAAGAGAATACATAATATGTATCTAATATAGACATACCGCTTTATGATGTGTCTCGCAAACGTGATAACAATATAACGATAACGGTAACGAAATTTTGATTCGCTTAAGAGAGAATCCACGCAGTGAGAAAAGCTCTTTCACTAATATTATTTACAACACATATTTCATTTAGGTATGTTTATATATATATATATATGCTTAATTGGTCTAATCAGATCATATAGTAACAAGTTACCAAAAAATATCTACACGTAAAAATATAGTTATATGTATATACATATAAACACACATACATTATAATCACACGCTCTCGTACACGCGCGTGCATTTATCAAAGTAATTAGATAAAAGTTTTTATTATAGCTTTCTTTTATGTTCAGCAACGCAACGTAATTCTTTCAAGTCCTCAGAAGAAACCTTCTATAATGCGCATATAACTTTTTTATCTTTACTCTTTTACTCAAGGCATTGCACACAGTACGCATAGTCTACCTATACAGATATACCATGTATTAATATGCGCGTAAAATTACAAGAATATTTTTAATGCAATTAGATACACTTATTAGCCTCTGGCTCGCAGAAGAAAATATTAAAATTTCACAAAACGAGTCAGACCGAGCTTTATGCAATAGACATCGAAGTATAGACCATGCTTTTGCCCTGCACACAAAGCATCGCTTCTTTTCTCGCAATGAACAGTGATGCTTATAATATTTATAATACTTATAAATATATCTCTGAATGTATATGTATATCATATATGGTGTAACAGGAGCACACTCGCATCACTTTTAACGTGTGCGGACCAATCTGGAGAATGCTTATATACATATGCACACATTAAAGCTAAGAGTTACCATTCAACCACATTAAATTTATTAAAAATATTTAATAATACACTCACGTTATTAAACGTTCAGAAGAAATATCAATGGGGGACCATAGGGACATATATAACGTTTGAGTCATTTTTTAAAGTACCAAACATAGAATCGTTCACCAAGTAGTTCACCTGTTCTTTTTTAAAGTTCATTTTTTATGTAAAATTAATAAATTTTTATATTCGATATATCAATAAATTTCTCACCTCTCGTTAACTCAATTTTTTTCACTTTAACTTAAAGTCAACATAAATATAGATAGGTAATTATAACTTGCAACTGTTTCAATTATTCAATATTCATTAAGTAAGCCGATAGCCAGAAAGAGCTAAATACAGCTTGATAGAATAAAATTCCATTAAAAACCATACGCTAGATTTTCTCTGAGCGACTATTTAGCTTAAATTCGAACTAGGGATAATAAAATTTATTAATTTTGCAGATCAACAACAAATGTCTTAACGATAATTCTATGGTTAAATATTTATACTAAAGAATCTCATTAAAAGATAAATTCATTCTGTCCGCTCTCACTCATTCGTTCATTATTAAAATATGATAGTGTTACGAGGATATATATGTGGGTAGACTGTGTATCTAAATACTTTAAGTTAAAAAATAATATATGATAAGGATTTAAAAATATTCAATATTGTTCTTTATGTTGCAAGGAACATATTTTTTGTTTTTTTTTTCGAATAATTTTAAATAATATTTAATTAATAAACATTAAAAGAACTAATAATAAGAATTCCACATATCAATAAACGCTTATTAACTATATTTGAGAAAAAATAATTATTGAATGCTTTAAAACACTAATGGTAAGGAGAAAGTATGAACCAGGAGAAAACTATTAACATTAATGTGACTACTAACTAAAATTCAACTACAAATATTTCAGGTAAGAAATGAAATATTTTCTTATATATAAATTCTTTGTTACAATGAAATGCATATCATGCCACATTTCTCAGTCATTTGTAAACAAGTTTATAATTCACTTTTTCACCTTACGAAATAATAATAATATAGTTGGATATAGGATTATAGATATAGAGCTACTTATAAAGCATAATTGCCTATTCCCAAATTTAACACGAGATCTTACAGTAACTTTGTACCATTCCTAATGAATACATATGCTCTTTTTACCATTTTAAAACATACCAAATTACTATAAAATTTTTTGTTAATAGAATTATTAAAAGTTTGAAGAAGTTTAATCAATAACCAGAATAGTGTAACTAAGGTAAATATCAATTTTAATTATGATAATGAGATCCACGCCACTATATCGAATGAAATAACAACACATATAATAAAAATCATTCACGAAGGACAACTAGAAACCAAATATCTGAATCGTATGGACGGATATACGCGGAAGATTATAATAAACATAAATGTGGTATATTAAGCATTATAATGCACTTGTTAGCCATACAAATATGTTTATTTAAGATATTGAATAAACTGTCTTGTGGAAATTGATCTACTCGAATAGTATAAATTTTATAATATAACTATGAAAGATAAAAAAATTACTTTGAGCTTATTTTGATAAGATATTGATGGTAAAAGCTCAGTGGTGACGAACTTTTAAAACTTTCTATTTTTTCCCTAAGATTAGGAAATTGCAAAAAAATATATTACATAATAATATTGATATTGATGTATTAGAAATAAAGTAAATAGATACGTAATGAAAAAAACCTAAATAAAATTATTAACAATATAATTATAGCTTTTTACTAAATTCGTCTAAAATCAATAAAAATTTTTTGTCTAATATAACTAATAAGATGGCCTAACGGTTATATGTTTGGTACTTAAAACAATTTTTTCTGGCAGCTAATTGACCAGAAATGCACGCATGATAGACTCAATTTTTATAATCATCACAGACGGTAAAGACTTAGTTACGCTTTAAATGAGCGCTAATGAATCTACCTGTTAACCACTGAAGCAATTTAGCGATAAAAATCGCTATTTCACATGATAAAGAAGAACAAAGATTTACTTTTACTCTTTTCCCTCCCCTCCGGACTAATTTAAATATTATTATTCTTATTTATCTATATGATTGTTGTGCTATATCTTAAATGTCTGCATTTCCCGCACAAAACAAATAAGAACACTATCACTTTTCATGAAAACACATACTTGATTTCTTACTGATGATTCATTGTTTTGCACAATGCCTAGAGCTTAATTGGTTATTAATGGATATCGATGTATAGTTGTGTCACACAGTTGATATTAAAAAATGAAGAAGAATTGCCGCAATTCCCTTACTTAAACTTAATATGTTAAATAATTCGTAAAAAAATAAGTTTAATAAGTCCTTCTTCTCGTATGCTCTAATAGTTTTACTTTTACAAAAGATTACTTTAGTAATTTACTAAGTAAATTTTACAAGTGCCATTGATTTTTTTTCGTCTACATTTTGTAATGAGATTCACTAGAGTCTGTGCCGTTTGGTCGCCGAAAATATTCTCGTTATTTACTTTGGAAATTTGGCAAGAAATGATAAATATCCTTAGCAATTTACTAAAAAATATAAAGAATGCTATATGAGTCGTTCATTACACTAATTACATTCATTTTTAATTCTTGTGGTAAGTTCAAAATGAAATATTACCAAGCTTTACCAAGTGGTTCCCTGAAAAAATTTACTAAATTACAAAAGAAAATCCTGAACTGTATACCCTTAAAATTAACGACTCGTATTAGCAATTCCATCTATACAATCATTACTTATATAACATTGATTTATTTATATGCTAGGTTTATGGTTTAAATATTAAATTAACATAAAGATATTAATGTTCTCTTTTTCTGTCTCTCTCTCTCTCTTTTTAATATACGAGATTTGATTTTTTATATATTATCTACAAATACATTTACTGGCTTTAAATTTCTAATTATCCAGTCTTTTTTAAGAGTCATGTACAAGAATTATCTAATAGCACATCTGTTGGTTGCTTTGTATAATTTGTCATTCCAATGAATTTAATTTTAGAAATAAATCATAGATTTTTTACGTATTTTCTAAATGCTGAATTAACAATTGTTAATTCTACATTTTGCAATATTTTAATGTTATACTTTTTATGAATTATTTGTAGTTAATCAAACAGTTAGTTTAAATCGTTACTAGATTGTTATATACATATATAATATATAATATATATATTATACATATAAAAATTATATAATTATACTAGGTAGTTTAGAAAGGCATGGCCAAACTATAAGGAGTTGTGGAGGGGCTGATTCTAAAACGATATTTTACTTATAACTTTTTTGTTCTGAAGCTTAGTTTTCAAACTATTCAATAATAAATATACTATTAATTAAACAGAGATATTCAGCTAGTCAAAATGAGATAATGATATTTTATCTTATTTCAACTACTTGACTGTCTCAGTTTAACTAATGAAGTTTCGGATCAAAAAATTGATAAATTATTGGTGGTCTTAAAACCACCCTCTCTACAACCTCTAAAGTTTGGTTGTACCTCATTGAAACACCTCACGAAACATTGCATAAACTCAATAGCATTTGGAGAATATTTTAAACAATTAAATTTGATAATAATATATCGAACATTAATATCATACAGACTTTTCATAAATGCTAATTTTCTATGCTTATTATTTTTTTATGTTGCACGTGCTAATAATAAAAATTTAAAAACAATTAATTTTAAATATTTCAAAAGACTTGACAATCACATCCAATAAGAATTACTCTTTAATTTTTTAGTCGTCTAATAATCTTTTATTTTTATAATTATATTTATAGCATTAATTGCAGTGTGTACTATGAATAAGTTCCACAAAACTTAAATAACTATTATAAAATCAATAATTTACAATAGTTATTTAAAATAAATATCAAATATTGTTATTAGTAATTTTATAATTAAACAAATTACTTAACTTGAATTAATAATAGAAAAGAAAAAAGAAAAAACAATGACTACAAATGAGTTTTCGATTTCTATATAGCACAGAAAGTTCCAGTAGGAAGTCGAGTGATTATGACAAATAATTAAGTCGGAGGAATATTTCGAAATAAATAAATATAAATACCAAACAATTAATTAAATATTTACAAATTAAATATCAACGCGTAGTACATTTTTCCTCTTTCTAGTTTACTGGTTATGGAATCTGCCAGTTTCTATATTGTCTTCTCTCTTTTAGCAAATACTCGCTAATCAGGAATAAATGTGCGCTAAGATACTTTCATTGGTATTCTAATTGATTTCAAACGACTACCTCCGACTTAATCTGACACATAATTTCAACTATCGTTATGATTTACTTTCTCATTTCGTGTATATGTTGTATCAAAATCAAGCATGAAGCTACTTGAGAAGTATCGACGTGTCTTGGCGACCACAAAGATGAACGGCATTTAAGCGTTTCACAAGCGTCGGCGACATCGTACGAGAAATTGAACTCTATTCTATTACCTAACACATCCTGTGTATACACGCAGAGATTCGGAAAAAAAATTCGATGGTCTTGTTCTTACACTTGTTTTCGGCAATGAAATATCATTATATAATAAACCTAAGTGTATACATACTTTTAGATATATATACAGAAAAGATAATCCCCATTACTTTGGAGCCTCTATCATGAGTCCACAAGTATTAACTATCTCGATTAGGGTGCTTGGCAAGAAACCGTCGAGGCCACGGCAGGGGCCAGTCGTATTGTCGTGGCACAGTACCGCCCACGTTCTTCTCAAAATATTTAAATATGGGAAACCACCAAAGTCGAGCCAAAAAGTTATTTGGTCCGTATTGCTGAGAAAAAATGTCAATAAGAGTTTAATGAGATACTCAATTGAGGAATTACTTTAATTAATCGGATCATCTCGTATAAAGTTAAAGGAAAACATTTATCATGCATCTCTTACCTTCAAGTGTGAATTGTTAGCTAACGTATGATAAATGTACCATAAACGTGTCGTTACATAGTACGCTATAAGGACGTCTACAGTATAGTGGCCATGGGCTATTAAAACCATCACCACTCCGACAAGTACTATAAGACCCGCCAGCCAATGGATCGGTTGGCCTCTTCTTGGAGAGTCTGCAACAAATACAATAATAGTTATATATTCATGTCCATTCGATCAAAATGATCATCGATTTAGGACCACAGTCGTTACACGTGTCAGAAACATTTTTCCTAGTACGTTCATGACACGTTAGTAATCAGAAATAATAAATGAATAATGGAAACTAAACGTCACGTACATTCTTTAATAATCAGGTAACTAAGTACAAGCACAACGGTGTGTCCGCTATAAATGTAGTCCCCGCAGTAAGTATGTTTGCCGTTGATGGATAGGCCGAAGCCAGAGATCAACTGGAGGACCCTTTTTGTTATGAGAAGCGGACTTGTATTATTTGCTTTTGGACTGCAAAAATATGTCTTGCTGGCGACCGGTAACACCGTCACGTACATCGTGACACTTCTCATCATGTATAGCAAACCCATGAGAAGGAATATTCGCCTCACAACGATAAATCTGTTGAAAAATCAAAAAGCAGAAAAGGATAACATTTATTAGAGAAGCAACGGAAAGGGAGGGAGGAAGAGAGTGAAAAGTGGCCTCTATGTTATTGAAACAAATTTTTCCATGTTATTGTATGTCAGAAATTTTCAGCAAGCATATCCGGGAAATAATACTTATCTAATCGTAAGAGACAAATATCGCTATGATAAGATTGCAACAGTCTTCGTTCCAAGCAGAATGTTAAAGAGAAATTTTTATCAACTTCTTCAAGTTACCTATGTTTATGAAAAATAATGAAAACCATGGCTGAATTGGACAGAATCATAATCAACACTTCGGACACGTTCAGTGCCCAATCTTGTGCTTCCACGTTGTCTAGCACCACGTCCGGTAGTGGTCCATATGTGTTACGGTCTGGAACGCGTTCATGAACCATCGCCAGGGATGCTGTGGTCAGTATAAAGTTGACCACCATAAAAAGGAACGCTGTAACATTAAAACGAGCATTATCACTGTGCAAGTAAACAGTGCAAAGTCCATGAAAATACGTGTACGCAAGAGATAATGAATATTGATATTAATGCTTTTACTGTAAGTATTGGCATGCGGATATGGCACTGCTTTAGCTAACGGTTACCTGCAAAAATAAATCTTAACGCGATGCTAAATAGAGGAAGACGTTAATCCGCCATAAAGCATTAGCGATCGATCACCTCGAACGTCTCTCGGATTTTGCATGAAATTTCTTTCTGCTCGCGTCATTGATACATTGTCTATCAACTTTCGATTGAGAAGTTCCGCAAAATATACCAATAAAATGAACTATGGTAGAATGAGCAATAGTGTCGACGCCTGAGCAGTTTCAGGCACCCCAAGCGACTCCCAGCAAGTTAAGGCTTCGGAATGACCATGTCTATCCGCTTATAGACAAGTACAAAGTCAATAACCTTGCAATTCCACGATCGAATTCAAGTTTCTAGTAAAGCTATTTTTCACTTGTACTTTTCATCTTGTGTTCCTCCTCTTGTTCCTAGTGAATTATTCGAAGAAACATTCGTACAACTTTCCATGTGAAAACGTCTGAAGAGACTAAAAGAGAAGAAGAAAGAATGGAAGAAAGTAACGATGACAAAAGTACTTGAATGAACGAGAACATTGAGACAGAGATGAATAAGTTTTCCCTTTAAAGTAAGTTTTTCAACAAATTTATCGCTCTCTCCATGGCTAGTTTTAAGTTGAGTCTTTTTCCCTTTGTTTTTTTTCTCCCGAAGAGCTAAAGCAAGAAGAGAAAGGCTGGGTTTGTACATAAACGGCAACAGAAACCGGCAACACGAATGGTAATGGTACATCTGGACACAAGGTGCCAATCTGCTGTAGCAACCTTAAAAGTTCTCAATGGTCCTTCGGTCCGTCGATTTCGTCAGAAAAAGCAAAGTACCAGAGGTCCATGGAAGAAATATTAGGATCACCTTGAAATACTTGAGTGGACCTTACCTAGAAAGGTTTTCCATTTCTCCTTGGGAAATCTGGGTTCATCGCGCAGTGGCGCGGGAATGTCGAGCTTAACGATACCACTGCTGGATCCAGTGGGGAGACCAGGATGCCGACCATCGAGTTTGTCGTCCTCGTCATCTTCGTAATAGTCCGAGCTGGAGGCAACCCCGGACCATTTGTCCTTACTTTTGGAGGGTACACCGGGTAACAAAGGTTGTCGCTGATAAACGTCGCTCGATTGTGCCATTCCGCTGCTGCTTCCATCCACCGCCGCCTCGACGTCCCTCTCGTGACCTTCCCCGCTGGTCAATGGTCGATCGAAGCTTCCGTAATCACTGTGTACACTCGTCACCTTGGGGTCCAATACCATCCTGTAAAAAAAAACCCCATCGCTCTTTTCTAATTCTCTATCTCTTGTCCACGTGATTGTCTGGTCTGTTTATTTTTGTCCCAACCACAGCCCCGCCACCATCGCAACCATCACCAACACCAGTATCACCTCCTCCTCCTCCACCACTATCATCATCCCTTAACACAAACCTCCTGCAGTAAACTCGTAATTTTATAAGAGGGCGCAAGGACCACATTAAAAAATGCACTGTTTTCTATTTTTCTATTTTTTCTCTCATTTTTCCTGATTTTGATTGTTGTTACTTGAAATTACTGAGTTAATTCTGCAGCGTGTGTTAGGTAAATCCCCCCGAGAGCTTAATGCACGGTGATATTCAGTTGTTGAGGCAGAGCGAGTTGGAATGTAAATAAAATGTAGAGCAAAATTAGCATTAAAGACTGGTGGTGCAACGCGATCAAATCTAGCGTTCTATCTTTGGCATAATGCGATTACCAATGGCGTCGGACCTGCCACGGGACGTTGCTGACGCATGGCTGTTATTGAATTTTTACAACACTTCTATTGATATTAAAGCGACGCGATTCCAGTGGCAATAACAATCCATCGAAGCTACCAGTCGATGATCTATTGATTATATTTGATTTTCATGAATCATCGAGAGGGTTTTCAGCCCTTCGGTTTTGATGGTACCCTAGAAGAAGCGGGACAATTGTCCGTTCGTACAATGCTCATGCGTGACTCTCGTTAAATTGAACCATACATAAATAAGCGTATCTGTATATGCGTATGTGTAAAATTAGAAATAATAGGAAACATTTTCTGATAACAGGCATGCATAATAATTAGCGTGCAGCTATAAAAATAACGAACGTGTATGAGGGTACTTATCGGTCTTTTCGAACTAAAACGCTCTTTCAACAGTGAGGTAAGGGCATTTATAATGGAAACTCTAATTATAGTCGATGCGTATTGTGTTTACGTTAGGAATATCGACAATTGTCTTAAGGCTGCGATTGTCCCGCCTGCTGAAAATAAAGTCAGCCGACGAAAATTGCTCTATTATTAGACCCGTACGTTCAAATGCCGCAAGAAAAGAATTGATAAAAAATAATCGAGATACTCAGACGCACGGTGCAAGGTCAGTGGATATAAGGTACCGATAAGGCTTAAGTGTGAGCCCCTTTGCAGCGAGAAGGCTTATAATTTGAATAGACTTCGACGAACCCAAAATTAAGCACTCTACGAACATTTATTTATGGATTTTCCAGAAAAACCAATAAAGATAGGGGTATCGCAATGAGAAATGAGAAATAGGTTTTCGTTTTTACCCCTGGTATAAAAAGGGTGTCACACTAAAAACAAGTAGGATATAATGGTTGTGACCTTTGAAACTGCTTATTGTAAATAGTAAGAAGAATTTTATCGTTACTCCAATTCTCCCCTTTTCAATTACTCAAGCACCAATTTTGCGAAGTAAACTTTTGAACGTATATGCAGGGTGTCCAGAAACTCGCGCACTTTCTTTGAAGGGGTTGATCCTGAGAGTAATCTTGATCGAAGAGTCCTTTACCACTTTTCGACCCAAAGCTTAGTTTTTATAAGATATTAGACGATAAAGATACTATTAGGCGGAGACAATCAGTCTGATGAAACAAAACAGCGTGACTTTACTTAATTTCAACTAATCGATTGATTGTATCTGTCTAACTAATAATATCCTTATCATCGAATATTTTGAAAACTATGTTGTAGATAAAAAAATAGTAAAAGACTTTTTAGCTGGGACTACATTCAGGAATGATTCGTTCAAAGTAAGTATGCCAGTTTCTGGAAAGACAAAAAAATTCTCTGTATATGACACGTTAATAAAATTTTCTACAGAAATATGACAATTTCATTGTATTGGTAACAAAATCAATTCACTGTGAAACAATATGAGTTACATAAGGAACTTCATAAGTTCTTACAGATCTTTTTGCAGAGCTGTCTGTCCTCAACAGACCTTAGAAATATTTCAAGATTTATTTTCATTGTCTACTTTAAAGTTTCTTACGGGTTGTAATATTGGTTATAGTTTCTTAGAAAAGATATTAAAATATGCAAAAGAAAATGTAGCAATAAATAATAATAATAATAAAAGTTTTCTAAAAACTGGGTAGACAAGAGAGGGATATATCAATGATTACAGTTTATTACAAAAAATTAGGATCAAACAAGAACCAAGTAATAAATAACAAAAATAATGAAAAGAAGAAGAATAACAACAATCAAGATTTTACAAAGCCTGGTGGTGAAAATGTCACGAGTAACCTTTATTAACTATTAATTATTTAACTATTTAATTACTTAATTACTTAATTATCCGATTCGCATGCAAAAAATGCAGATTTTTCCACAAGCGATTGCATAATTTTAATGACCATCTTGCTCATAGAAGAAGAACTATTTTCTTGAGAAAAGAAAGTTTAATATTTATAAGACATAAATGGAAACTCTTCAAAGTTCTCGCTACGAAGAATTGAGCAACTGGCGATTCATGTACACACAGATCATGTACAGAGATATATTTTATTGCACTCTCCAAACCTACTGAAAGTGAAGTAAAATCATTTTCGAATAGATTTCATAGGAAGAAAATAAAACAGATTTGTTGTATCAGCAAAATCGCTATGTAGGCTAATCCTTTTATTCAGCCTAGCTCGGATAGTTTTATTGAAGTTGTCAGTTTTCAAAGTCAATAGCTAAATCGCAGTATGACTTGCATTATTTTTTTAAAAGTCCTCCTTTATTCTAATTACTCAATAAATGACATGTTTTGCTTCGTTTTATCTTTTCAGTAATCAATGTGAAATTTGAAAAGGTTTCTATATAAATTCTCATTTAAAGGGTTTCCATAAACTCACTTATAAGCCTTTCCAAATTATTTTATGCAAAATATGTAGCCTGCGTATATTTATTTATTATTTCATTTCATTACGTATGGGGATTTCTAGTGATAATAAATTTTATTGCTCTAGATAATTCATGACTCATGATACTCCACATACAGACACACATATCTCATTTATGTAGCTGCTTATCAAGGTTACCATATTTTACATTGATTCAACTTGAGAATTATTTTTCCTCCGACGACCATTCAAGTAACTTACGCCATTAGAGCTCTATTGTAAAGCTTTTCATTCCGTTTGCAAAATTTCAATGTGGCTCCAGCCTTCGTTTAGAATTAAGTGAATTGTACTAGCTTGAAATAGGCCGTGACGTATTGGTAATAAAGGTACGAAATGATATACACGAATAGTTAATTACACTGAGTGTTGCTCCCGTGCATGTGCGTGTATGGATGTTTAATGGTATTATTGGCTTGTTCCCCATAACCCAATCAAAATGCCAAAATAAATAAAGCCATTATTACAACGAGCTTATCTAAGCCATAGTTGCTTATGATAGTACTGCATTGTCAAACCAGAAACCCAACTAGTCGACCTTGTCTGGAGGTAGTTGGAAACCAGGTCATTATCTACTAGCATGATTGTGGTGAGACTATTGTCAGGTGATATTTTCACTAAAAAAATACCTTTATAAACAACTATGTTACAATTTTTATATTACTCTCGTAATATCACTATTGCGATATCATAGTTAAAAATGGAGCACGGGGGTAGTGTGATAAATTAAAAAAGTTATGCGAAGCGCAAATGCAAGCACACTATGCTACAGTGAATTTTTCCTATTTTGAAAGGTGAGAGATCTCGTACCGTGAAAATAGTCACACACAGCTTTAAAGAGAGACATGAATATTTCATGAAAATTGAATAACTGTAGCATCATGCGGTATTAATCACCGTTTTATCGTTGAGTCAAAGGTCAATTGAAAGTCCAGTGAGATTAATTGGAAGAAAAGAAGAGAAGATAATTTCCACCTTTGAGAGGTGTGACTCGTTGCATTAGCATGAGACAATGTTATACGACTAAAAAGAGGGATATTGAAAAAGAGCCGGGGAATTGAGTGAAAAGAGAATTTTTTCAAGGAGACAGAATCGCGTGAATCTGCTATAGGTGGGCTTTGTTTATAAAACTATGCAGAGTGCAGCCGTGTGGCTTCTCTACATTGTAAAATGCGCAACTAATATCGATGATGCCTCGTACGCAGACAGACACACTAGAAGTAGCATCGATTTCCCGCACAATTGTATGCACACCGTTTCACCATTACTTAGAAATATGCTGACAGCCGTTTTCTGTCAGTTTAATGGCACGATAATACCATTTGGGGATGTGTGGCGATATTTCATGTCAAAATACGATCGGCAAGATACACAGCAGACATGTGCACATGTACATAAATAGGAGCGAACCAAACAGAAACTATCCAACTAAATACTAATGAACGAGCGAACTAACGAGCGAGCAGACCAGCGAACGAATGAACGAACGACTAACGAACGAGTGGTAATCAACGTAATTTTCAAATACATCTAACGCCTTGTCTAGCAAATACTTTGCAAAGCCTCTTTTAGATAAGAGAGCGCCAAATGCAACACTTTTATTACTCCCAAGTATTATTTACGATTAATTCTCAGGGAGCGATCTTCGAAAGTTACTGGGCATACGTGACAATCTTATCTCTAGCGATTTTTGCACTTAAGGCAAAACCTACTCGTCGTTACGAGACAATCGAATAAACTTTATTCCTCGTCACGCACTCCTCCACTCCGTCGAACTCCAATCGGAAGGACGACGATTTCTTTCGCGTCATTCGAATCTTCCAACTTTACCCTTATCGCCTCCATTGCTGGAGTACTGCACGCGCGATCGTTCCGCGATTTCTTTCCAAATGACCCAAATCTAATTATGCACGCCTCGTTATGTCGCCTCGCACATGTAGCCGCTGTCTTTTCCGACACATATCCGAGAGTTACAGGAATTTCCTTACACGACAATTCGGGATTCGCCTTCCGTCATTGTTTCTCAAGTATTTTAACGCGTGCTGAAACATCGACTGACAAGATCGACATAACGCGTTCGACGTTTCTCGGCCGTTGCGATAAAAGAAAAATGTCGACATTGTTAAGTGGTACGTATGTATCTATAAGCGCTTATCCACCGATATAACTGCAACCGAGAATTCTCATTACCATTTTAAACCGACTCGGTTATCGCACACAGATGCTTCAGATCATTATTCCACGCGATAATTCGACACAATTTAAGGCGAAATGAAGGTGCGCGCATGCGCGTTGATATGTACGATTATAATAATAAGAATAATAGCATTGATAACAACAAGGAAACAATAATAACAATATATTTTGAAGATGATAATGGCAGATAAATACTGATCGATCGAGAGAGCGAATGATTATGAACTCGAATTGATCGATGTGACATAATTAAGAAAGATTTATTATTAGCTTGAAAGGAGGCTTTGACCCTTTTGTAAAAAAAAAGAGCACCCCTTGCTCCTTTTTCTCCTTTCCTGGTTTAATGGAATTGTCATCTAAATCTGTAGGTACGAAATTATCAAATTTCATTAGCAATAGGCGTTGGGTCAAATTTCATCGATTTAGCAATCTTTTGATTATTTGGACGAATGGGAATCTTTTAGAAAAATATCGGATTTGAAATGTTTGTCCGCGGGATTATGGAAAGCTTTTGTCCACCAAAACCCCTTCGTTCCTTATGGTTGGTTTTACCCGATAGAATTATTGATATAATTCAAAACTTTTGCCCTAAAATGTGACGAGTGCTACCGAATATTCTAATTTTCAATTATGATTCGTATACAGGGCTTCAGTTCTTGAGTGGTGAACAGAATAAATTGATCAACTTGTATTTGAAAAAAATTCTCCACTAAAATTACAGAGTAATCCTCTTATCTTTTTTTATTCAGTATTCTCAAACACCCTGTACATAGATAGAAATTTACTAGCAATTACTATGGTGTCACGTGTAAAACGTATCGCCATTCAGCAAACAGCAACTCCTATTTTTTTTTTCAACATTCAACAAGATAATGAAAGATTCTCTTGAGGAGAATGATAAGATCAATTGACTTTACAAGCTACATTAATCGTACATTCATCAACGTTTAGGTTTTACACAAGGACATAATCTGGCTTAAAGCAGTTTCGAATTAAAAGCTTTCGGCGTCCAGATGGCTGGGCAAATCGAAAGTGAAGCAAAACTTTCTAATTCCGTATGACCCATATTAGGCCCTGGGGGTTGATATTCCGTAGAAAATAGTTTTGACAAAAGTAAAAAAAGAAAAAAATTCACACGCATTGTCGGGTGTTAAAATGTATTGTCATACTCTTGACCGAACATAAGAATCAGGTAGTACACTTATTTATTTATTGGAAACCTTTAGCTTCCCTAAGTTAAGGAAATCTAATCGAGATTACGTCATGGCCGGATCGACGTGTGCATGAATCATTTAGAAAATGATTCATTACTGCACTTGTGTGGTGATTCGGTTTCGCCTGACTGAACTTTACATACAAAAACAGACGTAAAGGACACAAATAGACCAGAGTCTTGGAAATGTGCTAACCGGCTAACTCGTTCATTAACAAGAAGAATTTGGAGGATTATCTAAGATTTTCATCGGGCTCTTCTATAGCACTGATGTTCGTTATCGCTTTGCGAGGTAGTTTCGTGTAATAGCTGAGAAACCGGTGAAGCCTCGAATAATCGTATTTACGGGCGGAAAGTCTATTTGGATATACGACGCAAAGAAGAGGTCGCCAGATTCAGCGATGCATCCAATGCGATCGAAGCGCGTACTCTCGAAATGCAATTTGATTTTTATGTCCGTGTAAGGGACAGTCCCGAAAGAAAAAAATCCACTCGCGAAGAGAGCAAAGGAGGAAATCTCTCGCACGTTTGTCTCATCCGACTATTATGAAACAAGCAAAGCTCTGCGCTAAAGCAAATGCACGGCAATTATAAAATTACGTAAAGCGAGATAGATTCGTTGCTCGGAAATGGCTATGGAAGGTCGTGAGAGAGTTGGTTGCCTACTCGTTTTACAAATGGAAATCCTTGTTCGAGCTAGAAATTACGAATTGCCGGTCTGGCAACAGCGCCAACGCTGTTTTTAGGTAAAACTCGTGTAAAACGTTTCTGTTGAGGTAAACCAGATGATTCAAGTAAGAACGAATCGGTACCTTTACGTAATACGTGCAATGTATCATACGGAAGCCCGAAGAGCGCTGTGCGCTTAAAAATATTTAGATCCCGATATCCGGTATGTATTTCACTGGAGTTTTAGCGATGGACTCGCGAACCCGGAAATTTCCTTGAGAAAATAGCCTAGCACCAAATAACTCGCCACTCCAGACATTTTTCTTAGAGGGGGAAACTACGCGAGGAAAGAAATAGTTGCTCCATAAGCAGCCATTTAAATAAATACAGTCTTCTTATAGAGGAAGAGTTATGCGCGTACTTGCGTTTCCAAAAAGAGAATTCATTTATTAGCGCGTTATTGTAGCTTACGTGGTTAAGCAAAACTTGGCAGAGATATTTACAGCAACAAGTGTACCGATGACTAACACCGAGGAGAATCGGAAATCGAGCCGTCTTTCAGTGTGAAACGGTGTAATTGCAAGAAAGTGGCTCCAAATCCTTTGAAAGTTTTCAGAGTTAAAAGAAACGGAAGAAATGAGTGAGAACCAGAAGAGAGAGAGAGAGAGAGAGAGAGAGAGAGAAACGCGCGTTAGCGCAATTTCCGTACATAATTACAAGACAGCCGTCGATAATTTCAAATGAAAAAAGAAGAAAAAGAAACACCGAGAGGAGAAGAGCGGAGACGACGAAAAGATGAGAAAAATGATGCACGGTGCAAAGAGCGTGGAGGGAAAAACTTGCGAATATCCCGCGAACCACAGGAGCGAGAGAGGTCAAGGGCCAAGGAAAAGCAAAAAAATGATAATACTCACACATCGAGGACGAGTGCGTTTTGTAGCGGCTTCATTTTCGCGCGCTATGCCACCGACACGGTAAGGAAAAACTGCGATTGACAACATACGAGATGAGTTTGATGTGGGTAATGGAGTTGGAAAGAGTAGGAGAAGATCCGAGTAAGCCGACAAGAGCGTAAAACGCACTGAGAATCCGAGGGCCTTTTCGAACGTCTGCTTGCCTTTGGGTTTCAGAGAGTGAGGAGTGAGAGAAAAAGACGGGGTGGGGGAGGGGGAGGGGATGCAAAAAGATAGAGAGAGAGAGAGAGAGAGAGAGAGAGAGAGAGATTCAACGAGAGAAATTGACAGAGAGAATCAGCAGGTAAAGCCGAGGTGAGTAGAGTCTCGAGTCCGAGCCGAGTGAATCAGATTTGTCAAGATCAAGTGAAAGGCCAATTGGGCTGGTGCAAGGTCCCATGAATGCGCGAGAAATCAGACGCCAAAAATACAACGATGCGCGGGCGTACGGCCATGCTGTGAAAATTATCGCTAGAAAAGAGCTGACCAGCGCGAATAGCATCGAGATATAGCGTAGCTCCCTCGTGCACTTTGTCTACTCAACTGCCCTCTGCCCATCTCCTTGCATGCTTTGCTTCATCCTCTTCGTTAATTTATCCCTCCCACATCCCCAACCCCACAACCTCCACCGACCTTATCCTCCTGGCCCCGCGCGTCTCCTCCTCCCACGCCTCTCACATACACACACACCTCTCTTTTTACGACTCTCGAGTACAGAGTGTCACTTTCAGTGATCCTAACAGTCAAATAATTAAGCAGCTTCGGCAATTGGAATGAGAGAAAACAGTGGCACTGTAACCGCAGCGCACTGGTCGGTAGCATTGTTCATTTAGACGCGCGTTTTTGGAAAATATTCGAAATTTCGAGAAACGCGTGATTCTCGTAGTAGCTTTACGTTCTCTCATAGGCTCGCTCGAGGGTACCGTCGAGGCTCTGTCATTGAAAATTGTCAGGTGTGGCCCGTCCGAGAGAGATCGATGGACGGTGGTTGGCCTCATGGATGGCGGTGGCGTTATTTTTTTTCCCCGGTAAGAAAAAAAGTTTGCCGCCGCCACTGTGTGACGTTGCCACCGACTGCGTGCTTCCAGCTCTTTCATACGGAGACGAGCGAGCAATTCGACAAACGAGTTTTAATCCCCACCTTTGTGACGTTCCTGGACAGCAGGGAATGCCTCGGTACACGTGCACTCAAACGGTGCGCGTGTACTCTCTGCCGTCACTCATACACACGTGGTACGTTTCGGTTTTATATGCGCTAATCGTACCGAAGAAGGTTTACGCTCGTTAATTTCCTCGCGAAGGGAAGCGGAGCAAAAATATTCGTACATCGCGTACGCGTATGATGTACGGTACAGTCCGATCGAGTAAGAAACCACCGACGAGTACCGAGCTTTCTCGCGAAAGATAGTTATTTTGTATTAAAAATCATCGAGGGAGAGAGAGAGAGAGATTACAGACGAGATAAAGGAAAGTGGAATTTGGAATACCACTGCTCGATAACTCTAATTCCCTTGATGCTCGTTCCACCTCGCGTGCATTTTTAGCTCGATTATCAATGCGATTGCTTCGAGGGAGCTGATAATAATATCCACCGTACTATTACGCGCCTCTTACAAATTTAATAATCCAGGACAATTATAACTCTCGAAGATCCGCGGCAGATGCTATCGCGCTAGATCGATAAAGCCTACGATAGATTTATGTAACACTTACCATCAAATATCGGATACTGGTCGAAGTGCGCGACACCGGTAAAGGAACGGATTTGCGGGGCCTTTAAACGAAAACGGAAGGACAAGAGCGAGACGTAAAAAATAAAAGAAAGAGGACAAGAGAACGAAGTAAAACTACCGCGTGGTTCGGGTGAAAAAGTCGCTGAAACACCTCCGGTAACGTGGAATCATGCTGAACGACTGATAGTAAAACGTCGCATGTACATTATCGTGTCTCCGTTCAAGAGAGTTCTAATTGGTGAAAATGCCGTTATGTAAACGAGAATCAGATCTTTATCTTATCATGGATTTTGTAAATGGAGTAATGTGTTCGATCACTCGTTGGTGAAACAACGGCTAAAATCGATGCATTTGGAAAGTTTCTCTCGGCTGTGTAGAGTAAAGCTGGTTGGAGTATGCACTGTGGTAAGTTTGCGTAGTGCTCGAGGAAAGAAAAGAAAAGCATACGAAAATAAAGGAAAAGAAAAGAAAAGAGAAGAGAAGAGAAGAGAAGAGAAGAGAAGAAATGAACAGCGCGAGTCCGAGTGAAGAGAAGAAAAGAATTATTTCAACAGCTGCAACGGCTTCCTATGAATTGTATTATGAGTTATGGTTACTGGCAAGGTCAGTTGGCTACCATAAGAAACGTTGAGTAGACGTTTCTCGATTGCGACTCAATTAACGAGAAGACGCTACTAGCTATCTAACACACACACACGCGCGCGAATGTAAGGGACACCGACTACTCTTCAATGCAGAGATAATAACAAGAAATGATTATCAGTGTCACGCTTTGGAGACTCTCAGTAGCGCATGATTCCACTGAACTAATGATTGCTGTAATTTTCTATCTACCGTCCCTCCCACCCCTTCTCTCTCTCTTTTGCCGATTTCTTGTTTTTTCTTTCGCTTAACATTTCTCCCCGTCCTCGTTAGAAATTTAAAGAGTGCAATGCGCGACAAGAGAATTACACGAACGTCGATGTGTATCTCGTGAATCATGTAAAGCATTGTTTACCGAGATGCACGTCCACAAATTATCTTCATAGGTCTATGAACTTCGATCAAGCGTTCCAAAGGGGTCGCGTTATTTGAGTAAACCGTCGCGAAGGCAATAACACCGCGACTTTCATTCTCGCAAATCCAACGTGCAGATCGTGTGCGTGTATCGCATGCTAATGAAAGAGGAGCATTTAAGAAGCGTTTAGCAGGGATTAAAGTTGATAATGAAGAGAAGGAGGGAAGAGGAATAAGGAAAAAAAAAAAATCATGCTCGTGCTTCCAATGCAGTTTTCAAACGATACATGCAGATGTGCCATCCAGAGAAACTGTGCATGTACCGATGAAGCATGTACGCGCGCGCGCGCACACACACACACACATGCACGGTATATAGGCGCGCGTGCTCCAAATGTATATAAAAAATGGAGCAGAGACAATCTACGACGCAATGCACGTGAGATATTATTGCAAATGCATCAAATTAGGCTACCTCTTTAACCCCGGAAGCCGTGAAGTGAAGTCTCTGATCATTTCGGATCAGTTTAAATGAAAATCAATGCCACGCAAGCGTCGAGAGGTTTGTGGAAAAGGAAAAAAAAAAAAAAAAAAAAAAAAACGAACAAAAAAATAAAGAAATTACCAAAATATGCGATGCTCCGAAATAAAGAGCAAAGGCAAATTCCATGATAGCCTCTGAATTATTTGGAGCGTAGATTTTCGATTTCGAGCCGTTCTACTTTTTTTTTTTTTTTTTTTACGGGAAACTTTTCTCGCCCGCAACTACGGCGGGGAGCGTGGACGGTATAAAGTAAAAAGAGCAGTAGTGATTTAATGTCCGAGAGACGGGTAAACGGGTAGTTTTAGTGCGGTAATGACAAAGCACAAAACTAAGAAATAGGTAATAGTGATGTGTCGATACCTGTGAATTAGGCTCCCCCATACCTTGTTAACGCGCTGGGCAATTCGACCTTCACAGGTAGCCTTAATTTATGCATTTTATTTATACATACACGCGCACTAGATCATCGTCATTATGAGAATCACTATTTGGGCAAAGCGTGCGACTTCCAAAGGATGTTTCTATCGAAACATAACCAATAAACGAGTCATTTCCGTGCGGACGCGTTCCACATGAGCGCAATAAACTAGCGAAGCACTATTAAAGTCAAAGAGCACAGAAACTAACCAACTGTACCAAGTGGAATTCAAATGAATAATTTTACATGGACACTCGAGGATGAGCGGTTATCCCGTAGGTCGTGATCTTGGATAACTGGTTCGAGACTAGATCTATGACGCAAACTCATATCTCAGGATTGCGATCGCGACGATTCTGTCAATTGGACGACCGGCTGTTCGACATTTCCTCCCGTAAGGTGCACTCCTTCGGAACGGGTCCCGTTACGGCTTCGCCTTGCGACAAATATTTAAAGAGACTGCAATAAGATGGCGTCAGTCCACCGACATAAGCGAAAAATAAGGAAAGGAAATAACGGAAAACAACAATACATCCTAAGGCCAGCCATCGAGCTCTCACTTCTCGTGTTGCGTGCAACTGTACTGAGAGCACAATGCCGTTGACTCGACTGACAACTCTAAAATGCGACACCGTTGTGCCGAGGACAGCAGCTGTTGTCCAAACTATTTTACCGACGTGTCGTCCACAGCTGCACGCGCGCTTACCGAACAAGCGCGCGCGCGCTCCTCCGCAGCTTTGACACGAACCCACGTAGGAGCTGTTGAGCACGCAAGGCTCTCATGGTCGATCTCTTTCGGGGTATGACCTGAAACATATGGTCGCGGTAACACGTGCGATTTCTGCGATTCGCGTTTAACACCTTCCTCCGCGACGCGTTTCCATGCGTTGCTTCTTCAGGGGATGATCCCCCCCCCCGCAATCCCCGGGTGGTAAAATGGAGCAGAGGCGAGTCCTTCTCTTGGCTTCTAGCCCTTTCGTTGTAGGATCGTTGATAGGGGGTCCGTATCGGCAAATATGGAGTATAGACCCGGTATTTTGCGTGGGTACGTCAGTTGCGAGAAGAGGGCTCTTTAAGAACCTTGGCCCGACCAATACCATGAAAACGGAGCGTGTATTTCTTGGCGCGTATACCGTAATCGATAATCTGATAAGCATCGAAGCGCGGGGTAGCGAGGGCGCAATGAGAATCCACATACACGATAATCCCTCGTGCTCCCTTTTAACCTTCGTCGCGATGTATGTAGAATCCGCGTGCGTGTCGCCTGTGTACACGCACACGCGCACACGCGCGCGCGACGAAGGATAATATTGCAAAAGGCTCAAAATGTGCAATTATCCGGAAGTCGGAGAAAAAGATGAGGGATTGGTGCGCATATGTACGTGCATGGCTATGGAGGTACCTACGGATGGCACTAGGATGGCACGATCGAACGTAAATTCGCAATGGACTGATGTCAACGATGCGGTGGAAGGAGGCAGGAGGCTGGACGGAAGGAAAGAGAAAGAAAGGAAGCATCAAGTTTTTCGTGAAGTGACGTCGATGCAGTACTTTTACCTAAGCAGCGCCTTCCTCCAGCAGTAATCCGTCTCGATGACAAGCAACTGCAATTTCATCATATACGGAGAGGTTGACCAAGGCATACAAAGATCCGTTTCTACGGATGAGAATTTCAAGCCCCGGTTATCCCGGTTGATTTTCCATTACGAGGGAAATGGGCCGCCGCCACGATTGCGTGTGACCGCGTGGTCGACCCGTTTAACAGGCCGGCAACAGCCTACGATCAATCGTCGCGAGCAGCACTGTCACGCACTATTACACGACGATGGTATCTCTCTTTTATCTCTGTTTACTCGCTGAGAAACAGTGACAAGGGATGACGAGAGAGAAAGAGAGAGAGAGAGAGAGAGAGAGAGAGAGAGAGAGAGAGACAGACAGAGAGTACGGGGAAAGTAGGATGGTCGAGGTCCTACTCTCGTGGTGCCGTTTTGGTGCCTTTTTGGTGCCTTCGGTGCCTAAAGGTGAGCAGAGTCAACCGGCGGCGGCGGCGGCGGCGGCGGTGACGTCGACGTCGACGGCTGCACAATCCGGCAAATTTCCTCGAAGGGATGTTCCGTCGGGGGTAGTTTCCACGCTGGCATCTCGGCTGTGCGCGCGTGATCACTGTACTGAGCTTACTACGCGAGGAAAGGAACGGCCAAGAGAGCAAAGGAGAGGCGAGAGGAAGGAGGAAGCGGGGGAGAGGGGACGAAAGTTCGCATAGTTGTCACGAGCTTTCTCCGGAGTTACCACGGGGTACCACCACCAGGTGCTGCGATGAACGAAAGTTGCGAAAAGCGCAGGCGCCTTCCCATGGATCGCACGCGCGAATGCGACTTTTCCTCTTCCTCTGCTTCCTTCGCTTCCTCTTTTTCCTTCTCTTTCTCGTATCGTTGGTTCTCCTCCTCGTCCTCGTCAACATAATCCTCATTGACGTCACCAGGGGATTCATTCAGAAATCTTCGACGCCCCCGCTTGAATCGCTCGCCCTGGCTCTTGCCAGCCCCGCTGTCCTTCGAACGTACTTCACCCATGTAGTCCTTCTCTCTGCTTAAACGGAGACGCTCCTCGTGGGACGTGCGCGTTTTACCAAGATTTACTTTTATGTCCCTTCGCTTTTGCCCTTTTCGTCTCTGTGCTCCTACTTTGTCTCGTCTCGTCGCGTTTCTTTACTCGTGTAAAGACCTTAACTTCGCCGTTAAGAGGATCCTTTCCCGACCAATAAATTCAATTGGAGTTCCTGGTTGTAAAAATGAATATTTTTGAAAACCGTTTCATATGGATAATGTGGAAAGATACGAACCGTTTTAGGTTGAGAAGGGGAATCCTGTTAAAAGGATTCTTTATCGTTAGGTTTATTTAAATACATCAGCGAGCGTATTTCAAATATTGCACTATGGAAACTAATCGATGCTGCTGCCATCTGGACGACTGTGCGTGTTTCGCTCTAAATAAACCAATGAGCAATAGAAGAATAGTTTTTAGTTTACAGAGCATATGAATAGATAGCGCTCTCTTATGCCAAAAGTAACATAATGGGGGTTCTCTCTCTCATGTGCATTATATATGTTCAAATTCGTAAATATATTATACAAATATATAGTATAATTTAAAGGAAAAGCTTATTAAACGCATAAATGTTAATATTTTATCACCGTAACATGTTTCTGAAAAGAATAACCAAACAAAGCACGATGGTATCTTTGCAGTTGAATGTAATCTCGCAAGTGTTTATAATGGCTATTGTATACAATTTAATCATTTAAAACATATCTGACTATAAATGAATGACTAATTACTATTATAATTTCTTAATAATTTCAGATAATCTGTGTAACGAGCGATGCTAATTGTACCATAAAACATTAGTATTTTAATCTGTTTCAATTTTCCAAGAGTCGAGAAAATTAGCTCTACGGATATCACGAGTGCAAAATGTCATTTGATAAGTATCTTCATTAACAATGCTTGTACGTATGGAGAAACGATAGCGCAATTAAAGTCAGTTCCTTTGTCATGGCTATTATAGCGCAAGGGTCTGACCGTTTACTTTCACGTTTCAAGTAGTACAGCAAGTACACTTGCACTCACTTGCACTCGACGATGTGCTAAGCAACCGCCTTGAGCATTGCTTATAGTGTGCATGCAGAGTGTTTCAATAAGATACGACCGAACTTCAAAGGATCGTAAAAGGGATGATTTTTAGACGATTTTTCATTTATCACTTTTTGTTTTAAAGCTTAGTTTTCAAGATATTCAATGATAAAGATACTATTAGTAAGACAGAGAATATTCGCAATCTTATAGGCAGTTACTCATCAATTTCAACATAATCGTTGTTGTACATTAAAATACACTCATTTTTCCCCTGACTATTAAAAATATAATTACGATCATTAAGCAGAGGGCTTTCGCAAACATTATTTTGATTTCTCAGTAACATAAGCACTTGCACGTGTACGTTCTTAGGGAAATCCTAATTCGAACTTTATATTCCAATAAAAACGCACTTGTTATAGAAGCATGACTTTGTTTAACCCGTTGCTGCGGTTACTAGTTGGATGTTGCCCTTTCACAATGAGTGCAGTTGCACTGAAGATAAGTTTCAAGTACGTAATGTCACGCGCTTAATCGCACAGAATAACCAGGCTGAATTCATACCGACTGGTAGATTAGCAGTTTTCTATTCGTATCAAAAAATTGTTCAAAATATATATTTCCACCTCTAGTAGTAATAATTAATTTAATTATTCATTGTGTTATTGAGTGATTCGTAATTGATATTAGTTTCTTTTGAATAAATGAGACAATTAATTTGAGAAAAGATAACTTTTCATCTAATCAATTGTTTTTTAGAGAATTATTTAAATTATAAGAATACGTATATTTTTTGATTAAAATTTATATTCAGCTTCGATAAAAGAAGAAAATATTGAAAGTTTAAATTCCACAGTTTCCACGGATAGCTACAACTACAATGTGAGAGTATCGCGAGTACAGGGCTTCTTTCTCGACGGTTTATGAACTGTGCTTTCTCAGAACTGAAGACAATTTACGAGTCTATTGGTGTAATGTAATTGAAAGCTGTCCTTGTAAAAATGAGAGAAATTTATGATGAAGTAACGTTCGAATTATTTCCATCATTGAATTTCAAAATATAAAATCACTAAAAAATGCTAATGAAATAATAAGTAGTAAAGAAAATAGAAAAGGACCGTGTCTAAGAGTAAACTTTTAATGCATCCTGTAATGAAAACGTTTATATCGACCTTGCAAGTTAATTAGAACTTTTAAAAGTTCATATGTGTTATATATATATATACTTGGATGAAACTGTTCTTTGTCTTTTTGATCAGATGAAAAGCTTCAGTTTCCACAGAGTCATAGTTCATAGTGTGTATAAATTCTGAAGGAAAATGTAATGTTATAATACGCACAATCACTTGACCTATCTCCATTACATGACTCATCATTCATAAGTAAAATCTCACAATCAATTTATATATTAATTTCAGTTACGACATATTTTCCTTGAAATATTTATAAAACCTTTCTTAACCCTTTTCTGACATGGTGCACCAGTGTGCATTCTTAATTTCCTAAGCTAAGCATAAATTAATAGATATAATTTTATTTTATTTTTGTGTGATAAATCCCTAGATATTATATAATTTTCGAATACATTTAAGTGAAATATTGTATTTTCTTTGTACATTAAGTCTCCTTTGTTCTTATACAGTAGCATCTGTTGCGTGGGTAGGTCACCATTAAACTAGTTTTAAGTGTACTATCTAACGCATATACGCATTTTAGTGGTGAGGACTGTAACTTCCGCCACACTGAACAAAGCGGAAGCATGTTCCAAATGACGTCAGAATGGATGATCAGGAAATAAACTTCAATTCAATCCACAATTGCGTAAACAAATTAATCGAATCAATGAGAAAAATAGAAGAATTCTGTGTTGAGAAGTTTACTAGACCGAGCGATTTCTCTTTATTGCGTTTTGACGTCTCTTTCAGTTTTTAAGAATTAAACTTATTTACGGATAAAAATGGCTTGTGTTGATCATTGGAAATAATAGTCTAAGAATCTCCTTCAAATGCAACATTTGAATCATAATTCTTATTTATCATTGTGCAGGTCATTCTGAAGATGCTACGGATATCGTAATTAATAGCTTACTTGACTGTAGTTAATTTCATATTCACAGAGAGTATCATCAACAACAGTATAACGCGGTCTTTTTATTTCATCTAAAGTTAAGAAACTAATATACTGTATTGAAGAATCCATTTAGCTTAGCTTGTCATTTTATTTCACTAGTTTCTAGTAGCAGTAACATTATTAATCAGTTTTTTTACTCTTCCTATTATTATATAAAGGTATTTTCTGGTTCTGAGTTATGTAACTCTACATGTTAACCATCCAATAATTACATATTACAATAATGACTAGTTTAGATTCAATAAATGTGCATTACATAAAAATTCAAGATATCTTTTATACAGTAGATCTTATTGGAATAGTCGATAACTCTCTTACATAATGGACTTATTAAGAATAAGAATTTATTTTATTACCTTATTATGTTGCGAAAGTTTAAATTCACAAAATTTTATGTACTACGAATTATTATCACAAGTCCATTGCTTCCCAGAAATATTGGTCTTGTCTGCCATTTCACGTACACCCTATAACCTTATCAAGAAAAATCCAAGGTTCCTAATACGTGCTTGGACTTTAAATAGAAGGTACTATCAGTACAAAGTATTACTTGATAGTATACCTCTGATCCTCACGTGCATTACTCTGACGCATTTTGCCACTGACAACTTGAGCTAAAAACAAATTAATTAAAATTTTTTTTTTATACTTTGGACAAGCGATTCATTGAATTTAGTGATTAAAGTATAATTTATTCCAAACGATATGAATATGTTATATGAAACGTGACCAAGTGTTTTTTACGATATTCATCATATCGGATAAGAATATAAATATATTATATTAAATTATTAATTAAGTCAATCTCTTAATGATATTATTTCAAACAAAGACTTTTAATACGATAATTCGTATTATTCTCTTGTAAAGGCGTTCGAGGTCATGAATTGAAACACGTGAAACTTTGTTAGTGTATTCCTTATGATGGGGCAGCTTTTATTGAAGAACAAAGTGGTATGTTACTTGGAACTGGCAAAAGGAAGTGCATTTTTGGTTTAAACAATGCAGGATACGCTTACTTTATCCTTGCATTGTACATTTCTTTTTAAACATTGTTACTAATCACTTCCAATAGATTACCATTTTTCAAATTTACAATAAGAATAAAAGAGTTCAATTTAAACGAAAGAGAATAATTGATTTACACGCTGTACCTTGGTTCTCTTAGCATTTCAAAATAAACTTGAAAACACTGAGCTCCGGATGAACAAAATATTACCGAACCGAAAAATAAGAAAGAAGAAGAAGAAGAAGAAGAAGAAAAAAAATCTGCAGATATTAAAATAAGAATATTAAAAAAGTTATAAAAGAAATATGGACAAAAAGAAGGGAATTAGTTAAATTGTGATCTTTGAAACGAATTAAGAATAAAAAATTACGCGGATATAAAATGTTGGAATGATAGAATTCCTCTATCATCGGGAAATCGAAATTACAGGTCTGACTCACTCGAGTCATGTTTTCTTTTTAATTCTTCCTCAGAAGTTCCCGGTAGCACTCTCGTACAAGGCATACTGGCCTCGGCCAAGACTCATAGTTGGCTACTCGGTGCAAGCGCACTCTGCTGGTGCAACTGCACCTAATAGTGTTGGATCTGGTGCTAGAGTATCGACCCGTGGCATGTGCTGTCAGTTCTCCTTTCTCCTTTGCTCTTTCCTGTAGACCCCATCGAACAATTTCCCCCACTGTGTCATTCTACCAACACTCTAAACCTAACTCCACATCCCCTTCTCTTCATCCTTTTCACTCATTTTCTCTATCACCGATACACTTATCTCCCTTTTGTTTTTCAAAGCACATCGTCTAAAACTCTAATCCGTCAACGCGCATTTTATAAAATCCTCGCGAAAACAGAGCGATTTAAATATTTCATAAATCAACGATAATCGCTGATTTACTATTCTCAGCGCATTCGTTGCAAACAAAACTACTTCTGACATAAGAAATTTTTCAGGAGAGACCTTTGGTCCCCCGATAACTCTTTCCTCGCATTAATTTTTTCCTGTTTTTGGCCACATCCATTCTTCGCGCTCCTTTTTGCTTTTCCAGTTTCTCGGCTCTCGTGGTACTCTCGTTCGCCACCCTTTGCTACCGTACCGCTTCCATCCTCCTCCTCTTTTCGCTCTGCCTCTATTTCTATTCTTATTCATCGCGCGTTCTCTAAACATAACTCGTGAGGCAGTCATGAACATAAGGGAATTGCGTGGCGTGGTCGAAAAGTCCCTAAAAGATCGTCTTTAGGGGCGAAGTGGAGCTCGTTCTTTGTCCCGCTCGCATCCTTCTTCTCATTCATTGGCATTCCCTTTTTAACTTTTCGCTCCCACTCTTCTGGTTCATCATCGGTCTTCCTTCCTTCATCAAACCCCTTCCGATGTACATCCTAGAACTCGGAAAGCTGAGAATCGTCGGATCGTTCCGAGGAATCTCATCCTTAATGGACAGATCATCCGATGTGCATGCGCGAAGGTTTTCAGTACCGTATTGCAGCAATGGCGGACCCGTTCTCTCTCCTCGAGAGAACTTTTCTCCAGTACCAGAGATGCACTTTGGTACCCGCTTACGCGCGTTTCATTTTCCGTCATTTTATTTTCACCCGAGCTTTGCGCGTCATTATCCCGAATCACTGTGATTATTCGGAATAGCCTTTCGAGTATTTTATGGCAGAGGTTTCTATTCCGAACGCACGATAGGACGTATCTCCTTTCTCTCCATTAAGTTCCAATCGCGCTCTGCGCAGCTACGAGCGCGATAGATTTTTTATCGAGAGTCGAGGGAAAACCCGTTCTTTTTCGAAGCTGGAGCTGCTGTCAGGTAGCGCGAGCGCAAGGATTTAGCGCGGGAGCAAACAAAGCCTTTGCGCGTGTCGTGTGCGTGTGCGTGTCGCGACAGAGGACGCATCTCCCAGATCGAACGAGGATGCAGCAGCGACCGCGTAAAAAAGAAAGACTATTTCGAAAAGCGACTAGTTTGGACATAGGTACGAAAAGGACTCATGGTTGCAAAGCAGAGAAGAAACAAGCGAGCGAGCAACAAACAAACAAATTTTCAAGAGACGCGCTCGGGAGAGACCTTATGGAAAAGTGGACGGCACGGACGTCAAAGAGGAGTTACAGAATTCGCGTTGTTGCGCAAGGAATTTCAAAGTATGGAGAGAAAAATTGTTTATCGTTTTGCGCGAGAGATGTTGAATATTATTGTTCGAGAGCAATGCTGAAGCAATGGTGCGTTCGTCATAGCGCGCGTTCTGCGGCGATACAAAGCAATGAAGCAATGACCGTGCTCGACACACCGATACGCACGCGTGCACACACCCACACACGCACACGCACGTTATTTCTCTCTGCCTCTCTTTTCCCGTTCTATCTCTTTCCAGCTGTCGTCTTCTCCGTTTATCCGATTATCCGTCTTTTTCCCTCTTCCTGTCCCGCTCCCTCTCCAACTCTTTCTCTTTCTCTTTCTCTTGGTCGTTTGGTTTCTCTCTTGATGATTATAGCTGGTGGTTGTGGTGGAGGGCCCTGGTAAGCAAGAACCCGTACCTGTCCTCGCTCCGAACGAACGGCTGAGCTCACTTCGTGTTGGCAAGCCCGCAAGTCCGAACGAACTGCCACGGACAGCTGATTTCGCTGGTGCTCGTTGCTCGTTGCTCGTTGCTCATTGCTCCACAGTCCAAGACCAAGTGCACACACTCGCGTTGCATCGCGTTCTCCAATTTCTTTGATCTTCCCTGAAAAAAAAAAAAATACTTTGCGCGACTACGCCGAGTCCCTTCTTTCGTTTATACGCGTGTGCGTGCGGATGCGTGTGTATGAAACATACACAGAGAGAGAGAGAGAGAGAGAGAGAGAGAGATCCATATATGTGCAAGCGCATGTACGTGCAGTAGCAAAAAATATAAAAATTCTTTTCCACGTCTACTTTTTCGCGAGTGCTCCTTTCGCGGATGTCAACCCAGTGACGAGATCGCGAAAAAATTCAGTGGTTTGCGACCCTCTGGAAGAGGGAGAGAGAGAGAGAGGGAATCAATCGTCCTTTATAGGAGGCCAAGCATCGATTGTCACTTTTCAAAGCTACCTCCTGCTATCGAGAAGGATCCGTCGTACAATAGGAAATTGTGTTTTGTTCCAAGTTTTCTTCAGGTCCCTGTCATTTCCTTCTTGGAGGAACGCAACGTGGAACGTGGAATTTGAGTTTTGACATATTTACAGCTGTCACATGCGCAGTGACAAGGTTGAGAACCGTTCGCTGGGGCAAATTGTCAGTGGATGCTGTCAAGTTTCCACTTTCAGCGTGATCTCTTCTTGGAGAGTAGTGAGACAAGTGTCGAGTGAGTGAAAACTGGCTAAGAGTCCAGACACAACGGGGTCGACGGATCGAAGATGTTCATCTGCATCGTCAGGGTATGAATTCGGATACCAACGGAGCAGCTGAGCTCGCTTGTGATCTATGGTGAGAGCTCTCTCTCTCTCTCTCTCTCTCTCTCTCTCTCTCTCTCTCTCTCTCTCTCTCTCCACCTTAACCCATCTCTCGATCCCTCTTCATCTTTTAAGTCATGCATCTCACATTTGTTACGGGCGTAGGAGCACATCGATTGATTCCAATTGTAAACAATACGCGGATTCGCTCTCGTTAATTAAAATAGTTTCCCGCGATTAATCTTATCGCGTTAATTGCTTTGGAAATGGTTCGTTAATAATTATGCGCTATTAAAAACACTTAACGATACTCCTAGTTAAAAACAACATAATGGAGCGTACACGCGTAGGCTTCTCTATTGGACAATTATTTGTCGCTAATAATTATATTTGTATCGATTATTTTTCGTACGCTCGTTTGCCAAGCGACGTATTTTTTCCCCGATTGGAATCATCGGTGGTATGCAAATGAATTTCTCGTAAAGTTTATTCTTTACGCTCGCGATCAATAGGAGTCGCGAGAAACAGAGGAAAGTTTTAGCGATTTCGGGATTGTAGGAATTAATGTTTTAATGTTTTAATGTTTTGTCCTGTGCAAAACGGCGGATTGTGTTTTACAGTCTTATCGAGTTAAAATGTGTATGGCAAGGAGGGTCACGAGGAAATCGATTTTCGTTGCTAGATGTCTCGCTGTCCTTTCTCAATATTCCGGAACGGCGTTCTCTACTACCACACTCTAGAAATTGATACCGTTATAAGACCTATGCCAATCTTATATTTATATCTCATTTCCGAAAGCAGCCTTCCTCTGCTTTATCGTGGTAAACTTCATACTTGGCGATTCTTCCTCCGCAAGTACGAAAATGTTGTGTTAGGGGTCCGTGCGTGTCGCTGTTTCGTGTATACTCTTCTTTTTACCAAAGTAGGCCACGGGGTATTTGGGAATACATCCTGCTCTAATAAGTCGTGAAATGCTTTATTGGCCTTGAACACCATACTCTTTACACACCAGTGCTAACTGGAAAATTCCCGATATTCTTGACATTGGAACGATTTGCATAGAGCCTCGGCCAATGTATTCCAATGTAGCCGAATTCGAATGACTATAATGATCCAACTTCGAATTGGCAAAAAGACTGTTCGGAATAAAGGACACCTCGGCGTGTTTCTTCATTGAATTTATTTTACTCGAACGTCATCGATAGTGTCTTTGGACAAAGTAACGGAGACTCTCTGATTCATACTTGTTTTTCGTTTTCTTCTTTTTTTCTTTTTTTACGCAAAATTGGAGAATGTTCAATGGTGCTCATCACCTTTGCACGCGGTAAACAGTGTAAAGATTCCCGATTGAGATAGAATTGTGCGTGGAGAAGGGTATATGGCAGAGGCATCTACTCGAGTATTGTGATGGAACGAATCGATGAAATCTAATTAAGGGGTACTCTAATTAAGTATTATTGAGTGACAATGGTGTAATTGGAACAAGGTTGATATAGGAACACAGAATTGCATCTACTGTTATACTTTCATGCATGTTAATTCAATTGGTTGAACTTTTAAAGTATGACATGTGTACATTGCGTTGGGTATACGCGGAATATACTTGCAAAGTTCTAACAAAATATGAAACCACGGAGTGACAGTGATCGAGCTACGAAAACTCTTTTAAACGAGAACAATGGCCGAAGAAAGCTAAAGTTTCTAATGTGTTTTACAATAAGACTCAAGAAATTAAAGGTACATCGATGTGTGTATAACGAAGCACTTATAAACTTCTTAATAACAGATTTCAAAAGTATCAGTTTCTAAGTGCAAGTGCACTGGCGCGCAAACGATGTGAAATATTATGCATTATGCGAAAAACGTGCTCAGAGACCAGTATGAGCATCGCACCTTCATTAGAGGGAGTCGAATATCAATAGTGCAGTCAACACGTGGACGCCAGTGTGAAATGAAACGATCACGCAAGTCATAATCACGTGGTACCTTATCTGAAAAATCTAGTCTCTATAAAAGCCTAAAATCATTTAAGAGTGCCATTCAAACCGTAGCTCGCGTGTACGAAATCTTTTAAATAAAAAATTAGATTTGATAAAAATATCAAATGTTTTATTTTCAAAATGGACATTATCCATATTATGAGTAGATACTGTTCTCCAAAACGCTCTACGCTAAATCTTTAATGTCAAACATATTAATTTGATACTTTTCGATTCCTCTGGTTAGTACCTTGCAATATGCATACAAGAACACTACAAAAGAACAGTCTAAATCTAGACTTAAATTTTCAATCCACTATCATACTAGAATAGAACCCGGATAAAAGCAATGAAGAATTTCAACAAAACTTTCATCATTCAATACTGATAAAAAGTCATTTTGCAATCCATTTGGTTTCTACACATTTGCGTCTTATTGAATGAATCATATTTTGTTGTTTCTGGTCGTTTCAATTTTGTAGCGTGATCATCGTACAAGAGATCACAACTATGGCTGTTGATTGACTGAATTAAAAGGTGTCAACCAAAAGGGCACCCTATATCATCACCAGTAAAGAATAAACTTTCATACACGCGAAATTACCCGATGAGCGAACGATTTAGTAATTTGTTCGTGCGTGTACATGTACGTGCTAATGAATCTGTGCAAAATATTCTAGCAATTCAAAGAAACTGCTAACTATGCAAAGAACTGTAAGTTCCTCTAATTAGTTTAGGCAGACACTGATTCTACCTAATTCTACTAATTTCATAGGTACACGCAGTTCCACCGATGTAAGCTCGAGCTTTATTATTAAATACACGTTTCTTGAGCATAACTGCACTTATGATCAGAGGATACACGTATAAACATATGCCTTTGCTCAAATGCAAAGAAAAGAAGTAACAAAGTACCTTGAAAAAATACATTATAACATTATACATTATTGCAAATATTGGCTGTAATTGACAAACTTATCATTCTAATCATTTTACTTTCTGATAATCGTGTACGGTTAACCGACTCCAACGCTTGGAGAAATTTGCACAATCTTTCAAGTCACGTTTCACGTGTTACTATTAATCCAATGCAATTGGTTGCACGTGTTTGTCTTGAAAACTGAAATCAATGGCTTGCCTATAACCACGCCTAAAACATACCGTACACACACACGCGCGCGCGCGTATATACAGATAGAAATTTGGAAATTTCAAAGAATCGATTATAAACGAACAAATGACAAGGTTAAACAGAACTATTGCATTATTTCTGCAAATGATATTGCAAAAGATACCTCTTGCAAACACTTACATTAGTTTCTCTCCGATTGTACCTGTTTTCTCCTTACGCCTGAGGTCATGCAATTACGTAGCTACCACGTACAACATACTAGTTAATAAGTATGTATCATTTCCTTGGAAAATTCTCCGCGTCAGATTATGCGAGAAAAAGGAGAATAACGCGAGAAAATTATTCGCTGGAATATACACCATGGATGACCAAACGGAAGTTTCCAGATAATTGCCGAAGAAGATGATACATCCACTTTAAGAATAAGATTAAAAGGAAGAGCACACACACAGATCCACACAGATTTACACGGACCGCTTCCTAGTGAAAAAGAGCTCCTTTCTTTGGCAGCCTGCCAGATGTTGCTATCTCTTTTCTTTTTCTTGGTATTGCTGAGGAATCCGCGGCCATCGCACAACCAAATCTTCTCGTCGCCTTTACATTATTGGATCGCAAATATTTTACTCTGTGCTCATTCAGAATCAATCTGTCATAGGTAATATTGGAAGATGAGTTTACCTGTGATATAAAATTTCTTGATAACATTAATCAAATAAACTAAATTTTCAGTTATGCAATTATTGAACTTTAATAAAAATGAGATTTTATTGAAATTTTCATTTCGTTGTTCTTTAATTTTTTAATTTTTTTTTTTTTAATTAGTAAACAAATTAAGAAAATGTAAAGGTTTATTTCCGGCAGATCCACTGTTAAGATACGAATTTACCTGAATACTCAATAACCAAGGTTGTGTACACATATGTTTGCAATTGCGTGGAATTTGCATTGTTATCAGCTATGACAGATATATAGGAGAGGAAACTTTATGGAGTCCTTTATATTTATGAGATAACGTTGGAAGCTGTACAAAGTGATTTCTCAACACTCCCTTGCCTACTTTCTTTCTAAATACAAAATGACTATTATATCTTTATGAATATCTTAGACTCTTTGAGACTTTTAAGCTTCTTTGAAAGTTTTCTCTTTTTTAGAATCCGCAATAATATTCAATTTCAAAAGCGTCAATTTAATAAATGTTTGTTTTAAGAGGACATACAGAAAAACTCGTATATTCACCGAACTTGTAAATTTCAAAAGTAACATCATTCTGTGTGTGCTGATCCCACAGTCCCGATATAACTAAATCGATAACTAGCAACTTCCTAGAATCTATTTCTGCTATTCTCTTCTATTCGACTATCGGATGTTCGATGTCTTAGTTCATACTAAAAAAATTAAGTGTATAATATTTTACACGTTGACACAAAAATTTCAGTTGAATTTTCTACGAAGTTACCATGTTCAATTTTTTGAGCGAATTCAATAAAATGAGAATCATCCAAAAAGTCACTTTTATCCTACAATCATATTTTCCTCTTTTTGGATGAAGCTGAGAAACTTGATTCAGATGACATTTCCGTTGATTCATCGAAAAACTTTTCTCTTAAAAAAATTCCAATTCATCCCGATAAACTTGGTAAAGAAATTTTTTAAGTGCTTTTTTTCCCAATATTCCCATATAAAAAAGTACTTTGAAAAAATTCTGTTTTTAGTTACATACAAAACTTTTTATTTATAAAACTCGACATTTCTTGCTAACTTTATAGATTTTTTAAGTTTAATCACAATAATGTTAATACTATTCATGATAAATTCTTGGTATCATCGTACATTTAATAAAAATGAAATGAAAAATAATTGACTGGATATTTTTTGCAGTATTAGTGGATGATGGCAGACTTAAAAAGTCTTTCTTTGACCGGTGGAGGAGGAGGAGGAGGAGGAGCAGGAGGAGGAGGAGGAGGAGGAGGAGGTCCAAGGTACAGCGGCGACGAACAGGTGCAATTCATCCCAGGTGGCAGTCACCAAGTGACGATCAGATCCCCACCGCCATCCTTGCACTTGGAAAACCTCAACAATGCTATTATCAAGTACGTAAACTATTTCTATTTGTGTCTTAACTGAAATAAGATTATTATGACTGGTTAATTGAATCATAGTAGGAAATCTCCTTACCATGGGCACTAGTGAGTAAGAATAGCCATCAAAGACACTTTATATAATTATTCTATTTTTTACATTTAATCCCTTTCCTTATAGGCATATCCTCGGTAATTTTAATAGAATTTATTCGTTCTATTTTTCTGATTGGTATTAATGCATCGTAATGAAATATTTTACATAAATAGTCGGTGTAATGTGGAAAAATGAAAGAAAAATAAAATTATAGATGCATACATAAAAAATTATAAAAGGGATATTATTATTGGTTTTGTTCT
This sequence comes from Sclerodermus sp. 'alternatusi', assembly GCA_037305995.1. Classification (NCBI taxonomy): domain Eukaryota; kingdom Metazoa; phylum Arthropoda; class Insecta; order Hymenoptera; family Bethylidae; genus Sclerodermus; species Sclerodermus sp. 'alternatusi'. The sequence goes on along the minus strand of CM074547.1, from coordinate 6,404,397 downwards.
GGAAATCGGACATTTTTCTTCGGAAAAACTGGAATAAGAAACGTTTTCCGTTTATGAGAATGAAAGGTTTCTTTTTCTCGCGACTAAAATGCACAGAGACTAAAAAATCGACAATTTTATGGTTTATAAAGAGTAGCAGGTTTTTCAACCAATTCTGCATAATGTGACTTTTCTCGATTTCTCATAAAATCCTTTATCGCGCGCGTACACACGCGCCCACTACACATTTACACACAGAGGTTCTATCTGCGGAACCAAAAAATCATAAAAAATTGAGTTAACCATAAAAAAAAACATGAGAAAATAAGAAATAATGAGGGTGGATAATGATCGCAGAGATGATCGTGTATCGCGAAACTAGTTTGTCGCATGTGTATCGCACAGTAATTACAGATACCAGTGTTGGTATCGGTGAAACATACGAAAATGAGAAATTACCGAGGCCTATGGTCATTTTCTATACGCAAATGGTTGGTTGGTCGCGTGCGGTGAGTGTGTGTTGGTAAGTGCAACGAACTCAGGCGGCATTCAACTGCTACTCCTTGTAACATTATTTTTTATTTTTCACTAAAAAATGCATTTTTCCATTCAATATCACCCACTCCTTCCTCTTTAATCGAATAATAACTTCTTTGGATATCCCGTGCCCCGGTATCTGTTCGCATATTTACACATATTCGAGCAATGGTAAGTTTCAGCGTGGAACAGCATGAGTCACAAATAGTTCAAATTACGAAGTCAGATTTATTGTTAGTATGACAAATAGGAGCCACGATAATGTTTCTACCTCTCGTTCATTATTCTCTATCTATCTAATCGCGTATGCCTTCTTTGTTTTGAAGCACGTGGATGAGACATTGTCCAGAACCCATCGTTCATCCTTGACCATACGCTGCTTCGTGTTTTGCTTCTTTTCTCTGTTTCACGAATACTCTTTGATCTTTGGACTAAGATTTTGGAAGGACTGTGTGCGTAAAGTTAAGGCAGCGATATTGAAAAAATTCCTCCATACTCATTTGATTCTGACAAGAGGAACGGACGTTCAGGCGGAGATTTGATCGTGAGATTTCGATGGGGAAAAGATGGAGAAAAGAGTAACTCGGTCAAGGATGCTCCTGCTTCTTCCTATTCAGTTACTCACTCTTTGTCCCGCGTCCCCTTAAAAAATCTCCCAAGAAGAGATTTCTTTTCCACGACTTTCCTCGTGACGACAATTGACTCGCGATGAATATTTTCATCGTTCATCGTGACGTTCGTATTGCTGCACCTAATACTTTTTCTAAACACATACGCGCGCGCATACATACGATTAACGAGGGACGCATAAATTTGCGTGAAGCAGAGTTGTACGGATGATAAACCATTAACAGAGAAAAGCGTGTTTCGTCCAAAGAAGAACCTGTTGATATTAAAATCAGCGGGAAAACGAGCGCTTTCCCATTTTTTTTGGACGTCAAGGGAAAAACTGGTTGACGACGAGTTACCCCTTTTTCGTGCTCGAATCAATCGATCGAACCATTTTAAGGTCTGCTGTGATTACACTGTTTTATCAAATATGACTGTCACTGTCACCCTATTTTTGTGCCAATTATCCAGAGTTTTTCTTCATCTCAATTAATTCTTGATCGATTTGCGTCATACGTCGATTTGTAACCTTGTCGCTGAAGTACACGAACAAATGTTAGACACTAGAAGCCACGTGTATAGTTATGTAATTTTAATGCCCCTAACCGGAACAACTAGTCCGCGGAAACAAACGCGTACGCAAGATATTGCATGCATGCATGTACTGACACATGTGTACGCGCATACACGCACAATATACTCGCAAAACTATAGCTATTATTTATTGATTTTGCGCTCTATAAAGAAGCCGTTGAAACGTGGCAAATTGATTGAATTTAAGAATATTCCGTTCTCTCCTATTCTTACGCACAGATACACATATGATTAAAGTCCCTGTACATGTGCCCCGAGTCTCGTCGAATTAGCCAAATTTTCATAGACTGCAATTATAAATAAAAATTAGGCGTATACCGATTAAGCGACTCAAAATAGCGAGAGAAATTCATAGCCTTTACCGAAATATGCTCATGCTACATACTAGCATCCCTTGGCATCGACTCAAATTCTCAAGCTTTGCAGGATTTAAATTTATTATTGGCGTTTCACCTCCATTCTTGAATGCAGAGGAAATTTAGATTTGCAAAATTCTTGCAAAAGAGATGCTCGAGTTTTCGATTGAAACTAAAATGCATGTGCGTGCATAAAAATTGGTGTACGCAAGGAAGGGAGACTTTAAGGTTTGCCTATTCTTCGTAGTTGTGTTTCGCAAGATAAGTGATTCGACGTTGTATTTTTAGTTGGGTAAAGAGTGAAAAAAAGAGGACGATAGAGGGAGATTTGAAAAATTGTAAGAGAAGCAAAATGCAGCGATAATGATTGATTTGATTATGATTGCAGTGGCTCGCAGAACAATCTCCACTGTAGTTGCAACGGTGCAACATCCAACGGGACAACGGCCGTGGTGTGTTCTGGGGGTGGCGGTGGTGTATTAGCTAGAAAAGTACCGAACCATAGTGGTTCTAGCCCTGGTCAAGCGAACAAAAGGCCGGCCGTCACTCTGACGCATCTTCCGAAAAGGCCGCCGGTCGACGTGGAGTTCAAGAACCTTGCCTACAGTGTCTCCGAGGGCAGAAAGAGAGGTCAGTATAGTACACGAAGCAATATACACGTACGTGTACACACGTACGACACCACATCCTCGCAAACTAACCATCTTATCGCTTTTTTTTAGCGAACTGACGCTTTTTCCCTTAAACCTCCATTTTCTTTCTTCGCGCGCGTATGTGTGTATGTATTTGATTTCCTGAAAGTCCTTTTACCTTTTGGTATCCTGACTAATTATCTTCCTGCCTGCTTTTTCTACAACAGTTAATTATTTTGCTGGTTAAATGGAAAATAATGAGAGAAACGTCAGTGGAAAAATGTCGACTTAGCCGTACGAGTATTTTAGGTAAAGGGAGTAAAAATTTCAAATGATCGAGTTATGGTTTTAGCATAAAATTGTAAAATTTCTCTTTTGGGTCAAAGGAATGTCTTGAAGAAGCATCGAGGAAAAATTCGTTAGGCCTTTGCGCTTATCGTTGGCTGTCAAACGTCTTTGAAAACTCACTCCTCTTACTTTTAAAAGCTCCGATCCGAAGGAAGTGGATAGAGAGTTTAATGATTATAAATGCATTAGACTCTTTGGAAGGATTTCGAACGTTTTTTCTACGTTCTTTAATCGTTTTTTTTTATTAAAAACAGTGGAAAGAATGTAAGGCTACAATTGTTTTATCTTTCCTGAAACAGTAATGACGCTTAAGTAATTTTTGAGAAAATTGAAAGAGATCGGTAAATGATCGAGGCGTAAAGTTCACGATCAGTTTATAATTTATGCTGGGTTGTACGTACGTGATGGAATATTGTGTACACGTGTCTTTCGTTTTTGTAGATTTTTTATCATCGTCAAATTATGTGTATGTATACATAAAAAGTGTTTTCACTCTACCGTTTTTATCAAATGTAAATGAAGTTTTCTTTCCAGTTTAACGCATTATGCGTCTCTATTTGAATCTATAAGAGTTTTGTTTTATTTTTAAAACACGCACGGACTCAGCTGACACATTTATATTACGACCGCCAGTCAATTTCCAAATATTTTCCAGACCGTTGCTTTTCACTTTGTATTAAATTTATTTGTCACAAGTTTACGTAAACACGTTTATAATTAAGAGCAAATACAAAGAAAACACTTGAATCCAAATGTAGCTCTTACTCTTCTACACTTAAACCTTTACTTTCGTCTGTACAAAGAGCGCAATCTAATTTTTTTTTTTTCCAAAAGTACCACCACATTCAAGCGTCAAAATCCAACAAAATTCTAAGTAGCAAAATAGCTAAAACGTTTTTCACGGATAAGAATAGAAGAAAATAGTTGATATACACACTATATGAGAGAGACTGATTATGAAAGAGGGTTTGAGACAGTTGAGTCACATCAGACAGTAGAATATAGACATCCTGGCATGAGATCCCTCGAGTGTTAACAGCCGAGCCTTAATAGCCAAGAAAGTCTGCGCTGCAGGGTCGAAGGCCTAAGAAACAAGAGCAGAAGAAGTGTCTAATAAAATAAGATTGCAATATATAAAGAATAAGATATAAGACTAGGGTAAGGGTAGAAAGAGGAGAAGTTAGGGCAGGCAAATTTTAGGACAGGCTGAAAATCCTTTGGAAGTTTTCGTATGTGTGTGAATGACCCAACCATGAGAATCGATAGAAGCTTCATGAACGGGGCGTCGAGGCAATGCTAGAGGCTCAGATGCAGCAACGAGTGCAATTGCACTCGCTGTACACGCGGCAAAGAGGTCACCGAGTGCGAATTCTAGAGTTCGCCGGGACGCAATTCAAGAGAATTCCGCTGCCATTTTCCATGCTATAATTTTGGCATGCTTCTCCCAGGCAACGATTCACGGCACGCGAACTTTTTCTTACTGCACCATAACGCTGACGTTTCCCTGCAAAAACGATCGCTTACTTTTTGACCTACTTTGGACATGCTTGCAAGATCACTTTCGTCAGAGAGATTATTCATTAATTAAAAATTACGCTTCTGTTTAACTAATGATCTTTTCATCAATGAGCATTTCGAAAACTGAGTTTCGGATCGAAGAGTAATAAAGGATTTTACGACTCAAATTATCCTCATTTTCAAGAGGTGTAGACTACAACCAATCGGATAGAAATACCGTATATAGTGTGTAGATAGCAGTGTTAATTAAAAAATTTTGCTTTTCAGGATACAAAACAATTTTAAAATGTGTCAATGGAAAATTCAGATCTGGAGAGCTAACCGCTATTATGGGACCTTCCGGAGCTGGAAAAAGCACGCTCATGAATGTTTTAGCAGGATACAAGTAAATGTGGTTTTTATTATTTTTAAATAATTCATTATAAATTATGAATTTTGTTTTTTATTTTATAGTTAGACTTAAATCAATTTTTTTGATAAACATTCTCACTCGCGTGTTTTCCTTATTAAATGTAATTTAAAGGAAATTCAATAGAGGTATATATAAATTTATTGAATTTTGCTATTTTTGTAGAACGTCTCACTTGAGTGGATCGGTACTAATCAATGGAAAGGACAGAAATTTACGAGGGTTTCGCAAAATGTCTTGCTACATCATGCAAGACGATCGACTTTTACCCCACTTAACTGTATACGAAGCAATGACAGTTTCAGCAAATTTAAAATTAGGAAAGGATATTAGTGCTACTGCCAAGAAAGTTGTGGTAAGAGTTTAAGATTTTAAACAAAATCATCATAAAGTTAAACTAAGCGTTTAACAATAATTTAAAGCTCTTAATTTTATGTAATACCATTTTGAAGAATGAGATCGTTGATCTTTAAGAATATAAATATAAAATGTTAGAAATCATAATAGTTGATGTATTTGTAGTGGCACCAATATATTTTACAAAATAAATATAAATAAGTATTGCCTAATTGTAGGTTGAAGAAATTATAGAAACTCTTGGCCTAAGTGATGCGAGTAACACACAGACTCATAGCCTTAGTGGTGGACAAAGGAAGAGGCTTTCTATTGCTCTGGAATTAGTGAATAATCCACCGGTAATGTTTTTCGACGAACCTACTTCCGGTTTGGATAGCTCTTCGTGCTTCCAATGTTTGAATCTCCTAAAATCATTAAGCAGAGGAGGTCGTACAATTATTTGTACCATACATCAGCCCAGCGCTAGATTATTCGAAATGTTTGATCACTTATACCTACTGGCAGAGGGTCAATGTATATATCAAGGAAATGTTGGCGGGCTTGTGCCCTTTTTGTCGTCAATGGGCTTGGATTGTCCTGGGTACCATAATCCTGCCGATTATGGTGAGTTTATTTTAATGCTTCAATACCTTACAAAACGCTTCTAAAAATATTTCATACTTTACATATTTTTATCAGTGATGGAAGTAGCGAGTGGTGAACATGGAGAATGTGTCCATAAATTGGTAATGGCTGTAAATAATGGAAAATGTAATAATTATCAACATCATCAGACAGCAATCGCAGCTGCTCAAACGGTCTCGAATGACATTGCCAAACAGTCGCCGCAAGAACAGACAAAACCAGAATCCACTACATTAATACCTAATGGCGTTGCGAAAACACCTGGTAATGGAATCGCAATTACAATGCCAGTTTCATGCACCACTTCTTTATTGGATAGTGCAGAGAGCGTAGAACAAAAAATAAGATTTCCTACTAATGGCTGGGTTCAATTTTGGATACTCTTGAAGAGAACGTTTTTATCTCAGCTAAGAGATATGGTACATCTATTTTCATTCTCTTCTTATTTATGTAAATAAAACATTTATTATTTTACGCAAATTGTGATTTTTCAGACGTTAACCAGGTTACGATTAGTGTCGCATATAGTCGTTGGATTTCTTATTGGTGTAGCTTGTTATGATATTGGCGATGAAGCATCAGAAGTTAGAAGTAATGCTGGATGTGTGTTCTTTACAGTGATGTTTCTAATGTTTACTGCCCTGATGCCCACAATTCTTACCTGTAAGTTATTATTATTACCTGTAAGTTAATAATTATTGCATTATATATATATTATTTATAAATTTATCTTTGTTTTCAGTTCCATTAGAAATGGCCGTATTTGTAAGAGAACACTTAAATTATTGGTATTCGGTGAAAGCTTTTTACTTAGCTAGGACCTTGGCTGATTTACCATTTCAAGTAAGTTTGGTATTTTGCTATATTGTTTCATATATGTATGTATTATACATAATGTATGAAATAGTTTAAGAAAAATTAAAATGAATAAATTCCCTTTGTTTTATCTGCAGATTGTATATTCAATAGCATACGTAGTAATTGTATATTTCATGACATCACAGCCATTAGAAGCAGAAAGATTTCTAATGTACCTTAATATATGCGTATTAACGTCGTTAGTTTCGCAGTCTATTGGTTTATTAATAGGAGCAGCAATGAGTGTAGAGGTGAGAATCATCTGTAAATGATTTAATTTTATAATTATACGAAATTATCGTTAAGGGAAACTTATTTTATAACTTAAATAAAAAATTGATTTATTAATTTGTGAAAATGTAATCGTTTTTCTTTCAGAGTGGAGTTTTTATCGGTCCTGTGATGTCAGTACCACTTATATTATTCTCGGGTTTCTTCATTACCTTCAAGGCCCTTCCAAAATACCTGAGGTTTCTTTCATACGTAAGTTATATCAGGTACGGTTTTGAAGGTGCAATGATCTCCGTGTACGGATATAATCGTGCAAAACTCAAGTGCTCCGACGCGTACTGCCACTACAAGACCCCGACAAAGTTCCTTGAGGAGATGTCGATGGAGAATGCCGTTTACTGGGTGGATGTTGTCTCGCTATCCGCCTTTTTAATCGTTATACGAGTGTGCGCGTATTTCGTGTTGAAGCTTAAGTTACGATCTCTTCGTTAATCGGCGCTCTCTTATAGACAAAAATCGACAAGTTTCGATTACTAATTGAATTGTAAGGCAGCATTAAGAGTTCCCAAAATCAATCTTCCACTCAGGAGAAGAACTCTGATTGCATGCTCAACAATGGTGTCCCAAAGAAATCTCATTATTATTGTTTTTCTGTGCATAATGCAAAATATAAGGAGAAACATAGTTTAAATTTGTTGAACTTACGCGTTTTATCGCTAACTGCTAAGATCATCTAGGGATTTTTTATAAACATAGAGTATGTAAAAGAATATATATATATATATATATATATATATATACATATATATAAATAGAAATAAGTTAGTTTTCAATTCATCATAAATTTTAGACCAGCGAAAAAATACAATACACTAAAACTGACACATTCGATTCTAGAATGTTTCAAAAAGATTACTCACCGAAGGTCTTGGACGCATCTAAGACTTGTTTCCCTACAATCAAATATCGATGAAATTTTAACCCGTCATAAGACACGTAATTTCTTTAACACAAGTGATTGCATGTGGTGTTTTTAACACCCGAATTTAAATCTTTGATAATTCTAATTTGGTTAAATTTTTTAGATCAATTTTTATTCTTTATATATTTATAAGCATTTTTAAATATGTTACTTTTATATAAATACTGATAAACTTATAAATTTGAAATAAAGTGCTATGACTTATGTTACAAATTTTTACATTCTTCAATATTTGGGATATATCATATATATCCCATGCAGTTTATGACGGGTTAAGTAGATGATAGAACCTAAAAATCAAATATTATAATGAATCTTTTTATCGATCTTGCGTTCATTTCATTCGCTTCATGTTTATCATCGGTTAGTTATGGGTGTTTGGATAACGCACGTGCAAAACTTAGTCTACTAAAGATATAAATTTTATATCAATCTCGCACTAATTTTTTTTATGAGTTTTTCACAATTTTTGTATTATATTTATATCAGTTTGGTGATAAGCAAACTTACCAAACATGCGTTAATCTTGCACTATACTCCATACTAATTGTACATGGGTCTTCTTGTATCAAGGAACTCCAAACACCTATAATTCGTACATGGCATGGTTTTCTTACATACTCGTAGTCAACTTTTCCTCCCCATATCGCAATTTCATTAATAAAGTATCTAATATAATAATGAATACAAGTGAAGATCGAAAGAAATATGTTCATTGTAAAAAAGCTCACACTTGACCAATCACTAGCTGCCTGAGCGTTTGCTTCTAAGTGCAAGTGCTAGTAAATTACATTTAGTACTACAAGATGTGTACGTATCTGCGAAGCAACAGTCTAGCTGTAATAATGGTTTGACGAATGAATGTCATTTTTTGACAGTAGTAGAATTCCTTTTGCGGCCTATGTCGATAAATTGAAAATCGCTTAATGACTGAAAAAAAAGAGGGAAGCGTATTTCTGTCGAAAGATTCGGTTTATAACGTGTATATTCATGGCATCATATATTTGAAAGGCGTTTATCGATGCGATATATTAATGTCAGATATTTGATGTCAAATCAATTGAAGATCTTACGCCGTTTAATATTATTTTTTCTGAAAAAATGGCAAATCACTTCACTTAGATCTGTGAATTCTTTCATGCGTTTGCCTTATTCGAGACTGTAAATTAAACCTTACAGTTTCATAAATATATACATAGATGTATAGTTTTGTAGATTATTCTTTATAATTTGTTTCGAATATTATATTAAACGAAGATGAAGTAATGGAAATTGAATGATAAGAAATAATTGTAAAGGTGGCGCAAACAAATTTTATTTCACTATAATTTTTAATTTTTCTATTTGGTGGTTTAAATGATATTATTCATAAATATTATCGTAAAGTGGTACATACACACACTAATCTTATAATTTAAGTATATTTTTATATAATTACATTAGAGTATATGCTATTACGTATAATTAGTTTTGTTTTCGTCATAAGATTTATATAATTATTAAAAGTAATGACACTTAAAGGAATAATATACAATTCGTAAATGGCATTCCATTAAGTTCGATTTTTATGTATATCCAGCAAATGGGAATTTTTATGAATACCATTAGCACCAGAATCAATTATGAATGGCTTAAGTGTCGATTTTATAATTAAGGATAAATATCCGTACCGCGTGTAGCACGAATTACACGAAACATTAATTAATCAATTAATAGAACTTTAATCAGAAAAATGAAGAGCCCCGTATTCATTCTAGGAAGTAAATAAATTTCCATATTTTTAGATTTGCTATATATTATTGTTTTTATACTTATAATAGAGTTGAATTTTTAAAATATCAAATGTTCTTCAATGTGACTATTTAATTTTGTATCTTGTAGTTATCTTTCATTCTCATGTTATTTGAGTAAGAGAAATTAATGTGATGCTCCTAGCATGAGTTTCTATGGGAAAATCGCGATCCAATTTGTTGAAAGCAATGAGACGCATCATTTAAAAAAGCGCTTTGTGATTATGATATTTTGAATGCCTGTGATTCGATGCTAACAAGACTAATTTGTTACTCGTAATAATAAATATGAGCGTTGAGACACAAATTTTTTGTGAAAAATATAAATAAAATTTTACATGAATATCTCTAAATATAATAGGGCCAACGCTCTTTCTACCGCTAATCTTCATTTTTGGTATCCCAACTAAACTAAACTAAACTAAACTAAACAAACAAACAAACAAACAAGCAATTGTAATTAAAAATTACTTTTGGTCTTCTCAAGACCCTCAAAAGCGGGACGCAATTTTTTCAACGCGATCTTGTATGAATTGTGTTCATGACTTCACGGAGGTGTACATACCACGCACGAGACTATAATTAATTACGAATTTTTTCATTGCGTCGGAAACTCACGCAAACGGAGCTGTCGATACCAATACGCAGCTGGAAAATCCAATTAACATAATTAATACGCATACTCGTAATTTAGGTGAATTCATTCGTGATTATCGCTTTTAGGATAACACAATACATCGATGTGTAAACCGTATAAGAGCAGACTACGTACTGCATACCAAATACACAACTTTTTCAAGTACTGTAATTTTATATGAAAAGAGAGAATGGACGTGTGTGCGTGTATGCCCGTGCGCAAAACCTCTCCGAGAAGAGGACGCGAGGAATATTTACGTGAAAACTCGAGGAAACCCGTTGTATACTTATAAAGAATCGTAAGAAGGAAGGAAGGAAGGGAGCAGCGAGAATTAACTGCGATTAAGAGAATTAGGAGGAAAACACAGTGGGCGTATTGTAAATTCTTATAAAATATGGAAATCAATAGGATATCTCATTTTGTGGTTCTAGGTGAGGAGCGTCGTCACGTTTGTACTAAAGCACAAATGAATAAACGATTGTAACAGTGATATTCCACCCCCAATGTGAGTCTCATCTCTTCTTTAATTTATCATTTCAAAAAGTTCACGTTTTTTTTTTTTTCCCGCGACTTCTTTTTCTGCGCGCTTTCTGTTTTAACGACCGTTCGACGCCATTTTATCGAGTTCTCCCTCTGCGCGTATCTCGCGCGAGAGATAGAGACAGACGGAGATAGTCGAGCGCCGACAGTCGCAGCATCCATCAGCTGTGGAGTTCGCCGCCATGTTTGTTTTTAATATGGAGCGGGCATCAGGGTCGCTCGTAACGTAAAAGGAGCATAAAAAATTATGACGGAAAGCGATACTCGAGAAATTGGTGGGGAGTCGATGAAGAAAAAAAGGACGAGTGTCAAAGTTTACGAACTCGCAGGTCTTATCGACGACCAATCCCGTGGATGGATCTTGTGACGGGGATGTGTCGAATCGCAACCGATTAGACAGCAACTGCGATTACAGCGAGCACAGTAGTCGCCGATCGATCAACGCGTTAACTGCGATCGTGGCCCAACACCGATTGATACACGCGCATAGCGTGTGTTATGCCATAGACTTATTTTTTTTCCAAAAACAACGATCTTCCTCCTTTTTCAACATATTCTACGCTGTTTTCTTTTTAACGTGATTCTAACCTCCAAAGTTTATCCACGGACTACTTATAAGTATATTACACGTATACGAGATATAGAACTTGTGCATCGCCTGTCACGAGTAAGAAAAACATCGGCTACGGTCAGACGATATTATAATCGTTTCTTGAGCCAGAGTTTCACGTAAGTCTATATTGTATGGTATTGTGCATTGCATTGTATCGGGTTGTATCGTATCGTATCGTATTGATTCGAGGTACGGCGTATAATTGATCTATGACGTTGATCTATTTTTTATCCTTTTCTTTTCTTTCATCTCTCTCTCCGTCTCTCTCTCTCTTTTTCTCTCAAACTGTCCAAATAAATTCGAGGTGAAAGACTGTTGTTTTTTTGCACATATTACTATTACGCTTTATTTTTGTGGAGATTTTTTTTTTATCTTTCTCTGTCTTTTCCTTAAGATATTTCGTATCGTAAAACGTGTCGCTGATTATGAATGAGGCGTCTCTCTTTCTTACAAGTATGAGCGAACACAATGAAAGCATTGCATGTGTGCGAGAGCAGTCTCGTATCTGTACGCAGGCGCAATCATTTCCCGCTGAATTCGAGATTCTTTTTGTAGAATTATTTCATGTTATTGCAATGAATGTATTAACGCTTTAAACCCTTTTACGAGGAATTTAATATTATGCTTAAAGGAAATTCTTGTAAAAAGAACTTCGATGGATAGACTTTTCTGCAGCACACGATATACAATGTCTCATTTATAAGTACGTGATTAATATTGATAAAAACCATGCCAATTAAGAGTCTGCAATAGCCATTATTGTGTTTCTTATATAATAATTTTCCGCGATAGTCGGTTCATTCCATTTCTTCATTAAAGTCTAACGGACCATTGCGATGTTGTACCATAGGGAAGTTTATATAAGATAACTCATTTACTCAGTTACTTGTATTATTAATAGCCGCTGTTTAGGTGTATATTATTTAGCGCAAATGTGGCATTCTAAATACTAGAGGATTATTAAGAAACTTATAAGATTCTTTAATCGCATTTTAGCATTAATGTAGGGTATACTACACAATTATCTTATTTCTTTCGCAACAATCGGGAATATGTTTGTTGAAGAGTGAAGATTCACAGTTCCAATAGTGATTTATTATTAAATACATACGATTATGAAGGTTCGGGAAAATTCCTACGTCTTCACTACTAAATACAACGCTTATTTTTCAGGCATACCATTTGTATACGTGGAGAAAACTTTAATCCATCAAACTCGCTCAATTAGCGAAAGATTTGAGCGCAATGGTAGAAAACGGGAAATCTAATGGAATATTCGGTCAAATCAGCAATGGCCTCAATAGGTAAGTAATTAATTTTAATATTGTCCTAATGAAATCTTAATGCTTTTACTCTCAATGTTTACAGAGCTGTCTTTAAGATACATATTTTTCTTTTAAAATTTTTATGCTCCGTAAGACATTGAGTCTGTATAAATATTAATTTATGTAAAATGTGCAATGAACTCGGTAACCCTCAAGCTTCATCTGCGGCATTTTTATGACTTTAACGTATGATTCAACTTCAGATGAAAACGTAAACATAGCCGTATTTCGTATCGTCTATACCGCTTAATAGTATACATACAATTTAAGAGTTACATGGGACTACTACTTATTGTATCAGTACATACTTTAGTATTATAGTTTAAACGTTTCTTGGCGCATTAAATAATTTTTTAAGGAAATCCATCTATTAATTCTGCAATAATATTCTGTGTTATTTAATTAAAATTCAGCATCAGCACTATTTATGGATTATTTTAATTAATAGTCTTATCAAGAATCTACTTATATGTAGATATTTCTTCTTTGCCTTTTTGTCAGACCTGTTATATAGTAATCACGTTTTTTGTATTACATTTTGTATTAAAGTTATGCAGTACTCCAAATTGTCAAGACTTGTTATAATCGTAGAATAATGATGAAGCAGAATTAAGAGAAAATTTGTTTCCTTTTAATAATTATATTTCTTGTGAATTTTTCATTCAATTCATTTCCTCCATGAAAACCTTGTAATCAATTGAATCTCCTTGCATATAGAAAAAGGAACACATTTAATGATATCTATTACTTCCTTCTAATATACTAGTCTCATAAGTGATAAGTGTGATATTTTTAAAATATTATTTTTATCGATTACACCTATTCTTCGGTTTTTATCACTGAATTTTCCTCGAGCATGATTTTCGATGGCATACGTCATTGGAAGATAATAAATCTACTTCAGATTCTCAATTAACGTAAAGAACAATATGGGATTAAAGTTCAGCTAAATGCAAATTGCATCTCGTGTACGTCTCTCGATATGTATCGTGTGCATTTCTTAAATCCCTATGAGCAGAATGCCATTGCATACACAACTCAATACCCAATATTATAATGCAATATCAATCAAGGGTAATGGTATTATTCTTGAAGAAACACTTGCTTTTATCAAAGACCGAAGAGATTATATCAAATGTTTCTGTTGATACTGAAATATTTCTGATAAAGCATCGATAGTAGATTCAGCTTTATAATACTATGAAGTCAAAGAAGAACTTTGAACTTTTTATAAAAAAAATATCTAATCTGCTTATCACGCTACGCATACACTGTAATACGTGTAAAAAGGATTTCTGACACTTTAATGCAATATGTCAAGAGAAAGTATTAAAACGACGCGTAAAATATTTGAATGAGCCTTTTCTGAAATCAGAAAAAACGCTTTGCAGTCTTGGGCACGTGTATGGTCCAAGCATGTAAAATGGACTCATCCGGTTGACGTGTTTAAGAAAATTAATACTTAATGAGCGAGCTCGCAGAAAGGAGCTCGTTATGAGCTAGCTCTACCTATTTATCTGCAGGTTTGATCTAAAAATTGTCGTCTCTTTCACGAATCTTTTACACTTGACCTTCCTGAATTACGTCAGTGGTTCTGCCAAGGAAAAATTTACTAACAAGAAATGCGCTGTGTCGTAAGAGTTTATCTCTCCTTGTGCTACAGATGGATTACTTCTGCATAGAGTCACTTATGCTGATATAGGAAAAAAGCGAAGCAACGTCGTGATAATGAAATTTTCCTGCTGAATCTTTTTCGTTAAGAAATTCTTTTCTTTCTTTCATAAAATCTAAGCTATCAAGGCTTGTGAAAGACTCTCTCAGACATCCATAAAAAATGAAAAATCTCAGTAGGGAATGCTACCTATTCAAAAAAAAAATTATTTTTAATCTTCAGTTTTTTACTCTTATTGAATTCCACTGAATTTCTTATACTTTTAAAGTACAATTTGAGTAAAAAAGTCTTTTCCTCCTCCTTCCTCTCTATCGTTTTCAAAGGATTCTTAAATCTTTGATAATTGTTCCCAATTACTTGCTGTTGTTAGAACACTCTAGCAAAATATATTATTCATTGACTATTATGAAAATCACTCTATTGGCTAATAATTTTTCCAAGATGGAACCAGTTCTTTCGCATAATGAACGCTGGGAAAACTTTTCGTTGTACGAACGAGTTTTTCTTTTCCTCTTGTTTTTCTTTTGTTTTTTTATTATCACGCACCGTAAACCGGTTCAAATGGAAGGTGAGGTCAATGTTGATCGTCGTTCTGTAGCTATTTCATGGATAATCAATAATTTTTTTATTATGGGTATAAGTATTTATTTGATTGAGTGTTTAGAGGGGCATACATTTATCTGTACAATATTTTTCATGAGATAACGTTAATGAGACAACGGAAGATGAAATCTTTCTAGATTAATCTAATTTTCCAATACTATACGCAAAATTCCGGATTAAAGATATTATTGAAACTAAGTATTTCAAGAGTTTGCGCATTTCTACAAAAAGCTTATAATGAAATCAAAAGTAAATGAAATAAAATTATCGGCAGCTACGGATAACTTTTTACGAACCTATCACGTGGAAGACTGCGCAACGATAAATACGGCTAAAAACTATAATTTGGTAATATATGTATGATTATGATAAGTCGAAATTCAAACAGTGATGTTTTGAGACCCAGAAATGAACATTCAAAATTTCGTCCTGAATTTGTTATCAAAGCTTCTCTTGTGAGATATATTGATAGTAATATTCTTCCATTTCATATTGATCTCTCGCTTCATACACGTGTATGCTTATTTCTGTTATTTTGATATCATATTAATAGGTTCTAAAAGATTGAGGAAAAATTTGCAGTAAAATCCCCTACAAATGGAAAATCGATAAAGAACTTTAGAGAGAAAGCAAATTAAAAAAAAAATGAATGGACGATAGTTACTTGAATTCTTTATCTTTCTTCTCTGCATGTAAAATCACATACAATTCCTCTGTTATCAGTACTGCAGAAAATTGGACTTTGCGCCTCTTGTGTAAGTGACCTTTATTCCGGCAGCTTTATGCTATTTCTAATCAGAACATTGTGGATATCGGTTTCATTCGTGAACTGCAGTCATGTGAAGTTTAATTGACACGAACTATGTAAGATGCATTAAATGTCATAATTTTCTATTGATACTACTTATGTAGTACTACGCATACACCCTCACATACATAACTAATTTGTAATTGTATCCGTCAATATACTCGAGCGTATTTAGTTTAGTTTTAATTTACGTTTTACGTGTATGCCATGTCCGAGGTAACATACATGTGAGTTCACACACGTGTCGAACAAGTCACGAACCGCAAAAGAAGTAAGATGAGATGTGACCTCTTCTTCTCCAACAACTTCTCCTATGCTCATATTTTTTAAGTCTACGTGACTTCAAACATGAATCCAGCCAAAAATATAATGAAAAAACGTATAAGCCTATGTATTACGGTTTTACCCGAGAAATTCCTATGGTTTTTGGCATTACTAATAGATACAGTAAAATTTGGGTTTAAACTTGAGACATTGTGAAGTGAGTCTTCAACAGTAGAAAATTTTTATCAATATACTTCTTTTTGCTAAATTCCCTGAATTATTTAGATATTCTTAAATGAACGATCAAAAACGCTTAGTTTTCTTTTATATTTATAAAGAAACTTACTTCTTCTAAACTCATTTTAGTTGTGCATGATCTTGCAGTACTGCGCAATTTGCGGAGAAAAATTATCAGTTCTGTCCATCTAAAATATAAAGAAGATTTAAACATTTGTTTTTTATTCACAAGACAACGAATAGTATTGTAAAAATTTATGGGATATATTTTTCCTTTTTTAATAGAAGAAAAATACTGTATGTAGAGAAAAAAAAGATTAAAAATTAATTAAATTATATGCAACTTCTTTAAAAATTTCGGCAATAATTTCTAATTGCCATTATTGATTTTAGTTATGAAAAATACCCGGGTTTATTATTGAATTAACTTAAATAACCATCACGTTTAATGCATAAACTCTAATGTTCCGTGCGTCAGTTTATAATTTGCCGTCGTTTCTAGAAACTTGATAATTCTACTTGAATTTATCAGATGGCATTTATGATTCTCAGTTTTTCTGGTCTTCGAAATATTAGTCATTAAAACCACAACTATATGTATAACAGATAATTTAACGAGCAAGTGTGATTTGAATACAAATATTAATGTTTGTAATTGCATATCTAGATATCTCTATGCAAATATTTTAAAACTAAATGTGTCATCATTGGAAATTACCTTGAAATTATTACTTAATAATTTAAGAGCTACTAGTTTATATTTATTTTGCTTTCAGATCATATAGAAAAATTATAAACTTAGATAAAGTGTAATGGATAAACATAATTTTATTATGAGTTTAATTAGATATGATTTTGTTCATAGCAAGAACCGATGAAATCACTTTTAAGATTTTTTCCTTTCACTAGTTACACGTGTGACCCTTGTGTGTCGATTTTTGATTAAAAACTTATAAATCTACGCTTCAGTTATAATGTCAATCAAGTGATCAGTCATTGAAAATTAGCGAAAACAATTCGATGAAATTACAGATTGAAATTAAAAATGGATAATCTTTTGAACTAAATTTTTTCGCTTATATTAGTATGCAAATGTAAGACTGTATTTTGCCGTTATATTAGACCATTTGAGATTCAAGGATAGGTCAATGTCACTGAACATCTACAGTCAATGACACAAGTAAGGCGAGATATGTGTATCTTTACAATAAAATTACAAAAAATTTTACATTTCTATAATCAATGGATTTTTTCGTTTATTTTCATTAAAATTTTCATATAATGCCAATTACAAACATTAAAGTATGAGAGGTGTCTTTCGAAAAAAAAAATACGGAATAGAAACTTTCTTAACATTCTTCACCTTATAAAGATGGCTTCTTGTGGTAAACGTGCAATTTCAACACTGGCTAATGTCTGACCGGTAGTATCCGTCTTCCCTTTCTTCCGTTTTTACATTCCCCAGGAAGTAATGTGACGTGAGACGTGAGACTACGTGAAACTTGAAGACGTCAGAGCTATATCGACGCCAATGGTAACGATCCATTGTTGTATTAAAACGCGTATCAAATATAAGTGGCACTTAATGATTTTAATGGAGAGTCCCCGGTAGCTCAATTATTTCCAATTAATTAAGAATAGAAGATGAATAAAGTAAAAACCACTTTCATCCCTTAAAATATATAACGAAGCGTGTGTTTTTGAGATCCGTTTTGACAGAAAAAATTAAATAAATAAGTAAATAAGAAATAAGCGCATAACTATTGACATGCTACAGAGCTTAAATTGTAGCCTTTAAATGTCCATGACAAGCCTACGATACCAGAATATTAAAAGAATCCTCGGATAGCATTGTAACAGTGTTCGGTCTAAGGCCCCATTTACATTATCAATGAGATTTTATGACGTGTGCATCGATTAGAGTCGAAGAAACTGCCAAATAACCCTGAAACTTGCTTTAGCTTCTTGTAAGAACCTTATTCGTTTCCGGGAGATTTGCCATTCGTGGTATCATTTATTTCAAACACGCATTCGCTGATTAATTCAGTGGAAATGACCAAAATGGCTTTGTTTTAAAGAACGGACTAGCGATAAATATTTACGCGTATATATAAAAAATAATTAAACAATCGCACAGACATACGCGCACGCTTGATATAAATGTAGACAAGGAAAGTTATTAAGAGAGAAGGAGCATGTATAACATTTTCATCATTACAGTGAATTTTTTTCCTTTTTGGTAGGTCATGTTGATTCATGGTTTACCGAACATGGTCTGACCTAAATTTTGTAATATTTTTCATGTAATTCGTAGCTTTACATCTTTGGAATTACGCCATAGCACTTATGCCGGCAAAGGAAAATTAGATCAGAGATATAGTAGGATGACCAGAATTACAAGTGTGTCATTTCTAATGACTACATTGATCTTTCTACTGTGTACTATGATGTTTATGACGATGCTTTGTACACACATATGAAAAAAAAAGTTGCTTTTTGTACATTCTTACGAAATCGCACGTACTACGTTCGTGTGCGAACCATGGCCAAGGTTGATTTATCTGAGAGCACGTACGCTATGTTTCTATGTGTATACTTAGTAGTGTCTTATAGCTTCATGTTAGTTACAACGATCACGAGAACGATGAGAGAAAACGAGGAAGAGACCGAGAGGATCTAAAATTTATTTTTTTCTGTTCCTTTTTTATGCAAAATCTAAGAAAGATGAATTTTTTGCGTCTTCGTACTTTCTCTTCGTATTACTTGAAAATAAATCATCTTCGCGAGACCAATGCAAAATTACGTAGCATTGAATTCTTCAACGTAATTTCTCATTACAGGTTCCAAGGTTCATTATAATTTCTCATATTAGAAATCGTTACATTCTCGCGCCATCTGTAATTTTATACCGGTAATAAGTTGAAGTTTAATCGACAGCGAGGTTTACATTAGCGTAAACTTCCTATACCGACTTCGTGAGAATGCTTGATACATGAAATACATAGACAGTTTTCACAATCGAATACTTATCAGATTCTTTATAGATCATTGATGAGCACGCAATATACCAGCGATTACAATTAAATTTAATCGTCATCCACGTTTGCTTAAAAATACAGAATCGGAGTATGCGGTATATCCCTGCATCGGATCGTTGTATAATGCAATTGTCTTAATGGTCCCCTTTTTTACGTAACACGTGATTCTATCGTGAGCAATTAAAGTCGCGTCAATGGATCATTCTTGCATTATAAAATAAATTATTCCCAATTTCTTTTCAGTTTATTATCGAAAAGCGAGGGATTACAGAATATTCCTTATCGGGAGTAGTTGTCTGGCAATAGCGGAATTTGGAATTTAGACGAGGGTGCACTTTGACCGAATTGAAAAACTTTACGATGATTTCCCGGCTTTTTTCTCTCTGTTCTTACGAACTGTGACTTTTTTTTAAAGGTGAGGGGTAGTTAATTAGAGGCATTCCGCTGTAATCGACTCCTTCTAGACTAAACAGTTGATTCTCGCCCTCGCTAATTTACGTGTACATATTTTTGTAACTTGCAAGAGAACTTGGATTAAGTATTTCGAATTTTATTATGTTTTCAACTGCTTTTTCACTCATTTAATAATTAAAATGTGAAATATATGGCCAAAGATTTATTTGTAAGATACCTAAAATAACGTGTTTTTTAAGAGAAACACATGATGCACTGTCGATCAATATAAATGAGATTCACGAAAATAATTATTCGATGAAAGAATGTTTATTTTTTCTTAAAGTCTACACACACGCGCTAACACGAAGAAAGTATACTTTTATTGGGTATTTATATCGAAGAACATTAACTTCTTCTTCTCCAAAAAGAAGAAAAAATAATAACACTTCGAGTAAACTTTGTATCAGAATTGAACTATCAGTGGTAATCGCTAAAAGATTAGACATCGGCTCTCAATGAGATCTGCTGACACAAACAGAATATCACACTGGAATTCCATTATTATTACTTGAAAGTAATCAACACGTGTGCGAGGGTTTGATCAGTATTATAGGAAGTTTAATGAAATGAGTGACAAAAGTACGATGCTTTTAAAATAAATAGTTGAAACAATCAAATTTTTTAGAGATCTTAATTTTTTTAAACGTTCTAAAAAGAAATTTTTAAAACATTATACGACTACCTGGAAACTGTCATAAAATATTTTTTTCAAGTATCTATAATAATGAAGTATGAACAGCTTCACAACACACTCATGCATGCATATTATAGGATTTCCATAGATTTATTAGATAGAATCGTAGTTAACGTTAACGTCCGTATTTAAAGATTTTTATGTTCGCAATCTTAAACACAAATGCATATTTAGTAAAAAGAATTATCGTAGCAATAAACGTGGCGGTGGCTTCTTTAAATATTGCATCATACATCGTGATCTAATAGTTGAGATACTTGAAATTCATGCTTGATGCACGTACTGTGTCGTCTCGACACGTTAAGCGCAATATGCAGAATTCACAAGCATATACCCTATATCTATAGAGGCTAGTGTTACACTCGAGTTCCTCAGCAAAACACTCAGGTTTTCTTCTTGAAAAAAATGACTCTTTTCAGAAAATGAGATTCATGAAACTTATATTTAAAATAAGAAAAATCTCATTGAAATTCCTCAAATGGATTATAATGACTCAATGATACTAATTTGAATGATTTTGTATATTAAGATGCAAGGCTATTATATGACTTTTTAAACCTTGACATAGAAATGCAAAACGATGAAAGTAATTAATTTCCTAAATGAAATGAACTGAAACGCGACACAAGTTAATATATACTGGCAAAAGAGGAAGAGGAAGAGGAAGTATCTCAAGTTTCGATGCGATTCTATATCTGGTGCACCTTACAGACATGCGTTCACGAGTATTGATTACATTACACAATGTTTATAAAAGAACATTCGCAATCATCGAGAAAAGTTCTGTGCTTGGTTAAAATGCACGGAGAGGAATCTGCGGAGGCAAAATATTTGCTAGAAATATAAAAGGACATGGATGGTATATGCGAAATGGATGGTTGACGAAGAAGAAGAAGAAGAAGAAGAAGAAGAAGAAGTATGATTGAAGAAGCTGATGCGAATGTTTTCGAAAAGGCGGCACAACCTGCCGAGACTGATGAACATGTTGAAGGACACCTGGAGGATCCACGAAAAAATGCGATAAAGCAGTTCGGTCGACTTTGGCCTTCCCAATGACGGTGCACCGCAGTCCTCGTCGGAGACCTAGCAGTGTGCTCCCCACTCTTCGAGTGAAAGAGCACCGGGTTGGAGAAAGAGCGAGAGAACGAGCACGCGCTAGTGGCGACGGTCAATGGTGATGGCCGCGGTGCACCGAGTCTTTCAAGCCAGTCGGTCTCGAGATTCCGCAGTGCGTGAACATCGTTCTTTTACAGACGATTTTTAGTTCCTCCAGACAAAAGAGAGAAAGAGAAAAACGCACGCAAACAGCAGAAAAATAGAGAGAGAGAGAGAGAGAGAGAGAGAGAAAGAAAAAAAGAGGCCGGGTCTTCTTTCTTCTTTTATCGTTATCGCGTTCTCTCTCGGAGACTCGTCGGAGAGACTCCAAAATTCGGAAGATCGGAGAGAATAAAAGCCTAACGCATTTGTGTCGACTCGCGAGTGCCTAGTGACACGTGTAGGAAGAACCTGACGCATGAGCTTTTGCGGCAGTCTCGAGTTTCAGTAAAACTTCTCTCTCGTTTTCCATAAGATGTAAGAGCTCTTCCGCTACTTTTCGGATTATCATTGTCGCGTTATTACCGCTGCTTGTTGTTCTTTGGAGAGTTGTTGCACTTCGCGATTACTCGTTGTACAGAAACGTGACCGCAGTAATAAGATACGAGGATGAGCTGAGATGAGACGAGGGGGGAAGAGAAGAGAAGAGAAGAAAAGAGAAGAGAAGCTTGCAAACTGGTTTCTCGGCGAAATCGACTTCTTGACGACGATACTCGTACTTTGCTTTTCTCGTTAACAAGCTGCGTGCTTAAAATTATACGCGAGAGACATACGGGCATTCGTTGCTTTCAATCGAGCATTCTTTCTTTCATGTTCGGTGAATGCGAGTATCGTCAAATTCAAATTTCTTTCAAGAGAGAAAAGCTGATTGGTAAAACTACTTGTATTCAATTTCAGAGTTTCCACTTACAATTTTCTATTGGCAATAGGGTATCGATGGCACCCGTTGAAATGCAGTCGGATTTCTTTAGTCCCGTTCGAGCACAATCGAGTTTTCCTTAAAAATCGCGAGATTTCATCAAAGAATTTCAAAATAGACTCCATTGCTCCAATTAAGGATTTTTATGTTTATGTCTGCGAGAGGCCCGACTGTGCGCGACGAACCATTTTATGCGTTCGGCATTTAATCGACGTTCGACAATCGGCGACGATATTCCCCTAATTCTCTTTCTACGCTTTCTTCATCTTCGCTCTTTCGATACATAGGCCCATAATAATTCCTTCCGATTGCTGAGAGTCGATATTCTTTTGGAAAGGCTTCGTAGATTTGTTTCCGGTTCGCCTCGTCGGACCGAGACAAAGAGACAACGATGCCCCATGAATCATTAAGGAACGTACAGCAAAGTATAAATAATATATTTAACAATTATTCTCTCTCGCGCGTGGACTCGCATGCGGAGCCATATTGAACGATATATTATGATGATTGTTAAAATTTGCCTATAGAACCACGCATGTAGAAATACCTTGATATTTTTAATGGAACTAGCGCAGAGAGGTCTGCAACGGTAAAATTTCAAAAAGAAAAGACAAGAGACGTGACTCGATGCTTTTGTGAAGTCGCTGTCGAGCCTTATCGTATCGTGAAATAGTTGGTAGGCCTGCGGTCACGTTTGATTACACGCGGACTCGTGCAAACAATTAGTAGCACGTCACTACATTCTGAATCGTGATGCAAAAGTACAACAATTCCTGCGACTTCTTATCTATTCTTCTGACATGGGAAAACACAAGATCCCATTCTGAAACTCTTCAGGAACATCGGCTCGTATAAATCGATTCTGTTTACCTTGGGATTTTGACTCGTTCATTTTGCAAAATAGAAAAAAACAATCGTAGCAGAAAAAAAAGTAACGCTATCGACTGATTTAAGGAAATATTCCATTAAATTTGAATAATCGAGTAGTAGAGCGAAATTCTCGCAAATGCGTCATTGGGGTTGTAGCGGGGGAAGGAGTCAAAATCCAAGCAATCGTGTCTGAAGTTGAATGACATTTTACAGGCGGTGAAAAGAGAATTTTCGTCGAGCAGTGTGGAAACTGATTGTACCTAAAGAAGATAAATTGCTGAAAAAGAATAAAGTAGATTAGGTAGAGAGTTGATCGGGGGTCATAAGCGTATCGAAGTATCAGGTTTACGGTTTTACCGAAGATCCCTCAAAATACCGCGTAAAGATGAAGCTTGAAGGTAACTGTTCGACGGAGGACGATACCAATGGGATTTTATTACAACCCAGGAAGGGCTCGGCTGTACGACTACAGATCGTACCAGCGCAGCACAAGACCATCACGCACTTGCCGAAGAGGCCGCCAGTTGATTTGGCATTCACGGATTTGACGTATAAAGTGCGAGAAGGACGCAAAAGCAGTAAGTACTCTTTCATTCATTCATTCATTCGTTCATTCGTTCATTCGTTCATTCATTCATTCGTTGGTTCATTTGTCCATCCATCCATTCATCATCGGACATTGTACGTACACGCACGGATGGACGTGCAGTAATGATTTAAAATGTTAGAAAATTATCACGAGGTAGAGGCGTAAAAAAGAAAAAAAAAGGTGAGAAAAGAGGACAAGATGCAAAATCTTAATGTTCCCTACCATCAAGAGACACGCATTAAGTAATGCATCGTGAAAATTGTGGAAACACGAGTAAGTATGAAATCCCACTTATTACGGGTATGTCGAAATTGAGGAATTTCTAGTTGCCCGTTAACATATTCCCTCGGATAATTCACGCGGTACATACATACGCACATACATACATACGTATGTTTTCTTCACAAGGTTTTCTCTGCGCACGCGTATGTGATGTGTGTACTTTAATCGTTGAGCAATGATTAAAAAACCTATGAAACTGGTTATGGCGCGAAACTTGGAAATGGGAAATTTTCACGTTGAATCCGTTGGTGTGGAAATTGAAGTACGCGTGCGTGTGTGCGTGTTTGGTCCGCTCGCGAGCTCGTCTGGTCGTCCCCGACCGTCCGGTCATCCGGTCGTCAGGCCGTGTCGCGATGATTTCTGAGCGACCGCACTTGAACCCACCATCGGCCATTTGACACGATGTTGCAAGTGGAGGTCGTCGAATCTCGCATTGCATGCACGTTCGGCAGCTATGGGAAAAAAACTCCCTTGGAGGAAAACAGGCTGCCAGTAATCGCGCTAATCGGCAAAATCAAGGGAAAATTTCCTCAAATTCCCAATGTCTCTTCTCCTCCTCCCCTTTTCATCCTGCAAATCCTGAAAACATTGGAATTAAACCACGGACTGTTGTAAAACCTTTTGTCGGTTCCGAGAGCGCAATTTGTTTTACCTATCGTTAAACTGTATACTTCCATATCTCTCCAGTCCAATTAATAAATATAAAACTGCTGTTGTGGGCGCGAACAATAAAGTATTGTCCATTAATTTTATTCTTCTGCGCGCGCGCGACCTTCGCAGTGCGAAAGATTAATCGAAGTTCCTTTTAAAAGAAGCATCGGCTCTTGACAGGAAAATTAATTGCGAGCTACCAATCGGAGCCATTAAAATTTTTATTAAATATGTATATTTTGTAGCATTCCTACGATGCTTTTGAGAATGTGCAATTTGCGAGTAAGCGATAATTCCTGGCTATTCTCACGTGGTAAAATTGATTTATTAGAATTTAATCAATTCTGTCGTTGGTATTCGGAAGACAGAGATACACGGAGAAGTGGAATATTTATCTCCGCTGGGTTCAGATCGCTGTAGAATTGAGATTGAAAACGCGAGTTGAGCAATTGAAAAATGTACCTTTTGAAGAGAAGGAAAAAAAATGTCCTTTTGTACACTGATTTTCGTGACACTACTCCGACGACCCGAATGAAATTTGGTAAGGGTAACGATCGCGTCATAAAGGGACGTGCTTTAAAACGATCGAGGACGATCCGAGCGTCTCCGCGAGATAAAAGACCGATTTATTCCTAGTTAAATTGGCGGGAATTATTCAGGCGATCGAGTACAAAGGTTTGTTTTAAAAAATGGAACTATATAATTTGATTCAAGTATTCAGCTGTTAGAGAGCTAAGATGACGACGCTTAAAACTGTATTAGTGATGCTAATGTGGTTATAATCTCGGTTTAAATCTATGTGGAATTGCAGCAAAAAGAATTATTGCTTTATAAGTGGTTAGGAAAATTACATTTTATCGTAGTACAAATACCGGCAAGAAACGAGGAGCACGAGATCACGTGAACCTTTTTATTAAATATGTGAAATATTTGGCGATGGATTTTTCGTCCTTTGGTTTTCATAACGGTATCTATTGTAAAATTGCAACGTCTCACTTGCCATTTGTTTAAATGTATCGCGACTGAACTGATGTGCCCCTGTAGTAATAACAACCTTTTTATCTCTATGACTAAACCTATGACGAACTGCGTCAGTTTCGCGATCGATATTTCCGTTTTGCTAGGTATGCCTATTTCTAGTTTTTCATATTACTACTACTGTCTACTATCGCTACTACTACTACTACTACTACTACAGTATATTATTGCTATTGACCAGTTCAAGCACAGTTGGTTCCTAAATTGCAAATAGGCACCGACACAGCAGTTTGTTTAAGAATTCAAACACCCTGCAAAGTTTGAAGTCAACAAATTTACCCTTCCTGTTTACGATGAAACTTAAGGAGAATATGGAAACTGCCGATATTCCAATTTCACGTTTCTTGCAGCGAACCACCTCGATACGCGGGATTCGAAGGTGCTTGAATCAAGCGAATGGGATTAGTGACCCCGATTTTGCAAGAAGACCGGTTACAGCATACACACTGCGTACCACACGGTTTCTAGTATCTGTGTTTCTCTTTGAAGCCTCGGCTTCCCTATAATCCGTCGCTTACACGCACTTTTTCAGTTTCTCATAACTTCGGTAGTTTCTCTATTCATTTCTCACCTTTATTTCATTTATATTCCGTCAAATTTCTTCGCGTTACCATGCAAAATGGAGGAGAGTACGAGCGAATGCTCAAACAGCCAGTGTTTCTCATCTCTTTTTCGGAATGAGTGTATCCTGCTCAATTTCCACCCTCTTCCCTTCTCCTCCTCCTCTCGTACCTCCGTCGTAACGAGAAGTACCTTTTAATCAGCAGTTTCACCGAGGATACACGAGACAGTGATAGAAATGACCGGCAATAAATCGTTGCTGTTGATACGGAGGGAGTCTTTGTTTGGTACTATCAACAGTGCGTTTCACGAGCTATGAATAAATCGCTCTAATTGCAACAGCTGTCCGATAAAATATAGATACATCCATTTTATGAACACGCACACGCGCGCGCACACACATACACGTACGCGCAATTCACGATTAAATTGAAATTGAAAATTGACGTTGATTTATTTGACGGAAGTGAAAACAAGAATGCTCTCTCTTGGTGCCTATTGAAATTATTAATCAAATTATTGGTGAGCTTTGTCCGTCGCGAGTTATTCAATGAAAAGAAAGTTAAGAGGTAGAGAGAGAGAGAGAGAGAGAGAGAGAAGGGGGGTCCCCCTTTGCCCCTTCCCATTTCAACAATCAATTTTGCCGGAGATTCAGGATGAAAGCGATAATCTCTGGTTTGCCATTGATATCTTATTGACATAGAAATTGTTTGATCCGAGATACATAGATTGGTTCGGGTTCAATGTTCAGGTGCACCAATCGAGCATGTAGCTCTCGACGGGGTCGCTCAAGTGGTTGATACACTCGTTATCGAGAAACAATGTTAATTAAGCGTTGGGCTTCGAGTCCCCTATTGCAAGTTTATGCGAATTGTTTCACATTTATCTATCCGCTCGTTGCGAATCCCGTTATCGCGAAGGTCGTACAAATTAGATTGTCCCTCGACTCTCCTCCCCGATGAACGCTTCTCCAACGCACGAATGCCTAGATCGATTTCGCGTCTATCACGATCAAGCGTCCGCCGCGTGATCGATACAATTATCGATCCCAATCTCGAAGAGGACGCGCACGACACAGCAACGGGTCCCGTCGACGGGTTCTTTTCTCTTTCTTTTTTTCCTTCTCCTCCCACCCCTCCCTACCTCTTTCTTTCGCGCTCCTTTTCCTCCCGAACGACAGGATCTTTCAGCAAAAGGCACGGTTTTTTCTTGGCGCGCGGGAGCCTTTTCGTTCGTTCCACTTCGCACTTGGCCAATTTGTTCCATCGTTTGATTCTTCACAACGCCACCTCCGGTTCGCTGAAATTTATGGGCTAATGGATCAACCTCGATTTCACGAGCGTGTTTACTTAGCGATAACATCGTCGCTGATCGTCTCCCAAGTGACAGCTCTCGCGTGGGATTTTCCCACGTTTTTTCATCGAATAACCAATGCGCGATTGTCGTTACTCAAAGTTGTATCGTAGGGAACTCGCGCTCCCGTTACTTGAACTTCGCGATGTCCCTCCGTTTATGGACTCTTCGGTTTTCGCAGGTGTTTCTCTCGCGAGATGCTAATCTCGGTTACTTTCGAGCCATTTAACTTTTAGAATGTGCGCGCGCGCGCGCGCGTTTCCTATCGCAGGAATCATTCGTTGTTGTTTTTCCTCTTACTCTCTTTTTCCAATTAATCGATTAGTTTTGTACGGACGGTATCTGGTAAAAATAACAATATCTCGTGAGATAAATAAGTGAATTACAAACGAAACGCAGAAACGAACTGTCAACAACAAGTGGATCCCTGACCGCGTTCAAAGCGCTATCAAAATGTAACAGAACGGGCGCTCTGTAGAGATGTAAAACAGACACGCGCACGTGTTTCCATGCATGCTGGCGTACACGTGCTGTACGTGTGTGCGTACTTTCGTGAAACGTTGCTCTCATCTGATTTTCATTCCCCCGATGATGACAAAGTAAATAAAAATGTTTCTAGCATGATCTTGCTGCTATCGACAAGGTACCGCGGCGGTAGCAAAGTACAGCGTGAATCATTGAAGAAACTTATCAAGAGATTCGGTCAAGTTTATTACGTTGCGTCTATAATAAGCGAGAGACTCTGAACCGACGACGCTTTCGTTTGGTTCATCCATCGCTTCCTCGTGAGGAGGAAGCGCGCGCGTGCTTGGAAGAAAGCATCGACGAATGTGGTGGGGAGGACGGTGACGGGAGGGAAAGGGTGGGTTGGCTAAGGTATTACGTCGAAATTATTGGAATTGCAGAAACCGTCGCTATTCAGCTAACATTTGCGAAATGCGCAATGCGAAATCTCTGGGAACCGGCTGGAATCGTCGATTGCAAAACGGAACGCGCTTGTCGCCGACGAAGAATCTCATCCATCCTCGATACTTTGATTCTGAATTAGCCTCGTCGTTTTGCTTGGCTTCAGTCATTCTCACGCAGTTTTCGTATTTCATAAACGTGATTCGCGAAACTCTCCGCACAATGTCCGTTTTCATGGATGTAGAGAGTTTAATTAATTGGGTGCTGATGGTTT
Source organism: Sclerodermus sp. 'alternatusi' (assembly GCA_037305995.1). NCBI lineage: Eukaryota > Metazoa > Arthropoda > Insecta > Hymenoptera > Bethylidae > Sclerodermus > Sclerodermus sp. 'alternatusi'. The sequence continues at coordinate 6,375,148 of CM074547.1, read as the reverse complement.
GGGTTCTATGACGAAATTAGGCATACGCAGGTTACTCTTGCGAGAGATACTTTTGATGATATCTCTGCGCTAACTCGTTAAGCCTCGGTTGCAAAATTGTGTCAATTAGCGATTTCGAATGTTCTGTTGAATTTCAGAACTTCGAGGCTTATCCGAGTTCTACATTGAGTTTTATTGTCAGCTGGATATTCGAGAGCCTGAATAAAAACGGACGTACTGTGGTAGAAAGTGATGCGAGGGGGCACATGTGTGGAGAATTTTTGCAATCTCCCTTGCACAATTCATGTCCGATGTCTCCATTCGCAGCCTCCGAAAAATTAAGGTACCCGCTCACGCCACCTTTCCCTCTCCTATTAGCCGTGCGAAGGAACAGCCAATATGAATTCGAAGGTATATCGATGAGAGCTCCTCAGAAATACTTTTTTTTAGGTCTAAGAAGGAGAGTACCTTTTGTATCTTGAAAATCGGTCGAGTAGTTTTTGGAATGCTGAGAGAAGCAGTGTCAACTTCACAGCGGCCGTCGAATGTGAAATCGGACGCGTGAACAAATGTATTAATAAAAGTCACCGGGGAAACTTTAAAGTACGCAACGCATTTCTACCTACGCATTAATCTCTCGGTTTCATCTTCGAGAGTAGCATACCGATTACCTCGCTAGCGATCCTAATGACCCTTCAGGACCGTGAATGCGTCTCCGTAATAATTACCAATGGAAGGTCTTGCCAATCATAAAAATAGTTTCGGTATTTTTTCAAATCGGCATAAATATTACTCGGCTATTAATAATAAGGTCAAGATACACTGGAGCTACGTTAGATAAGCCAATGTTGTACACTCTAACTAGCTAAAATAAGATAGACCACGTGATTTTTATCTTTATTTCTGTAATTTCTGTTATTGCCTCTCAGTTTGCTTCTCATGGGATGTAGAAAGCCCGCGTTTAGTTGATCTTTCAGTATTATCACATAGCATCGTGGTGAGTGAGGTGGACAGTACACCTGTTCGCGCCACCTCTCCGTACTTGCTCGTGTTCCCGATTTTACTTTTGTCAGATCTATCGACATGCAAATTTATTCGGACAACTTAACAGTTCGTAATGCGGAGTCAGGATTTTGATATTTCGTATTTGTCAGGGGTCGTTCACCCCACCAAAACCGTATGATGGATCAATAGGATTCGTACGAGTCTCAATTGTAAAATGCGTCAGGACGAGACTTTTCTTGGCGCTGAATGAAGTCGAAAGTGTGATTCTCGCACATTAAAATTGAAGATCTGATCCAACGCGGGAAATCGTGCTCCGTTTTCGTTTGCCACGAGCAAGGAGGTAACGCACACACGCACGCGCACATCAGAGGCTGACGATGAATTGGTATAATGCTGCTGCTGCGCGTATGTGTATTACACGTATATGTGTTCGAAACGCACGCAAACAATACGCGGCAATTTTATTCGTAAATTATTCTAGTTAGATTGCTTATGGCTTGCAACCTCCGGTATGTTGCGCAACGATGTGATCGGCCGAGATTGAATATTCCAAGTGGCATCGCACACTCGAGTGGACGGCGGATGGCGGATGGACGTCGTCGAACGTCGAAAACTTCCATAACGTGTTTTCAAAGAAATATGCATTTCCTCCCGCGTCGTCGTCGATTACTCCCCATTAATTAATTTACAACCGCGACTCACAGATCCTCCATTCTTTATGTCTCTACAACACGCGAGACTTGAACAATTTTGCAATTTCAATAAATTTCCAATAAAATATCACACGTGACGCAGCATCAGTTTTTTCGAATCCTACGCTATAGAATGTTTCGTCGGTCCCTCGAAAACTTGAACTCGTTCGATGAATCTTAAGCAATCGTGGGAAAAAATTAACGATGATAAAATAAATTGCCGGTTTTATGTCACTTGTCAAATGACGATCATTCGCATTGGCCACTGGAATCGCCGCGAGTGATTTTTCACTCTTGCATTACCAAGATGAGTGGAGCGTTCGTACATTTTTTTTCGCGCTTGCCTGAACTTCCTTCAATATCTCTTTCCGTATTCCCTCTTTACAACCGCGTACCGTAAGAAAGCGTGGAAAAAAATTCAAAGCGCCCAATCTACGCAAGCGTGTACGTGGAAAGATTTGGCAAGCACGCGATATCAGAGGTCTATTGGCGCTGGAGTAACTGGAAGAGTGGCTAAATAGTTATCCACTGGGTATATGTGCGTGTACCTGTTCAATGGATCTACACGCGATGACGTTGCCACTAGAGAATCGTGCCTACACCTTTTTTCCTCAACATTTCTACGCTTGGAAGATGACCGACCTGCTTACTCTAGCATACTCGTCATTTTCGTAATAATCTGCATAGATGCAACAACCTATTTCATTCTCCCCCTCACCAGCTAAACTGCGCTCTCTTCTCAACATCTTCTCAACAACGTTTCTCTCCACTTTATCTCGCTCGCCTTTGGTTCCTCTCGACTTTTCTCCATTGCCGAGTTGCTCCAATCTGGTGTTACACCCATGCGTGCCAACGCTCCTATTGTTCCGATCGCGTGCTATTTTTTCAGTTTCATTTTAAAGGATGTTTGATTCCACGTTATTTCTTCGGTTTAGTCGGTCGCTCCTGGTAGACCGCCAATTATCTGTACGAAGAATGCGCGCGTACAATCAAAGGATGCGCCAAGGAACCCGCATGCACGTGTGACATTGTCACGCGACGCTAAAATCTATTGTTGCGCGACGTTGGATTCCACGAGAGAATCACTCTGCGTTCGGCTAGTCCATAAATGTTGAAACAGACGCGCGTATGTGGAGAGGGAATTACGCGCAATGGCTGTTTGGTAAGGTCTTTTTGTTTTGAACGGCGGGTCTTCGTGGCGCGAAAGGAGGAAAAAATAGCTCGGTATGCCCAAGGCGAATCGCGGTTACTAAATCATCGTTTCAGAAACGAGAGCGAACGTTTCACGGCGCGTTTCGAGCGAAACCACCACGGTCGAGTTCGTTACAAAATCCAATCAGGTCACAACCTCAGCGGTCAGCCGGCAATTTCTGCACCGCGCGCCCGTACTTTTTGCTCCAAGGAGAGAAACCTAGGAAGCCGCCGCTGCCGCCGCACTGTTGCAATTAAGCCATTTTCAACTACCGACTATCAAATTGTCAAGACGGATCATGCATGACTCTGCCTCGCCTCTCGCCATTCGCCTGCCAGCGCGAAGGCGCATAGTGAAACCTTGAAAACTGTTGAAAACCACTGGTAAATCGGAATTTACGAAAATCGCACTCCGCTACTCGTTTCGTTTCATTTCGACTCTCCGTTTCTTTTTTCCTCGTTTTTTAACCGTACTCGATTATAATCCTGCGAGAGCGCTCTTTCGTTTCTTTTGGAAGAAGTATCGATCAATCTGCGAAGTTTGTTCCAGAGATTTAAATTGATAGGATGAGATGAGAGGAGGAGGAGGAGGAGGATGAGGTTGAACCTCGAGCAAAGTTTCTTTTAACGACCCGAATAACAAAAGTGAGAGAGATTCGCGTTGAAGCAACGTTGTAAAACAAACGATGCGATATCTTCGAATACTCTTAATAGATTCGAGTCCCACGAGCGAAAATATTGCATTACGGTTGCATAATTAAACATTAAACTCTGAAATGTATAATGCAGCTATGTAGGAAAGGCGAATCTTTTTGATATAACGACTAATCGTGGGTATACTTATGTATGGTGAATCTAGTATTCCTGGTGCAATTAAATTTTGCAGAGTAATTCGCGTCGATTTTTTTCATAATGCACCGCGGCATAATTATAGCAGGCTTCTTGCATGGCATCCAAGAGAGCGCATCGTGCATTCGAAGAATTATAAAAAAGAGCCGGTTCTTCTCTTGTATAAAAAGGAAAAGGAAAAAAAGAGAAAAACATATAACATACATACATATACATGTATAACGTTGAATAACTTTCGAACACGACCTCATCTTCCTTTGTGCATTTTGCAGGGTGCATTTCGAAGCGAAGTACATTAGTCTCTTTTAGAAAACAAATTTTGGTGACCCATTAACATATTTTGCTCAAGTGGAATCTTTTTCTTCTTTCCTTTTTTTATGTGTCTCTAGTGCAGAGAAAAATGTCAATAAAACTAAAGAAAAATTCAGATAAGGGGTATGGCGATATTTCGGAGTTTGACTCGATATTGTTTACTCTGGATTTTAAAAGCCTCTCTCTCTCTCTCTCTATTCCTCCTTTTATGTTCACGGCGAATTACAAGTTAATTATCCTAAACAAACCAAGCTTTGATTAGCTTTCTAGGTATTGCAATCTTCTTGTTGATCTATTCGCATATTTGAATACAATAGATGACGAGTGATGAGCTGAGAGAAACAAAAAAAAAATTAAATAGCAAAGAAGCTATTTTTTCTTGCGTTGGTTTTTAATAGTTAGGTTTGTCTCGAGGGAGAAAAAGCAGGAGAATATGAGTAAGACGTTCGAAGGAAGGAAGAAAGGTAAACCGCGAGAAGCGAAGAAAAGTCGAGGATCGTGAGGCAAGCACAAAAGATTTTTCTGTGATGCAAATCAAGCGATTGATAAAGAATTAACGATGAATACAATGGAGATGGAGTGTGCGACCTCGTGAAATTACAAGTAATCGCGCACATGCGTGCGCGCGTTCATTTTGATCCGCATGTGGTGCTCCGTTTGGACTTTGTCCGATTTTCCCCGGGATTCTTTGTTCGATATCGGACTTTGTGTAAATATATAAAGCGTGTGCAAGTTGCATCGCACACGTACACGCACACACATGGAAAATGCAACGCGTAGGATGTTTCCTCCCACTGAAATGATATTATGTGTTACTCACGAACAATTAACACGTGAATGTCGGCTGCCCAAGCGCATAATGATCTCATTACGTCATGGCTCACGACGCCTTCTTTCGCGGATCACAATTTTTTACTGGAAGAACCGACAATTTTCAACTAAATACCGACTGGTCAACTAACTATTTAGAAATAACATACTCTTCATCATATTATTTATTATGGAACAGTCGTTAATGGAAAATCCTTGTTATTTTTCAGATGTAAAAACTATTTTAAAATCTGTCAGCGGTCGACTTCGGTCCGGAGAGCTGACGGCCATTATGGGTCCGTCTGGTGCTGGAAAATCCACTCTCTTGAACATCCTTACTGGATACAAGTGAGTCATTACTTCGTCGATTTATAAATCCATATATTCCTCCCCTATTCGCGAAGAAGCTTTCAAATAACTTGTGCGAATCCCACTCAAAGTTAGATGTAGAGACGCATCTTTCTTCAAGTACTTCAAGATAAGGAGCATGGAGAAAGTATATTGAACACGCTTTGTTTTGAAATTGATTACGAGGACATTCCTATACTGATTTTAAGAATTCGTGAAAATTCCCATGTACTTAGAATTCTTTTAAGATAACGCCATGATCGTTCAAGACTCAATTGCCTGTGGTCATTGATCGCTTTGTTTTCCAAAGTCAAATGAGAGAAACTCTTACTTTCGTGAAATTTGCATGATATTACTACCACTCAAGACGCGCGTGTGTCTACTCATGAGTATTTTCTGCAATACTAGTTGCCTTACCTTGTGAGACAAAAAATATTGCTGACTGGCCAATCATCGAGTTCGAGTAAAGAGTTGCTTTTTTTTGTCAATTTTTCTTTTTTTTTTTAATAAAAAATGTACAGACAGATAATAAGCGAATAGAACTTGCAAAAGTTGTTAATTTTTATATTAATCTCAGTGATGATTGATCATTGATATAAAATTGATATAAAACATTCTTAAATTGCATGCAAAATAGTCTACCATAAATACAAGGATCTTGCATAATTTTTAATTTCCGGTTGAGCATAATTTTTCACGAGTCTCAAGATAAATAGTCGTTTTTTACTTGAAGCTAATCGCTTAAAGATATCTAAGATGAAGGAATATAATTTCTATGGTTTTCTTCAGCTAATATTTTCTTAATGTCTTCTGAGCGAATAACAGTATATTATGTTAAAAAATGGTTTTGTGGTTGTACTATTTTGCTCTTTACCGCGACATTACTTTTAATGGGTTCGACCAACTATCTGGTAAAGTGTAAAATTATTGTCAACGAGGTCAGGAAATAATTTAGTGACATACTATGATTAAACGTTTTATACGCACATTCTATAAGAAACTGTTTATATCACAAACTTGCAAAAAGAAATAAATGTTTGCTCCATATATTATTGTTATAGTATTCCATATTTTTATAGACGATTAATATTTAATATTTAAAGTAATTTTCATACATACGAATAATAATCAATTCATTAGATTCAATCGACTGTATTTAATTCTTGAAAAATTTCACTTTCTTCACCTTTTAATTTTACTTTTACTTTCCTCTTTTTTTTCTCTTACTATGATTTCGCCTCATGACAGTCGAAAATTTGGTATGACTCAGATCTGAAGAAAAGTTTGAAAGTATGTCAGTTCTTAAGATATTCTACATAACGTGTATATATGTTATAATCTAAAAAAGTTATATATCAAAGATTTTGCTTCTAATTACTTAAAAATAATATTAGAATAAAGAAAAGATGTAATAAACGCATAGGTCGTTAAATACACAGAAATAAGAAAGGAAGAATTAAGATAAAAATAGTCGGAGTCGTAAATAGAGTTGAGAAAGAGTATTGTTCATTCTGGATTATTAAGAATCCCCTCACACATTTGCATAAACGCACGCATTCGTGTCGAGGAGGTCGCCGACGGTGTCAAGGCTCGACCTCGTACTAGCACATATCAACACCACCAAAATCATGCACGACTGTAGAACTTTACTAGTAATTAGTTACTTTCAAAAATTGTATAACTCTCAGCATATTGCTCTATAATCGATTAAATAAATCTCGATTATTTTCAAATTCTGCAATTATTTTTATTCAATAGAGTAAAATATGATATATAAAATTTTAAGAGTAACACTTAAAATGGTTTTCGTGTTAATTTTAACATTTTCCACGCGTTGCACCGCACAAAGACATAAAATTTCAGATATTTTCTTTTGGATTATAAACCTTTCAATGAACCGGTTTTCTCGTTTTACGTTCAAATTGGCAATATGTACGCGCAATTCTTTAAAAGTATTTATATATATAAAACTCACGCGACCTTCTTAAATTTATGCATATTATAATTTATATGTATTTAAGTTAATATCTTTATATCTCGTGATTCTTAATTACTTATTTTTATTAAACTATTAATACGAAGGACGATAAATAAAAAAAATGGAATTAAAGGAAATGAGTAAAATGCAGGAAGTATAAATTATTGTGACATAAGGACATTTTGAGTAAAAATAAAATATTTCTTATTTTTATGGGTGCAGTAAAGGAAGAGGGTAGAATTGACGAAGAGAAATAAATTTATTCATAAAAGGTGGAATAATAATTGTGAAGAAGAATTTTAAAGTCGTATAAGAGTTACAGCTTCTGTTGAGCTGATTTGCGTACATCGGGTCAAGAAATATGTATACGTGTACATGTAGTGACCAGTGGGTAAAAGTCGTTTCACCTTCACTTCTTTTCTATCGTGGTTCCTGAACCGGTTTTGTTGATCACAGTCTGCAGCGAGTTTTATCCATCCGGGATTGAAATTCGCAAATGATACAACGAGACACTTGACATTGAATCATATATAAAACTTTAAAACTGATATCATCTAGCTGCCACTTTGAGAATATTAATTTAGTAATAATAGTAACACAAAATATGTGTAAATACAAACAAATTTGTTTTCTACTAAATTTTAATAATATTTGCAATAAACGTAATTAAAGATTATTTATGCATTATATTACCTTATAAAAAATGAAATCATAATTTTAGGTGGGCTGGCGTGGAAGGTAGCATTACAATGAATGGCCATGAAAGGAATTTGAGTGCCTTCCGGAAGTTATCCTGCTACATCATGCAGGATAATCAACTCCATGCAAATCTCACGGTTGCTGAAGCGATGAGGGTCGCTGCCAATCTTAAATTGGGCAAACACGTCACTAAGGCCGAAAAAGAGGAAGTGGTAAGTTCAACATTAATTAATTCATAAAGAAATGCAACCTAAGTATTAAAACTCTTAAGAGAGTAAAATTTGCCCTTTTTTCAAAAATTTACAGAATTGTAACGTTTAGAAATATTTAAAATTCGTTAGTGAAATACTGATCTAATCGTTTTAATAGAATTAAATAAAAAGGAACCCGTTAATTTTGAATAATTAACATTTACTTACGCGACCTTAATTTCTAAGGAAGATTACGTATAATATGATACTTATCTCGTATGCATAATGAACTCAATAAATCTTGTTACATCTCCTTTAGTAATAGATGAACCGTGATCAGATTTTGAATAAAATAAGTGAATAAGAACCAACTGTATTAATGTATTATTTCAAAGTATCTTAGACTAGCTGGTACACTGAAGCAAGAAATTATCCTTGAGAATTAATTTTCCATTAATTTTTTTTAATAAGAACTCTAAACAGAAAATTAACGTTCTTAGCATAGAACTGTAATAAATGGATCATCACAGCGTACAAGCTATGAGTTTGACTTCATATAATTTAATGTTCATATCATAGTTGTTAATTATTCAATAAAGTTGGCAACGATCATTATAGCAACGCGTGATTTATTTACAGATCCAGGAAATCCTTGAGACATTAGGTTTGGCAGAGCACCGTCGCACCATGACCTCCAACCTCAGTGGAGGTCAAAAGAAAAGACTTTCCATCGCCCTTGAACTTGTTAACAATCCACCTGTAATGTTCTTTGATGAACCTACTAGGTGAGTTTACGTAACAGAATCCTGAACTCTCGAAGAGAAATGCACGATGATTTCACCATGATTGTCGAAAGCTTCACTGATCTCTCGCAATAAACGCTGACATCTTTTTTCTTGCCTCGTTCGTTGCTCCGATCTCTTTTTTCGTTTTTACTTTGACCATTCTCCTTCGTTCTCCCTATTTATTTTCGAATAAAAATGTACTTGACGCCTTATTCCGATTTCACTTGGTCCTCACAGGAACACAAGTAAGGTAGATGGATAATAAGCACGTGGAGGAGCACGCGATGACTTGAGCGTAGTTCAAATATTAGATTAGTAAACCGATCGAGTCTCACCAAGTGTATTTGAATTACTCACTCGTTTATCTTACCTTACACTCACTGATATCAAGTGGACTAACTCATGGTACCGTTATACGAGTTTCTTACACGCCACTGCGCTTCCGTGTTGACGAGAAAACTCGCCCAGTTTAATAGAGATTTTCAATCAACAAACATAAAACACTACCCTTGCTTCAATGAAATTTAATTATTTCTCTTTATTTCGCTTACCTTCTTATTAGATTTAATCGCTTTCTGATTCTTTCTTTGAAGATTCTTTCTTCTTCATATTCAATCTTTTTACCTCATACTTTGCAATTAAACTAATTGTTCTCTTTTTATATTAGTAATGCCAATGATAAAAAGTAAACGAATACTTGAAACAAAGGAACATGCATAGATAGAATATGAGCACACGTAACAATATGAAACATGAAAGTACAAATAAAGAAAGCTGGGTTATAATGATTTATAGAAAATTCTTCTATGACACTTCCTAGCATTATCTATGTTATTAATTTACGACTTTGTAGTGTCGTTTGTTGGTATTTTATGATGACATGCCACTATTTACAAAGATCATAAAAAGGACCACAATGTTTCATTATTATTACGTTTATTTTCCATTTATGTTATTAGAGTGTTTTTTCTTATTATTCGAAGTTCGTAATTTAATTATTTTTTTCTTTTTCTATCTTTTCTCCCTCCATATACAAAGATTTCCTTTAAATATACGTAACCTTCAAGTATTGTCAAGACCGATCATAGTGGAAGTTCCCGTTTAGACAAGATTGAAGAGTGGCGCATAATACCAGGAGAAAGTTCGTGATTAATGTCCGGTTTTTAAAACGCTTTTTTCCACTCACTTTCACTGGCATTATGCGACACAATTCAAACTATAACTCTAAGCTTCGAAAATCTCAAATGCGTTCTTGAAATTAGAATTAGCCTCATCAAAGGTCTACCATTTAATAGTTGACATAAAACTACGTGCGTAGATTTAGAATCCTGATTCCTTGGCCCTTTCAAGGAAACGCGTTTTACGTGATTCGATTAAATAAAATTTGAAAACGCAATGATATTGTGGCACAGAAGTTTGACTGGTTCTCGAGTCACTTCTCTTTTATTATCTTTTTCTGCTTTTTCGCGAAGACCATCGTCCGATCAACGACCGGTTAGACTCAAGGTTAACACCATCGCAAAAAATTTACACCTATTAAGGGAAATCCTTGAAACGTACATTTTCTTCTTATCGATAAGTTTTTAATCGATCTCTCCTTTTTTGCAAGCTAAAAATCATTCCAGAAATATTTTTGATCTATTATATCCAAGTAATTCGTTAAATCTTCATTTTTATTTATAGAAATGCATGTCCTTGATTTATATTATTGCTGAAAAGCCAAAACAAGAGTCCTCATTTTACATGAATTTATGGAATGTTTTAAATTTAAAATATAAGCTAAAATAAGTTGAGACGTAACTTTTAATTTTATTCCATTTTTTTCCGTCATTTAACGAGTTATGATTATTTTATTATTTACGTTTGAAATTTACAGTGGCTTGGACTCGTCATCGTGCTTCCAGTGTATTTCATTATTAAAAACACTTGCTCGTGGTGGCAGAACTATTATTTGCACAATTCACCAACCCAGTGCCAGGCTTTTTGAAATGTTTGATGCTCTTTACACATTAGCGGAGGGCCAGTGTGTTTATCAAGGATCAACATCACAGTTGGTACCATTCCTCAGGACTATTGGATTAAATTGTCCTAGTTATCACAATCCTGCATCATTCAGTAAGTTTGTATTTGGAACTCGTTACTCTTTGTTGAATATGCATAATAAAAGAATTTTATAAATATGGTAACCATGTTCAAAAAAAATTGTGTACAAAAGCCTGTTACTTTTTTTCTTTAGATAAATAAATAAAGTTCATGAATTTTATTAACATAATGTTAAAAAGTTTCTTAAAATTATTTGTTTCAATGATTCATGTGCAGTTTTAAGATTTAATTTTGAATTTTAATTACAGTTATTGAAGTATCTTGCGGAGAGTATGGTGATAATATAAAAAATCTAGTAAATGCTATAAAGAACGGGAAATACGATATTCGAGAAGGACATCCTTTCCCCGATATGAAGTCTGATTTAAACAACGCGGATATGGGAGCATTCCCAAAGGAAATCGAGGGCACAGAAAATCAAGATATCAAGGATAAGAATGACGCCAGTAACATAGAGGACAAATTTCCAGAAAATAAATCAAGCGAAGTCAACAACGGAAAGATTATACCAAGCTACGCCACTAACGATATTGTTAAACAAGGTTCGTTTAAATTAATGATAATCGGCTTTGTAATTATCTCTCTCTCTCTCTCTCCCTCTCTCCCTCCTTCCCTCTCATTACTGATAAGAAGATTAATTGCCATCATTATTAATTATTAATAAGAATGAAGGTTAAAATTGTTATGATTTTTTCTATAATATAACAATTATGGTTATATTAATCTTAATATAATTGTTTTTTAACAGGTGACGTTGCAATACCTATTGACTTGGAAAAGAAAGATAATGCCAGCACTGCTTTGCTTGACGATACAATAGCAGTTACACCCGAAAGATATCCCACGTCTGAATTTGTACAATTTTGGATTATATTAAAAAGAACGTTACTATTTAGTCGTAGAGATTGGGTAAGTTTTGTGACCGGAATTTTTATATTTATAATACTTTATATAAGACATTTTAATTATTCTATGATTTCTTTTCTAGACTCTTATGTATCTTCGATTATTTGCTCATATTCTTGTCGGGTTCTTAATTGGTGCTCTTTACTATGATATTGGAAACGATGGTGCTAAAGTACTTAGCAATCTTGGTTTTCTGTTTTTCAACATGTTGTTCCTCATGTATACATCCATGACAATCACTATTTTATCATGTAAGTTCTATTTTATTAAATACATCATAAATTTACATATATGTTATACATTTATAGAATATAATTAATAAATAATTTTTTATCATTTTAGTTCCTCTAGAATTACCAGTGCTTCTGAAAGAAAATTTCAATAGGTGGTACTCTCTTAAAGCTTATTATTTGGCTATAACTGTATCAGACATACCATTCCAGGTAAGAATCAAAGAAAAATTATTTAAATTATTTAACATAAATTGTGTCTTTTAACAAACTAAGTAATATTCATAACACTGCTCAATATTATATTTTTATTTTTCAGGCTATTTTCTGCATAATATATGTTAGCATTGTGTACTTCTTGACGAGTCAACCACCGGAGGTGTTTAGATTCAGTATGTTCTTAGGAGCTTGTTTGTTGATCTCTTTTGTCGCACAATCAGTCGGACTTGTAGTTGGTGCTGCAATGAACGTACAAAATGGCGTATTTTTGGCGCCTGTGATGTCAGTGCCTTTCCTCCTATTCTCAGGATTCTTTGTTAGTTTCGATGCTATTCCTGTATATCTCAGGTGGATCACGTATCTCAGTTATATTAGATATGGTTTCGAAGGAACTGCTTTGGCTACTTATTCCTTCGCCAGAGAAAAACTAAAATGTTTCCAGGTAAATTTCATGAAAAATAAGTTTTTTACTAAAGTTTAAATTATAAATTATTCACTTCATTTTTTTTTTAATTGCAATTTATATGCAATTGCAAGTATATATATACATATTTATATAAATTTAATGTATTTTCCATTTTGTTTCAGGTTTATTGCCATTTTAAAAATCCAGAAACAACTCTCGAAGAACTTGATATGTTGGATGCAGATTTTACATTAGACATTTTGGCTCTCTTGCTAATATTCGTTGTTTTGAGAATTGCCGCATATCTGTTCCTTCGTTGGAAACTCAAATCTGCACGATAAAAATTTAATGGTAAAATTTAAGCAAAAATTACAACAAAAAAATTAGATGCAGTGTACGGAGCTCGTCGAAACCTCAATCGAAAGGGGTTCACAGTAACCGTTAACGTTTTTCTCGTTATATATATTTAAGTACGAAATATATTCGGGCGCAAAAAAAGGACCGAATGTTTTTTACGTATAATTATAATCCTGCAATGAAAGGTATCGTTTAGTAGACCTGGAGAATGCAAGGGGTTGCTGATTTTGTAGTTTATAAGGCCTAAGCTAATATAATTTATTTATCTCTAGTTTAGAAACACACGACAGCATGGTAATTATTTTAATAACGTATTCATTATTGTTCAGGGTACTTTTATCCTTTCTCTTTTTCAAATTATGCAATAATACGTGCGTTAATACGCGTCTCGAAACGAGTCGATAGCACGAAGAATTACCGATTATAGGCTTGAGCAACTTTAAATTAGATTTTATAATAATTAAAAATTTTACTACATAAAAATACTTAATTTTATGTAGTAACTTGTAAATGAAATGTAACTAAATTTGAAGTTTTTGCACAAATTTTATTAGGATGTTTTAATTTAATAGGTTCTTATTTTGTATTCATTAATTTATTGTCAAGTTGATTGAAAGCGAATAATCATGTGACGCCTGATCGGTTCCAAATTTAGGTCCTTGATCCATTTACATGCCCTTATTATTATAATAAGAATCCTCGCGAAAAAAGTAGGGCCTTAATCGACAACGTTTCACGAGCGACCACTTGTCTTTTATCGACCAATGGCTGTGAGCATGATAAATACAAGCTGGAAGAATGAACTATCGTGATGACGTGTGTTCTTCTTAATTTTAATTTCGGACGCGATGCATAAAGACGCTTCTCTCGGGTGACACGTCCGGGGTTGTAACTTAATAATGCACGAGTTTATCTTGCCAAGTTATTTGTATGTGTCTGAAAGCCAAATATCATAACTCGCGTTATCTTTCGCTAATGCGAAAACGCCTGATGTTTCGCGCCTAAACTAAAATAGTGTATGCGTGCGGTAGCGATTGAAAGGAAATTATCCTATATTAAATTAATTATTTTTAATTAACTCAAACAGTAGTTTGTAATAGATTTATGTCGTTATCAATGAAATTTACGAATGGCAAATAATAAAATGATAAAAGAATACGACATTTGATCTATATACGTCGAACAATTCGTACTAAAACTTTATTGAAGTGGCCCATTCTCTGTCGAAATTTTTTAAGATATTTTTATATTGACTAAAGTCTCATTTAATAATGTATAAAATGTTTGATAAGAAACGCATAATCTATCTTCGGAATAAAATATGTTAAATAATGACAGAAATTGACAGATGTTAAATTAGATATGGAATGGGTTAATATAGTAGAAAGAGCAATAATATGATTAGTAATGGGAAAGAGAGAAAGGCATCTGAAAGACATTTTCTTGTGGAAAGTAGCGTAAATTGATATCGTCATCAGTTCTACGTATCTTACCAAAGCTCAAAGTTATTCGCAAATCGTGCTACGTCGATAATTGGGTAAAGACAAATGAAAATCAAAATAATAAGAAATTTAAGGGAACCAATATATTATACTAATATAATATTACATAATAATCAAGATGTGTAGTGATCGTAGCCTATACGTTTATATGAGTGATCGGTTGCCAGTCGGAATTCAATATATTTTTGTAGCATATTGCGTATCCAGATGTGTGTACCTGTACTGGATTGGCATAATCATCGTTGTATTTTGTAATGTACGTTTGTTACGAATAAAATGTGCTTTTCGTAAAATTGAATTTCTTTTAATTCATATCAATTTAATAATTTTCTATCATTACTTTTTTTTATTGCATTTTTTTTGCTATCGAGTTCCAAGAAAGTATGTTTTTCAAAAAATTTTAATAATTTTTTAATAATACTAGCTACTCTGTATTTATTTTATATATATATATATATACTACTGTATTTTTATTTAAAAAAATAATTTCCATTCTTTTTTAATGAGAATTATTTCATTTTAAGTATTTAGTAAAACCATAAGTAACATCTAGATCTCTTTTATAAAGAAGTTTTTTTATTCAAATTGATGTAGTCGTAATCCCGTGCAAATTGCTATCATGTTTCATCGGTATCTAGAGACTACAGCAATTAGCATCTAGAATTTTTTTTCCATCTATGATTCAACGTTATGTAAAAAATATTCGTGCATTCAATACTAATTGGTTTTAAAAAATAGTATCATACACATATAATGTTGATTTAATAAATTTAATGAAGTCAATGCACGTAATCAATGAATATACTACATATTTTTACCAATGACTAAACCTATATTAATATGGAACAATAAATACTGATAATAAAAATTTGATAAATTAACTTTATGGTCTCTTTGTTGTTTGACCTACATACATGTTCTGTTGTATGATAGTTTAATAGTTGATATACGATGACATATGTATGACAAGACCTTCCTCCAATTCATTTTAAAATATAAGATAAAATTATTTTGTACGCAAAGAATACGCATTATTTAATTTATTACTTTTTCATTCGGAACTTCGTTTTCTCTATCTAAGCTATATAGTATTATAATTATTAAATACTTCAAAAAGTAAAGTCCGGCTCGTAAAATTACAAAGAACTCTTCAACTTAATTTATCTTCAGAAGTAACCCGTATATTTTAAATTAGAAGAACGAAATCATCCTATGTCTACGATTTTACCTTAATGATTTGATTCGTTTAGTTAGTGGAAGAAGCACTTCTTCCACTCTAACGTAACAAACGTAAGATTTAAAATAAATGGATGTCTATTATGGGTATTTAAAACATAGTTAAATCCACTACGGATAATGCATCCTGAGATCAATCCTGCAGAAATTGCGTGCCAATATATTACTCACCGATAATAAGGAGTTAGCTTCCTGCATGCAAGAAGCGAAATAAATTTGCAATTCCATAGAAAGTAAAAATTGTGTTGCTCGCTATATAATTATTAATTTGCTACCCAGTATTTGCATCTGCTCTTCTCGAAATTCTTCCACAGTTTATCAATAAAAAAGAAAGCTATGTTAGTGTACACGTGTACCGTTTACATGCGTACTCGTGAGAGTTCGTAATCTCTGTCACATTTGCAAGCAATACCAAAGCACTCTTTTACAGCGTGTCTATCATTTGTCATTTGTACATACATTCGTTGACTAAATTATACAAATTTATTACAAAGTAGTCATTATTGTATCGAGTATTCATTATTTAATAGTTTATTCTCTGCTGGAAAAGTAAGACATTTAATTTAATATCAAATGAGAAAAATGGCAAAACTAGAGATGGATACGATTTATGTGAAATAAAAAAGTAAGTTATTTTACCAGTAGCACATAGTTTGTCTGTAGAAGTACGTCTGTGACCTATGACCAGTCATGGCCCGCGAATGACTTGTTCTTTTTTCATACCTATCAGTCATTAATTCATGCTCTACAGTTTAAAGCTAGGCACTTGGGCGTCCCAATTTCTTTTACTTCCGTTATAATTATTTAACGACGATATTCAACGTACCTCGAGAAAAAGGAACATCCTATATCCAATTCATTAAAAACCAAAGATTTGCTTCATGGATGTTTATGATTCACATTGCATTACTATTCAAATTGACTTTAAACTGACTCTGCCGATTAAAGTAATTCTCGATCATTTTTTTATGCGTAAAAGGACAAAAGAAGCGAACTTGAATCACATATCATGCAAATTCCTTCTTTCAAGTGTTGCGCTCTCGCGTTGTGCTATTAATAAAAAAATAGATTATTCGTTGGTTGATCGGAATTGATGCACGTGTGTATGTACGCGTGCGTGCGTGCGTGCGTGCGTGGGTCGCGCGTGCACGCGCACATGCATGCACACACCTATTCCATCATATGAATTTAAAAAATTAATTTTTTACCATCTATGCGAAAGAGATTATACATTGAGTGCTTGATCGTGGAAAGATTGCGTGTTTGTTTGATTCTTTTAAAAAACGATTAAGAAATTAAGCGCGAGCGCGGGATAGAAATAAGAAAAACTTGGTCCAGAGTGTTTTGTGCGTTCTTTTCTCACACGTGGATAGCATATTTGGCTGGTCGAAGGGGTGAGTGTAGTTTTGGAGCATGCGCACATATTTGTGCTCTCTGTGTGGAGGCAGGGGCGCACACGCGCATTTCCTAACATACCGCATCTGCTATTCGAGACAGTCTGTTTTCCTTCAGCGTCCGCGCTCGGAACTCCGTGCCGGGAACTCGGACGCTATAAAATATCTCGCATTTATTCAATTGACAGTTCAGTCGACACTGCATCACTGGTCGTATGTACTTACATTGTACCGTAACTCTCCATCGTTAGAAAATTTTAGTTTTTTCGCAAAAAAGTGTTTCTTTCCTTCCTCTCTTCTCTATGTTACTTCTTCAATCGGAGCGCATCTAACAGTAAGTATTTTTTTTTTTTTTTTTATATATACTCGTGCATCTTTATTTTGGCATAAGAGCGCACTAAACTCGATCTCGGTATTCATTCTGATAGACGCACACAATATTGATATAGTTTTCGATTTATATATCGAAATATCCGTAGTTTTAAATTATTCAGGAATTTCAAAATTATTTGAAAGTGTTTTGCGGAGAGATAAGATTCGCGGACCATTAGAAAGAAGAAAGCGAATTATCGTGTTTTATCGAAAGAATGTAGTATTATTTTGAAAGTATGTTATTTTATCGAGCATGCGTAGAGACGCGGGAAATCTTGAAGGGGGTGGGGATTAGGGGTTCGGCTAGGTTATAAAAGGGACAAGCGCACTAGACTACTCCTGATGACAGACAGTTTGCCGCCATTGTGCCCATCATTTTATTCTCGATCGGTCGCTTTGTTCCGATGCAACGTGTGTCACGGTACATTAAACATTTCTACAACAAAGAACGTTAGTAATAATGACACATACGTCACGATTTATTTTTAATTCCTCTTGATTATTAAAAAACTTGTAGAAATTATTAATGATTAATTTATATATATATATATAAATAATCATAAATGCTTATGTAACTTGGCACGGTTAATAAATGATGGATATTTGATATGCTCTATATTTATAGGTATAAATAGAATACGAAAGGTTGGGTTGGTCAAAATCTTTGAGAATTATTCAAATGCTGTATTTTTAATTCATTATCTGAAAATATAGAATTTTACTATCTATTACTTTATTCAAGAATTTATTCATATGATTCACGTGTCTAATATTTCACTTTGGAATTTACAATAAAAACAAGATTTTTTGTAACAGTGTAAACTAGTTGGTAATGACGCTACTCCGGTTTTTATTACAACTTAATTTATTAGTTATATTCCTTATATTTGCTGATAATCTTAAATTTAAATGTATTGTGATATTGGGTATGTAAGATGTAAAATAGAAATAAGCAAAATACTTATTTGTAAATTATAAATTTAATACGTATACGAATACTCTTATGCGAAATAACATGTATAAAGTTAGCACGTGTTGTACGAATGTTTTTTTTATATATGAAGAAATTTAATTTAATAATGTCTCTGTTTTTAAATACATTATTAGCTTTAAGAATTCTATATAAATTTAATATTATATTCATTGTAAAAAAATTAGGCAGATATCAAGTATATTAATTTTTTTTATCTATATTGACATTTTTCTAGTTAGGTGATAAATTACTCTGTTAAATGTTATATATTTGATCAATTATGAACAACTTTATTCCAGAAAAATTAAAAAAGTATTCGATTAAGTGTTTCCAATGAAATACTTACATTTCTTATTTTACAATTTAATTCAAAAGTTTTTAACAGATTCAAATATAAAAATGTTGATAATGCATAAAGACAAGGATCGAGAAAGAAATTAATTTGGCCTTCAACTATTAATCATGTACAATGAAATATTATAATAAACGTATAAAAGTCATAAAATAATGAGAGATCAGCAACATAAAAATTCATCAGAACAAATTAACAATATATAATTAAATAGTATGAGTTTTGCAGAAATGATTAGAATTTTTAAGTTTGATACAATTTGTAATAAATATTGCATATTTTTAAAAAATATGTATACATTTAAAAAAAAATGAAATTGTAAATATAAAGTAATCATATATCTTTTATAGGTCAAATACCTCCATATTGATAAGAAACTGGCTTTTTCCATATCGCCAAATTTTATTAGTTTATAGCGCAATATCTTTCAAAATCTGAACTTGAAGAAAATATATGATAACACGTTGATAGCCTGCAGTCCAATATAATTTAAGGGTTCACTCTTAATACGCCTAACAATAAGAGACGAAATTCTTATCACAATCGCACGCCCATCTTGCTGAATGAAATTCTATCTCCCCGTTCCAATATTCTTATCAGTGACAAATTATCATATGAAGCATGTGTAAGTGTATTTATAATAATATATTTACTCCAAAATTTGGTATTTGTATCCTTCCGAGTAAGTTTGGCGTACCATAAAAAAATTAGTGTTTTATATTACCAAGTTCCACCATTATTGCTCTTATTATTATTTGATTAAAATATATAATGTTAAAAGCTCGTCTATTAGAAAATCAATCAGAAAACAATCTTTCGAAGCTTAAAGTAATAAACGTGAATATAATTCTACTTAAAATTCATCCAACAAATCTTGTTGCATTTATGCAAAATAACTGTACGCAGCATCACTTCGTAATTATATATCAAGTTAACGCAAAGTTTTTCATAACACGAGATAACGATTCATTTTTAGCAAGATATGCACATTTTCACTTTTACGTTAAATAAACTACATAAAGTAATTATAATGTCCTTATTAGTTTTGAGTTTTAGATAAAGAAATATTTACCACATGTCCATTGATTAAAAAGCGATTAGAAAGAAATTCATGAAAGGGCTTATCGGCTACACGTGCTAAATGAGTAATCGCGCAAATATAATAAATTTATCCGGAGGATGACGGTCGTCACACAAGAATATGTAAGTTAAAGAAAAATTCTGGGATTTCTTGGTACCGCGAAATAGAAAACTTTTTAAATGCACGAAATCGATATTTAGAGAGTTTGTGAAAACCGGATGATATGGAGCGCCGGAAAGGTCACCCAATGAGCTCTCGTAAGTCTGATTAGTCGGAGAAACATTATCATTAACGTATCGGTGTGGTAAATGATGCCAGTGGACGATATTAAATAGTTGTGTGAGGGATGTACGTGCATGAAGGAATGTGAGTTGGTGCGTACAATCGAGGAGAGTGAGATGCCACGAGGAGGCAAACGCACACAACATACACAACATACACAATACTATTTTAAAGAGAATCCAAGTCAGTCCGTCGCCACTGTTCGTTGCGTGCTGAGGCCTTCCTCTATGTCGGCTCTGTGGCATCTTATTAGTTTGGTGTATAACGACGTTAACAACCTTAACTATCGCGCGCTACGTGACGTAATTATTTTTCGTCTGGCCAAGCAGCGACTTCTAACTCCGCCGGAAGATTAGCACTAGGATTATTTCACTTATTCTTTTCAATAGAATTTTTTTTATTTTTGACAACCAAGTGACGCATCGATCATCAAACGTTCTTAGAAAAATTTCGAGATTCTCGCTCGCAACCGGACACTCGATCTTCGTCTATTTTCTTTCTCCCTGTGGTTTGTTGCATTTCCTACAAGAAAATCGAATAAGTGCGCGAAGTACGACAGTTCCATTAGTTTCAAATACAAATACACGGTAAGCGCGATTTGACAAACAGCAGTAAATTTGCCAAGAGTGGCGTACACTGGCGAACGTAATCGTAAAGCGAACTAGATTATTTGTTTGTCTGTCGGTTTCACTCCATTCTTCTGTTATTTATCATCTTCCGTGTATGTCTCTATGCTATGTGTAAGCATGCATGCAGATTGGAAATGCAAAGCCACGCGAGTTCTCCGCTCAAACTTAAAAATCAAACGTTCCATGCTGAAAAATCTTCGTGCCATTCATTACACTAAAAATAATTCTTGCTTATTCATAGCTTAATTTTGCCTTCTTATAGTTCAAATACAATTTAATTTAAATAAATTCATTTGATTTTTATTTTTTTACAATTCTTATATAAAATAGAGAGTAAATTCATCATTTTTTTTATTTTAATGTTTTTTATTTACAAATTTATGTTTATTTTTATTTTTCTTCTCGAAAAATGTATGCTCCTCTAAAATGCTCTTTACCGTGTAATCTAGAAAAACAATAATATCTATTTATCTCTCGCCATCATTGTTTTTTTATAATTTATCGGCTATACAAATAAAGTATCAAGACTTAGATTTGTATATTTTTTAATTGATACTTTAAAATACTTCATTGGAAATGAAAAAGTTTCTTGTTTTAAGAAAGCACGAGAGAGTTGTGTTATGTTAAGCTCGCTCCGTTAATTAACAATAATATTTTAGTGATTTGCGTGCTTAACGGCTTATGGTTGTTGGTTGTTATTAATTTGTATGTGACATTGTAAAGTTTGATGTAAAAGTTTATATTTAGTGATTTCTCGCTTTAACCAAATTATTAGTCTTTATTCGAGAAAAAATAAACAGAATATTCCCAAAACACCTCTATCAGTATTTCTCGCAATTCACGCTGTAATTTTATTTCAAGCAAAATCGTGTTTTTTCCATTAGAAAATTCGAATTTCATTATTTCCATTAGAGGCTTAGAAATTTGATTAAAAAGTTGTAAAGTATATATTTGTATACTTAACACAAAGGCATGCTAATCTGCAAAAAGACTGTAACTTCGAGAAATGTAAATCTTCAATGAAGAAAGACATCTATAAATGCTACTAAGTAGAGGATGTAATAGAGCTCTTCAGTGATGGTAGAACTGGTAGTAGAAGGTTAAAAAAGTAATCTCATTTAAAGCACCGCAAAAACTGTGATTAACAAACCGCCATTTCAGAATAATTGTCTCTTCGCAACAAACGAGTTTTGTCAACCTTTCAAATTGAGCATAAGAATACCAGACAAAATCGTGTCTCGGGTTATCTATTCCTATTAGTCAAGTATTTTTCTTCACTCTTTTCCATTTAATAGGTATAAAGATCAGTCCATAGCTCATTCTTATCCACTGACCACTGATTTATTTTTACTGAAGTGGAATTTGTTCCAACTAATTAATTGCATTTGTCTCGTGTTATATCATGTGCTTGATTGAAGTAAAAACTACAATTGATTCCCCCTTATCAAAAGTTTAACGAAGCGATGAAAGAATTCCATGAGTGCGCGCTCTTAAATTTTTGACAATACGAGCAATTGATAGCTATGCGACACACTATTGCGAAATGAATTAATTAAGTAATGAGAAAAGATAAGAATTGGAAAAGAATAACGGCACGAGATCTACGAATATTATTCAGAAACTATAATTTTGTATCTTTGAACTTTGATACAAGTCGTTCGATCGAAGTGTCATAAAAATCCAGTTTTTTGCCTCGACGCTTCAAAGACCTATGGAAGGAACCATTTAAGTATCTTTCCTCTTAGAAGTCAATTTTCAATCCTTTCGTACCTCTCGTAGAATTAATGTTTCACGTTAAGCAGTTTCACTTTTATAAAACCACGAAGCGTGGATAAAGAAAGGTTCTCTTAAATTAAGGAAAGTTCTCTTATAGCCACAGTCCCTTTACAGATAGGGAGGCAATGCACTTCGGAGTGCAGCCACGTATCTGAGATATTCCGAGAATGGCTCGTGCGGCAATCCGTTACTTTGTTTTTGCTGGCAGACGCACTGTCCTCCACCTATCTCGTGCACAATTAGTCTATCTTCCCCAAGTTTCTTCTTACTGATTAGTTCCGGTCTAATTGTAGCCAATTAAGTTCATTTTATTGTTAAGCCTCTACGTTCACTTATGTTCTTCCATCGAAAAACAAGTGAATTATGCACAAACATCTATATAAATAATCATCTGAAAGGTCTCTTTTATTTCAATAAATTAGGTTTTTATCAGTGCAAAAGAAACGAAACTAAACAAAACGCCGTGGCATCCCGAGTGGGGCGACCTTGCATCAGTTTAAATATCCTCAGCATAGCGTTCAAAGTGGGTAGCAAAGAGATTCCGCTTGCAGCAATGTCCCACGTCAAAATAGCGGACATTTTAATTTTAGAGCTTTTTCTCAAATTGTTTCGTATTTCCTCACGTAGCGATGATACGTCGCGACTAATTTACCCATAAATGCAAAAAAGAAAAAAAAAAGAAACTTATCTCTGCAATCTACGAAAAAACGTGAATTTTGGAAGATGTACGTGTAGGAATTTTTAACTGATCATCTTCCCCGATAAGGAGTATCTCTCTCCTTTGAAGCAAAATTCGTGTTGTTTCATCAATTTTCTTATCAAACTTAATTTACATCTGTCTGTTGCAGGTTGGAGCAGCAACGCAGGAGTTGAACGCTGAGATTCTAGAGTGATTTCACCGAGCGGTGAATTCATTGTTCGGAGTAAGCAGCTTCAACGGAAGGAACACGGAGGCGCACAATGCCAACGACCGCTAGGATATAAACCCTTTGGAAGGAATCTGAAAATCGCTCGTCATGGCAGTGCAGCAAAAAGAAAACAACGTCGTTGCTAAGTTGCAGAATGGCACCGCTGGGAATAAGGACGTCGAGAAACCCGCGTTGTCGCACCTCAGCAGAATGGCACCTGTCGACATCGAATTCAATGATTTAACTTATACGGTGCCCAGTGGTACGAGGGGTAAGCGACTTTCAATGAAATTTACTTCACCTCCAGTCAATCGAACTGTGAATGATTTAATGGGCGGTACTATGGTAACCGCAGCAATAACACGAAGTGCAAACTGTATCGAGAGAACGAAGAATGAATGAAGTGGCAGGCTAAAATATATATATATATGTACGTATTGTTTGCGGTGAATGAGGAGAGTTTCTGCAATATTTGACCCGTTCAAACAATAATACTAATCGTTACACGAAAAGTGACAGTCCGCTGAAGTTTCTTAATCGATACGTCGATTTAATCGCGGTAACCAACAGATTCGAGACTGATGCAATCGCAGTTTCCTACAAATTACCATGCTTTTAATTTTCGCGCGCGACTCCGTTACTCGGGAAGCTATCATTAAGAGATTTAATAAATCAATCTAATGATACTCTAAAGTATTTCATTAAGGCCCATAAATTTGATTATTCAATAGCGCGACTAATTTATCGAGACTACTCGTTCACATTCTACTTTTTTCTATATTCTAAATGCTTGCTGTTATATCGCGATGATCGATCATTGATTTTCTCCCCGCGTTATATAAATAACTAATTAAATTGAGAGCCCTGTCGTGTCACTATTCGCAGCTAAATCTTTGTTTAAAGTTTACCGTTTGTACGAGAGTTATGTCAATAGCGCCGAGCGCGCGAGTCGCATCGCGCCATATGGCGCGTGTTATTTATCACTCGAAATTGAAAACTTGATAGAAAAGTTAATTGGATCTTAATCTGTGACGTCTAACCCGTGGAAAGGCGCCCGTTTCATAAAATTTTCAAAGTCCGTTAAGCATTTAAGATTCCAGGCAGTTCGCGTAGCGTTTATCATTATTATATAGCTGGCAGTCGCTTAGATAACTGTCCAAATAGTAAGAAATCATGCAAATGAAGAATCATTTAGAATAATTAAGATACGCGTCCCTGCAACTGTCGTTTTTTAACGCAGTAACGAAGAGGCAGCGATTCGTTCGAATCGTAACGGGAGGTAGCATGCTAATGTAGGTGAGAGCTCATCGTGGCATTGGCCTGTTCTTGTAAGTTAAATAAGGTGAGTCGAGGTGAGTTCTCTTTTCCACGTGAATTCTCGCGAGTCCCTCGCGACAACAGTGAATCATTGCTTCCTGATAGACACGCGTACTAGCCAGGAGAGCCACTTGAGAACGATAATCAATTCTTTGCTTGTCGATACAAATCTTCCTCGTTCCGGCTACTTACATGTCGGTTACTTACTCCACGGTTCTCCAGGTCATTTGCCAACGATGGGATAGCTCTTTCTCCTTAACAGATCGTGTGCGAATTCCACTGTGAAAAATGACCTGCCTCGTTCCCTCAAGATCCACTCGCATCCGCTCCTTTCCTAATTGTTCCCACGTGATTAGAGCCATTTGCACAGAGTCGATGCAATCCTCGGTGCCGCGGCATTCGGTCTAGAAACTTGAAACACCGCTTCGAAATATTCCCAAGCAAATTACTTGAAAATGTACGTGACGTACAACCTAAATAAGCTATTTACCAATGTGACATAATAGTGTTGCCGAATCAGGCGCGAATAATGTACAATAAATTGGACTCATTTATATAACGTTTAGTTACGGCACTTTCAAGTATTTATGGAAATACAGTTTTCTGAAGGGATATTGGCGCATACAATAGATTTGACTATTGATTAGAATTGCTAAATCAAGGGAAGGACTGTTCTATATGGTAAACTGCGAGCACATTGTGTCAAAAACTCGTGGTTCGATCGTTGGCGGGTCTTTCGATTCGCGCACGATTACAAGCGTTATTTCGTCTATGACTTTAAGCATTAGCCACGCAGGCTCCTAGTAACGAGGGAAAATTCTCGAGTAATTCCGCTTGTCGTTTTTACTGTTACTCGTTGTTCGGTTTATTGCATCAGAGTCAACGATCGATAGATTGGAGCAATAAAGCGAGCAAACCCCCTTGGATTCTGGTAGATTTGTAGAAACTTTGAGAAGCGTTTCTTTTATTCGAAAAGCATCTAGCCTCATCGTGTTTACCAAAGGAAAGTTCGTGATGAACATAACAAATGATTTCCTTTTTCCAATTCAGCTCTTGTACATTCGCTTGGAGCACCGGTGAATACTTATGGGTGTCTGTGTGTGGGTGAGAGACTACACTAGGAGGAGAGAGCAGTGCTTCGATGCATTGAAATTGGACATTCTTGCGACTTAAATTAGGAGCCTTCCAGAAAACGCGAGAGAATAAAATTTTTACACGAGTACAAAGAAGTGAAATGCGATTTTCTCGTGAAATTATGATGACGATAGTTCCATTGCTGCTGCTGCTGCTGCTACTACTACTACTGCAATGAAAGGCGTTTCGCTTTCTATGTTCTTGGAATTATTGACCTTTCTAAACCAATGAAAAATATCGCTTTGATCATAATGTAAATAGAAGAGGAAGAAGATAGAATGGAGTAAAGGAAAACAAAAAAATTTATATAAACACGAAGCGTATAAAAATGAAGTAAAATGTAACGGGTATAATGAATACAGTTTTCTATAGAGAAAATGAGAGAGAGGGAGAGGGACTTTGCATTCGATGAATACCGAAAGAACAAAAAGACAGAGAGTCATTGTAAGATAAATCATTCATGGAATTTTTTTCGCTCTAATTGTAAATAATTGATGAGTGCGAGACACATTGATTGATCGTATTAAGGTACTCTTATTTTTAATCTAAGCGTAGCGCTTACTTGTATACGTAGATTATGATCGGAGGATTGCAAATTCTTGAAAAAAAAAGAGTGAGAGGAAAAAAGGGGCAGCTTTTTACTCTCCTTGCATTCAAGATCGAACATCGCATAATTATGCATTCCGCGCTCGCGGCTGCTCTCCTGAATTCGCTCACCGGAACCAAAGGGTTTCCGCTCGTAAACTTCAAACAACGAGCCTTTCACGATTTACCACGAAACCGTTCAAAAATAACATCTGAAATACAAACGAAATAAAGAAATCGCTGTTTACCGCAGGTTTATTAGCGCCAAGACGGATTTATCAAGCAGACGTTTGCTATATCGTGAAAAATAATCTGTAGTAGACAAATCACTGTGTGCATTTATACGTAATCTGTTTTCGATAAAAGTTCATTATTACACAAACCCTACTTAACATTACCCATGCTGCATTAGGTCAAGGAGAAATAATTTCAAGAAACAGTTTAGATTGGGAATTTTACTGGCAAATCTCCAAATGGAGTATTTATCTTGCATGAATTTCCATTGAAGTGCGTTCATACGTTTGCACAAAATTAATATTATCGAAATGTTCTCGAATTATGAAAACTTGCCTACACTCAACGATGAATTTATTTGACCGGAAAAGCGCGTTATTCTAATGTAACTTCGGTAGAAAATGTTTAAAGCGTAATAACAATTTTCCACGCAACGAAAGTTTTAATTTCTTTTTATCGCGCACTGAGATAAAATGCGTTTCCTCCATAAAAATAAACTCTGTGTGTATAATTATGTTAATATAAACGGGGTCTTTAGTCTAGGAAGATGCAAAAATAGTAAAGAAATGTTAAAATAATGATATCATTAAATGCAGAAAACCGTTGTTTTAATACTCACCAAAGCAGATAATGAAAAACCTATTTACCAGTAGACTTTCTTTGAGAAGCAGAAAACTCCCTTGTAATATTTCTTCTTGTTTAATTACCTTTGCTTAGTTTTTGATTATCCACATAACGAGTATCTGTATTTCATAATTTATAACGGGATTATCTCGATACTGTATTTAACGCGAAGGTTCTACCTTGTTTAATTTAGGAAAAGAAATAATTTCCCATAAAGTATGATTACCTACACATCATGTGTGTAGCGATAAAATTGAACGGCCAACACTAACAAGTTTTCAGCTCGTCTTCGACCAAGTGAATTGAACGTGTCACGATGAAGAGTTTACGACTTTCCGCGGGAAAACTTTTCTGCCTTAATCTTAATGTTCACATCTTCAAAACTTCTAATGATACCGAAACTACATTAATCTTCCTTGACCCACATCTCATTTGGATTTAATAACAATATTTGTAATAAATTGTTCAATCGTGTTGTTTGTGAAAAGAATAAACAGATAATAATGAGACTTTCCTAAAAAGTGGAGACTTTTTTATTGATTTATCTTTGTTTAGTCTAATTACTGTGCATGGAGTAAGTCTGATTACTTTCCCTAACATTATTATGACGCGTGTTTCTGCACTAGATGATTTATTGTGTGTATTATGCGTATTCTTACATTTTCCCTGTATGTTCCTATGCAAACTCTAAATTTAGTATCTCACTGTTAATACTAAATAAATATTTTAACATGTAGCAAGTTTGAATCATCAAAGCAATAAATCACTTCTGGCCTCTTTAAAATTATCATAAATTTCATACTTTATCTCCCTTCCGGTTCTTTCACGCACCATTTAAATTATCCACTGCCCTTAGAAATAAAGAAATATTGAGCCTGTCCAAGATACACTACTTTAATCTTACATCTAATTCTGAGATTAAAGAAGCAAGAAGCGTGCTGAAATTACTGTAAAATATGAAATATTATGGTGTTAAATAGTGTTGGATTTTATGATTCATGCTTATGAATTTATCAAGTCATGATCGCGTGTATTGAAGTTTAAGGCTAAGGATATATATATATATATATATATATATATATATATATATATGTATATGGAACTTTCGTTTTAACTTGCAAACGGCAGTAAATCTAGTAGCATATGAGAGTATCGAGTAACTCAATAATCCAAAAAATCTGAGTGGAGAAAGAGATAAAATCTGATGGTTAGATAAAATTAATAAGTAGAACATCTCTTTCACATAAAGAGTGTTCTAAAGTGTATTTTTAATAAATAATGAAACAGAATGAAATAAAGTGGCAAAGTATCTGATATAAAAAAAATCGTACATAAAATGATATAGCATAAAAAAGGACAATTGAACTCTCGATACTTTGATTTATAATTATTTTAAAAAAAAGTTACGCTTTAATTATGAGAAATTGCATGTTTTTATAACGATGTTAAATGAATAATTATGTATTATGTATTATATATACAGCACTTACGAGTGGTAATAAATTATTTATTCAGAGTTAGATTACACAAAGTATTAAACAAAAGCAATTAAAGTCATTGTTTTTTTGTTCTTTGAATAAATTTTAATCTCTTTTGAAATACATTGTTATTTTGCAGGGTCCAAATTACTTTTAAGGGGCGTCAGTGGTCAATTCAAGTCTGGCGAGTTGATTGCAATTTTGGGACCTTCAGGCGCTGGCAAATCTACATTGCTCAATGTTTTAGCTGGATATAAGTAAGTAGTCCAATCGTAAAATATCAGTTTATTATTCACAGTGAATACACGTTTCAAGCGATAACCTTGACCGAAATCGTAACGCAAAGCCACTGTGGAAATATTACATCCTACAAGGAAGTTTGTAACCGAATTACGAAGAAAAATGCAACCACGCTCTCTACCTCGTAATAGACAATAGACCATAAAAGCAATATATTTTCTCTATACGACTCCAACGCATTAATTTATGTTAAAATTTTAGCATAACTTACATAACGGTTTTATTGAAGGTAAAATAGTAATTTTCAAAACATTCAAGCGTAATGAAAGATTAATTAGAACCAGATGAAGAAAAAATTACGATTCAGACGTTAAAAAAGATATTAAAAAATTTTACATGTTTATGGAAAAAAGATAATTTGCATTTGAATTAGTAGCGTAAAGAAAACATTTGAGATCATGCAGACACACCTATACAATAGATTGATACAAACAAGAAACTTGTTCTTAAAGTCTCATTCATTATTCTTATTTTTGGAACTAATCATATGTATACTTGACTATAGATGCAACGGTGCTGCTGGATTGATAAGCATCAATGGACAACCAAGAGACTTGAGAGATTTCAGAAGAACATCCTGTTACATTATGCAGGAGGACCTTGTACAACCAAAACTAACAGTGTTTGAACTGATGAGTGTTGCAGTAGACTTAAAACTGGGCAAAAAACTGAATACAATGGGCAAACACGCAGCCGTAAGTTTTTATACAATTTTACGTATTAAAGACTAGCCGACTAACTAATTTTGAAATGTTTATATCACAGACATAAAAATATTCAATCTTAAACAGATTCATAAAATGATAAATGAAAATAAAGAATTAAAATAAATTTTCTTCTTTACATTTAAAAAAAAATGAAAAGTATTTTCAGAAGAAAATTTAAATTATATACATTTATATTTATAAATGTAATTTGGTAACCATCGTTTTATCCTGATTTGCATTTTGATTTACTACAGGATCGACCGTTAAATGTAAATTGAGAAATAGATTTTTCCTTGAATAATCGTACTGTAAAGTATGGAAGATATTACAATTGGGAAGGCTATTACAATTTATTTGTGTTCCTAGATGCGTATAGAGAGTTAATATTAATTATTTACATTGGTATAAAAGATTCACAAAGAATTTAAAAAACGTATTCAATCGATAATTTTAAAACGATTCTGCAGATTCCAAGTAACAATAGTACTCCCGTTAAAAATATTTTCAACAAGGAATTTTTTGTAAGTGAGCTCATCTTTGGAATAAGCAATTTAAGACTTGCTTTCTGATACAGAAAATGATATGTTAGTAAAACATTCCTTTTGACTCTATATTTTTTAAACAATATTTTAATGATATGCGACATCACTTTCAAGTGATACTTCCTATTTAATCGGGTACTGAAATATGCTTGGTAATCTGTATTAATTTTATATTTCGCATTTCATAATCATAATAAGTAAACTAATACAGCACTAATAATTTCAATATTGTACATTGTACTATATGGTTAATCTGTGCATTCATATTTAATTAGATACATTTGAAAATACACAAGTAATCATTAAGCCTGACTATATATAATTGAAATTTTTGTTTTTGCAAACATTTCTTACGCTATTACCATTAAATATTACCATCAGCACAATTCTATAATGTTTTAAATTTTATAAATGCATATAAGATGTTTTAGACTTGTATACTTTTTAAACAGTGATATTTTCAAAAAAATATGAAGTATAAAATTTCTTTGTCATTTGTCAGTTTGATGATTAGTTTCTAAACCATATAAATTTTTACTTAGCAAATATCATGACAGCATTTGCACGTTCAATGATAGAGTACAAATGATAGTGTTGTGAAATGACGTTACCACTTCCTTGCATCGCCACGCGCATAAAGACTGATACAGTAATTGTCAAACAAAAAACCTTACAATTCAGCAATAAGAACAAACTACCTTCTACAATTTCATCAAATTAAATAAAAAAAACCTTATTATTTTCACATTTTCTCATAAATAACCCCTTAAATTTATGGAACATTTTATTCTTTATGGACTGTTTGATAAAAACTATAAAGTTTCCCTCATATTTTCTCTCATCTCCACTTGAGTTCCACGAATAATGCGGAAATGCAATATCACTTGATCATAGCAGCATTGCCCGGGACTTGGCGTTTTTAAACTTGAAGGTCACCTGGTATTCAGGATCACGTTCGAAACTCAACTCGTCCGACATTATGCAGCCATAGGTACAATGACCGAAGTTCTGAGAAATCTTTTCGTCGGATTTATGAATTACGCCCCTAAATAAATACCTGGTGAACCGCTTTGTTCCATTGCAACAATATAGTTAATTCTCTTTTAGGAATATAAAGAGAAACTACATTTTATAATAAATATTTTTGAATGCAAATTAAAATGGAAAATTATATTGCAATTTGATTCGATTAATTGTTATTAATAGACTTAAAATTATTGAAATAAATTATGAGATGAGTAAACGGAGTTAGTTAAGAAGAGAAACAATGTGATTACAGATAGAAGAGATTCTAACAATTTTAAGGCTGACCAATGCAAAGAACACTAGGACAGAGAATCTGTCAGGTGGTGAACGAAAAAGACTGTCGATTGCATTAGAACTCGTTAACAATCCCCCTGTGATTTTCCTTGATGAGCCAACTACGTGAGTATAAAACTGGTAGATTTTCAACCATTTACCATATATACCGATAACATCTATTCCTACAAATTAATCTTATAGTCTGATTGCGATTAACGCGCATCCGCATTCCGACTTATTCATAATTTATTTTCCACCTATTCTTCATGTCGGTAAATCATTAAGATAAATTACTTTTCGCACTGCTACGATAATGTTCTGTATAGTATATTTTTTAAATTCAGTAATATTATACTGTATTTATTCCCTAAATTTTTAATTTATTTTTACTCAGTTTCAAAATTTTTATAATTCAAATCGTTAATTAAAAAATTATAATTAAAAAAATTAAAGTTGTTGGTATAAGTAAAAAATTATTTAAACGGCTAAATCATAAATTTTTAGGGGATTAGACGAAATGGCTTCAATGCAGTGTATTATCCTCCTTCAAAAATTAGCGCAAATGGGAAGAACTGTAATTTGTTCGATTCATACACCAAGCGCAAGTATTTTTGCAAAATTCAATCATATTTATGTTGTGGCGGCTGGTCAATGTGTTTATAGAGGTACTGGGAAAAACGTCATATCATTTTTGAGGCAAATTGGCTTAGAGTGCCCAAAACATTACAATCCAGCTGACTTCAGTAAGTTACTTTTTTTTTCTTTATACCCATGAGTATAATATATTAATATTCTTTCATAAAATATTTTTTTTACGAAAAGTCGGCTTTGAATATTTTCTGATATGTGGATATTTAAATGTGTGTGTGAATAGACTTTAGCTTGATAAATATTGCTGTAAACTACTGTTTCTATTAAGTTATGTTTATCTTTTGTAAAAATGCAGAATAATACAAGAAATATTCACTTAAAAAAATTGTTTACTTCAAAAATTGTTAAAAGTCTCACTTTTTTAAAATATGTAAACGTCATTTTCATCATAAATTCTCATAAAACACTAGCTTTCTGATAGAAGATACATTATAATGTATCTTTTAAATTATTCAAGCTATAAAACAGTAAAATAATACCTCTTTTAGCTGCATAATTCTTTTTTATGTCTTCTTCATAGTACACACTGCGTTACAAGATTCCATAGATAAAAATATACATAACAGTGTTAAATAGATATGACTAGTAAATATTTCAAATTAGTTGTGTTAAAAATAAAATACTGTAGAAAAAAAATCTATCACACACATTTTCATAAATGTTATAATTTTATTAAAAATTATCAACTTTGTAATTATGGTCCTTGAAAATTATTAAAATATTTACTACTATTTGAATTAGTAACTAGTAAAAATTAAATTAATAACTATTAACTTCTTTTAGTCATTGAAGTTTCGTCGGGAGAATACGGTGAAGAACTCGTAGAAAAATTACAAAATGCCGTTGCTACAAAATGTCCTATCTTGCCAGTAAACCGATCGAATTGGCAAGAGTTTGAACTCGAGAGAGAAATAATTAAAGTTCCATGGATGGATCAATTTATAATATTACTTAAAAGAATGATGTTACAATTCTATAGAGATAGAGTAAGCTAATTATTAAGTAGCAACTGATTAATAGCCCAATCTGGTTTTTATTGCATACGTTTATTATATTTTTTTTCAGAATTACATGTATTTGAAAATATCATTGCACATTTTCCTTGGTGTCATTATCGGTTTATTGTTCCTGGGAATTGGTAACGATGGTTCAAAAACTCTTTTTAACTTTGGCTTTTGTTTTACATGCTTAATCGTCCTTCTTTACGTTCCTATGTTACCAGTGTTACTACATTGTAAGTAAAAATTTGGATTTAGTTTCCAAAGAAAAATATGATTTATAGATTAACTAAGAAAGATTTAGAACCTTTCGTACATATAAGTAAAATTACATAATATTACGAATATTTCAGTTCCCTCAGAAGTATTGCTAATCAAGCGAGAGCATTTTAATAGATGGTACGATCTAAGCCCGTATTTCTGTGCATTGTCGATTTCTACGATTCCTGCTCAGGTTGGTCGATGGTAAAATTTCGACTCATTTTCAGTCTAGGCATACAATATTTAAAAATTTTTTGAGTTCACGGGATATATCAAATAATGATTCACATATTTTTCATTTCTTATTAGTCTTTATTCTTTACTTTCAGTTATTACTCGCAACGATATATCTTAGTATGGTCTACCTGATAACAAGCCAACCTCTAGAGCTTTACAGATGCGCCATGTTCTTTAGTATATGTTTCGTATGCTCTTTTATCGCTGAGAGTATGTCTCTTGCCATAGCGAGTACTCTTAATATTGTAGTAAGTATATTATTTGTCTAATATGTGAAATAATATAAATCTTTCTAAACGGTACATTTTTTTAGCACATTTAATTTCATTTGACTCATTTTCTTTTTTTTTCTTCAGAACGGCATATTTGTCGGGCCGGCATTGACCGTTCCCTTGATGCTGTTCGCTGTTCAGGGATTAGGTGATGAAACGCCTATGCCTTTATACCGAACAATTATAATGTATTTAAGTTACATCAGATATGGCCTGGAGGGTCTGATCGTAGCGACCTATGGCTACAATCGAGAAAAACTATATTGTCCGGAAGAAGAAGTCTATTGCCACTATAGAGTGCCACGTGAACTGCTAAAAACAATGGGTAAGTTATTAGCTCATCTCGCATCAATTATGCTACAGCGTTTTCTTAGAAATATTGTACCAGTATTATTCAAATACTCATTCGTGTAGTCACGCAATATTCATTGTGTAGAATCGCATCTGTATAAATTACTGTTTACTCTTAAGATACTTTGACAAGCCTTCCTTACTTTATAAGCGGTTATTTCTCTCTGTAATTTATCTTCATGTACAACGCAATTGTCGAATATTAGAGTTTGCTATTATCTTTTAATCAATCATTAAGTTATTAAATCATTTTCGTTATATTCCTCATAAATCTTTTCGTGATTTAATCAAAGTTCAGTAAAAAAGAACTTATTATGCTTATATTAATATACATTGAAAAAATTTAAATATTATTTGAGTAAGTTGGTGGAGAAGTTTGATTTCACGTGTAGCAATGGTTAATGATTGACTGTTTCTCCAAGTTATAAGTCATGTTAACTTCTTAGTAAGCTTTTAATTGTTTAATGTAAAAAACCTGTATTTACTCATAATATTCATCATTTTTTTCACTTTAGGTATGGAGAATGTTAATTATTGGACAGACATCACAGCGCTGGTCATTATACTCATACTCTTCAAATTGCTTACTTATTATCTGCTCAGGCAGCGATTGCAGCCAAACAAAACTTTCCAGGCACTTCATGTAATTGGAAAACTTGTAAAAAGTCATTTAAATATGGATTGACTGTTCCATAATTTTTAAATTATATAAATAAATTTTATTAGGAATTTCTTTTATCCTTAATATTTGCATTTTTAAAGGATAATAT
Source organism: Sclerodermus sp. 'alternatusi' (assembly GCA_037305995.1). Taxonomy (NCBI): domain Eukaryota; kingdom Metazoa; phylum Arthropoda; class Insecta; order Hymenoptera; family Bethylidae; genus Sclerodermus; species Sclerodermus sp. 'alternatusi'. The sequence continues at coordinate 6,339,820 of CM074547.1, read as the reverse complement.
ATTTTCTAAAACAAATTATCGAATAAAACTATTACCATTTGTACCTTTAAATTTAATCAAAATTACACTATTTTTATGCATATTTAAAAATAAAAAGTGACGATAATAAGTGATTAAGAATTCCAATTAAAAAATTAAGATAAAATACATATAAAAATTATTACTTAAAAGATGCTAAAATTGTTCACGCATTAATAGAAAAGAATTCTTATGATCTATTATAAATTAATTTTTTATTTATTACGATTACCCTCGATATGTATATAACAAGATAAGACATTAAAAAAGAATATATACTTCGCTTTTAAAATCTTATTTTATAGATTTTAACAATAATCATATTTTTTATATATTTTTAAATTGAGCTTGCATCTTTTTATTAATTAAAATAATTTTCGTGCATCTATAATTATTGGCATTAACATGAAAAATTGATTCTTTCGAATGTTTGTAAACAAATTTAGAATAATATTGACTATTGTTGATACAACTTCAATAATGATTAATGTTTTAGTAACATTTTTTAATCCCTACTGACGTATGTCAGTGGTTATTTTTATCATATTTTTATAGGGAATATTCATACAATCACAACTTATTACAATATTTCAAGAATTTATTTATATTGCAATAAAAAGTTAAATAATATATTGTTACAACGGAAAATAGTAAATAGTTAATAACAGTAGACAGATTTTGCTATTAAAAATATGTTTTAATGTTTATTTATAAATACCTGTAGGAATTGTACTTTAATGTATGATGTATAATGAAAAAATGAAATTCTATTTGTAAATAAAATTTCTTCTTGGGTTTTAGAGACCGAGATTTAAAAAAAATTAATATTTTCTACAGTTGTGTTCCTAAATAAAATAAACTTTATTATTTGTTATATTTCTTTCTCTAGAAAAGCAATAGTGATATTTTTAAGTATGCCATCTAAATAATTTACTTTGCATTATGTTTTTGTCTGTATGCACGGGTCTTGCTAAGTATTTAAAAAATAATACAAATTACCGAATATACAAAATAGTAAAAAATGAAAAATTAAAATGTATGCTTTACAAGTTAAAAATAAATTGCCAAAGATTTCAAAAAAACTAAAAATAAGCGACAACTACAATTTGTATATTTTGCGATAGTTGCTATTGTATATGTATTTAGGTTTATACGGCGATTGACTTTATTTAGTCTTCGCAATATAAAAAATTTAAGACTTACAAACTGTTGTATATTTATACTTACAAGATAAATAAAGCTTGTACAAACACATTTTTGAATATAGTAAATTCAACATCTGTTGAAATACTTATCTTACAACTTCTCTGTATTTCCTCTGTATTATCCTGGGTTTTTTACTTCTATTGTTACCTTTTCCTCCAAACCATCCTTGATATAATGTCCCTTTTTCACGTGCATTAGATTGCATATTATTTATATTTGCTGTGATTTTGTCAAGGTGACTTAAAACAGTTACCTTTAAATTCTAGCTGATTACGACTAAGTTCTTCATATCAGTTCCCCAACCCTTCAGTAATCTGACCACAAGTTTATGTTCTTATACAATGCCAATCAAACAGGAGCGTTATAAAGACGGTGTTATGTTCATATTAAACATTTGGTCATTTATCGTAAGTTAAATAATTCTAAGTAAAAATACATTTAAATAAAATATACATTTTTTCATAGATTAAACAATTAAGAAAATTTTTATCAATAAACGGAAACGATAATATGGAAGAAAATAATAATGCAGAGGGAGGTAAGCATTTAATATTTAAAACTTGAGAATTGGATTCTTACAGTAGAAGTGAATACAGAAAGTTTTAATCAAATGATGCTATAAATGTTCCAGATGGTAATAACAACCACAACCAAGACGAAGAAGAAGATGAAACTAAACCATGGTTTGAACAAAATAGACTAAAATTGGCACAATTAAGTTACAGACCAAAAAACGAAACTCCCGATGAGAAAAAGAAAAGGAAAAAGGATCTTAAAACTTACAGAAGAGTAAAAAATATTACGTTTTACAGGGTGTTGCAAGACAACCGCATTTCCTTTAAGTTGAGTACTTCTGAGGATAAACCAAGTCAAAAAGTCCTTTACCATTTTTCGATTCGAAGCTTAGTTCTCGAGATATTCTATAATAAATATGTCATTAAATAGACAATATTTATCATTAAATATCTCGAAAACTATACTCCGGATCAGAAATTGGTAAATGAGTTTTCGACTCTTTTTAAGAGGACGCGCGAATTTTGAGACACCCTGTATAACAAAATACATTGTCAATTGTCAATAAAGTGCTTCTATTAGCCTTAATTTTTTGCTTTTAAAGGAAAGAAGAAAAGAAAAAAAGGCCCATAAGCTAGAATGGAAAGAAAAAGAAAAACAAAAATAGTTTCTATTACTAAATTAATGTAATAAGACTTTACATTGGAAGGTTTGTATTTTTCTAGTTTTTCATCAAATATTAAAATTAATGAATTGATTGTGTCAATACTATCTTTTTCTGTATATATACATTTTAAGTATATAGTACAAGGTACAAGAAAGATTTAATGAAGATAAACATTTCAGAGGAACAGGCGCATCAAAACATGATTAAAATAAATGACAAAATCTAACTTTGCTCCACTAAAGATTTAAAAAAGTATATAATTTTTATATAAAAATAAGTGATTGTAAAAAAGATGATATTATATGACAATTGATACAATAAAAGATGATATGACGAAAAAGAAATAGATGCTTTGAACAGTGATGTAATTTTGAAGGATATTTAAATTTTTCTGACATCTTGATTTGCAATCTGTAAAAGAATTTGAGATACAAGAAAATGGGAATATGTGAGTAATCTTTATATAATTAAGGAAACATAGAGAGCTTTACATTGGATTTTATTTCAGACTTACTTTTGATCAATTTATGCAAGATAAAACTAAAACTGCAGATGCCAAAGTATTACTTTGCAAATTCAGAGGACATAAATAATAAAAGACTTAGTAATAATAAATTTCAAACAAAGAATTAAAGAAAACTTGAATTATGAAAGTATTTGAAATATATACACTAAAATACATAATCAAATCTAAGACATTTATAATTGAATACCTTGAAAATAAGTTTCTAATAGAAAATTGATTCGCTTAAATTATGGAGCATATCATTGTTACAACCTGTATATATTATACTTTGCTATTATTTAAATGAGGTGGTGGGTCCTCTTACATACTCGCTTGATTGTTCGGTCAATGACCTTAGGACCAACAGCTGATCGCTCGATAGCGACCAGCTTGTCGATACTGACGTCATTAAAAAAATGGCAGTCGACGTCATTCACAGGGCCGTAAAACCCGCGAGTTGCAATTGCAATATTTAGGAAACTTGATCAATTATTAATAAATTCATAATTCATAGATTCATAAGTATAAATTAAGGTGCTTCTTAGCAAACAAAAATATAGTCCGTTCTAATAGGGTATTCCTGGCACTTCTGATATTCATTCGATTTGTACAGAACCGAAATGGGTTGATTTTGACCTAATTGACGTTCCGCTCGCTTCTTTACCGATTTTACTCGACATTATTAACTATCCAATTTGTCATTTTTGTCAATACATCAATAACACAGTAATATCCACTACAGGGCGTCCCAAAAATGACTTACGTTTTTCAAATGGTTTACTACTCGGATCAAATGGATTCTTTTGTTGTTCTTTTGATTGGAGCATAGTTTCGGAATACTCAATAATAAAAATGCTATTCATTTTTAAGAGAAAATCGAATAAATAGTTCAAGTAAGATAACATCATTTTATCTTTTGTCTGTTCCACTTCAGCTATCTATTTGTCTCTGTCTAGCTAATACTAGCTTTACTATTGAATACTTTGAAAACTAAATTCTAAACGGAAAAGTAACAAAGGAATTTTCTATTCTATAGACTATTAAGTTTTTTTTTAAGAACATCCTGTATATATATATATATAATAATAAAGAATATAAAATGATACTCTTTATATAAAGAGTAGATATCATTTTACTGACATTCTATATAATTGTGAGTCACTTTATTAAATCACCTTTATAACAGATATTGAAGAGGTAGAAGAAAAGTGGGGAAAGAATGGAGCAAACTGTATATTGCGTGCATTCACGTCAGCTAAACCAGAACGTGTGATGACTTATTTGCCTTTGTCTCTTTCATTTAGTTTAAAATGTCTAACCGAAAGTTTATTTGTAACATAATCGTTTGTTTCTCTTTGTTTGGTTTTATGTGGCCAATATTTGGGTATGTACACTATCTTTATTAAAGTCTTATCGTGTTTACACTTTATTATTATTATGTAATTGGAGTCAGCTGTGTTTAGTCAAATCGTGTAGTAAACATTATTACTCGAAACGGTATTAAGACATTAATTAATGTCTTTTTTTTATGAAACTCATTTTCCATTTTCCATTTTGAATTTTATTAACTTTTTACTTATAATTCATCAAATATTCTTAATTTTTTTTTAGGAAAAGTTTTGTAAATGGAGTAAATAAAAAATTCACAAAATCTCATAATTTTGATCTTATAATTTTTACTCAACATTGGCCACAAACAGTATGTTATCAATGGCAACAAAATAAAACTGCACATACTTGTTCTTTGCCAGTAGATGAAGAATGGTCAATACATGGCGTGTGGCCAACTCAAAATCACAAAATTGGTCCAGAATTTTGCAACAATTCATTGCATTTTAATGCAAGTGCTTTAAATGAAATATCAGATGAATTGAAATTAAAATGGGTTGACGTGCAAAATAGAAAGCCACATACTTCTTTCTGGAAACACGAATGGCTAAAACATGGAACATGTGCAGCTGTACTAGAAAATTTGAACACTGAATTAAAATATTTTAAAAAAGGTTTGGAATTATTTGACATTTATGATATGAAGCATGTTCTTGCAAAAGCAAACATTCTTCCTGGTCAAAATTATACCATTAAAACATTGATAGATGGTGTGAATAAAGTACTTGAAAAACAAGCTGAAATAATCTGTATTAATGACCAAGTAAGTATAATTTTGATCATGTATAAAATATTTCATAATATTCTTTTCACATGTATACAGTAAATATTCTTAAAATATTAATTGTAACATTTTTAATTTTATAGAAAAAGAAGCAGGATTATTTATTTGAAATAAGGATTTGTTTCGACAAGTCGTTTCAATTAATAGACTGTACCAACACTGTTGAATTTCCAACAAATTGTAAACTTTCACAGAATATATTGTATCCTTCCATTACACCAAACGATTATCAAGTTATACAACTTTTTTAATGTGTAAAACAATTTAATTTAGCTAAATTGATTATATGTATATATTTAATTTTAATAGTATTTTCTCACTAAGAGATACACAGTGAAATATACTAGTAGTAGCTTAATGAATTTCATCATTGTTCTTTAAAATAAACATATTAATTGAAAGATAATTATTATTAAGGGATACTCCAATATTCACTCAATTCTTTAGGCTAATAATATATTATATACGAAGTTTTAAAGTTTGCTTATATGTTCTAAAAATTTTCTGTGTTCAATGTTGTTATTTATGTTTGATTATACATGGGATAGATTCTTATTTGATGATTTGAAAAAATTATTAAAAAATAAAAAAGTGGAAATACTGTAGGACTATATTGGAGTATTATGTATATATATATTTTTTTTTGAAGAAAGTAATGAAATAGGTTATTTATGTTTGATTAAATAAATATTCCATTAACTTTTAAAAATTAATAATCATGTGATAATAATCTCAATAGATTTGTAATACTATTTGATTAAATAAATGATTTGAATAAAATATTATTTAATATTTAAACTGTTACGAGACAAACCATGAGTTTCCTTCTTTTTTTTGTTTAATGTGGAAGAAGTAATCCTCATAAAACCTTGACCTATGATGAGGGCAGCTAAAGTAGTGCTGGACTCTTACCGGCTAAAATCAACTAACCCACGAAGCGGGTAACTCTCTCTCTTTCGAATGGAATTAAAATAAAAAATCTTTCAAACTATGAATTTTTAATAATGAGTTATCTCGGGATGCTTTGCATAATTGATTATATGCTCTTTTTCAAATATATGAATTTGAATTTTCATTATAAAAGTGTTTTTTTATATTTTATACGAGATAATTATAAATCAATTTTTATTTAATTAAATTAAAAATAATATTATCCCAGATTTATTTTATCTCTAAAATTATTTCATGAATCACTGCTACTTTTTAGTAAATTAAATATTTATACTTATTGAATAAAATAAATTAACTTACATATCGTATAGATCTTATATTATATTTAGTTATAAAAAAGACTTAGATTTATCATTAAATTTACTCTGTTGTGTGTATATCATATTATTTATTACTTTGTGTCTTTTAACTCCCAAAAATTCATTTCCAAATGAATAAATAATATAACATTAAACTGAATATTTTTATTAAATAATTCTTAAATATCTAATTAGCTTTTATATATAAATAATCTCACTAATCATTTTAAATCGTGCATTTTACGTCTTTAATTAAATCTAAAAATTATGTTATTTAACAACATTCTTTACTATAAAACATATATAATATTTTTATAATTTATTGAGGAATTATATATGTATCTTAGTTGATTATATTACAAGATATACAGAATGTAACAATGAAATGTTTTATAAATTGAAGGAATTGCAGAAAAGACGATTTCTTATTTACCACCTTCTGTCTAAAGTTTAATTTTGAATATATTCAATTATACAGGCACAGTTAGTTACACAAAGAAAATTAGCTATTTGAATACAACACAATGTTATCTCACTTCAACTATCTGCCTTTGTCAACCAAAAGTATCTTTATAATTGAATATCATGAAGTTTATATTTTAGAAAGAAGTGGTAAATAATAAATTGTCTTAGAAAAACCTTTGTATAGTGTCTATAACCTCTTAAATTTATGGAACACTTCACTTTTACACTCAGTATAATAAAAAAATATTATAGGCAAATAAAAAAAAATATATTTAATATGTAATAAAGTGAGAAAGTATACTATCAATACTTATTAAATTTGTTTAATTTCTTAAAATATTTTTAATAAACAAATTATAAAAAAATGATTTTGCTTTCTTTCACAAATATGATGAATTTTTCGTAAATGAAGTTCAATATACATTAGTTTAAATTTTATAAGAAAAATTATCTTATAAAAATGTATTAATTGTTACAAATGACTTTTATCATTCCGCCTTCTTCTGAACGATGATAACAGCAGAAGGTACTAAACCTAAAATACAAATTTTATGTAATTTATATGATTTATAATTTTATGTTTTCATCGATACATACCTAAAACATTTAATGGTGTGTCATAATCTTCTTCCGTGAACACTTTTTTAGGAAAATTTGTCATTAATTTAAAAGAACCTGATCCATCTGTCCTATTTATTTCTATGAATAATCTTACTGCTGAAAGTTGTTCTTTACTTCCAAAACTTTGGGTTAATGTTTGTCCATTTGTAAGGCGAATCTAAAAAAAATTAATAGAATTTATTTCATATACTATTATAAAAAACTAAAACTTTAATTTCATTATAATAAAATAACCTGAAGTCTAGTTTCAGTATAGTCTTTTCTGTGATGAGTACTTGAAGATGAGGATGTTGAAAGTAAAGGTTGTACTTGATTTGGTAAATCTAATATTTTACCACTTTCAGCAGCTGCTTTCGCCTGTCTTGCTGCTTTGTCTTCTGCAATTTTTGCTATAATTCTTTGTCTTGCTTCTTTCTCCTCTTGTTTTTCTCGTTTCCTTTGTTCTAAAAGCTTCATCATTTCTAAGTCCTGCATTCTAAAAAATTTTGATGTATGATATACTATAAAATCATCAGTGTTACAAATAAATACGATTCATTTTTACTTTTTCTTGGCTTCACTAATTTCTTTTCCAGAACGTATCCTATGTTTTTCTCTTTCTAAAGCTTCTTTTTTCTCTTGTTCTTCTCTTTCTATCCTTTTTTGTTTCAACTTTTCACCTAATAATTTCAATTGTGCTTTTCTTTCATCTTCGCTAAGTGGTTTCTTTTCTTCTGTGCTTTCTGAAAACTGATTATGTCCGGACTTAGCAGCATGAAATTCAACCATTAACTGATTTTGAAAAAGAAGACCACACCTAAAATAAATCAAAGTTAAGTTTTTTGTTTGGTCAACTTATGTTTAAATTTTAACCTACAGATCGCATTTCATTGATTTTGCTACTTCTGTTGTTGAAACTTGACTACTACCACTGGCATTACTATCCTGTGTTGGTGTATCAGCAATTGATTCCGGGGCACTTTCAGCAACAGGAGGTTCAGGAGAAGGTTCGTTTTCATCATTGTGTGCTAAAAGCCTGGAAGAAATTAAGTAAAGAAATAAAGAATTTTCTTCAACAAATTGAATAATAATCTATTTTTACAAGAAAGATAAAACTACTATATCTTTTACCATTCCATGGCTGGCTCAACACCTTTATGACCTGTAGCTTGCAAAGCTTTCTCTCTGAAAATATACATTAAGATTTTTATTATTTAGAGGTTAGATTAACAAATACATTGTTTTAATGAGACTTACGCCTTTTTAGCACTAAATCCCATCTCTAGGAGCATAGTTATATCAGCTGATGACATCGTTTCTTTTTTTATTATATGTCTTCAACACGTATTTTTATTGAAAAGTTTTTGTTAACACGTACACAATGAAAAAGCAAATATCACGTTAAACCGACGCGCTACCTACGTTAAGCGTAGTGAAAGTAATACACAGAATGCTTATACCTAGTACAAGGAAAGAGCATCATTCTCTTGCGCATGTTTATTGAGAGAAAAGAATGACGCGTACCTCATGTTTCTCCCACTTATCTACACTCAATGGCACGGATGGTGCCCCTATCCGACATAGAGTATAGCATATACCAGGCTGGACAAATTTGCCTTCTCACTCATACTTAAAGATAAAAGCTAGGTTTACCTACATTTTACCTAACCTTGAAATCATATACCTAGTCCATAGATATAAAAACAAGGAGATGCAGCAATCACTTGCGGGAAGGTAGCCACTTCAGGGGTGTGAGGGGTAATATCATTGGTGCCGCAACGATCATTGGTTCTAGTAAAATTGGACCAAATACAAATTAGTCTCTTAACTCATGGTAAATATATAATTTCATTATTAGTTTCATGGCGCATCTTTATCTCTTTAGAGATCAGGAATATTTCCTATATTACAGGAACCAGGATTATATTCGGTGGTTCAGAAAATGCATAGGTGAGGAGTTTAGTGGGTCGAACCCCACACAATCCTCGGTTAGGGGACCCCAGAAATTCACCCTTCAATGTTCGGCGATAGAGGGTGTTTGGTCTCAGATTTTCGACCAGCATCGTGCTTTTCCTCTCGCCCCACTAATAAGCATTTTGACATCACGTATGAGTGAGAAGGCAAATTTGTCCAGCCTGGTATATGCTATACTCTATGTTAGATAGGGACACCATCCATGCCGGTGAGTATACACACACACACACACCTACATTTTTTAAATTAAATTGTATACATAAAATACATAATAAAGTATCTGGGTGTATGATTTTTCGGATTATGTTCAATATTATTTTTTAATTTTTATTACACAATTTTATCTTACAGTAAAACTTACTATTTATATACCGTTTTGTATAAATAAGATATAAATTATCGATAAAAACAGATTTTAAGTTTTTAAGTTGAAGAGAGTATTGGCTTTATTTCCATATTAAATATCATTACAGAATATTGTCAGATATAACAAAAACAAGTAACGCAAAAATATCAAACATTAATTTTCTTTTATGTGATAAAATATTGTATAGAAATAAAAATGTTAATTTGTGATGCCACCAAGTATTTATGATACCACTGCTATATGTAAACAAATATATATTATAATCAAGAAAAATAAGTTTATATTAATTTAAAGTTATAGAATATTGATTTTTAAATTTTTTAATATCCTTTATAGATGAAAAAATTTTGTTATTTTATGTCTTTAGAATGTGTATACGAATTCCTAAAATACTGTTAAATTAAAAATGTTACTCTAGTATTCCTGGGATGCTTTATCGCCTTTTCCAGATCCACCAGTACCAGTCTTTTTAGGCAGAAGTACTGCTTGAATATTAGGTAAGACTCCACCTTGAGCAATTGTGACTCCGGATAGAAGCTTATTCAACTCTTCATCATTACGAATTGCTAATTGCAAATGACGTGGAATTATCCTAAAATAAAAGTTGATTAGAAGTTATTACATTTTTACAGCAAAGAAAGTATTATGAAATACAAATATTTCTTATAAACTGAACTTATAATTTTACTTATAATTTAATTTTTAATATGATAGTTTTTTCATGTACAAAGGCTAACGTTCAATAATTGATGAAGATTATAAATTTTTTAATGGCAAATATAATTGGCACTGAAAAATAGAAGATGTATTTTGAAGTTTCTTCAATAATACTTTCTACGCATGAAAAAACATGAAATTTCTTATGAAATAAAAGAGAAATTGGATAAGACTTTTAATTTGACAAATACCTACAAAGTAGTAAGATAAGACCATTCGACCTAGGTTCTCTAAATTTTTATTGTACATCTTAGAAAAAGTGGAAAAAAGAAGTGAAATAAATGATGGAAGCCAAATAAATAAATATGTGTTAGTATGTACATATTATAGAATGGAACGAAGTAAAGAGAAGGTGAAAAGTTTATAAGAGTATGAGAGTGATGAGAATGAAAGAGATGAAAAGTCCTTAAAGATGAATTTACCTAGTCTTTTTGTTGTCTCTCGCGGCATTTCCTGCCAACTCGAGGACTTCAGCAGCCAGATATTCCATAACTGCTGCAAGATAAACTGGTGCACCAGCTCCAACGCGTTCAGCATAATTTCCTTTTCTCAGAAGTCGGTGGATTCTTCCAACGGGAAATTGAAGCCCTGCCCTGCTACTGCGAGTCTTTGCCTTTCCTTTCGTTTTTCCTAGGACATAAATTTTAATATTTCCATATTCTCCTCTTTTTTTTGATTTGTTTTTATTTTCTTCTTCCTATTAAAAATATAATATGCTTACCGCCTTTGCCACGTCCAGACATGTTTCAAACTATTAATCCAAGATTTATATTCAGAAAGTAAGAAAATGCTAGATTGTCTCGTACGATTGCCGCAGACTGAATGAAGCTGCGCCTGCTTCCTACACTATACAATCACATACGACCATTAGGCGCGAACGTCAGATATTTTGGCGCCGATTGTAAAGTTACCGATCGTTTGCGCGGGAAGAGCAATTACTGGCAAAATCATTTTCAAAGCGAAAACACTGAAATTCCCTAGTTTATCGTTTTTCCTTTCAAACAAATTTAATATCCACCTATAAACTTTTTTCAAAACTCATTAATCTTTGGTTTCTTTTTTTGAACGATTCTTTAATGATATTCCAATCTTTTTTCCTTATACATATATATTTGTGTATATATCATATTTACACAAAATTTTCAGTCTGCTTTAAGCCTTTCTAATAGAATTATTTAAATATTTCCCTGTCTTTTTTTACTTATATTTTTAATAGATAAAATGTGTGAGCCCATAGTACTATAGAGAGTTCACATAGAAACTATTTTCAATTAATTTTATTTAATTTTCTTTAATTAAAGAAAAGAAAATTCTCTCTCTTTTTGTAGTATGTACAAAAATAATTTAGTAAAGAAAAATTGTAATATTTTAGAAAAATAAATTCGGATATAATTAACAATTTGTTCAAATATTTGCTTTATATATTCATAAATTTTAATTCAATATTTTTTACATTAATATTTATATTTCATTTTATAGATATATATTAGTTTTAAGTTTAACTATATTAAGTTTTAAGCTTTACTGGCAAAAAATTAAAAAAAATTTTAATGGAAAAGTGCTTACCTCATTTACTCACTTGCTAAAATACTATAAATGTTGAAATGCATGTAATATTAGTTAATGCAAAGTAATATACATATTTATATATAGATGGTATAAAGGGTAAAATAATAAAGCAAAAGATTCAAGTTTTCAACAATTTACTCCTAGACTGTCCTTCTGGCCAGACTGAGATTGGAGACCTGCGGTCTTTCTTGTTACACAATACATAAAAATAATGATATGTACAAATGTAGGATAATGCTTGACACTCAACGAACAAAATAATGAATTATGAATGTACTATTTTTTAGTACGCAAATTGGGTTTATGATTTATGGTCAATTAATACAAGTTAAGAGAGCACAGCGAGATAAGTTAAGGGTATAAAAATTAATACAATAATTATGATCTGTCAAAAGAAATTATTAATTTTTTGCAAAATTATTTGTATTTAATGACATTAGTCTGATTGTATGCGTATGGAATGTTGGAGATCGGGTTTTAAGTAATTTGCATGAGGGAATGTACTCTGTGAAGTTTTTATATGTTCATTTAAGTCACTTTACCTAAGTACCTCACTTTTCTTGACTTTCTTGTATGCACTGGCCTTTTGTATTTCTTAATATAAACAATAGACATTGAATAGAAGGATTTGTCATTTAAATATGTTAAATTATAAGTAAATTTGCTATTTGATTTATATGATATTCAGGTATAATTTAAAATAAAAAAGTTGTTTTATCTCATTTTTTAAAATTTTTACCATATACAAATTATAAATTATATAATGCTTATTTAAATGTGTGTGTGTGTATGTATGTTTATTGAACTTATAATAATAAATTTTACTATCTTTCTCTCATCCTCTCTCTCTCCCTCCTTCTCTCTTTCTTTCTGAATTAATTTCAAATATAAAGTAATATATCTGAACCATTCTCTGTCTTTCGAAATATAAAAACATTATTGATATTAAGGATAATATTTATGTATATAATTTATTCAGGTGTCCTTCGGTTCAATGTCCTATTTTTTTTATATTGACTAACCTTATTTTGTCATCAGTAAAGATACAAATTTCATGATATACCATTATCTCAAATACCTTGACATTAGAGTCCACATTACGCAGAATAAAATAAGTTACACGATTTTTCTATTTTTCAATAAAATATTATGGTACAAATTACAGTTACTTATATTTAGGGTTTAAGAGCCGTCACACACACATAGTTGAGACTATAAAGTACTAAGTTATTATTATGTATTCTTCATGTTAAACAATGTACCGTTTAGTATTACTTTTTATGCACAAATATCTTTTCCTGTAAATATTTATCATTGATATGATTTCAATCATAATTATTTGTCGAGTATATTTTAAAAAACGGTAGTACTCAACAAAATGTATGATTTTACTTTTTGAGAAAGAAATGAAAAAAGTACTTCTTTATTAATAACATAATAACTAATGTTCAATGAAGTTAATAATAATATCAAAACAGAACAATTAATTATAGTTGATTAAGTAATAATTATTGATTATAATTGTGCATTTGGTCACTTTAACTTGTAACTTTTAGTAACTCTTATTTCAAAATTATAGTTTACATCTTAATAATAATTTATATAATGAATGACTTAGTGAAAAAGTTACTTTCAGTTATTTTAAATCAGTATTGATATTTAATTTATCGTGCTTCCTTGAAATGATTTTATTTTTTAAACTTATTTAAAATTATATTTTATCATTGCTTTCATTATATCAAAGTTAAAATAAAATCATTTGATACAGAGAACTTAATACTTAAATATTATTTCAAATAATCAAACATTAATTTTTAATGAAATTTGTAAGAATTGTCATTAACTTTTTAGTGTTGGTGAACCGAATCGTTGTGCTGGCTAGTGTGTAATCATTAAGTTCTGTATACTACCGTGCACCAACGGCCCTTAACCCGCCGATAATATCACAGATGAATGAGTTTCCGTGTTGTGCGTTGCTTGTCGCTATCTAAGAGTGCTAACAAGTGCGTTAATCCGTTCAATTTTTTCACTAAGAACTCGTCGTTCGGAATCAAGTGTAGTTCTGACAGATAACAGTTCGTAAACTTTTCGTTCCAATTGTATAGTTTCGGACCGCAAATTGTTCGATTGTGCTATCAATTTTGATGTTTCGCTCGTTAAAATTTTTTTCTCCAGCGCCTTTTCTGAAATATTTAATAAAAATAAAATAAAGTATTAGGTAAGTCAACCAACTCATTCCCCCTTCTAATACATAAAGATAATCACATTTCAATTATATCATACCTTTGGAATATTCTCTGTATGCTAGCATGATGTCCTCGATTCCATTCCACTTGGGTTTCTCCATTGTTTCATTTGTATCATCCGAATTTTCAGTGATATCGATTATTTTGCAATGCTGCTTCACACCATTCTCTCCTGGCATTGGCAATGTAGGATAATACATAGAAATAATATTTGGGACTAAAGGTGGTAAAGGTGGCGGACGTTCAGGTATATGTTTCACTTTAATTCTGTCTAAAAGTCGCATTTTTTGTGGAGGTTTCGGTAGAGATGGTGGCGTTTTTGAATAAACTTTGGCGATTCTTTCACAATAAACAGTTACAGAATTTGTGCTTTTTCTCTTCTTTCTATCTTGTAAAACATATTGCCATGTCATTTCAGCTTCTGCAAGTAAGTTTTTAAACAATTCTATTACTATATATTATTCAGGTGCAAAGTAAAGAATAGATTAAAATAAATAAATTCGAAATATGTTTACCATCTCTCTTATTCGGAGGCATTACATCGAGTCCGAAGGTTCGAAGAAAGCCAACTTTTGGTTCAAAATCTGGTGTATGAAGCAGAACATCTGGATGTTCCCGAGGAATGGGTAATACCGATTCAATCATGGAATCAGAGTCCAATGGTGGTTCTGGTGGATCTGGGTTTAGCTTGAACCTTTTTTCAACTTTGGAAAGTTCCAATTCTAGAATAAAAAATTAAAAAAAAAAAAAAACAAAGAAAAAATGAAAATCAGAAAAAAAGAAAAACAATAAAAATGTAATATTCACAAATTCTCTCCACGCGTGCATAAATTTCTATCTTTTAAAGATGACGCATAAAATAAATTATCCTTACCATTTCTTTTGCTGAGAGTTGTCAAACCAAACATAGCGAGAAAAGACAATTTCTTCTCAGAATAGTGCAATTTTGCCGGTGGTCCTTTAATGATCCAAAGATCCATATCTTTGATATCATCCTCACCTTCGGAGTCAGAGCTACAAGCGAGCCCAGAATTCTTTTCCCTCTTTCGTTTTCGTCTTTTCTCAGCCAGGTCGAGAGACGAAGTTATCTCTTTTGGTTTATCAGGCATTACAAATGATTTGTCATTGCTGATATCTTGTTTCATCAAAGTTTTACTTAGGTCAGGCACGTTTAGCACTGCGGATTCGCACTTGACGGAAATCTCAGTCAAATTATTACACTTGTCAGTAAAACAGAAAGCGGTCTTTAACTCATTGTTCGAGAAGTTCAATAATTTTTCTTGATATTTTGGTATTTGTAAAAGAACATTGGAAACATTCTGACAGGTGCGCAACACTTCCTCAGACTTAATACTCTGCATCAATTGTGCTGTATCTATAGGTGATTTTAGCGCAATGTCATTAATGCTGAACTTAAAACTTGGTTGATACGGTAATGTGGACACTATGCTTTGATCATTCTGAGCCTTCGGGTCAGTTTCATTCTTACATTCCTTTTCATTGAGGTTGAAGTTTGTTGCTGGAGCATTGTAGAGTACTGGAACTTTTCCTGGCTCGTAAACTAAGTGACCAGGTACGGTCTTTTCCTGCAGGGAATTATTCGTTGATACATGATTTTGACTCACTATCACTGGTTGCTGCTGTTTATTCTGATTCTCGACGACACTGACACTCTTTTCGTTGCATGAATTCACTTTACTGTCTTTGACAATATTTTCCTGACTTACAACGTTGTTCTTCTGATGCGAATTTGTATGACTCACAACCTTGTTAGACCCCAAGATATGGTTGTTCGCATTGTAATTGGCACTGATCATACCTTTGTCGTTAATGACACAACTATTGGCTGCATTTGGAGTACCATTATCGCTTCTTTGCGAGCCCAAGCCTAGCGTTGGCGTATGTGCCTCGATGGCATGATAAGTATTCGGCTGTTTCCCATTGGACGTTGTCACAATGCTGATACCATTACTATTAGTACCATTTGAGGTGAGGGCTGGTATGGACAATTTCGTTTGAGAATGATGCTGTTGCTGTTGCTGATGCGTCGACGAAGAAAAATGAACCGACGGCTTGTACAAGCTAGGCACGTGCGAAACGGGGATATGTGGATGATGGAATTGTTGGGGAGGATAGGAAATAGGCTGTGTAATCGATGGCTGTTGTTGACAAGCAGATTTACTGCTAGTATCCATCGATGAATTACTTTCCTTCGTTTGACCAGACATATTATGAGTAGTGGTCAGGGTTGTGGTAGACTTTATAGAATCTTGATTAATCTGACTCGCTATGCTATGACTATGAGTTATTTGTGGCCTTGGTTGCGGCTTGCTGGATGAACGAAAAGAATCTTCGAATGGTCTGACAAAGGCAGGTTGAGTAGTAGTCGTCGAACTGGTTGTGGTAGTCGCTACAACCAAAGTGGTATTGGATAAAATTCCTGTATTCGCACTGGTCGTGATTATAGCATCTTTGCTCCTCGAATTGTGATTATGAGACAACGGCGGAGACTTGTGCATCGCAGGCATATGGTTGACAGCATTTAGACTCGACGGAAGGGGATCAGGCGTCGGTAAGGTATGAATAGCATGAGTGGTCAATGCATTACTGTTGCAGATGTTGCTACTGGTATTGCTGCTACCGTTATTGCTATTGCTGCTGGATGAGGTCGTAGACGTAGCTGCGGCGATCCTCTGATGTTGAACGGTTGCTGGTGGTGGAAGCGACTGCTGAGTCGTTACTTGTTGCTGATGATATATAGAAGTGGTAATGGTACTCGTTGCACTGCTTATTATCGTGGCTGTATGCTGACTAGAATGAATGGTACTCGACGGCACTGTGGGTAAGTGAAGAGAAGGTATGGAGATTATAGGGGCCAGAGGCATGTTGAGAGCGGAAGGTGGCGGAGGTGGAGGAGGACCGATGACACCTGGAGCGAGAGATGGGATGGAAGCAATGGAAGGTATGGGGGGTGGACCCAACGGTGGTGCTGAGCTTATAGCTGGTGGAGGAGGAGGAGGAGGAGGTCCTAGATTCAGAGGGGGTATGTTGGATCCTAAGGGAGGTGGCATGCTTGCCGAATTGACGGAACATATGGATGCTGCAGATCCCAGGGATGAGGGTCCGATAGAAGTTGCCGGGCTAGCAAAGGGAGGTAATCGTGAATGGTAGATGCTAGCCGCTGCTGCTGCTGCTGCTACTGCAGCAGCTGCTGGGTCTGCTGTAGCTGGCGGTGGTGGAACTGTTGCTGCTTGTATATTTTGAGCGCCTGCTGTTTGCTCTTCTTTCCTACTTGATTGCTGTTGCTGCTGTTGTTGGTGATGGTGGTTGGTGCTGCTACTATTACCAGAAGTAACTCCATTATTGCTGCTACCGCTGTTGATGTTGCTGCTACTGCTATTGCTGGCGTTACCACCACTTGGACGATCCCTACTCTCACGATCTCGCTCCCGGTCGCTGTGCATTTGAGCCACTATGGTCGGCTTCCTAGCTGGAACAAATCCCGAACACAGTGCTTGGTAACCTTCGACTTATTTATCGCCAACGACTCATGTACCGTAGTAAATAAGTCGTATGACGTTTTAACAAATGTTTTGGATTATCATAGTAACTGTGATTAATTTTACACGAGGAGAAGCGTTAAAAGAAACACTCGAAATTATATCCAAGACAGAAACTTTCTAACAATTCATGGCCTAATAGTTAATCGAAGATCTAATTAACGCTCTTTTTATTTTTGTTCATTTCATTGGTACATGCCTTGTTATTTAATTGTTTAAGTATGAGATAAACATTTGTAATCGGTTTTAAACGCGTTTATCAATTCAATTTGCCGATTGGTAAGATGGTTATTTCTCTTAACGAGATTGAGAGGGTATAACTTCGTTTTGCTTCATTATTTCCTTTTCAATTACACACACTTACCTTACCATACGAACAATCATCATATTACTCTTATACCTATGAAAAATACCACAAGTACTTGTCATCAAAGTATTGGGGATGATTTCCTTTTAAAATGTATGTAAATTTCGCTATTAAATTTTAAGTAAATGCTACCGAGGCGACCGCCGTCTCATTGTATTGATTTTATTGGAATTAATGAGAATGATTTTTATCTTGTGATGTTAATAAAATTATTATTGTTATTGTTATTATTATTGTTGTCGTTGTTATAATTATTATCATCATCACCATCATCATTAATAATGTTATTCTTACTCTTATTTCGAGAATTTAACATAACGTGCCAAAATATATACCTTTGATTATTAAATAGGGTGGAGAGAAAGATAATGAAAAAATTACCGAATCTTCCCCAAAACTGTTTCAGAAAATGATTCGAGGGTCAAGAATTCCAAGTCAATTAGAATTTTGATCACGTTTTTTGCAATGTTTATTTTCATTTATAGTCCAAATATATATACATGTTTACATAATAAATTATATAAAAATGGTATAATTTTGACAAAAAAAAACATGTGTGACAAAGTTATGTACATCGGCGGATTCAGTCAATATTAGAAGAAACATATGTTCGCTATAAGTAAGAGAGAGAAAAATGAATTGGATATTAAGTGATTAATTGAAAATTTCTAAAACAGTTGCGGGAACTAACGCAAGAGTGCATTGCGCCTATGAATCAAGTACATGTAAATATTCATTTGTAAATATATAATTAATATATACATTTATCTGTTAAATTTGTATATATCAATTATACAGCATGCATGTATATATGTATGTGTGCGTGTACATGTGTGTGTATGCGCGCGCGCGTATATATATATATATATATAAAATAATGTTTAATCTCACTTATAAATATGAATCATCAAATAAACAAATTTCAACAATCGGAATACCGATTATAACAAATAACGAATCATCAGATATACTTAATGATAACTGATTACCACCGACTGTTATTATAAGTAATATCTTGAAAAGTAATTATTTTTAAAGAGAAAAATAAAGAAATTCCATTTCTCTGCTTAAAACGAGCATTAAATGTGTGTATATAATGAGAAATGATTATTTATACACTTAACATAATATCCAAATAATAAAGATAATCGAAAAAAATCCAATAAAAATATACCGTCGTTGAATGGCGTGCACTCTTATGTTTAAGTTTCGCCGTGTGTGAGGACGTATTATTAATTATAAACGATTAACTATATAACGAACCTCTTTAATTTTACATCATTAGGTTTTCCCATTCTCATTTCAGTACTACAAAATTAATTTAGAACAAGAGTTCCTAGAATAAGAGATGACATAAACAGATATATAAAAGAGCCGACCGAAGGCCGACTTACTTATACTCTCTTCCTCATAAGAAAAGGCTTGGATATCTATCCTTCCTCATTGAAAGATAAGTCTGACTTCGGTCCGCAAGCAAACAAAATAATTAGCTAAATCGGGCCTTAGAAAAAACTGATTCCTTTTTGGAGAACTACAGTCTCTGTAAATTTTGAATAATTTAAATAGTGTGCTCTTTTTAAAGAAAAGAACTAATTCTTCGATAGTTCGCTAACACTGATGGAGCGCGAGGAGCGTCACGAGATCACGCTGCTTTCGCCTTTAGTTTTTTAATAGCAATCCAAAGAGCGAATACCAGCAACTGCTCGCTGCGATCCTCGAGCTGTCTGCTTACCTAGAAAATATCAATCCTATTTTCATAAGAAACGATTATCTAACGCTAAACTTCCGTTATATCTAGGTTAAGATTAAAAGCGTAGTATGTTTTCTTTACTCAATTTTTTTCACAGTCAGGTATTTCTATAACGACTTCTCCTCGCTTGCTTCACCAGCTGGTTTACCTAAAAGAAGTTGGCTCGTAGTACAGATTATTCGAGTGTTGTACTAATGACATTCGTTGCCGAGAAGACGCTCGCTTGGCACCGATTGCGGGACTAAAATGAATTATAGTACGAAGCAACATAGTACGAATCACACAAGTAAACCAATGTGGCGGCGAATACTCATGGATATGAAATATTGTCTAATGTTGTAACACAGTGATAAATGGTCATTGATACAATTAAATTGAAAGATTAGAAACTTGTAATCAGACCGTTATATGGCAACTTGCCTTCTGTATAGAGGCGTACAGCCCGAAACTAGTATAAAAAATGGTAAACATTATTATAATTAAAAAGATATGCTAAACGGGGTGATAATTATTTTAATGTTTTTTTAATTGGTAGCCTTTCATGTAGGTTATATTACTCAGATTATTCTTTGACAACTAAAGAAACTCGAAGATATATATATGTATATATATATATATATATATATATATATACATATGCATAATGTATAATGAGAAATTAAAATCTTTCATCATCATTATTTATCTGAAAAAGAGTTACAATAAAGAAGATAATACTGTTTTTACAGTTCATTAAAAATTCTTAAATTCGTCCTTCTTTTACAAACTCTTATTCTTACAATATTCAAATATTGAATACTTTAATGAAAAAAGAACTAATAAAAAAAAACATAGTTTTCTAATATCTTATTATATTCTTATGTATATATATACACACACACATATACACACATAAATATACATAAGTATATATATATATATAATATATATATGTATATGTTTTAGAAGTATACATACATACATACATAGATACACACATATATAACATATATGCATGTTTTCGTTGTACAATGATTTTCAACATTGAATTTTATTCGTAGTATCAACATTATGGTAAATGCATCACTTGCATTTTCTAATAGAAAAAAAGCAATATACAATAGAATGCAAGACAGTAATCTTTAGTTTTAATCTTCGTCTCTCTTTAGTTGTCATCTTGCTTGATATATATATATAGGGGCGATTGAATAATATCGAGATTCTATAAGATTCCCATGTAAAAGAGATACAAGATTGCGCGTAATCCGTGTGATCCGGTATATCGTGATTGGCGCGTGACGATTTTCTTTTAATGAAAGGCAGTTGGGGGTGGAGCGACTCGCTCACCTGCAGTATCGGCAGATGCAGGTGCAGGCGTTGGTACCGGGGCGCTGGGACCGGAATTTCGTGCTGCTCTTCTCCTTTCCTCGTCCTCCCGTAAAGCTGCTTGTTCACGTGCTTGTCTCAGCCTGTGCTCTTCCTCCAGTTTCAGTCTGAAATAAAACGAAGCAAATATTTTCTTATCATTTGAACTCTCATAAAAATCATTTTAACTTAGTTCATGGAAATTCATCTTGATTAAAGAATTTGAGTTTTAGAAAGAAAATAGCAATGAAAAAATAGTGACTCTGACTCTCTCTCT
Source organism: Sclerodermus sp. 'alternatusi' (assembly GCA_037305995.1). Classification (NCBI taxonomy): domain Eukaryota; kingdom Metazoa; phylum Arthropoda; class Insecta; order Hymenoptera; family Bethylidae; genus Sclerodermus; species Sclerodermus sp. 'alternatusi'. Next base: position 6,318,252 of record CM074547.1, on the reverse strand, counting down.
CTCTCTCTCTCTCTCTCTGACTTGCAGATGGATAGATAGTTAGATAGACAGATAGATTTTGTTATATTATTATTAATTATAATTTACCGTTCGTGCATCACAGGAGACATAAGTCCGAGGGATGGAGGTGGTAGCATATCGGGACTATATCTCAACCCGTAAATGGGATATGAGGGTAATCCCGGAAATAAGGGCGGTCTCAACATTCCACAACGTTCCAAGTACAATTGTTCCTCTAACCTGGAAGTCATAAAAAAATAATACAAATTTAATATCTAAAAGTAAGAAATACACATAGATGAATGCAAAAAAGAAAATTTTGCTAGGAAAGTAATTTACCTATAAGCGTGCTGTAAGTGTGGAGGTGGATAGAGGCCATGATGATAAGGATTGTAGGCCGCAGGGTCCAAGGCAAAAGCCGGTGGAGCATGAGCAGGATGATGCTCGGGCCGGTATGGTTGAAAGCCGGAACGAGCCAATAATTCGGAAGTTACGCTGTGTTTGGTAGTTTCAGGTCTGGCAGTCGTGTATAAGGAGGGCATTTCTTCCGGCCTTCGTTCGTGTGTAGACCGTTCCTAAAACAGACAAAAATTGTTTCTTTTTTTTAATAAAATCTACCACTGTAACAGTAATACGTTTGATGATTTAATCAATTTCAAGAAACTTATTCTATGAAAAAAAGATCTATATTTTGAGAAGAGAGAAGAAAAGATGGAAGTAGGGAATGGTGGGAAAGAGGAAGGAAATAAAAGAATAGTGTATATAAGCAATGCAATTACTCACTTTGGCAGGAGAAGGTCCTCTAACTAGAGGAGGTGGTTGCGCCCGGTTTTTCGGGCTTGCCCTTGGTTCCTCTTCCGATGGAGCTGGGCCTGCCTGTTTAGCAAGATTTCTTAAAGCCGCGGCAAAGCTTCGGCTATTTGTCTGGCCACCTGGTCCAGGTCCTGGGGTATGACCTTGAGGTAGAACGCCTGTACTGGGTCTGTGGGACTTGCCGATCGAGGTCGGCTGCGCTTTGGTGCTAGCGGGTTGGAGACCTGGAATGGATCAAAAGGTCATTAGTATATTGTGCGCAACCATTATAATACAAAAATACAAGTTATCGCTGCATGTATGCGTACTATAACGTAACGTAACTTTCGGTTACTTCGTTACTTGTTGCATTTTTTGTCCCACTTATTATCGAAGGCAAAAAAAAACTTGAGAAACCGGAAAACTCGATGACTTCTATTATCAAACGCTTTCCCTCCAATTCCTCCAAGGAACAATTACCTATCGTTTGAAAGTATGTTACATTTCTAATTCAAATTATCAATCGTCCAATTTATAATTGACCTCGCGACATTTTACTTAGCCTTTGAGAACAATCATTCTTTAAAAGGCACAATAATTATTTGATCATTGCGCTCTTGACTATTTCCGTTAATACGTCATAAAGCGTATATTATTGGATCATCAAGCGGGTGGAATCGATCACATTTCAACCTGACATAACGCATTTGTCAATCTGCCATTTGATACGGAGATTTGATTGATATTACGTCATAAACCAAATGACGAAAATAAAAAGAAGATTGATGACGAATGGCAGATGTATAATTTTTGAAATATGAAATCATTTCCCTGTTTGAACAATTTTTCGTTTTCAGCAAAAAGAGACACGCGTGAGAGGAATGAGTATCGCGGATTCTTAGCCTGTTCTCCTCGTAAGTTGTTCTGTGTATGTAATTCGTTGAAAAACATTATCCTTCATTCATTTAACTAATTGAAGTACAAAGCGTGACGAGGATCGAGACGATCTACTGCCCTAGAGCATAAAATTGGAGCATTATCGAGTGGTAATCGTAAAGTGAAGTTAATGTGCGTGACGTTTTTTCAACGGAATATTATAACTGCTCGCGTGAGTGGCAAAGGTCTATATTCGCGTTGACGTGACCCATCGACCCCGGCTTCCCGCAAATTAATTGGCGAGCGATAGAAGAATAAAAACCGAGAAGAAAAAAGCAGTAAGGAAAATAAAAGCTGAGTTCATCGGTAATTATAGTCCGGTAAATTTTTTTCTATTAAAAATTCAATAGGTGAATGATGCTACCTTGTACACTATGTAGTATTAGTTAGTGGCGGTGATTGTCTAATGTAATTATTCTTTCAACGCGTTAATAAAATCTTGACATTATGAATCTGACGAAAGTTAATTCTGCCTTTTAATCGAATAAGGAATGTCAAAGCACTACCTCGAGTATGGTTCTACTTAAGAAAAGTATGAGAATCACTATCAGAAATTTGTATTTAACTTATACAAAGCTTTTGTCAAAATTAGGATATTTCGCCTAATAATTAATGTGAGCTAATAAAACAATTGAATTTCCAATATAATTTAAGATGATGAAATGAAAACACGCTAACTAGATATATTATACATATTCCCTTGGTATCAGTGGTTACGTTAATCGTGGACTTCGAGCAATTAATATTTTCGCATGGGATACAGATATGTATAAGAGAAGAGGAAGTGGAGGGAGGAGGAGAGGAAGCGAAGTGAAGTGAAGTGAAGTGAAGGGAAAGGAAGGGAAGGGAATAGAAGGCTTTCGCGTAAAGCCCATAAGTAGTTCTACTATAATTCTGCACCGGCTTATCGAAACACCTCATTCCCCTATATTATTAAAGGATTCTCACGTCGGTGCGTGTAATTACAAGGTAAAGTAGCATTAACCCGCTTAAAATTTGCCAGAATTTATGCAGATACAAATTCAGAAGCAAACTGCTAGTTGCTAGATTCCAGCATGAATACACAACAGGTATAGCTATTGTTACGTAAATTCTATCATTTTAAATTGTAAGAAAAAAAAAAAAAAAAAAAAAAAAAAAAAAAAAAAAATTAAAAATTCTTTAATTCTTAAAATAAGAAATATAAAAGATGAAATTAGATTATCACTTAAGAACAGGCAATCCTCGACTTTCTTATAAATTACATATATCTATAAATGTGATGTAATTTAATTGAAGAATATTTTCTTTTCTTTTCTTTTCTGTTTTTTCTATTTTTCTTCTTTTTTTTCTATAAAGTGCACTTAAGTAGAAAAAAAAAACATGAAATTCGTTGACCGAGGCTCGTATCTCCATAGAGTTTCGTGGAGTCGTTATAACGAGGGTGCGAGATCGTGCGTTGAGGTTTTGCTCGGTGGATAGCTAAAGGAGAGTCGAATCTCACCAGCAACGCATCGGTTTTGGCGAGGGTCGTATGCAGAGGGGAAAAAGGGGTAACAAGACGGGGTATGACAGAGAAAGAGAGAGAGAGAGAGAGAGAGAGAGAGAGAGAGAGAGAGAGAGAGAGAGAAGCAAAGGAGAGGGGAAGGCGTGCAAGGGAAAGGTAAAAGAGGGGTGGGTTTGGGTTGACTGCGCGTCAGGGTAGGATTCCGAAGGGTGGAGGATGGTGTTAAGCGGCTTACAGTCTGTTACCATGGTAACGCCACACCACTAAGACAGGAAGAGGTTGAATCCAGCCGGAGCAGAGTTCCCGCGACCCTCGGTATCCCATCAACGACACCCCAACAACGCAACCAAACCTTCTCCGCTGCTTCACCCCTCGCCACCCCCATACAACCCCACTCTCATCTTTACCCCCATCGCCACTTCCTCCGCTTCTTCCGTCCCTCCACTATTCTTCTGCTTGCAGAAAAGCAAGAGCCGGCACCACCATGGCGTGTTACGACGCTGCGTAACGCGACGCCCGTCGCTCCAGGACCCGACGACGATCCTGAGTGAGGGGACGATATCGATCATTCGATGATCCGACGACCAACGCCAGGATTACACTACTAACTTTGTTTTTATACCAAACTATTTTCGCCGAGTGCCTTCGCCGTTCGTATACGCGCACAACTCTGCGTTTACGCTACGCTTACTCCGCGTTTACTCTGCTACGTGAAAATCGAAAATCGAAGTAAACCCCCCTTTCCCTCTGCCCCCCCCCCCAGCCGACCTTTTTCAATAACCCGCTATTCTTTTATTTTCCTACAAAACTTTCTTCCCTCATTCTTCTCTCACTCTCTCTTTTACTCGCTTATTTATTTATATATTTAAATCATACGGGAGGGGGAGGGAGGGGGAGGAGAGACAAGTAGCTTTTCCACGGAAATTTATTTCAAGACAATTTTTATGCGAGGAGATTTTATCTGTTTTATAAATCTTAGTTTTTCGGAAATCTTCGCGGGGCTTCGGGCATCTCTTAGACATGCCTCGTTCGGTTAGAATTTTATTTAAAAGAATCGATCATTTTTTACTTGGAAACTTATTTTACCTGTATATTTAAGCGTAAGAGTAGTTTTGGCCTCGTTTGTACAGCACGCACTTGAGTAGGTGAAATAATTTCCGTAAAATCTGATTCGTTCTGGCAAATCTATTCGAATCTCGCGTGCCATGCGCGCTGTTAACTGTGTAACCATTAAAGTCGCGATTCTCGTGTTTATTAGCCGGCTCTTATTAAAAACACCATTTGTCATTTTCTGAAATAAAGCAGTGGAAAAAAAGTTCTCAATATCCTCGAGAACTTTGTTAAGTGCTAAGAGTATGAAAAGCCCGGAGTTGTAGTAGCGGTAATTAAAATTGTTTATAAATAATAAATATGCAAGGGGGAGGATGATCGCTAGGGTGACAAAAAATAAACTTTGCAATTGGTTGTAAAAAGAAAGAGAGAGAGAGAGAGAGAGAGAGGGGGGAAAGTTTTGCACAATTTATGGCTATAATTTAAAAAAATACATGACTGAAGTCTTAATCGCTAATTATTCTTACTAAGTTGTTATATTTCTTATAAAAGAAGTTTTGTCGTTCGAGTGGAGAGGGAGAGGAGGAGGAGGAGGAGTAGGAGTAGGAGTAGGAGTAGGAGGAGGAGGGAAAGAGGGCGAAGCTCGTCAATGTTTCCGCAGACTGACAGTCTTTATGGCTGTTCGCGTGGCTCGTTTGCCCTTCTTTATGTTTCCCCTTTTCACGCATTGGTTCCTCTCGCGTTTGAGGAGAAGTAAACAATTCTGTTCCCGTTTGCGGGCGCGACCTCGCTCTCGATCTCGCGGTGCCTTACTCTGTAAAAGCGAACTTTTGCCCGAGCTTGGGAATCTTCTCGAGGAAACATCTCATTTTCCGCACGACTTCCTCTCAGCCTCCCCTACCTCTCCCCACCTACCCTCTCCTTTGACTCCTGATTCCTTGTCTACCGTGCTCTTTCTTCCCGCTCCCTCCCACTCACCCTTTTCTCCCTTCTTCTTTAGCAATCCGCGGCAGCAGTAGCAGCAGCAGCAGCAGCAGCAGCATCTTTAGGATACGCTTTTCCACTGCTCATTGTACTTGGCCTAAGATTTCAAGCGAACGTGACTCTTCGTTTACAGATAAGGTGGTTCGTTATTCGTATTTCCCCCCCCCCAATCCCCCTCTTCAACAATGAAAACTCAAATTCGCAAATTTATTTTCAGATTATTTTACAAATCGCTACGAGTTGCGAATAGTTTGGCGCATTAAAAACAGGCAGTTCTCGAGTAGGTTTGACGATGGAAATGGTCGAGAGTCCGAGGATCAGGGGAGAGACGACGTTTAGAGAAGGAGCCCTCGGTTGTGCCCGAGGTCGAGGAAGACGAGCGGAGTAAAAGAGATGGAGGAAGAAGAGCGGGAAAGGGAGAGATAAATATAAGGAAAAAAAGAGGGAGGAGGAAGTTAACGCGAAAGCTCGTTCGATACACATTTGCTTTCTCGAATAAAGCTCGAATTCCAGGTGGAATAACGTCAAGTGCGCATTCACTCTCTTCCTCCCAACCCCACCACACGCCCCCTTGCCATCTCTTATTCTATCGAGCTACACTCGACGATACATCTGCTTCTCTTCTTGCAGCCTGCGAGAGTGATTAACCGGAAGATTGATCGCGATTGCACGACCGTCGTAAATCCAATTTACGGCTAAACGAGCGAACTCCTGGCTGGCAACCTTCGGAAAATAGTTTCAGTCCGCAGATACTTTCTCGAAAAGCCCCCCCACCCCTTCCTTCTCCCTTCGGGTTTACGTTACAATCGAGGCTTCTACTAAAAAAAAAAAAAAAGGAGCAAGGTCACCCCTCCCTTACCCTTAAGAGCGATCAAATTTTCACGCCTGTCCTGATTTTCGCGATTTTCCCGAAAATTTCCGCAAATCGTAAAGCCTCGCGTAAGCACATTTTTCGGATTTCAATCTTGTCTCGAGGAACCTCGCGGCAACCCCGCGTAATGCAGAATCTCTTTTTGTTTTCCTTTTTTTTTTGCTTCCCTCTTACCTCCGATATAAACTTCTCTGCTTCTTACCGCATCCTGCGATTTTACAGGGAGCTCCATATGCGCGTCGAGACGGAATTCCCACGGGATGCGAAGACTCGTGCACGGAACGAGCACCGTAAATATGGATTTAATTTCATCCCGAGACCGTATCATGACCGCGCTTAAATTGCAAAAAAGGGGAAAAGGAGGAAAAAAAAGAAAAGAAACGGAAAAGAGAAATATATAAAAAAACAATGAAAAAAAAAAGAACAGAAAACTGGCGAAAGGGGGAGAGGAAGAAAAAAGAAAAGAAAAATTTGTAATAATTCGAAGCGATTCTAATTAATGAGAGACAAAAGTTTGTAGGTAATACAGCAAAAGAAATGGCGAATTAGAGAAATTTTCGGATTTCTGTAATTACAATTAATTTTTGTTCCACGTTGAACTTTTAACAAGCTCGTTAGGACGTTGACAAGCGAACATTTTTTACGAGTGATAAACTGCAGAGAGGCATATTCGTAATAAAGTAACTGATAAATGAAACAGTGAGTAGCTCGTAAAAATGTCTCATTTCACTGAAACTGATAAGCAGACTTCATACAAATTTTTTTTTTTATCGCACGCAGAATCAATTCAGTCCTCGATACGCCTGTCAATAATAATAGTTTATAATCCATAAAGTTTTTCATGAGAAAATATTGATTATTTTCCTGCGATAAATGAGATTACGTAAATTTCCGCAGTTAATGAAAAAATAATGTCGTAGGAAAAGTGTCTTAATCGATTTTCACATTATTTTATCGCGCATGATCAAAACAACAACAACAAGAATAAGAATAGGAAAAGCGGCAAGAACGGAAAATTACGTGAAATTAAAGTCTAGTAGAGAGAGAGAGAGAGAGAGAGAGAGAGAGAGAGAGAGAGAGAGAGAGAGAGCGGCTTTGATACGCTTTAAAAGAATGGGATGACCGAGTAAAAAGTGAACAAATAACAAGAACGTCTCGAAATTGAAATGGAACTGTTAAGGGTTTCTTTTTTGGGGAGAAAAGGGTCAGGTTCATTCACAAGTAGCTTTTCCTTTGAGTTTGAACATTCTGGATATGATAACGCGAACGACTACGTTGTCGTCGTTGTCCTCTTCATTGTCGTCGACGATATTAAATTTCCGGTAACTCCGCGTCTTCCACTACATTGTCAATACACCACGCCACGCTACCCAGAAATATCGAGTCTTTGTTACACGGGATTCTTCCTCTCCTGTTTTCGTGGTTGTACGTAAAAATTGAGAAAACAAAGAAGGAAAGAGGAAAGGAAAAAGCGTGAAGCGATCGACCGATGAACAAATTCAAGGGAGATCGAAAAAATTTTCGAGAATTAGACACAAAATGGAGTAAAACTTGCAAGAAAGATCAAGAGGAGAAATTTTATTTGGGTTAATCCGCTAAAAAGTCTAATCAGATCAAATGGTTCTTTTGGAGCGAAATTTAACGCGACGCAAAATTCCAGCGACTGCAATTGTCTTTCGCAATTGCATCGGTGGATTATTGGAGGGTTCGTTGCTATTCGAGGTTTCTTGCAAATCGAGTTAATTCTTGGACGGCTGAATTTCAGTTCTTTCATTGAGGTTCTTTTCATTTCGCAGCAAGAATTTTGGAGCGAGCTAAAAGAGGGTGAAAGGGCCGGGATACGGAAGAAAACGAATAAATAGATAGGAGAGAAAGAAAAAGGAGGTGAAGGGGGTGGGGAGAAATGGAGCAACGTTTACGTGATTCGATAAGCTGACATTCGAAACCCTGACAGAGGAAAGAAAGCCCGGTAAGCAAGAAGAAGGTTGAGGAGCTTTACCAAATAAGAAACTTTCTGTTTTTTATCCTGTTCACGGACTCTCTCTCTCTCTCTCTCCCTCTTCTTCTCAAATACGCGCATACACAGAACCTAGAATTTCCCTAATTTTCTTCGCTTTCATTCCGTTCCTTCAATTCGCTCGAATATAATCAAGGTTTAAAAGCACCCCCCTGCCCACCACCCTCCTCTTTCCAGCTCTCTCCATTTTCTAGAAATTCTCTAGTGTTCGAAGTACCAAAGCTTTTTAAGCCCGAGCTTAATAGCGATATTGCATGGGTGGGTGGAGTTTCGTGGGTCGGAGTAACTCGTGGCAGGGGACGTGTAAAATTTCAAGTCCGTCATGCATTTAGGCGCGGGCGAGGTAAACCGAAAGATTCGATATGAAAAATATCAAGGGGTTGAGAGATACGCGAGGCAAACACCGTAGCGATTTTCGATAAAATCACATGACGCTCGGTATCAAATTCGTATTGTTTCCCTTCAATCGCGTTTGTCACGCTCGTTTTATTTGCCGGTCGGCCGGACACTATCCGCGCGATTTGTCAGCGTTGACAAGGGTAGCGCGTTGAAAAAGGGGGTTAGGGGGTATTAGCCCCTCCTCCGCTATCCGACTATCTCCCTTTCGGCTTTGGCTTCCACAGCTGACCTTTCGCGTTGAGGAGTCCCTTTCTAGCAACTGCTTGACTGACTGCCGTGTGCCGTGTGTTAGCTCGTTGACTGTTGGCCGTTTCTCCCGTTTCTCCCGTTTCTCCCGTTTCTCCCGTTTTGCCTGGCTGCTGGTTGCCCCGGGCCAAGTTCACCCTCGAGCCTCGGAGATTCGCGTGAGAAATCGATGACGGCATGTCCGCCACGGTTAACGGGGGCAGTTTAGGCTAAACCGAGCGAGCCAGCGTCACGACACGAGGCGTCACCACGCGACACCACGCGACCCGGCCCGACACGACACAACATTATACATCACGTGGGACTCGAGCCACTATACAACGCGACACGACGGATTGCATTTCCTGATTCAACCACCCACCCATCACCGCCGCGTTACTGCAGTGATAACGCGCTCGTTTGTCCAGCCCATCGAGATCCGAAATCTTATCAAAGGACATAATTCTCTTTAAGCGCTCCCTCCCCCCTCCCGCGTTTAACCAAATTCTATTCTATTTCTCAGTAACCTCGTTAGAAACGATTAGAACTTCCTCGGCTATTCCGGTCCGGTCAGTCTCGCGTCAAGCACCTCGCGTTCGATGTCGCTTCGAGAAAATTTATCCTCCCCCCCCCCCTCCCGAACTCTGTCATTTTATTTATAGCGCGATTATCGAAGCGCGATAAGCCATCCGTGATTAACGGGCTGGCGTTCGTACACGTCGAGAACTGGTTTTTCATTACGCGCGCATTAGCTGGACGCGGTCCAGAACCATTGGTGGACTTGGTTGGATCGTTGGATCGTTGGAGCAACGGGCGGGGGTGAGATTTTTTCAGCGTCCTTGGGACGGCGACCCTCGTCGATGTCGAAGAGGAACGCGCGCGCGTATTTGCAAGGAGAACATTCGGTTCGTTAACTCGCGGGTGGAAGAGCAGCGCAGGTTGCGGACCCTTTGCGGTGGCAACTCCTTCGACTGGTGAAATTTTCGCGTTGCCATGGAGAGAATCTCCGCGAGTTGTGTTTATTTTCCAACTTACTGCAATTTCTAGCCGACCATACCACCACCACCACCACCACCACGGCACACAGCACCCTTGGCCCCGTTTTCCACCTTGGTCCGAGCGCTTTCACTTTAGCGATGCTTGCGGCTTTCCGTTCATCCACGATCACGAGGTTTCCTGCGGTTTCAGCGTAATCGTCGTCCAGGTCCCCCTGCCGCCCTCTCCCTGCCTCCTCCTACAACCACCCCATCCCATCCCTCCCTACGCTATCCCGTGTCCCAGCCACACTTTTTTCTTCGGCCTTTTGTACCATCGACACAAAGGGGGTGGCTTTGAAGATGCGCACGCGCAACTCGACATCTGTCGACCCACCGATTCACCAAGTGCTTTGACGAATTATGTTCGAGAGTATCAACCCCCTACCCCTACCTCTACCCACTGCCACACATGTGCGCAAACCGATCTGCCCTACAAATATAAACAGTCTCCATTATGCGAGTAGCGTGACTTTTCAAAGTCGAAACTTTACGGTTCTGTTTGAAGATGGAAAAAGAGAGAGAGAGAGAGAGAGAGAGAGAAGAAAAATCCTTGATTAATCCAATGATTTCATTAAAAAAGAGAGTGCGTGCACATCTGGTCTAATTGATTACTTAAGGCGAAAGAGATTTCTTATTACGTTACACTCGATTGTTCTAATTTATCTCCGGCGCTGAGCTTACGGTTGGGGCGTGAGAGAAGTACGAGTGGCACGTCAAAAAAGAAAAGTTTCTTTCGGAGAGAAATATTTTTTTGCCTGACGTGTAAAATTAGTCTGGTGGAGCTGGCGTTGGCCCGGGGTCAAAGAGGCAGAGGCAGAGGCAGAGGCAGAGGCAGAGGCAGAGGCAGAGGCAGAGGCAGAGGCAGAGGCAGATCGATTTCGGTCAACGCGCAGCCAACTTGTGGACAACCGTCGGGAACAAATACTGGAAAAATCTATCGTTTCGCGGCCAGTTATCATCGATGAGAGGCTATCGAGTTTACAAAACTAATTTTCGCGACACGCGTACCTCGCTGACTTTTTGCAACGGGGAATTTATTGGCACGTATCTCTCTATCGAGCGATACGTTGCAATTGGTCGCTTCTCAACATGCACGTATGTTCGGTGTGCACGTACACACTTCGCGCGCGCGCGTACTTGATCTATTCCAGAGATGCGAATAAAATTTGGCGGGGCTCGTTGCGTGCCTTTATCGCATCACTTAATTTTAATATTTCAATGATTCCTACCGGTTCCCGGTTTTGCTTTGATGTTTCGCTCCCTTCTTTTTGCCAGCGCGCTGATTTTCACCAGGATTCGCTTTTGCTCTTCTCTCTCTCTCTCTCTCTTTCTCTTTTATACCATCGATGAACGGAGGAGACTTTGTGGAAAGTCGCGCAGACCTGGGGGGGAAGTCGGGGGAGGCAGAGAAAAGAGGCGAACATGAAATTTTCGAGCGAATAACGAACGCCAGAGAGCATAAGGGCCCGAAACTCAAGCCACCCTTACGAGTCCCTTGACGTTTTGCCAAGCACCCCCATTGAATCACCATATAAACGACTCAAGCCCTACCGCGTTCAACCCCTGATCCGCCCTAACCTCAAATATACGTTTCATTTTAGTACGTTTACCCCGCGCAACCCCGAGAAAAATCATAGGCGTCGACCGATCGATTTCTGTCCGGCAAAATCGCTTTTCTTCGTCGCTCCTGATTACTTTTATTTATATTTAGAGCTTTTATCGCGCTCCGAACGCGAAAAACAAAATGACGCCTCTCGTGGATCTTTCTCTTTCTCACCTCCGGACGCTCTCCCTCCTGTGCTCTTCTCCCGCATATTCCGATAATCGTTAATTGAAAAATTATTCATCGCATAAAATATAATCGAGCGTGTAAAAACGAACGGGCTCATAATTACAGCCTGCGGAGCTGCTAACCAGTTTTATAATTTACAAATAATTTACAGGTCCCGTGTGTTGCATCGCGGGACCGAACGATATAACTTGACATTGCACATTATACATTGTACTCTCGTCGTACACGCGCTGAAACTTCAAGATCGATTAAAAATTTACGCCTGTTCCTCGAAGGATTAATTTCGAGAAGGACATTTTTCAAGCGCGAGAAACATTCGCGCGTCACTGATTAAACTTTGAAAAGAATGTCTCGAGTGGAAGCAGCTAGCTATAGGTGAATTTCTATCGTGGGTGATTTTCCGATTTCCGAGGAGCTTGCAATAAAGTCGGCAGTTGGTTGAATATCTGTAAATAAGATCGAAGAGGAAGCCAATAAAGCGCAAGGGGCTGAAATAGGAGAAAAGCGGAAAATCGAGATGTCGACGCCAATGCGAGTCGATTCGCTCTTGGCATCAATGCCGCCATTGCTCCCGGGGGTGCCTGCGGGATTTTGCCTCAACGTCGACATCGTCCGTTTGTTCGTTCGTTCGTTCGTTCGTTCGCTCGTTCGTTCGTAAGGTGCCTTGGAATTTCCATATTAATTCGTTAGATCGCGAAACGTGACGGGAATCCACGATTTAATAACGTTTTGTCCTCATCCCAGCTTCAGTTCGACCCCCAAGGTTCAAGCTCCTCTTTCTTCTCCCCGTTTACTCGAGTGAGAGAGACGAGAAGCAAAGGCGAAGAGATCCGACGGAGAATCCGGCTAACGAGTTGGAAACGGTAGACCTTCGTTTATCGACAAAATTATTCTTTTTCTTTTCCTCCCCTGGATAATAATCTCATTTAATTCATCCTCTAATGTCACTTCTCGCTCCATCTTCTTGCAGGATTTAGTGGAGCAACATTTGCATTTTATATTTCGCTTAATTATCACGCACAAATTTCCACCCGTACAAAAATCTAATCATTTCCTTCCGGAATACCGAAAGCCGCGAACCCTGCTAAAGCGATATTTGAACAATTTTTCTCATGAAATTTTTCGATGAATCCCTAAAAGCCTGTTGAGGCTAAATTTTATCCGCGATCATTCCACGTTTCTTTCACTGATAACCATGAATAATTCCTCGATTTTCTGTTATAAAAAAAAAAAAAGACAAAAAAAATCATCCATTTAACAAAGAGCCCTTTGTCACCGCGATTGGTAATAATGTTTTTCTTCTCTTAGCTATTCCTCTGAATTAAAAAAATTCGCTGATACACGATCAGTCGTTAAACTAATTAATCTTCTAAAAAAGAGCCTAAAATATCGTATTTTTTTCTAGGATCTTTTCCTTTTGAAAATTTAAAGTGTTTTCAGTGATAGTTGCGCCGCTTGTCCCTTAAGCGTGTTGAATACTCCCAAGTGAGTGTCAAGCCCACAGACTCCTTCGTTCTTTCGCAGGTGTTCCCGAGTTATCGAATAAATTACCGGGGGGTAAATAGTAAAACGAAATCTGCACTGCCACTCAGCCGCCGTGAAAACACAGCCCCTCATTAATTCCGACCGCCGCTATAAAACCCCAGAACAGTGGAACACATCGACCCCTCCTCTTCCCACCCTCTCCCGCCAGTGGGAGTCTGTACAACCCTCGCCTCACCCCCGCAGCTCCAGCATCCACCCAGCCGCCAAAGCCATAGCAGCAGCAGCACGCCCCCACCATACCTCGCCCACTATAAAAGCCGCGTATTCAATTACCCGACATCGACCAGTCGAATAACGAATGTGCACGCCATGGAAAATATTCCTGACTGCTCTCTGCCTATAGCTGCATCTGTATTCTATTCCTCAAAGACCTCGCACGTGCGCGAATACACAGACATCTCACGCTCTGTACGTGATTTTCAAGAATTTTTCAAACCCGCGTACTCTCTCTCTCTCTTCTTTTTCTCCCTATCATTTTCGTCTACTTTCTCTCAAATCTGTGTGATCTGTTTTAACCGTCGACGAATGACCGACACCATTTTTGATCTCCAGATAAAAAAAAAAAAAAAAATAAAAAAAAATAAAAAAAAAGTTTCCCGATCAAGTTTATCGCAAGTCCAAAGTAGAGGAAAAGCAGGGAAGGGAAAATGGGCGAAAATGGAGTAGAGTAGGAAAATAAGGAGGGGAGAGAAAAGGGTAAAAATAAAAGGAGAATGAGGCAGAGGACAAATTGCATTTAAAAGTCGAGCATGAAGAACAAAGCAGAGGAGCCGATCGATCCATCCGAGTAGGGAACAGCGCCTAATCTGTCCCTGGGGAATGGTAGCGGCTTTCCTCCTGCGCTCGCTTCTTTCTTCCTTATTTTTTTGTCGAATTCTACCTACCACCCCCGGCCACTCTGACCACCCCGGCCATTCCCCGCACCACGAGCGTGCTGAATAGCGCGGAGAAAATAAGCTTCGGATTAGGGGTCGATTTGCATGGGGTGCGCTAATTGTCGACGGCTAGTGCTAGCGATGGCGATGGTGGCTGCGATAGCAGTGGTTCTCACTTTTCAGCCTCGCTTCTCAAAACTCTGCTCGATATTTCTTAGTAGCGCGAACTCCGCGAAAACTTTTTTCTAAATTACGTAAGAACTCGCGTGCCCTTAGCCTCGTGACTAGTCAAAATCACTCCCTTCGTGACTGTACTTGCGTTGCTCGTGTGTGTCTTTGCATGCGTGCGTGTTTGTTGCGCGTGACTTTGCGCGTGGATCATATATATATCCGAAGGGCCATTATAGGGAAAGGCTTAGTGAAAGTAGTATTGGTAAACGTGTACGTGTGAGACATCTTGTAGGAGAGTAGTAGTAGCAGTAGCAGTAGCAGTAGTGGTAGTAGTGTACGGTGATAGGGATGCTTGTGGCTGTGGTGGTGGCGACGGCGGTGGTGGTGATGGGGTTGGTAAAGCCGCCCACTTTGCTGGCGAGCAGAGATGGGAATGAGAGGAGTAGCGAGGAGTGAGAAAATCGCTATAGGGGGTTTTCATCCCAGCCAAGCACACCCGGCGTTCCCGAGGGATCGTGATGTACCTGTTGGAGGCGGGTGCTCAACATGTTTGTCGGATACCCGCAAGTCGTTCTCGCACCAACACATCTTTCCTTTACGCCCACGATCAAGTCACACTTACCACCCTCCGATTTATCTCCAATGTTATGGAAGCTCTAATAAAAGCTGATCGATCTTCGATATTCCACTAAAGAAGAGACGCTTTCCAAAAGATACGCGACACTTTTTGCACTTCTCCGGGATGCATTTCCCAGCCCACCCCTCCCCGTTTTATTAGTCGCTTGCCACGACGAGGAGAGAGGGAGCAAGCGACTTTTCAAAAGCTTCGTGTGAATTATTAATTAGACGCTGTCAAGCCCACGCGAAACGACGCTGCGAGTATTCTTCCAAATTTCATCCAATTCCTCCGTGAATCGAGATGTATATTTCATTTTTCATCTTTCACTTTTCACACCCCTTTCGCTTTTTATTTTCTCCTTGACTCGATGGACGCTCATTTTCCGATTACAGCGCAGCGGAGTCCCCGAGGTCGTGAAATCTTAGCGTTTTTTACATGAGAGATTTATACTTGACCCGAACCTACCACCGGGATACTCGCCATTTATTATTATTACGAAACGTTGTTGTGTCATAGCGAGAATAGGCATTGGCAACTCAATAAAAGTTTATGCGAGCAGATTTTTTCTTCTGGAAACTATTAGAAATAGTAGTAAAAAGACGTTGTTGTAGATCGCGATGATAATTGTACGGAGTAAGAAGAAACTTTGCATAAAGACATAAATCGAGTCTTTCTCGACCTCCCCGAGGCATCCCCCGCGTCTTTTTCTCACCTTTGTCCATTTTTTTTATACACGCATCTATCTTAAAGATAAATAACTTAATTGGAATAACTCTTCGAGAGAGAAAATAATCGAAACCAGTATACTCGCACGGAGGGTAATGCGTTGTATCTTCGGATACAACTTATCGATCGAGATGATTTTGGCAATGATCAACGAAGGGTGAAATTAGCATGATATTTCGAGGGAACGCAAATTCGCGTGTCTTCCTCGCTGGGAAACGAAATACATTTCATGGAGATTCGTTCAATTTGCAAAAGCGCAGATTTTGTTGTTGATTTTTCGGTGGTCAAACGCGGAAGCATTTTCCGTTAGGGAATATGAAAGAGAGAGAGAGAGAGAGAGAGAGAGGGGAAAAAGCAGAGAAAGAAAATCCATCTCCGATAGTCCTGGTTGATTCGTGGATTGACCATTTTCTGATTCCCTCGAGCGAGCGACGTTTTCGTTTCAATTACTTTCGGCGGAGTAACGCGATTCGTCTCTTTCATTCGCGTAACAAAAAGTGGCAAAAAGTCCCGAGATCACGATGTACTCTCAAAGGGTTAAAAAGAGTGAAAAAGTTGGAAAGCGCAGAGACTAAAAATGAAAAAAGAGAGAGAGAAAGAATGGGACGGAGAAAGAAGCAAAAGAAAAATGAGATGGAAATTGCGCAGAAACAGACGGTGAAATTAAGATAAGAAGTAATAATAAAAGAATGAATGATTAAAATGCAAAAAAACAAGCGGCTAAGAAAGGACGGACAGTCGAATGGAATGGGGAAAATGGTGATAGAGGAGGAAGAGGGAAATAGAGTGGTGAGAGAAGTAACAAAGAGAAACCTCAGTGGAAAGTTTAATTTTTCGCATTCTCGCTTCTCCGGTTCTGCGTGAATTTTCATTTCATTTCGCACGACCAAGCAGCCATTATTCCATTTGCTGTTGTGGCTGGCAAACGTTCGAAGCTATGTTCATTTGCCTCCTACCTTCTTTTTATTTGATCACAGAAATTTCCACAGGATGTTTTGCAAAAAAAAAAAATATAGGATATAAAGAACAAGACAGTTTATCTTATAAGCGCCGTTGCTTGGTATAATGATTGACTGTGATTTCTAATTAAAAAGGAGTCTTAATTATCTCTGGATAAGCCTCGGTTTAAATAAGCAAATAAAACAAAAAGTGTGTTATGTGCATTAAACTACGGTATTCGCAAAAATAGAAACTTTTTCCTATAATAGCATACTCCTTCCGAGACAAAATGGAATAGAAAATCTATTTATCACTTTTTTCTTCGAGACTCCTAAGTTATAAAAACTTAAATTGAGAAGTTGCGATAAAAAAAATTAATAACGACGTTGCAAATTTGTATTAATTATTAAAATATATGTGCTAACAATTTTTTAAGGTGCCGCTCTAATTTATAAGCAATTAATTATATCAACAATTCTGTCTCATTGTTTTGTACGATAATAATTTATACGACGACGACGACGACAACGACGACAACGACGACGACGACGATGATGATGTAGCAATTACGATAAACCACTTAATACACGTATCGATAAAAAAAAAAAGCTAAAGGAAAGAAGACGAGAAAGATATTTTATCAAATTTTCACTTTTTGCTTCACGAGCAAAGTAAATCGAAGTTGGCAAGTATGATGAAAGTGCCCGATGACAATTTCCGATGAACAATTGGAGTTTTCGTAAAAAACGATTTAGTCTCGCGTTCATTCGATCGATAGGCAGATACAACTTGTTGAAAGTGGGATTAGAGGGAGCAGCGATTCTCCGATGATCGGCAATCGGATTAATGATTGGCGTGTAGCGAGTATCGGGCGTGTGAGAGCAGAGTTTCATTCGTCGACGCACACCGACGATGATACACAGGTGCGCGTACAATGCCGTGCAAAGTGATGTATACCGAGAGAGAAAGAGAGAGAGAGAGAGAGAGAGTCACACACATGCATATCTACACACACTCACGTTCACAGAACGTAGAGGTGAGCGAGAATGCGTTTGAGCACGCGAATCTTCAGCGTCTCTGTGAGCGTGTGTGCACACACACGTGCGCGCGCGCGCGGATACACGACCGGAGCGCAGGACAATTTGCAGCAACATGTGGGCTGCCCCCGCCGCCTAAAGGTCCATCCTCCCTTTATGTCTCGAAATTCTAGCAATATTGGCGCCATTCGAGTATTGTTATCGCCATTCCTAACACAGCGGCCAGTTTCCGACTGGCAGCTCCATTCCGTTCGATCGTGTTCTGCCGAAGCTGATCTGACCTCGCTCGATCATCAGGACGACGGATGACGGAGGATCTCCGGTGGCGATGGTGGTAGTGGCGGCAGCAGCGATCGAATCCGAAATGCATCGGTAAACCGATTGCAAAGTAGAGCGAGCCTTGCACTTGTGCTTGTGCGCTCGCGTATCGGTGTCTACTCTGGTGTACGCGTGTGTACTACTCCTCTCCTTTTGAACATATTCGTCGATCGATGGATCTATGCTAAATTATTTCGCGGGTAAATCGCCGAATGCTGCCTCCTCTTCTCCATCCACCCGTTGTCTGTATCAGTAGCAGCAGCAGCATCAGCATCAGCAGCAGCAGCAGCAGCATCATCCATAGCGATATGGATCCGGTGCAACGAATGATCAACGGAAGCTTATTGGCCTAGCGCGTTAAACTACTCTGAGCCTTCATTATGATTCATGAAGCGCTCGCTATCTTTCTCTCGACGGGGAATAACCGCGCGAGGTCCTGCTACCAGTCTGCCTGCAACCGTGCATGCTTTCTACGAATCCAATTGTATGCCGGAGCGGAATGATGGGCATTAAATCGGCCATCCGCCGCTTTCCTCTCGAAGGTCGGACGAAGAAACGGGCGCTGCTGCGTTTGACGTTTACCGTTCGCCGTTCGCTGGACGAACGTCGGATCGGGGTACCAAACGATCTATCAGCGAGCGATTGTGCGATTACTCGACGAAGGTACAGCGCGATGGGTACCGGGGACCGGTCGCGTGCCAATGAGAGCATCCGATTGCTCAGGGGTTTTCTGAACATCCACTCTGCTCCAATCCGCTCCGACCTACCCCTCCGCACCCCTAACCTTCCACATCCACATCGGTACGGAAGGTTCGGATGGTTCGGGGTAGTGCACTGTGACCCGATGACTGCTGTTGCATCCCCCCCCCCCCCTCATGCATCTCAAACACCTGCGTTGACGCACCTGATCGCAAGATCGTTTATACACAGTTCGTTGCTGCTGCTGCTGCTGATATCTAGCCTAGATCGACTAATCGCAAATAAACACTGTTTGAGCTCTATTCATGGTGGACCGACTCCCATTTCAAATTATAACATTCGATCGGTTTCAATTTGTGTTCTTTCAATGTATCTTTTGGATCATTGCTTCGGTGATGTAATCAAATCTTGCCGGTTGACCCCAATGGTCGAATTTACTCGCGGACACTATAATCGTTCCGCGGCAGAGACACTCTGGGGATATTTGGCGTTGAACTTTTAATTTCAGTTACTGTCCAATTCACGCGTTTAGCATTGATCATCTTGTTGTTGCTCTGCGTCTTCTTCTTCTTCTTCTCATTTTCAATTTGGAATTCAAAGAACCTGATAAATCTTCCTTCTGGTAGAGGAATAATCGCGTTAGCTTAAGGAGATCGTTACCGTTGAATAACTGGCCTATGCAAAGTTGCGAATCTCGTTTTCTCGCGTACTTTTTTTTACGCCTCTTGCAAGGAACTTAATTAATGGGTCATGCACAGCGAGACGGACGAATCGTTCCCGAGCGAACTTGCGCATAAAAATCTCGAGTTTCTTTATTTCGTATCGTCAGCGACGTTCCTCGCGTGCGAGTAGGAAATTGAGAATTGAGTCGATGGGGGTGGAAATTATCGTCAAGGAGATACTCGCGAGCTCCAGGGAGTGGGTCATCTTGGCGATGAGAGAAACGAGGGATGCAGCTAAATAGTGACAAATATTTCATGACTCGCGTTAAGAGACGATCGGAGTCGACGGAGTCTCCACCAAATGATTCATTGGACAAGAGCAATGTTTCCGAGGATGCAACACGCATGGTTCTAGACCCGGTACGTACGTGCGTGCATGCGGGTGTATCGTCTTATTATTGGAATGTCTATCGCGGTTCGAGGTCGATGAGCCGAGCACCGCTCCGCAAGAGAAACGGGCAAAGTGGAGGAGCCGACTGAGGAAGGCGCACGTAAGGAGGCGGATTATGTCTATGGTTTGCTACTATACAGTCCTTCGTGCACTATACTTTTCATCGTAGAAGAGACTCTATCGCTTGTTCCACGTAATTGTTACGTTCTCCGATCTCGTTCACGAAGCACGTGCACCCCCTCCCCCCTCCGCGCTATTTCTACTCCCACATCGGCTTTCCAAGAAACCCTCCTGTGCGCCTTTTATCGACATTTTCCAAGAGTCACCCACACACGTACGTAAGGCGGGGAGGGAGATCCGTGTACCCCTAGCACATGTACTCCATGAAAGTTGCACTTTAACCGATGTTGCTCCCGAAGACCAAAAAAGTGTTGCGCAACAAACTCCCCTTCGTTGCCAGTAAATTCTCCTACTCACGTGCCTGCTGCGCGAGGTCAGGAAAATTTTTTATTTATTCATTGTCTTCCTGCTCTCTTAAATAATAAATAATATTCCAGCATTTTCAGGAAGGTAAGAAACAAGTGGGAAATTAATAATAGGTCTCTCCTTATACGCGCGAGCTTACGCGAGCAGCTTCTATTAATTTATAAATTCAGCGGAAAAAGTCATTTTAATCAAGCGCCGGAGTTTGCGCACTCTGCTTATTTTCACGATAGTATTGAATTTTTCATTTTCACTTCGTGGACCGAGAGACCTTTAAACTCGAGAAGAGTTAAAAGCGTAAAAGCTCTTTGGTTAATTATCCGGCACGATTTTCCTTTCCTTTCCTTTCCGTTCCGTTCCTTACCTTCCCCTCCTTTTCTTCTCTCTCATTTTCTTTCCTTTCTCTCCTTTTTTCTCAAGTGCTATATTCACATGGATTTTCTTCTCTTATTTGCTCGAGGACGTAACTTTTCGAGCGAAAGCGGACGGAAGATAATTTCTCGCTTTCGCACCGATTCCTTTTTTTACGAGGGACAACCGGCGGAAGGAAATGTTCCTTGATAAAGCTAACAGCGCAACCAGATAAAAGAAGCGAAAAGAAATGAACGACGTCGCTCCTTCTTCCTCGCTCTTTTTTCTCTCCCTGCCCACCCCCCCTCTTTCTCTCACTCTTCTTCTTCTTTTTCTTCTCTTCCTCATAGATCTCATTTTTTCCTCTCTATAAGGTTCCGCGCGTTTTCCGGAATAGGCCAGGCACCGGTAATTTCGTCACGCGAAGAAGCTGGGAGCTACTTGGAACTGGTTTACCGTTCGACGATTGCCTCGAGGCGAAATCGTCGGTTTTATGAGTTGAGCCACTTACGTCCTTCTTTACTTCTCTTGGTAGAATTAACGATTTGCGCGAAAGGAACGCGTGTTAGAAAACCAAACTGCGGTGTATAACCGAATTATAGTAACAAATCATTGCTACAATATCATAACTATAAAATCTGAGCTAAAGAAAATATCCCGAGAAATTTTCTCTTACAAATATAAGAAATAATCGCCTTTTAAAATAATTCTCGATAGAAATTGCGAAAGCAGCCAAAAACAGTGACCATTAGCCTACTTTCGACGGGCATTCCTCAATCTGTATTTCTTCTTAAGTGGTACAGCGCTGACTTTTTATCCGATCTATACAAGAGCCACATTTCCGGCCAAAAACTGACAAAGTCCGCAAAACTTGTACCCGGGAAGAATACGGGGCTCTATCGAAATAATAAAAAACCCAACCTTACGAAACGTTGTATTTATATGCATTACCAGAAGAGAGTAACGTACGCATTGAAAGAGTCGATCGATCGAAGAGGAAAAGAAAGCGAAGGGAAGGAGAGGAGAAGAAAAGACGAGGAAAGGAACGAGATGATAATTAGATCGATTAAATAGTTTTAATGGTTTAGCATCCGGCAAACGAATGAAAGGAATTTTCCAAATTAGTAACTTTGGCTGAATATCTTATTTTAGTCTAGACCGAGGAGTTTGGAGAAGCTTTAAGTAGCTAAAGAAAGAGTGGAGGAAGAAAATAAGGAAAAGAGAGAGAAGGAGGAGGAGGAGATGAGAAGGCATGGCATTACTTTGGATTCTTGTGACGGCCCAGGGCAGTTGGAGCGCGACAAGAGACTAGAATGACTACCGGAAAGGGGATGGGCCTTGTTAGATCCGGCTCGCTCGCGGACGGAAATGAAAGAGGCTGTCCGCTCGCTGTCTCCACGTATCTCCTCCCTCCTCCCTTTTCCACTTTTCCTTCTAGCAAAGTTGCCCAATGAAAGGCGTCGACGAGTTAGTTTACCCGCTGCTGTTAGCTTGCGATCGTATTGCAAAACCTCTAACAGTTCCCTAACAGGTCTACCCTTTCCCCGATAATCAGATAAAATGCTTCTGCCAAGCGACTCTCGCGTGCTCGGGACAATATTTTATCAGAATCGAACAATGGAATTGCTCTATCCCAAGGGGTTTCTAATTCCAAGGGAGCTCGATCAACGACTCTCTCAGTAATCGCGTATGCACCATTTTCAAGGTCTGCGAGACATGGACGATCGAAGCTCGAAAAGTGAGAGTCGGTGTTTGACAGTGAAAATAGTGGATGCGCGTTACGTGTCATTCTAGCGGGGACTTGGATCTTGGGGTCGAAGGTAGGGTCGAAGGTATGGCCGAAGGAGAGGATTGAGAGGGCAATATGTTTCCAAGAAGCCTCCAATTTCCTTCGTATAACTTTGACTCTCCCCTTCTTCGAACGGGGTTGTTGGCGCACCATCACCGCAAACTTGTTTTCTCTCTTTCTCGTCCCTTCGTCTCTTACGCACTTCCAAGTCTTCAGGGTTCACGAAAAGCCGACACGAAAGGCCACCGCTACCGCCATCACCACCACCAATACCGAGACGACCAACTTCCTTCCCTCAAAAGATCCGCACCAACACAATCTCTCTCTTTCTCTCTCTCTCTCTCTCTCTCTCTCTCTCTCGCTCTCATCCTCTTCTCCACGTTGCTAAGAAACTGATTGGCTAATATATTAAATGGTTTTACACTCTCCTACTGATTTTCCTTTTCCTTTTAAAAATCTTTGATATATTCTACGGTGCGTTGATGCGTGCGTGTTGTTTTTTTCTTCTTCTTGAAATTCTGTGCAAATCGATTGAATATAACGTGGCTGAATTTTGCATCAGCGTGATCTTGGATTAAACGAAATGGTGTAGTCTAAAAATTTCATGGGTAGTCGAGAATTCGAGGGATAATCGGGACAGTGCTATAGTATTCTTCGAAAAGTGTCCTCCGACCTACTCCCCTCAGGAGTATTGGATTAATCAAATATTTAAGCAGCTTTAATGTCACTAGCTCTAATTAATATTAAAGAGAAG
Source organism: Sclerodermus sp. 'alternatusi' (assembly GCA_037305995.1). NCBI lineage: Eukaryota > Metazoa > Arthropoda > Insecta > Hymenoptera > Bethylidae > Sclerodermus > Sclerodermus sp. 'alternatusi'. Next base: position 6,295,244 of record CM074547.1, on the reverse strand, counting down.
TTATCGAGATCGGAAAGCGCTAGACTCCTCATATTGCAAAATGCAAGAGTGCCAAGTGTCAGACGCGAATAGGCTCTATCTTAAATAGAAGATAAGAAGAAACCACGACAATAAAAAAGCGAAACAGAAAGAGCTTATAGAAGTTACAAATACTGAAAACAAAAAAAACAAAGTTATAATTAACAGTGTGCAAGACACATCTTAAATTTCTTATAAATCGATACCCTCCCCTCCTCTTCCCAATCTAAAACTAAGCGTTAAATTCGTGAAGTGGCCATTTCATTAGCACTTAAACAAGTATACCTCGAGTGACGCGCGAGTTTGAGGTTTTCAACAAAATGTGACATCTGACACTCTTATTCCTGTATCTGCCAATGAACGCGTGAAAAACCCCGAAGCAAGAAAGTAGCTAAAAGATGAAATAAAATGAAATGAAATGAATAAGGACAGACTGGACATCTATCCACGATGACGTCGCGTGTTACTTAGACGATCCTATACTCTGTTACGCCTTTAATTCTATTATTTTTGCGAACCGGTTATTCGCAAATCGTTTAATATGCCATTTACCATACATTATTAACTGTTTTCTCTCTTTTATCCTCACACACGCAAAGACGATCGATTCGCATGCTCTAAGAAAAATTGGTAGCAGAGGACAATATTAAAACACGTTATTTATCGATTGGAAAATATCTTCGCTCCGAGTCACACAACGATGGATTGAGTTTACGCGATAAAAAATTGCAAGTCGTCATTGTAATTTGGATACGGTTTATTGGAAGAGGGGTGGTGGACAGGGAGGAATGTGGAGCTAGAAAAATGTGAGAGGAGAGGATGAATGGACATGGAGGGAGAAATTCGAGCCCGGGCAAAGGTTCCTTAGTCAAGGGTGAACTCGATCTACCAAATTCGACTTCGGGGTAAAGGATTGGCCCTCTTACGAGGAGAGCGCTTCGCTTCCAAAGCAATCGATATTCCCCCTCGTAGTCAAGGATGTCTGTTATCTTTTCTTTTACCTCTATCACAATTTTCTTATTCCTCCATGTTTATAGATCAACGACTATTCCATCACTGGTATCGAATCGTCTTCGCTTTAGTTAAATTAGACTAATTTATTATTTATGCACCCATCGGGGAAAGATAAAGTTAATCTTTGTGAGAATTGTATCTGTTGTTCGGGTCGATCGATCGGTCGGTCGGTCGGTCGGTCGATAGGCAACTGCGAGGAAACCGCGAAAAGCTGGCGATTTCGCCAATGAGAGAGACTCGCAACGTACGATAAACTTGAAGAGGTTGAAGATTAACGGACGCGAGAACTTTTCACGCCAACTACATCCTGTCCAGGTTCACCCGTGGGGACTGCCACGGGGAACTCCTTCAAGTTTCCTTAGATTCTTTCAGAGATACCAGACTCTTCGCCAGGCATTTCCTTTGAAATTCAACCAAAGACGAAGAAAATCTGTTTTCGCAAACTTCTGACACTGCTCCTTGTATATATATATATATATAACTTTGAATTTACTTCTAATTAAGATCCGACAAATAGAAATATCACACTAGTGGCACGTAGACGCGAGGACCAAATGAATTATTACAGCAACGAAAGCAACATCGTTCATCAAAACTGTACGACCCTGCCAAATTTACTTGAACGTCGTAAATTGAATTTGTATAAATCATTCGAGCTCCGAGTATTGTTAAACAACGCGATATCACCAAAGTTACAAAACGTCGTGAAATTTAATGAGTTTCTAACGATAATGAGTTCTCCGAAGAAAAAATCAAGGCGAACACAGTGTCGAGTCGAGATTATTTCTAATCCAAAAGAAACAGAAGATAATATAGAATCGAGAGAGAGAGAGAGAGAGAGAGAGAATCAAGCGTTTATGTCTTTGAGATTTAATACGTTCTAATAACATCTGATCCCTCCCCTAGAAGTGGATGAAGATGAAGAAGAAGAAGAAGAAAGATTCGTTAAGATGATACGAGGAAGAATAAGCAGCAAGAGGCGACAGCGGCATTTTGCGAGATTAAACTCCAGAAGGAGGTGGAGATGGCGAAGACGGTGGATAGGGGCGAGGAGGGGGATAGAGAGGAGGAGACAGATCAGGAAGATGTTCCTCCCTTCCTGCCTGCCAAGTCTATCTGGCTGTCCTTCTTCGAGTCCTTGTTCGTATTATCCTCGCTTCTAAAAGGCATTTTTAATAAAGGGACCGAGTCTCCTCGAGTTATCCGTTGGTTCACAATCAAGCGGAAAACGTACGAACGCTACCGTCTCCTCTGCCTTAGCCTTTTCCCCCTTTCTTCATTTTTTTCCTTTCCTTTTTTCCTCCCTTCCACTCGAATCTCCCTATTAAAGCTTTCCCCTCCCCACCCCTCCTTAACGCTTTTTCTTTTATTCCCGTCTCCTCTCACCTCTCCTCTCGCCCTCTCCGCTGTTCCTCGGAAGAAAGAAAGACGCGTTTCTCTTCGACATGATACGCTTTTCTCTTTGATCCTCCCCTCCCACCATTTGCCCCACCTTGCACGCACACGCGTATGTACATACTTCTAGATTGCAGGCTGGGTCGGTCAAAACAAAATCAATTTTCCCTGCCAAATGAAGCAGTGGCGAACAAGTCCAAAATCGTTTCTCACCAGTATATTTCCATGACTGGTGTGTTTTGGTGCAATACCATTTTCATCGGGTTTCCCAGGCTTTCCACATCCCACCCTTTCCCCACTGACGGAGTCTGAATTCTTTTAGCGGAAGTTGCGCGGAACTGCGTAAAATTTCGTAGCTTTGACGGAAAAGTAAAGAGCCTTGAAACTCGAGAGTGGCCGTGTCTCGTCCGAAGCTTTGGTGAGAGAAAATCAGTCGATATAGGTACAGAGATAGGGGTAGTGGGGTGGGTTTGGGAAAACGAGGACATAAGCGAAGCGGGTGAGAAACGAGGAGACGTGGGTGGTCGACGAATTGTAGCTGAGCTGTTTGATACGTGTGTATAAGATAGAGAGAGAGAGAGAGAGAAAGAGGAAGAAGGGTCGAAGGGAAAGCAGACAACCTCGAGTAGGGAGATGAAGAGGGAGGAAGGAAGAAAAGTGGGGCGGAGGATGGGATGGGGAGGAGGGGTGTAGCCGGAATAATCGCGGTCGATGGGCGGCTCGCTGCTAGCAATCGGTAGCGCAGAACCTCGTTACCGGGCGGGCCGCTCTCGTTAATTAACCGCGATTACGAGGGCGACGGTGCGTGCGAAGGAACACCCTACCCTCATCATCCTCACTCTGAGGCTATCTGACCGCCGGCCGTCCAGAGAGCTGCGCCAAGCACGCGACACGATTTTGCGCGCAGCTCCTCTTCCTCTTCCTCTTCCTCTTCCTATACCCACTACCCTCTACCCTCTACTCTCTACCCTCTGCCCTCTACCCTCTACCCTCTACCCTCTACCCTCTACCCTCTACCCTCCAGTCACCAGTACTCTTCACCCTCTTTACCCCCTTACCACCTTTCACCTCTTATCCTCTTATCCTTCTGCACTCTCCCTGTCTCTGCCTCTGTCTCTCTCTCTCTCTCCTTCCTTCTTCCGCTACTTTTTCAACTCCTCCAGAAATTATCGCATCGACTCAGTTTTTTCCCCTCTTACTCTCTCCCTCGTGATACTTTGCCAAAAATTTTTCGTCGAATTAAAGCGTAACGTCGCGTCATCGCGCATCTCCCTCTTCATTCTCATAATAAACGGCTAGTTCTTCGATCGAAGGGGTGGAAAAACATAAAATGATTTGTCAAACATCTCTGCGGATTAGCCGTCGAGATTACGACAGGCTTCGAATATCCAGCGAATGACGCGCCTATTGCGGTATTAGCGAATTGAAACAGTTGCCGGGATGCTACTTACTTCCCATTCCGATTCACGTACGTTTGTGTCTGGGTGAACGTGCGCTTCGTGTCTGGCATAACAACCGAGCGACGTGGTCGAGTGTGTTGCTAGAATATGTAAGAGGCATCGCCGTGCATAAACTGTTATGAAATGCGCAAAACTTTCTCGGTGACATCGCCAAATTTCCGGATAAACGCGAGGGGAGTTTTATTTGCTCGCGGACTTTCTATCACCGACGCTATTAGCAGCTCCATCAACGTTGTTGCACTCGTTAGGATCGTTGGAAATCCGACAACGAGGCGCTCTTTTTTTGCCCGAGCTGTAATTTCCGAGGGTAAATGATCAATGATACCGAACGATTGTTTTCTCAGGAGAAACGAGACGTTTTTCCAAGTTCTCTCGAAAAATGAGGTAGGATGAGCGTGTGTGCGCGCGCGCGCTTGCACGTTTGCCTTTATGAAAATGCAATGATCCATCTTCGACGAGATCGATCCTCATTTTGTGGTCCGGAAGATCAAGGTAAAGCAGTGAAATAACGATGAACGATCGCGAGGAAGTGGAAGCGGGAAAAAAAACAAGGAACGAAGATCCGCGAATGATTCGTTGAAAATTACTTCTCGAGAAAGTTCTCGAAGCTTGACGGGGGGGGGGGGGGGGGCAGCGGAAGAAAAATATCTGAAATGATAGGGAGAGACGTATCGCGGCGCCATTTTGGGATTTCTATAAAAAGAGCGAGATGCTAAAGGGTATTTTTAGGTGGAGGAGCGTCAGTGATGCGAAGCTTCGCCACTCGAATACACGCGCGGATGCACGTAGGTGTGCACGCGTGCTTGCGTGCGTGCGTGCGTGCGTGCAGTTTTTATGCGTTCTGCGTTTAGCATGCGCACACAGCTGCCGCCTGCCTGACTAATGGCACGAGTAACAAAACATTACAGTTTGCATGCGGCGAGGGTGTGCAATTGCCGCGACTGCCTCCCGGTTTCCGTTCCCGACTCCCGGGTTCCAAAGTATTACTCATCGATGCCAATCCGTTTCTCAAAAGATTTTGCCTTCGTTTTTCCTCCCAGCCTATTTCTCTCGCTCGCCGAGCGACACACACACATACGGGAGAGAAAAGCGTTCGAAAGCTACTTTGCGCCCTACTTACAACAATCACGCCTGTTCTCCCGTAACCAACGACGATCTTCCGGATACATACCTGAAACAAAAAGCGATGACAACGATTAAAAATCAGTAACGATTAGTCAACGGTGATTGAACATTGACGAATAAAATCAGATCCTGAAACTCGTGCTTTCCTCTTAGCGCGCAAAAGTACGCGCACCGTGAACTGATTCGAGAGCAATTCTTCAAATCAGTTTCACTCGTAATCGTAGCCTCGCTGAAAATGATCCTACCGTAAACATTATAAATGCTTATGGCGACCACGCGAATAATTCGGGTCAGATGAAACACGTATCGGGGCCAGCATTCTGATTCAGCGCGCGTATACAATTACGTGACGTATCTTTGGCGGGGGGAGAGGGAAGAATTTTCCTGTTAAAATCCACGGTACATCTGGTGTGGCGTGGGTGGATGTCGAACAATGTGTGGTTTAAACGTACCGTAGAATGGAACCGATACTGCGAAATTGCCACCAAACCGGAAGTGGCGTATAACTCGAGACACGAGCTCAGCACGGTGAATAGGAACGCGTACAACGCCACGCCATGCCACGCCGCGCCACGACACACCACGTCGCGCATATGTACCATATGTATAGCTAAATTAGACGAGCAAAGACCTAAATATAGTCGTCTATGCGCGTGCACATCTGTCATAGAACGCGTATTCCGCGAGACCGCAATCGTCAATTGGAGTAGGTACCCCCCCCCCTGCTCTTGTCCGTTCTTCCTTTGCCACCCCTTTACCATATCTCTTCCCTATAGCCTTTCACTGAACTTTTATCACGAGTTGACGCGAAACCTCGTTCAAAGAGTAGAGGAACAGAGGAGAGTGCCACTTGCGACGCGCACACATACGCGCAGCGTGTCGTCTCTCTCTTAAATAGATTTATTTATTTCACCAGCCCAATAAATCTTCTGGATGGTTTGCACAAAGATATTTGTTATCGCTATCTCCCTTACATCCCCCTTACATTCCCCTTACTCGTAACGATTAACCGCAAATTGACCTTCGCGTACGATATGGATAACAATAAATTATTTATATCGAAAGTTGTTGGTCGAATTCGATAAAAAAGGAAAGAAAACAAAAAAATCAAAGATTAAGAGGATTGGGTCTTGCGCGGCGTCCTCTCCGTGCGCTAACATTCGAGATTAATAATTTGAAAGATTTTCAAGTTATTCCATTTGCAAAGAACGCCTCGTGTCGTGTCACGAGAGCGAAGATACGTTTGATTAAAGAGAATTAAGTTAACAAAGGGTAAACGACAAAAAATGTAGTGCAAGTGGTAAGAGCAGCCATTCTGACGCGTCTCGTTCCTCTCTATAACGCGTGCAAGTGTGTTAGTTATGCGCATTACGCGGATTCTACGTGGACTATATTCCGGGTTAACTGGTGTCACTGAGCTAGTTAACGCTTAATCGACGAAACCTCGGAATTCTCCAGCGAGATACTCTATCTAGGTGTGTTCAATCCCTAATTAGTACTCGGTGAAAATATCGTCCTTCGTTCGATTCAATTTTTCATCGGAAAAAATTAGTTTCTTTTAATTGATCCAACGCTGCGACGATAAAAGGAAAAAAAAAGAAAGAGAGAAAAAAATTGCGCTATCAAAGAAAGACCGTCGTCGCTCTCTATGCGCCGCTTTCCATCAGAATAGTCCGTAACTGCTGGCGGCCCTTTCCCCTCTCTTCCCGTATCTTCGTGTCCGCGAAATATTTTTTTCACGAACATCAAACGACCTTACGAAGGTCGGAATGTTATTAAAAAAGTCTTTTAGGGAACTGACGGGGAATCAGGATACAATAGAATTCTCTCGTGTTTACTTGATAGATCGGTCCGATTAGGCATCGGGGAATGGAAATTGATGATGGAAATTCGCATGGAAGAAAGGAAGAGTCGAAGAGTAATAGGAGGTCAAAGAGGATCACACGTCGTTTGACCCGTAACCGATAAAACTTGCTGGCAATTCGAAAGATGTAGCTCATAGAAAGTTATAAATGATTGGTTGTTCGAACTGGTCCTTCACGAGTGAGAGAAAGAGAGAATCTCCTCTTCCTTTCTTCCTCTCCCCCTTTCTGCTGCCCTATATGTATTTCGCCCCACGTATACCTGAAAGCAAATGGATCGCGTGTGTGCGTGACTCGAGTGCAGCGTAGGCTTCCGAGTGGCGAGCCCTTTTCAACAAATCTCACGTAGGTCACGTGGGTGTACCCTATACCCTGTACCCTGTACCGTGTACCATGTACTCTACTCTGACCTATGCTAATTGTAAGTTCCATTGCTCGTTACGAAAAACCCCGCTGAAAAACTCTCGAAATCTTCGATATCTCGCGGAAAAAGAAAAATATCCCCTCTCTCTCTCTCAAACCCCCTCGTTATTCAATTAGGTGAATTATCACTTTTCTCGCCGCTCGGACAGAACCGAGCTAGGCTAAGTTGCAAAATGTGCACGCATGCCGATACTCGAAGATACGAGGAATTCGAAGGGAAATTTTCCCTCCACTGTTCGGAACGATCAAAGATCAGAAGCAGTTGTAGGAAAATTTTGCGTTAATCTCCAAGAATTTCATCCTGTGATAAACGAAGCTACCTTTGTTCCATTAATCAACAGTTTCTCTTTGATAGTTTTGCCGATAGTCCGCTATGCAAATATTGGTGTAATGTATAATGCACAACGTACAAAGTAATAATGCGTAGCGATAGCCAAGTAAATTAATAATTAGTTTGGTATTTAATAAAATGGTGATTGAGAGAGAGAGAGAGAGAGAGAGAGAGAGAGAAAGATTTGATTCTGTCCTGTTATACATAATTAATAAGGTCGTTCCAACTCGTTAAATATAATTAATAGGTTCGAGAGCAGGCTATATCCTCGTGGGAGACTGTTGGCTTCCGCGCTTGCAAGACGGAAACTCGAAAGAGCTATGTGCTATCGATTCTGGTATCGCACAACCACATGTTATGAGCTTTAGCTCTCTCTTCCTTTCTCTCTCTCTCGCCCATTTCTCCTCTCCTCCTCTATCTTCCGCCCAACGAGACACGGAACTAAAACTTTAATCATATTTAAGCGAAACTTTATTAAACTCGCTCAGAGTTAAGTTAATCTTTAGTTATATTCTGGATGAAACTTATTTTCTGCAACTTCATCAATTTCACGAGTAAATAAAATCTCGTTAATAAATATGCCAAAATATGTGCATTAGGAAATTGGCTATGTGTTGATTTATGAAAAAAGAAAGAAAAAAAAGAAAAAAAAAAAAAAAAAAAAAACCGGAGGATCGAGGTAAAATGATCGATAGCTTTCCGGTGATACGCGCGTAACGTTGCGATCGCTCCTAAGGAGAAAATCTAATAGCATTCCTTTACTTGATTCTTTCATTCCGATTATCTTCGTCGAATAAACTTCGAAACTGAGTTCATACCGATTCTATTACTTTCAATCCTATTATCGGATTACAGTACTTAAAGCGTTCTGCATAAATTTCATCTTCTTTAATTTCATAAAAACAATTATGCAATCCTGTTAAAAACTTGAAAAGCCAATTAAAGCAAAATATATAGTAATTGACTATTCCAGTGAGCACCGATTGGCGAATGCTACGGTTATCAGAAAGAGCTAAAATTACGCGAATTTTGATTCGCGATTCAATTGGAGGGGGGAGACAAAGAGAAAGGGAAAAAATAGGTTTTGCGGCTAAATCCCAAATTGGAAAATCAATATTTTCGCTGGTACTTTTGAACAGGAAAATCCGATAAATCTATTCTTAAATCTATTTGTTAGGAAGAAATTTGTATGAAGCATGAGAGAGAGAGAGAGAGAGAGAGAGAGAGAGATGAAGAAGACTGACAATAGCATTGACCAAGATTAATTTTTGCGAGGTGTTTGAAGGAGATGTGAAAAAAAGAGGGATGAACGAAGATCGACAGAAAAAAGAAGGAAAAAAAAAAAGAGAAATAAAAATCAACGCAGTGAATTTTATCTCTGGCAATAGGAGGGAATTGGATTATTCGGGCAAGTTCGGCCGAGTGGGTTGGTAGATGGAATCTTCTTTCCGTCGGGAAAAAGTGGAGTAGATGGAGTATAAAGATGAATGAATATAAAGTCTTTTCTCCCCGAGAGCTCATGCTCGTCGGTGAGCCACTCGCATTAGAGGTATCGATAATCGAGTTTCAACACAACGTTGTCGGACGTGTATCGCCCGCAAGCCACACCACGCTACGCTACGCGGCGCACCATGTGACGTCATGCTACGCTCACCACTGCTTTGTTCTACGTAATTGATTTACAGACTGCACCTTTGATGTGAACACATCATTTTAACATCCGCTCGTCGCATGTTCGATAAAACTTATAGAGACACCAGAATTCCTCTTTCTATTGTTCAGAGAAAACGCTGGCTTTTTTTCACTGCTACCACGTACTATTTCTCTGCTTTACAGAAAAAGACGTACACGGTCCATAAAATAAGTAGATACAGCCGGTCCAAAATGTACATCCTGTTGAAAATAACGCACTCTCCTTAGACGAATTGGATTATTGTTGCGTTGTTTTAATTTCATTAAAAAAAACTACGCTTTGCTTCTCCTTATTGTTATCAAGTTGTTTGAATCGTTAATAATTTTGCTCGTACACGTGCATAATTAGGACGCTGAGAGTATGAAAAATGAGGGTAGTTGTGTGTGTGTTTCGTCTTTCACGGATATTAGTCCGTATAACGAAAGAGGGCCGTGCATTTATATACGAGTACTGCACGAGTCAAAGTCGTGTTGCAGCGGTAATCGATTTGCGTCAATGGGCATCGATTAGGCTGTTGAAAAGATGAAAAATGATTCTAGTCCATTCTCTCTCGCTTTTCACGGATATAAATATTTCTCGGAATGCTCGAGTACACGGAGATAAATCTCTTCTAAAATTCTTGGTACGGAGACCACGGGGAAGAGAGGTAAAAATTAAGCGAGTTAAGGAAGGAAAAATTACGAATTTTATAGAATCGATGAACTCTCGTCGTTGGTACTTTAAGGTACCGTCGTCCCCGTCTGTCCGTCCGTACACCCTGCATCGCGCCGTTTCTTCTTATTTTTCCGACTCTGATAATTGGCACGAGTCACGGAAAGTGTGTAATTAACATTTTTCGATTTTCCTCGAAATAACCGCGGTAAAGCGGCGGCGGGTAAGCACTCTAATTTCATAGAAATTTAATTCGCCAATCTTCGTTCATTAGGAGAGACTTTCTTTCCCATAAAGTCGAGTGTTATGAATTTAGCGAGTGTCGTTGGAGTCGAAGCGAAAGTAGCGCTGCCAGGAGAGAACGGAAAGGAGAACGGAAGGAAGAACGGAGCGAGGGATAAAAATGTGGCGGAAGCTATTGGGAAAATCGAAGCCGAGTTAGTCCCGGGTTCTAACAGTGCATCGAAGAAAGAAAACGGTTTCCCCGACAGCCGCTTCACACGACGTGCTTTATTGAGCGTATCCTTAAATTTTGTCGAATGTGCTACGCGGCAGAGACTCCGTGCAGTTTTCATTCGGTTCGTTAATTTAGCCATGAGCCCATTCCCACTCGCATATTCAAACCCAGCAAGGGAAGAGTCTTTCAATTAGTTTTTTTCACGTATTCCATTTGACTAACAGCGCAGACTTGTATGAAACTTTGGAAAAAAGCAAGTTATCTCGATGTTTCCCGATGCAGGCGAAGAACAATGAGCATCTAATCTTCCTCCTCCTCCTTTCATTCCAGAGAACGAGTAAAGAGAAGAAAAGCGAGAAACGCACGGAACAATATTAGCGAGACTAATGATCCGTGTATCGTCCGAGGGAGGGTAGGCACGTCGGGGGAAACGTAATTCGGGTAAACAATCGTTGGACAAAATTGACACTTGTTCGAGAGATTTTGTAGAAAATAAGCGACTGCCGATGAAACGAGCTGGGAAGTAAACATGGGCGTGCGTCGTGAAAAAATCTGAAAAGAAGCGTGAGAAAATGATCTGGGAAATTGAGAGAAGTCGTGGGGGGAGGGGGAGGGGAAAGCGATTTTTCGAGGCCGGTTCAGCTGCAGGTGGGTTTACGAGCAATTACGTGGGAGAGAGCGAGCTGTCTGTTTATTCAGCAAATTCGAGAACCGGCGGGATTTGCCGTCGCGAATTTCGGTTCTACGTAGTAAGTAGTACGTGGTACGTAGTTCGTGGTGTGTGACGTGTGGTATGTGTACCTACGCGGAACGTTTTAATTATGGCTTCGAGGACCGATTATATCCGAGCCGACAGTGAACGAAAAACTTGCAGACAAGGTAGCTCGGTGTACGGTAAGTGGGAAAATTGAAATTTTCAATCGGGCCAAGAGTCCCGCTCCACTTTGTTGCCTCTGGAGTTTCGTTTCGAGTTTAATTAAATGTTGGGGGAGGAAAATTCAGCTGGAATAATCTTCGAGAAAATATTTGGAGCATTTACCCAAAAAATTTCCACCCTCCCCCGAAATTTCTCCGAAGAAAATTATATCAAATTAATGAATCTCGCTTCTCTGCTCCCTGCGCTGTCTCTCCCCACCCCCCACCACCGCTACATCCGTCATTAATTAGATCGAAACGCGCAGCAGAGCAATTTTTAATACTCGATTCGATCGAATTTACAGTTGACCGTAATGCGTTATGAGAAAATGAAAAAATTCAAGTTTTTAATCTCGCGAATCAAGTTTCACTTTCAGAATTACCTTGCGGTGACTCGTGACGAGTGTTTCTTTTATAATAAAAGCGCAAGAACTAAATTAACGGTTCGTGTCAAAGGCTATTTCAATCCGATAACTACGTTTGAGCAAAATGTAACAGTGGCGGATAGAGAGAAAGAGAAAGCGTGCACGCGTGTGTCGAAATGAAAGAAATTCCAGTCTTATAAGACGAAGAAGATATTAGCAGTTGTGATATAATACGAAGATATATTTTAACGTTTCAATGCCACCGTGTCTAGAAAGTCCGTGAGAGACTGCAAGTATTTCAGCATAGTCGAATTCATAAACGCATTAATGTGTGGAAATTGCTATCGATGCCTGCATGGATGACTGCAGTGGTAAATTGACGAATTGAGGACGTATAACAGTTTGACATGGAATCTTGTTCCTCTGCTATAGTTAACCGGTTCATTAATTTCCGTCGTTTCATGTTTGATATTAATTGAGAAGCACCCATTTCACATTGAGTAATTGCGTCCACGTGAAAATTATTCAGCGGCAGAATTATGCTCTCGAGGAACCACAACGTAGACAAACTTTTCACCTCTCAATGCGCGTTTACCGATGAGAAATAGAATTTTCCTCGACGAAAATTCACGCACACATAACAAACGCGCGGTTGCACAATTATTGTGCAAGACGCGTAACTACGATTATACACCCGACAGAATAGTTTTCGACGAACTTTCTCAAATACTTTCCAATAAATATAAGGGGATTAGTGAAAGAGGGATGAAAAGAGAAGAGATGAGAAGAAGGATACGGGTTTGAATAATTCCAGTCGGCGGAAGCAACTGGTGAGAGGAGACGCGGTAGAAGAGTTATTTGTATGCATTGTATGGATGTGAAGCGGAGAAGGGAGCATAAAAGTGGAATAAAAAATAAAATTTCGTAGATCACGCGAATGTAAAAGGGATGCGTGTGATAGGTGTAAGGTAGGAGAGAGGGGGAAAGGTGGGTAGAAGTGAAAAGAAAAGTGGAAGAAGGAGGAAAGGTGAAATGAAGAGAAAGAAACAAAAAGGTAAAGAAGAAGAAGAAGAAAGAACACGTTGCAGGCAGGAGGCAAAAGGCAAAGGAACATGAGGCACAGGCAGAGCGCGCGGCAGCGCTAGATAATTATGGAGGCCGATGAGGCCAGGGAGCAAGTTTAACAGGCTGGTAAGCCGATGACTCGGAGTCATGACAACGCGCATAGCAGGGTCAACAAGTGCCAATTGGGGCCATCCAAGTCAAACGATGCCAATAGCCTGTTGGGAAACAAACGCGGACGTACGTTCCTTCTTTACTCTTGCTCGCTCACTTTACTTCTCTGCCTCCTCTGTCTTTGCTTCTACTTTTACTTCTACTTTTCTTCTTGCTTGTTCTCTTCTTCAAGCGCCCCCTCCCCTCCCCTCTTTCTCACTTCTTCCTTCAACCACGCAACTTGACCAGAATTATTGGTACTCGACGGTGCACTCGTATACTTATGTTTTCTCAGCTCCGATGTGATTCTCGTAAAATTTTCCAAAACTCGTTTCTTTCGGGGATTTACTCTCCCACATTTATTTTTACTCCGCAAAATGACTTCACAGAAGCGTTCCTCCTTCGTCGATTTACTCGATTGCACCGACTCTCTTACACGATAAATTATTGTTTTAAATGAGATTCCCCATCTCCCTTCTTCTCGCGAAAACAAACGAGTTTAATACAAAAGTCCTCTCGTATGCTGAAAAATCAGGTGGAACTGCATAAAAAAAAAGAAGAAGAAAAAAAAAAGAAATCTCTGTAGGATTACAATGGAAGAAAGATTTTAAATTATTTCACTTTTGTATCGGGGTATGTCCGTATATAGATGCGTACATTATATTTTGCTATTATCCGCGACGAGAAGAAATCCAAAAGTAAGGCATTACAAAAGTGTATAAGATATTTAATACAACCCCCCTCATTTTCTCCTCGTATAACGTAAAGTCTTTTATACATAAAATTTATACTCTGGTGCAAAATTGTCACGAAATAATGGAGAGGAGAAAAGTGAGAGGCAGCATACAACGGGACTGTGGAGAAATTACAGGAATAAAAATGCAGAATTTAATAGCGGTGTGTGTATGCAACCGTCCTCGTTGTTTTCCCCGATGGAGGGCAATGTGCAGGTGTGTAACCTGCTATAATGACTGGCCCATCTGCCGTGATAATAAAATGTTAATTTCCGAATATAACGCATGCACGCACATGCGGAGGCTATACGCGAACAAATGTTTTTTGTTAGATTTATCTATTTAGCGTAATGCACGGACGCACGGCACATTACTCTAAATAAATAATTTCAATCGTTGGATCGAAAAAAGCGATCGATTGCCAATATTTAGAAATCAACGAAAGTTCTACGCTTCCGGACTTTGGGGACAGGGGGTAAATTAAAGACTCGAACTAATTTCAAAAAGCACGTGAATTTTAATCATCAAGTTATCCCGCTCTTGATTTTCGCCAAGTTCCAAGAGACGCTTCAGCCAATTTCTCACGTTCAAGTTCGCTGAAATTAACAAGACTTCAAATTGGCTTGCGTGGCGAATTCGACTGATCCACTTCCAACGAAATAAGTTTTCACGCGTTTCGACATCACGCGCGTTGCGGTAACAAGGAATTACATTAATAAGAGGGCGTTCGCGCGTTTCTCCATTCGTCCGATTCTCATTCGGCGAGAGGTGACATTTTCAAGAGCGATAAGAGAGCGAGGCGAAAGTTCCGCCGCTGGGAAGAAGGAAAATTTCCGTGACGCAGCTTTGAAAAGTGAAGTTCCGCGAATACGCCGAAAGCAAGAATTTCTAGTTTTCCCGCGGGTGTGCGAAATTTGCAGAATCACGCTTGACCTAAATTGATGTAATACACGAATTGCGTTTTCAGCCGAAACACACAGTGTCATTCGACGCGCGCGGAACATAAACCCAGGCAATTTCCCCGACACCTTACTTTGCTTGCATAGCAAATTTTTCAGAGGACTTTCCTTCCCAAAATTCTCATCTCGGAATGCTGAAACAATCGACTTTTATCCGGACAAAAATTTGCGTATGAAACCTTCCACTTCCACTTCCACCCCCCGCACTCTTTTGGCATCACCGTCGATTCTAGTGGCGATATCACAGCGATATCAAGTGGCATCGCGTTAATAATTTACAGAGTGTGATAGGGTATAGCATTTATCGATCAATCGTCGTTACTTGAAAGGGACGCTAGAAAAGTTCAGTAAGCTGATTGCACGTTATGGATTTTACAGAAGCAAAACACCAACTACGTCCAGCCCCCGCTCATAATTGAAGAAATGAAGTTCTTTTGCATTATTTAGGATTGGCAGTCCACGGTGACTTTTAGTGGCGAGTCAGCAATAAATGAAAAGGTCTAGAAGCCTCTGCGCGCATATCGATTGACTTTTATATCGCGTCGTTTCAACCCTTTCCCATGGAAGGTATTTATTCCCATACGCTTCGCGACACATCGGTGTCTTCGCGTAATTTTCTTCGTGGTTAAACATTACCGATAAGATCGCTCTGGCTAGCGCTATCTTAATCGAGCATACATTATGCGGAGGATCGTCGACATCGCGAAGGATCAGCCGAACCATGATCTCTTCGGGTCTCTTCGACGTTCATGGAGAAGTGGGGGAGGGGGAGAAGCTAGGAATTCCGGAAATTCGATATCAAGAGCAGCATCCTTGCCGTAAGACGAAGATTCAGCCAACGGAATAAGGGAGGTAGGAGGGGGAGGAGAAAAAGCAGGATAAAGAACGGAAACGTGATTGGCGATGCTCGCTGCTTTCAAATCGCTTGGGATTGCGGCTCCTGAAGCCTTTCGACTTACAATGCGACTTCCGGCCGATCAACCGAGCGAATGTCTGGATGATACTCGGCTTCGATATATCGATAGACCATTTTTACGTATGTAGAACATTTCAGACATCGCGTGTTTCATTGCTTATGTCACTTATGCTAACGAGATCAAATATTTAACAAAGTACGAGACAAAGGAAACCTATTCTAAGCTACGACTGTGAAATACATTTCCACATACGAATGCAAAGAGCTCGCATTTCAGGAGATTCTCGTGCGCTACAAATGTATTTGCATGCACTTTTGTACACTTCGATATTACATCACCGTCGCACTGGCGTCTTAATATGTATAAATAGAAACGCCACCTACTACTTTGAGCATTGTTATTATCATCCTTCGTTACGCAGCCATTGGCACTGACAAACTTGATTATCGCAAGACACTTTGGAGCGAGCTGACCTCTTTCGAAGAATATCACGCGTCTCGAAGTAATTACAATTGTCCACGTTAAAACAAATAATAATATAAAACAAAGGAAAGAAAAAAATTGTGCGTGTACCACGGAGAGACACGCGCAAATTTCCTGTACAAAGAAATATCATGAAACTATAATGATCGGTGCGAGGGAAACACCGTTTAACATAAATTTATCGATTTTACCATTACGCGGCGAAGCGTAGGAAACGCGTTTGCTTTAGAGCCGAGTGATAGAAAAATTCGTACGCTTGAGGTTTGATCGTTGAATGTAGAAAAAAAAAAAAAAAAAAAAAAAAAAAAAAAAATCAACGGAGAAAGGAGGGAGGAACTAGCGGGAGAACGTTAATATTAGGAGAAATAACTTTGAGCGGATATTAGTCGACGATGCAGCGTGAAGATCATGCGGTAAATTGTGTAGTTGGCTCCTGAGGGAAGAAGTT